>CM076673.1:36651702-38102952 GCA_038501925.1 Xenopus petersii
TTTGTGACCTTTTGCCCAGTCAAAATCTCTACCCAGAGGGATTCCACTCCCTCACCAGTGCCAGATATGATTACTTCTTTAGTGCATGGCTTTAATTCAGGCTTTACATACAAACACACTCCTCCCCCTCTTTAATACCTGTGTCCCACCTAAAAAGGGTGTAACCATTTAAATTCACAAACCAGTCACATGTTTCATCACACCAGGTCTCAGTGATACCAATTATATCATAATTTTTAGAGCATGCAATAATTCTAGGTCTCTCATTTTACCTGACAAACTCTGTGCATTTGCCAGCATACAGCGTAGGTTACTACATTTACTTTTGAAATTTTCATTACTTAGTGGAGAATTATATGTTAAGTTAGTATTATTCGGTTTTCCTTGTAACAGAGGGACCTCTTTAGCTGGTAAACTGTATGCTCCCCTTACACCTCCCCCATGACCCCTTACTAATCCCACTGCCCCATCTACCCTAGTTTCCCCATAATTATTTATCTCACCCATCCCCCCGTGCCTAGTTTAAACACTCCTCCAACCTCTTTCTTCATTCTTTCCCCTAGCACAGTGGACCCCCTTCCATTGAGGTGCAAACTGTCATGACTGTATAGGTTGTACCCCAAGGAAAAATCAGCCCAGTGCTCTAGGAACCCAAACCCTTCCTTCCTACACCAAGACATGAGCCACACATTTAGCTCCCTAATCTCCCGCTGTCTTCCTAAACTTGCATGTAGCATGGGCAAAATTTCAGAAAAAATGACATTGGAAGGCCTTCCCTTGATCTTAGAGCCTAGATCCCCGAAATCACTCTTTAAAGGAATACTGTCATGGGAAAACATGTTTTTTCCAAACACATCAGTTTATAGTGCTGCTCCAGCAGAATTCTGCACTGAAATCCATTTTTCAAAAGAGCAAACAGATTTTGTTATATTTAATTTTGAAATCTGACATGAGGCTAGACATATTGTCAATTTCCCAGCTGCCCCCAGTCATGCCCACTTCATCCTTATGTAAATCTGATTATTTGAGCAGGTATTAAGCACAAGTTCCCTTTGAATTGTAATGTGAAATAATTATTCACTTTTCATTTTTAAATGCTCTTGTTCTCATGTCTTATACTTAAACCAATATGACCAAGGCAGCAGTCTCAGTAAGGCACTTTAATAAATGAACCTTAATATCTTGATCAATAGGACTTGGTTTACTTATTTCTAGGCGACCCCCCATTAGATACTGTGACATGAAAAAGTTGATACTGTCACATTTGCAAGTACTGTAATAATAATGATGAACATTAATCTGTCAGCCGAAATATTAATAAACAAAATATGGCATTCAGCTTTTTAAAAGCAACTTGAATCAATCATTAAAATCATTAGATGCAGATATTAAAAAGGAAAAGTAAATAATTATTTCAGATTGAAATTTATTTACATAAACAATTGCTTTTTATATAGCATATAGCCAAAAATACAGTCAATACCCATTTCTACATTATACTTTGCAGAGCTTGACAATCAGTCACTCCTCAGCACCTTCTTAGGCTCAAAATCAATTGTTTTGCATGAGATGTCAGTCTTCACAGATCCTCAATGCTCTAAGCATCCTCTTCATCATCTCTGCAATTCTAATAGTGTTTATTCCTATGCCGCTGTTGTCAATCAATCTCATCAGTCAGTGATTTCACTAGGCTAAAATAGGGAGCCGTGCTTAGACTTAAGGCATCACAAAATTCTCAATTGTGCAATGTTTATGAATATTGTAAACAGATGCAATCGACATGCTCAGGGTGAGAGCCGTAGTGTTCTACCTCGGTGCCTATAGATGGTTGATGTATTTTTTAGAAAAAAAAAAATATTTTCACCAGCAATGACTGCAGTAAAATTGACAAGCGAGCAAGCATAGGCCTTAGAGACTTCATAATATGACTTTCATTGAGGGCTTTTTTATATGGCACATGAAAGTTTTTTAGTTAAAGGAAAACTATACCCCCAAAATGAATACTTAAGCAACAGATCGTTTATATCAAATTGAATGACATATTAAAGAATCTTACCAAACTGGAATTTATATTTACATAACTATTGCCCTTTTACATCTCTTGCCTTGAACCACAATTTTGTGACTCTATCTGTGCTGCCTCAGAGATCACCTGACCAGAAATACTACAACACTAACTGTAACAGGAAGAAGTGAGGAAGCAAAAGGCAGAACTCTGTCTGTTAATTGGCTCATGTGACCTTACATGTGGTTTGTATGTATGCACAGTGAATCTTACGATCTGAGGGGGCGGCCCTTATTTTTTAAAATGGCAATTTTCTATTTATGATTACCCAATGGCACATACTACTAAAAAAGTATATTATTATGATAATGGTTCATTTACATGAAGCAGGGTTTTACACATGAGCTGTTTTACTCAGTATCTTTTAATAGAGACCTACATTGTTTGGGGGGTATAGTTTTCCTTTAACTGCTCCATCCATTAAAAATATTTTCACCATATCACTGTCAAGCTCAAACAGATCACAATGTGACCATGATCATTGTGCCTGTTGTTCATTATTATTATTCATTTATTATCATTTAAACAGAATACAAGACCAAACAGTTTACATATACAAATATATCATCAGAGTAAATTCACAGTTACAACTAGTTATGATAAGGCAGGGGTCCCCAACCTTTTTTTTTCCTGTGAGCCACATTCAAAAATAAAGAGAGTTGGGGAGCAACATGGGCATGCAGAAAGTTCCTGGGGGGCCACATAAAGGCTGTGATTGGCTATTAGGTGGCCCCTATGTGTACTGGCAGAATCCTGGAGGCTCTATTTAGCAGTACTTAGTAATAGGTGGAGGGCACACCAATTCAGCAAATGCTGTAGGTAAACAGTGCAAGAGGTGCAAACATCAAAAGGGTACCCCTACAATGGGTACCCCACAACGTAACAGTATATAGATAGGTATGCACACTCAAAAGATAATAAAAGAAGGCAAATATGGTATATTTAAAATAAAGCTTTACTTATTTATGCAAATAATACACACAAAGCCACAATAGTAGGCCTGTATAATACAATACATAAGCTTACATGGTATATACCTAACGTTTAAACATAGCCACAATTACATAACAGTAAACAGTAAGTATTACAATTATACAGCAAGGAGCAGATACACCTACCACCAGTATGAGAATGGCCCCAACGTTTCGGCGTAAGCCTTTGTCAAGGGAATCTAGTAGACTTTGGGGGCGGGGGCTATTTACTAAAACTCCAATTTTCTCCTTATTTTATTAAAACAAATTTGACCAAACTCCCATAAACGATTTTACCTTATTTAGGAAAAAAAAAAAAAAAAGCGCAAAAAATTTGGCACAGGAAAAGACTCAAATCATACTAATTATTCTGATTTGACGCCTGATTTCCAGATTATCGCCCGTAAACCACAAATTATACAGATCATACTTAACCCTGCGTAGATCATAATATCTTACAATAGTAAAAGGGACATCTGCCACTGACTTGTACATGACCTTGACAGGTTTGAGATGGAGTATTTTCAGATTGGGACTTTAAGCAGCCTCGGGGTATATTAAATCTTGAAAAGTTTGTTTTTTTTTCCACCAAAAAAATTGTTTTCCCTTTAAAATGCAAACCAGAAAAATTTGAGTTCTAGTAAATAACCCCCTTAATGTGTGAAGATTTATTATCGGGAAAACCCCAGGTCCCGAGCACTCTGGATAAGATGTCCCATACCTGTCTTAACAATTCTGCCATTTGAGTGAACCACCACATAATATATATTTTCTGTACTTTTCTGTACAATTTAGTTGAGCTCAGTTGTCAACAGAATAAAACTGTCCAACTCCTCTGTATTCTGAGCAGGATTTAAGAGTCAGACCACAGAGGTGTAGACTACCACCAGTAAATTAGTTTTGAGTTTTGAAGAAAACTCTTTAAATCTCTTATGTTCCATGCTTACTTACACAGATAAATAGAAGTCACTATAACATCTCTCTGCGGGCGAGCATTTTAAGGATATTATAGGTTATTGCTTTCATGAGTAAGTGCTGCTGCCTTATCCCACACTGGACATGTGGCCACATTTGGTGTGACCAAATTGCTTGTGTGATATCAATACATCCTGACTTTTGTACTGTTCTTTCAGGTTATCATTCTTCTGTACTGAAGCAATAGCAGACTTTTCTAAAGGTGCTCTATGCTGTGATATTTTCCTTGGGTTCCTTGACTAGAACATTAAACAATCCATACAAAACCCCCCCCCCTTGGGTACATTATGAACAAGAACAGGTGTTATACCAGCCCATGACACCCTTAAATAACCCTCACAATTCAGATCTAAGATGCTGAATGGTTTCACACTACACTGTTAAAGACTTGCAGGGATAATATTTGGCCTGTCAGAGTTAAAACCAGAACATTTTGGAGGCTTGAAATTTAAGAAAAGAAATCTTTTTCTTTTATTCACATTTTCCTTTGTGCACTTTTATATGCCATTAACATTAATCACAAGAAATATGGTTGACCGTTCTGAAAAAGTAATGATAGCAGAAATAAGCAGGTCATCTTTTAACAGATCTGAAATGATTAAGAAACTGTGAGATAGTTTGTATGGTGAGGTAGTTGAGCAGAGTACTAATCGCATTACTGCCATCTGACTTTTCTCAGCAGGCAGCCTTTATTACTGTGGGCTGTTACAGTTAAATCTTGTTGAGTAAGTTACCTTAAATTGGTCAGTCTTGAATTTGATTCTAACAGTAATGAGACCAATGTGTCTACATAAGCTTCATTGTCTTCCTCTAATGAACTCTCTGTTACTGCAGTACTTGTGAAGGCTCTTTATAATGGAGCTGCAAAGTAGTACACATATATTCAGTAACGTATCGCAGCCATTAGTTGATGCATTGCATATAAAGTAAATTAGTAGTACTACTTGTTTGCTAATTGGGATCTCTTGAGAAATAATGATACCACTGCAGGTCTATAAATATTCTATACAAATGTATAGATGATCAAGTACGAAGTTACAAAATACTGTACACAGGTTTTTCAATATTTTATTTCTTTTACTGAATTTTGCCAGTTGCTATCATGTAAACAATTGATTCCAAACCTTTCTTCCCCTTTATAGTTTACATTGATACTGGGACTGCTCTAATAGTTTGCATCCATTCCATTATGCCCTGTAAGACAAACAGACAAAAAAAAACTTGCACCGAATTCACTATTTTGGATTCAGCCAAAGCCCCCAAATCCTTCATGAAAGATTTGGCAAAATACCGAACTGAATCTGAATCCTAATTTGCATATGCAAATTAGGGGTGGGAAGGAGTAAACATTTTTTATTTCCTTGTTTTGTGACAAAAAGTCACGCGATTTCCCTCCCCCCTAATGTCCATATATACATTAGGATTTGGTTCAGCAGGGCAGAAGGCTTCGGCTGAATCCGAATCCTGCTGGAAAAAATCCTAACCAAAATCCCGAAATGAATCCTGGATTCGGTGCATCCCTAAAAAAAAACTGTGATTACAATAGGTTTGTAGAACAAGGAAAATGCCATGAAATGAAGATGCTCCAGTATATACAGTAGTTTTAACTTTGCAGGTTGTTCTGTCCCCACATGAAGGCGAATGAAGGTATAACTAATAGTAGCTGTGTGACTTCCTACCTTCGTATCCAAGCAGTGGGGCAGACCGGACCGGCAGATGCTCAGGTTGGATGGATCCAAAACGTAGACACAGAGATGAAATCAGCCTGAGTTTATTTGATCCAGAATACAGCAATATATGGTGATACAATACTGTTCTGTAGTAGTGGTATCAATACTGTCCTGTAGATAACTTTCCTGAGGCTAACTGCTGGTCAAAAACTGATGCCTTCACAAGCCCAAAATGTCTGAATGTCCAGTCACACAGTAATGAGGCACTAAAAATGGCTGCAGGAAGTGAGAAGGACAGAGCTGGCAGAAAACCACACCCTGAGAGGAAAAACTTTACTAACAAGAACAGAGGTGTGCAGCATGCAAATTTTGGCCAGCAGATGGCAGCAGTACAACAATGCACAGAAAATAACATAGATAAAGAAGGATTGATAATAACATATGCAATTAACTATGAGGAGAACAGCACACAGGTTGTGTTCTGTAAACCTTAATTCATCTCATCTTGTTTGTGCTGTCCTGGTTCTTTCTGTCTTTTTTATGGGGTTTACCCCGGTTTTCCAGATCCTGTTTTTAACTGCTAGCATCTCCAATGCTGTTTCTGTCCAGCTTTATATGACTTGCTACTTCTAGGTTTTCTGGGGGTTATTTCTGTATAGAATGATATAGTTATTGATTATTTTTTTTGGTACCTTCTACAACAAAAAACTATATTTGGCACCAGGTAGAGGGCAATAAGTTTATGGCAGATGGAAAGCTGGTAAGTGCTTTGAAATGGTGCAAATCTTAAATTCTACTATCAAACAGATTTTCTCTTATAGGCTGGAAGCCTATGGGGCCTTTTTACTAACATTCTGATTTAGATTTTTTTAAATCCTATTTTTTTTTCTCTGTTTTTTTTGTTATTCTAAAAGATTTATTTAGTGTAAAAACCAGAAAAAACTCAAAACACAAATCTCTGGCAAGTAAAAGTATTTAAGGTCCCACAGAAATCAATGGGTACTGCACTGATTCTATTGCACCTTTTTTTTTTAGCCTTTCAGATATTAAAGGGGTTATTTATTAAAGTCTGAATGCTAAAAACTCAAAGTGAGTTTTCTTTACTATCTGAATTTTTCATGAAAAAAAGCCAACATTTTTTCAAGATTTATTATACACCAAGGATGCAAAAAGTCAGAATCTGAAAATACTGTTGAGGTCCTGTAGAAGTTAATGGCAGAGGTCCTATTTGAAACTTAAAGATATTATGGTCTGCTCTGGGTTGCGTATGATAATCCAAAGATTTCGGCTTTTCCAATGATTTCTCCAAGCCATTAAATCCGAAAAATTTGGATTTTCAAACAGCAATCCGCAAAAAGATACGATTTTGATGTGACAATCCAAAAAAGTAGAGTTTTTTCCCAATCTGATTTTTTTTGTGTTTTTTTTTATGATAAATAAGGGTTAATTGAGGATTCTAATTTGGTCTGACTTTTTTTTTTAAAACATGAGAACATTTCGGATTTTGATAAATAGCCCCCTTTTTTCAGATATATTTTTCACTACTAATTGTTCAAAAAACTTGAATTTTTAGAGGTGTTAATATTGTTTAACAATTTTTTGTACTATTCATATTTGGATCTTTTAATAACTTTCATGACATTTGTGGTTTTAGAGAAGTAGAGTTGTGGTTTCAAAAAGCTTTAATACCACCTAAATTTGTCCTTTAATAAATGGACCTCCCAGTATATAATTAGGGTTATGGTTAACCAGATGTGATATCCTTGGAGAAAAACAAAATGGTAATACAGTGGATTTGCATGAATTGGTGACCACACATTTTAACAGAAGGGCTGAATTAAGAACAGAATAAATGTTACTTCTTTGTAAAGCACAGGTTTCGTGAAGTCTTCACATTTCATTTGGAAAATAATATACAGAAGCCCAATCTAATTACACATCCAACTATGAGAAAACAATGGCTACATGATCACTGTATTGTCCCACTATAGAATGAGATTATAAGGATCAATTCATAAGCAACTTGACAACACTGTGTTTGTTGCCTAATTAATTGCCTTAATTATGACCACATTCTCTATTCTCTTAATTGTCTCACTTTCTAATACGGAAATTCAAAAGCACAATGCATCAAAATGAATAGCAAACCTCATTCATTTCGAAAGTTTCAGCAGCATAACTAACAAACATGATAAGACTGGAAGTAAAAATAATCAATACTTTTGTTTTAAGGTGGCCATACACGGGCCAATAAAAGCTGCCGACAGACCGTGTCGGCAGCTTATTGGCCCGTGTATGGGGCCCCCCGACGGGCTTCACCAGATCTCGATTGCATGGGACAAAAAATCCTGTCGGATCGCAGCTGCATCTATTCGTTGATGCGGTCCCGCGATCCGATCGCCCGTTAGGCATCGTTAGGATCCGATCGTTGGGCCCTAGGGCCCACGATCGGATCAGCCCGATATTGCCCACCTCAAGGTGGGCATATTGGAGGGAGATCCGCTCGTCTGGTGACATCGGATCAGCTCGATATTGCCCACCTCAAGGTGGGCATATCGGAGGGAGATCCGCTCATCTGGCTACATCGCCAAACGAGCGGATCTCTCCATGTATGGCCACCTTTATTCTATAGTTAATGCAACCAGGCAGGAAGGTACAAGCCTATGCAACGTATGACTTACATTTTGGGTTTTCTTTGTCACTGTAGCATAGTAATGCTATGATCATGTACTTCTTTTAAAAAAAAAACCCAATTTCTGAATATGTTTTTACTTGCAGAGAATGAATTACTTGCAAAATATGAGACCAAAAATTGTGCATTGATGTGTGTTTGTCGGCCTACAGACCTGTCTCTGCTCTTGATTAGAGATGGCGCGAACTGTTCGCCGGCGAACTTGTTCGCGCGAACATCGGGTGTTCGCGCTCGCCGGAAGTTCGCGAACGTCGCGCGACGTTCGCCATTTTGGGTTCGCCATTGTTGGCGCTTTTTTTTGCCCTCTCACCCCAGACCAGCAGGTACATGGCAGCCAATCAGGAAGCTCTCCCCTGGACCACTCCCCTTCCCTATAAAAACCGAAGCCCTGCAGCGTTTTTTCACTCTGCCTGTGTGTGCTGAAGAGATAGTGTAGGGAGAGAGCTGCTGCCTGTTAGTGATTTCAGGGACAGTTGAAAGTTTGCTGGCTAGTAATCGTTTTGATACTGCTCTGTTATTGGAGGGACAGAAGTCTGCAGGGGTTTGAGGGACATTTAAGCTTAGGTAGCTTTGCTGGCTAGTAATCTACCTTCTACTGCAGTGCTCTGTATGTAGCTGCAGTGGGCAGCTGTCCTGCTTCTGATCTCATCTGCTGACTGCTGCAATAACAGTAGTCCTTGTAAGGACTGCTTTTATTTATTTTTTTGTTGTTTTACTACTACTACTACTACTACTACTATAAGAGCCCAGTGCTATTAGTCTAGCAGTGTTGGGGAGTGGGACTGGTGTGCTAATCTGCTGCTCCTAGTAGTTCAGCAGCACCAACTTTAATTTTTTTTTTTTTAATATTCATTTTTTTTTTATTTTACTTTTTTTTATTTTACTACCGCTGTAGTAGTGTATAAGTTGACCTTTTAGGCATTATTTGCCCTGTAGGCATTTTTTGCCCAGTGTGTTATTCAACCACCTGCCATCTAGCATCACTAACAGCTCTCCCCCTACACTATCTCTTCCAAGCACACACAGGCAGATTTTTCAGATACATTTTTGCCCTTGATCCCCCTCTGGCATGCCACTGTCCAGGTCGTTGCACCCTTTAAACAACTTTAAAATCATTTTTCTGGCCAGAAATGTCTTTTTTAGATGTTAAAGTTCGCCTTCCCATTGAAGTCTATGGGGTTCGCGAACCGTTCGCGAACCGCTCGCATTTTTGCGCAAGTTCGCGAATATGTTCGCGAACTTTTTTTCCGACGTTCGCTACATCCCTACTCTTGATAATTAATATGACATGCATTGAATTGTTTTCCTTGAAACATAAAATCTGAAGAAGTGTTTGTAAATAATGGGATAGATTATTGTAAAAGAAGAAACGTTTAAGCTCAGAATATGAGCATTTTTGTCAGTTCTATAACCATAACTGAAGATGATGAATGAATGTAAGTATCAGGCAATGGGAAATTATTTTTCCAGTTTCAATGTAAATAGACTTTGGTGGTGTCACACTGAACACTTCATAGCTTGTTTAGGATTTCTTTGTGAGGAGGTTCTTTTAACAGGCGTTGAACATGGTATATAATTATTTGATGTGATTGCATTCAGATGATAACAGGGTGCACAAACATGAGTTACTGGGGCTGTTGTAAGTCACTGAGGAGTGTTACCGTCAGAGCAATCTACAAAAATATTGAGTGTATCTTATAACTTTGTGTATTGCTATCAATAATACATATGTTCTAAAAATGAAAAAAAAATATATTCAAATTTGGGAAATTACCTAAAGATAAACCAAATTCATTCAAGATCGGAAATTAGTAAATTAAACACCATTCTTTAGTAAGCAACATTTTTTTTTTATCTTATACTTGAGCAAGTGAATAAGGCCCAGTTTTCACCTCCACAGTTCTAGAGAGAGGATCCACAAGACCATAGGGTTCATACATTATTGCTTCACTCAGTTTGAACTGTAGCCTTCCAGCTTCTCGTCTGAACATGTTTAAGTGGGTTATACAATCTCTCTCCTTTATGGAGATCAATGCTTTCTCTTTCATCAATATATTCAGGAGGGGTTTCAATATTTCTGGTCATGTAGCAACTGACTGTTGATGTATATGTGTCAGTTTAATCATTCCATCAGTCAATGTGTGATTCCAGATTGAGACTGGCTGTAATAATCAGTCATTAGTTTCTATTTCAAATATGACTCAATTTAGAATTACCTACTCAATTGGAGTAAATTGTCTCTGCATGAGATTAGATAATGCTCTTTTTTTCTGTCATTTTTTACCCTAAGTTTCCTAAAACTCTTTGTACCTTCTTCCACTCCTCTTTGTTTCAGGAAATTCACAGTTAGCTACAGTTAGCTGTCTCATTGAAGATGGAAAAAGTTTATTCTTCTTCCTCTACCATTACTATGGACAAAAAGCCTTATTTTCAGAGCTGCCCCTTAAAATACACGCTAGTGCCTAGGTGTAATAATAAAGACACCTGAGTGGAACTAAAACAACTATCTATCAAGGTTTGTGAAAAACTCCCAGATCATCTCTGACTGAGCATTCCTTGATTGAAGAGTGTTTGTCTATTCTAATCAGTCTGCCTCTCCAGTCTCTGTCTGTCCATCTTTGTGCCATTTTTGGGAGACCCTTGACTTTTCAAAGCTGTATTTATGATACTCACTGGTCTTCCAATCAAATGAATTTATTTTTATGTATAGGTGTAATTATGGCTTACCCTGGTGGTCTACTGGCCGGCAGGGATGCCTGCTGCGTGCATCCTTCTCCTCTGGTGCCGGTGCTTCCAATAGTGTGTGCAGCGCGCACTTCCTGGTTTTACGCGCCAACATGATCACGTCCAGGGCAGCCATCGGGGGGGGACAGGGGGAGAGTTGTAGGGGGCCCGAGGGTAAGGGGGGCCCATCCACGACACACTTTCTTGATTAGCCGGCCCCCTGCTTTCTGAGAGCTGCTGACTTCGGGAAGGCAGGGCGGGAGCATAAGGGGAATTAAAATAGGCCCTGGCATTTCAGGTACAGAGAGGCCCAATCAGCCCACACAGAGGCCCAAACAGCCCCAACCAGCCCACTAAATGCTGACTTTCTATGGCACTTTATAACTGCCCCTCTGGCATTTGCTTGAACCCACAGATTGCCAGTCCGGGCCTGAGGGGAGGTATCTCCTGTCCATTACTTCCCCTTATTGGTCACTGAGTTTAAGTTCCGGTTGAACTGGTCATTGGATAGCTGAGGTTTGAACTTCTCCTCCAGCTCATCCAATCACCATGCAGCTTTACCAGGACTTGCAATTCTCTGACCAATAAGGGAAGAAAATGCTGTCACTGGAAGAAGATTCAGCCACCTGTGCTCCCCTCCTCCCTTCTGTAGTTGGCAGCTCACTGACAGCAGATGTGCCAAGCTAATGAAGTAAGCGTAACATGGCAGGGCCCCCTAAAGGTAACCCTTTGTGGTCCCTGTTGTGTGGTGGGGCCCTGGGCACCAAATTTTTTTTAAACTTCTGGGAAGGCAAGATTTTCTACATGGACGTTCTTATAACGTGGGGGGGGGGCCTGGCCACCAATTTTTCCCCCCATGTGGGGTCCTAGCCACCAATATTTTTTAATGGGGGACCCTGACCACAAATGTTTTTTTTAATGGGGGGGCCCTGACCACCAATATTTTTTATTTTTTTATTAACATGTGGGAACCATAGCCACTAATGTTTTTTTTTTAGTGTGTGGTGGTGGTGGACCTGTTGGGTGGGGAGGGCGGACCTGTAGGTGAGGCTCCCGGTAGGCGCAGCCCAAGGGCCCCAGGAAATTTTTTCATATGGGGCCCTGCGATTTCTGATGGCGGCCCTGATAACGTCATCATGCAATGGTGCAAAATTCAAAGGTATTTAAAGGGGAAGGAAACCTAGTCGGTGCTGAACCTTTAGCTTTGCTCCTTTCCTGGCAGCATCCAATAAACGGAGGGCTCCTCCCAAGTGAGCTGTTTAAGGCAGAAGCAAGAGCCGAGACCAGGGAGCCTAGAACTGGTTCTGGATTTAGGGTGCCGATCGTGACAATAGGATGTTTTTTGCCTTGAGGAAACCCCTTTTATGATGCCAACAATTAATTTTTTTGGGTACATTATATCTGCTTTGAGATGGATATAATATTTTAGTTGTTATTCAATGTTTAATTGTTTTGCTAAATATTACAGTTGAATTGCTCTTGCTATTAAAATGTAGAAGCATGCGCAGCCTTTTATCCTCAAGCCTTTGCATTTTTCAAAACTTTTAAAAATGTAAAAAGTGACAAAGGCTCACTCATTCTCTTTGTCAGTTATTTAATCCCGGAATATAATTATAGTTATGTAATGTTTTCTGTGTATTTCCTGACCTGAGCTTCATAAACAATCTCATTGCTAAAGGTGGTTAAGGTGATATATGTGGTATTGAGGAATATTGAGATATGTTTCATTCAAGAACTCATTCTCTTGCTTATTCTACCTTTTACTCATTGCCTCTACTCCAAAGGTATCACTGTCATCAGTGAGGTCATTTCCCTACTCTTCACCAGCCACTTACTTTTCATCCAACATAGTTTGTGCCTCCAAAACATAACTCTGCAATCTAACTGAGGCCTCTAGATCATTTCCAGAGGTTTGATGGATCCTTTGCAAATCCCTTGCAATTAAATAGCATTTCTCTTTAGCTTTTTACCCTCCATCCGTTGGACCTTTTGACAATGTGAAAACATCCCATGGAAAGTTGCTCTGATGTTACATATCTAACATTCTATTTAACAGCCAGTGTTAATCCTTTGGTCTCTAATGGATGTAGGGTACTGTGAGAACTTACCAAGATGACAAGTACTATTCCCCCTCTGCCCCTTTCAGTGTATGCAGGTTCCAGTGCACCATGGCTATTGCATAATTTAATATTTGTGTTGTGACATCATTATATAGTGACATTTTTTGTTGCATTGCATCATTATTTTGCACAAAAATGCCTTTATATTGTTGGATTGTTTTGTGTAGGTGCTCATTTGTAATTCTCTCTTCATACTGTGTTCTTTTTTTTGTCCTTTGCATTGACCTGTTCTCACCTTTATTCTCTGCGGACTGACTGATATGTGTTTGGACTCTTAGGCTTGCCCTTGCCCTCTACTTGTTCCTGCTATCCAATAACATTGAATGTTTATAATTGCAAAATATATAAAAGTATTTATAATTAGCAACAAGCTACTGCTTGTTATTTCAGTGATCTTTTTTCTGCACAGCTCATTTTAAACTATGAGTCCCTGGTGATACTCTGGGTTAAATTCCCTGGGTTTAGTTTGCTATAAGTATAAACGTTCACATGTGCCTGCTATTTCCAGAGGCCACCACAGGGACTTCTTTAAAAATGTATAATCCATATCCATTTTTAATTTGTTGGCAGGTTATTTTGTTTACAGTAAATGGAATTATTTATTGAACTTGAACATGATATAGGCACTTTCTTAGTGTGCCACAGACTTTTTTAACTTGAAACTCATAACATTTTAAATATTACTCAAAGTCTGTTAAGAAAGCAAAATATATAGATGATAGATAGGCAGATAGATAGATATTATCAATTTCTGTCTTTTTCTAATATATATATTTCTATCTATTTCTATTATCTATTTCTGTCAACATCTCTGTCTGTTTAGTCTGTGGGAATATTCAAGTAAAATGAAAACATAATAATAATAAGCAACTTACTTATGTTTCATTTTAATTGGTGCACATCAGTACAGGTATGGGATCCGTTATCCGGAAACCCATTATCCAGAAAGCTCCAAATTACGGAAAGGCTGTCTCCCATAAACTTTGTTAAAATCAAATAATCCAAAATTTTAAAAATGATTTATTTTTTCTCTGTAATAATAAAACAGTAGCTTGTACTTGATCCAAACTAAGATATAATTCATTTTTATTGGAAGCTAAAGCAGCTTTTTGGGTTTATTTAATGTTTACATGATTTTATAGTAGACAAGATATGGAGATCCAAATTACAGAAAGATCTGTTATCTGGAAAACCCCAGGTCCCAAGCATTCTGGATAACAGATCCCATACCTGTATTAACATTTTGCTGTTTCAAAACAAAAATAAGGGGTTCTTAACCTGTCCTTATACTGTACATTGTGATGTTTACCCAGTATTCCCATCTCTACCTAGTACATCCAGTACAGGTATGGGATCTGTCATCTGGAAACCTGTTATCCAGAAAGCTCCAAATTATGGAAAGGCCATCTACCATTATTTTAATCAAATAATTCAAATTTTTAAAAATGATTTCCTTTTTCTTTGTTCTAATAATTCAGTACCCTGTACTTGATCCTACACAAGATAAAACTAATCCTTATTGGAGGTAAAACAATCCTATTAGGTTTAATTAACCCTTTAAGTGCCACAGAACGTAGAATCTACGTTCTGTGGGAAAGTATCTTGAAATGCCACAGAACGTAGATTCTACGTTCTGCAGCATATGCGTGCGGGGAAGCTCAGGAGCGGCTTTAAATGCTGCTCGCTCCTTCCCCGCTCGCTCAGAACCCCCTAGGCAACGAGCGGAGCGGGTGGGAAAGGGGCTCCTGGGGCGCGATTGTCCAGGGGCCCCAAAGACGCAACAGACACACGTGTCTGCGCGCTGCTGCTGCCTGCACTTCCGGGTTCCTCCAGCGACGCCCACGGATCTGATCAACGGATCTGGCGACTCCCTCCTGCTTCTCCACTCCTCCTGCCATCATGGACACAGATCTGCAGCTACACACCCCAGGTTAGTGTAACACACACACAAAATACACTTACACACACTTTATACACTAATACATGCTTAGATTTACACTTACACACACTCACATACTTTTTTTGGGGGATCAGGGGGGTCACACACACTTGGGGGGGTACATACACTTGCACACACAAACACACACACACATAACATGCAATTTACCAATTGTACACATACGCTGTTGTGTAGCTTTTTTTTTTTTTTCCATATTGCATTGTTGTGTTTTTGGCTGAAAAAAATGTTTTATTGCCTTTGCGAATAGCGTATTCGCTAACCGTACTGTGCAATACCTTTTGTATGTTATTTCGGTGATTATTTTGAAATTTTGGGGATTTTGGTGCATTGTTAGCCATTTTATTGCATTTTCAGCTCTGCATAACTGTTGCTTGCTTTATTCTGTCCGTAAAAAATATTTTGCCAAGCTAAAATATTCAAACTGTAATTCTGATGTCTGATTACACTAGTCTGAAAAAAAAAAAGCATAGATTTTTGTGGTTTTATTGGATTTTAGTAATTTATTTGAATTTCACACTTTCTGTATTATTTTGTTATGTCTTGTAGATTTTATCTACTATATATCCAATTGGGCGTCTCTGTGCGCCACATAGTTTGGTAAATCTGTGAATATTGGGCATCAAAGTGTTCAGTAGACCCCTGGCGTTCATATTTAGGATGTTTTATGCGGATACTTTACGAAATGTGGGGCATATAATGGGGTAGATTTCAAGCTTTGAGGCGATTTTCACAAATTTGCTAAAAACCGTTACGTTCAGCATTGCTTTGCAGTTTGGCAGTTTGCAGTAGAAACACATATTTACCCATATTGGATTCGTCAGAATGTGTGCTTTCTGAAAATATATGGTTTTTTGGGGTCCCTGTACTGTTAGGAGGGTCTAATGTCGCATAATACACACACCAGGTGCTTATATTGCAGCAGCCAGCGCGTCAGCCGTGAAAATGTATATACACTATTGTCATTTGGGGGTCTCTGTGCGCCACATAGTTTGGTATATCTATGCATATTGGGCATCAAAGTGTTCAGTAGACCCCTGGCGTTCATATTTAGGATGTTTTATGCTGATAAGTTACGAAATGTGGGGCATATAATGGGGTAGATTTCAAGCTTTGAGGCGATTTTCACAAATTTGCTAAAAACCGTTACGTTCAGCATTGCTTTGCAGTTTGGCAGTTTGCAGTAGAAACACATATTTACCCATATTGGATTCGTCAGAATGTGTGCTTTCTGAAAATATATGGTTTTTTGGGGTCCCTGTACTGTTAGGAGGGTCTAATGTCGCATAATACACACACCAGGTGCTTATATTGCAGCAGCCAGCGCGTCATCCGTGAAAATGTATATACACTATTGTCATTTGGGGGTCTCTGTACGCCACATTGTTTGGTATATCTATGCATACTGGGCATCAAAGTGTTCAGTAGACCCCTGGCGTTCATATTTAGGATGTTTTATGCTGATACGTTACGAAATGTGTGGCATATAATGGGGTAGAATTCAAGCTTTGTGACGATTTTCAGAAATTTGATAAAAACCGTTATGTTCAGCATTGCTTTGCAGTTTGGCAGTTTGCAGTAGAAACACTTATTTACCCATATTGGATTTGTCAGAATGTGTACTTTCTGAAAATATATGGTTTTCTGGGGTCTCTGTACTGTTAGGGGGGTCTAATGTCGCATAATACACACTCCAGGTGCTCATATTGCAGCAGCCAGAGCGTCAGCCGTGAAAATGTATATACACTATTGTCATTTGGGGGTCTCTGTGCGCCACATAGTTTGGTATATCTATGCATATTGGGCATCAAAGTGTTCAGTAGACCCCTGGCGTTCATATTTAGGATGTTTTATGCTGATAAGTTACGAAATGTGGGGCATATAATGGGGTAGATTTCAAGCTTTGAGGCGATTTTCACAAATTTGCTAAAAACCGTTACGTTCAGCATTGCTTTGCAGTTTGGCAGTTTGCAGTAGAAACACATATTTACCCATATTGGATTCGTCAGAATGTGTGCTTTCTGAAAATATATGGTTTTTTGGGGTCCCTGTACTGTTAGGAGGGTCTAATGTCGCATAATACACACACCAGGTGCTCATATTGCAGCAGCCAGCGCGTCAGCCGTGAAAATGTATATACACTATTGTCATTTGGGGGTCTCTGTACGCCACATTGTTTGGTATATCTATGCATACTGGGCATCAAAGTGTTCAGTAGACCCCTGGCGTTCATATTTAGGATGTTTTATGCTGATACGTTACGAAATGTGTGGCATATAATGGGGTAGAATTCAAGCTTTGTGACGATTTTCAGAAATTTGATAAAAACCGTTATGTTCAGCATTGCTTTGCAGTTTGGCAGTTTGCAGTAGAAACACTTATTTACCCATATTGGATTTGTCAGAATGTGTACTTTCTGAAAATATATGGTTTTCTGGGGTCTCTGTACTGTTAGGGGGGTCTAATGTCGCATAATACACACTCCAGGTGCTCATATTGCAGCAGCCAGAGCGTCAGCCGTGAAAATGTATATACACTATTGTCATTTGGGGGTCTCTGTGCACCACATAGTTTGGTATATCTATGCATATTGGGCATCAAAGTGTTCAGTAGACCCCTGGCATTCATATTTAGGATGTTTTATGCTGATAAGTTACGAAATGTGGGGCATATAATGGGGTAAAATTCAAGCTTTGTGACGATTTTCAGAAATTTGATAAAAACCGTTATGTTTAGCATTGCTTTGCAGTTTGGCAGTTTGCAGTAGAAACACTTATTTACCCATATTGGATTCGTCAGAATGTGTACTTTCTGAAAATATATGGTTTTCTGGGGTCTCTGTACTGTTAGGGGGGTCTAATGTTGCATAATACACACACCAGGTGCTTATATTGCAGCAGCCAGCGCGTCAGCCGTGAAAATGTATATTCACTATTGTCATTTGGGGGTCTCTGTACGCCACATAGTTTGGTATATCTATGCATACTGGGCATCAAAGTGTTCAGTAGACCCCTGGCGTTCATATTTAGGATGTGTTATGCTGATACGTTACAAAATGTGTGGCATATAATGGGGTAGAATTCAAGCTTTGTGACGATTTTCAGAAATTTGATAAAAAGCGTTATGTTCAGCATTGCTTTGCAGTTTGGCAGTTTGCAGTAGAAACACTTATTTACCCATATTGGATTTGTCAGAATGTGTACTTTCTGAAAATATATGGTTTTCTGGGGTCTCTGTACTGTTAGGGGGGTCTAATGTTGCATAATACACACTCCAGGTGCTCATATTGCAGCAGCCAGAGCGTCAGCCATGAAAATGTATATACACTATTGTCATTTGGGGGTCTCTGTGCGCCACATAGTTTGGTATATCTATGCATACTGGGCATCAAAGTGTTCAGTAGACCCCTGGCGTTCATATTTAGGATATTTTATGCTGATAAGTTACGAAATGTGGGGCATATAATGGGGTAAAATTCAAGCTTTGTGACGATTTTCAGAAATTTGATAAAAACCGTTATGTTCAGCATTGCTTTGCAGTTTGGCAGTTTGCAGTAGAAACACCTATTTACCCATATTGGATTCGTCAGAATGTGTACTTTCTGAAAATATATGGTTTTCTGGGGTCTCTGTACTGTTAGGGGGGTCTAATGTCGCATAATACACACACCGGGTGCTTATATTGCAGCAGCCAGCGCGTCAGCTGTGAAATTGTATATACACTATTGTCATTTGGGGGTCTCTGTGCGCCACATAGTTTGGTATATCTATGCATATTGGGCATCAAAGTGTTCAGTAGACCCCTGGCGTTCATATTTAGGATGTTTTATGCTGATAAGTTACGAAATGTGGAGCATATAATGGGGTAAATTTCAAGCTTTGTGACGATTTTCCGAAATTTGATAAAAACCGTTATGTTCAGCATTGCTTTGCAGTTTGGCAGTTTGCAGTAGAAACACTTATTTACCCATGTTGGATTCGTCAGAATGTGTACTTTCTGAAAATATATGTTTTTCTGGGGTCTCTGAACTGTTAGGTGGGCTAATGTCGCATAATACACACACCAGGTGGTTATATTGCAGCAGCCAGCGCGTCAGCCGTGAAAATGTCTATACATATTGTCATTTGGGGGTCTCTGTGCGCCACATAGTTTGGTATATCTATGCACATTGGGCATCAAACTGTTTAGTAGACCCATATGTTTATATTTAGGATGCTTTATGCTGGTAATGATACATGGACAATACGATGCTGGAAAGTTGAAGCTTTGAGGAATATTTCCAGATATTTGACCAAAACCGCCAAATTTGGCAAAGCCTTGCGACTCAGTAGTTTGGAGCAGAAAGGCATGGGTACCCATTTTAGATTCAGTAGAATGTGTACTTTCCAAAAATATATGGGTTTGGGGGGTAAACATATATTTCTGTGTTTTTACCCCACAAAAAATGCAGTCAATGTGTTGATTTTTCATTAGCTGAAGTTACCCACGGGACTGTTTGTATGCGCTAACTTCATTTTGGGGCCTCTAAATGTCAGATACTTTGGTAAACCTATGAACAATGGCCACCAAACTGTTCGGAGGAACCTTGGCAATCATATTTAGGGTGCTTTTTCTTGGTGCATAACGATACATGGGTGATATGGTGCTGAGAAGTTGAAGCTTTGAGGCAATTTTCAGATATTTCACCAAAACCGACAATTGTGGGAAAGCCTTGTGACTCAGTAGTTTGGAGCAATAAGGCATGGGTACCCATTTTAGATTCTGTAGAATGTGTACTTTCCAAAAATGTATGGGTTTGGGGGGTAAACATATATTTCTGTGTTTTTACCCCACAAAAATGCAGTCAATGTGTTGATCTTTCATTAGCTGAAGTTACCCACGGGACTGTTTGTATGCGCTAACTTCATTTTGGGGCCTCTAAATGTCAGATACTTTGGTAAACCTATGAACAATGGCCACCAAACTGTTCGGAGGAACCTTGGCAATCATATTTAGGGTGCTTTTTCTTAGTACGTAATGACACATGGGTGATATGGTGCTGGGAAGTTGAAGCTTTGAGGCAATTTTCAGATATTTCACCAAAACCGACAACTTTGGGAAAGCCTTGTGACTCAGTAGTTTGGAGCAATAAGGCATGGGTACCCATTTTAGATTCTGTAGAATGTTTACTTTCCAAAAACATATGGGTTTTGGGGGGTAAACATATATTTCTGTGTTTTTACCCCACAAAAATGCAGTCAATGTGTTGATTTTTCATTAGCTGAAGTTACCCACGGGACTGTTTGTATGCGCTAACATCATTGTGGGTCCTCTAAATGCCAGATACTTTGGTAAACTTATGAACAATGGCCACCAAAATGTTCAGAGGAACCCTGGCAATCATATTTAGGGTGCTTTTTCTTAGTATGTAATGACACATGGGTGATATGGTGCTGGGAAGTTGAAGCTTTGAGGCAATTTTCAGATATTTCACCAAAACCGACAAATTTGGGAAAGCCTTGCGACTCAGTAGTTTGGAGCAGAAAGGCATGGGTACCCATTTTAGATTCAGTAGAATGTGTACTTTCCAAAAATATATGGGTTTGGGGGTTAACATATATTTCTGTGTTTTTACCCCACAAAAATGCAGTCAATGTGTTGATTTTTCATTCGATGAAGTTACCCACAGGACTATTTGTATGCGCTAACTTCATTTTGAGGCCTCTAAATGCCAGATACTTTTGTAAACCTATGAACAATGGCCACCAAACTGTTTGGAGGAACCCTGGCAATCATATTTAGGGTGCTTTTTCTTGGTGCGTAACGATACATGGGTGATATGGTGCTGGGAAGTTGAAGCTTTGAGGCAATTTTCAGATATTTCACCAAAACCGACAATTGTGGGAAAGCCTTGCGACTCAGTAGTTTGGAGCAGAAAGGCATGGGTACCCATTTTAGATTCAGTAGAATGTGTACTTTCCAAAAATATATGGGTTTGGGGGTTAACATATATTTCTGTGTTTTTACCCCACAAAAATGCAGTCAATGTGTTGATTTTTCATTCGATGAAGTTACCCACAGGACTATTTGTATGCGCTAACTTCATTTTGAGGCCTCTAAATGCCAGATACTTTGGTAAACCTATGAACAATGGCCACCAAACTGTTTGGAGGAACCCTGGCAATCATATTTAGGGTGCTTTTTCTTGGTGCGTAACGATACATGGGTGATATGGTGCTGGGAAGTTGAAGCTTTGAGGCAATTTTCAGATATTTCACCAAAACCGACAATTGTGGGAAAGCCTTGCGACTCAGTAGTTTGGAGCAGAAAGGCATGGGTACCCATTTTAGATTCTGTAGAATGTTTACTTTCCAAAAACATATGGGTTTTGGGGGGTAAACATATATTTCTGTGTTTTTACCCCACAAAAATGCAGTCAATGTGTTGATTTTTCATTAGCTGAAGTTACCCACGGGACTGTTTGTATGCGCTAACTTCATTTTGGGGCCTCTAAATGCCAGATACTTTGGTAAACTTATGAACAATGACCACCAAAATGTTCAGAGGAACCCTGGCAATCATATTTAGGGTGCTTTGTCTTAGTACATAATGATACATGGGCGATATGGTGCTGGGAAGTTGAAGGTTTGAGGAAATTTTCAGATATTTCACCAAAACCGACAATTGTGGGAAAGCCTTGCGACTCAGTAGTTTGGAGCAGAAAGGCATGAGTACCCATTTTAGATTCAGTAGAATGTGTACTTTCCAAAAATATATGGGTTTGGGGGGTAAACATATATTTCTGTGTTTTTACCCCACAAAAAATGCAGTCAATGTGTTGATTTTTCATTAGCTGAAGTTACCCACGGGACTGTTTGTATGCGCTAACTTCATTTTGGAGCCTCTAAATGTCAGATACTTTGGTAAACCTATGAACAATGGCCACCAAACTGTTCGGAGGAACCTTGGCAATCATATTTAGGGTGCTTTTTCTTGGTGCATAACGATACATGGGTGATATGGTGCTGAGAAGTTGAAGCTTTGAGGCAATTTTCAGATATTTCACCAAAACCGACAATTGTGGGAAAGCCTTGTGACTCAGTAGTTTGGAGCAATAAGGCATGGGTACCCATTTTAGATTCTGTAGAATGTGTACTTTCCAAAAATGTATGGGTTTGGGGGGTAAACATATATTTCTGTGTTTTTACCCCACAAAAATGCAGTCAATGTGTTGATCTTTCATTAGCTGAAGTTACCCACCGGACAATTTGTATGCGCTAACTTCATTTTGGGGCCTCTAAATGTCAGATACTTTGGTAAACCTATGAACAATGGCCACCAAACTGTTCGGAGGAACCTTGGCAATCATATTTAGGGTGCTTTTTCTTAGTACGTAATGACACATGGGTGATATGGTGCTGGGAAGTTGAAGCTTTGAGGCAATTTTCAGATATTTCACCAAAACCGACAACTTTGGGAAAGCCTTGTGACTCAGTAGTTTGGAGCAATAAGGCATGGGTACCCATTTTAGATTCTGTAGAATGTGTACTTTCCAAAAATGTATGGGTTTGGGGGGTAAACATATATTTCTGTGTTTTTACCCCACAAAAATGCAGTCAATGTGTTGATTTTTCATTAGCTGAAGTTACCCACGGGACTGTTTGTATGCGCTAACTTCATTTTGGGGCCTCTAAATGTCAGATACTTTGGTAAACCTATGAACAATGGCCACCAAACTGTTCGGAGGAACCTTGGCAATCATATTTAGGGTGCTTTTTCTTGGTGCATAACGATACATGGGTGATATGGTGCTGAGAAGTTGAAGCTTTGAGGCAATTTTCAGATATTTCACCAAAACCGACAATTGTGGGAAAGCCTTGCGACTCAGTAGTTTGGAGCAGAAAGGCATGGGTACCCATTTTAGATTCTGTAGAATGTTTACTTTCCAAAAACATATGGGTTTTGGGGGGTAAACATATATTTCTGTGTTTTTACCCCACAAAAATGCAGTCAATGTGTTGATTTTTCATTAGCTGAAGTTACCCACGGGACTGTTTGTATGCGCTAACATCATTGTGGGTCCTCTAAATGCCAGATACTTTGGTAAACTTATGAACAATGGCCACCAAAATGTTCAGAGGAACCCTGGCAATCATATTTAGGGTGCTTTTTCTTAGTACGTAATGACACATGGGTGATATGGTGCTGGGAAGTTGAAGCTTTGAGGCAATTTTCAGATATTTCACCAAAACCGACAACTTTGGGAAAGCCTTGCGACTCAGTAGTTTGGAGCAGAAAGGCATGGGTACCCATTTTAGATTCAGTAGAATGTGTACTTTCCAAAAATATATGGGTTTGGGGGTTAACATATATTTCTGTGTTTTTACCCCACAAAAATGCAGTCAATGTGTTGATTTTTCATTCGATGAAGTTACCCACAGGACTATTTGTATGCGCTAACTTCATTTTGAGGCCTCTAAATGCCAGATACTTTGGTAAACCTATGAACAATGGCCACCAAACTGTTTGGAGGAACCCTGGCAATCATATTTAGGGTGCTTTTTCTTGGTGCGTAACGATACATGGGTGATATGGTGCTGGGAAGTTGAAGCTTTGAGGCAATTTTCAGATATTTCACCAAAACCGACAATTGTGGGAAAGCCTTGCGACTCAGTAGTTTGGAGCAGAAAGGCATGGGTACCCATTTTAGATTCAGTAGAATGTGTACTTTCCAAAAATATATGGGTTTTGGGGGGTAAACATATATTTCTGTGTTTTTACCCCACAAAAATGCAGTCAATGTGTTGATCTTTCATTAGCTGAAGTTACCCACAGGACTGTTTGTATGCGCTAACATCATTTTGGGGCCTCTAAATGCCAGATACTTTGGTAAACTTATGAACAATGGCCACCAAAATGTTCAGAGGAACCCTGGCAATCATATTTAGGGTGCTTTTTCTTAGTACGTAATGACACATGGGTGATATGGTGCTGGGAAGTTGAAGCTTTGAGGCAATTTTCAGATATTTCACCAAAACCGACAACTTTGGGAAAGCCTTGCGACTCAGTAGTTTGGAGCAGAAAGGCATGGGTACCCATTTTAGATTCAGTAGAATGTGTACTTTCCAAAAATATATGGGTTTGGGGGTTAACATATATTTCTGTGTTTTTACCCCACAAAAATGCAGTCAATGTGTTGATTTTTCATTCGATGAAGTTACCCACAGGACTATTTGTATGCGCTAACTTCATTTTGAGGCCTCTAAATGCCAGATACTTTGGTAAACCTATGAACAATGGCCACCAAACTGTTTGGAGGAACCCTGGCAATCATATTTAGGGTGCTTTTTCTTGGTGCGTAACGATACATGGGTGATATGGTGCTGGGAAGTTGAAGCTTTGAGGCAATTTTCAGATATTTCACCAAAACCGACAATTGTGGGAAAGCCTTGCGACTCAGTAGTTTGGAGTAGAAAGGCATGGGTACCCATTTTAGATTCGGTAGAATGTGTACTTTCCAAAAATATATGGGTTTTGGGGGGTAAACATATATTTCTGTGTTTTTACCCCACAAAAATGCAGTCAATGTGTTGATCTTTCATTAGCTGATATATTATTCAAATTGCAGGTGAGTGATTGCTCACCAAAGTTAATCACATCTCAAAGGAGATAATTAACTGATTAAAATACAACTGTCACTTAAATTAAAGTGCACTTAAATATGGAGTGTGAGAATTGTCTGAACAGAAACCAGGTCTGGGGATACTGAGCAAAGTACCCCATCTATTGCCCACTGGTCAGCAAATTCTTTCAACCGACCAGTAAACACTGCTTGGGTGTACTCTGCTCGGATTCGGGAACGCACCAGCACTCGGAACAAGACCTCTGCTGGCAGAGGATTCCCACCTTCCAACCATTGCTTTCTAGATTTATGGATGACTAATTTAGCTAAAGCCAGGAGCAAGTTGGAGAGAAGGTCTTTCTCTTTATTGTCCCGGGATACTGGGCGTCCAAAAATATAAACATGAGGGGAAAAGTGTAACCAGAACTGCAGGTAAAGCTTCCTCAAAAGAGCCAATAGAGGTTGCAGTCTGGCACACGTAAAATAAGCATGAAACACAGACTCTCCTTTGCCACAGAATGGACAAGCAGCTGGGGAGTCTGTAAAACGAGCTAAATACTCTCCCGTGCTCAATGCACCATGCAGCACTTTCCAACTCAAGTCTCCAGTGGGTCTAGGCACCAAACTGGAATAAAGAGCTCGCCACTGAGGTCTTTCACCCTCATTAAGCACACGTCTCCAGATGGTATCATATCGGGAGATGAGGGCAAGGAAGTGTACAGTGTGAAGCATTAGAGAGTACAACAACTTTCTTGTTATATCATGAAAGCGTGTCAATGGAAAATTCTCCAACTGGCTCAAGTTGGGAGAAGGAGGTGCTTGGGGGGATTGACGGATTTTAGGTGCTATTATTATGTCTGGAGGTGAGGAGTTCCAAGGTGGATGTGGCTCTCCAGCATGTAAAACCCCATCAATGAAGGTGTGAGAATCAGGAGAGATTGTGTCCTTGATTTCCTTGAGAAGACGGTGTGGAACCCTAGTGGTGAGGAATCCCATGCGTTGCATAACTGCTTGAGAGTCCACCCAATCTGATTTCTCAAAATCCAGGAGATCTCCAACTCTGGTTAACCGAGCCTGGCAAAGGCGACGTCGGATGCTGATGGATTCTAACATCCTAGTCTTAAAAGATGGATTGTAAAGTAGGGGCTCATTTAGAATGTCTTCCCCTTCAATGGCTCCTTGCCTTAACACGGATACCATGCTCCAGGTTTTTAGCGTGTCTTGGTAGTAAGCCGGCAGGGTTGAAAGGTTTCTTAGGAAACCCTCAGGTTCAATTATAAACAATTGCCGGTCATATCCCATATTTCGTACCTGGCGATAAAAACTCGATGCTAGAGTACACCACTGTGGAGAAGGATCTGCATACAAGTATCTCTGTATTTGCTGGAGACGGAAGGTGTGCACTTGAGAACGTATACACACGACTCCCTGCCCTCCCTCTTTCAACGGGAGGCTTGAGACACCTGCAGAAACCCAATGCTTTCCTATCCAGAGAAAGTCCTGTAACCTTCTCTGGATCTTAGCAATGAATTCTTGGGTTGGGCTAAGACATATCAGCCGGTACCAGATCTGAGAGGCCACCAGCTGATTAATCACCAAAGCTCTCCCCCTCATAGAAAGTACTTTAGCAAAACCCTTCCACTTTCCAAGGCGCGTTAGAACACACTCCTCAAGTTCAATGAAATTCTGTGAGACAGGATACTCCTCAGCTGATAGGTAGACGCCTAAATATTTAATGATTTTACTCTCCCACGAGATGTCACGGAAAGCAGGAGGCAGGAAATCTACCTTTAGAGAACCCTCCAGAAGGCCTGAGCTCTTGGACCAGTTGATACGGGCAGATGAGGCAGCAGCATAGACTTCTTGACACTCTTGTGCCCGCTCAAGATCAACTAGGTCCTGGGCCACAAGAATTACATCATCAGCGTAGGCTGAGAGAACCACCCTCATGTCAGGTTCTTTGAGCACCAGTCCAGTGAGCCTTTTCCTTAAGAGACACAGGAAGGGCTCAATGGCCAGCGAGTACAGTTGTCCCGACAAGGGGCATCCTTGCCGAACTCCTCGTCCAAAGGCCAGAGGTGCAGTCAGAGACCAGTTGATTTTAACTAAACACTCTGCAGAGGCATACATTGTTTTCAGGTAGCCCACAAACTGTGGGCCAAAGCTATAGGCTTGCAGAGTGCCTATAAGATATTGGTGATCCACCCTGTCAAATGCCTTCTCTTGATCCAGAGAGAGAAAAGCAAGAGATAGACCAGTCCTTCTCGCAAAATGTAGTAAGTCTCGGATTAAAAAGACATTATCAAAAATTGTCCGACCGGGGACTGTATAGGACTGGTCAGGATGAATCACCTCTGCCAGCACTGATTTGAGCCTAAGTGAGATAGCTTTGGCCACGATCTTATAGTCTGTGCTAAGCAGTGAGACTGGTCTCCAGTTCTTAATAAGACGGAGATCCCCCTTCTTAGGAAGTAGTGATAAAACTGCTCGACGACACGAAAGTGGCAACTCACCTTTCTTGAAGGCCTCAGTTAGGACCCTATGGAAATCAGGGCCCAGAGTATCCCAAAAGAACTGGAAGAACTCTATGGTAAGTCCGTCAAGCCCAGGAGATTTATTGTGGGGCATTAAACGGAGTGCTTGAGAGAGTTCATCTAGAGTGATTGGTGTTTCCAACCTCTCTTTTCTCCTCTCACTGACCACAGGAAGCCCATCCCATAGCTCCTCACAGGCATCTGGAGAGATGGGATCTGGAGAAAAAAGGTTTTGATAGAAGGACCGGGCTCTGTCCCGGATAGCCTCCGGATCCTCAAGGGGGGTTCCATCCTCCGCAAAAAGGCATGTGATTTGTTTTCGGTTCCCCTTCTTCTTCTCCAGAGCATAGAAGAATCGGGAACCACGATCCATATCACAAAGTAACTGCATCCGGCTTCGCACAAAGGCACCACGAGCCTGTCGTTGTTCCATGTTACGCAGCGCTTCTTTCCTTTCTAAATATTCACACTGAAGGGCTTGGTCTTCAGAGCCTGATAGCCTTTGCTCAAGATCAAGCACCTCCCCATTCAGTGCCTCAATCTCTGCATTGCGCTGCCCGCTCACACTTTTGGTATACTCTTGACACAAGAGCTTTAGGTGAACCTTGCCTACATCCCACCACTGGTTCAATGTGGCAAATTCATCCTGAAAGGCCCTCCAGCCTCTCCATGTATCCCGGACTGACTTTGCAAAACCCTCATCTTCTAATAAACTGTTGTTAAAGTGCCAGTAAGCAGCTTTTGGCAGAGATGGTGCGATTGACATTCTCAGGGATACACAATTGTGGTCTGAGAATGGTGCCAATCTAATGGTGCTCGACTGGGCTCGTGACATGAGATGGCTCGATATATATATCCTATCAATCCGGGATTGAGAAACATGACCATCTCTCACCCTGACATAGGTAAAGGCAACCGTCTCTGGGTTCTGTTCTCTCCAGACATCAACCAAGGAGAAATGAGCAATTAGTTCTCGCAAAACGGACTCAGACGAGTCTCTTTTCTTGGGTACATTGCGATCTCGAGCATCAAGGGTGTAATTAAAATCACCCCCTATAATCAAGGCTTCATCAGAGTCAATTGTCTCCATGTAGGCTGACAAACTTTCAAAGAACCGTGCCCTCTCTGGTCCGGTAGTAGGAGCATACACATTCATTAGATTATATGTTCTACCTGACTCCCGGACCCGAAGATGCAATAGACGGCCAGGGATGACAGAGGTAGCACTCAGGACCTCTGGCTGGAAGGAATCTGAGAAAAGGGTCACCACCCCGCATGATGTCCAAGTGAGGTGATTAAAAAAGACCCTTCCCTTCCACTCCAGATTCCAGCTTGCTTCAAGCTCTGGAGTGGTGTGGGTCTCTTGGAGGAAACTCACAGAGTACCCTCCTTGACGAAGAAAGGAGAGTACCTGAAACATTCGGAAAGGATTCCGACAGCCATTAGTATTAAGTGTGCTTATACTCAAGGCCATTACTGAGTCTTAGGAAGTGCTTTAACCTTCATCAAGGTCTGATGAGACAAACATTTTTTGTGAAACTTCATTATACGGAGATATTCCGCTGTTCCATAGTTCTTGGCCTCTTTTATGACCTTAATGTACTGTCTCACAGAATTGATAACTAAAGGCAAATCATGCCACTTCTCCAGAGCCATGTGCATCTTCTGCTCTAATTTAACACCAAGGGTGCTCTCAAGAAACTTTTTGAGTTCCTCAGCAGGGATGATTGGGGTAGAAGGATTTGCCACTCCTATGTCAACCTCCTCTTCGATGTTCCCCTCATCCATGAGCTCTTCCTGGCTAAGGGATTGATAATCTCCCCTCTCCACTAGAGCTTTGAGAATCTCTCCACAAGTTGTTACAGGAAAAGTATCAGAATCACTTTTCTGGAGACCCTGCAATGGCTCAGGTGTTCCCTCAACTTCACTTGAAACACATTTGGAAGTGTTTGACACAGGAGCAACAGAACTAATTAGCTCCCCAGCAACAGGTAGAGCTTTGGAGGCTCGATGGTTAGCCTCTGCCCTCTCTACTACCTCCTGTGCTTTCTGGATGGCAATAACATTTGGGTCAGTTGAAGACAAGGGAGGAGAGATTTTAGCATGAACAGTAGAGGTTGTCTGGCTACCCTCCTCCGTATTTACAACTCCACCCTCACCATCCTTCCCAGCAGTTTTATCTGCAGGGTCCTGTATGGGGGTTAGCCCAATATTGTCCCCCTCCTGGAGTGAAATACCCTGAGGCACTAAAAACTGAGGCTGGTTGCAGTTGCCAAATCTCAGCACTTCAGGAACACTGACTGCCCACTCTACAGGAGTCTCATTAGGTGTCTCTTTACACTCCAAGGGAAGATCTTCCAAATGATTTTGAGGCAGATACTGAACCCCTGACTCTGTGGGGACACCAACACTGCCATGTTCAAGGCCATGCAGACCATTAACCTCATTATTCCCCACCTGGTCTGGAGGCAAGAGTGCATGGTCTGACACCGGTTGATCGTGACCAACAGTTGGGCCAGACAATGTCACCACATGAGGAGCAGAAGTTTTGCTGCCCTTTTTACCCTTGGATGGGGGTGCCCCATCATTAACCACTGATGCCCATTCCTCAGGTACCAGCCAGTTTGATTTAAATTTCCTCTTTTTCTTGGCATCTGAAGAGGAAAGGCCACTATCTGCCCCAACCCCAACAGGTGTTGCAATCATGGGTACCCCCACACCTTCAGGGGTGCCCATAACAGGGGTACACCCTTTTGTGGTAGGAACAACTGTGACCCTGGGGGAAGCTTTGACATGTTTTCCCCCCTTCTCTTTTGCTGCAATTGTAAGACATGCTGCAGCCTTAGATGTCTTCAGTGAAGAAGGAGGAGGTTTGGATGTTGTAGAGGTGGGTTGTGTAACAGCCACCTTGAGGTTCTTTAGTGAAGGAGATATCCCCTTTGAGGACCCTGCTGAAATAGTCCCAGCAGGATAAGATGTTTTATTTGAGGAACTGGGAGCAGGAACAGGGGCTGTGGTCTTAATTTGCCCTTTGGGGCAACTCTGGCGAGTGTGCCCCAGGTTCTTGCAAAAGAAGCACCTCACTTCCTCTGTGCTGTAAAAAATTTTATACAGCACCCCTTCAAATGGAACCCCAAAAGACCCCTCAATAGTGTCTTGCCCCCGAGGTAAAAGTAGTTGCACCTGCCTTTTAAAGGAAAGGACATGCCTCAGTCTGCTCTCCTTACATCCCAGGGGAATTCTAGACATATTTGATTTTAACTCCCCAAGGGCTTGCAGGTGGGGGTACAATAAGTGGTCTTGCAGGAAGGGGGGCACATTAGACAAAACCACCCTTGTGCCCAATCCTTCTAGGGGTTCTACAGGGACATAACTCCCTCCCACTGTGATACCCCTCTGTACCAGAGTATGCACTGCAGTTAGAGTACGGGCAAAGATTATGGCTTTCCCATACATTTTACTTGCTGCCACTACTGCAGAGTGGCCCACCACTTCAGCTGCAGCCTTTATATAAGCCTCTATGCCATGAGTGCTTGACATTAGGCATCTGACCCCATGCTTCCTTGTAAGCTTCTCTACCCCAGCAGTGACTTGGCTAGGGTTGCTGCCAGTAGCAACCGCGTGTGCAAATGTTTTAGCAGGGGTCACATTGGCTGCAGCAGCAGAAGTAGAGGCAATGGGGCTTTTTGACATGGGCTCTGACTGGTGTTTCCTTGCAGAGCTACAGCTGGGTTTTTCAGGTCCTTTTGCTTTAGAACCAAGAGATGTTTTTTTATAACTTTCCTTTTTATTCCCTCCCATTATTTTTCACAACACCACACAAAAAGAAAGCTTTATACTATTGATTAACAAAAAAATAAGTTTTAAGTTGAGAAGCTGTGGCAGGGAGAGGGTTAATGTGAGCAGGTGCCTGGGAGCTGCACTGCTGCTGCTGGAAAAGATTTTATATTTATACTTATATTAAATCCTTCTCCCTTTAGCTTTCTCTCCTCACAGAAACTGAGTGCAAAATCAAAATACCCACTCAATCTGTACAAAAATTAAACAATTTGTGCTGAAACAACAGAAAAATGCAAATGAAACTGACACCCAGGTGTGGGGGAGGGGTAGGGGATCTAACAGTGAGTTTGTAGCCCAGAGCAAGTGAAGGGAACTGGGCTAGGAATCACTCACCTTCAGGGTCAAAAGAAAAATCGATTTTTAGTAAAGAAAATCAACTCAAAACTTCCCAAATTTCACCCACCAAGTGGACAACACATTCACACACCAAGTGATAACAAAAAATCCTGTCTCAAACAGGAATTTCAATGCTTAATTCAGCACTAAACAGAGAGCTTTCTCCTGTGTGTTGCTCTTTCATTAGCTGAAGTTACCCACGGGACTGTTTGTATGCGCTAACTTCATTTTGGGGCCTCTAAATGCCAGATACTTTGGTAAACTTATGAACAATGACCACCAAAATGTTCAGAGGAACCCTGGCAATCATATTTAGGGTGCTTTTTCTTAGTACATAATGATACATGGGCGATATGGTGCTGGGAAGTTGAAGGTTTGAGGAAATTTTCAGATATTTCACCAAAACCGACAATTGTGGGAAAGCCTTGCGACTCAGTAGTTTGGAGCAGAAAGGCATGGGTACCCATTTTAGATTCAGTAGAATGTGTACTTTCCAAAAATATATGGGTTTGGGGGGTAAACATATATTTCTGTGTTTTTACCCCACAAAAAATGCAGTCAATGTGTTGATTTCTCAGTAGCTGAAGTAAAGTCCTGAAGAATTTGGATGTGCTAACTACATATTGGTGTCTCTAAATGCCAGATACTTTGGTAAACCTATGCATAATGGGTATCAAATTGTTCAGTGGACCCCTGGCAATCATATTTCAGGTGCTTTTTCTTGGTACCTAATATAGTTTGGGATATGCGGAGCAGCAAAATAAAACCTTTGAAATGATTTTTCCGAATTTTGAATTTTTTGTTGAAAAACCGCTATGTTCAGACAAGCTTTTATGTTTGGTAGTTGGGAGTAGAGAGACATAGTTACCCATTTTGTAATCGGCAGAATGTGTACTTTTCAAAAATGTATGGTTTTCTGGGGTAAACCTACGGTTTCAGGATTTTTTGCCTTGGAATCTAAAGCATGCCGTTTTCTGCCTTAGTGCTTTCAAAATTCGGTAATATACTGCCGGGAGTTTTTGCTGTACAGAAATCCTAAATCTCCCTAAAACTATACATATCTGGTATTGGCACGTTCGAGAGACATAAGGCTTTCCAAATCAGTTGGATTTTCATCCGTAAAATGAAATATTTTTCTGGTATAAATTGATATACGATGAAAAATGGTAATTTTTCATTTTTTTTTGGTATTTAGCGCTATAAATTTTTTTGCACAGGTGGAAATACATGAAAACTCAGGCAGATTTAGAAAGCTCAGTTTCTACCGAAAAAAACAATGTATAGTTTTCCTAGGTAAACTATAGGTTTCCCCTCAGAAAATGCCCCTAAAGTGAGAGAGCACAAAATGTTTCAAAAACGGCTGGCATTTCGCGTAACCAAAATGTGAAATTCTGCTGGCACTTAAAGGGTTAATATTTAAATGATTTTTTAGAACACTTAAGGTATGGAGATCCAAATCATGGAAAAACCCCTTATCCGCAAAACCCCATGTCTCGAGCATTCTGGATAACAGTACCCATACCAGTACTGTGTTCATACAGTATATTGTATCTGTACAGAACAGTTGGTATTGGCATTTCATTTGTGTGGCTTGTGGTGTGAAATGTATAAAATGTTGGCATCAGTATAGCCAGCTACACTTCTGACAGACTTACTCATATTTAATAAGAATATAAGAAACTTGTCTGGCTGGTCTAAAAGTTCTTGGCTGTGGTAAGCTTATGATATAGCTTGCATTGATTTGTGCTTATTTAGTAGATTGTTTATTAGTGATCCATTTCTGGACTGTGTGATAGGAAATGGGCAAACACTTTGCTTTTACAATGTGTGGTTATCTTTGCTCTAAACTCTCTCATAGGAGCATACGATATCAACCAGCTAAGGTTCTATCAGAATACAGAAATCACAAATAATAGATGCGGTATGAGAGCATACAGTAGTAGTATTATAATCAAAACTGTGAATGACAAAGTAATAAAATGTAATACTCAAGTCAGGCTTAGGAATGTCATATCACATGACTAAAGGCCCCCACACATGACCGATAAAAGCTGTTGACAGACCGAGTCGGCAGTTTATTGGCTCATGTGTGGGGCCATCCGATTAAAAAATCCCGTCGGATCATGGCCACATCTGTGCGTCTATTCGGTCCCGGGATCCAACTGCCCATATCGGATCCATTCTAGGGCCTACGATCGGATCAGCCCAATATCGCCCACTTCAATGTGGGCATATCGGGAATAGATCTGCTCATTTGGTGACAGCACGTAGCAGATTTCTACGTCTATGACCTTTAGATGTATGTGGATCCATCTGTTAAGGCATTATTTTCACTATGTTCTGTTAATAGTCATTTTTCAGGATATGTTTAGATAACTGAAAAACATGACATAGTGTTTATATACAATTAATGATGAGTGAAACTGTCCTGCTTCACAAATAATTTGTGAAATTGCCAATGCATTGTGGTCAACAAGAAGACACCTGAATTTTTTCCATGCCATAAAAACTATAATTTGTATCACAAGTATTAAAAATCATTTAATCATTAAATTAACCCAATAGGATAGTTTTGTCACCTATTTGGATTTATGCAGCTTAGTTACTAGCAAGTACAAGGTACTGTTTTATTATAACAAAGAAAATGTACTGTGAGAGGTGACCTTTCTGTATGCAAATTGGGGTTTCCAGATAAGAGATCCCATTTGGATTTTTGGCACTAAAGCACAAGGCTGTATCTATTCTGTATGTAGTGTTAGCCAGGGATATATGGAGAAATTTGCATGTCCCTAAATGACAGCTAGGGGGTTATTTATCAAGGTCCGAATTTATCTCAGTATTTCTAATATCAAACTTCGAGCAACTCTGAATTGAAAAAAGCCAAAAAAATAGGGTTGTGAAAACTTCTGGGCTTTCCCCAATAACTCTGAATTGTTGGAAGTTTTCCGCAAAAACTAAGATTTTATCTGAGTTTTTTGCACCAAAGCCCCAAAATCATCAGCACAGACACTGGGAACTTCCCCATTGACTTATGAAGGACCTTGAGAGCTTTTACATACCGGGGTTTCGGATTCAGAGTTTTTAAAACATCGGACTTAAATAAATCTCTAAAAATTCGTACTTATTTTTTGCTCGAAAACTATGAATTATTTGAGGTTCGGATATTCAGACCTTGATAAATAACCCCCTTAAAGTCTCTCATTTTTCCTTTTAAGGCTGTACTTTAAAGGTTATTTACAAATACAAGTGCAGTGTACAAAGTGTTGTGATTCAATACGTTGTTTATCGACATTGCAGTTTCTTTTTTTTACCATGATTATACTGTAATTATTATTAATATGGGTTTTTTCTTTTTTTTACCATGATTATACTGTAATTATTATTAATATGGGGTTTCCTTAGATAACATTAAGAAACCCTATATTTCTGTTAAAGAAAAAAATATAGCACTCTTTAAGTACAAAAAAATAAATGGTATTATTAAGAAAAATAAATTTGTGCTGTGACAGTATCCATTTAAGTGCATTGTTACTGTTGTGACCCTTTCTCCTGAGGGCTGGTAATTAGAGTCTCCACTGAAAAATGGATCTCTCCCCATAAAAGTAAATTACACTATGTTACTTGAAGCAGATACTGGGCATTATTCATCCTTGTTTTTCTTTCTTTTTATTTTAGGAAGAGCTTATTAAAACCTAAGGTCCAGTTTTACAAAATATCAGACTGGGGAATTCAAAGGGAGTTCCAGAATTAACCCTGTTATTGAACTGATACAATTATCAACTTTTGTCAGGTGGTGTTAGAGCTCAGTGCCAGCAATTAACTGTTTAGGAAATCAAACTGACTCTGCTAGAATATTATTCATTGATGCCCACTGACTCGACTACCTGCCTATGCCTTGTATGGGAGTACTCATCCATTAACATAGGTGTAAAATTGCACCATTTCAATTACCCAGGGGACTTTGATCACTATAGTGTAAATATCTGAAAGGAAATATTTGATTGCAGCAGTCAGTATATTGTATTTGCTATGTTTATATGACACCATATAGGATGTAATTTATTTCCTTATAATCTACAGTCTGGTCATTTCCCTATGGGACCAGACTGTAAATTATATCCTTATAAACGGCGCGTTCTTGCGTCAGAACGCGCCGATTATAAGACAGAGAGCACTTGCCACTGCTCTCCCTGTAGTTGTTACTGCACTCTGCCCCCTTCCGTCTAATTTCCTAGACCAGCTAACGCGCTCCTCCTAACATACTCGCAAGTCATCCAGTCTTTACTTTCTTCTCTCCTTGCCCCTCCGTGTCGGCTCCGTCTAGTGCCTCACGTGATGACGTTCCCAGCTCCCTCCTCGCACGCTGCGTCTGCAGTCTGGCTCCCCCTCCCTCCCACCATCTCAAGTTTCGGTTCCTCTGCTTCGCAGACATCAAGTGACAGTCTGCTCTGTCTGGCTTCCCCTCAAAAGGCCCCTCTCCAGTGTCGCTCCCCTCCACTATCCGGTACCAGTTTCAATCTCTCTTCCTTTCCCTCTCCTCAGCTGATGACGTCACCCATAGCAGGCCCCAAAAGAACTAAAAGACCCAGAGTAGTACGGATGCAGGTACTTAGTCCTAAATAAGGGAAACAGGGTAAAACCAAAAACTGAAGTCAGTCAAGGGAACAATTACAGACTAAAATTTACAACTGTATAGAACGTTAAGCCAGATATGTAGTAAAGTCAGCTATTTAGGAAATAAACCACTGCACACAAAAATTGTAGATTATAATGCATAATTTACCCCCAACTTAAATTTATAAAGATATTAGAAGTCACCTTGATGTTATGTGACCTGTATAAAAGCACTCGGCCTGCGGCCTCGTGCTTTTATATGGTCACATAACTCCTCGGTGACTAATAATATCTTTATAAATTACAGTAGGGGGTACATTATCCACTATATAATACACAAGAGCCATGAATATCTTCTAAATTATATCCTTATAAACGGTGAGTTCTGATGTCATCAGTTATAAATGGTGAGTTCTGATGTCATTTCTGCCACATGACTCACTTGTGTATTATAATAAATAAAGTACCTCCAGTTAATAATAAATAATAAATAAAGTACCTCCAGTTGCAAAATATGAGGATATTAGTAGTCACCTCGGAGTTCCATTACCTGTATAAAAACACTCGGCCTTTGGCCTCGTGTTTTTATATGGTCATGAAACTCCTTGGTAACATAATATCCTTATATTTTACAAGAGGGGGTACTTTATTCACTATATGAACACTGCTTAGTGATATTATTTGTTATAATCGGTGCTCAGTGATATAAAGTTTCACATGATTGAAGCTTATGCATTATTATTATTATTATTAAGACTTTTAACCCTTTCCCTGCCACTGTCACTAGAAGAAAAGCTACAGAGTGGTGCACTGTAGATTCTACAATTCCATGTTCCATTCACATGACTGGAACAATTGTGTTGACAATGCACACTTCCAAAGCAGTTAGATTTCCCGGTGAATGTACAGAACGTACACAGTATGCCCAAGGCAAATGACAATAGACTTCTTGAATAATATCTGCAAGTAACTCAAGTGTATCTAGTAGGGTCCAGCTACTAACCAGCACCCTATTGAAAAAGGCATTAAGAGCTACTTACTTGTAGAATTTGTGTTTTTTTGTTGACAGTAGCAATTCATATTATCCATAATAGTGGAAGTGCAGGCACTGTATGTTCCTTATGACCAAGACCTTAAAGGAGAACTAAACCCCCAAACTAATGAAAACCCCTATCCTCCATAGTCCCCACTCCCTGTACTTCGACCATCGAATAGGCTACTTCGACTACGATTCGAACGATTCAAACTAAAAATCATTTGATTATTCGATAGTTGAAGTACTGTCTCTTTAAAAAAAACTTTGAATACATACTTCGCCACTTTAAACCTACCGAGCTACAATGTTAGCCTATGGGGACCTTCCCCATTACTTTTCTATGGTTTTTTGATCAAAGGAAAATCCTTAGATCGATGGATTAAAATCCTTCGAATCGTTTTAATCGATTTAATCGCTTTAAACGTTTTTTCCTTCGATCGATCAATCAAAGTATCTGCAGTAAATCCTTCGACTTCGATATTCGAAGTCGAAGGATTTTACTTATTAACTTTAAAAAAAAGTTAATTAACCCTCGATATTCGACCCTTAGTAAATGTGCCCCATCAATATTAGAAAAATGGTCACAAATAGAAGGTAATTGGAAACACTTTTATTTCTGATGAACTCAACTGAACTGAAATCTGAAACCAACTGAACTGAAAAAAGTGTTCGAAGGTGAACAACCCCTTTAAAGTAAGAGGCCACCCCTATGGAAAGGTCTTCGGGATTTTAAAAGCCACCAGTTAGCTAACATACCTAGATCATAGTGGCCACCCGTGAAAATGACCTCTTGTATAGGTTATTAGTTGTTTTATGTATACATCCATTTCTTTTACAGCTCTCCTAAATAGTTTGACCCATTATACATGATAAAAAATATTATAATAATTGTACCACATTTTTGCAAACAACGGTAGATCTAACTGAGCTCTGAAAGCACACTGGAAATGAAAAGCTTTGTAATCTTATTCTGCTATATGACTCCTATAGTAAAGCACTGTAAATACCTGCATAGTCTATTCTTATTAATTTCTACACTAATGCATTTGTGTGTGCAGAGGTAGTTGTAACGTTATAGTGGAAACTGACAATGTTCTCTGCTACAGACATGGCAGCTGTACCCTGTGTAAGTACGGCAAAAGGATTCTTTGTTTGATTCCGTTGTGAGAAGTCTGTTAGCTGGTGCTCTTGTCTCCTCCTACTGGCCATTAGTCTCAATCACCAGCCAGGCTTACAACAAAATCCAAAATGTCTTTTTTAAAGTAGATATTTATGTGATACGATTTAATTTTAGTAAAACACTAACTTTTCTGATAAAATTGAAAATTTTGTTGATGAATTAAAAATGTTATGTATGCCACTAATAAATAGCTAATTTAATTACAAATAGTGGCACATATAATACAGTTGTTACTATTCTGCCTGACACATTCTGCCTAATACTGCATCATAAAAGCAATTATAATTCCAAAAGGTTTGCCAATATATAAGAAATTCTTAGTCATGTGTAAATGCAATTTGCTTTTGAAAGCAGTATCTGTCCTTTGCTATTCTCTGCACTGCTGGTCCTGACTACATGTACTGTATCAGTGATACAATGTTGCAGTAGTCAACTGTTCTCCAGTTAAAACTCTGATTCCTACAAAGCCTTGCACACTTATGTGAATCCCCTTCTATACTATAAATCAGTATACTGTATTACAAAGGGACAAGGGCCTCAGATGCAGCTCATACCAAAGATAAGCAGTAGTGATAAATTCACCGGGCATAGATTTGCAGCAAATTTCTGAGTTTCACCGTCCACGAAACATTCGCTGGTGAAAAATCTGCCGCAACAAAAAAAAATTGTAGTGTGTCAAAATTGCCGAACGCATAAAAATTTTTGGGACGCCCATTGACTTTAATGAATTTGGACAGAATTGTTGCGCGTATAAAATTTGACGATTATTTTGATGCCATTGACTTCAATGAGTTTCACAAATTTTTGCTGTTTCGCAGATTTTTTAGCCGTTTCGCAAATTATTCGGTGACACAAAATGGGACAGATTCACCCATCACTAATAAGCAGTATTCATCTCTAAGATATTCACCCTCAAATGAGTAATCCCAGTATTATTGCAGAAAAGATTTGTTTGTCACAATCTCATTTACCAACACTAGAAATATTTGCCCTAATGCGGTAACCCTTAGCAACCAATCAGCAATTAAAGTTTGATTAGTCTTCTGCAGGTTCGCTAGTACAGGTTAATGCACTGGGGCAAATTTGCCAGAAAATGAGATGAGCTAATGTTCTATAGTATAATATATTCTGATTTAACGTCTTCTATCATAAGGCTGTGATCACTAATACACTCAGATGCAGAATGGAAATGTATTTTGATGAAAATACATGAAATTGGTTTTAAATGTTAATGTGATAAAATGATGAAATATACTCATTAAGCCTGAGACACCTGTTTGTATAGGAAAGAAACAGTTTACTAAAATAAAAATACTAACATAATGTCAGTCTAGCCACAGACTGCTTATGAAATATATAATAACAAGAAGCATATTTTGATGCTCATTTTTCTACCCCTGTATGACAAATGATGCTTTGCTATTTGTTTGTCCCTGTTGATACCATGGACACAATTAGTTACTGATGAATTTTTCAAGCATCTTCAAGTCACCTGCTAAGCTTTGTATTATTTATGTCGCTGACTTTCACAATATGATATCCTTTTGGTAAATTGCATCCAGAAAATCTGATGTTACTCAGCAAATGAAACAAATTAGGGGCTTTTTAAGTAAGTCGCTGCAAAACGAGAGCGAAAATAATACATCATCATATCAAACATTGCTTTTATATAAATGGCCTGAATCATTTTGGAACTTACTGGAGACCCTGGCAGAGATCCATCATTAACTCTCATGGACTCTCATGGTCTTTTATTTAGTAAATGTAATTGTTAACCGGCTAGATCACAGAGAGCAGCCCTCTGGCAATAAGAAAATGTAATGTAATGAGCAACTAAGTGCTCCTCACATTCTTTTCTACGGACTTACACCAGTATTCCAGTTTTGCTAAAGCACAATACTCAGCAGCCACCAAATAGCATCATTTAATCACCAACATATTAAAATGCCACAGAGAACAAAAAGGCATTGGACTCTCTCTCAAATAAGAGACATTCTTGTTGCATAAACAAAGGGCTCATTTACTTAAATGGTGGTTTGTGCAAAGTACAAAATACAACCACAAACCACCAGGGTTAGGCTCATATCTTTACCCTCATTCCAAAGGGAATTTGAACCCGACATGTAAGGAGCAGAACATTAAAGTCACCATGCATGTAACTTACTATGTTCTTTTGTGCCCCACTATTGCATTCTGCTTCATACAGTGGATGGGTTTTCAGAAATGCAGCCAGAGCGAAGCTTAGAGAAGTCCCTTTCTTTAAACTGGCATGAAAAGGTGCCATTTTGCACCAATTAGCTTCCATTTGCATTTCACCCCAGAGTAAATAAGCCCTATAGGTTGGGACTCCTTTGGATATTTTCCCACAAAGGAAAAGACTGGAAAGACTTGTTGATTGGGGGAAAAGCAAGAAGCTGTCAATCTCTATTGGTGATTATATGGGGTTGCATGAGAATTTTTATTGAAAAAGTCTTCGACTGGCATTAGCAGTTGTGTTATGCCCTTACTTACTAGCTTTGGGGTGTGTATTTCTTTTCCACCTATTGTGGGGTTCCCCAAACTTTTTTTTCCCGAGAACCACGGTTAAAGGTAAGAAGGGATTAGGAGCAACTCAAACAAATGTTCCTGGGAATGCCAAATAAAGACTGTGATTGGCTATCTGATAGCCCCTATATGGCCTGGAAGCCAACTTGAGGCTATGTTTGGCATTACACATTGCCAGGCATCTCCGTAAAAAGTCATAGAAATGGTGCAATTTTTATGTGATTTTTCTTAAGAGTAACTTCCACCAGAACTTACAAAGGTCTGAAGCAGTGTAAAATAACATCGACAAATCTGGTGTTCGCATGGCATAAAATAAAACACACCTTGATAAAATTGCCATTTATTTTATACAGCTTCTTACATAATTTTTTTCTGTGAATATCATTTCATACATAAGCATAATAAACAGGCCCCCTGGTTTTTATACAACAAAAAAGTTGCTTCCAAGCCAGAAATTCAAAAATAAGTACCTGCTTTGAGTCCACTGAGAGCAACTTCGGAGGGGTCACTGGTTTTGGTATCAATGAGCTACTGTAATCTTTCCATATTTTGAATTACTCTGTGCCTAATTTTCCCTCATATCTAGGTCTGACTTTTGTTTTGATCTTTACTGAACCTTTGCTTCCTCTTTCACAACATACTTTATTCTGTTCTGTTCTGGTTGGGCCTACTCTTTCCTGTATTTTTATATGTTCCAAGAACGTGATGCATTGGCAACAGCAGAGAAGCCAAGGCTCAAATAAGAATGTGAAGGGGTAGAAATAGACAAAAGCTAACCTGCTTTAATAGCACATGTCCTTGCTAGGGATGTAGCGAACGGCGGAAAAAATGTTCGCGAACTTGCGTCAAAAAATGCGAACGGTTCGCGAACGTTGCAAACCCCATAGACTTCAATGGGAAGGCGAATTTTAAAAGCTAGAAAAGACATTTCTGGCCAGAAAAATTATTTTAAAGTTGTTTAAAGGGTGCAACGACCTGGACAGTGGCATGCCAGAGGGGGATCAAGGGCAAAAAATGTATCTGAAAAATACATTGTTGACACAGCGCTGCGTTTTGTGCTGTTAAGGGCAGAAATCACACTACGTCACTCAGGTGATGTTTCTGGACACGGAATGTGAAAAAGCTCACACAGCTAGGTGGCAGTGGTTTGAAGAACACACTGGGCAAACAATGCCTGCAAGGTCAACGTATACACTACAGCAGTGGATAAGGAATATATTATTGCTGCTTGGAAAACGTCACTCAGGTGGTGTTTCTGGAGACGGTATTATTATTGATATTTAGACAGATTGTGAAAAAGCTCACACAGCTAGGTGGCAGTTGTTTGAAGAACACACTGGGCAAACAATGCCTGCAAGGTCAACGTATACACTACAGCAGTGGATACGGAATATATTATTGCTGCTTGGAAAACGTCACTCAGGTGGTGTTTCTGGAGACGGTATTATTATTGATATTTAGACAGAAAGTGAAAAAGCTCACACAGCTAGGTGGCAGTGGTTTGAAGAACACACTGGGCAAACAATGCCTGCAAGTGCACTACTATTGGTGCACTACTATGAAGAACAGCAAACAGCACTGGACACGTTAAAGAACAGTAAGATAAGTAAAATAAAAAAAAAAAATATATATATATATATATATATATTAAAAAAAAAAATTACTCTGGTTGGTGCTGAACTACTAGGAGCAGCACACCAGCCCCACTCCCCAACACAGCTAGACTAATAGCACTGGGCTCTTATAGTAGCAAAGTAAAAAAACAAAAAAGAAAGTAAAAGCAGTCCTTACAAGGACTATTGGGTTATTACAGCAGTCAGCAGATGAGATCAGAAGCAGTGCCCACAGCAGCTACATACAGAGCACTGCAGTAGAAGGTAGATTACTAGTCAGCAAAGCTAACTAACCTAAACTCACTGTCCCTCAAATCCCTGCAGAGTTCTGTCCCTACAATAGAGAGCAGTATCAAGTAGATTACTAGCCAGCAAAGTTACTATCAACTGTCCCTCAAATCACTAAACAGCTCTCTCCCTACACTAGCTCTTCCAAGCACACACAGGCAGAATGAAAAAACGCTGCAGGGCTTCAGTTTATATATGGAAGGGGAGTGGTCCAGGGGGTGTGGGGGTGGTCCAGGAGGGAGAGCTTCCTGATTGGCTGCCATGTATCTGCTGGTCTGGGGTGAGAAGTCAAAAATAAGCGCCAGCTAAGGCGAACCCAAATTGGCGAACGTCGCGCAACGTTGGCGGACGCGAACAGTCGATGTTCGCGCGAACTAGTTCGCGGGTGAACAGTCCGCGACATCCCTAGTCCTGGCTGATTCCCAGCTGATCGGTTTGTTTATTTAATAGGCCTGCTTGAGACGTTCATGGACAGGAGATCCGTTTTTGGCGTATAATTGAAATTTTATATTATTAAATGCGACGTGATATTCAGCAAGTCAAAGAAATATTTATAAAAGCCCCACTATTCAGTATTTTCAATAAACCGCTTACCTAAACTGCTGCTTATCAAGGGATAAGCCTCGAGATATATCAGACAGAACTTTGCACGCAGTATTATTTAAAATGATATCTAATTGGCAAGTTGTTCACATAAACTCTGTGAGGAGGAAATGCAGATTTGTAGTAACCCAGTTGTGGTTGCAAAGACATAATGAAGCCATCAAATCAATTTTTCTGAATGGTAATAGATTAAAGTGGATACAAAATTACACAACATTATTGATCACTTGTGTTTTTAGTCGGTAACTGGGGAGTGTTTTTTTGTCTGAAACATAAAGCAGAAACAAACAAACCTTTGCTTTGCATAGCAAACAACAGCACGTCACTCTCCAGTCAGCTTGTGTGGATGTGGAAACCTGCACAGCCAAACACTGCACTTTTTTAATATACTTAATGAACATTTTACTTGAATTGATAAGAAGTAAATGAACAGATTGCAGGAGTCATGTACCTCGTAGTAAGCAAAAAAGGATCCCTAAAGAGGCTTGATTATTAAATAGATCAGCTTAATTTTTTTTAGTTTTCTTTAACTTTGTGTGGTGCTACACAGGGGGATGTTGTATGGAAAAATATGCTTAACGGTGGGGGAATTTAAAGGGATACTGTCATGGGAAAATTTTTTTTTCAAAATGAAACAAAGGCCAAGTATGCAGGGAACACTCCTGTACATTTTTACTGCGTCACACCTGCATTTTACTTTTTAAATGATATTCATTAAATTTAATGGTAAACAAATCTACCAAGACCTTATTAAAGGGATACTGTCATGGGAAAAAAAAAATCTTCAAAATCAATCAGTTAATAGTGCTACTCCAGCAGAATTATGCACTGAAATCCATTTCTCAAAAGAGCAAACAGATTTTTTTATATTCAATTTTGAAATCTGACATGGGGCTAGACATTTTGTCAATTTCCCAGCTGCCCCTGGTCATGTGACTTGTGCCTGCACTTCAGGAGAGAAATGCTTTCTGGCAGGCTCAGTGGGACATGGGTTTTTACTATTGAGTGTTGATCTACCAGGCAGCTGTTATCTTGCGTTAGGGAGCTGTTATCTGGTTGCCTTCCCAATGTTCTTTTGTTTGGCTGCTGGGGGGGGAGGGAGGGTGTGATATCACTCCAACTTGCAGTACAGCAGTAAAGAGTGATTGAAGTTTATCAGAGCACAAGTCACATGACTTGGGGCAGCTGGGAAATCGACAATATGTCTAGCCCCATGTCAGATTTCAAAACTGAATATAAAAAAATCAGTTTGCACTTTTGAGAAATGGATTTCAGTGCAGAATTCTGCTGGAGCAGCACTATTAACTGATTCATTTTGAAATTTTTTTTTCCCATGACAGTATCCCTTTAATAAGGTCTTGGTAGATTTGTTTACCATTAAATTTAATGAATATCATTTAAAAAGTAAAATGCAGGTGTGACGCAGTAAAAATGTACAGGAGTGTTCCCTGCATACTTGGCCTTTGTTTCCTGCCATATATTAGGATATATTCACAGTATATGTGTCTGTGAGTGCATTTTATAATATTACAAAGTGTGCTGCTTTAACATAGGTCTTATAAATGAATTAAACCAAATAAGTACAGGTATGATATCTGTTATTCAGAGTTCCTGGGGCCTCGTGTTTTCTGTATAAGGAGTTTTTCCTTGGTTTGGGTCATCATACTTTCTGGGTGTTATTTACTAAACAAAAAATTTGTTATTTTTTTACAAAATCTGACTTTTAAAAAATCACGAATTTTTCAGAATTTATTAAACCCCGAACATGGAAAAGTCTGAATCAGAAAATCCGGCATCTCAGACCTATCGAGGTTGCATATAAGTCAATGGGAGAAGTCCCAATGATTTTTTGATGTACGCTGGGTTTCGGTCAATAACCCAAAGATTTTGGGGTTTTCGGGTGAAAATGACAAAAAAAATCGTGAAAATCGGATGAAAAAGTCAGAAATGTTTTTTCCTGCAAAGCAAAATTTCAGGAAAATGTAATAATAAATAAGCGTAAAAAACCCGAGCGGATTTGATCGGAGTTGAGATAAAATATTGAGATAAATTTGGACTTTGATAAATAACCCCCTTTGTGTACTAAAAACATTTAAACATTAAATAAACGCAACAGGATTGTATTGCCTCCAATATTTAATATGAAGTACAAGAAGTACAAGATACAGTTTTAATATTACAGAGAATAAAGTCTATGGGAGATGGCCTTCCTGTAATTCAGAGCTCTCTGAATGGGTTTCTGAATAATGGATCCCAAACAATTTATTACTGTATATATAGATACAGTATACTTTCATTTCACTGTACAGGTATAGGATCTGTTATGCTTGGGACCTGGGCTTTTCGGAGAAGGGGTCTTTCTTTAATTTGAATCACCATACCTGAAGCCTGCCAAAATCATTAAACAAACCCAGTAGGATTGTTTTACCACCAATATGGATTCATGGAGCTCAATTTCTATCAAGTAAATGCTACTGTTTTATTATTACGGAGAAAAAGGAAATAACTTTAAGATGTGAATTATTTGCTTGTGGACTCAACAGCAGAGGGCCTTTCTGTAATTTGGAGCTTTCTGGATAACCAGACTTCCAGATAAGGTATACCATACCTATAATGTCAGTTGCAACACTGCACATTGTATGTAATAAAACTTCTTACTGAAATATAACATTTCTGGTGCAAACAAATTCTACCAGGTCCTATTAAATTCACCATGCACTGTTTGCCATTGCCAAACGATTCCTTGAAAGTGATTATTAGACCCAGAGCAAACTTTGCGCCTGTTGTAACAGTACAAGAGAACAAAGGCTACTATGGCCTTTTTGCAATGAGCACAATCATAACACAGAGATGTCAGCTTCACATACAGTAAACTGCCACTAATCGCTTTACAACCACAATGTTATTTGTCTTTCTTTGCAGTCTTGCTTGCAAAAACCCACAAACTGAAAATACTACAGACATTGATCTTCCATTTCTGTCTATGTATAGAGTGAATGTAAACGGATAATGTGTGCCAATAAGTGTCATTGGACCTGCGGTTATAAATCTGCTAGCCTGCCCTTATAAACTAAACTACCCTAGAGCTTGTGTGCATTAAATGTAATTACCCATTGAGGAGTGATTCAGAGCCTCACAGTGCATGTTATACACAAAGCCAATTTACCATTATTTCCACTCTCCTCTTTGTTTCCTTACAGGAGTTTGTGCATCACATATCTCTCTCACTTGTATGTTGGAGTAAGAAACTCTAAAATACTATAACCAGAATATGATCTGTCTAAATAAAATTCAAAAAGTGTTACGAAATGCATTAATCTAAAGAATGTAATGTCTCAGCCTTTGGTAGATGTTAAATACAGGACTTCTTTGCTCTCACAACAGCTATGCTACTAACAAAACCTGTGGTGGGATAAGAGCAAGTATTACACTATAGATGCATTAATGGGCACAATGTTGCCATTTCTCACTCTGCTGCTCTTAAGCAACCCCCATACTCCGAGCAAAAGATTTATTTATCTATTTAACAAGCAGCAAAGTATAGTTGAATGTTTGATTCGCACCAAAAAATAATATAATCAATACAACATGTTAAGGTTCATTTATGAATGGAGTGCAGTGATTTTTCAACTTTAAATATATAAACATGTATCTGAATAAGTGCAATGAAAAGCTTCAAAAATGTTTGCGAACTATATTATTGCTTCTATAGCCCTACCTCCATGATGAGCATCCAGAAAAGCCTCCATATACAGATGAGATTAAATTTCCCAGAATCCCCACTTCTGAAATCCTGTCTCATCGCTTTCAAAGCCTTTCTTTCCTGCACACAAACTTCCAGTATTGTGTGTATGTTTGGCTTAGGCTAATGCTACATCAGGCTGAAACTTGGCATGAGGATAAGCACAAAGGCAAAAGTAGGCTGATTGGAACGTAGGGACTAAATTGCGGTCTCTGTTTATCTGCAGTCAGAGATTCAGCCTTGTGAGGTTGTAGCCTTAACTTTTATCTTCAGTTCTTTACCCCTGGTTCCATAAGGAACCCCTCCTCAATCTCTTCCAAATGAAAATTAAAGATTACTGTACCTTACCTCATAACATCTGATTTATGTTAGCACTTACAATTCTACAACCCTACCTTTATGTTGAGCATCCAGCAAAGTGTCCATATATCGCTGAGATTGCGTATCCCAAAATTCCCACTTCTGAAGCCCTGTCTCGTGACTTTCCAAACCTTTCATTCCTCCACATCAATTTCCACTAGTCTGTCTAATTTTTCCTTAGGCCCAATGCCACACCAGGTTGAATTTTGGGCTGCAGATAAAAACAGAGGCAGAGGTAGGCTATTCGGAACACAGGGGCTGAATCTTGGCCTGTAATCCGAGATTCAGGCTGGTTAGACCATAGCCTTAATCTTTCTCTTCTGTTCTTTATGCCTGGAATTCCATCCATCAAGAACCCCTCTACAATCTTTTAAAACTGAACTTAAAGGGATACTGTCATGGGAAAAAGTTTTTTTTCCAAAATGAATTAGTTAATAGTGCTGCTCCAGCAGAATTCTGCACTGAAATCCATTTCTCAAAAGAGCAAACAGATTTTTTTATATTCAATTTTGAAATCTGACATGGGGCCAGACATTTTGTCAATTTCCCAGCTGCCCCTGGTCATGTGACTTGTGCCTGCATTTTAGGGGAGAAATGCTTTTTGGCAGGCTGCTGTTTTTCCTTCACAATGTAACTGAATGTGTCTTAGTGGGACATGGGTTTTTACTATTGAGTGTTGTTCTTAGATCTACCAGGCAGCTGTTATCTTGTGTTTGGGAGCTGTTATCTGGTTGCCTTCCCATTGTTCTTTTGTTTGGCTGCTGGGTCGAAAAAGGGAGGGGGTGATATCACTCCAACTTGCAGTAAAGAGTGATTGAAGTTTATCAGAGCACAAGTCACATGTCTTGGAGCAGCTGGGAAATTGACAATATGTCTAGCCCCATGTCAGATTTCAAAATTGAATATAAAAAAATCTGTTTGCTCTTTTGATAAATGTATTTCAGTGCAGAATTCTGCTGGAGCAGCACTATTAACTGATTCATTTTGAAAAAATTTTTTTCCCATGACAGTATCCCTTTAAAGCCTACTGTACCTCACTCGCATAACATCTGATTTATGTTAGCACTAGTGCAGCTCCCATTGACTTCTATAGGACATTGACTACTTTTACTTGGAGAAGTTTTGTATTAGAGTTTTTCATGGTATTTACAGGGTTTTAGGGAAATAAAATAAAACTCATATTTTAAGAGAACTATGATTCATGAAAAAAATATAATTTTAGCAAATCAGCCTCTAAGGTTCACAACACCGAAGTGGCATTGATGCCATAATTCATCATGTATTGTAGATTAAGATAGTTGGAGATGCTTTAACAGCAGGCAGAAGCACACTGAAACAATCACAGAATATCATATTTTCGATGCCTAGGGATGTAGTTTCTTGTGTTTGAAAATTTATTTTGCATGTCCCATGAGGGGTTCAAGGGTGTGCTAGGGTGCAGTGTAACACTAGGGGCATTCCATAGGTTTATATTTTATTTATAGGATGCAAGGCCATAGGGCAATGCAGCAGAGTATATAAAAGTCTGTATTAAATATTTTCATGCCAGGCATGTTTACTGAACAAAAAGCAGTAGTGTGTGCTACAACCACTTAATAAACTTACAGTATTTAAGATACATGTTTTTAGTTTTAAAGCATGTCTACTGCTCTGTTTCTATGGGTTTATTTATATGTAATCTGTTAAAAAAATGACAACCATAGCAGCAGGAGTGTTGTTTCATGGGCAGTGCAAGTAGCCAGAGGGACTATCTGAATCTCTTCTCTGTATGGTATGTACCACATACATCTGCCTTGATGTTACAGTTCCCCACTGATATTTGCTCCATTTGATCTAACCATGGCACAAAAGCGTCTACATATTCACATTACTGTAAGTGAAATGAGCTGTGAATTAAACAGCCGAGCTCTTCCATGCTTTTGGTTCTGGGGATAAATAGAAAGAACAAGTGGTATGGCACCATTTCTCCAGTATGAGCTTTCTGCTCTATTTTTGTTTTCTGTGCTTTCTACTCAAAGTTTTTTTTGCAAATAAAACTTTCTGTAGAGTGTATGAAATACTTACTGGAGTCATTCCCTCACCAGCTTCAGCTAATTCTTATAAAGATTCCATGAATCATCAGAAACAGATTTGTTGTAAAATAGAATTTTGTATATCTCATGGAAATGCTAGGATGCTCTTCCACAAAACGTAAATAAAATGTCATCACTAGTGATGAGCAAAATTCCAAAGTTCCACAAAAATGAAGTCCATAGATTCCAATGGATAAAAATTTTTTTGTCGTGCAACAAAAATAAATTGACACCCATTTGCCAACTATTTGCTTTCAGAAGTTGCATTATTTTTATAACAGTCCACTGGTGGTGGTTGAATCTTGTTGAGGGGTGTTTTCATTGGCAGGGACTAGGTAAAAAGGGTCAGGACTGAAGGCAATATGGATAGAGCCACATACGGAGAAATTTCTAGAGGAACACCCTTCTCAATCAAAAATAGAATCTGCGACTGCAACAGATTGTCAACTTTCAGCAAGACAATAGCCCAAAGCACACAGGCAACATCACATTCACTGGAGTGGATAATGCAAAGAACCCAAATGTCTTACAGTGGTCTGGTCAATGCCCGGATCTCAATCTGAATTTGTTGCAAGACATAACGATAGCTGACCACCAATGGTCCCAATGCAACCTGACAGAGCTTAAGCTATTTTGCCAAGAAGAATGATCCAAATCAGGTTTAGCTGGTATTAACATCTTTCAAAGGACTCCCAACTGTCAGTGCAGGTTTCTACCAAGTCTTGGGGATGAACACGTCTGCTTTTATGTTTAATTAATATTTGTGCCACAATGGAAAATGTTTTGCAAAATATTTGCAAAAATAAGCAACGATATAGTATTCTTTAAGAAGTAGTTTATACACACATATATTGATAACACACACAAACTGATAGTGGGTGAGGTCCTAAGGATTTGACAGACTAATACTTAGGGGCAGATTTATCAAAGGTCGAAGGTCGAAGTTAAAAAAACGTCAAACTTCGAATTCAAAAAGAACAATTGAATGGTGGTCGAAGTTTTTTTAGGTGGAAGTGGGCCTACCTAGAATCGTACGATTCAAAGTCGTGCTACTTTGATCTACTTAGATGCAAAGTTTTTTTACTTCGACCTTTGATCTGCCAAACTCCCCCAATTGCCTCCATACAGGTTGTAGGAGGTCCCCCATAGGCTAAAATAGCACTTCGCCAGCTTTTAGGTGTTTTAAAGAGACAGACGAGCTCTCTTGATCCACCAAAAAAATGCACCCTTTGAATTTCGAAGTTCGAATTGAAGTTGGACTATTCCCTAGTCGAAGTAAATAAAAAATAGCTTGAAATTCAAAGTTTTTCAATTCGAAACTTCACCTCGACCTTTGATAAATCTGCCCCTATATATCTGCAAGGGAAAACGTTTTGCATTGAACACAGGTTTTTTTGCATGAAATTCACAAATATATTCTCAACTAGAAAGAATTTTCATTCTGCTATGAGCTGCTGCACTTGCACCATCATGATTAACATAACAATTAGCAGATTTATGAGCATTTAAATCCATATCACTTTCTTTTTGTGTAAATGTATGTGTCATTCTAATAACTGCCTTCAATTCCGTACCTGTCAAACAGCCTCACAGGGAGTAACAGATGTTGTACTCTGTCACTTCTCTCACAGTATAGCAGTTTTTCTTATTGATAACAGTGTCACCAAAGAAATTTCCATCTTTGCTCTCCCGAAGGCAAGCAGTGAATTGAAACCTTGTTTGGCATATCAAGCCTCGCACGCCAGCTCATGTTAAAGGAGGCAGTGTGACATAACTCCTTGAGTGCCAGAGATCTCCCACCTCTCAGACTCAGTGTAGGAAAAACCTAACTTTTATTCTTTGCTTCTTTGGAACAGGGCTGGTTTTGGGGATGGGCACAGAGGTCATTTGTCTAGAACCTTAGTATAAAAGGGAACCCGTGGGGTTAGTATAAAGAAATATTAGTGGAAAGTTAATATTATATTTTACAACTGTTGTTATTCCTAGTTAACAGATTACAGATGTCCACCTGGTAGTGCTGCAGCTGTTGTTCTACTACAACTGTTGGACTTTATTTATAGGCACCATGGATGCTGCGAGTTGTAGTACAACAACAGCTGGGGAACTATCCAGGCAAATTAAAGTTTTAATATCCTTATACAGTATTGTGAGCCTGGAATCAACATCCATATGAAAGTCAATTGTGCATATCCAGACTCTCTAATTAAAAAGCATTAGTGGTTTTGTTGTCAATAACAATAACACAAGTGCAATCTTGCAAGATTTTTAATTTGGTGGACTGTTTATTATGGTTTTTGATCATAATAAATAATTGGAAGGAAGACTATACATTCTGTCTGTATAATAAAAAGCATTATTAGAAAATACAGTGAAAGCTCAAATTTACAAACAGCGATTGTGAGTATCCCCTCATTTTACATCATTTTTTGTGGTCCCACCAATATATAATACATAATGCATTTACTTGATTTTACATTTTCCCTGATTTTGCACTTATTTTCTCATCCCCTGAAATAAATGGGGGTTCTAATGTATAGGTAGTGCACACACTACAACCTGAAGAGCCCTTGATGCTACTAAGATTCAATTACTTTTCCAAAATACCTTTTGCTTTAGAAAAGCCAAGTCCCAGCAGAATATAAGGCCTGTACCTTATAAATATTTAATTCTGACAGTATTTTCCCAATGGCAGTATATACACTCGAAATCACAGACAACTCCTCTGGGCTGGTACTGAATGAGCACTGTTTCTGTCACCCTCTAGGCCTTAGGCAGCAGATCAAGCCCTATCCCTTGATAGTCCGAAAAACAAAATGTCTGCAGTGACTGGTCTCTCCCTATGGTTGCCAAGAGTGCAGCTTTCTTGGTCAGTTAATGGTATAAATTCCCTGCGAGAGACAGTATCTCTGTAACATCACAGCTAGATAGAATCAACCATATGGCAGCATAAAAACCACAAAGCTTAGCGGAGATCTGGTAAGTACCTGCTGTCCCTAATTATGCATAAAACATATTTATATATAAGCAGACACTCTGCAAATTTGCCCATGGGCAGTTACCCATAGCAACCAATCAGTGAATAGCTTTTTAAAGCCAGCTGCAAGTAGAACAATGAATGCAGCAATTTGATTGGTTGCCATGGGATACTGCCCAAGGGCAAATTTGCCCAGTGTTGATACATGACCCCCAGTATCTCTGTAACATCACAGCTAGATAGAATCAACAATATGGCAGCATAAAAACCACAAAGCATAGCGGAGATCTGGTAAGTACCTGCTGTCCCTAATTATGCATAAAACATATTTATATATAAAACAGACACTCTATATAAGCCTAGTATTAAATAATTAATTATTTTATTTAATTCTAGTGATTATAAGTATATGTAATGGTGTACACATATTTAGGAGGTACGGCTTGTTCCTGCCTCAAATGTTAGGGCTGTGTATGTTATTGGATAGCTTTTCAGAAGGCACAGTCTTATATTTAGTAAGGGGGCATATTATGCACGTTGGCTGCACTGTTGTGGTCCTCTAGTGAGCTGTTTTTTTTCCACCTTTGAGATATAAAATGTACTCAGGGCTCCTTGAAATGATAAGAATAATATTAAAAACACTAATTTATAGAGCACTAAATAATTGTTCAACTGCCCTAATTATAACCCTAATTGGCAATAAGGTTGGTCTTCCAAGCATGCATATCTTCAAGCTATTATGCTTTCAGGTTGGCCACCAAACCTGAACTGGCACCCTCTTGAGATGACAGCCTGACAGATTTGGAACCATTTCTCTACTGGCTAAATTACTAAATGGCTAGCCACTATGGATTCAGAATAAGTCAATTCAAAACTGCTGTGGTTAAAGAGACTGCACCATCTATAGGTTCTACCATAGCCTACCTGTAGAGCTGCAAATGGAGTGTTATCCATCCCAATTGATTTCTTGGAATAGCTCAGAGAGTTAGATTTATAATCCCTTTAATCTGTATAAACTGGAGGCATGGCCTAATATCAAAGACACGACAAGGTCTCATTGGGGCTTGACTGTAGAACATTTCAGATTTACATGTGATGCATATCCCTATAGCACCAAATGCACATAGTAGGTTTCCTTGTAAGGGAGAAAGTATGTAAAGTCATTTCTGTATGGGAAGCCAGTAATGTAGAAGCAATAAGGTACAGGTCAGATAGAAAAACCTGTTTCACGTAACCCGTAACCTCTCAATAAAATTCCAGTTTTAATGCCTTTTGTCATGGTGTCATATCTTGTGATGTAAGGAACCAGTGAGATATCATTCACAGATACATTTGTAAATCGCAGATGTTTGTACAATCTCTGATTCAGTGCCAGAACATTTGCTGATCTTTCATTATGCAGTACAAATTAGCTCCATTTGCTTTTGGCACTCATAAATCAAAATGTACATTACACAATTATAATAAAAGAAACATTGAATCTATGAATTAGGTCTCAGCTAAAACATTGGTGATTATCATTATCATGCATCTCAATAGGATAAACCTTTCCTTCTTAATGCAACTGATTAATAAGCCTCTGCCTTGCTCTTTTGAACACATGCCCTTAGGCAAAAGAAAGGAAATTACTGAAACCAATACCTTGGAAAAGTATATATATGTGTGTGTATTGTTTTCCCTGTCAGTTTCTTTTACACGTGTCCATTTTAATGTTATACTGGAAAAGCCTGATAGTCAAACTGCCCATTGTACATCTATCTACAGACATGGAGGTTGGTTCTTACATGTTGCTAAATCGATGGCTGGGAGATTGATTGCATTGTCACAACTGAATGATTACATTGATTTACAGTCGTCCTCTAACTTCTACAATGTGGTTTACAGTCATGCTGCTCCAAGAATGCAGGGAATTTTCACTTTAGTGGCGGAACTTCACTATTAACTTCACTCTTTGATAAATATACCCGAGAGAGAGAGAGAGAGAGAGAGAGAGAGAGAGAGAGAGAGAGAGAGAGAGAGAGGGAGAGAGAGAGAGATATTACCATATTTCCCTTTTGCTTTGTTCCTACTTGCTGCAACATTGTTGCTGACTCATATTATTGTAAAGCCATACATACATCAGTATGGTTGAGGAGATGGCCAGTATTACCCTTAAAGATAAGTCATTGGTTCATCTATAGGAACATTGGGAGACCTATAATTTCTTTGAAGGTTTAAGTTCATCTTTCTGGACAATACCATCTTCCAGTGACCTTCTTCTATGAGACCTTAACTCTCTCCCAACCAGATTCAAATTTGTGTCAGTGCTATTTCTCTACCCATGCGGTTATCCATATCAGACAGTATACAAAAATTGCCCATGGCCAGTCATTCAGACATAATCATGGCAGTTTATATACCTTAAAGGGATGGTTTGCCTTTAAATTGACTTTTAGGAGGTTATAGAATGGCTTGTTCTTTGCAACTTTTAATTTGGCCTTCATTTTTATAGTTTTTGAATTATTTGCCTTCTTCTTCTTCTGACACTTTCCAGCTTTTGCTGACTGGAGAGCCGCTGAATAAAAAGCTAAATAACTCAAAAACCACAAATAATAAAAAATGAAAACCAATTGCAAATTGTCTCAGAATATCACTCTCTCCGATTTGTGAGTTGAGTGGCTGCTGCAAGATGCCATAGACACTCACTATTTAGTGGGCTGGTTGGGGGGCTGTTTGGGCCTCTGTGTGGCCTGTTGGGGCATCTGGGTACCTTAAATGCCGAGGCCTAATTTGATTTTCAGTCCAGTTTAATTAAAAAAAAAAAACAACCAATTTAAGGTAACCTGTAGCACTGTAATCCTCTTAAAATGAATCAGTTGTGGTCATGGCCTGATGTTCAGTAGGATATAGTATGATCTCCTCAGGGCTTGGCTGTAATACATGTTCCCTTTACAAAGACATGCACATGATGCATATTCCTATAGCCATCACATGGATACTGTAGGTTATGACTCCTTGTATGATCCAAAGCTACGGAGTACATTTCCTTATTTGTAATAAAAATAGCATCCCCCCGAAATAAATTGTATTTCTGAGAAAACATACACAAAGCACTTTTGCCCCATTGACAAACTATATTCTGCACTTTGTAATGAATCCAGTGTAACAAGTAGAGCAGAAAGGAATATTGTAGTTAACGCCGGCACTGAGCTGCCATTGAGCACAAGGGGCAGATTTATCAAGGTCGAATTTAGAGTTCATGGGAGTTTGTAAAAACTCACATAAACTCCCATGAACTCGAAATTTGAATAAAAAAACAACCAAAATTTTTCCAAAAATTTACATTTTTCAAACTCAGTTGAATGGAATCGACCTGCAAACTCGAATCAAATTCGAATGGAAATCAAATTCGAATGGAAATCAAATTCTGATCGAATCCTAATCTAATTCAATTTGAGTTTTTTTTTCTCTGAAAAAAACTTGATTTTCAGGAAGGCTGCAAACAACTCCAAATTAATCCCAGGACTACCCCATAGGCTAAAACAGCAATTCGGCATAAATTTCTAAATTTAAATTCGATTTTTTTTTAAAAAACTCAAATCGAATTTTAACTATTCCCTAGTCAAATTTCACTAAAATAAACTCGAAAAAAATCGAGATTCTAATTTTCACTTTGACCCTTGATAAACCTGCCCCCAAATGTCAAGAATTCCTTGTATCTCGTTATGGTAATCCCTCCAATGTCTGGCCCAAGTGCTGCCACTCTTCTATGATACCTTAACTCCCTCCCACTCCCACCTAGATATTTAAATTAGTGTCTCAATGCTATTTCTCAATCCATTTCTACAGAGAAAGAAATCCCTTGGTGGCAACATATTTTGCAGCTTCCACTGATGTAAACAAGCAAATATAAGCAGGTAAATATAGATCCCTGTGTGGATAACTTATTCTAGTATATTTGTTGAACATTTATGGTTACCCTTCATACAGAGCTAAACATGTTTTTCCTTTAACACCCATTCTAAACAAATTTGCATTTAATTGAATCCTACCAATAATATTTCACTGTTTATTAAAAATTGTGTTTTCCAATCCTCAGCTCCAGTTGTATATTTTTCCCCTGGCACATAGCAAGTGTTATACCAAAGGTTCTAAATCAAAGTCTTGAGACTACAAATTGATCAAAGAGAATCATTAAATTCTTGGTAGAGTTGTGATCATTTCCAATTTAATAATAAACTGCTGTTAATATCGAAGAAGTGCCTTTTCATATGAGAATCTCTGATCAGTCATCACCATTGCATCATAATTGTTGAGCACAAGGACACATGGGTGATAAATCCATTGCACCAAAGTCAAGTTTTATTAATACCCATTTATAGAGTACTGTATATACAGAGATACCTAAGTACCACAGGGTTAGCCTTTGCTTTAGTCCCATGAAAGTAGTTCATTTTGGGATGCTGCCTTAAGAATCAGCACATTTATTTTATTTTTTAATCATTATCACATGCTTGCATTTGCATATGTCTATGTCATAGAAACCAACTGAAATATCATTTTTAATCTCGGCCTCTTATTTAAACCCAAAGACACATGGCTTTTTTTAAAAGGAGAACCAAAGCTTAACTAAAGAAATAGGCTTGACATGTTGTACATTATGGGGCAAATTTATCAAAGGTCAAGGTGAATTTTTGAATTAAAAAAATTAGAATTTCGAGCTATTTTTTGTGTACATCAACGAGGGTATAGTCCAGATTTGATTCGAATTTGAAAAAAATTTGAGAAATTCAAATATCAAAATTTTTCATGTGCTGTCTGTTTAAAAATTCGACTTTGACCATTCACCATCTAAAACCTGCCGAATAGCTGTTTTAGCCTATGGGGGACCTCCTAGAACCTATTACGATTTGGAGTCAATTGGTGGACTTTGAAAAATCAAAGTTTTTTTGGGGAAGAACTTCAAATCGAATTTGATCGAATTCGCTATTCCTCTGATTCGTATGATTTGAATATATATAATATATGCACCTATTCAATCGAAAACAGACCTATTTGACAAAAAAAACCCTTCAACTTAATTACGGTTGGTCTTTCTGAATTCGAATTTCAAAGTTTTTTCAATTCGTAATTTGAGATTTGATAAATATGCCCTTATGTTTTGTGCTTATGTACCAGCCCAAGGCAACCACAGCCTTTTTGTAGTAAAGATCTGTGTCTCCAAAGATGCCCCAGTAGCTCCCCATCTTCTTTTCTGCTGATTCACTGCACATGCTCTGTGCTGCTGTCAGTTAAAGTGGCCATACACGTAGAGATCTGCTCGTTTGGTGATGTCGTTAAATGAGCGGATCTCTCCCTGATATGCCCACATTGAGGTGGGCCTCATCGGGCTGATCTGATTGTGATCATAATGTAGCCAACAAGGGTGGTCAGATCGCGGGATTGCATCAATGAATAGATGAGGCTGTGATCCAACGGGATTTTTAATCCTGCCTGATCAACATCTGGCTGACTTTTGGCAAGATATCAATTGGGAAAGCCCATCAGAGGGCCCTACACATGGGCTGATAAGCTGTCGGCTCGGCCTGTCAGCCACTATTATCAGACTGTGTATGGCCAGCTTTCCTGAGCTTAGGGACCAACTCACATTACACAGTACACATAGAATATAAATGTCACAATATAAGTCTGATTAGTAATTAATACAGATAATTAGTATATGGCAGCACAGAAACCAGTGCAATTAGCATCAGAATTTAATAATCAGCTTTGTAGCATCAGCTTATATTACAGGCCAAAATTTTCTTTCATTTTCTGCTTGATAATTTGCAACAACCCCTAAGCTTAGCTTCTCAACAGCTGCTCAAAGCCCACTGAGCATGTGAGTGTCGCAGAGACTTGCCAAGATGGTGACAAGTTTGAAGTCCTGGATCATCATTGCTGCTATTGAGAAGCTAAAGCTTTAGGTTGGTGAAATTAGTACAGTACTGTATATAAAAGATGGCATTTTTAGCCATACTTATTTTTAGGGTTTAGTTCTGCTTTAAATACCTCATGCTATTGAAGCCATTGGGGAAAGTAGGTATAATATTCACATTCACTTTGAATGGATGAATTGATAAGGATAAAGAACATCTGTCTGTACATAAGAGTCAGATTGCAGGATGTATGCAATTTGGAATCTTTGTGCCAAGATATAATCTTAGCATGAGCACGTATCAAGTATTTGGACTAAAGAAACTCTATCATTCAAATAATATGTTTGTTTTTTAAGAGGAAACCCTATGGTCATTTACACTATACCCTAAATTGACTAATTGCAGACATACAGCACCCCTAGTTTTGTAACTTCAAATTGAATGACAGAATGTAGAAACATGCGTAACATTACATTTCCTTAACAGTCTAAGCGAATGCATATATTTTGCAAAACCGGGATTTTTCTTACAAAATTCTGATCATAAGATTGATAAGCCACCATACCACATCAAAACAAACCCCATATTAGGGTCCTATCTTTTTACCTCTGGTAAAAAATTTTTATGGTTTGGCAATCCACTTCTTTGTGCTTCATTATGGAAACCATGTTTACAGTCTGTGACCTAATGGTCCAAGGCATATGGCGCATACATTTTCTTTGTTACAGACATATTTATAGGGAGAAACAAAAGTCAAAGCAGCCCATTATAATTTCCTTTTCGATTTCAAAAAGGCTAAATACCAACAGGTTGCATTGAAAGGAATAGTCTGTGAATTGCTGACTACAGCCTTATTTAAACTGCAAATTATACTTATAAACCATATTCTTAAATCATAGTGTACAGACAATTTGGACAATGAAATCTGAATCCTTCTGCAAATTGGGTAATATTATATCAATCATTGTATATGAAAAATTAACCCAGCATCAATATTTATGCATTTTTTTAAATGTATGTTAATATAACCAGAGCTGTAAAAAAAGAGAAAGAAAATATTGTAGCATTGCCAAGTTCCTTTGAATAGACAGGGCAGATAATGATATCCATTATTGTTAGAATTAACTAGAAAACATGCAGGATTTTTTTTTCTTTTATTATCTGCTAGATAATAACACATCTTTTACTAAAGTTATAATCATGCTTCTCAACACTGATATATTTATTAGAATACATTTGTGTAGGTAACCAATCAAATTGTATTATAATGCTAATGACACATGCAGAAAAAAATATAATAAAGCCCTATTTTAAAAATAATACATTTCTTGGTTTATTCATTTTCCTGTGAATAAATGTATTTGCTGTGGCATTCTTCTGCACTAGTAATAGAGCAACTAACCCAGAGGCTGCTGGGGGTGGTAGGTACAGTATATAAAGGGCCCACAGGGGTCCTCCTTGGACATGAGCTACACATTTTTAATGTATATATAAAGTAATCTTTCTCAAAGTTCGGGAGCCATAAAATAATTGTGAACCCACTAAACTTTGGTTATTCTGCTATCTTTTCCAAACACCATTCTGTATTTGGTGATAACCCTTGATTTCCATGTACACTAATATTAATGAATATAAATATTGTTTGTCCCATGAAACAATGCAAGGGGTTTACTTTACAGCAATTTACAGATACAACAATAATTAAATTAATTTGATCATAATTAATTCTAATCAGGAAAGAAAGCAGATATGTATTGCTTTAAAGCATAGTTTCTGGGGTGTCCCCCAAACCGTTGCCTTAGCTAAAGATGAAGTAGACTTGTACATAGAAACAAATCATGCCAGCAAAAAAAACTTTTGCGTCACTAAGATCTGAGAACACCCCTATCTAGCCTTGGCTGTTATATGGATATAACTTGGGGTATGTACAATCATACAGAGTTTTGTCTTTGTTATGGGGCCAAATCAATTTCCCTTAATTAATTCCTTGTTGGAGCTCAGTCAGCATGAAGCATGGAAAACTGAGCCAGATTAGGACTGCATTGGGATGCAGTTCACATCTGATGGGTCAACAGTTACCCATCTGGTAGCACCAAGCGTAGCAAACATGAATCTTCTGGCAGCCTTACCAACGGAGCTTAAGTATGAATAGCTTTAAAATGGCCTTAGGAAAAGTCTCTCATACCAGAACCCTTTATCTGCTAGTCTTGTTTTGAGTCATTAGCCAAAAGGTGTGTGTGCTTGGGGAATCTTAAGATAAGGATTCCTCTTGATTTAGGTACTAACATGTATTTTTTATTACAATGTATATTGCTGGATTTGCCATTTTTCTAGTCAGCTGTTTAACATTGCATCTTGAATACAGGATGTTCTTGTATTCCTTGTTATTCAGAGTTGAACCTGATTATGAATTAATAGAGTAATTATAAAAAGGGAAGTTGACTTTTACGTTTTAAGTTTTTACAACATTTAAGTGTAATAGATATAATTCTGCGAATTAACAGTTTCAGTTCTCCAATTCTTATGCAGTGCTTACATTATTACCTTATTTAGCATTCCTGGTATGCTTGTCTGGCATTTAAACTGCTATCTGAGGGGAACATATAAAACCTGTGGTTTTATATACTCCCCAAATCCAGTTATGAGCGACTGTGTACTTCCAGCTTGTACTTATATAAAAAGGTTAGTCCTGATTGGCAATAGACATTTAAGAACATACTGTATCTGGTCATAGTCTGAGTGGATAAAAAGGTATTGTATAAAAATACAAATATGTAAAGTCTTTAAGGCTGGCTCAAGCAATTTTGAAATCATTTATTAAGGGCTGAGACACGTTGCTATTCTGGGAGATTAGTCGACCAGCAACAAATCACTTCTTCTGAGGGTGACTAATCTCCCCGAACTGCCTTCCCACCGGCTAAAATGTTAAACGCCGGCAGGATGGCACTCGGAACATTAATTTTCCGAAGTCGCCCAAAGTTGCTTCACGAGGAAACTTCGGGCGACTTTGGAAAGCCGAAGTGATCCGAATGCCATCCCGCCGGTGATGGGGAAGGCAGTTCGGGGAGATTAGTCCCCTGAAGAAGAAGCAATTTGGTGTTGGGGACTAATCTCCCGAAATAGCAGCGTGTGTCCCTGCCCTAACCTAAAGGAGGGGTTGATCATCTACTCAATACTAATAACACCATTTCGGTGCTCATTTATACAGTACATTTCTTATTGTGCTGCTGACTATCTTAATTAACATTTAAACAATGACCATTTACTAATCTGTTCTTTACAATGGGAAAACCCATGTCTGGCATTGCATGGCAAAACCACAATAACAGAAAGAATGCTATTTAATGGGGTTATTTATCAAAGTCCAAATTTATCTCAATATTTTCTCCTACCAACTCCCATCAAATCCACTCGGGTTTTTTACGCTTATTTATTATTACATTTTCCTGAAATTTTCTTTGCAGGAAAAAAATCAGATTTTCACGATTTTATGATTTTTCCAGAATTTTTACCCAAAAACTTCGGGGTAATTCACGGAACCCAGCGCACATCAAAAAATCATTGGGGCTTTTCCCATTGACTTATATGCAACCTCAACAGGTCTGAGATGCCGGATTTTAAGATTCAGACTTTTCCATCCTCGGGGTTTAATAAATTCTGAAAAATTCTGGGTTTTTTAAAAGTCAGATTTTATAAAACAAAAAATCTCAAATTTTTTCGTGATTTTTGCATTTGGAGTTTAGTAAATAACCCCCCAACTTTCTAACCTTCATGTTTCATAATAACAACATGATTTTAATCTTAGACATGTTTGCCATGCAGGGGAGTATTATATGTTCACCAACATGTGAGATAAATTGATTCTATCTTTCCCATGAGATCTTTATCCACAGGAATGGAGATCAATGCTGAACACAATAAAACCTCGGCCAGACCTATTTATATTGTGCTCAATTTTGATTTCAGTTGCCTTTGGTCAATCTCCACTGGGAAACACAAGATCAATTTAATCATGCATTACTGTACGGTGAATGCATAACACTACACCATTTAAAAATATAAAAATATATGATTAAGGAGTTACTCCCGTCAGGTGATGTTGGTCAGTGACCTGTTGAAATAAAACCACCTTTTTATCTGACCGGAGTGCCGCCTTTTCATCCTTTGAGCAATTTAAAAATATAGACTTAAGACTGCAGTGTGTGTAGAACATGATGCCAATGTTACATTGGTTGGGAATTTGTATAGTTCTTTTCATAAAGTTTAATGATTTAGTTGTGTAGTGTACAGGAATTTGTTTACATGGATGTATTTTTGTAAGCATTATGCTTCAGTGATTTCGTTTTTTAAGCCCCATGAGACATTTGCCATCGATTTCTGTCAACTCAGCTGAGACCCAGCTGGTCTGGTGCCATGCAGGACTGTGCCGAGTGGCAGCTGGGATCAAGAGTATAAAAGAACCCCAAGGCTGAGACCTATGAAAGCTCAGGATGCTGAAAAGCAGACATATTGGGGCTCATTTATTAACACTGGGCAAATTTGCCCACGGGCAGTTACCTATAGCAACCAATCAGCAATTAGCTTTTTAAAGCCAGCTGCAAGTAGAACAATGAAAGCAGCAATTTGATTGGTTCACATGGGTTACTGCCCATGGGCAAAGTTGCCCAGTGTTGATAAATGACCCCCAGTGTATCTAAATAAAGAAGCCCCAAAGGTGTCTCTACTCGTTAACTTATTAGATGATACATGATTATTTATTTTCCATGGCAATGAAGGCTAAGGTAAAAAAACAAAAAAATGCCAGGAATTAATACATTATTAATAAAATATTTTACATCAGAAACATGGAATTCACATGGAATCACAGCCTTTTTTCTTTTGCAAATTCTGTGCAGGCAATGAGTCCTGCTAGAGCTAAACCCATTCTATATATTATATACAGGCTGGTGCCCACAAAGGGACAGTAATGTAGTTATTCTATGTTTTAACACCACTGGTACTAGGAGGGGGTTAATTTAAAGTGAACAACTAATTTGTGTTTTTGGGGGACACATAATAAAAGTCTTAAAACTGATAAGAAATAGTACATTTTTACAAGACAGTTAGAAGTTTTATTACATACACTGCACACTGGCACAGTCTGTAAAATTCTGAATGTTGCTAATTACTTTACAGGTTCTCAAAACCAGTATCAAACTCGCACAAAGAAAAATTGCATTGCAATTTTTTTCCATAAAAGTCTATCTTTAAATACCGTAGGAGTCATGCTGCTTATTCTGTATAAAAGTCTATACAAGTATTTAATTCCTTATGCTGTTGACATATAAATAGCCTGTGCCTATAAGCAATCCTGACACTAATATTGCTCACCGTTCGGGGCAGATTCATCAAGGGTCGAATTTTCGTTATTTAAAACCCCTATGAACTTGAAAATTAAACCAATTGCAGTTTATTAAAAAAATCTAATTTTTGGAACTCAGGTGAATAGGATCGACCTTCAAACTCGAATCTAATTCGAATCGCAACAAACTCCAAATTGATCCCAGGACTCTTCCATAGGCTAAAACAGCAATTCGGCAGGTATAAAGTGGCGAATAGTCAAATTCGAGTTCTTAAAGGGCCATTGTATGATAAATTTCGAAAATTGAATTCAAATTTTTTTAAAAAACTCGAACCGAATTATAACAATTCCCTAGTGTCGAATATCACAGTTTTGGCCATAAAAAAATTAGTAAATTTTCCTTTTGAATTTTACATTACTTAATGGAGAATTATATTTTAAGTTAGTTTTAGCCTGTTTTCCTTGTAACAGAGGGACCTCCTTAGCTGGTAAACTGTATCCCTCCCTCATTCCTCCCTCATGACCACTAATAGCACTGCTCCTTCCACCCAGGCTTCCCTATAATTCTTTAGCTCACCCCCTCCATTGCCTGAACACTCCTCCAACCTCTTATCCATTCTTTCCCCTAGCACAATGGGCCCCCTTTCATTGAGGTGCAATGATAAAAGAACAGGTATATTTTTAAGAAGAAAAACAACTTCTCAAAATTTTAGAGGTAAGATAAGGTCATATGCATTAATGTATTTATTTCTGCTGCATAGTATCCACAGTGCTTTACAGAAATAGAGAAAAAAAATCCACGGATTTAAGAGGCAGATTTATCAAGGGTCGAATTTCGAAGTGTTCGAAGTCGAAGTATTTTTCACAGAATTTGGCCATAGTATGATCAAAGTAAAATGCCCCCATAGGCTAACATAGCACTTCGGCAGGTTTAATTTGGCGAATTATTGAAGTCAAAGTTTTTTTAAAGAGAATTTTTTTTGGGGGTACTTCGACCATCGAATAGGCTACTTTGACCTTCGACTACGACTTCAAATCTAATCGTTCCACTATTCCACCATTCGATAGTCAAAGTACTGTCTCTTTAAAAAAAAACTTTGACTACCTACTTCGCCACTTTAAACCTACCAAGCACCAATGTTAGCCCATGGGGACCTTCCCCGTAAGGTTTCTAAGGAATTTTTGATCGAAGGAAAATCGTTCGATCGATGGATTAAAATCCTTCGAATTGTTCGATTGAACGATTTTTCTTTCATTCAATCGATCAAAGTATTTGCGGTAAATCCTTTGACTTCGATATTAGAAGTCAAAGGATTTTACTTCTATGGTCGAATATCGAGGGTTAATTAACCCTTAGTAAATGTGCCCCGTATTATTCTATTCAAAGGTCAAATTATCCAAAAAATTACTTCGAATTTCGAATTGTTTTACTTTGAAAATTCCCTCGAATTCACCTTGATAAATCTGCCCCAAGAGTACACAGACATATAAATATATAGAAAACTGATGTTTTATTGATATAAAAATATTGGTTAAGGGTTGCATAATTATAATACATGAAAATTAAATTAGCACATAGCACGCTTTGGTAAAACATTACAACAGAAATCGATATGTAGATATTGTATGTGCTTTAGTTCCGTCTGTGTCCACGGTGCTCTATAGAGTGCAGGAAAGGGAACAGTGTAGAAGACTGTCACAAACATACTGTAGAACTTGTTCAAAATGAACAAGATAAAAATCACATAAGCCTTGAAATATCTTACTGCTAAATGTACTTAGTAAAAGGTATTTAGCATTACAACTGTATCCAAATGTAACAAGGCGGCCTCAGCCTAACTATTTTCACCTGGACTCAGCAGGAGTGAGTTGTTGGAAATTTACGAATGTTAAGGTGAACTTTTGCTTTACTGCTTTTTGCTCCTATTGTCTATTCAAAATGCCAATAAATATAATTGGAAGGAGTGAGTTGTCTGTGGACAAAATGAAAATTCAATTTTTTTTAGCAAATTAAATGTGGCATATTGTAGGAAAAACATTGGTTATTAAACATCCACTCTTTTTATTGCTGTAAAAGTTTCTTACCTTATTTCTCAAAATGTTATTTATGTCTTTCTATTTTTGACTTCCGTACATGATACTCATGTCTCGAACTATCTTTTCACTATCAGGAATATTTTCACCACCATGCATTGCATGATCTATAAATATTATAATGTGTGCCAATGATATAATTGATTTTATGATATTTTTACAATAGCCTAGATTTTTAGATGGAGAAACAAAATATGAAACTAGAACCAAAGTGTGTTTGTGAATACCACACCTGTGGTACCAATTTGCTATCTGTATACAATAATTTCTATAGTTCTTAGCCAAGGTATATTTAAATTATTAAACACCATGCCAGAAAGTGGTCACAGCCTAAACTGAGTCGGTTGGTTCTATGTTGATATGATGACATATGAGACTGCTAAGGAGTCAAATGTCAAGTATAATAAGATGCCAGACTGATGATTCTATCTGCTCAGAGGAACCGTTAAAGCCTCATTAGTTTTTTTTCTTTGTAGATTGCAATAAGACTTAAGACGGTAAAAGGACATAATTTAGAAAAACACTGCTATAGCTTGCTATCATACAAAGAAGGACAAGGAAAGTTAAACTAAAGAAGTAGCTAGAAATGTTGTACATTATGTCATGGGCTTCTGTACCAGCCCAAGGCAACGACAGTCTTTTAGCAGTAAAGATCTGTGTCTCCAAAGATGCCCCAGTAGCTCCCCATCTTATTTTCTGCTGATTCACTGCACATGCTCTGTGCGGCTGTCACTTACTGAGCTTAGGGACCCACTCACAATATACAGTACACATAGAATAGAAATGTCACAATATAAGGCTGATTAGTAATTAATACAGATAATTACTACATGGCAGCACAGAAAACAGTGCAACTAGCACCAGAATTTAATAATCAGCCCTGTAGCATCAGCTTATATTACAGGCCAACCTGATTTTCTGCTTGATAATTTGTGACAACCCCTAAGCTTAGCTTCTCAACAGCTGCTCAGAGCCCACTGAGCATGTGAGTGTCACAGACACTTTCCAAGATGGTGACCCCCTGTGACAAGTTTGAACTCCTGGATCATTGCTGCTATTGACAAGCTGAAACTTTAGACTGGTGCAGTAAGTTCAGTATATAAAATATGGTATTTTTAGCCACATTAATTTTTAGGGTTTAGTTCTCCTTTAACAGACCATTCTCTTAATAATCCATCAAAAACTGGATGGCATTTTGTATATAACATATTTAGATGCTCCATACTATAAATTATAACTTTAATTTTTTTTCAGATGCACATGCAGAACAGAGATTTTCTGATTCTCTGTATGCAAGTATGCTTCTGCTAAAAGCAAATCATTCTTCCTAGAAAGGCTTGTCTTTAGTATATCGTAGAAAGCTGCCTAACAATGTTGTGACAATGATGTAGCAATCTAAATGCTTTATGGCAGATTTGCTATATTTAAATTTATTGAACCTCTATGAGTTCTCTAGAAGGCAAGGCAAGATCAGCCACTTTGCTGCAGGTCTTGTCTTTAATAGCTTTATTTTGTTTTTAAGCTTTTGACAAGGGGCACACAAAAATGTAATCTAGCAAAAGATTCTCATAAATAAAAGCTACAGATTAAATAGCGATTTTCAAGGAGCCTAGGAAGTTTTAAATGTAAATCTTGCCTTCATCTTTGATCTTGAAGCATTTCAATCTGCAATTTCTCCAGTGCAACGCAGAATTAACACTTACAAGGAAGTCAATGTACTGGATAAGCCTATGGCCCCTTCGTTAAGGCTTCAAGCTCTAGTTCATTTTACAAGCAGAAGGAATTCCATGCTAGAAATGATATTGGCTTCATTGCTAAAAGTAATTTATACATTTAATTTTGCTGCCACCAATATTATGTACCTTATCAATGTTATTATGCCATTATTATGAGTTCTTAATTTTAATGTTGCAATTTGTTTGAAATATTTTGTATGCACGGTATAGTGCTACAAACCATTTAAGCAGAAGACTTCTTGCATTTTCTCTAATGAGTATGCACAAGGTATTTAATTGGGGTGTTAGGCACTGCTATTGAATGTGGTAGGACATTGTAAGGATACATTAATGTATGTATATTCCATATTCCATTTTTAGAATTTGCGACTATCAGAATTTTTTGCCAAGTTTCGCTGCGAAAATGACATCTCTTGGTTCATTATTTGTGACTTATTTATCAAATGGATCACATTTATTACATGAAGGAAGTGCAACATGAAATGTTTCTGTGTGGTTATGTCAGTTTAAAAATCTGATGGCATTTTCAAAGATTTGGCCTAGTTCTGTAACTTACCCATGTGGTGCACAGATCACTGTAAAATACCCTGTAAGTACATACAACAGCAGAGAACAACAATGGTAGGGTTTAATGGTAGGGCTTTATTCAGGGAGATGCTGAATGGGATTTCGAACCCTCAACATACGATGCAGGCGACACTCAACTGTCCTGTTTATGAAATACTGCTATGTAAATAAACAATATGGCTCTGGGGAAACCAACATTTTTGTTGAGGGTTTTTTTTGCCATGATTTGTGATCATTTTGTGATTACATACAATTTTTGAGATGTATGGTTAACATTAGGCACATCTGACCCGTTTTGCTTTGGCTAAAACTTTTTTTTGTAAATCTTAGCAGATTTATCAAAGGTGGAAGTGAAAATCGAAATAAAAACATTCAAATTTTGAGCTCATTTTTGTGTACTTCGAATAGGGAATAGTCCACATTCGATTCGAATTTGAAAATTGAAATTTATCATGTACTGTCTCTTTAAAAATTCGACTTTGACCATTCGCCATCTAAACCTGTCGAATTGCTGTTTTTGCTTATGGGGGACCTCCTAGAACCCATCTGTAGTCAATTGGTGAACTTTTGGAAAAACTTTGAATCGAATTTGACCAAATGTGCTGTTACTTCGATTCGTATGATTCGAATTCTAATGAAAAAGGCCCATCCCCCCGCAAAAAAACGAAATATTTTTTTAATAAATTTCATTTGGTCTTTTTTTATTCTAATTTTGAAGTTATGGGAGTTCCCATTACTTTGAAATTTGACCCTTGATAAATATGCCCCTTAGAGTCTGTGGCCATTTTTGTCACCCCAAAATGTGGTGTAAAAATAAAACTTGAAAGCTCAAAAGAAAAGCCTATATAAATACCTTAATTCAAATGGGAAATGCATCTTTAGCATTGAGGTTGATGTTAAGCTTTTTCTGCTATAATTCCTGCCATTGTGATTTTCCAGCTGCATAGAAACAGAATTTAAAAATGTAAATAGTGCTTGTGATTTTTTACCACAATGTTATGCATTCACATATAGACCATTGAAGTTTTTTAATTAAGCTAGAGATAGCGTAAAAAAATTGATTGTACAAATAGTATTAAATCTGCCCCTTCAATTCATAAAAAAGCCTCATTATTTATTGCAAAAATCTGGATGTTAGTGGCAAAAGTCATTTGGATGTTATAACAAAAGTCTTTTGGATGTTAGTGGCTCTTCATATTTCTGAAAGTAAGAATTGTACTTTTTTCCTAGTCATTTTATGATAAATTCTCTGAATTTATAGAAATGGATTATTTAAATACTGTTCTTTTTGTAATTATTTATTAACAAGTATTTAAATAGCGCCAACATATTTTGTAGCGCTGTTATTATTATTAACGTATTTATATAGCGCCAACATATTTTACATTGTATTACTCTTTCTTGAGAGTTATTACTATTTTTGGGGTAACATACAAGCTATTGGTATGACTCACTGTATAACCTTCAATAGAATATAAAACAGGGCATATTTATTAGCGTTTCAAGCAAACACACAACTTTTAAAAGTGCAGTGCCGCACTATGTTATATTTTCATTACTTTAAAGCACTTGTTTTTTGGTGTGAATGCTCCTTTGTAGCAGGAACTGTGATTGGGTTTTGAAGGAATGAAGGGACTATTAAATTATTATTTGTTTCACTAAATACAGTTAGTCCCTGTGGTATAAAATGTTGGATCCGCTCTCCTATAGAAATATGGTAGAACATGTATGTGGACCCTGTGGGGGGGGGGGGGGTGTAAACAGCCCTTCTAAAAGAACCTGTGAGAAAGGTAATAATTATGAGTACAGATTTTGGTGGGAATATTCTAGAAGGCAGACCGGTGTCCCATTGGATTCCTCTTGCTCCTGTTAGGTGCAAGCAGGTATAGCGCAAGAAGATTGTTGTTGAATACCCTGGGCATTACTCATGATGTCTCATTTTAATCATAATACATGTTTTGACAAGCAATTAATATTTAAATTAATATTCAGGCTAAGCTCTTTGGAGAGTCTGATCATATAGCAAGTCTTTATTGAAAAGAGATAACAGTCACGAAAAGGTTAGAGACATTTAAGTTATAATGCTTGAATAAACAGATGAAGACAGTTGGTTATGTAAAAAACTGGGGTTATGTTGTTTATCACTGGTGTAGTTCAGTTTGAATTCTATGCTATTCTATCTTGGCTATTTCTTCTTGTTTTATACTACATGTAGATGTATATTATACTTAACAAATCTAGCTGTACAAATGCTACAGCATATAGTTTATTTAAAATTATACTTATAATGATGCACTAAAACTGAGTTCAAATTATTAAACCCCCTCCCCCAAAACTTAAACTTAAAAAATTAAACCAAAACTCAACCTATAGGTAAGATAGTGGTTTGGACTCAAGGTAATATGTTCAGTTCCCATGTTTAGTGCCCTGCAAAACTGAGGGGCAGATTCACTAACTAAGGCATTTTTGCCAGCGTCAGCTTTGCACCCATCGCACCACTTCCCCAGGCGCAAATACGATATGAATATGCTTATTCACTAAAATGCGAAGTTTCGTCCCGGGCGTCGATTGCTGGCGACTTTTCTATGGCTTTACTTTGGCTGTGCAAGCATTTCATAGCGAAGATTCATTTGTGCCTTGCAAAACATCGCTAGTGATCTCGCGCTTAGGGCAATTTGCATAGGGCGGCAAATTTAAAGCTGTATGGACATCTTTATTATAAATGTTGCTGCAACTGGTTTAAGTTACCGGTTTATATTACACAAGTCCAGGTAACCTTAATAAAGACAAGAGAGTTAATATAATGCCCTACACATGAGTCCACTGTAAAATTAATGTTCCATATGTAATAAACTGTATGGAGAAAACCGCTTACCCAAAAACAAGTAAGTTATCACTTTTGCAGATATTTCAACTTAAAAAAGGAAAAGTCGCCACCATTTTTTAAACTTTAATGCATTTTCAGCACACAGGATATGATGTAAGTTACAGAAGATTGAGGAGGATCTAGCTGCTTTGTAGCAGTTCACCTGGTCTGAGCTGGCAAAGGCAACTCTGGCGGAAGAGCTAACATTCAGTAAAATACGCATTTTAGTGAATATGTGGAGTAACGTACGTTCACGAGAGCAAAAAGTCGGCTGGCAAAAGAGTGCGAATGACCGATAGCGATGGTCCCGTTCGCTAGCAAATTAGCACATGCGCCTGTTAGTGAATTGGCGATTTTCCTGCAGATGGCAACACTGGCGAAAAGTCGCTAGCGTTATCCACTTCGCTCTTTAGTAAATCTGCCCCTGAGTCTCAAGCCCTAAAATAGCTTTTAAAGCTTCAGTGGAAAGAGAGATTATGTGCATGTATAGTTCCATGTACTGTACTGTCTAAAATCTACAGCACTGTATAAAGGCAAATTTCAAGTTAAGTTTCATATCTCTTAATTGGTGATGTATGTCATTAGATAAATGTATGTTATCTAGAGAAATCAGAATCTCAAATCCGTAACAGGTTAGAATTTAAATATATCTCTTCTGCAAAATTGTAATTAGTTATTCTGTAACTCTGTCTGCTCATCTGTCCTTTAATTCACGCTAAAATTAGTATTGGACCTGACACTGGGACTCTTCACAAACGGAACTGTGGTATAAGCTTTCAGGTTATTTTAGAACATTCAAATTAAGAAGAAAATGTCATGCAGCTCAATGAGACATAAAACAAGATATCATCACCTGTCCTCTGACAATGTCGTCATTTTGGTGAATCTGCATTTTTTAAAGTGACAAATGATGTGTTTTAAGGGATTTGATCATTTGTTGAAGATTAAAAAGGTTTGTTTATTTACTATATTACAGCAATTTGTCCAAATGGCCTATCCAGCATTCTGGAGAATACTGTCCTTAGTGACGTATTGCACAGTTTCTTAACATTTCAAAGCAATCAAATTAGAAGCAATGCAAACAGACTTGATCATTTTTCATATCTCAGCCATTCTCCTGAGTGCAAAGCCATAAACCTTTCCACGATATGAATAATCTTTTAAATGATGAAAATCTTTTAGGAATTATAAACCGTAGTAATTAAAAATAATTTCGCTGTAGTGGTTGCTCAGGAAATACGATGGTCCATGTGTCAATATTGTCTTAGAACTTATTAAAAGCTCAAATTTAAAGTACAGAACAAAGTAATAAACGGCATCTATTCCCTAATGGCAGGGGGCAGCTAATGATATCTAGATTAACTATACAGTTTCTATAGCTGGCTTAAGGCCAGAGAGTTACTTGTTAGATGAAAGCATAGTTTAGAATCTAAGGACTAATAGTCAGCATGCAGGGCAAATAATAAACTTTATTGGTACAATACTCACACTCAGTGGCGTAACTATAAAGGAAGCAGACCCTGCAGTAACAGGGAGGCCCGGACTGTGAGGTCTGCTTTCTCTATAGCTAATAAGGAATCTCCCTCCTGCCCAGCCACTCTCTTACCAGTGAGGAAGGGGATGTGGCAGGATGTGGGCGGAGTTGGAGTAGGATGTGGGCGGGATTGGAAGTGGGCAGGAGGATGGGAGTGTGCTGGGCTGCTCTGAAGATTTTTTTTTTTTTTTTTGCATGGGGGCCCGAAACACTCTAGTTATGCCACTGCTCCCACTAAATCACTAAAATCACTAAAAAGAATAAAGTGCAAATATAGGGTAGATCCACTACGTAGAATGACTAAAAAATAGTATTAACCACCACCTTGAGCAAAACAAATACTGTTTCACTATTATATTTGTTATTTGCTCAAGGTGGTGTCTAAAACTGTTCTTAAGTCTTTTAACCCATCACATTTTTTGCATTACACAACTTTGGTGGTGCTGGTTTTAAGAAAGCTGCAGGGCACGTGTGACGTTGTGGCATGGCATTGATAGGATTATTTGTATCCATTGGCTATATTTTGCTATACATTACCAGCACTTGGGACAATTTAATCTCCAAATGAATTTCAGCTGAGTTTCAGTGCTGTGTTGCTTTCATCAACACAACAAACGTTAATTGATAACTCCTTGTGTTTTTGAGGGAATATAAAATCTAATAATATTACATTTGGACACTGTTGTCATCTCAGGATGTTCATAACAAGAAAAGAATATATAAAATATTGACTTTTCCCATCCCTGACTACTGGAAGCTACAGTGATTTGTAGTTATAGGTTATTAAGAGTAAGTCCCTTGGGGGAAACTACCAGAACTGGACTGCTTGTTTGCTAGAAAAAACAGTTTGAAGACAAACAAAACATCCTTACAAAAAAACCATTGTTTTATAAAAATACACTAGTAGATGTATGCTTTGACTGTGGTAATTGCATTTTAAGGTACAAAAGATGCATGACTCATGGAGGAATATAATTAAATAAATAACTATCTGCCCTTAATCTATTTGTCTATCTTAGCCGATATTGTATGTACAAGCAACACTGATATCTATGGTTCTGTACTAGCTCTTATTGGGGCAAATTCACTAAAGGGCGAACTTTCACAAGCGAACGATCCTCCACATTTTGAGCCACTTCACCAGACGAAAATTTGCTACCGCTACGCTAATTCACTAAAATGCAATGTTGTCTGGGCAGCCGAACGCTTGGGAAGTTTCGCTAGCATTAACTTGTCAGTGCAAGCACTTCATATTGATAGTCATATCGTTAGTACTCTTACTCCTAGGTCAATTTGAATAGGGTGGGTACATACTGTATAGGTCGTATGGACGTCTTTATTAGTGATGTAATAAAAAGCGGCCACTTTTTATTACAAATGTCCAAGGAAGCAACATAAAGACAAAAGAGATCTTCTAAAGCCCTAGACATGAGCCCATCCTAAAAAAATTTGGCATGCCCCTCAAATGGTTGGGAAAGGAATGTTAACACAAAAATCTTTACTAGTTTGGACATTTGAAGGCAATCCTGCTTTAAAAAATGAAAAACACCAGCGTTCTTTTCCGGCATACAGGATATGATGTCACCGACATAAGATTAAAGGAAAACTATACCCCCAAAATGAACACTTAAGCAACAGATAGTTCATATCATATTAAGTGGCATATTAAAGAATCTTACCACACTGGAATATATATTTAAGTAAATATTGCCCTTTTACAGCTCTTGCCTTGAGCCACCATTTCGTGATGGTCTGTGTGCTGCCTCAGAGATCACCTGACCAGAAATACTTCAACTTTAACTGTAACAGGAAGAAGTGTGGAAGCAAAAGACACAACTCTGTCTGTTAATTGGCTCATGTGACCTAATATACAGTACAGTGAATCCTACGATCCCAGGGGGCGGCCCTTATTTTTTAAAATGGCTGTTTTCTATTTATGATTACCCAATGGCACATACTACTAGAAAAGTATATTATTATGAAAATGGTTTATTTACATGAAGCAGGATTTTACATATGAGCTGTTTTATATAATATCTTTTTATAGAGACCTACATTGTTTGGGGGGTATAGTTTTCCTTTAAGGAGGATGTAGCTTCATCTTATCAGTTCATCTGGTCTAAGGAGACGAAGGAAACTTACGTTCTGTAAAATTCACACTTTAGTGAATTTGCGGAGTAATGATTGTTTGCCCGAGCAAACATTCTCCTGGCGATAGGCCCAAAACTGCGCTAGTGACAATCTCTTTTGCTAGGTAATTTTCATCTGTGCTTGTCGTCTATGTTGTCGCCTTTAAATTGGCGATGACCCTGCGGATGAGATTTCAAATTTTCCAAATTTTCACTAGCGATGGCCACTTTGCCAGTTAGTAATTATGTCCCCTTATCCTCTCTCTGTAGAATCTACACCTAAATTTTATTATTCTGATGGATTAAACTGGAATAATTTATAAATACTGGGCAAATTTGCACCTGAGCAGTAAACCATTGTAACAAATAAGAGGCAAGCTTTTTTTTATCCAGCTCCAGCTCTAGAACAGTGAAAGGAAACATATGATTGTTTGCCATGGACTACTGCCCATGCCCAGATCCAGATTTGCCAGTGTTTATAAATGATCCTTACATGTACACGAGCAGGATTAGATAACTTGTGGGCTAACCAAGAAATGTAAGCAGCCAGTATGCATGGATTTTTCAATCCAAATGGTGCAGTAAGACACATTCACTAAGTTTTATGATATAAATATATACAGTATTTCAAATATATTTATTTAAAAAAAATCAGAATAAAATCTAATTTAAAGATTGCAAACAGTTTTAAATATTAACATTTTGTAAATATATCAGAGAGGATTTAGCGTATTATTACATCACCAACATTTATCATGATTCAAAACCAATCCAGAAACAATTGCAAAGATGTGTTAAGTGTGTGTGTTTGGGGGTAAATCTATCTACAGTAAAATGTAGCTCTAAAAATGTTGTTTTTCTGAAAAAATGATGTAAACTGAAAAATTAAAAATGCAGGAAAAGTACATTGAGAGGGGATAAACGGGTTTTTAATGAAAATGGGTCAAAACTATAAAAACAAAATATACTTAAAATGCAGGAAAACCTTCCTAAAAATGAAGAAATGCTCCCATTAAAATGCATTAGAACATGAGGGGACTATTAAAAAAATCAGGGGAAGTAAAAATCTGGATTTGATTGTAGTATTTCTTATGAGAAAGTACAGCAAGTAAATTGAACCTTGGACTTTGTTTTGGAACATAATTGCTCCTGGTTGTTATATATCAAGAGGGCTCATTTACAGGCCAAAGTATAGTTGCAGTTGTGCAAAAATTGCCTCAAGTTACGGCATATATTTTTAGAGAATTGTCATAATAACAAATAAAAAAACAAACAAATACAAAAAGTATTGTAGAAGTGATACCTATATTGGCTAACAATAAAAAAGCTTTCGGAGCACCAAGGACCCTTCGTCAGGCAAAATACAAATGAAAGCTAGAAAGGCACAGCATATATACTGTTAGATCAATGAAAGGTATTCATGGGTCTAAACTGTTTCCATCTTAGAGATTGGTGCAAGTGAGTCTGTTGACAATGATGAACCTGGATCTACCATCATCTTTATGGGGTGCTGCTTGTCCCAAATATATTCTGTATACAAAAATGTCCCTAGTACACAAAATGAATGTCTCTCGGGGTACATACAGCACGTATTTGTCACCATATACACTGATAAAAAAATATGGAAAATACATATTTCTACTGAACAATGAGAACAAAATCACAAAGTGCACAGATTCCATTCTGTAAATTTTAACAAGCAACCTGTCTCAAAATTGTATAACATCCATGTAACAGGTTTGTGTAAAGTTAATATATAGAATGAATTATGTAAAAAAGAAACCTTGGAGAGAATATATAATGTTATAATTAACTAGTGAATGCCAGGCTAGATTTTTAATAACAAAATAGATGCTTGTGACAGAAAGCAAGATGTTGTAGCACAGACTTCGTTCTGTCAATAAAATAGATACCCAGTTTCACAAAACTGATAAAATATCAATTCTGTGAAACAATGCTATCAGGCTTGCTAACAATTTTTTGATCGAAGGATAATCCTTCGATCGATGGATTAAAATCCTTTGAATCGAATTGCGCAAAATCCTTCAAATTCGATATTTGAAGTCGAAGGATTTTAATTCGGTAGTCTAATATCGAGGGTTAATTAACCCTCGATATTCGACCCTTGATACATCTGCCCCTAAGCTTTTTATATTATTGTTAGGCTCCAATGTCTCCTCATAGCTGTAATTTTGTACCCAGTTAGCATATAGCAGTCTCTTAATAATACTTAGCTATAGTTCAACTACTGCATAATAGGTTAAGCTTAGGTTTAAGCCTTAAGAGAAGTCTCCTAGTTAGCCATAGATCAACTACTTCATAATTTGTGTAGTAACAAAATTCAGTATTGTGTGCAAACAATAGGGGTCAGTTATGCACTGGCAATTTTAGGGGGATCAAAATTTATTTATATAGCATCAGCAAGTTATACAATGTTTTACAAATAATCTATAATTAACAGTGGCCTTATGATGTCACCCCCCGTAACCACCCCATGCTTACCTCTTTTGCATCAGAGTGGGTCGAGGGGGGCACATCACTAGTACAGAGCATAACTTTGCATATGTCACACTCATGCCAAATATTAGAAATGACAACACCAAGGGGCAGATTTATCAAAGGTCGAGTGATAGAGTTTTTTTTTTTTACTTTGAATGAACTTGAATAACCTCGAAACTCGAATGGTACAGTAACTTATTTAAGGAAAAACTGGAACGTCTCTCGAATTGAAAACTCTTCGAAAGAAACTTGAATGTATTTATATCTTCAAATGGGTCACTGGAATTCTACCATTGACTAAATGAAGTCGGCAGGTTTTATTGAATTCAAGTTGATCCCAGGGTCGAGGTATGATAACTCTCAAATTCAAATTCAAGTTTGGATTATTCTCAACTCAAATTTGTTAGTGTTGACCAAAATCCAACTTGAAAATTTGAATTCCAATTTGCCATTCAAACCTTAATAAATCTGCCCTCAAGAATTAGAAATAAGCAAATGAGTCTGATTTGTGTGTAAGCACAGACATAATTGTGAAAAATAGTATCATTTTGGCTACAATTGCATCAGGCACATCTGCCCCCGGCAACTACAATTGAGCTTACGTTGTGGGGAATGTGCCGTGGTTAAAAAACATTGCAATTGCACTCATAAACGACCCCTAAATTCTATGTAGTACAATGTGTAGCCTAGGTGATGAGAGGATTTGTATAATTAATACTGCCAAATCTGAATTGGCTTTGCCCAGTGGCACTCCAGGTGCATATCATCCAATAACAATGGGTCACTCAGCTGCCTCACTGGGCCAAATATATCAGATTTGACATATATCAATATGGGAAAATTCACACATGGGTAGGTTCTGCTCACTCACAAACTGTTTCAATGTTTTAAAACAAAGCCACCATAGTGATGACATGGAAATAGTGAAAGTACAGCTAACTATGTGACTTAGGGATTGCTTATAAGGTCTACACATTGTTCTATACAGATTGTGTGTGAGTCCCCACTCTCTGGAGTTAGCAACACCAGTTACATAGCATTTAAACTATATTATTAGGAGACTGCTATCAGCTAACTGGTGCAATAATACAGCTGGGGAAGACTAAACATTGGAGCCTGACAATCATTATGGGCAGGGCGGGGCCGTGCCGCACACGCGCCCAAGGCAAGCCGGCGGACGAGTCGCCAGCTTAGCCCAAGTGCGCATGCGCAAGGTGGCGCTCGCATGCGCATGTGCAAGAAAAGTGGTAGTTTTTACTTCTTTTGCGCTTCTGCGCAAGCGCAAATTGCCGGGAAATACATTCGGGTGCATGCGCAGGAGCGCAAGAAGAAGTAAAGACCACAAAGAGTCGGGCACCGGACTGGGGGTAGGCGACAGAGGAGGTGCGTGCCTGGCGCCCCCCAGCTTTGCGCCCTAGGCACGTGCCTACTCTGCCTACCCCTAGTTCCGGCCCTGATTATGGGCATTAAGACAGCTGGGGAACTATGAAAAGTTGTGCAAAAAGTGTAGTGTAAAGCTGCTAGCCAATATACTTGGAGAGAGAGGAGCTTATGTTACATGGGTATTTACAGTAATGTATTGTATTTACAAGTGTCTCAGATATACAGAGTTCATGGTATTAAACCAAGGGATTCCTCACCCATTTAGGTCCTTATGCTGCTAATGTTAAGGTGGGTTAAATATAATGCAGTAAAAATCCTGTCTTTTATGAGAGTTTCTAAAATGTTTGTCAAAAATAAGGTGATATTTGTCTTACTGTAATGGTTGGTTAGGTTATAAAATGATAGGAATAGGTGTATTACCATCATGTTTATGCAAAATAATATCATTGGATTTGTTTTTTGCCATAGCATCAGTACAACATCTTCCAATAAAGAACTTGCAGCCCTATCAGGGAAAGGTTTATTTGTTCTTCGTTCATCAAATGCTTCTGTGTGTGTGTGTCAGAGAACCTTAAAACAGTGAGAAGAAAGACCAATATATTAAAATCTGCTTATTATTAGGTAATGAGTATGCTTGCTTCTTATTGGTTCAGTAATTTCACTGAGAGTATTTTTTCACAGAATTGATATTGTATCAGTTTTGTGTTTTATTAATAGAATGATTTCTGTGCTATTTCTGTGCAATAGAATCAGCTTTCTGTCACAAGCATCTATTTTGTTTTTAAAATTTAGCTTGGCATAAGCTAGTCATTTGCACCATTATTGTCAGGGGGCTCCCAGCGGGAGTAGTCAGGACCGAGGAGGAAGCCCAACAAGGGTTAAAGTCCGAGTATGCTGTACAAATAGGAATCAGGCACAATCTTTAGTTAAAGTCCAGGCAAGAGTTCAAACAGGCAGGCAGATAAGGATCAGAGTCAGGATCACAGCAGCAATCAAAACCAGGAATCAGACAGACAATAATCTACCCAGGTCCTCACAGGATTGAAGACCAATAATTGGGCAGGGTTTCAGCGTCAAGGGTGCCCTTTTATTACAAAAGGGTAAGCAGTGCCGTCGGGTTCTTCTAGCAGTCCCGACAATTATATATATTGTCCAAGTAGTTTTAACACAATTACTAAAGGGCGAAGTGGCCTTTGCTAGTGAAAATATGCCAAAACAACAATCTGCAGGGACATCACCAATTTACAAACAGCCATAGAGGACAATTCACTAGCGCAAGAGTACATCACTAACAATGTTTGCGCCCTTTCGGCAAGTGAATTTTCGTTCAGGCAAATTTTTGTTACTCCAGAAATTCATCAAAGTGCGGATTTTCCACAATGTAATCCTTTTTGCCGAATTGGCCTTGCCTAGGTTATACCTGGCGAACTGATAAGGTAAAGTTACATCCTCAGCATCCTCAGCATCCTCAGCATCCTCATGCCAGTTACATCATATCCTGTATGCGGAAAAGTCATAAAAAAGTCAAAACGCTAGAGATTTTTCGTTTATTAAAGTTGGATTATGTTTACAAGTTGTAACTGTTAAATATATTTGAAGGTTATGTCACATTTGTTTTAGGGTGGGCTCATGTGTAGGGCATTAGAGGATCTCTTTTGACTTTATTTTGCTTCCTTGGACATTTTTAATAATAAGTGGCCACTTGAAGCAATTTCACCAACATCTCTAATAAACACATATATATGACTTATATGTACCCTCCCTATTTAAATTGATCTAAGTGTTAGTTGACCTAAGTGAACTTTTTCTTGGAAGAAAGTAATGCGCTGACGAATTTTCCCTGGTGAAATTTCGCCAGTGTTCGTCTGCTGAGACATGACTTTGCATCTTCATGAATAAGCGTACGTGCTGCAAATTATTGACGAAGTTGTGGTGGAGCCCTTTAGGAAATTTCCCTCTGTGAATCTTAATTGCTCCTATGCCAACCACTTTCATACTTTTTTCAGTATGAAGTATTTAGATATATTAAAGAGCAATATTAAAATATGCAATATTTTTCTGCTGTGGACTGCCATTAAATAAATGAATTGACTTGTAAACCTTTGTCACGGTCAGCACCCTAATCCAGAACCGATGCTAAGCACCCTGGTTTTTGCTCTTTCTTCAGCTTTTAGCAGCCGCCTTTCACCTCGGGAGGATCACTCGGCTAATTGGATGCCGCCAGGTCTTAATAAGAGAGGTGCCAAGCCAAGGGTTCTGGACAGGCAAAGGGGCACGACTGTAAAGCAAAGTCTTTTGGGCAGAAGGTCGAAGTACAAGGCGTTCGGCAACATATAAGTCAAATCAGGCCGGGTCGAGGCAGGCAGAGTATAAACATAGTGAGGCAGGCACTAGACCACCAGGGTGAGTAGGTTTTGTTACAACCTTATATTAAAACATGCATAAGGAAATCCCTTTCAACATAGACATAAATTTATATTGCATATATTTGTATTGTAGACACAACCCCACTAAGTTTTTTTCTTATGAAAAAAAGAGACAAACCCTTATTGACTAGGTAAAGCTTGGTTTTCATTAGTGATGGGCGAATTTGTGCAGTTTCGCTTCGCCGAAAAATTAGCGAATTTCACGCGAAATTCGCGAAACGGCGAAAAATTTGCGAAAACAGCGCCCGTTTTTCGACGCCGGCACCCGTTTTTGGCGCCGGCATCCGTTTTCTCGAAAAAAAATTTTTTGACGCCGCCGAATTTTTTCTGCGAATTTTCGCGCCCGTTTCGCGAATTCGCGTCTGGCGAATAAATTTGCCCATCACTAGTTTTCATATTAAAATATAGTATGCTGCCAAAAACTGAAATGCAACGTACTGCACCCAAAGATTCTTCTAACTGGTAGAGTGGGTAAAAATGACATTTTATACAAATGTCAAAAGAACTGCATGCAGAAGTCTGAGCTTTCAAGTTCAAATTTTGAACTACGTATGTAGGTGCATGAAAAATCTATATTTGCTCCACCATTTGTTACGTGCACAAATTAGAGGGAACGCACACAGTTAGAGGGAACATTGAAGGCACCTGCTCTTCAACAATTAAATTAAATTCCATTCCAGACTGATATGATTAAGGGGTATTGCCTAAAGTCTAGTCTAAAGTTAACTTTAATCAGTTTATGGGACATTAGAAATTGAAAGCCAAATTAAAATAAAATGATGTCTCTTTTTCTCCTAGAAAAAATGACAGACTTGGATGTCGTGGCACATTCAGTGCCTAATTAATAGAGAAAGGAATACATTTTGAATGTGCCAGAACTTGCAAGCTTGTGATTTTGCCAAGGGTAAAGAGGAAATATTTTAAGACTAGTAGAACAATTAAATAATATTAATTATAACTGACAGATAGCTTTGTCTGCTTTGGTGTCTGGGAACCGCTTGTTGTATCTATAAAACACAAACACAATCAGCCTTGGATTGTTATTCTTTTCAGGATAGACAGCCCTACAAAGTATAAGTGAAAAAAAATATATTTTCTAGAAATTACGAAGTTCGGGATTCAAAAAGAAATAAGGCTAAGCACATGGAATCTGGCTTTACTCAGGGGCGATCCTGGCCCTTCCGCCGCCTGAGGCAGCAGCAGTTGCTGCTGCCCCCCTCCCCCGGAAATTTGCTCTTAAAGTACCAGGAGCAGCATTTTTGCTGCCCCTGGTACCTAGTGGGGCGCTGCCACCTGAGGCGACAGCTTCAACTTGCCTCATTGCGAAGCACCCCTGGCTTTACTGTATATACAAAGCAGCAACACAGTTTAGCAAATAAGGACCCTTTTAATTTTAATTGCAAAGTAATTTTTTCATGTATCCCTATTTTGGCCTTCCGTTTAGCTAATGCTTTTGTACTAATGGATTTGATATGAAAGGGTGGAAAGCTAAGTTTGAGAAACAAAGTCGACTTACTAAATCTTAGACAGCTATTCTTCATTAATATTTATGTTGGCTGTCGTCATTTGGAGAGTATCAGTGTCGGACTGGGACACCAGGGGCCCACCAAAAACCTTAAACCAGTGGCCCACCATAAAACCTTAGACCAGGGGCCCACTCTCAGTACCATTTTTCTTCCTCTCCTCACTCAACCTCTGTTCTCCTAGTCTCTTTTCTGTACATACTAAATTATTCCATCTATTTAGCCTCTTTTGCTCATAGAAATAGGGAATGGCCATGAGTTTAGCAGCATGAGGGCCACTGACACTTGGACCCACCAGGACTTTTCCTGGTATCCCGATGGGCCAGTCCGACACTGGAGAGTATTAAAGGAAAACTATACCCCCAAAATGAAAACTTAAGCAACAGATAGTTTATATCAAATTGAATGACATATTAAAGGAAAACTATACCCCCAAAATGAATACTTAAGCAACAGATAGTTTATATCAAATTGAATGACATATTAAAGAATCTTACCAAACTGGAATATATATTTACATAAATATTGCCCTTTTACATCTCTTGCCTTGAACCACCATTTCGTGACTCTATCTGTGCTGCCTCAGAGATCACCTGACCAGAAATACTACAACACTTACTGTAACAGGAAGAAGTGAGGAAGCAAAAGGCATAATAGAGACCTACATTGTTTGGGGGGTATAGTTTTCCTTTAACTACTATCAACCAGCCTAGTGGGGGACAATTCAATTGTGAATACTAGTGATGGGTGAATTTCTCCAGTTTCGCCGAAAAATTAGTGAATTTCCCACAAAATTCGTGAAAAATCGTGAAATCAGAAAGTTCACAGAAAAATCAGGAAATTCTAATGTTTTCACAAAAAAATAGAGCAATTCGAACATTTTCACTATAAAATCAAATTGTTCTGAATAAAAAGATTCTCTAGGCCAAACTTTTTTTTAACAATGAGTCCTGTTTAAAACAAAAAAAGTTGGGGAGCAACACCAGCATGAAAAAAGTTCCATGGATGACCAATAAGGACTGTGATTGGTTATTTAGTAGCCCCTTTGTGGACTGACAGACTACAGTTGGGTCTGTTTGGCACTTGGCAGTAACCTGGTTTTTATGGCTCCACAACTTGCCTCCAAGTGGTAAATCCAAAAATGAGGGCTTGGAGTGCAACGTGTTCCTCACAAAATCATTTGTGGGGATCACTACTCTAGACTAATCAACAGTGGGCATCTATGCTTGTGGGTAGTAACCCAAGGTAGCCAATCAAATTGTTGCAGTCATTTTTATACTTGCAGCAAATAAGCCAATGGTTGCTATGAGTTACTGCCCACAGTCAAGTTAGCCCAGTATTGATAAATGAACCCTAATTCAGAGTAGCCACTGGAATTTCCAGAAATGAGTGACAAACAATTGCTTGTTACCAATCATATAGTGGTCTCCTGGAGAGAGTTATGTGTATAAGGGAGACAGTAAGGGGCACATTTACTTAGCTCGAGTGAAGGAATAGAGGAAAATAGAGGAAAAAATATCGATTTCGAATGTTTTTTTGGCTACTTCGACCATAGAATTGGCTACTTCGACCTTCGACTACGACCTTCGACTTTGAATTGAACGATTCAAACTAAAAATCGTTCGAATATTCGACCATTCAATAATCGAAATACTGTCTCTTTAAAAATTTCTTTGACGCCCTAGTTCACCACCTAAAACCTACCAAGGCCAATGTTAGCCTATGGGGAAGGTCCCCATAGGCTTTCCAAGTTTTTTCTGATCGAAGGATAATCCTTCGATCGATGGATTAAAATCCTTCGTATCGTTTGATTTGAAGGATTTAATCGTTCGATCGAACGATTATTCCTTCGATCGTTCGATCGAAGGAATTGAGCAAAATCCTTCAAATTCGATATTTGAAGTCGAAGAATTTTATTTCGGTAGTCGAATATCGAGGGTTAATTAACCCTCGATATTCGACCCTTGATACATCTGCCCCTAAGTATCTCCTTAAGTCACATTATGACTGATGCTTTTTTTTATTTATTTACTCATAAATATTATAACAACTTTTGTTGCAGCACTAGAAACTAAAATGCATACAGTACATAAGAATAATAAAACATGCTGGGATATTTCCACTTGATATGCTATTCTGCTACGTTTGCAAAAGTAGTTTACAACATTGTATTATTTGACAGTTTATGGATCTAAAATGATAGTTATTCATATGCATTAAATGTGATCATTTATTTGTAAAGGAAATGTGCACAAATGAACACAGTACATTACATATTGTCCCATAATAGAAGAAAATCAGATTCTACAATGCATTCAGCCAGATATATTAATTTAAAAGTAGATTAACACACCTGCAAACTATGGCCTACATTCACTATAAACTTGTTAGCTATAGCACAGGTGCTAAACACAAATATGTGAGTTAATTAGTTATTATTTAAGAGCATCAGTATTGGAGTATTTTGCACTTTGTGTTTGCACTTGACACTATATTTGATCCCAAGCTCACAACTAGAAGTGAAATGCATGTCCAAAAGAGACTGTACCGTAGCAAATGTGCCCTTTTATACTAAATTAGTGTTCACGGTCCACCAAGTAATGCAGTAGGAGCTGTGGCACAGTATGCATACATGTATTACTCATTGCCTACCCAAAAAAATTGCCATTCGAATGTCCATTTAATTAGCAGGTACTTAGGGGCAGATTTATCAAGAGTCGAAGTGAATTCGTGGGAATTTTCGAAGTAAAAAAATTTGAAATTTTTAATTTTTTGGATACTTCAACCATCGAATAGGATACTACGACTTCGAATTTACTTCAAATGTGATTCAAAGTAAAAATAATTTGAATGTTCGACCATTCGATAATCGAAGAACTATCTCTTTAAAAAAACTTCGACTTCAATACTTCGACGAAGTGCTATATTAGCCTATGGGGACCTTCTACAACCAAGTCTTTACACATCGAAGTAAAATCGTTCGATCGTACGCTAAAATCGTACGCTAAAACTATTTAATCGTTTACTTTGATCATTCGATGACCTAATGCGGTGAAAAATACTTCGACTTTGATATTCAAATTCAAAGTATTTTAATTCGATGGTCGAATTTCGAAGTATTTTACACTTCGAAATTCGACCCTTGATAAATCTGCCCCTTAGAGTCGGTAAAGCTCGGATTTACAAATCTTTGTTGTTACAATGACTCTGCTCTCTATTAGTGGATACAAAAAATAGGGATTAGTGGGCTAATAAAATGTTCACATATAGAATTAACCCTTCCTTTTTTATAATTTGTTTGCTTACAGTATGTTACTATTTTCCAGGCAGGCCAAAAAATTAAAACAAAAACTGAAATACATGTTGCATGTACATTTGTATCTGCCTTAATATACTGTATGACTGTAAAAAAATATGTAAGAGTGGATCAGCCATTGCAGTTTGAATCAGTTTGAACGGGTAACAATATTGGTGCAAAGCTGCATGCAGGGGCATAACTACAGAGGAAGCAGACCCTGCAGTTGCAGGGTTAAGGGGTGTAGAGGGCCCAGTAAGGCCTTAAATAATGATATATTCTAATGATATATTTAATATATATTGGTAAAAAAGGTCAACTTACCAATGTTTTGGTACCCTTAAATAAAATTTTCTGTGGGGCCCTGTAACATCTACTTACACCACTGTTTGCATGTTTATTAGTGGAGGACTTCATGGGGGTTTTGACTTCCTCTAGATGAACTAGCGGTATAGGTGTGCCTTGATGAATTTATTTAACATTTTATCCTTTTGTAAGTTATAGAATGTCCTTAAATATTATTTAAAAAGTCATACGTAGGCGGTATTTACATCCATTTCAAGCCAATCACAACTAATTGCCTCTATTATCCTAGCCTTAGTATAAGGTCACATTAGGAGATTTGTAAGTATCTGGTTGATGCTGAGTTCCTGGCAAAGTTAACAGAGACAGGCAAGCAATGTGCATGTAATTGTCACCTGCTGGTTTTTATTGAGAATAGTCCTACTCACCTCTTCAGTTGTCATCTATTCTGAAACTACAGGTGTGCCGTACTTGTTCTATGTATTTGGTCAACCTTATTTCTCCTGGTAAAATGTGCTCTTCCAAAAACTGATAAATCTCTTGAGAGCAAGGTCTGGTAGGTAAAAAGGTATATATGTGTGTATATCTATCTATATCTATCTATCTATCTATCTATCTATCTATCTATCTATCTATATATATATATAGATACAAGACAATATTTAATTTAATCATCAGTGTTATTTTGGCTTATGTGGAATATTGTCCTTTGAGATATTAATTCCAGATGGTAACACGATAAAATGTGGAAAATGCCAAGGGGGTTATTACTTATGCAATGCACAGTATATCCAAATATTACATTAACTGAGCATATATGAATCCTAACTGGCAACACAGAAATTATCTAAAGTGCTTTTATTGCACCAAAATATATGTAATTTGTTTGTATACATGTTTGAAGCTAATTAAATTAACACAGGAATGAAAGATAAAAGTGCAGTTATATAAACTATTATCAAAAATATCTATTTATATAGTAACAGTTTATATAATAAATAACATCATATAATAAATAAATACAATCTACTAATGTATACTGTATAAGGGCACATGCTAATGAAAAAACTTTTCTAACTTACTCAATACTATCTCTTTTATATCATATTTAAGAATTGACAGTAAAGAGCATGAAGTAACAGAAATAATGTTGACTACTCCCTTGGCTTACTAGCACCTTTTCGTATATACTCGAGTATAAGCCGACCCGAGTATAAGCCGAGGTACCTAATTTTACCTATGAAAACTGGGAAAACTTATGGACTCTAGTATAAGCCTAGACACAACTACAGCCCTGTCTCCCAGCAGCGCACATTCCGTCAAAGCGACCCCCCCAGGGATCAACTGGACTTCTTTGCAAAGTTGATGGTGACAGAGAATTGCCAAACGGATTACTGTGTGCATTGTCCCGCTGTCCCACTACCATTTGCAGAGGGTGCTGTGTGATATTGTCATCACTGTTACTCTTTTGTATAACCAACAGAGGGCGCTGTGTGATATTGCCATCACTGTTAATCCTTCATATAACCAACAGAGGGCGCTGTGTGATATTGCAGTCACTGTTATTCTTTCATATAACCAACAGAGGGTGCACTGTTATTCTTTCATATAACCAACAGATGGCGCTGTGTGATATTGCAGTCACTGTTATTTTTTCATATAACCAACAGAGGGCGCACTGTTATTCTTTCATATAACCAACAGAAGGCGCTGCATGATATTGCAGTCACTGTTATGCTTTCATATAACCAACAGAGGGTGCTGTGTGATATTGCAGTCACTGTTATTCTTTCATATAACCAACAGAGGGTGCTGTGTGATATTGCAGTCACTGTTAATCTTTCATATAACCAACAGAGGGCGCTGTTTGATATTGCAGTCACTGTTATTCTTTCATATAACCAACAGAGGGCGCACTGTTATTCTTTCATAAAACCAACAGAGGGTGCTGTGTGATATTGCAGTCTCTCCCCAAGCGAACTGTTGGTATAGGAATGATTAAAAGTGACTGCAATTTCAGCTGCTGCCCGCTGACCCAAGTATAAGCTGAGGTAGACTTTTTTAGCACATTTTGGATGCTGAAAAACTCGGCTTATACTCGGGTATATATGGTAGGTTTCATAAAGTGCCCCCTCCCCTATACAACCCATATAATGGTATGCTCTCTTTGAATGAAAACATAACCCACAAAATGAAAATCTCTAAGGGGGTAATTTGATAAAGCCTGATTTTCTGGTCAGAGTTCTAAAGTGGAATAGAGAAATTTTTCATAGGAATAAAAACTCGAATTTTTTGAGATTTATTAAACCCTGATGCTGCTAAAAGTCTTTCATCGCAAACCTGCCGAGGTCTTGTAGCTTTTAATGGCAGATATCCCGTTTACAATTGGAAGACATGATCTGACAAGACTGTTCCTGCCACAAATTTTTTTTAGTTAGTTTATTGATAAATTTTGCAAAAATGTGGATGGGAGTTTGGTCGAAGTGGTTTTAAGAAAATAATGAGAACTTTTAAGATTTTAGTAAATAACCCCTTAAATCTTGTATTGGTACAAAGTTTAATTATTATGCACAGATCTATTTTTGGGCCAGATTTCAGACCCAGTTTAAACTGATTTGAATTGGGTGATTAGAACTTATATATAAAGTAAGGATGCATCAAATCCAGGATTTAGTTTGGGATTCGGCCATGATTCGGCCTTTTTCAGCACAATTTGGATTCGACTGAATCCTTCTGCCCGGCCGAACCGAATCCAAATCCTAATTTGCATATGCAAATTAAGGGTCGAGGAGGGAAATTTGACTTTTTGTCATAAAACAAATAAGTAAAAATAGTTTTCCCCTTCCCACCCCTAATTTGCATATACAAATTAGGATTCGGTTCAGTATTCGCCCGAATCTTTCGCGAAAGGATTCAGGGGTTTGGCTGGATCCAAAATAGTGGATATGGTGCATCCCTAATATAAAGTGAGTTATTTATTGAATGTAATTTACCTCTATAGACTACTGTGTGTATATATATATATATATATATATATATATATATATATATAGTGAATAAAGTACCCCCTCTTATAAAATATAAGGATAATATAAGTTACAGAGGAGTTTCATGACCATATAAAAACACGAGGCCGAAGGCCGAGTGTTTTTATACAGGTCATGGAACTCCGAAGTAACTTATAATATCCTCATATTTTACAACTGGGGGCACTTTATTGTTTATAATTTATAATTTACAAGATATTCATAGCTTTTGTGTCTTATATATATATATATATATATATATATAGTGGATAATGAACCCCCTACTTTAAAGATATTATGTCACTGAGGAGTTATGTGACCATATAAAAGCATGAGGCCGAAGGCCGAGTACTTTTATACAGGTCACATAACTCCGAGGTGACTTCTAATATCTTTATAAATTTCAGTAGGGGGTACATTATGCAATATAATCTACATTTTGTGTGAAATTCCGGGAGGGGTGGGGTCGGAGTCCAATTCTGTACGTGTGGCGTCAAATTCGCCGGCCGGGGAACACCCTGTTATAAACGGCGCGTTCTATCGTCAGAACGCGCTGTTTATAAAGCTATAATTTACAGTCTGGTCCCATTGGGAAATTACCAGACTGTAGATTATATAGTGAATAAAGTACCCCCTCTTGTAAAATATAAGGATATTATAAATTACTGAGGAGTTTCATGACCATATAAAAATACGAGGCCAAATTATATTTACTATAATACTCACGTTTCAGTGAGCCATGTGACAGAAATGACATCAGAACTCACCATTTATAACTAATGACATCAGAACTCAGTGTTTATAAGGATATCATTTACAAGATATGCATGGCTTTTGTGTATTATATATATACACACACACACACACACACTGTATGTTATAATAACTCTTCCACTAGCCCAAGCTATTCACAATATTCACAGTTCGGGTAGACCATTACCAACACAAACCAGCACCAACTATTCTTTTACTGTACCTAAAAATGTTGAACGGTCTATTAACCTTCTCCTGCTTTCACAATAATAGAAGACAAATCTGCACAAATGTTAAAGAATGTTAGAAGAATAAAGAACCAAGTGCCAATCTTCTAAGCATTCCTTTTTCTCAGTCACTTCCAGGTGGTTATACCACTTTTCTCCACAAATCCCACCACTGCTGAACCCAGATGTTCTCTGCTACAATGTCCAACTAAACCCACCTCTTAAACTTACCTTCTGTTTTATATTAAAACGTAGTCATAGTTATTCTACTCTGCTGACTGAACTGCTAAGCCTTACTTCTTTTTGTGTATTAAACACATATGGGCAGCAAAGTTCTTTGAAGTTTTCTGGTGTAAACTCTGAGAGATGAAGCTGATGAGTAGACTGTTTGGGCGAGCACCAATCAAAGTCAGTAATCCTGCATGGAGAAACCTAAACTACTGTTCTGATTTTCCCAGCATGAAAGCACAGCAGGTGAACACAGTGTAATGGCAACAGACCTTTAAAGCGTCAGATTTTTTCAGGCAGTAATCACAGAGGCTGCAGCAAGTAATATTACTCACTAGGATGGGCAAAGAGAAAAATAAATGGCCACGGGCAGCTGTTAGAAGGATGTTGTCACAAAAATCAGAACAACTAACAAGAAGAGTTAGGTGGCCAATCAGCAGGCCTTAAAGTGCCCAAAGTTCAAATGACCAGAAGTCACAAGAGCTTATAAGTATAAACTGTTCGCATAAGTGTGGAAAGATGAACAGAGCATTGGAATAGTTTAAAACAGAAAAAAGCTGCGTACATTTGCAAAGATGAACAGAGCATTGGGATAATTTAACATAAAAAATCTATCTTCAGTAAAATAAATGCATGCATAAAAACACATTTTGAATGTACACATATACACAGACTGTAATACAGGCATGGGATCCATGATCTGGAAACCCCTTATACAGAAAGCTCCAAATGATGTGAAGGCCATCTCATTTTAATCAAATAATTAATATATTCAAAAAGGATTTTCTGATTTTCTGTAATAACACATTACTTTGTACTTGATCTCAACTAAGATATAATTAATCCTTACTTGGGTGAAAACAATCCTATTGGGTTTAATATATGTTTACATTATTTTTTAGTAGACTTAAGGTATTGAGATCCAAATTATGGAAAGTCCCTTTTCCGGAAAACCCCAGGTCCTGAGGACTCTGCATAACAAGTCCCATACCTGTATGATAAGGCATAGAGTGGAGCAGTACAACCCCTTTTCAAAATAAGTTATCCCAGGAACCCAAGTTCTGAATTACAGGAAGGTCATCTTCCATAGACTCATTTTTCTCTGTAATAATAAAACACTAACTTATACTTGATATAATTAATCCTTTTTGGAGGCAAAACAATCCTTTTGGGTTTAATTCATATTTAAATGATTTTTGTAGACTTAAGATATGAAGACCCAAATTATGGCAATACCCCTTGTCTGGAATAAAACAGCTCCCAAGAATTCTTGATAACAGCTATCCCATATACATATCTATTTGCTATTTAATCTGTTAAACAGAGCAAACAGGGAGATGGAAACTACTCCATGTTTGATTCTGGCGAGGGAGATAATTAGATTACGAATGCACAGATAAATCCCCCTTCATAATGAACAAAATAGGTGCAATAAAGGGTAAACTGAGGGGGTTGTATACTGTAATATAATTATCTACCTTACAATGACAAAATACAAAGTAGTTACAGTTTTCCTAATTGCATTTTTAGCTCAAATAACACAATCTATAGATTTTTGGTTAAATTGAATATTCAGCACAAACCCTATACATTGAAAATATGTAGAATAAGGGGGTTAACTCCCCCTTTAAATGTCTAATTTCATTTTTAATTTCTTTGTTGTTTTTGCTAATATATTTGGTAATATCTCTAATCTTTATTAAGAAGCACTGGCTGTATAAAAGCAATCCCATGTAGCTCATGAAATTTCATTCAAAGAGTAAGTCATTAATCCTGTCCCTTTAATATACTCTCCGTGTTCAGGTCACATAAGCCTTTCCCTGGCAAATCAGAACAGCAATTGGTGATACAGCAGTAAGTGAAACAGAAAACTGTTGTGTGGAATAGCAAACATATTCAAGTATCCAAACAAATGTAGGAGAACAACTAAATATAGTACTGCTGAAGCCTCTAATGAAAATGTCATGGAACCAGATGGGAAATTTAATGAAATATTTGTTTCAAAGGCACATGAATCATCACAAAATAACACACTGGCAATAGTTATTTTATCTGAAAAAACATATGTGCCTAATCACCCAGTTGGTAGTGGTAATCATAATGTTGTTATACCAAAAAAGTACAACCAGCAGAAAACCAAGCACACAATAAAGGGAAAGAGAGTTAACATTAAAGGGGGAATTCCACAATAACATTACTTGAGCTTTTTGAAAAGAAAAATTTCAAGCAACTTTGCAATATACATATATTAAAAAATATGCAGTCTTTGCATGATTTTTAATGGTATCTGACATTTTCCTAAGCCTAGCCCCCTGCTCTCCTTCTCATCTCTCTGACTACTTTGCTGAGCTGGCTGACTACTGTTACTTTGTATCAACAGCCATCTGTCCTTAGCCTGCATCCTCCAAACCCCACAATGCCCTGCACACGGGATTTCAATAAGGAACAGAACATTGCCATGCAATGCATTGTGGGTAATGTAGTTCCTGCATGCTGTCTGTAAGCTGTGGGAAAGTTGTTACAATTTGTAACATCAGTGTTTAAGACCCTTTTCCCTGCCAGCTGGATTGCAGCATAGAAAATGGCATTTATTCATACTTTTGGAAGAAACAGGTCAAATTTTGGTTTGGAAGCCGGAGTTCCCCTTTAGGATAAAAGGACACACAGTTAGAGCCTTATTATATTAGTGCAGTGCAGTGCAGTTATCTGAAATGTTTGTCTGATACAACTTTAAGAAACCAAAGGAAACATTTACAATTGCTGCAGAAGCATGTGCAGAAGAACTAAGGTGAGAAAATGTGTTGAATGCATAGCTGGTATATGCAAGGCAGCCATATGAAGTTGGTTATGTTTTGATGGAGGCTGGCCTCCTTTATCAATTTTCTTCAGAGATAAAGTTCTACAGGAGCCAGTGTTTTGAGTGTGATGACACCTACAGATTTATTATTGCTAAAGAGCAAGCCAAGAGCCAAGAAACAGGGCAGACATTGCACCAGGCAAGGTAGCAATAGTCCACAAACAAGCATCAAAGATGACAATAGTAGCCAAAGACCATAATAAATTGTATCAATACAGATATCAAATTGGGCAAAGGCCAGTGGTGTAACTACCAAGGAAGCAGATCCCCGGGCAGAGGGGGGCCCTGTGGTACAGGGGGCCTGGCAGATATCTGGTTCCTCAGTAGTACCATGTGACCATGGGTCATAGAGACAGGACCACTTACTCATTGAAATGAATGGCATGCACTGTGCATTATATACACCAGATGCATCTGCTAATAACATTAAAGGAGCACTAAACCCAAAAAACAAATATGGGTTGAAATGCCATATTTTATATACTAAACTTAAAGTTTTAAAATATTAATAAAAGTAATGACCCTGGCCTTCAAAGCTCTGCACACGCAACCTTGGATTTTGCTAGGAGTGCCTGCAACTTGCACTTGCTCAGTATGCTCTGAGCCGCTGTTGAGGGGCTAAGCTTAGAGGTCACCACAAATCATCAAGCAGAAAATGAGTTTCACATGTCATAGATGCTAGGCTGCAGTTGCCTTGGGCTGGCACAGAACATAATGTGCAGCATTTCTAACCGAGTTGTTTGTTAAACTTTAGTTCTCCTTTAAATTGTCCTTCAGCCCAGACATTCTATTTTTTGCTCATCTATTTGAAACATAATTGTGTTGTAATTTTCTTCAGTGCAATTAAAAGCATATTAATAATGTAAGATATCCCTAACTATAATTCGATGCAATCATCTATTTCGATATATTTAAAAGATCACAATATATTCAGGAGAACCAAATCTACACAGACGTATACAAAGACATTCATTAATGGATTGATATTGTTAACCTGCTAATTTGCTGCTACCAGTGAGTGAAGTCACTTTATGGGAAACATCTTACTATTATTTTAACTGAATTAAGAAAAAAGTCAAGTTTACTATGTTTCTGGAAATAATGTGAAACACAAAAACAAACGTAAGAAACACCTTCATTCCTACTGAACTACTAGTAAATGGCTTGTTTTTGATTGATGTAGACTGTGTGTTATTTTCTTTTTTCTTTTGTAGCCTCTATAATGCTGTGTTCCGACAGCTGGAAGCAATACCAGCGAAAGCTCCATGACAATTATAAATCTGGTTGTGATATATTCTTCGGCACCCAGAGGAATGAGTGTTCTATGCCCCTAAGCAATAATCAAGTATGGTACAGTAATATAGAGAGTTCTTATCAGCCGACCTCTTATACAATTAGGCTGGTAAATAGGATATAAGTGCAACTAAACAAAATAAAAATTATGCATGTTTGTAAACTGTACTCCTTACAAATCAATGTATCTTTTTTACATTTTTCTTAAAGTAACATTCACCTATGTCCATGCCATAGCGCTAAAAAATAAGGCTTATGTTGCAAATTATTCTGATTTGTCTTTATTTAAAAAAAATAAAATTTCGCTACTTTTTCTATTATGCAGACTTATGATTGAAATTTGTTTTGCCATCACTGCAATTGCCTCCGTACCCCTCCAATGAGAAGTATTAGTTGAAAGAAAATGATTTGCATATATCTTTCCTATGGTAACATTTCCGGTAATTGCTGTCTACGTTTTAAAGAAAAGAAGGAGTTACACAGGGGTTTAGCTAGTTTCTTTTATTTGGTTATTGGTGATTATGAAATGATTGTTCGTGTTATTGAATTGTTAACTGTTTTTCAGAAGTTCACCTAAAGAAAGATTAAGATCCTCTTATAATAAAAATAGTTAACTTTTACAGGTTTTTGGCTATAAGTTGTTTGTGGGCTACATATATTTATTTTCTTCTTTCTGTCATTTTCTGGTATTCTAGGATGTCTGGTATTTATAGTAATATTGACTAAGTTGGACAATTAAAAAAACAAATCCAACAAACCAATTATGGAAACGTTATTTTTCTGTTTTCTGTCTTTTTCATGCCAAAAGATTGAATAGTAATGAAACTGAGAGTGTTAATATCCTGTAGAACAGAGTACACGTTAACAATGGTGGGACCAGTTAAGGTTGTATGTAACAGCCCAGTTTCCTTATGCTTATGCCACATGTTTATGTATACAATTGATTTGTTGCCACTGATAGCAAATTTGCCCATTGCTAGTAAATCTATGTAGTGTCATTTTTCTGTTGGTTTCTGTTACATGTGGACGCCTATGGAGAATGCACACTTTAGGGACATATTAATTTCTAAGCACTTTTCTGAGATTAGGAAGAGCAAAATGTACTCACAAGTACGGACAGTAATCTAATGCAAAGATGAGGTTTGCAATCTCACCCATGATGGGTCTGCAGTTATTTTATCTATGACTTAAGTAGGCAGCCATAACATGTGTGACCCCCTCTATACTCTTCATTTGTTTATTCCATAGGCCAATCTGGAAGAGAGCATTCCCAGCCCATGCCTGTCTGTATTATGGGTTCAACTAATACCCTGAAAGAGATTGGTACCATAGTCAACATACTATGAATTTAGTAGCCTAAAGCAAGCCAGGGGCTCACAAAGACAGACAACCAGAGTCAATGGGGCAAATTCACTAAGCGCCGAAGCGCCGAACGCTAGCGTTACTTCGCTAGCGGTTGGCATTTTCGTTACTGCGCAAATTCACTAACGAACGCTGGCGTAGTTTCGCTAGTGTTACTTCGCACCCTTTCGCTAGCGATGTAACTACGCAAATTCACTAACGCGTGCAGTGTACTGAACGCTACCTTTTACGCTAGACTTCCTTCGCCACCTCAGACCAGGCGAAGCGCAATAGAGTAGATAGGGATTGCTTCAAAAAAAGTCAAAATTTTTTTTCCCAAAAAACTCTGGCGTGTTTTCTACATTATGGGTGATAGGCTGAAAAAGATCGAAAATTTTTTGGGGCTCCCCTCCTTCCCCCCTACATCTCCTGACTCATGGCAACTTACCTAGACAGTGGGCACATGTGTAGGGCAAAATAAAATTTTTATTTGATGTTTTGAAGCTTTTCTAGCCATTTGTAGTGCTGATATGTATTCCTCCATTGAAATTTGAATTTGGCGCCGTATGCAAATTAGCCTTCGCTAGCGTAACTTTGCTTTACTTAGCGAATCAACGCTAGCGCAACTTCGCAACCTTACGCTACCCCTGAGCGCAACTTCGGATTTTAGTGAATTTGCAAAGCGCTGGCGAAACTACGCCTGGCGAAGTGTGGCGAAGTGCGGCGAACGCCTGGCGCAACTACGAATCTTAATGAATTTGCCCCAATGTGTTGTAGCCCGCTCGCACACCCTGGCCTTCGGCAGTTCAGCGCCTGGTGCATGGTGTTGGAGGGATCGGCACCCTCCCCAGCAAACTATCCAAGAAAACACTGGCACTCAAAGGCAAGCAAAAGCAGGGTTATACTCTTGGTATTTATTCTGCAAACGTGCAACGTTTCGGGGTCAGACCCCTTTGTCAAGCATACGCAAGGGTATAATAAATAATAAATACGCAAGGGTATAACCCTGCTTTTGCTTGCCTTTTAGTGCCAGTGTTTTCTTGGATAGCCAGCCAGAGTCCCCATACCTAGTGGCAACTGTGCATTTAATAGAAGCTGTTATAAAGCAGTGGTTGTGTAATTTAGCACCTCTGGTAAATTATCCCAGCAATATTCTATTAAGAGCATGTTCAATACTGATTAACAAATTACATTTCTTTAATTTATATACAGGGCTGGCTTTAGTATAGGTCAGACAGACCATATGTCCTTTGGGGTTTTGGAAAGAAAGTACAAATGAAAAAAAGTGTTTTAATATGGATTAGATAAGTTCACCATGTGGCTGCATATGGATGCACTTGACTGATGCACCTACACTTTGCTGTTTAAATGAATGGGGCGTATTTCCACCCACTTTATCACAGGCCTACTTAGCTACTAAGGGGCCGATGCATCAAGGGTCGAATATCGAGGGTTAATTAACCCTCGATATTCGACTGGGGAATGAAAATCCTTCGACTTCGAATATCAAAGTCGAAGGATTTTGCGCAAAAAGTTTAATAATAATAATGGAATAATCCATCGATCGAATGATTAAATCGAACGATTAGAAGGATTTTAATCCCACGATCGAAGGATTATCCTTCGACCAAAAAAACTTAGCCAAGCCTATGGGGACCTTGCCCATAGGCTAACATTGGGTTCGGTAGCTTTTAGCTGGCAAACTAGGGGGTCAAAGTTTTTTCTTAAAGAGACAGTACTTCGACTATCGAATGGTCGAATAGTCGAACGATTTTTAGTTTGAATCCTTTGATTCGAAGTCGTAGTCGAAGGTCGAAGTAGCCCATTCGATGGTCAAAGTAGCCCAAAAAACACTTCAAAATTAGAAGTTTTTTTACTTCGAATCCTTCATTTGAGCTTGGTGAATTCGCCCCTAAGTGTTAATTAGAAGGGAAACTGAGTTAAAAGAAAAGCTTAGCAAGGCCAACGGAGGGAAAGAAACTCATGCATTTGCTTTGATATTGGATATGTTTTATAAACTTGCAAACAACATGACATAGACATATTAAACATTTGGGCATCACAGTATTTGATTAATAACTAGTTTCAAACCGCCAAACAAAAAGTTAGTGAATGATCTAGAATTCCATGCTAATGATTTTTTAGCAAAAGACTAATGCAGCTTTGTGCAGCTGCCTCCCCAAATGCAAATAAGCTTCTTTTCCACACCCGTTTACCATTTTTTTCATTCAAATTGCCCTGAGTGTATTAAGACAAGTCAATGTTCATTTCTGTGCGATAACCACATTAGCATTACAAGTCACTTTTGTCAGCAAGTGCTGAAAATGATAAAGTAACTTAATAAGAAGTAACTTAATAATAAGTCTTGTGCTGACGCGTACAGCCTTGACTGTGCCACACTAAAATATATATAGTAAACCCGCAGAAGTTCATTAGTGTTGCTTTAATCAGAGGACCAAATGTGTATTTTCTAAAATAAAACCCCGACAAATATTGTTTTAATGTTTTAATATAGTTTTAATGTCTCCAGCACTTCCATTTGAGTGTCTTACATTATATTCATTTCATTAGTATCTGCTGTGGGGATGGCCGCCATTTTTTCTGACACTGAGCCCAGATAAATAACACGTTTATAGGCACGAGGCAGAACGTATTTGTTTGTATTAAAAATTCTTTAAAAAAGGATTGTTTAAAATAAAACCACTTTGTGACAATACAATAAGCGCCCACAAGCTCCACATATTAAAGACATAATAAAAATGTCCACTTGGTATTAAATAATTTGACAGCCTCCTTTGCACATTCCTGACATAATGATATCACGACTCGAAGCAGCTTGCTGAACAATAAATGAACCGTGGCAAGTTTCTATGTAATATATCACTGCAGTTATAATGAGCGTGCTGGTTATTCAAATGTAGAATAAATTAAAAGTCCATTTTTTTTCCCCTTGACTTATTTTCAGCTTAGTAGGAGAGTTTACATGCACGGGAAGCCATCAGGACTGTTCTTAATTAATTTTTTGGACTATTAGGATTAAATACAGTACATACAGTAGGGAGATAAACAGGAGTGGAGTTAGAGAAGAGAGGGCTTCTGGCAATGCTGGAAGTTGGGAAACCCCATTTGAGGAGGATCACATTAATCAGGGATGTTAAACATGTGGCCCTATAAAAGTTTGTTCTGGGATTAGGGCTGAAGTTTGGCATCCCTAAATTATACAGAACATATCTAATAAACTTTAATGTGTATTTTGTACTTTTTTCTATACCCCCCTCTTAGACTGGGGATTCAGGACTAATACCCTGTCAGACCTACCCTAAGGCTAAGGCCACACTAGGCGATAGAGCCGCGATTTGACTCGCGGCGACTTTTCGCCGCGACTTTTAAGCCGCAATCGCTGGGGAAACTTATGCGCTGGCGTCTATGGGAAATCGCCAGCGTAAAAACACACGCGGCGATCTTTTTTCTACTGTCGCTCGAAATCGCCTCGCTAGGCGATTTCGAGCGACAATAGAAAAAAGATCGCCGTGTGTGTTTTTACGCTGGCGATTTTTCGCGATTCCCCATAGACGCCAGCGCAAAAGTTTCCCCAGCGATTGCGGCTTAAAAGTCGCGGCGAAAAGTCGCCGCGAGTCAAATCGCGGCGCTATCGCCTAGTGTGGCCTTAGCCTTAAACCAGCCCTGGAAATGGATTGAATACTAAGATATGCAGTTTGTTAATTAGCATTGACAGTGTTCTTAATAGGATGATGCTGGGCTAATTTACTAGAAGTGGTGCTAATTAATGACACCAGTTCAGTAACACGTATAAACCAATCAGTCTTTGTTTGCACTTGCTACAGTAGCTTGTAGTATAGTGATCTAAACAAATCACTTTGCTATTGACAACCACACCGGAGCAATGTAGCACCTGATTTATTACATCTTTATTAAATGATGTTTCATTTTGGTATCTGCAGTGTCAATGTCCAAACAAAATGTTTTTTTAAATTTCATCCTAATGCCAAGAAGCTGAAAGAAGGGGTGTCATTAAAAACCCAATATATTAAAAACGATCCCATTTAACTTAATACTTCAACATGGAGGTGGGGTTCTTGTCGCTGACTACACTGTGGGTGTTTGTAGTTATTTTCTGCCTTCCCTGTGTAGTTTATGGGTAGCAGATTTGTAGGGTACTGCAGCAATTACAAACTAGTTAGCTACTCCCAATGCTTATAGTTGCTTACCTTTTATCCCAGGCAGGTACTGCTCTTAAACAATGAACTAGCCCAGGTACTGCTTGAAGAGTGAAATTCCACTAATTTCTTGCTTCTTTGCAATGCCACTGAGTACATACACGATATAGAAATCTCAGGGGCATTTCTGAGTGGGCATTTACTCGCCCAGACTGACTTGAGGAGTAGAAGATTGTGGCTCAGTGTCGAGCCAGCAGTACCCAAGGCTGGTGCATTATCAACTAGAATCATTTGGGGGTGCACCAGTGATTTAACCTTTCCCTTTACTAAAATACAGGCAAATGCCAGCTTGACTGTAAGTCATTGTTGGGCTTTGAACAAGCAAGCTTTTTGTTTTGTATTTTATTTGCATTTCCCATATAACATCCCAGAAGGCTAAATGGGCAATTAAGATCCAGTACTCTAATTAATAAAGTAATGGATTGTATATTGTGCCTTGACTATCACTCTGCCTGTCCTTGCTCAATTCTCTGCAGTATCTGAGTTCCTGACATATATTTTGCAGAGATGCACTGAATCTCAGGTAAATCATGGGAGCTTGGTCGAACCAAATTAGGAAGCTGACAGAAGGAGTTTTTTGGCTAATCCCCCCCCAAAAAAATGTCCTAGCATTTTGATTAGTGGATTTGGTCTCAGCCCAGGCCCGGATTTATGGAAAGGCCACCTAGGCCCAGGCCTAGGGCGGCAGGATTTTAGGGGGGCGGCATGCTGCCCAACCACACCCACATTTGTTCAAAAACACTGGGGATGTGCTGGAGAGACAATAATTTTTTTAATTTCCCGTGCGCCAATCCCCATTGCTCCTGTCCCCCTGGAGGCGATAGGGGTGACGGATGGTAGTGGGCCTAGGGGCGCCCACTATGTAAATCCGGCCTTGTCTCAGCCTGTTTCTGATCTTATTTGTTTTTCTTCTCTCTGACTTTATTTTAGTCACACACTTCATATGCTCCATCCTTTCTTTAATTCCTTAATTTACTTAAATTCACCTATCCCGTACTGTCCTGTGTTTTACTTTTACCATTCTGTCCCAATTGGTCAGAGTTGTCCTTCCCTTTTTAGTTCTGTACTTTGCCACTCAATCCTATACCCTGCCTTCGTCTAACCCTTGCTTTGGTTAATAGGGCTCCATCTATCCTTCCCTAAATTATATTCTATATCATTCTCATCTCTACATACAGTATCCCTTTTTCTTTCTAACACTGTACCATTATTCACTAGGTAGTTCACATGTTCTAAGAATGAGTTGTGAAAAGTATTGAAAACTGAAATGACAACAGAGGAAAATCCAGTCTATGTTAGCACTGCTTTCTGAAAAATGAAAATATTGAAGAAAACATTACAATACAGTTTTTGGTGCTCTTTCATGTTTTCCCAAATTATAATGCTGTATCAGGAGTGCAAATACTATCGCTTTTCTTTGCCAGGGGCCTTTATTTCCTGCCATGCCAGAACAATTTTCAAAGTTTCACTCTCTCTATATCTAATTAGGTTTAACTTTCCTCCACTGGATGTGCATAATGTAACTAAAATATGCTGTCATAAACAAAAATTATACTTGCCTTTTTTTTTTTTACATTTTATCTGAGTGAGCTCTTAGAAACTTACTAATTCAATCAGAAAGAAAGCTGGGATGTATTGTGTCCTCTGAGTAAGTGGATACTGGATATTTATTGGTTTAATATGCTATTGAACTAAAACATTGAAATGGATGTTCACACATCTGTTTTTCCAAATTAAACATATATCAATTGTTGTGTTAGGAAAAGTATTTTGACATGTAAAAATGACATCATATTAATTTAATTTGGAAGGGGGGGCATGTTCCATAAAACAGTATCTTACAATATATATATATATATATATATATATATATATATATATATATATGTAATTGCTTTGCCATAACTGCCTTTATTGTCCATCAAACAGTTGCACACACTAATACTGACACTGTTAATATCAGCACTGCTTCACTATGTAAATAGAATGTATGAGGAAAAGAAAAGGTACTTTACTGGGAGGCTAAGTTGTTAGTGTGTTTCTAGATGCTTACTGTATCTGCTACTATGGACTGGCACTCCTCTACTTCCACTCCTCTACTGCAACCGATGTGATGTAATTTTTTTCCATGTCCTGGGCATCCTCTGCACCTAATGAAGATGGGCACATGCACAGTTTATAAATTGTCAAGATTTTTTTTGCATTGTGCATGTGCTTGCCCAGAGTGGTGCAGGGGTTCCTAAATAATGGAAGAAAATGGCTGGACACTCTACCTTTATTCCAACTTGAGCACCATAAGATTCAATGCATACAGCAGCAGTGATGGAAATTTTACATTTACATTGTACATGAACCTCTGTATAGCTTGAACCTTCTATTAAACTACCACATTCCCAGTCCATTAAAGGGGAACAGCCATGTCCACTCAGAGTGTCATGAATGCTTAGGGGGTAATTATTTGTTTCTCTTTCCCTATAATATTATGTAATCATGATATACTGGGCATTTATTACATTAACCATACTCACTCTCTGTTTGTTAAAATGCTATTAAAAACACCAATACACTTTAGAATAGCATGACTTCACTAAAGGACCGTCAAGAGGTTGTTCACCTTTCAATTAACTTGAGTATGATGTAGAGATAATCTGAGACCACTTGCATTTGGATTTCATTTTTTTTTTATTTGTGTTTTTTAAATTATTTAGCTTTTTAATCAGCATCTCTCCAGTTTGCTATTTCAGCAATTGGGTTGCTATGGCCCAAATTACCCTAGCAATCATTTATTGTCTTAAATAAGAGGCTGGGATATGAATATGAGAGGGCATGAATAAAAAGACAAATAATAAAAAAATAATAAAAAAGACATAATAAAAAAGCAACTCATTTATAAGCTATAAAAAAAGAAAAAATTAAGGCCAGTTGAAAAGTTGCTTAGAATTAGCCATTCAATAACATCCTGTATTGTCGCACAGTGTTTGTAAAATTTTAAATTACAATTCTTTTTTCTCAACTCATACAAATGAAGGATATAAATAAGTCATATTAGCTGACAATATTTTATTTTAAGTGTGTCTTTCACCTCTTCAAATCAAATAATTCCCAATTATCATTCTGGACCTACACTGGCCCCTAAAATGGAAAAAAGTATACCTACCATATCAAAGAGCTTTGAGGCATGTGCTATATGATTTAATCACACAGAAGCATAGAGATGGAAACATTCTTGTTTGTGAACTTGTTCTCATGATTCTGCTTTTTCCAGGTATTTTCTTGTATTAACTCAGAACTTTTGATGATAAAACCTGTTATAGTCTGTTTCTGCAGCAGTAAAATGGGCCAACAGGACAAATCTCAGATGAATCCCTTTGAAATAAACCAGTTATTTATTTATTATGCTGATTTGTTTCAATCATGACTAATTATGTTATGAACATGTGCAATGGAAATGTATCAGAACTTAACCGTTCTTGAGGTGCTATTACCAAGCAATAGGTAATATGAATTTATATTCATAAGGGTATTTTGATTTCCCGTCTCTTCTCTAATACTGAAACTAAGGGTAAGTATGAGTTAATAATGCTGGTGTGACTAAAACCTTTAACCTGCCTCTGGGGAATTAATATGAGGCATGTACAAACTGTCAACTGTAAAGTTGACACCTGGACAGTTGACTGGGCTAATTTCGGGCAGGTCCTGAATGTATGCAGAAATGACTGCAGTTTACCCTACATTTAAAGCATATGCAGTCAGTTCTAAGGCCCATAAAAAAGTATAGGTGTTGTTTAAAAGATGTTCCAAAAATAGTTACATAGTTACATAGTTAAATCGGGTTGAAAAAAGACAAAGTCCATCAAGTTCAACCCCTCCAAATGAAAACCCAGCATCCATACACACACCCCTCCCTATTTTTAATTAAATTCTATATACCCATACCTATACTAACTATAGAGCTTAGTATCACAATAGCCTTTGATATTCTGTCTGTCCAAAAAATCATCTAAGCCATTCTTAAAGGCATTAATTGAATCAGCACCACAACATCACCCGGCAGTGCATTCCACAACCTCACTGTCCTCACTGTAAGAAACACTGAACACTGAAAAAGAGCTATTAGCTTGAAACATGTTGTGTGATGGTAAATAAAGGCACCTGTGCAGCAATTTATTGCGCCTAATGGTATTCTTTCCCCTTACTTTGATTACTGGATTATGCTTTGGAAGGAAGCAGGGAGGAAGCAAGTTCTTTAGATACCTAAAGAACTTTTCAAAAGGTAACTATACCAGTGGGATTTTACTCACTGTAAAGAACCACCTACGTTGCTTCAAATGAAATTTCTTTTCTTCTAGTATAAAGGGGTGGCCTCTGGTACGGTGATCCACTTTATGGGTAAAAAGGTCCCCTGCTATTTGTCTATAATGTCCTCTAATGTACTTGTAAAGTGTAATCATGTCCCCTCGCAAGCGCTTTTTTTCCAGAGAAAACAAACCCAACCTTGACAGTCTACCCTCATAATTTAAGTCTTCCATCCCTCTAACCAGTTTAGTTGCACTTAGTCTCTGCACTCTCTCCAGCTCATTTATATCCCTCTTAAGGACTGGAGTCCAAAAATGATTCTGTATTGGTCGAAGGTGTTTCCACTGAGGCCCCCCGACCCTCCGAACTGGCCAACTCGACCCTCTGGATGGCTGCTTCATCCTCTGAACTGCTCCCCTCCACCCACCTGCCTCAAAACTACACTAAATCCTTGTTTTTCCCCACCCAATCGTTGTGACATTGTATTTATATTGGGTCCCATGGAGGTGCTGGCCCCTCGCACCCCCGGATGTTACACCACAGATTTTAGGTGTTGTTTGGAAGTGTTGGGTTGCACCAGAGTGGAGTGTATAGGGAGAAAGTCTCCTATAGATTTGTCATATCTAAGAGCAGTTACTCTTAATACGGCCATCACTAAAGGCTTAAAAATCTGCTTGTCTTCTTGATTAAATTTGTTGCTATGACCCATTTATAATGATAAAGCAAGTTACTTAAAACCACTTTGACCAAACTCTTTTGCACATTTTTACCATATTTATCAATATAATTTATTATAATATATTGTAAGTATTTCAAAAAATCTGGTGCAAGAAAAGACTCCGTCAAAAACCATAAAATAATAATTTGATGACCAAAAACTCCTTTTTTTCAGATTATCGTCTGAAAACCGCTAATTATTTGGATTATTGTACTAAACCCAGCACAGATCATAATATCTTCCAGGTGACTTCTACATGACCTCGGCAGGTATTTTTTTCCGACCAGAAAAAAATCTGAGTTTAGTTAATAACCGTCTAAATGTAGAAAAAGCAATGGCTCATTGGCAAGGAAAAAAACCCCATTTATTTGGACAATCTAGTGTCATACAATGCTGAGGGAGAAACATTGGCTGTAATTCTGTGCTGCAAATAATGTAAGAGAATTTTCCTATTGTGTCTTAGAAGTGAATTACAACAAAATCATTGATGACCTGTTTGGTTGTACTGGGGCTATACGTTTAATGGTGATGTGATTTGCTTTTAACCTGGACAGGCCACAAGAGATTAAAAGGCATCTGTAGGCACGCCATAATAGCCTTAGGGTCAATATGTGGGGCTCATTGCAGAGGTATATAGAAATGGATTTATTTTATATAAAGTGCAGCACCATTGAGCGAAAAGTCAAACAAGCAGATTTTATTTCTCCTGTAGAAGGATCAATAACACTTATGTACACTAATACTATGTGTATTTCCCTGAGAATTAGTAAGTAAAATTGTGAATGTATAAACTTAGCATAACAGTTTTGGGAGTTGTAGTTCTGCTGGACTTCCAACCACGGTATCATACAGTTCTAATTAACAGAGCCATGGAAAAGATACACAAAGAGTAACAACAAGTCCACACCTATAATCTAATTATTCATATTACCTATCTGGGAAGTACATTTTCTAGCCTCCTATGTGTTATAACAGCTACAGATTGATACAGTGCATTAACATTTCATACCACACATTGTTTTAAGGGAAGATGATGTAAAAATCATTTTGTGCATTTGATGCTGAAAGATAATTTGTTTTCTTTGCATCAGTGTATCATGGTAATTTCTATCAATTAAAGCTGCTTTAACATATTGCTTGTCTGCAATTGATCGTGGAAGTATTTATAGAAGGAGTATCAGGGGGAGTTAATTGATGTAGTATTATAATCATATGCATAAACTTCTGTGCCACAGATATCATCTTGTCCCATATCTCTGCATCAGAAATATTCACTACATTTGATAAGGAACATCTTTGCCTAATGATCTGTTAAGAATGTGCTTTGACAAACATATCACTCTATCAGCTGTAAGTTATGTACGATGTGAAATCAGATCTGTGTTTTTTGTCAGTTTGAAACCATATGTATACCAGGCTTAATAGGGAGGAGTAAATATACATGGAAGTAACACAACTTGATTAAACCATTGCTAGGAATGTTAAGAACATATAGTGTGACAGCATTGTCAGTCCATTTAGGCTTCAGACTTTTAATGAGAAGACAACATTTATAGCATCTTTTTTTGCCATGCAAATTAAATAAAATAAAGTGCAAATTTAATATATCCATACTGTCATATATTCCTTTTCTTTATTCGAATATCAAACAGTATGATTTGCTTTTAACCTGGACAGGCCACAAGAGATTAAAAGGCATCTGTTGGCACGCCATAATAGCATTAGGGTCAATATGTGGGGCTCATTGCAGAGGTATATAGAAATGGATTTATTTTATATGAAGTGCAGCACCATTGAGCGAAAAGTCAAACAGGCAGATTTTATTTCTCCTGTAGAAGGATCAATAACACTTATGTACACTAATACTATGTGTATTTCCCTGAGAATTTGTAAGTAAAATGGTGAACGTATACTAGTTGCAACTTAGCATTTTGGGAGTTGTAGTTCTTAAACAGCTGCATTATCTGCATGACATGTGCACAGATCCATTACTCCCCACACACCTTTGTGCAGGTTTTGAGCAGGTGATGAGGAATTCTATAAATGTTATGTTGCCTATTAAACCTTTGAACTTTTTGAAAACGTATTAAGTGCAAAGTCTAATGTAAGCAAGTGTCCTGCAACTGTCAAAAATGTCACCTTGATACCACAAACAGCTCACAGCATGCTCAGAAAAACATGTAGGTAAATATCATAAATTCGGCTTGGAAAACTGAGAGACACAATAAATACACACAACACATGAAATATATCTGTTGGTAGGGATGTCGCGGACTGTTCGCCGGCGAACTTGTTCGCGCGAACATCGACTGTTCGCGCTCGCCGAATGTTCGCGAACGTCGCGCGACGTTCGCCATTTTGGGTTCGCCTTAGCTGGCGCTTTTTTTTGACCTCTCACCCCAGACCAGCAGATACATGGCAGCCAATCAGGAAGCTCTCCCTCCTGGACCACCCCCACACCCCCTGGACCACTCCCCTTCCATATATAAACTGAAGCCCTGCAGCGTTTTTTCATTCTGCCTGTGTGTGCTTGGAAGAGCTAGTGTAGGGAGAGAGCTGTTTAGTGATTTGAGGGACAGTTGATAGTAACTTTGCTGGCTAGTAATCTACTTGATACTGCTCTCTATTGTAGGGACAGAACTCTGCAGGGATTTGAGGGACAGTGAGTTTAGGTTAGTTAGCTTTGCTGACTAGTAATCTACCTTCTACTGCAGTGCTCTGTATGTAGCTGCTGTGGGCACTGATCTCTTCTGATCTCATCTGCTGACTGCTGTAATAACCAATAGTCCTTGTAAGGACTGCTTTTACTTTCTTTTTTGTTTTTTTACTTTGCTACTATAAGAGCCCAGTGCTATTAGTCTAGCTGTGTTGGGGAGTGGGGCTGGTGTGCTGCTCCTAGTAGTTCAGCACCAACCCGAGTAATTTTTTTTTTTAATATACATATATATTTTTTTTTATTTTACATATCTTACTGTTCTTTAACGTGTACAGTGCTGTTTGCTGTTCTTCATACTAGTGCACCAATAGTAGTGCACTTGCAGGCATTATTTGCCCAGTGTGTTCTTCAAACAACTGCCATCTAGCTGTGTGAGCTTGTTCACATTCTGTCTAAATATCAATAATAATACCGTCTCCAGAACCACCACCTGAGTGACGTTTTTCAAGCAGCAATAATATATTCCGTATCCACTGCTGTAGTAGTGTATACGTTGACCTTGTAGGCATTGTTTGCCCAGTGTGTTCTTCAAACAACTGCCATCTAGCTGTGTGAGCTTTTTCACATTCTGTCTAAATATCAATAATAATACCGTCTCCAGAACCACCACCTGAGTGACGTTTTTCAAGCAGCAATAATATATTCCGTATCCACTGCTGTAGTAGTGTATACGTTGACCTTGTAGGCACTGTTTGCCCAGTGTGTTCTTCAAACAACTGCCATCTAGCTGTGTGAGCTTTTTCATATTCTGTCTAAATATCAATAATAATACCTTCTCCAGAACCACCACCTGAGTGACGTTTTTCAAGCAGCAATAATATATTCCATATCCACTGCTGTAGTAGTGTATACGTTGACCTTGTAGGCATTGTTTGCCCAGTGTGTTCTTCAAACAACTGCCATCTAGCTGTGTGAGCTTGTTCACATTCTGTCTAAATATCAATAATAATACCGTCTCCAGAACCACCACCTGAGTGACGTTTTTCAGGCAGCAATAATATATTCCGTATCCACTGCTGTAGTAGTGTATACGTTGACCTTGTAGGCATTATTTGCCCAGTGTGTTCTTCAAACAACTGCCATCTAGCTGTGTGAGCTTGTTCACATTCTGTCTAAATATCAATAATAATACCGTCTCCAGAACCACCACCTGAGTGACGTTTTTCAAGCAGCAATAATATATTCCGTATCCACTGCTGTAGTAGTGTATACGTTGACCTTGTAGGCATTGTTTGCCCAGTGTGTTCGTCAAACAACTGCCATCTAGCTGTGTGAGCTTTTTCACATTCTGTCTAAATATCAATAATAATACCGTCTCCAGAACCACCACCTAAGTGACGTTTTTCAAGCAGCAATAATATATTCCGTATCCACTGCTGTAGTAGTGTATACGTTGACCTTGTAGGCATTGTTTGCCCAGTGTGTTCTTCAAACAACTGCCATCTAGCTGTGTGAGCTTGTTCACATTCTGTCTAAATATCAATAATAATACCGTCTCCAGAACCACCACCTGAGTGACGTTTTTCAAGCAGCAATAATATATTCCGTATCCACTGCTGTAGTAGTGTATACGTTGACCTTGTAGGCATTGTTTGCCCAGTGTGTTCTTCAAACAACTGCCATCTAGCTGTGTGAGCTTTTTCACATTCTGTCTAAATATCAATAATAATACCGTCTCCAGAACCACCACCTGAGTGACGTTTTTCAAGCAGCAATAATATATTCCGTATCCACTGCTGTAGTAGTGTATACGTTGACCTTGTAGGCATTGTTTGCCCAGTGTGTTCTTCAAACAACTGCCATCTAGCTGTGTGAGCTTTTTCACATTCTGTCTAAATATCAATAATAATACCGTCTCCAGAACCACCACCTGAGTGACGTTTTTCAAGCAGCAATAATATATTCCGTATCCACTGCTGTAGTAGTGTATACGTTGACCTTGTAGGCACTGTTTGCCCAGTGTGTTCTTCAAACAACTGCCATCTAGCTGTGTGAGCTTTTTCATATTCTGTCTAAATATCAATAATAATACCTTCTCCAGAACCACCACCTGAGTGACGTTTTTCAAGCAGCAATAATATATTCCGTATCCACTGCTGTAGTAGTGTATACGTTGACCTTGTAGGCATTGTTTGCCCAGTGTGTTCTTCAAACAACTGCCATCTAGCTGTGTGAGCTTGTTCACATTCTGTCTAAATATCAATAATAATACCGTCTCCAGAACCACCACCTGAGTGACGTTTTTCAAGCAGCAATAATATATTCCGTATCCACTGCTGTAGTAGTGTATACGTTGACCTTGTAGGCATTGTTTGCCCAGTGTGTTCTTCAAACAACTGCCATCTAGCTGTGTGAGCTTTTTCACATTCTGTCTAAATATCAATAATAATACCGTCTCCAGAACCACCACCTGAGTGACGTTTTTCAAGCAGCAATAATATATTCCGTATCCACTGCTGTAGTAGTGTATACGTTGACCTTGTAGGCATTGTTTGCCCAGTGTGTTCTTCAAACAACTGCCATCTAGCTGTGTGAGCTTTTTCACATTCTGTCTAAATATCAATAATAATACCGTCTCCAGAACCACCACCTGAGTGACGTTTTTCAAGCAGCAATAATATATTCCGTATCCACTGCTGTAGTAGTGTATACGTTGACCTTGTAGGCACTGTTTGCCCAGTGTGTTCTTCAAACAACTGCCATCTAGCTGTGTGAGCTTTTTCATATTCTGTCTAAATATCAATAATAATACCTTCTCCAGAACCACCACCTGAGTGACGTTTTTCAAGCAGCAATAATATATTCCGTATCCACTGCTGTAGTAGTGTATACGTTGACCTTGTAGGCATTGTTTGCCCAGTGTGTTCTTCAAACAACTGCCATCTAGCTGTGTGAGCTTGTTCACATTCTGTCTAAATATCAATAATAATACCGTCTCCAGAACCACCACCTGAGTGACGTTTTTCAGGCAGCAATAATATATTCCGTATCCACTGCTGTAGTAGTGTATACGTTGACCTTGTAGGCATTGTTTGCCCAGTGTGTTCTTCAAACAACTGCCATCTAGCTGTGTGAGCTTGTTCACATTCTGTCTAAATATCAATAATAATACCGTCTCCAGAACCACCACCTGAGTGACGTTTTTCAAGCAGCAATAATATATTCCGTATCCACTGCTGTAGTAGTGTATACGTTGACCTTGTAGGCATTGTTTGCCCAGTGTGTTCTTCAAACAACTGCCATCTAGCTGTGTGAGCTTGTTCACATTCTGTCTAAATATCAATAATAATACCGTCTCCAGAACCACCACCTGAGTGACGTTTTTCAAGCAGCAATAATATATTCCGTACCCACTGCTGTAGTGTATACAGATGAAGCCACTTGGATTTGTGAGTTAAATGCGTCATGACTCAGGGGTAATTGAAGAAACTGTGTTATCTTAAGTCATCTTAACTCATTTAATGCATTTAACTTTTTCATTAGCATACCAAAGCTCCATTGTTCACAATGGTGAATGCTTTAATTAGATGGGATGTTGTGACGCAGTTTTCTGTGTTAAATGAGATAAATGGGATATCTGTGTTTAGTTATTCTGTGTCAAACAGACAAACCAAAGTGGCTGCATCTGTACGTTGACCTTGCAGGCATTGTTTCAATTTGTTTGCCCAGTGTGTTCTTCATTTTCAAACAACTGCCATCTAGCTGTGTGAGCTTGTTCACATTCTGTCTAAATATCAATAATAATACCGTCTCCAGAAACACCACCTGAGTTGTTGTTGTTTTAAAAATAATGCCAGGCAAAGGCAGGCCGCCACGCAGAGGCACTAGGGGCCGTGCTGCTATGCTATCCTGTGGCCCTAGGAAATTGCCCAGTTTTAAAAAGGCAATGACCCTAAACTCCCAAAATGCTGAAGAGGTAGTTGACTGGCTTACACAGCACACCCCATCCTCTACCGTTTCTAACTTTACCACAACATCCTCATCCTCCACTGCTATGGCCACCCCACGTAACACTTCCTCCACCACCGGCGCCCCTTCTTCACTGGAGTCAGAGGAGTTATTTTCACATGAGTTTCTTGAACTGAGTGATGCGCAACCATTATTGGTAGAAGAAGATGAAGGAGATGAGGACGTTACACCAGATTTAATTCTGGCAGAGAACACAACAGAGATGGACATAATGAGTGATGAGGAGGTCCCCGCTGCTGCTTCCTTCTGTGAGCTGTCAGAAGAAATTGATGCATCTGAGGAGAATGATGATGAAGAGATTGATGTTTTGTGGGTGCCCAGTAGAAGAGAGCAAGAGGAGGATAGTTCAGATGGAGAGACGGAGAGTCAGAGAGGCAGGAGGAGAATAAGACTTAGAAGAAGCAGGGAGGACAGCTCGCAGGGAACAGTAGGACAACAACATGTATCGGCACCTGTGGTCAGCCGGCCAACGCACCCGCCATTGCCGCCAACGCCGCCAACTTCTACTGTTACCGCCAGATTGCCAGCTTCAAAAAGGTCAGCAGTGTGGGATTTTTTTAAAGTGTGTGCCTCTGACAAAAGCGTTGTAATTTGCAATGAGTGCAGTCAGAAACTGAGTCTTGGGAAGCCCAACAGCCACATAGGTACAACTTCTATGCGAAGGCACATGAACGGCAAGCACAAAGCACTTTGGGAGCAACACCTCAAAGGCAACAGGCAAACTAAAAGCCACCCTCCTTCTGGTCCAGCATCTTACTGCTCTACCTCTGCTGTCCTTGACCTGTCTGAACCACCCTCCACTCCGCCTTCCACCTTGACCACCAGTTCCCATTCCCAGTCATCTGCCCCCAGCCAAGTTTCTGTGAGGGCCATGTTTGAGCGTAAGAAGCCAATGTCTGCGAGTCACCCCCTTGCCCGGCGTCTGACAGCTGGCTTGTCTGCACTCTTAGCCCCCCAGCTTTTACCATACCAGCTGGTGGACTCTGAGGCCTTCCGCAAATTTGTAGCAATTGGGACACCGCAGTGGAAGGTACCCAGCCGCAATTTTTTTTCAAAAAAGGGAATACCACACCTGTACCACCATGTGCAGAGCCAAGTCACCGCATCTCTGTCACTTAGTGTTGGGCCAAAGGTCCATATGACTACTGACGCATGGTCCTCCAAGCATGGTCAGGGCAGGTATGTCACCTACACTGCCCACTGGGTGAACTTGGTCATGGCTGGGAAGCAGGGAATGTGTGGCTCAACAACAACAGTGGAGTGGGTGTCACCGCCACGGATTGCACGCGGTTCTGCCACCACCTCTACTCCTCCTTCGCTCTCTACCTCGTCTTCTTCCTCTTCTTCCTCCTCTGCTGCTGGGTCCTCCTCCTCCACACCTGTGCACCCCCAGCTCCCCCTAGGCTATTCGACGTGCCAGGTACGCCGTTGTCATGCTGTCTTGGGGATGACGTGCCTGGAAAGCAGAAACCATACCGGATCTGTACTCCTGTCATCTCTGCAGTCACAGGCCGATCGGTGGCTGACCCCACACCAACTGAAGATCGGAAAAGTGGTGTGTGACAACGGAAGCAATCTGTTGGCAGCACTGAGACTGGGCAATTTAACACATGTGCCCTGCATGGCACATGTTCTGAATTTAATAGTCCAACGTTTTGTCTCGAAGTACCCAGGATTCCAGGACGTTCTCAGGCAGTCCAGGAAGGTGTCGGCCCATTTCAGACGTTCCTACACAGCCATGGCACACCTTGCTGACATTCAGCAGCGGTACAACATGCCAGTCAGGCGTTTAATTTGCGACAGCCAGACTCGGTGGAATTCAACGCTCCTCATGTTGGAACGTCTGCTGCAACAACAAAGAGCCGTCAATGAATACCTGTTTGAACTGGGTGGTAGGACTGGATCTGCAGAGCTGGGGATTTTTTTCCCCCGTTACTGGGTGCTTATGCGCGATGCCTGCAGGCTCATGCGCCCTTTTGAAGAGGTTACAAACATGGTCAGTCGCACCGAAGGCACCATCAGCGACCTAATACCCTTTGCTTTCTTCCTGGAGTGTGCCGTGCGACGAGTGACAGATGAGGCTGTAGACCAGCGTGACGAGGAGCAGGAAGCGCACAATTTCTGGTCGGAATCACCAGAACGAACCCAGGCACCTGCTGCAACGCAGGGAGAGGTGTCAGAAGTGGAGTCAGAGGAGGAAGGTGGCTTTGTGGAGGAGGACCAACAGGAGCAGGCTTCCCAGGGGGCTTGTGGTGACCTTTTGGGGACCCCTGGTCTTGTACGTGGCTGGGGGGAGGAGACCGTGGATGATGTAATCCTTGATAACGAGGAAGCGGAGATGGATAGCTCTGCATCCAACCTTGTGAGAATGGGGTCTTTCATGCTGTCATGCCTGTTGAAGGACCCCTGTATCAAGAGGCTTAAGGAGAAGGACCTGTACTGGGTCGCAACGCTACTAGACCCTCGGTACAAGCATAAAGTGGCAGAAATGTTACCAACGTACCACAAGTCCGAAAGGATGCTGCATTTACAAACCAGCCTGCAAAACATGTTGTACAATGCTTTTAAGGGTGATGTCACTTCAGGAACTCATCAACATTCCAGGGGCAGAGGTGCCAGTAATCCTGCCACGAGCGCACCTGCAAGGACAAAGCTCTTTGGCCACTCTGTAACGTCAGACATGCAAATGTTTTTCAGTCCAAGGCAGCACCAGAACCCTTCTGGATCCACCCTCAAAGAACGCCTCGACCGGCAGGTAGCGGACTACCTGGCATTAACTGCAGATATCGACACTCTGAGGAGCGATGAACCCCTGGACTACTGGGTGCGCAGGCTTGATCTGTGGCCAGAGCTGTCACAATTTGCCATGAACCTCTTGTCTTGCCCCGCCTCAAGTGTCCTCTCAGAAAGGACCTTCAGTGCAGCAGGAGGGATTGTAACTGAGAAGAGAACTCGCCTAGGTCACAAAAGTGTGGATTACCTGACCTTTATTAAAATGAATGAGGGGTGGATCTCGGAGGGTTACTGCACGCCGGAAGACTTGTTCTGACTTCTATGCAGCTGTCCTTCTCTTCAAGCCTCATGACTCCACACACAGCTGTCCTTTAGCGTCCTCCTCCCTCCACCACCGTTACAAACTAGGGTGCAAACCCTACTGGTTTCATTTGAATCCAGGTAAATCCTGAGTTATTCTGGCCTCTGTGCTTCAGTGGCTGCAACCAAAAAAATTTATATTTTCAGCATTTATATGGCATATTTTTTCTGGCCTCTGTGCTTCAGTGGCTGCGACAAAAAAAATTAATATTTTCCGCATTTATATGGCATATTTTTTCTGGCCTCTGTGCTGCAGTGGCTGCGACAAAAAAAAATGAATATTTTCAGCATTTATATGGCATATTTTTTCTGGCCTCTGTGCTTCAGTGGCTGCGACAAAATTTTTTTATATTTTCAGCATTTATATGGCATATTTTTTCTGGCCTCTGTGCTGCAGTGGCTGCGACAAAAAAAAAAGAATATTTTCAGCATTTATATGGCATATTTTTTCTGGCCTCTGTGCTTCAGTGGCTGCGACAAAATTTTTTTGTATTTTCAGCATTTATATGGCATATTTTTTCTGGCCTCTGTGCTTCAGTGGCTGCGACAAAAAAAAAATTATATTGTTAGCATTTATATGGCATATTTTTTCTGGCCTCTGTGCTGCAGTGGCTGCGACAAAAAAAAATTATATTTTCAGCATTTATATGGCATATTTTTTCTGGCTTCTGTGCTTCAGTGGCTGCGACAAAAAAATTTTATATTGTTAGCATTTATATGGCATATTTTTTCTGGCCTCTGTGCTTCAGTGGCTGCGACAAAAAAAAATTAATTTTTCAGGAAAGTACACATGCCTAATTTTTCAGGGTTCTGCAACAGTGGCAAAATTGCATCTTTTATGGTCACCGCAGGTGATCAATAAAGTAGACCAAAACTGGGCCCACACTGCAGAATCTGTGTTTTTTGGTTCACTTCACTGTACATTGAATTACCTCTGCCTGACCGTGCACGTGCGCACAAGCACGGTGACTGCTAAACACACCACTACAGAAATATTGCCACCAACAGGACGAACATCCTGGAGGTGACAAGCTCAACTAGTAATTAACAACTATTATTTGCTCACTTGACGGTATCATTCATTAAAGCTCTTTGCGTTTTTTTGCGTTGCAGTAAGCGCCGCGTTTCGTCTTTGCGTGTGAACAGGCTGTAACCTTTACACGACTTGATTGGCATGTAGACGCCCGACGTTTTAAAGCAGTTTATTACACAGGTTTAGAAATGTAGTGTGATTTCTGCCCTTTACAGCACAAAACGCAGCGCTGTGTCAACAATGTATTTTTCAGATACATTTTTGCCCTTGATCCCCCTCTGGCATGCCACTGTCCAGGTCGTTGCACCCTTTAAACAACTTTAAAATCATTTTTCTGGCCAGAAATGTCTTTTTTAGCTTTTAAAATTCGCCTTCCCATTGAAGTATATGGGGTTTGCGACGTTCGCGAACCGTTCGCATTTTTGACGCAAGTTCGCGAATATGTTCGCAAACTTTTTTTCCGACGTTCGCTACATCCCTATCTGTTGGTGGTCCTGTCTTCATGATAACCAATACACATGTGCACATATAGATCCAGATGGCTAAAATAATAACACATAATAACATAAGTAGTAATGCCTGTTTAGGATGTGTATATCTTTGCAAGTCTAGCATTCATTTAGTATTTAAACATGAATAATCTGCATAAGAAAGTCATGGCTGGATAATCAGATCTTTCATGATTTTGCTTTTCTTTTTACATAAAGAATTTTACAGCCAATTTGCTTCAGGCTGTTCTGCAACCCTAAATAAATCACCTGCTGAGACACTTTCCTGTAAACACAACTGTCTCAAACTTTTAGCCAACACTATTTTACACAATCTTGCATATGGGCAAAAGGGCTTATTAAAAGGTGAGTGAATGATTTTATTATTCAGGAAGCCTTAAAAAGGGCGATAAGGGCATGAATAGCCGCTCTCTTCTCTTCTACTCGTGGTAACTTTTTTATCACCCTCTACTTAGAACGTGGGAGAGTTTGAGCCATTGATGGAGATGGCTTTTTTTAAAAAAGAAAATGTTTACGGACACGAATAAAAACTCACCCAGTGGGGTAAAGCACATTAGTATTGTATACAATGAGCCCAAGGGGACTCCAAGACAAGGCTTATACTTTATTGTTATCTATGTACACCAAGCGACAAATTTAACATATGCAGCACATATAAAAAATTATATGATGTTTTGTTGTTTACACTATCACCCACTGATGACATCATACTTACCTGTTTGGCGCCCATTTTCTCACTTTAAAAGAAGTCAATTTGTGTGTAGTGTTCACTTCCTGAAGACGGGCCCGAGTGATGGAGCAGAAAAGTGGAACTAAATTGTTTGATTTTTTTTCACTTGTGAAGTCCTTGGAGTGTGGTTATTTTTGGTAATGCATGCATAATGGTGTTGTCCATGTCACTGTAGCAATCAAAATATGGTTGTAAATTAAATCCCATTATTTCAATAACATTTCAATGCATGACAAAATTATTGACAAGCAGAAAAAGTGACGTCTCATTTTGTCCAAAATACATTTTATAGAAAAAAATGGTGCCATGTATCAGATGTAAAGCAAACATTAACAACTGATGACTTAACTTAAGTGACAAAGGCAATGTTTTGGACTATAATCCTGCACAATAGTATTATGTTACCCTTGCAGAGGGTACAGCATGCACCTCGGGCTGCAAAGAGCTGATTTTCCATTGTTTAGCACACCTCAACTGATTCTATCTGCAAATGTTATTAATGTTCCTGTTGAGTTATTTATAAATATAAGGACTTAAGAAAAAATGGTGCAATAAACTGGAAATGTATCAAATTTGTAAAGCGTTATAATATGGCCTTCAATTTGTATTATAAGAATAAGTGCTACCTGGTCTTTTATCAGCCCTACCTCTTCCCTTAATGGCATAAAAGAACAGTAAGGAACTACTAAAAATGCTTATTGAAAATGTGCTTGTGTTCTTTATAAAAATTGATCACTATGACCCAGTATAATAGTAAGGCATTCTTCTGAACCCAACTCCAAACACATGAAAAAAGCATTAGCTCCTGGGCATGAAAAAAATCCAACAGCATTTATAACCATAATCCAGTGTCAAGACACTATTGAAACATTGGTCTTTTATTAACCCTACTTCTTCCCTATTAATGCTGATCATATGAAAATACCTTTTGGACTTATATTAAGCAATGTGAAATGCATTTTTTTGTTAAAGGGATTCTTTCATTATTTTTATGATGTATTTTTTTTATTTCTAAATTACACTGTTTACACTGCAAATAATTCACTCTACATACAATATAAAATGTAATTCCTGAACCAGCAAGTGTATTTTTTTTAAGTTGTAATATCGGTGCGTAGACGGCCACCTCAGGTCAGCCTTTCTGACAGGCTGTTGTTTCTCCTATTCAATGTAACTCAATTTGACGCAGTTGGACCTGGCTTTTTCTATTGAGTGATGTTTTTAGATCTACAAGGGTGTTGTTATCTTGTGTTAGGTAGCTTCTATCTTGTTACCTTCCCATTGATCTGTTGTTAGGCTGCTGGGGGGAAAGGGAGGGAGATGAAATTGTTCCAAATTGCAGTACAGCAGTAAAGAGTGACTGAAGTCTATCACATGACTTGAGGCAGCTGAGAAACTGACAATATGTCTAGCCCCATGTCAGATTTCAAAATTAAATATAAAAAAACCTTGATGGAACTACTCACATATTTGATGTTAAACTACGGGTTTATCGTCTTTGATGTAATCCTGAAATACAAAGGCTTCAAATGGTGTTATATCATCAGAGCTGCAAGTGTCGGCCCTGCGAGACGTTTTACACTTACCAAACGGTAGTGAAGGGAGAGCTTGAGATCTAGCGTGTAATTCAAAGATGCCGTGTCGTCCAATGGTGCGCTCCCTTGTCGGCGGATAGGAAATAGTGTTGCCTATTCGGAGCGGCTGCTGACACTTGCAGCTCTGATGATATAACACCATTTGAAGCCTTTGTATTTCAGGATTACATCAAAGACGATATACCCGTATTTTAACATCAAATATGTGAGTAGTTCCATCAAAGTTTTTTAAGCTATCTGTTCTAGGCATACTACTCTATATATTGTCTCTTTATCTAGGTTTCTGGGAACTACCTTTTTTAGCATTAATCAGCGCACCCTATCCTATAATACTCACATTGAACAAAGTGGACAGGTGGATACACAAAAACCAGAGGTGCAGCTAAAATACATAGACTTTGGTGTCTGCGCAAACCTCAACCCCACATAGTACAAATAAAAAAACCTGTTTGCTCTTTTGAGAAATGGATTTCAGTGCAGAATTCTGCTGGATCAGCACTATTAACTGATGCATTTTGAAAACATTTTTTTTCCCGTGACAGGGAAAACATTGCTTCTATTCCCAAGTACTGCAATTGTATGAAAACAATATAAACAGCAAGGGGCACATTAACTTAGCTCGAGTGAAGGAATAGAATAAAAATATACTTCGAATTTCGAAGTATTTTTTTGGCTACTTCGACCATCGAATTGGCTACTTCGACCTTCGACTACAACTTTGACTTTGAATCAAACAATTTGAACAAAATCGTTCAAATATTCGACCATTCGATAGTCGAAGTACTGTCTCTTTAAAAAAATTCGACCACCTACTTCTCCACCTAAAACCTACCGAACCTCAATGTTAGCCTATGGGGAAGGTCCCCATAGGCTTTCTAGCCAATTTGTGATCGAAGGAAAATCATTGGATCAATGGATTAAAATCGATTTGAAGGATTTAATCGTTAGATTAAACTATTATTCCTTCAATCGTTCGATCGAACGAATAGCGCTAAATCCTTCGACTCCGATATTCGAAGTCGAAGGATTTAACTTCGACAGTTGAATATCGAGGGTTAATTTACCCTCGATATTCGACCCTAAGTAAATGTGCCCCTGAGTCTTTAATATATTCAACACAACTGTTTGAACAATCAACTGGTAGGATTCATCAGACAAATGATGTATTTTTTTGTTCATATATATATTTTGTCCACAGACAAACCAACAACATTTACTTTCAAATATTTTGCTACTTTATTGAAAAATGTAATTCAATTATGTAGCTCTAGATTATTAAGGCAAACTACTGTGGCATACACATTAAACACTAGTATTGTGAAAGAGTCATAGAGACGTAGAATATGATAGCTTATTATCTCTAATTATGCCTGCTTATTGTTTTAATAGCAGAACATCTGCTATATTAGGATACTGTTTTGTTGAAGGGTCAGATTTCTTACTAAAATACAAGTTAATGATTTTTTGCTGGAAGAAGATAGTAGAAAATCAAATATTTCCCCATATTTCCGCATTTAGATATTATTATAGCATAAATAACTATTGCGGACATTATTAATGTAACCAGTGCAAAGCTTGTCTGTTCAAGTATAGTAATAGATTTTAGATATTAAAATGTAATTAAAAAAATACACTCTAAACAAGGTTTAAACAGTTTTTTATATTTTAAAAGTACCATGAGCAGCATTTAAGCAATTCAGCACTAGTACAGTACCTTGGCACATAAACTAAATGGCTTGTTTTGGATCTCCCACTACTTTTTATCCAGTTATTTTGTCAAACCCGGCAAAGCAAATGTCACAGAAATATCTTTATATATACCTATATTTTTTGCCAATGGGCATTTTGAGGGCATTTTTGTCTAAAACTTATTGCACAATTCCTTTGACCTATTTTTTAAAAGAAACAACTTCATGAATTTATTAAATCGGCTAAAAAAACACCTAAAACTATCTGTTTTTTATTTTAACAAATGTTGTAAACTCTTTATTAATGAGTTTCTTTCCACAAATTGATTTGCTAGCTTTACCGTTATGCTCAGCTTTTCAAATGAAATTTCCCCCCCTCTGCCTGAAACTTAATTTTTTCTAAATTTTAAACAAGAAATCAATCAATATACGTTATTGCTTTCTTAATTACTTTTGTTGTATGTGTAACCATAAACTTCGCATTTTCTTTCAAAATGCCTAAACTCTTTTTTTAAAAAGGGACAATATTTTTATGCACAAAGTGAAATTAGACTTTATGTTGACTGCAAATTGGCTAGGATACAAGCAAATCAAGTATTTGAAATATTATACTGGGAAGGGGGGGGTAGTGCTGGAATAAATGTAATTTATAATTTTTATTTTGAGACATATATTATTTTGTATTAATGAATATTGAACAGCTAGTTTGTAACTCTTGCAAGAATAGTTCTGTATAAGACTATCATTGATGAAGCTGTTATTATGTGCAAAGCTTTCAATACACAGAAATATCTATTAATTTGGCCATGTAGGTAGTAAGCATTTTTGAACAAAAATTCAATGTTCAGATTACAGCACAGATGCAACATTTATTTTGAGATGGGAATGTACAGCAAATGTTGACTGAATGTTGACTGATCTGGACAATTTCACCCAGACTAGAACTAATTTGACCTAACTAGACTAAAACATTTTGAGACAATCAAACACTTTGGTCAAATCCACCCAAATCATGATTAGCCATCCCTGCATGGGATCACACCTGCAAAAGCAACCCACGACAATAATGTGCCAAACTAGAAGTTTTTTTTAATTAAAATCATAATGCTGTAAAGTGTTTAGCAATTTCTAACATAGTAGATTAGGTTGGTCAAATTAGTTCTATCCAAAAGCACGAAAAACTAAGCTAAGTAAGTTATGATGATAATGAATATTCTTAAATATTCTCATCATCATAATCAAGTCATTAGTTCAGCAATAAAAAACCTAGATTGTGTTTCTACTGTTGAGTAATAAATATTGTGAAATGATTATTTGCCAAAAAGACTAAAAATACCATGGCGCCGCCATATATTTTTCAGGTTGCCATAAACTAATGGGAAATAACCCAGTTTAGGCAGCTTCTGATTTCTTTTATGTAATGAATGTAAGTATATTTTGCCATGTCTGCTAGTTTAATATGTTTTATTTAGCTACAGTATCTGAATGAAATTATTATTACTATAGATTAATATTAACCTCTGCTTTTAAGATTTACCATATACATTATATTTTTCATTTACAGCTTTTTATAAAAAAATGATTAAAAGAATCAGTTTCTGAAATGTGTTACTCTCTGTTCTAGCTGTGTGTTTAATAGTCATAATATCATTTTTATGGTCAGTGAGTAAATAGAGGCTTGTTTACCTCAACATAAATAAAACTAGAGAAATAAATACATTTTACTTTGAAGGCTAGTCTTGAAGTAAAATAACGCCAGTGAAACACAATAACATTTATTTAGTAAAAGGAACTTTATGTTTTGAACTAACTTATTGTTTAAATCAAGGAAAATGGAAACCAGTAATTTAAATTAACAAACACAGAAATATTATTTTGATTTCACTAGCCTATGGCTTGTTGGGATAGGGATGAAAAATAACAAACAGTTGGGCACTGCAATCTAACAGCAGTGCCAAAACCAGGTGGGCGCCAATGCCACAAAATGCAATAGGAGGACAAGAATATCTGTGCTGTGCAGAAAGAAATCAATAATTTAATTTAATGAATTTAGACAAAGGACCAATCTAGACCACTGGGCTACCTGGAATGGCAGAGCATGTTTGTCTCCTACTGGCAACTTCTATCTGTTCTATAATCTTACAGGTGATCACAAATGTGCTCTTCCTTGTGTGGTTGAATATAATTTATGTTCCAGGTGTGTATTTAATTTGTTTGTGAAGCTAAAATAGATCGCATTAAAGAAAAGTAATTTATTATTGTTGGTGGTTTTATATTGCACTTGTGCCTAATACCTGGGCAACTTGTGTCCCTTGATAGTGCCTCTGGTGCAAGGTACAGACTATACGCACATCTCTCATATGACAGCTGTTAAGAATCTTGTTCTGTCATGGGCAAGTAGTAAGTATTGGGTATCCTCTGTCCCTTGAGTCCTTATGTGCTAGTTCTAGTTGCATGTGGATTGGCAAAATACTAAGGAGTCTACATGCAGACCTCCATGGGTTGTCCAGTTGCTGCCCCTTAATTGGCAAGTAGTGATGGGCGAATTTCTCCCGTTGCCGAAAAAAATGTGAATTTCCCACAAAATTCGCAAAATGGTGAGTAATCAGCGAAAAATCGTGAAATTGGAAAGTTCACGAAAAAAACGTGAAATTCAACCGTTTTCACAACAAAAATCGAGCAATTCCAACGGTTTCACGGAAAAATCGAGCAATTCAAAGTTTTCACTAAAATGAGCAATTCCAATGTTTTCACAAAAAGATCGAATGTTTTGACTAAAAAATTGAGCAATCCGAACGTTTTCACAGCGAATTTTCACGGGAGATTCGCAAATTTATTAGCTGGCGGCGAACGTTGCAATTTGCCGCAAATTCGTGCCAGGCTAATTTATTCACCCCTTAACTATTGGCAAGTGCAACTTGTGCAAAATATTGTACCCATTTCAGGAGGTTCATATATATACAGTATATACTAAGATTTAGTGGGACGAAACAGGGGTGAGGAAGGTGCATTGTTGGCACAAAGCATAGAGCTTTGCACCTACATCTTTGTCCCTGTAAACAAGCCTTTATTATTTAAACTATATCACCTTTTTTGTCGGAGTAAAAGCATCACAGTGTAAAGTTATTCAGAGAAAAATCGCTTAAAATATTTCTGCTGCTGTTAATACAGAACTACCTAAGGAAACAGTCAATAGCACTGCTAAATAATAACAAGCATTGCCAGGCCAGGCACCCGAAATATGGAATTATTCTGAAGGATACACAAACAATACCAACACTGTATAAAAGCACAGATATTGTGCACAGAAATAGATATTGTGTGTACCATGTACAGTGGAAAATGCATACGCATTCTCACTGATTAAATACAACAATGAAAAAATGTACTTTAATTATCCAAAAATCTGGAATTATGTTTTGTTTGATGTGTGTGTGCTTATGTACGTGTGTGTATTCATGCATGTGTGTACAGAATGGTGACTTTATTCCCTCCCCCTCTATGAAACTGTTGAATATGTAAAAAGGTAATGAGATTTACTTGAAATGATATTAATATATAAGAAATCTCAGATCCCCACTGTTATTTAATACACAGGGTTGTGCAGAAAGAAGCTCTGTGGCTATTTAAAAAATGAATGATAATAATGATAATCTGCTTTATTAATTTCAAGGTCCTATGGTTTTCTCTAAAGTGTATAAGTGTATGCATTTTATTAGCAATGGCTGCTCACCCATAGGTCTGTGTAAGCGCAAACGTGCTTTTTTGTGCTTTAATGCTGGTAAAATAGATATACATTTACAATATATACAGCATAAATATATATTTTTTCAAATGGCATGGAATCTTCTGTTTTATTTGCATGGGCAGAAGTATATACTGTATAAATGCCTTGAGAAAAGTTCTAGTGGGGACCAAAATGTTGCGTTGGCTATTCATGCTCCACTAAATATATATATTTTTTGTTTTGGAAAATATCCTGGTGTTGCTTGTTCTTTTTGGAAAGTATATGCAAGTTTTAACTGTGCAACTGGGTGATGTTGGAAAGTGTGTGCCAACCATTCCACTTCTCTCAGCACTGCTCTATAGCAATTATAGAGTTATAGTAATGTGGTGCATGTGCTAAGGGTTCTTTCATATCACCTAGTAATATATAGCTCATATGTTGCAAAGCACTACTCCTTAAAAAAAAAAAGCATATTTATTAGAGAAATCTGTGATTTAGTCAAAATTAACGTTTATAGTGGTATCAACTTAATTGAGGAGGGGAGTGGATGCCTCCAGAACAGTAATGTCACTTATGTGACATTAACTAAATATTACCTTTAATATTCAAAAAATTAGGGCTGGAGTTTAAGAAGAAGGAAACTATGGCAACGCAATATGGTCAGGATCCTGAAACTGAATACATTTAGGAATGTCTGTCTTGTGCTCCTTTTAATGATATTGAATTGGCTGTTGGAGATTTATCTGTTTATAAGGTTCAACAAAAACTAAAGGCTTTCAACACACTTCTTTGCCATCCCTAACCTTCATGTCTTATGTAAACAATTTTAAGCTCTCACGCTCAAAAATCTCAACATACAGGCCAAGTAAAAAAACTTGATTTAGATAACACAGAAAGCCTAATGTGTTTTGTGCCTACATGGTACATTATTATGTGCTGCTGATCCCCTTACATGTAGATTCGGGGCAACATTTATACTGCTGAGCTTAACCACCATTTTGCTCAAAGAGCAATTTACTGTAGTGTTTAGGCAAGAGAATCACAAAAAAAAAAACATAGAAACAAAATTTAAAACAGGTAAGTAAGGACAAGAAATCCTGTACACATCTCATGTTAGCTGAAGCTTATTTTTGTTCTAGGTAAAATTGAGTTTATCGATTAGATCTTTTGCCTGCCTTTTATTCATGAGAATAATTCTCTTTATGTAATACACCTGCCAATAAAATACGTCTGCATGACCATTCACCATGACATTCTTTTTCATTTAAATGCAACTTGATTATTTAAAGCTCTCCCAATGGTCACAGTATCATTACATAGGATACCTAGGTTTTCTGTATTTTGGTTGTTATCTTGTTGGGATCTATCAGAATTCTGTGCTGCCTAGCAATAGCTAATTGAAAGATATACATGTCACCTGCCAAGTATCTACACTTTATTGTAATTTTTTACTTCCTGTGACAGTTTGGCTGTTGAGTCAATTTAATTTAAATTCATGCATTTTTATTGCTGCTTGAATTTCAACTTTAAAGCACATTATAGAAATTAGATTGAGTTTCAAAAGGTTATATTTTATATGCATGCATAACCTTTCAGAATTTGCATGAACTTTAAAGCACATTTCAGGTATAAGATTATATTGTTAAAGGTTATATATTATATACATTTAGCACTTGATATAGTGCAGTCTAAGTCTAAATAGCAATTCTTTGTGTATCCAGCACCAGACACACAAGCTCTTTAGTGATTTTAAATTGATGTAGGGAAAATGTACTAATGCATACTCATTTTTCCTTTAACTGACTATTAGCACCCAAATTAATGAAATGCTAGGAAGCAGAACTCAGCCGCCTAAAAGCCCACAAACCCCATCCCTGACACCTACATTGTAAAAAATCTAAATAGTAAGGAAAATTTTGATTTTTAAGGGAAGTTGTTTGTATATCATATAAGCTGCCTAACAAAAGCTAAAATGGTATCTATTGTCAAAATGAAAGCACATGCAAACTGAAATAAAGTCTAGCAGATAATACATGGAATTGCAAACACACACAGAAATCAGTAAAAATAATAATAATTTAATGAGCAAGTCTATACATTTGAATGGGGTGTATTTTGGTGTCCCTGCAAAGAGACTGTTAGAATGTGTTAGTACATACATTAGAAGCAATAATACACACAAAGAATAATGCTCACATTGAAGGTTCTGATCTTATGCAGACTGGTCCTGCAAAGTATGGCTAAATGAAAACCATGCTGTTTCCATTTTGAAAAATTATCTCTGCAAGCACCAACAGCATGACATAGACATACCGTGTTTCTTTTGTAAGTGTGCACATTGGGTAGACCACCCCACCCCAAAGAAATTGGGTAGACCCCCCCACCCCAAAGAAAATGGCTTACTGGCAAAAGTTGTCTAACATTAGTTAGTATTATCATTTCTGAATCTTATGCTGAACAAAAGGCCACAACAGAGGATCCCTGAATAACGCTTTGTCCAGAAGACAGAAATAAAAAGCAACACCTTCATCTGTGGTGGCACTAGCACTGTTTCTTTTTCCTCTACATAGAACCCTAAGCTGCTGCCTAATTCTTGCTTTCTAAAGCAGAGCACTGTGCAGAAACCCAGCAGGTGCAGGGGTGATCCAGGGGCCACCCCCTCTTCCTCTCCATGCTTAAAACATCAGCGTTGGATTGGGTCAAATGGTGCAGTACAGCTAGTGCAATGAGTGCAACAGTGCCACATTTTTTTGGTTAAAACTCAGAAATTTGGCTCTTAAAGTTACATGAGCTGGCTTTTTGTCACCTCTTGTAACTGGCTGCTCACTGTCGCCTCATGGCAGGAGCAGCCTTGAGCAAGTGGTACTCCCAGCTGTTCTTAGCTCCTTTTTCCAACTCCACTAATGGAAGGAATGGATGTTAATATCAGCCTAGTTCAGCCAGATAGATAGATAGATAGATAGATAGATAGATAGATAGATAGATAGATAGATGATAGATAGATAGATAGATAGATAGATAGATAGATAAAAAGAAATATAATAAAAGGGGCCCCAGTGCTCAGTTAACTAAGTTAACTATAAAGGACATTCTATAAACTTGTATAACCATTTGCTGAAAGTACATGTTTACAATCTCTGATTAGGCCTATCTCTCCCTCGGCTTGAAGTCAGATATGTCATTAAGGTTACTTGATCACCGTTGCCATATAGTATGCAATGAGACGCTGTATACAGTCAGGGTCGGACTGGGGGGCCCGGGGCCTACCGGGACTGCAGTCCAGGCCTCCCTCATCCCCCTACTATGACGCGCTGTGTGGCGCCCCCTCTGTGCACATGCGTACATGGCACCATCCTCGGCGTGCATGCACACACGGTGCATGCGCATTGCCAAATTTTTTTTTCTTCTAAAAACGAGCATCAGGAGAGGGGTTCTGGCCCCGCCGGGGCCCATGAGGGTCGGGGCCCACAGGGTTGTTTCCTGGTGTCCCGCCAGGCCAGTCCGACACTGCATACAGTATATCTTTGAAACAAGTCTGAGCAAATGATTGCTCAGGGGGGCACCAGAGCCCAGATAAATGTAAAGGGGGAATTCTAGAAACCCTTCTGCTATTTGTTAAAAGTACAATTCTATTGTCTCAGTCTGGACCCCTCTCTCAACCTCTCCCTGAAGTGAGATTTGCTGTTAATGGTACTTGGGATCCACATGCAGACAGCTCCCACTGAAACTCAATTTGTTGTAACGCTGTGGCGTATGCTATAATTTTATTTCATGTGTATGAAAAAGGTGAAAGGCCTGACTAATACAAATGATGCATCTATAGAATGATTGTGCAACTTAAAAACAAAAGTCTTGAGTACACAGAATATGGAACATGTTTTTCTATAATTCAGTGTGTAAATTTCTCTCCCTGCACTTTATCCAAATAGCAATGAAAACAACTCTTTAAAAATGGTTATTTTTTTTATAAATAGCGACTCAGAAATCTTAAAAATGATATTCAGAGTAGATTAATAAGCAAAACTACTCACCTTGATTAATTCCTACACTACACTTGCAAACTGTACTTGCAGGCAGTCTAGTATTTCTCTTGCAAATGTGACTCTAAGGACAAAATATTAATAGACTCTTCCATTTTTGTGTAAGACTTTCTTGGAATTTACTAATGAGCAATCTGGCATCTTTCTTCCAATTTCTTCCCTATGAAATATATACTATTTTGTCTTGCTATTCTATTAGAAAATGTTACTTTTTAACATGGCTAAAGCACATTGCAGCCATTTCCAGATCTCTTTATCTATAATATGATGATATTTTCATTTATGTACAGTCTTTCTGCATCATGTCTTTTATTTAAAGATTACAGTCTTTCATTCAGTCTCATCCTGGTTTCATACAAAATACTTAGGTTATTTAATCCTATAACCACATTAAAATAAAATTATTCAGTAGGACATTTGAGTCCCATAGATCAAAACATGACTTGGCTGCTAATAGACAGTGGCTCAGGAAAGAACATGGCCTGTATAGGGGATGGTAACTGTAAAGTCTGGTTCAGGCCCCTTTTATTAGCTGCTTGTTCATTGGCAACCAGAATATTATTAACTTCTTAGGTCTGAGCTTTGGATCACATATGACTAAAAAAATAGCAATGAGTAAATACAACATACTCTTACGGAACGTTTAGTCTAATTTATAACTTCAGTATAAATATATGCACCATCTTCTGGCAAATCAAAGTCTTTGTTTTATATACATTAGTTATGCAGCATAAAGACTGGGTATTTATTATCATGGGGGATTTTTATGTGGCCATAGTCCCCATAGTTGTCAGACATAGGTTCTTCAGATATGGAACCTAAATCTCTTAAGAAACCTTTGACAGAGCATTCTCTAATAGATATACCGTCTTGAGAGATATAAGAACCCTAATAAAAAGAGACTTTAGACATTGCTGCATGCACACATGTGCATTTGATCACGTGTATTTATTACGTTTTGTACTGATTTTAGTTGATCACATAGCCTTGTGTAATATCCAGGTGTCTGTATATAAAGTAGCTTTAGCTTGGACAATGCTATGTAAACACTTCTTTAACATTCCTTCAAATGCTGTTATTCTTTTTGTCTCCTGAATTATTTCCATTTATTGAAAGGGTCACACTATGTCCGAAAAGGTTTAAAACAAATTGCTAAATATTAAAACATTTTCATAAACTAGTAAAGATTGTTATGGCTCAGGAGAAAATAACAATATATAATAATGCATTTTGACTTAACTAGCAAATGCAGAAAAATCCATTAGGAACTAGAAGAGTTTTCCATTACAAATTTAGATGTGTCATTGATATGACAGGATACATAATCTTTTTAGATTGATTACAGAAACCGATTACAGAACTATAGACCGATTTATAATATTTATAACATGTGTGTGTACATATGAACATTTTTTTATAACATTTTTAATAACATTTTGATAAGACCCTAAATAAATATATTCGAAAACTCATAGCCCAAGATCATACTTGTTTTGCACCATGGTCCTTCCACCCAGGTGAAATGACTAGGTCACAGTTCTTCGAACATTTCCATCAGAAGAGAAAGACAAGAATGTATTTTGTCTTTATTGCTGTTCAGTTGTAGTTGTGTATCTTGCTATGTTAATGCATGGGAACTTAAAGGAGAAGGAAAGCTACGGAGGGATTTTATTGCTAATAGATTAGCTGCAATAGTGCAAGCTAGAATGCTATATTTATTCTGTAGAATGTTTTACCATACCTGAGTAAAAAGCTCTAGAAACGCTCTGTTTGTTTAGAATAGGAGCTTCAGTATTAACATGGTGTGACATCACTTCCTGCCTGAGTCTCTCCCTGCTCTTGGCTCAGATTGCAGTAGAGAAGGGAGGGGTGGGGGGAGAGGAGCAAACTGAGCATGCTCTTGCCCAGGGCAAGGAGGTTTAAGCTGAAGGCAGGAAGTCTGATACAGAAGCCCATGTGTACACAATAGAAGGAAAGAAATGCAGTGTTTCTTTTGACAGGGGACTCAGAGCAACATTACTTTGGGGGTTTACTGGTATATTTAGATGGACCTTTCTGATAAGGCTTACTTAGTTTTAACCTTTCCTTCTCCTTTAAACATCATCAGACAAAAAAAAATCCCCCCTAGAATCCAAATGAAGTATATTTGCACCTATCACAGTGCTACGCAATATGTTTGCGCTATATAAATACATGTTGTTAATAATAATAATAATAATAATAATAATAATAATATCACAATATGATTCAGCCTTAACCTGCTTTATTTAAGCTATTGCTATGCCCATTAATATTACACACTTTTGATTGTAACTAAACTGCAGATATTGGTGGCAAAACTATCCTATTTGGTTTACGGAGTTACAGAAAGATCCATAATAATCTGGAAAACCCCAGTTCCCAAGCATTCTGATAATAGTCCTATACCTGTACCTTCTTATCTAAAAGCTGCTCTTCTAATATACAATTATGGAGGATTGTTATAAAAAGTAATTAACGGAAAAATATATGCAAAGTTAAAATGTATTTCTTTGCATGAACGTTTTTTCCTCTGTGAAAATAATATCGTTTTTTGCAAACCCAGAATTATAGTTATATTTAAATTCCGCATCCGCCAGTGGAAGAAAGATTGCAAATTTTATATGAATACGTCACCTTAGTGATGGCACCATTTTTGTGCCAGGTTTCGCGTGTAAAAACACCCAGAAGTAAAGTAAGAAAAAAAAGTGGATAGCTTGGAAAAAATCCCAAGAAAAAACTTCTTAAACACGTTTTGTGAATATTTTGCTATTTTCCATTTTTTTGGCAAGTGAAATGGGACAGATTTGTCCATCACTAGCCACCTTCAATCCCACCTTAAATTGGACCTGCCATCCAGACATAAAAAGCTGTAAAAATAAAAGCCCTTTTCAAATTGAACAGGAAACACACATTATTTTTTTCATTAAAACATCCATACCTGTTATATGTTATAACCACATTTAAAAATCTCAGCTGTCAATCATATGTTGCCTGTCCCTTCTCTAGACATACAGGCAGGGCTGACAATTACTTTCACTTTTCTGCACTTTCTAGATGTAACTGCATTTCCTACATTCCCCCTCCTTCCTTAACATGTCATTTTGTAGCCAGTGCATGGGCATGTGAATCAGGTGCCCCATTCTGGCGCATAAACAAGATTTTGGAAAAATACAAAGCTTTTGTTAATAAAATTACTGCTGCCTGCTTGCTGTGATTGGGAATTCCAAAACTCAAAGAAACAATATTAAAATAACTTATATAGTGTAAGTAAAGTGTATTTTGCTTGACTAACATAATATATAGGATTTGGAATTATTTATTAGGGTGACAAGTCCCCTTTAAAAGCATCCTATGTAGACTAAATTGCACTAAAAATCTGTAATGCAATAAAGAATATTACATTGTGGCTTTTTATTCCTATTTATTCCTATTTATACATTCTTTTTCATTTACTATTTGTAATACATGCACCCTTTAGATCTTTAAAAACCATACAAACTTGTGAGCAAAATATTAACAACTGCCAAAATACAAGCAACTCCAAAAAAATCTGACATGGCGTGTTCTGTGACTTATGTGCATATATATATATGAGAGCAACATCGGCACAGTGAACAAAAATAGGCTCATTTTATCATACATTTACAAAAAAATACATACAGCCACCTACCCCTGGATAAAAGTATTTTTTAAGGTGATGCAGAAGAACATGGTTACTTACTCACAGTAAACTAAGTTATTTCTTTCCTGGCTGTTTTACCATATTTTACCAGTGATATTACCCCCTGGATATCTTTTGAGAAACTGTCAAACAGTTGATGCTTTGCACTCCCCTTTACCAAACATATTCAATATATATATATATATATATATATATATATATATATATATATATATATATACTGTATATATATATATATATATATATATATATATATATATATATATATATATATATATATATATATATATATATATATATAGTCAACTACAAGAGGACCTCTGCACTCAACCCATTATCAATATATTTAAGACAGAGACATTTTGTGCATACTGCTACTAAAAAATGCCTTACCCTTTAAACAACACAGGGATTGTTTGTCCATATATTGCAATATATTTAAGCTGGCCATCTACGTCAAAGTCATCCCAGTCCTACGCTTAATTTTCATCTGATTCATTAAGAATTCAATTGCTTAATTATACATTTTACAAAGGGACTAAGTTTTACCTGCAACTTACTTGCTGCTTTCAAAGTAAAACTCCCAAACTTGGCTGCCCTTTTATTAGACACCAGTGGGATCACCTGACTATAGCTGGGAAGGGTGGGAGCTACAACATGGAGCTGGTCACTGCTCCTGTATAAACTATAACAAACAAGGGAAAGTTGTGCTCACCACTATTTTTTAAAACCATTAGGCGGGGGTGCAATGAAGCTGTGACCACAAAATACATATAGTCAACTACAAGAGGACCTCTGCACTTATATATACATATATATATATATATATATATATATATATATATATATATATATATATATATACACACACATTGGTAGCTACTGTACTTTATGAAATCCTCATCTAGGGATTGCCAGTTCCATATAATGCAACGCCTAATAAGATGGCCAACTGTCATCAAAGTCAAGTTTGGAGTTCACAAGTTAATGTGCTTCCTTTTTAAGTTTGCATGTCTTCCACAATGAAGAATAATATTTGTTCAGCATTGGGGTTTGCATTCTGTTCTGCCAGAGTTATTTGTGCACCACATGAATAATCATTTTAAGCTATTTACAATTATAATTTTTCTGCTTACTGATTTAAAATATGTTCTTGCTCACAAATACCAAATCTGTGGAGCCTAAAAAAAAACCATTTATCCTTGAAAAATTCGGCGGAGAAATAATTTCTGTTTCATAGGTCAAAAAAATAAAATGATTATTAAAGAAAATGTACCAGTACATCGTGAGTCACTGGGAGACTGTACAATGACAATGTGCAATGAAATATGTTTTATTTTTATTTTATTTTAAATGACATATTTTAAAATAGTTTGTGATGTGCAGATATTGTCCACAGGCAGCTGGCTCTACACAAATCAGTTAGCTATGAGGAACCTATGAGCCCTACCTATGTCCATGATTAGGCCATTGGCATTAGCCTAGCTGCCTTACACATTTTGGTGCACAGCTTTCTTTACAATCTGTTGTCAGTTTACTATGTGATTACTATGTGAGTGAGGTTTTAGGCTAATGACTGGGGGTTTCATTCTGGACAACTGAATCTTTATTGACTTTTTTTACTGCTTTTATTTAAAAGAAACTTTCCATTAAGCTGGCCTGAAATTGCTTGCCAGATTGACCACTTACATGCTCGGTTGACAACCTCAGCAGATGTTTGATCAGCTTACTAAAGGATATATAAGCTAATCTTTATATTTGCTTTACTTAAATACACAAGAGGTGTAAAATTGGAATACACCATAGATTGAATTCCATTAAGCTGGCCATAAACAGGCTGGAATTGCTTGCCAGATTGAGTACATGACCTACCGTATACCTGCTCAGTTGGCAACCACAGCAGATGTTTGACCAGCTTTATAATCTTTATATTTGCTTTACTTAAATACACAAGAGGTGCAAAAATGGTGCAAAATCAGAATCCACCAGATTGAACTCTGTGCTCAGAAACGCATATATACTATGGACTGTGTTCGGCAGGTCTGAGTCCATGAGGTGTGGGGGGGTGGGCAGGTGTTCCTTAAGTTAAAGGTCCAGTGGCACATGCTAAGAACAGGGATAGATTGGACCTCCTACAATATCTATTTAGAAATTAAACAATTCTAAAACTTTCTTTTCATTGCCAAGTTTGTTCTTCAGATAAAGATAGAAACAACAAAAAGAAAATACAAAACATGCACAACAATACAGATTTTTTATGTGGTGTAAAAATGGGGAACAATTCGCCATTGCTAAGGATGACCATGTAAAAACCAGTATAAAATTGGCATAATATTTTACTAGCTTTTTCTTTGAGCAACTTCTGCTGGAACTTGCTTACAAAGGTCTGAAGCAGTGTAAAATAATGGCAGCAAATCTAGCATTCGCATGGTGCAAAATAACCTTGATAAATGTGCAATTTATTTTTTACACAGTTTTCTCAGCAAATTCTGCTTTACACAGCATAATAAATAGGCCCCTTAGCCTGCAGCCACAGAGAAACTGGTGTAAAAAGTAGGGATTCACCAAATCTAGGATTTTGAGAGGATTCTGAATTTTGAAGCAAGATTTCGGTTTGACTGAGTCCAAGTGCCTGGCCGAACTGAATCCTAAAAATAAAAGTCAGTTTAAAAAATGTTAACAATATGTGGTGTTTATACAAATGGCCTGTAGATGTTACTGTGCTCAGACTTATACTGTACATACTTCCTGTCAGCTTAAAAGTGAAAGTTACTGTTGTGTAATGGCTGCATGAATCTGCCAATAAAGCATTGTTATACTCTACTCATCCTTGGCTACCCAAAATATAACACAATATGTGCAGCAAATGGTTATCTTTAACTATTTGGATTTGGTTCTGTACAATGGTGTGAAGAGCCCCTTGTAGTTGTTTTAATTAAACGTTTTTTTTGGGGCGCCTTCCCAAACTAATCTTGGACATGCTACATTTGCTGTGGATGTGATGCTGTTAGAGTAGCTGGCACTAGAAAGGAAAAATAATAATTGGAACAATAGTCTAGTTACCCATAGCAGAGGGCCATGAGATGTGGCAAAAATCCATTAGTGCTCCTGCTATTGGTAACTAGGGATGCAAATGCTATCTGGAGACAAACACTAGCAATGGCTAGGGTAGACTTAGGGTAGGTTAGACAAGGGGTAGACTTGTTTACTTAGGAGGTTATTTCTCAAAAGTTGAATTTTGAAGTTATGTGAATTTTTTAAATAAATTCAAATGTACTCACAACTCAAATGGGAGGTTATTTATGGAAAAACCTGAACAGCTAACATTCAATCGAATAGGAACAACCCGAAAATTTAATTGAAGAAGGCAATTAAAATCTTAAAATGGTTAAACAGACCTCTTCCATTGACTTCTACATGAATTCATATTTTAGGTGGCCAATAGTCGATTAAGAATTGTTTCAAGGGTCAAGATTTTAATAAATCTCACATTTGAATTCAAATTTGAGTTGGTGGTTTTCAATTCAAATTTATGAATTTCAACCCAAAACATTTTTTTAAAATTGAAATTCAAATTTACCACTTGAACCTTAGTAAATCTGCTCCTAAGTGTGGCCACTCACTTGAACTAACAGATATGCATTCATGCTGTTTTCTCTCACATGCACACAACCACTGATGATCATAAAACTAATACTGCAAAACCCTTCATTTATTTTGTGCACTGCCCTACTTTGAAAACAAAAAGAAAAGCTAAAATTGTGCAGTACTTTATAGAAGAAGGGATAATTGATTGTTGTCACATCATATGGCCCTCTGGCTGGGACAGAAAAGAGTTGTGAAAGCTAAACAGCCTGCTTAAAGAGCCATGCTATGTAAGTTTTTCATCTGCGCTAAGGGGGACTCTGTATGCACCCTGGCCAATCAACGGCATCCTTCCCCAGTGTCATGAGGTTTCATTAAACACTGAATGGCATTCCAAACCTTGCCTTCTCCTATTATTTCGTACAACTTCATTCAGTGCTGCAGGAGTTAAAGTTGAATGAAAATGTATACTAATTTGACAAGGTGTCTCTGCTTTACTACAGATGAAGCCACTTGGATTTGTGAGTTAAATGCGTCATGACTCAGGGGTAATTGAAGAAACTGTGTTATCTTAAGTCATCGTAACTCATTTAATGCATTTAACCTTTTCATTAGCATACCAAAGCTCCATTGTTCACAATGGTGAATGCTTTAATTAGATGGGATGTTGTGACACAGTTTTCTGTGTTAAATGAGATAAATGGGATATCTGTGTTTAGTTATTCTGTGTCAAACAGACAAACCAAAGTGGCTGCATCTGTATGTGAATGAGCAGTTTGTAAGCAATGTCTTGAGACAAAATGATATGACTGCAATGATTATTAAAAATAATTTCTGCTTTGTGCTGAATAGTTATGCCAACAGTGAAAAATTAAAAGGCGCCCTTTGCTTCTCTTCAGTCTAGTAATCAAAGCGACCATGAAATAGGATTGGACAGGATCTTTCATTTCACATAAGAAATTTCTGCTCTGAAGAGTTTTTTTTTATTTATATATATTTGTTGCAGCAAGCTGCTTGAAGCAAGTCTGCAGGAGGCCATGCTTCTTCGTAGCAAATTGTATTTCTTCCCGAGCTTCCAGTTAATCAAAAGAATATATTTTTAAAATAAAACTTTGCAAAGGAATGTAGACATTTTTGAATGTTGTCAAACAGGCATGTTATTGTCTTTGTTGTTTCGTTCTTTTGAATTATTGCACTTTAGCCTTACTTAGAAATACAGACTGTCATATTTTCAAAATTAAATTGGTCCTTGGCCTTGACCAAGTAACCTTAATGCTAAGGGGGATTGAATTTAATTACTTGTTTTCCCTTATTCGACTGCAAGGCAGGTTCATTTCAATTGAGCGCTTTAGTTAGAGAAGACCAAGCACTGATGAATGTCATGAAGCTGGGTCACTTGACTTGAAGAAACAAAAATTATAAATCACAACCATCAAGCTGCTGTGAACTACTGTTCCCAGTACCAGTAGCGTGATTCTGGTAGTCATGATACGTTGTATATACTAAAGGGTTTAAAGTATGCTTTAGTTTTAGTGATTAATAGCAATCAAGTCAGCAGAATGAATGGTTCTATACCACTGAATATCAACAGAACAATGTTCAGTGAAACATATATATACTGTACAATGTGCAACCAAAATTTAAAATCCAAATGAAATTCTGTTGATTTGTTTAGTATGCAGAATTACTATATATTACTATACTTGTTTGTTATTGCTAACTAGACTTGAAGAAAAAATTGTTACTGTTATTATATTTCTCTTACAGTTAAATAACAATCCCTGATAGAAATGTTAAAGACAATCTCACTATTATAATAGGAATGAATGTGTAATGCTAGTCAGAATGGGGTCCTAGACAGAGATGTTGGAAGAGTTTCTAAAGACCCAGGTCAGATATGCAACTATAAATGTGACCAATCTGTACTACCTTAAGTGCACACAGGCAGCAAAGTCAGTGTAAATGCCTCCAGCAATATAATTTATATTTCAACTGGTTAGTGAGCTGGTTAGTGAGACCTGGGGTATTGGTTAAATGACTTTGTGCATGTGACCAAGACTTTTAGGGGCCAATTCACTAACTTCGCATGAAGGATTCGAAGAATTTCGAAGTGTTTTTTGGGATACTTCGACCATCGAATGGGCTACTACGACCTTCGACTACGACTTCGAATCGAAGTATTCAAGCTAAAAATCGTTCGACCATTCGACCATTCGATAGTCGAAGTACTGTCTCTTTAAGAAAAAACTTCGACCCCCTAGTTCGCCATCTAAAAGCTACCGAACTCAATGTTAGCCTATGGAAAAGGTCCCCATAGGCTTGGCTAACTTTTTTTGATCGAAGGATATTCCTTTGATCGTTGGATTAAAATCCTTCGAATCATTCGATTAGAAGGATTTTATCGTTCGATCGAAGGAATAATCCTTCGATCGTTCGATCGCACTATTTGCGCTAAAATCCTTTGACTTCGATATTCGAAGTCGAAGGATTTTAATTCCCAGTGATGAACTATATTTAACTTCCCCCAGTTTACAGTTTTTAAGAATTTTGCAGACAAGTAGGCTTTTTGGTAACTAATATGTAAAGGAGACTCTAAAGGGTCATTATATTCTGATGTAGTGTCTTTAGTACAATTATACAGCAGCTAAGCCTGACATTTTCCACAGCGATGTTAGGCCATACCTATCACTATCACTAGGTTATTCAGAGACTCTAACTTGTACCCATCAATACTTTTGTAACATATGGTATCCCAAACCCAGAACAAACCCCAAGGTCCAGGCCTCAGCTCAAGCTTCCGCCTATAGCAGCCACCTTTGGCTTCGGGAGGAGCCCTACGCTACTCAGATGCCACCAGGTCTTAAAGTGAGAGAACCAGGGAGAAAGTTCTGGGCAGGCAAGGGAACTGTAACGTATACGGTAGGAATGGGGAACAGAGAGTAAAGTTGTGGAACAGGCTGTGACAGTACCAACCAGACAGTGCAGTACAGAATCAGGAGCCAGGAGCATTTTGTGGATAAACAAGCCATAGTCAAAACCAATCAGTAACATAGTGCAAAGTCAGGATCCAGAAGAGTGGTCAAACAGGCAAGGATCGATTCAGGTATTGATACAGCAAGGTCAAGAACAGGCCATGGTCAGGAACAGATAATCAGGCAAGAATCACACCCAGGAACTATTAGGAAATTGGCCGATGTTGGGCAATGAGTCAGTGCACTGTAGGGGGTTTTATAGCCAGACTAATGGCTTACACAGATCACCTATGTGAAATAAGCCATGCCTACTTGCAGTTACAAAGCATAGCCATAGGAGTGAACCAAGGTCTTAGCTTTCTGCTCGCATATAGCAGTGGCAATGCAGACAGCACAGGAACACCATGTCCCGGTTGAACTCCAGGCAGGCGGTTACAACTTCACTATGCACCTTATTCCAGGATTTTAGGCCACAGAGAGCATATTACCAGGGCATCATTTACCAGTCTAAAATTGTGTATGTGGCACAATTCTCAATTGGTAAATGAACCGCTACATGCAACAAACAAGCACAGCATGAACAACCATTCCCATGAATTTAAGGGCTCCATGGATGGGACCTAATGAGCACAACTGGCAAGGAGCCTCTGTGAAATACAGTAGAGAAAAAAATAAAACATTTACATTATTCCCAAACAGCATAACACTTCTGCAAAAAGTGACCACCAAAGTTACAAAATACTTTATTTTAATATATAGACATATACAATACAGTAAAAGACATATTGTAAACCTGTTACACCTTGGAATTACCTTAAGAGAACATATGCTATTTTTCATATGATGATACCATCACTAGAATGAACAGATTTAGGTAATATAATTAATTTGTAGATCTTCTAATATAATTTGTATGTGAACTTTTAGCTTGTGTTAACTCAATTTCCTTATACTTTCATTTACCATTTGTTGGGGACATTACAGTGATTAGCCAAAGTCCTTCCAGCTCTTAATGTTCTCAATAAATTCTAATTTAAATTGACTGTCGGTCTCTGGCCATAATAAAGTAGGCATTTGACATCTTAGTGCAAGTCTATTAAAGCCTTTCTCAGCAAGCCATTTCACTTTGCAAAAATAAACACTAAAATAATCTGATAGAAATAGAGCTGGAAGTATCCCAGAAATGAAACCTAGATTGTTTCTAGACAGAATTGTGTATTTATGTGGCTTATTGCATTTGTTTCTCAGTTTTTACATGGTTGAAATTTTAGACATTTGCAAAGGCAAAACTGAGAAATAATCATGTAAGGATGTACCTGTGAATGAAGACTATGTCAAATGTATTTTATGTGTACATAACTGTAAACAGAAGATTTCCAAAATATATTGTTAGTACATGACAATGCCTAGCTGTTATAATATAGTAATATAGTACTGTAATATAGTTGCATATTTTTCTTCCAGTTCTTGAATGGGATAGGTACAAGAAAACCTTTTTAGTATCTCTTCACCCAGAACAAATGGATTTTACAATCCATTTCCTTTTTAATTCCTTTATCAAGAATTATGACGTGATTCATACTGTATTTTACATTTTTGATTTGCTGTTGTCAACATATGAAGTTTTCGTTTTTTTCAGACAACATTTATTTTATTAAATTTTCATTAATATTAGATTGTCTCACAAAATATAATTCAAATCTTTAATATGTAGATTTCACAATTATCCATTCTTGCTTAAGTATTTCTGTAATTGAAGTTATTATTACAGTAATGCAATTTTGGGGGAAGTTTTACTTGATTTCTGAAAAGTCACTACCACTTTCTATGCTTGCGTGGGGAAATCCTATTTTACTTTATTGCAGGGATTCTACACGAGACAACGTGAGTATGAGTGCAAGGAATCCAAGGTAAATGAGACGTAAGATGTAATACGTAGGCAGTATACACTCTTTTTTGAACATTAGTTCAAATGATAGACCTTTTGTTGAACAGTAAACACACTTGTTATCTATTGTTTTAAATATGAAATAGCTATGGTGTTTTTTATTCTTAGTTCTTATTACCTTTTTCCATTAAATTGGCATGAGGGATAATTTTTACCGGTCAGGCTGATAACATTTAAGCAGGTGGGAAACACACAGGACAAAATCTGAAACAGAAAGTAAAGCCACACTCTACTTCCTGTTCTTACAAGCACAAGTACAACAAATCACTGAGAAGCCTTCTCATTAACAAAGTCCCTCCTTTCCACAGCTGAAACCTTTGTTAGACTTTGTGATAAGGGGCAGCTCATTTTATATATGGCTGGAATGATGATTTGATTTTATTCCACTTGTATGAACCAGAAGCAAAATGTAACAAAGCAACAGACAAAATGTTTGTTCAGAACAAGCCCAATTGTTTAAAAATGGGGTATATTGCCTCTTTAAAATAAAATATAAATACATAAACTTGAAACCTAATATATGACAGTAACAGCTGAAAAAGTACAATATATATGAATAGCCAATATGCCTTATGGTGTACTAATTAGACAATAATACCTGGATGATATTTGTGTGATGACTGGTTTGTTTCTGTTACATGTGCAATTCTCCCACTATACTGTGTACCCATGTGCAAAATGTGATACCATGACACCAGGGTATGCAACAATGTTGAAGTCCACAGAATTGGTTAACTACTCACCCATACCCACCCAAAAAATGTTTTTTTTTTTTTATAAAATCAGACTTTTAAACAATCCCAATTTCTTTTGGAATTTATTAAACTCAGAGGATGGAAAAGTCAGAATCAGAAAATCCGGCATCTCAGACCTGTCAAGGTTGCATATAAGTCAATAGCTGAAGTCCCAATGATTTTTAGATGTGTGCTGGGTTTCGTGCAATAATCAAAACAATTGGGTGAACAATCAAAAAAAAATCATGAAAATCGGATGAAAAATCTGCTTTTTTTTACCGCAAATTTTCAGAAAAATTTAATAATAAATAAGCGTAAAAAAACTTGAGCGGATTTGATCGGAGTTTGTAGCAGAAAATACTGAGATAAACTCAGACTTTAATAAATAACCCCTATAGTGTTCTCATGTTTTAAAAATGAGAGGAAACATGGATGGAGAGAGAAGTTATATATCAGCTTGAGATGGCAAAGGTTTTTTATACATATGGCATTTTTTAATGACCATCCTTTGGGCCAAGATCAAAATCCAAAATAATAGTGACTACTATCAGCTGGACACTTTTTTGTTATATATGTTAAGATAATGCTGCTTATGCTGAGTAATACTATGGGGCACATTTACTTAGCTCGAGTGAAGGAATAGAATAAAAAATACTTTGAATTTCGAAGTATCGTTTTCGCTACTTCGACCATCGAATCGGCTACTTTGACATTTGACTACGGCTTCGAATTGAACAATTTGAACTAAAAATCATTCGACTATTCGACCATTCGATAGTCGAAGTACTGCCTCTTTAAAAAAAACTTCAACCACCTACTTCGCCACCTAAAACCTACCGAGCATCAATGTTAGCCGATGGAGAAGTTCCCCATAGGCTTTCCTAGCTTTTTGTGATCGAAGGAAAATAGTTTGATCGATGGATTTAAATCCTTCGGATCGTTCGTTTTCCTTCGATCGTACGAACAAAGGAAATGCGGTAAATCCTTCGACTTCGATATTTGAGTCGAAGGCTTTTACTTCGACGGTCGAATATCGAGGGTTAATTAACCCTCGATATTCGACCCTAAGTAAATGTGCCCCCCAAATGTATAAATATTTCTTGAAAAATCTCTACTATATGTATAAATATTTCTTGAAAAATCTCTACTATATGTATAAATATTTCTTGAAAAATCTCTACTATATGTATAAATATTTCTTGAAAAAAAAAATCTCAGTTTTAAGTGGTTTTTGTGTAGCTTTTGTAGCCTTACAAACATAGTTTGGTTTAGTTTTTAGTTGATCTGTTCTGTCCTGAACAATGTAGTCAATTAATTTTAATTCAAAGCACTTGCATGTAAAAAGAGGCCATTACACCAGAAACCTCATTCACTTCAAACCATATTGTCACAAAGAAAAAAGATGAGGCATCAGTCCTTCGAGTGCAAGTATTCAGATACACCGTGATTGCATCATCTATGCTGTTGCTGTCAAAGTGCACCTGTCAGTTCAATTTCCATTTCCCAAAGAAGAAGACTATCTTAAAGGAAGCAGCTTCATGACAGAAGAGGCCCAGATCCTTTGTAGCTGTCTAATACCATTTTTGTGAATAGGAGCCCCAAACCTCCATGCTTGTTCAACACCTGTATTTACAAGGTCTTTATAAAGAGCTAAAATTTAAATTACAGATAAATATTGACTTTGCAGTTCCTAACGTAGTATATTATTTCCCACTTGGCTAATCTTATGCAAACACTGGACCCATACTGTGAAGGGGCACTGCATGGTAAATAATACTAAGATCCTAGTGTCTAGCCATTACAATGTAAAAGGGTTTACAGTTCAGTTCATGGATGTCCATGAGAACAAACTTGCCTTTTTGGACTGTTTGATATACATCCAAGAGGGGGGTAACTTTGAAAACGTATACAGGAAACCCACTCATATGGATTCCCATCATCCTCTGGAACACAAACTGGGTGTCATTAGAACTCTGCACCACAGGGCAGAAGTTGTGGCAACTGATACAGAGTCCAAGGACAAAGAGCAAAAACATCTCAGAGGAGCTTTGAAAGTGTGTGGCTACCCAGACTGGGCCTTTGTTAAAACATCAGCAACCAAGCCCAACAGGAAAACCAATAGTAATAACTGCTCGGAGACACATAGTAGGCAAAACATAGTCATCCCATAGTCATGTAGCTGGAGTGTCGGAGAATCTCAGGAGAATTTTCAACAAACTCCATATCCCTGTGTTTTCCAAACCTAGCAACACACTGAGACAAAAACTGGTACACCCAAAGAATCTAACACCAAAAGAAAAACAAAGCAATGTGGTATATGGAGTCCAGTGTAGTGAGGAGTACACAGATCTATACATTGGGGAGACAAAACAACTGCTCACCAAGCGAATGGCTCAGCATAGGTGGGCAAAGTCTACAGGGCAAGACTCAGCTGTCTTTCTACACCTAAAAGACAAGGGACACTCCTTTGGAGATCCAAACCTTGGATAAAGAAGACCACTGGTTTGAATGAGACATGAAAGAGGTGATTCATATCAAGGTGAAAACCTACCTGAACAGAGGCGGTGGCCTTCGGAACCACCTGTCTGCTACATACAAAGCTGTTCTAACATCCCGGCGGTTTTAAAACACTTCACACGTCCATTCATGTAACTCTCACAAGTAGCACCTATTTCTAGGAGTTGCATGACACATTGGATAATCCTATCACAGTAACTACACAGAATCAACACATGTTTGGATAAGTGGAAACGTTTATATGCCGAGAACTTCCCATACCAGTCAGTTGAACTGAAGAAGCTGCTCGGATGAGTAGTGAAACGTCTTCAATGATTACTCAGCAAGTCCAGTTGTTTTAGATTTACCTATACTAGATATACAATGACCTGGATGAATGAAAATCTTCATATTCATGGACCAAACAGAAAAAAAGCTACCCAGTTGCCCTCATCGTTACTGATCAATGAGCTTAACTGAAATGAAACAAAACGAAAAGTGTATTCAAATGTGTATCAGTTCTTACTAGTAACAGGCAACTTTAAAGGGATACTGTCATGGGAACAAATGTTTTCAAAATGAATCAGTTAATAGTGCTGCTCCAGCAGAATTGTGCACTGAAATCAATTTCTCAAAAGAGCAAACAGATTTTTTTATATTCAATTTTGAAATCTGACATGGAGCTAAACATTTTGTCAATTTCACAGCTGCCCCAAGTCATGTGACTTGTGCTCTGATAAACTTCAATCACTCTTTACTTCTGTACTGCAAGTTGAAGTGATATCACTCTCCTCCCTTTTCCCCCCCAGCAGCCAAACAAAAGAACAATGGGAAGGTAACCAGATAGCAGCTCCCTTACACAAGATAATAGCTGCCTGGTAGATCTAAGAACATCACTCAATAGTAAAAACCTATGTCCCATTGAAACACATTCAGTTACATTGAGAATGAAAAACAGCAGCCTGCCAGAAAGCATTTCTCTCCTAAAGTGCAGGCACAAGTCACATGACCAGGGGCAGCTGGGAAATTGACAAAATGTCTAGCCCCATGTCAGATTTTAAAATTGAATATAAAAAAATTTGTTTGCTCTTTTGAGAAATTGATTTCAGTGCACAATTCTGCTGGAGCAGTACTATTAACGGATTCATTTTGAAAAAAAAAATTTTTCCCATGACAGTATCCCTTTAACCATCAGAAATTGTATCATGCATACTAAGATGCATACTAGATTTAAGGGGACACTATCACACAAACAGGTTCTGATTTCACATAAACATTATTATTTCAAGCGGCATGTTGAAAAACAGGCATATGGATGGTCAGATCGGTTACATAAAAGATGAATCAAAATAGCCCTTTGGACAGCCATTTAAAAAATTAATCGAGATGGATTATGTGCTTAACTTTCTCGATGATTATATAAGTGTGCAGATATGATCATCGGCTAAAGGGCTTCATCAACAAGTCAGATAAAAATCTGAGCAACCTTATGAACCAAATTTGCAGTGGCCTATAAAATCTGCAAATTGTATAAACTCAGGAGATTAAAAGATATAAATAAATTGAAATGATTTGTAAAGTACTATTAAAGTAAGAAACAAATGAATTTCTGGACAACAACACTGTGAAAAACAAACTGAGCTATTGTGTTTGAGCACAAAGTTCAAATTTATGGCTTGTAAAAAAGCAATTCTTATTAGTGTTCAGTTTGAACTTTATCTTTACGCTACAATAAAATATTTGTTGTGTGCTTAAGTATTTTTTTCATTTGTCAGACTACAATGCTAACAATGGTTTTGACTTGTAGACCTTCCAGCAGGACCTTACTGCCTTATTTGGCCTTTTTGTCAAATCACATGGTTTTGATAACAAATATTATACTATATAATTATGGACGAATGAGAACTAGCAATTCTGTCATATTTAGTATAATATAGCGCTGCTTGGACAATTCACTAAACTAGAAAAAGAGAAAAATATAAAGCAAGGCAATTTAATTTAAATTTGGAATATTACTGTATACTTACACATATTTACACATATTTGCTACTGCCATCTCCAGTTGTGTTGAAGAGTTTTAGCTAAAATGTGGGTACTGGTGTGATTAAAAACAAGTATAGTATAGTATATATATATGTGTCATCTTTACACATTCAAAAATACTTGATGGCAGAAGCTGTAAGAAAAAAAGGGACCTCTATGGATCACTGAAGCAAGTGTAACCCAGTGGGCCCTACCTGGCATCGCTGGTTTTCTAGGTCATCATTAGACATTTAAGAAGTTCATTGCTGATATCTTGTGCCATACCTCTCTTCTTCAATATTTGGTCTACTTTTTCTACATACAGTAAATAGGAATCAGATGAAACAAGTCAATGTCTGATGGGCTGGATCTGGATCCATTATCCAGAAAGCTCCAAATTACAGAACGGTTGTCTCCCATAGACTTCTTTTTATATAAATAATCCAAATTTTAAAAAAGATTTCCTTTTTCTCTGTAATAATAAAACTTTACCTTTTACTTGATCCCAACTAAGATATAATTAATTCTTATTGGAAGCAAAATCGGTTCATGTAATTGTTACATGATGTTCTAGTAGACTTAAGGTATGAAGATCCGGATTATGGAAAGATCTGTTATCCACAAAACCCCAGGCCAGAGTATTCTGGAGAACAGGTCCCATGCCTAATTTGTATATATGCATTAGCACATAGTTGGTTTTTCTTTCTTACTTACTTTCTACCTAAATGCCTATATTTTAAGTCAATTACGTCTAATGCTTCATGGTTTTTAAACTAAAAAAAAGGAACCAATACAACCCTTCCAAGCAAAATGTATGATCATTTACAGTATCTTAACTATTAATAGTATTTCCAAGTATTAACCATTCTTTAGCTCTGTTTCTAAAGTCCGTTTATTCATTTCTTTTGTACCCCATTGTTTTAAGAAAATACATGAGACTATGTTGAGAGAAGTTTAAGAATATCATTCTTTCTCAAAATAAAAAATGTTAATTACTAGTGATGGGCGAATTTATTGCCAGGCGGGAATTTGCAGCGAATTCCCGCCATTCGCCGCAGATGAAACCGCTGTGTAAAAAAAAAAATAATGAGATGCCGGCGCTGTTTCGTGAATTTCGGGACAAATTCGCAAATTATTCGGCGAAGCGAAATTCCACAGATTCACACTATTAATTAAAGATTCAGTTGTAAATAGGGATGTACCGAATCCACTATTTTGGATTCGGCGAACCCCCGAATCCTTTGTGAAAGATTCGACCGAATCCCGAACCGAATCCAAATTTGCATATGCAAATTAGGGGTGGAAAGGGGAAAACATTTTTTACTTCCTTGTTTTGTGACAAAAAGTCACGTGATTTACCTCCCCGCCCCAAATTAGGATTAAGATTCGGTTCGACCGGGCAAAAGGATTCGGCCAAATCCTGCTGAAAAAAGCCGAATCCCGAACCGAATCCTGGATTTGGTGCATCCCTAGTTGTAAATGTAAATTATTAGACATTGTAAATGTTTCCCATTCACAGATTAATGCAAAATTCTTCATTGAATTTGTATTGCATAGTGTTGGAGTGCACTAGTGAGATAAGTGGCTGCATGGTTCATATTACTGAAATCATTCAAGCAATTTAAACCCCACACTTTTCTTATCTGATATTAGATTGCCTTTCCAACACCATCTGTCAGACCTCATAGTGATCTCTTATAGCGTAATTGTTCAATGCCCAACAATTAAAATGAAAACAATAATGCTTAGCATTGATTGATGGGAACCAATACATGTATTTAGCTCATTATAGTTCAAAGAGAGCATCCATTAAATGATTGCACTAATCAATGTGCATACTTATTGAGCATTCATAATAGTGTCCCAGATAATCCATTGCCACAATGAACATGTCAATCTTGGGGAAGCTATGTGCAAGCAATAACGTGTGACTTATATTTGAAGATAAAGTCAGCTTTAGCTTTAGATTAAAACACAATAAGCTTAGACCTGCAAATGTTTCCACCTTAGTGGAAATTTTCCATCTATATGATATAGTAATATCAATCTACATTTAGACTTCCCACTGTGTATGTAAGCCATTTCAGCTTTAGAACAAATGCATATTTAGAAGTGATATATATATATATATATATATATATATATATGCTTTGTATCAAATCGTATTTGTTTCACAGGATAGATCAAGTTAGTGCAGCTAGATTTATATTTATTCCTGTTGTGAAAAAGGACCTGGTTCCAGCCATAGGGGTTGCACTTCTTTGTTTACCCTTGGCATATCCTGTATGAAGAAGTTTTTGGACAGACGTCTAAACACTACCATGCATAATGTCATGTTTGGAGAGGTTTAAAGGTTGCAGACCTTGGGAACATGCTCTCTAGAATAATGAGTTACATTTTATATTCTCAGTCTGATAGATTCTAGAGTCTAGGGTTAGAAGATTATAGAGGAATGCTACCGACCTCAATTTCTAATGTCACCTACAGTATAAGGTTCGTTAGAAGAGCAATAATTGCCTGGAGTTGTTCTTTCATGGTTTGCACCACGCTCTTGGTTCCTGATTCAGGATTCTACTGTCCTATTCAGAAGGCCCATACAGAATTGGTTTGGTGAGATATTCTTTGCTTGTTTAAAAATTTGAGTTGTACTGTATATTGTAATACACTAAACATGGAGCTGTACACCAAAGCCCAGTAGAAACCTATAAAACACATAGGGCAGGGGGCATTTCTGTAGATGAAAACTACACGCTTATGGAATTGTTTACATATTGTAAGAGAGAGTAAGAAACGTGTCAAAAGTTGAGTTTCTTTAAGTACTTCACACAGTGGGAGATGTAAGCTCCAAAGGAAGTGATGTTAATCAGAGAATGTTTTCTCTTATAAAATATGTTGCTGTTGGGTCCTGGAAGCTGGAGTGTTTTGGAGAAAGGAGTGGGCAAGACACTTGGTTCCACTTGTCCATCTCAAATATTGGAGGAGACTTTCCATAAGAAGTATGTCCTGTGGAAAGGTATTTAAGAATGCTAGGGAGGTCTTTCTGAGCAGGACACAGCAGCAAGTCTACCTTTCTTTGTAAGGAACTTCCAGAGGGGCTGGAGGTGCTGTCTGCCACTGAAAGGAACATAGGGAGCACTGATGTATTGAGACTGATTGAAATTGAAAGGAAGCCATGAAGCTGAGACATTCCCCAAAGAAGAATGGTGAGTAAAGGGGTGACCCCGAACATATGTCTTTTTACTGGTAGTGCATAAGGGACCTAGTTTAGTGAATAAACTCACCAAATGTGTGAAGGTAATGCCCAGAGGGCAGGAGTTATTTTTATGATTTATGTTTTTTTTTATATGGGCAGAGAAAACTCATTAAGCAGTGAGTTTCATAGAAGTTAAAATACTAAATAGTAGTCAGCCTTGTGTTTCATTTGACACACCATAGTGCAGATGCCCAAGGAAACCAATCAAGTATTTTCCTTCATGTGTTTAAAGTGTAGTAAACATATCAGAACTCATTGCGGATTCGTTAATATTGGTAACTGCACTGGTGAAATGTTGCACATGCATGAGTACATGAGCTCATCTGTCTAGTTTGATGTAATCATGTTGAACAAGGACGGTAATGAAACTATCTTATGGAATGTTAAGTTCGTGCAAAAGATTAATTTACCTGCTATCTGTGTATACAACACTGGAGTCAAATGAGCATGTAAGGTTATTACAATATTTACACTGCCTTGACACATCAGACCAACATTCATTCTATTTCAGACATTCTTTAATTAAGCAATAAAAGAAGATAGGTTGTAAGGTTATATGTAGAGATGGCGCGAACTGTTCGCCGGCGAACTTGTTCGCGCGAACATCGGGTGTTCGCGCTCGCCGGAAGTTCGCGAACGTCGCGCGACGTTCGCCATTTTGGGTTCGCCATTGTTGGCGCTTTTTTTTGCCCTCTCACCCCAGACCAGCAGGTACATGGCAGCCAATCAGGAAGCTCTCCCCTGGACCACTCCCCTTCCCTATAAAAACCGAAGCCCTGCAGCGTTTTTTCACTCTGCCTGTGTGTGCTGAAGAGATAGTGTAGGGAGAGAGCTGCTGCCTGTTAGTGATTTCAGGGACAGTTGAAAGTTTGCTGGCTAGTAATCGTGTTGATACTGCTCTGTTATTGGAGGGACAGAAGTCTGCAGGGGTTTGAGGGACATTTAAGCTTAGGTAGCTTTGCTGGCTAGTAATCTACCTTCTACTGCAGTGCTCTGTATGTAGCTGCAGTGGGCAGCTGTCCTGCTTCTGATCTCATCTGCTGACTGCTGCAATAACAGTAGTCCTTGTAAGGACTGCTTTTATTTATTTTTTTGTTGTTTTACTACTACTACTACTACTACTACTACTACTACTATAAGAGCCCAGTGCTATTAGTCTAGCAGTGTTGGGGAGTGGGACTGGTGTGCTAATCTGCTGCTCCTAGTAGTTCAGCAGCACCAACTGTAATTTTTTTTTTTTACTTTTTTTTATTTTACTACCGCTGTAGTAGTGTATAAGTTGACCTTTTAGGCATTATTTGCCCTGTAGGCATTTTTTGCCCAGTGTGTTATTCAACCAACTGCCATCTAGCTGTGTGACCTTGTTCACATTCTGTCTAAATATCCATAATATTACCGTCTCCAGAAAAAACACCGGAGTGACTTTTTTCAAGCAGCCATAATATATTTTACGTAATCCGTATCCATCGCTGTAGTAGTGTATAAGTTGACCTTTTAGGCATTATTTGCCCTGTAGGCATTTTTTGCCCAGTGTGTTATTCAACCAACTGCCATCTAGCTGTGTGACCTTGTTCACATTCTGTCTAAATATCCATAATATTACCGTCTCCAGAAAAAACACCGGAGTGACTTTTTTCAAGCAGCCATAATAAATTTTACGTAATCCGTATCCATCGCTGTAGTAGTGTATAAGTTGACCTTTTAGGCATTATTTGCCCTGTAGGCATTTTTTGCCCAGTGTGTTATTCAACCAACTGCCATCTAGCTGTGTGACCTTGTTCACATTCTGTCTAAATATCCATAATATTACCGTCTCCAGAAAAAACACCGGAGTGACTTTTTTCAAGCAGCCATAATAAATTTTACGTAATCCGTATCCATCGCTGTAGTAGTGTATAAGTTGACCTTTTAGGCATTATTTGCCCTGTAGGCATTTTTTGCCCAGTGTGTTATTCAACCAACTGCCATCTAGCTGTGTGACCTTGTTCACATTCTGTCTAAATATCCATAATATTACCGTCTCCAGAAAAAACACCGGAGTGACTTTTTTCAAGCAGCCATAATATATTTTACGTAATCCGTATCCATCGCTGTAGTAGTGTATAAGTTGACCTTTTAGGCATTATTTGCCCTGTAGGCATTTTTTGCCCAGTGTGTTATTCAACCAACTGCCATCTAGCTGTGTGACCTTGTTCACATTCTGTCTAAATATCCATAATATTACCGTCTCCAGAAAAAACACCGGAGTGACTTTTTTCAAGCAGCCATAATAAATTTTACGTAATCCGTATCCATCGCTGTAGTAGTGTATAAGTTGACCTTTTAGGCATTATTTGCCCTGTAGGCATTTTTTGCCCAGTGTGTTATTCAACCAACTGCCATCTAGCTGTGTGACCTTGTTCCCATTCTGTCTAAATATCCATAATATTACCGTCTCCAGAAAAAACACCGTAGTGACTTTTTTCAAGCAGCCATAATATATTTTACGTAATCCGTATCCACCGCTGTAGTAGTGTATACGTTGATCTTGTGGGCATTATTTGCACAGTGTTTTCTTCAAACCGCCATCTAGCTGTGTGAGCTTGTTCACATTTTGTCTAAATATTGATAATATTATCGTCTCTAGAAAAACCACTTGAGTTACTTTTTTTCAAGCAGCATTCTTATATTTTACGTAATCCGTATCCACCGCTGTGTATACGTTGACCTTGTAGGCATTATTTGCACAGTGTTTTCTTCAAACCGCCATCTAGCTGTGTGAGCTTGTTCACATTTTGTCTAAATATTGATAATATTATCGTCTCTAGAAAAACCACTTGAGTTACTTTTTTTCAAGCAGCATTCTTATATTTTACGTAATCCGTATCCACCGCTGTGTATACGTTGACCTTGTAGGCATTATTTGCACACTGTTTTCTTCAAACCGCCATCTAGCTGTGTGAGCTTGTTCACATTTTGTCTAAATATTGATAATATTATCGTCTCTAGAAAAACCACTTGAGTTACTTTTTTTCAAGCAGCATTCTTATATTTTACGTAATCCGTATCCACCGCTGTGTATAAGTTGACCTTGTAGGCATTATTTGCACAGTGTTTTCTTCAAACCGCCATCTAGCTGTGTGAGCTTGTTCACATTTTGTCTAAATATTGATAATATTATCGTCTCTAGAAAAACCACTTGAGTTACTTTTTTTCAAGCAGCATTCTTATATTTTACGTAATCCGTATCCACCGCTGTGTATACGTTGACCTTGTAGGCATTATTTGCACAGTGTTTTCTTCAAACCGCCATCTAGCTGTGTGAGCTTGTTCACATTTTGTCTAAATATTGATAATATTATCGTCTCTAGAAAAACCACTTGAGTTACTTTTTTTCAAGCAGCATTCATATATTTTACGTAATCCGTATCCACCGCTGTGTATACGTTGACCTTGTAGGCATTATTTGCACACTGTTTTCTTCAAACTGCCATCTAGCTGTGTGTATTATCGTTTCCAGAAAAACCAACTGAGTTTTTGTTGTTGTTGTTTTTTTAAAAATAATGCCAGGCAAAGGCAGGCCGCCACGCAGAGGCCGTGCTAGGGGCCGTGCTGCTATGCAATCCTGTGGCCCTAGCAAATTGCCCAGTTTTAAAAAGCCAATGACCCTGAACTCCCAAAATGCTGAAGAGGTAGTTGACTGGCTTACACAGCACACCCCATCCTCTACCGTTTCTAACTTTACCACAACATCCTCCTCATCCTCCACTGCTATGGCCACCCCACGTAACACTTCCTCCACCACCGGTGCCCCTTCTTCACTGGAGTCAGAGGAGTTATTTTCCCATGAGTTTCTTGAACTGAGTAATGCGCAACCATTATTGGCAGAAGAAGATGAAGGAGATGAGGACGTTACACCAGATTTAATTCTGGCAGAGAACACGACAGAGATGGACATAATGATGAGTGATGAGGAGGAGGTCCCCGCTGCTGCTTCCTTCTGTGATGTGTCAGAAGAAATTGATGCATCTGAGGAGAATGATGATGAGGAGATTGATGTTTTGTGGGTGCCTAGTAGAAGAGAGCAAGAGGAGGGTAGTTCAGATGGAGAGACGGAGAGTCAGAGAGGCAGTAGGAGAATAAGACTTAGAAGAAGCAGGGAGGACAGCCCGCAGGGATCAGTAGGGCAACAACATGTATCGGCACCTGTGTTCAGCCGGCCAACGCACCCGCCATTGCCGCCAATGCCGCCAACTTCTACTGTTACCGCCAGATCGCACACTTCCAAAAAGTCAGCAGTGTGGGATTTTTTTAATGTGTGTGCCTCTGACAAAAGCATTGTAATTTGCAATGAGTGCAGTCAGAAACTGAGCCTTGGTAAGCCCAACAGCCACATAGGTACAACTTCTATGCGAAGGCACATGAGCGGCAAGCACAAAGCACTTTGGGAGCAACACCTCAAAGGCAACAGGCAAACTAAAAGCCACACTCCTTCTGGTCCAGCATCTTACTGCTCTACCTCTGCTCTCCTTGACCCATCTGAACCACCCTCCACTCCGCCTTCCACCTTGACCACCTGTTCCCATTCCCAGTCATCTGCCACCAGCCAAGTTTCTGTGAAGGCCATGTTTGAGCGTAAGAAGCCAATGTCTGACTGTCACCCCCTTGCCCGGCGTCTGACAGCTGGCTTGTCTGCACTCTTAGCCCGCCAGCTTTTACCATACCAGCTGGTGGACTCTGAGGCCTTCCGCAAATTTGTAGCAATTGGGACACCGCAGTGGAAGGTACCCAGCCGCAATTTTTTTTCTAAAAAGGGAATACCACACCTGTACCAACATGTGCAGAGCCAAGTTACCGCATCTCTGTCACTTAGTGTTGGGCCAAAGGTCCATATGACTACTGACGCATGGTCCTCCAAGCATGGTCAGGGCAGGTATGTCACCTACACTGCCCACTGGGTGAACTTGGTAATGGCTGGGAATGGGAAGCAGGGAATGGGTAGCCCAACAACAACAACAGTGGAGTTGGTGTCACCGCCACGGATTGCACGCGGTTCTGCCACCACCTCTACTCCTCCATCGCTCTCTACCTCGTCTTCTTCCTCTTCTTCTTCTTACTCTGCTGCTGGGTCCTCCTTCTCCTCCTCCACACCTGTGCACCCCCAGCTCCCCCTAGGCTATTCGACGTGCCAGGTACGCCGTTGTCACGCTGTCTTGGGGATGACGTGCCTGGAAAGCAAAAACCATACCGGATCTGTACTCCTGTCATCTCTGCAGTCACAGGCCGATCGGTGGCTGACCCCACACCAACTGCAGATCGGAAAAGTGGTGTGTGACAATGGAAGCAATCTGTTGGCAGCGTTGAGACTGGGAAATTTAACACATGTGCCCTGCATGGCACATGTGTTAAATTTAATAGTCCAACGTTTTGTCTCCAAGTACCCAGGATTCCAGGACGTTCTCACCCAGTCCAGAAAGGTGTCGGCCCATTTCAGACGTTCCTACACAGCCATGGCACGCCTTGCTGACATTCAGCAGCGCTACAACATGCCAGTCAGGCGTTTGATTTCTGACAGCCAGACTCGCTGGAATTCAACGCTCCTTATGTTGGAACGTCTGCTGCAACAACAAAGGGCCGTCAACGAGTACCTTTTTGAACTGGGTGGTAGGACTGGATCTGCAGAGCTGGGGATTTTTTTCCCCCGTTACTGGGTGCTTATGCGCGATGCCTGCAGGCTCATGCGACCTTTTGAAGAGGTGACAAATATGGTCAGTCGCACCGAAGGCACCATCAGCGACCTAATACCCTTCGCTTTCTTCCTGGAGCGTGCCGTGCGACGAGTGACAGATGAGGCTGTAGACCAGCGTGACGAGGAGCTGGAAGCGCACGATTTATGGTCGGAATCACCAGAACGAACCCAGGCACCTGCTGCAACGCAGGGAGAGGTGCCAGAAGTGGAGTCAGAGGAGGAAGGTGGCTTTGTGGAGGAGGAGGAGGAGGACCAACAGGAGCAGGCTTCCCAGGGGGCTAGTGGTGACCTTTTGGGGACCCCTGGTCTTGTACGTGGCTGGGGGGAGGAGACCGTGGATGATGCAGTCCTTGATAATGAGGAAGCGGAGATGGATAGCTCTGCATCCAACCTTGTGAGAATGGGGTCTTTCATGCTGTCATGCCTGTTGAAGGACCCCCGTATCAAGAGGCTTAAGGAGAAGGACCTGTACTGGGTCGCAACGCTACTAGACCCTCGGTACAAGCATAAAGTGTCAGAAATGTTACCAACATACCACAAGTCCGAAAAGATGCGGCATTTACAAACCAGCCTGCAAAACATGTTGTACAATGCTTTTAAGGGTGATGTCACTTCAGGAACTCATCAACATTCCAGGGGCAGAGGTGCCAGTAATCCTGCCACGAGCACACCTGCAAGGACAAAGCCCTTTGGCCGGTCTGTAACGTCAGACATGCAAATGTTTTTCTGTCCAAGGCAGCGCCACAACCCTTCTGGATCCATCCTCAAAGAACGCCTCGACCGGCAGGTAGCGGACTACCTGGCATTAACTGCAGATATCGACACTCTGAGGAGCGATGAACCCCTGGACTACTGGGTGCGCAGGCTTGATCTGTGGCCAGAGCTGTCACAATTTGCCATGAACCTCTTGTCTTGCCCAGCCTCAAGTGTGCTCTCAGAAAGGACCTTCAGTGCAGCAGGAGGGATTGTAACTGAGAAGAGAACTCGCCTAGGTCACAAAAGTGTCGATTACCTGACCTTTATTAAAATGAATGAGGGGTGGATCTCGGAGGGTTACTGCACGCCGGAAGACTTGTTCTGACTTCTATGCAGCTGTCCTTCTCTTCAAGCCTCATGACTCCACACACAGCTGTCCTTTAGCGTCCTCCTCCCTCCGCCACCGTTACAAACTAGGGTGCAAACCCTACTGGTTTAATTTTTTCTGGCCTCTGTGCTTCAGTGGCTGCAACCAAAAAAACTGGGCAAACAATGTCTACAAGGTCAACGTATGGCGAAAAATGACTATTTTCAGCATTTATATGGCATATTTTTTCTGGCAACTGTGCTTCAGTGGCTGCGTCCAAAAAAATGCATATTTTCTGCATTTATATGGCATAATTTTTCTGGCCTCTGTGCTTCAGTGGCTGCAACCAAAAAAATTTATATTTTCAGCATTTATATGGCATAATTTTTCTGGCAACTGTGCTTCAGTGGCTGCGACCAAAAAAATGACTATTTTCAGCATTTATATGGCATATTTTTTCTGGCCTCTGTGCTTCAGTGGCTGCGGCCAAAAAAACTGGGCAAACAATGCCTACAAGGTCAACGTATGGCAGTTGTTTAAAGAGAACAGTAGATTACTAGCCAGCAAAGCTACCTAAGCTAAAATGTCCCTCAAATCCCTGCAGACTTCTGTCCCTCCAATACAGAGCAGTATCAAGCAGATTACTAGCCAGCAAACTTACTATCATCTGTCCCTGAAATCACTACAGCTCTCCCCCTACACTATCTCTTCCAAGCACACACAGGCAGATTTTTCAGATACATTTTTGCCCTTGATCCCCCTCTGGCATGCCACTGTCCAGGTCGTTGCACCCTTTAAACAACTTTAAAATCATTTTTCTGGCCAGAAATGTCTTTTTTAGATGTTAAAGTTCGCCTTCCCATTGAAGTCTATGGGGTTCGCGAACCGTTCGCGAACCGCTCGCATTTTTGCGCAAGTTCGCGAATATGTTCGCGAACTTTTTTTCCGACGTTCGCTACATCCCTAGTTATATGTAATATTCTAGACAAAAGAAGGGGACAAACATCATTTTAGAATAATTTTAGAGATTTATGCAGCATTTAGTTTAATTTACAAGAACAGTTGCAGTATTGCATTGGGACATATTCTACAACAATAGCAAAAAATAGGGACAATGCATAATTATTGCTATGTTCAGCAATGACAGCAATGACTCTGATTCTTGTTGGATAATTTCTATTTGTTATTTCAATCTGCTCAGTTTGTGTTAGGATACATAAGTACTGTCTGTGTTCACCCATGTGCTATCATATATTGTTATGAGTAAGGAATGGGTAAACAGCAGTTTGGGGCAGGACACAAACTGCAAAAAAGAAAGTAGGGCAAATCTGCTATGTTGTTTGCACTTTCCACAGGTCTCTGTAATCCAAAATGATTTGCAGAGTCCTGCTCCCCTTCCTATTATTAACAAGTAATAATGAACCATACACATTACACCAACAGGCAAAAGGACATTAATAGAACTGTACTGGTCGGGAACTTTTGCTATTAGCCAAAAGAATAGAAAATAATAACATGTTTCTTTGAAAGAGTGGTTCACCTTTTCAAATGGCCTTTATTTTTGCTTTTTTTCATTTTTGAAGTATTTGCCTGCTTTTGACTCTTTCCAGCTTTTAAATGGGTGTCACTGACCCCATCTAAAAAAACAAATGCTCTGTAAGTCGACACATTTTATGTCTTGCTACTTTTTTTTTTTACCCATCATTCTATTTAAAGTTTGTCTCTTATTCAAAATGCTACATATCTGCTAGGCCAAACAAAAATGCAGATGCACACCTGGTCCCTCTTTCGTCGTTCACGGTGCATGGATCATAGGAGGACGGCACCCCCAACGAAAGGTACGTAATAATTAATCCAGCACACGAAGTTTGCTCAAGGGTTATTACCCGTGTTTAATGTCAAGCCAAACAGGTTACAACGTTTCGGGGGCGTACCCCTTCGTCAGGCGAAGGGGTACGCCCCCGAAACGTTGTAACCTGTTTGGCTTGACATTAAACACGGGTAATAACCCTTGAGCAAACTTCGTGTGCTGGATTAATTATTACGTACATATCTGCTAGGGTCATTTGGACTATAGCAACCAGATTGTTGAAACTGAAACTGGAGAGCTGTTGAAAAAGCTAAATAACTCAAAAACAACTAATAATAAAAGAGTAAAGCCAACTGCTAATTGTCACAGATTTCCAATCTCTACACTATACTAAGGGGGTTATTTACTAAACTCTGAATGCAAAAATCCCAAAAAAATTGTGATTTCTTTTTTTATAAAATCTGACTTTTAAAAAATCGTCAGAAAACCACGATGATGGAAAAGTCAGAATCTGAAAATCCGGCATCTCAGACCTGTTGAGGTTGCATATAAATTAATGGGAGAAGTCCCAATGATTTTTTGTTCTGTGCTGGGTTTCGAGCAATACCCAACGTTTTTGGAGTTTTCGGGTGAAAATTACGAAAAAATGGTGAAAATCGGATTAAACCGTCAGAAAAATTTGTGAAAATTTGATTTTTTTTCCAGCAAAGCAAATTTTGGGGAACGTATCTAATTTTCACAAATTTTTCAAACAGTTTTTTCCCGCTCAGTTTTTTTACACTTATTTATTATTACTAATAATAAATAAGTGTAAAAAACCTGAGCGGATTTGATCAGAATTTGTCGCAGAAAATATTGAGATAAATTCAGACTTTGATAAATAACCCCCTTAAAGTTAATTTAAATGTGAACAACCTCTTTACGCAAAAATAGCATTCATAATTTGAAATAAATATGATAACTAATCTACTATTATACAATGGCAACCAGAGTGGAAGTGAGGGAAAGTACAACCTCCAAACCCCTCTTATCAAACCTAGCAGCATGAACTGGTTTAAATAAAAACATGGTGCCTAAAACTGCTTTAGGCAGTCATGCCTCATCCTGCTCCTATTGAAAGGTTGTTGAGTTTACCTACAAAGAAGAATGCATAAACTACGAGATAAGGTTTGAAGCTTTATGATAAAACTACTCTTGATTGACATTAGTATGACAAATATCACCAGGGTTGCCCAGAGATGCCTCTTGGTGGTCTATATTTTGCAAAAGCCTCTGGTCTAATGTTTTATGCTCGTTATATTCCATCTAGAAACCTCCCCTACTGTTCAGCTAGCGAGTTTATAATAGTGCTTCTATTATAAAGAGGCCCTCAAGGTATTATATCTGCACCAGGGAAATATGCAATTCATTACAAGAGGTCATTATGAATTCTATTAGACATGACTGGGCAGTATCATTTAGGGTCCTTCAAAGTTAATATATTTTTGGTACTTTGTAGTTTAATGGAACTACAATTCATTTCCAGTGGTCTGAACATTTTGGTTTTGCCATGAATTGGCTGCTAACTCTAAATGCATTGCTTGGCTGTGAAACCGTTACATCAATGTTATACTATTTTGTTCTTTGGGGTTATCACATTCTTTGTCCGTGTAGGGATTTTACTTCTGGAATACAATTCAGTGTAACTCATTGCAAAGCAACGATCTATCAAGATATAGGTTTGATAAAGCAGAAAATAATGTAGTACATCAGGCGCTTGGGAGATTTTATTAGTCCCTCAATGCATATTGATCTTGAAGGGGCACATTTTGGATCACAGAACACAAATAGGAAAATGACATGTCATGCATTGCTGACTTCATTAACTTGTCCTTCTTCATGTTTGCTCATTTTCACATGGCATAACTCGCAGTAATTGCATCAGAACTACTCATCAGCTGACAACCAATATTCACACCGATAGTTAATGAAAAGGTAAAGACCTATGACCTTGACTACGCAACAAGTTTAGCAAGCTATACAGTAAACATCTTTATAAAATGGTAGCGATTGTCTCTTATTAATTCAGTAAGTGTTGTACTTTTTAAATATCATCCTGAAATGAAACTGAAGAGTTGATAGTTAGATATATAGATGGATGATAGATAAATGGATGATAGATAGACAGATACATAGATATGGAAACTGAATCATTTACTTCTGAATAACACATTAAGGGGCAAATGCATCAAGGGTCGAATATCGAGGGTTAATTAACCCTCGATATTCGACTGGGGAATGAAAATCCTTCGACTTCGAATATCGAAGTTGAATGATTTTGCGCAAATACTTCAATCGAGCGATCGAAGGAATAATCTTCGAATGATTCGAAGGATTTTAATCCAACGATCGAAGGATTATCCTTCGACCAAAAAAAGTTAGCCAAGCCTATGGGGACCTTCCCCATAGGCTAACATTGAGTTCGGTAGCTTTTAGGTGGCGAACGAGGGGGTCAAAGTTTTTTCTTAAAGAGACAGTACTTCGACTATCGAATGGGCGAATAGTCGAATGATTTTTAGTTCGAATCGTTCAATTCGAAGTCGAAGGTCGAAGTAGCCCATTCGATGGTCGGAGTAGCCAAAAAAACACTTCGAAATTCGAAGTTTTTTTTCTTCTATTCGTTCACTCGAACTTAATGAATGGGCCCCTAAGAATCTAATTATAAAACAGCCCACAATTAGCATTAGAAAAGTACTGTATATTCTGTGAACTGGTGGTTCCCATCTTTTTACCCATGAGCCACATTCAAATGTAAAAAAGAGTTGGGGAGCAATGCAAAATGTTCCTGGATGGTGCCAAATAAGAGCTGTGATTGACCATTTTGTAGTCCCCATGTGGACTGGCAGCCTACAGAAGACTTTGTTTGGCAGTACACATGTTTTCATGCCTCCAAATCAGGAATTAAAACATAAACACCTGATTTGTGGCCACTGGGAGCAACATCCATGGGTTTGGTGAGAAACAGGCTGCTCACGAGCTGCTGGTTGCAGATCACTGTCCAAGACCATAGGACATGTACATGTCCCATGTACAGGAACAGCCTATGATTAAGTGCCTATTGGCATGAAATGCATACAGCTAAGGGGGTTATTTATCAAATCAGATTTTTCAGAATTTATTATACCCTGAGGCTGAAAAAAATCTCCAAGCTGTCAGGGTCCTGCAGAAGTCAATGGCAAAGGTCCCATTTCATTATCATGGTCCGCGCTGAGTTTTGGTCAAAAATCTGTTTTTCTTTTCGAATTTTAGTCAGATTTTGTCAGGAAAATCAGACTTTAGGTGGAGAAAACGTGATCTTTTGAATTTTTGGCCCAAACCAATTTTAGCAAGCTTTTTGTATGTTAAATAAGGTCCAATTGGCAATTCAGAGTTGGTCAGACTTTTTTAATAGAAATAATGAGATAAATTTGGGCTTTGATAAGTAACCCCATATGTGTTAATCTACTTTGTGACCTAAATAAAATTTTCTTTACAAGCCTGTTTGTGGGCTCTGTGAGTGCCTGCCATTTTCTGTTTTGGTTGGATACCTCCACCTCCACCTGCCATTTTCTGTTTTGGTTGGATACCTCCACCCTGGACCCCACGTATTAATGGTGAGACAATAACCTTTTTAGGTTTTTACATTGGGAATTTTTCTTTTAGTGCATAATTATGTACATGAATGCTGTGTTCGGGTGTTGGCGAGGTCTATTATATGATGAAACATACATGGATAATGACCCATGTCACTCTAAAATAAAATACAGGAATTAAGAAATACAACAGCAGGGAAAGGCAATATGAGACATTATATACGTTTAACTAGAAAAATCACTTTAGAGCTGCACATTTGATAATCATGTAATGCTGGACAATTGGAATGGGATGGGTAGTGACAGAGAAACACAGGAAAAACCAAGAAAGGTATAGGTATTGACAGGGAGACAAGTGGATGTACAAAGACAAACCAGTTCTGCCAGCAGATACAGAAAATGTGTATCATTACAAGGCGGAGGTGAGAATATTTACCTTTGTCACTGAAACTCTTTTCACTCATACCCATAACTGTGCAGTTATTGTAGTACATTAAACTAATTCACTATTATTAAAGCAAGAGTAAATGAATCAGCAAAAATTACAGAACCTTTTCCCCAAGTGAGTCATCTTGTTCCGTTGCTTTTCCCTTTCCTCCGCTATTCACACACACAAATGAGATTATTGTTTTTTGCAGTATTTTTCTTAAAGAGCAAAAGCATAAACTGTTTGATAACGCAGCAAAAAAAGACTCGGTTTTATTGTCTGCAATAAAAATGTTATTACGGCTAATAAGCGCAAAGAGTTTTGTAATGTTTTTGCTCTAATGAGCTCTAGGCATTTTACCATATTAGCTGTGCTATTTCATTTCCGTACAAAGAAATGAGCAAATGTTGTTAATCTTGAGCTTGTTTATTGTAGTTAAGTATCTATCTCTGTTTTCCTTTGAAAGTATGTTGTTTTATCTTTTTTATTTTCTCTGCATTGTTCTCTGAATGCAGTCAGCCAGTGTAGTTCTTTTTTTACTGTGTCTTTTTTCTTCTTCTTCCTTTATTGAAGCACTACAGAAATTGACAGTTGGGTATGGAGGACAGTAGTGATATATGTCATCATTCTGTTTGTTAAAAGTAACACTTTCCCTCCAGTTTCATTTTCAGTGGTTAAAACATAACAAGGTCGAACCACTGTAGGAATTATGAATTACGCTTCTGGCTTGGCTATAGATAACTGCCAATCACAGTTCTTTTTGTCCATTAAACCACTCATAAAGTATAACTGCCCTATGTATCAATGTACTTAAAAAATGATGGGACTAATCAAATAGCCACTTTCTACCTGTAAATATTTATTATCCCACAAATTGTGAGCTGGCACATAATATCTCAGGTCTAAATTCTCCATATGGTGTGCCAAGACTTGTCTTGTTGGTTAAAATGAAGGGCATGGCTGATAAACTCTGCAATAAATTGAATGTAACACTTACATACAGGCTCGTTAAAAAAGGGCAAAGTCCAAAGTGCAAAAAAACAGCACCATGTTTTTGTTACAGCCACAAATCAAGGTAAGAAATTGCCTCACCAGAACTTGCTCCACTGTATTGAGTGATGAATATCCATTTTTTTAACCAGAAATGTGTCTAATTCATTGAAAGAAGACAGCTGTGCTCTCTCCATCAATTAATCTGCCCCCATCATCTTCACTCCAATGTGCACTAGAGGTGCAGTATGGGGAGCGTGTTTTGGGTATCCTTTCACAAGTGACAACAGACATAGGCATGCTCCTGTCTCTATATAGCTCATTTAAAACATTAACAATACAGAAAGAGATGAAAGAGACCTACTGTAGCAGTGTTGGACTGGGCTGGTGGGTCACAGGGAAAGCATCCAGTGGGTCCCAGCCTTCATGTCTCTTCCAAGCCAGACCTGCTTCTCTGCCAGGAATCCCCAGTTTGCTACTGAGTAGGGATGGGCGAATTTGACCCGTTTTGTTACGCCAAAAATTTGCCGCCGGGGAGATATCTCCAACGTCCATTAAAGTCTATGGGCGTAATTTTTGCTACGAAACAAGGCCCATCCCTACTACTGAGCTCACACTCTCCGCCAGGACATCCCCTCTCCCTGATCATAGGAGGAAAGGGATGTAAAAAAGTATGGGGCATTAGCCAGGCCCTTGATGTCAGCCCTGGTCCCAGTCCAACCCTGACTACAGTAGGTGTCTTTCATCTCTTAGCTGTCTTTCTGTGAAACAGTGACTTTGGGAAGATAACAAAGTGGAGGAACTTAACCAACCAACATTAAGGGGCTGATTCATTAAGGGTCGAATATCGAGGGTTAATTAACCCTCGATATTCAACTAGGAATTGAAATCCTTCGAATATCGAAGTCGAAGGATTTAGCACAAATAGTGGGATCGAACGATCGAAGGATTATTCCTTCGATCGAACGATAAAATCCTTCTAATCGAACGATTCGAAGGATTTTAATCCAACGATTGAAGGAATATCCTTCGATCAAAAAAAGTTAGCCAAGCCTATGGGGACCTTCCCCATAGGCTAACATTGAGTTCGGTAGCTTTTAGATGGCGAACTAGGGGGTCGAAGTTTTTTTTAAAGAGACAGTACTTCGACTATCGAATGATCGAATAGTCGAACGATTTTTAGTTCGAATCCTTTGATTCGAAGTCGGAGTCATAGTCGAAGGTCGAAGTAGCCCATTCAATGGTCGAAGTAGCCCAAAAAATACTTCGAAATTCGAAGTTTTTTTACTTCGAATCCTTCATTTAGTGAATCGGCCCCTAACTTTGGATGTTTGTTGACAAAAACTATTATTTCTGTGTTGTGATGTATAGGCATTAATTTCAATGTAGATGAATTTAGAAGCCAAAGCCAACTACAAATATCAGCTCAGGGTGAGAATCTCAGACAGTAATACCATAGGCTGAGGTGCAAATGCACTTTTCTCATTGGTGTATACATGTTATAGTATACACCATACAATGATTAAAATACAAATAGTCAGAACAGCCTTTAATCTTAAGTGATTGTTTTCTACAATACGGTTGTCAATGTTCATCTCGACTCACAGCCCTAAAGGACAAGGTAAATGCCAAAAACTACAAACCTGTTTTGTGTATTGTGCTTTATCTGTTCACGTAACCTTTTTTCATGATTTGTCTGAAGTAAGGATCAAGACAGTATTTTCCACTAGAACCAACAAAACATTAACATATCAAGCTTCAGATGAAAGTGTGTTGCTGCTTCCCTCTAACATTGTTACTGGTAGAACATTCACTGAACTGAAACTGTTCTGGTGACTTTTGGTATAAAAACAAATTATTCTGCCATTTTCCTAGATGGATGACTTACCTGTATGTGTTTCAGAAAATTCTGTATATGGATGCATTTTCAGCACGAAAGTCAATTTTGCTGACAGCTTCATAGTTAAATAAAAATATTCAGTAAGATAAATAATTCTGAAGCATAATCTATAAAGTCATATTCCATGCATGCTACAGTGTACAAAGTAAAATCAATTCTAGCAGTTGCTGCCTCTGTATTTATCTTTCACTTTAAAAGCAGTAGGAGCTTTAGAACCCACATCTAGGCCATGCTGCACAATATTTAAAGAAAAATAAAACATTTTACTAACTTACCAATTTGCTGAAGTACATTCCTTTTAACAATGATTGCTTTCAGCTTTCAAAGGAGTGAAGCAGCCATTTTGCAGCCTACAGAAGACAGCTTTGAATGCTTTACAGAAATCTAAACAGATTTCTATCTAGATACAATTTTGCACCAGGCATCTTTGAGCTTGGATTAGAAAGGCCTGCTTGTTGGAGTTCATCTCAAAATCAGTTGGAGTCCAAAGTATCTATGCAAAACCATTAATCTCAGATTGTGTCTAAACACATTTACAACTCTCTGTGACATACAAATAGCCTGTAGAGCTTTGTCATTTAACCTTTGCAATTTTGTTGGTAAACATCGAGAATTGTACACTGTCTGTAAATCACAACTAAAATATTTATCATTAATGTCAAATTGTTTTACATGTTCACCATAAGGAACTAAATATTTTATATACCCAAAGCACTATAAGTTAGGCTCTGCTGTTTTGTCTTCATTTCCTTATTTATGATTCCAATAGACAGAGATGAAAGGGCAATTAATACAACTAAGCCAAATTAACACTATTGTTATAAATGCCATTAATTTTGGCTGGGCACAACCAATTCATAAATAAAACATGTTTTGTGTTTAATGCTGATGGCTCATGGGGTACTTTGATTTTCAAATGGTTATAAAGCATATTGTTTGCTGTAAGCCTAAGAAATACAATTTCATTGGACAGCTTCTGTGCGTGTTCTTGAGGATGAATTTGTCATTTTGTGATTCCTTTTGATACTAGCCCATTATTTTACAAGAGCTGCAACAGGACTTAAAAATGTATTCATAAACTGACTACCAAATAATATTTAAATGCATAGCCCCAAAAATAATTTATCACATAAATATCTGCACTACACTTAGCGGCAGATTTATCAAGAGTCGAATTTTGAAGTACAAAAAACGTAAAAATTCGACCATCAAATTAAAAAACGTTGAATTCGAATATCGAATTCAAAGTTTTTTCAACAAATTAAGCAATCCTGCGGTCGAATAAAAACAAATAAAAATATTAAATTATTCGGATCGAACGATTCTTAGTGATCGATCGAAGGATGTCTATTCGACCAAAAAAAAACTTTGTGCTCTGGAAGGTCCCCATAGGCTAACATTGCACTTCGGTAGCTTTAATTTGGCGAAGTATGAAGTCGAAGTTTTTTTTAAATAGTCAGTACTTCGATTATCGAATGGTCGAATAGTCAAACGATTTTTACTTCGAATTGTTCGAATTGAAGTCGAATGGAAGTCGAATGGTCAAATATAGCCTATTCAATATCAAAGTACCCAAAAATTGACTTTGAACTTTTTGAAATTCGTACCGAGCTTAGTAAATCTGCCCCTTACTCTTCTGTGGCTCTTGTAGTTTGATTTACACTTCTGGTACAGGCCTCATTTTTACAAGCACTTGTGCCTGTGAGGCTAGGGAGGGGGATTGGCAGAATAGACTTGCAGGCAAAAACTCAAAAATAATTATCTGTTTGGATTGCAAAGGAAAAAGGAGTCTTTCAGAAACAATTGGGAAGACCTCCAGACCCTACCCAACAGGAATAGCAGATAATTACTGTTGAGGAACTGGCGAGATGCCACAAAACACCAGTTCTTCTAAACACCATGACCATTTATACATTTTTGAAGGTTAAATAAAAGTTACTTTTTACAGAGAATCTTGTGCACCATAAAATATATATTTTAGCAAGTAATTAGAAGTGTTTAGAATGTTAACTATTCAGTCTTAACCTTAGTCATGGAACTAAGACAAAAGAAAACTTGATAATTTACCATTACGATAAGGCAGAACTTCTTTTTTCAAGTTTGGAAATTCATGACAATTAGTCATCTCTAACACACTAAATAATTTTCCTGTGTGCCTTCCAGCATGAACTTAGGTCAACTAAATAAAGCAAAAACATTTCTTGATTCGAGAGTTACCAAGGTAAGAGTGTGCTTCTGGGGGTAATGATGTTAGGCCAAAATCTTAGCCTATTCCTACAGAAGTTGGGTCGCAATGTGAGGAAACACAGGTGGCCAGTCGGAGGCACAGAATATAATGTAAGTTATGAAAACATTGCAGCTACAAACTACATGCATACGACTGTCGGAATGCAGAGGCGCATGCTGCGTCTTCAACCAACAGTCAGATGCATGTAGTTTGTAACTGTGATGTTTCTATAACTTACAAATATATATATATATGCATTATGGTCCATTAACAATCCGTATGCTATAAGTAGACAACTTTAATTCATTACTTCACATCTGTCAGCTATTTTGTACAGGTCTTATTTTCTTGCACAGTCATTTAAAAGATTCTGCTTAAAGACTAAGCACTGTTTTATTACTGGGGAAAAACATATTCCAAATCTCTATATCCTTATAACTTGGTCCTCAACACATCTGTTCACTGTGGTTATTTAGAGTGCAGTAAAATGTTTAGGATGGCATTATCAACTTCATCATTTATATCATTTAACTAAAGTCCTATAAATGTCTATAAGGATTGTTTCAGCTTTCTCATCAAGTTAACTATTCTTTAGCTCTGCAGCGCTTATTTCTAATCTCAAAGGTTTAAGCTCAGTTTCTGGGCACATTTGTGTTTTTCAAGTCCCTCTCCCATGCCCTTTGTTATGTGAACACTCAGCAGTTGGTCTAAAATTCAAAGACAAGAAAGTGACATTTTTAGGGATCTGGTGTCAGAGCCAGTAATGTCTCCTGATGATGGTTGTCACTTGGGGCAAATTAATTTCTTCTCATTCTGAACTGCCTTCAGAAAAAAATATCTGATTGTTCATTTAAATCAAAAGAATCAGCATGGCAATGGAAGGGGAATGCAAAATGTTCTTGGTGGACTTTGTTGTTGAAAGACATGAAGTGGGAGAACAAGGACAAGAATGGAAGTCCCAGTGGGAACCCCAAATTTCTTTCATATATCATTAATCTTTTTTTTTCTGGATTGGCCTTGTTCTCAGTTAGATGCTGCAATACTTTATCACATGAAACTGCAAAGAGAGTTACCAAAACCTAGCAAGCAGGAAAAGGTTCACAGGGAAACAACTAGGGGGCAAATTCATTAACCTCTGAAAATTCGCCAGCAACAGCTTCGCTCACATCGCAACGCTTCGACACGTAGATTCGCCAGGACAATAATAATTCACTAAAAGCCTAAGTTGTGTTCAGGGAACCGAAAGCTGGTGAATTTGCGCTAGCGTTACTGCACCAAGCGAAGCGAAGTTGCGCTAGCATTGCCTCATTGCATACGGCGGGAAGTTAAAGTTGAATGGACGTATATGTTGCAGCAAATACATTACACTAAACAAGCCCGGGAAACCTTAATAAAAGAAAATAAAGTTATTATATTGGCCTACACATGAGCCCAGTATATAGTTTATGTACCATATGTTATGAAATGTAGGGGGGAAGTGGGTTACTCCCAAAAAAAATTTACCCAGCCTCATCACCCTGAAAAAGGAAAAGATGCAATCTTTTTTTAGAATAACTCTTATCTTCTCTATTGCACTTCGCCTGGTCTGAGGTGGTGAAGGCAAGTCTGGCGCAAGAGGTAATGTTCAGTAATCCGCATCTTAGTGAATTTGTGTAGTTACGTCCATTCTACAGAGTGCAAATTTGTTAGGGAGCAAAGTATCGCTAGAGTCTATCTCCTTCGGTAGCGAAGTTACTTCGCCCTTTAGTAAATTTGCCCCCAAGATCCTAGCATGATCATTGTATTTGTTTTTATTTAAATACATTTATCACCTTCAGACATATACAGATCCCCAGATAAGATCGTATCTCTTGAGATGTTCTCGAACCCCGTGTACTCTAGCTCCCAGAATCCTCAGGCTCCAAAAGGGAGTCAAGGGATGTTTTTTTTGCACTTCCAGGTCATAAGAACAGAGGCCTTTAGTAAGAGATTGAATGTTGCGCACTATATTAAGATTTGGCTAGAACACAAACCTTATCTTCATAAATGTATATTTATTTATAGCTATGCAAGCTCACATGGGTACTCAGATTATCTTGCTTGAAAATTCAGCTGTTACTGCTTTGCCCCTTTCATTGTTATCCCAACACATGTTGGGAGTGGTTGAATGACAAATTACTACATAAGACTTATAAAAATTCACTATATGCTCACATTTTCCATTACAGTTTTGTTTCTTATAGGACCATATCTATGTTGGCATATATTTAATATAAGTTTATTGGAAGTTAAAAGTACAATTAATTAGAGATTCACTGATTTGTATTTCCATACTATCCCACGTTGAGTCTAACATTGTGCTTCTTTGCAGCCAGTGGAAGAAACAACATACAGTAGATAGAAAGCATGTAAGCACATTATTGTATCTTAAAAAGTCCATTCATATTTATTTTATTAAAGGAAAAAGTCAGGTGTACTTTAGAACCGTGGCACTGGTACTCTTACAACTGCCGTAGCCGTCTACATTTCATACAGCTTTACAAACCCCCATGGGAACTTACTACTGCTCATTGCACGCATACCACTTACAGCCCCACACTTACAAACATAATACTTCAGCTCCCCAAGGAAAAGAAAGCCATTACTACAGAAACATTGCATTTTCTACATGTTACTGTATATGTGATGAAACAACAGCTTCTCTTTTTATACTGTATATTGTTAATATCAGCAAGTAATATTACAGTCCTTTGAATATGTTTTTCCTTTAAATAAATGTATTTTATATCTATACATAAACATCTCAAGTTCAACAAATATACATTTATGAGTGGCAAGTAATAAAAGACCTAAAGACATAAATAAGAAGGAAAAATGAGAAATACCATTGAAAAATAGCAACAGTTTTTTTGTCCTGCAAATTATGATTGCACTTTGTGTATTTGTTTAAGATCTGTTTGCAGGTCGATTTTATGCCATAAAATAGCTTATTCTTTTGGTAAGAATTTTTAACACTTGTTTTTGTGTTAAAAAGGGCAAAGTTTGCTAAAGATATTGGGGCTCATTTATTAACGCAGCGCAGCGCATAAGTGGACGCAAAAGATTGTCTGCGACATCACGAGTGTGATCGCTAATATATTTGCGTGATATTGGGCATAACACAGAGCTTTTGCGATGGTTTTGTTTATGCGCATTGCGCAAAAGATTGGGCATTTATGTCGCAAACGATGCCGTGGTTGTTAGGGGCGTGGCTGTGGGCGTGGCTACAATGCGCTTGCACTGCGGCCGTCGCAGATTTGCGTCTGTATATGTGCAAAACTGCTGCGCTAGCAGAGCCACACTGCTAAACTGGGTTCTGGCAAATACAATGGGGCTGCTGTTGGTGGGGATGTTTGTTAACTCAAAGTTTACTCAAAGATGAACAACCCCTGTAAAGTGCATATTAACCACGCCTTCCACCCAACATGTTTATATTGACCAAGGTTCCTTTAAGGGTATCAGGTAGGCTAAACACCTTTGCAACCAAACAAATATTAGCACAGAAACAAATGCAGATGCGTCTAAGTGAACGCAATATGCACAATATGTGACGCAACTAATTAAAGCAGCGCATTCATACATGAGCACAACTAATCCTTACCTTTGCGGTATCTTCCTGTGCGCACAATTTATTATAAGCACTGCGACAGCTGATACGCAGTTTCACAAGTCGCACCTACATTAGCGCACAAAATCGCACTGTTAAGGTATCGTGCGCTACATTATTAAATACTCGCATGCGCTGGGCAAATGTCAGGCCACTGCGCTCTTTTTAGCACTGCGCTGCGTTAATAAATGAGCCCCATTGTCACTTACTGTATAACATCACACCAGCTGGTAGCATTTGCTTCCAGAGAGCACCACAAAGTGATCCTCTTGCAGCATCTTCTCTTTTCTCGAGGCTGCACATGCGTAGTAGAGCTATTTCATTCTTCTGCACACCAGTCTGACCCAGAAAATATTAAAAAAGAAAAAGCCAGAAGAAGATCACTCCAAGGTGCTTGATTGAATAATCTCCTGATAGTTGCACCGGCCCAGGGTTTCAGGTAAATAAATGCGATCACTTGGATTTTCCTAACTTTTGGCACCCCTAAGTAAAAAGACATTTCCTTCTCCTTTAAAAGCAAACATCTATAGGTTCTACACTGCATTCTAGGTTCATGCTCTAGGTTACTGTAACTGGGCATATTTTGTTTCTTTTATTGTTGGGAATAGTGCAGTTGGGCAAACAGCAAGATGTGCAATCCTTTTCTCCATTGCTGTTTGAGTTGAATATTCACATTGCGCAGTAGGTTGCCCAAAGCTAATCTGGTCCTGCAGACCCGTATACATGTTTCTACTCAGCAATCACCACCAGGGTGCCTACATGTAGTCAATAAAATTCACCCATGTGATTGGGAAAGGAGGCCCTATGCGGTAGTGCTAAGCATTAAAATCAGGGCCGTTCCAGGAGCTGCTGCTGCCTGAGGTCGCAGCCCCGATGCCGCTCCTCTCTCCGGGCTTTCAAATTTTAGCTTCAGAGCAGGTCCAGGGGGGCATCACTAGTGCAGTAAGCACTATTGTGCTCTCAGCACTAGCAGAGCTGAATTTCCATATTAAAAAACTGAATTTCAGCTATCAGAGGTGGTTTTTGCTGCCCCTGGTAACTGCCCATTTAATGCCATGGCAGGAGCAGCCCTTATTAAAATCACATATTATCATTCCACAACTCCAAATTGAAAGATAATCCACTGACCTGTACTGGGAAAAATGATACCTTTAATGTAAATTTAACCAATGCTCCAGTAAGGTGTCTTATTTAGTTATTTTTGTCTCCCTTCTCCTTTTACTTTTTTTATTCCTTTTTTTGTTATTTAAAGTTCTGTTTATTGATTATAACCAATGGCAGTATAGCTCGCTGATATCTGTAACCTATGATGTGCTTTTCAAATGTCTATCATTATAATGAAAAAATTAAAAATTAAAAAAAAAAAAAAACATTGGGTGGGGGTTTAAGATGTGAATGCACAACATATTCTGTTTGGAATAGTATTGTTCTTTGAGAGGTACATCACCGAATAGAATTTCAGCGTCACTACCCAAACACAAAAGAGCAGAGCAGTCAATCTTACTGATGGGGTCAGTGCCATTCAAGAGTTTAGTGTCCTACCTTCAGGAGACACACACACACATAGCCTGTGTATTGAGCAAGATCTTCATCTGGATATTGTTAGAGTAGGTTAATAGAAGCTGGAGGGAAGTGTGTGACCATTCGTTTGCTGGTAGATGAAGATTGTTCATCTAAAAAAATTATGGAGACTATTCTAATGAGCATTAAAGAAAAAAAATGTGTTATTCTTGAAGGAATAATAACACAAGAAAATGAAAGCGTTTTAAAGTAATTAAAATATAACATACTGTTGCCATGCACTGGTAAATCTGATGTGTTTACATCAGAAACAAACAAATTGCTGTGTAGCCATGGTGATGGTGACTGCCATTCAATTTGGAAGGTTACACACCAGATAACAGAGAAGCTCCGTAATAGCATACATTACAATAGTATTGTACAGAGTGTATCTATTATCTGCTATTTTAACCTGTGACTTGCATGATTGCCCCCTTGCCTATACAACAGCTTGTTTATATACATAAGCTATTGTTAAATTACTGTTCCTTTAAGCTCTCATGCTATTTAAACATAGTAGGTCCTATTAAAGGGAACTTGAAACCAAAATAACATTTTGCCTAATAAGGGAAATTACATTTTTAGGAATTTTACAATATACAGGCAGGGTCGGACTGGGGGGCTTGGGGCCCAACGAGGCTTCTGCCTCAGGGCCCCCTCTCTTGCCCCCCCAGAGCTCAGGGCTCCGAGTCTGGCAACGCCCCGTTGCGCAAGCCCGTGTACGCATGCAGCATTTTTGCCATGACCAATAGGTCACTGCAGGAAGCAAAGCAGGGGCCCTCTAGAGCCTGGAGCCCACCAGGGTTTTTCCTGGTGTCCCGCCAGCCCAGTTCGACCCTGTATACAGATATGGGACTTGTTATCCAGAATGCTTGGGACCTGGGGGTTTCTGGATAACAGATCTTTCCATACTTTGGATCATCATACCTTAAGTCTACTAGAAAATCATGTAAACATTAAATAAACCCAAGAGGCTGGTTTTGCTTCCATTAAGGATTAATTATATCTTAGTTTGGATCAAGTACAAGCTACTGTTTTATTATTACAGAGAAATTATTTTTAAAATTTGGATTATTCATATAAAATGCAGTCTATGGAAGACAACCGTTACGTAATTTGGAGATTTCTGGATAACGAGTTTCTGGATAACTATAAAACTATGTACAAAATTTGGCAGGGAACAAAAAAGTCGCCAAGAAAAAATTGTCGCTGAGATAAAAAAGTTGCCATAAGGAAAAACGCCCATTAACTTGAATGCATTTTGAGTGAGAAAAAATTGTTGCATGCGTAAAAAAAAACTGTTGCGTCAAAAAAATCTGACACCCAATCTGTTTTGTTAATTTTTCATATTTTTTTAGAGTTTTGCAAATTTTTCAGCCAAGAGAAATATGACTGATTTGCTCATCATTAATAAATACACTTACTATTTAAGGCAACATGAAATGTTAAAGCAATGTAACAGAAGCCATTAATTTTACCAATGAAAATTTGGTTGTTAAGAATTACATTTACCTTTATTTCCTTTCCTTTATTTTCCTGTATAATTGTGGCCCCCACATGCTGTGTCTGTTTACCATATGTGAGATTTAAAAGGTATCACTACAGAGATTAACTGCCCCCTGCATTGTTTAAGGGCTCTTACACACGGCCGTTCCGACCTGCGCTCCCCTGCGTTCCGTTTTTTGGTGTTCAGCCGCAGGGGAGCGCAGGAATAGACGCAAGTAATTATTTGAAATGGGGCTGTACTCACTCAGGCGCGTGTAGGCGCCGAACGCAGGTTCAGACGCAACATGCTGCATTTTTCCTGCGTTCGGCGCCTACACGCGCCTGAGTGAGTACAGCCCCATTTCAAATAATTACTTGTGTCTATTCCTGCGCTCCCCTGTGGCTGAACGCCAAAAAACGGAACGCAGGGGAGCGCAGGTCGGAACGGCCGTGTGTAAGAGCCCTAAACCTCAAATTCAGACTCTAATCCCCTGTATTGCTCACACCTGTGATCCCCCTGCATTATTCACACTTGTGACACCTCTATTGTTTATATCCTAAAGCCTGTACTGTTCATACCTGAGACCCAGACTGAAACTACCCACATTGTTCACCTGTTCACACTTTGTACAAAATACTAATGGAGCACCAGCACTGTGTCACTGTATGTAGTACATATTAGAATGATAGCTTTCCCTGTCTCCTGCTCTGTTCTGCCTTTCCTCCCTGTGTGTGCCATTCTCTGCTTGCCCAGTGCTGCTTGTGTGTGCCATTCCCTGCTTGCCCAGTGCTGCTTGTGTGTGCCATTCTCTGCTTGCCCAGTGCTGCTTGTGTGTGCCATTCTCTGCTTGCCCAGTGCTGCTTTTGTGTGCCATTCTCTGCTTACTCAGTGCTGCTTGTGTGTGCCATTCTCCGCTTACTCAGTGCTGCTTGTGTGTGCCATTCTCTGCTTGCCCAGTGCTGCTTGTGTGTGCCATTCTCTGCTTGCCCAGTGCTGCTTGTGTGTGCTATTCTCTGCTTACTCAGTGCTGCTTGTGTGTGCCATTCTCCGCTTACTCAGTGCTGCTTGTGTGTGCCATTCTCTGCTTGCCCAGTGCTGCTTGTGTGTGCCATTCTCTGCTTACTCAGTGCTGCTGGTGTGTGCCATTCTCTGCTTGCCCTATGCTACCTGTGGTATGTAAGCCTGTTAGGGGTTTGTTATGGGGGTTGTTAGCATTTGGAGATTGTTGTTAAGGGCCCCTAAGGTGTTTAATCATGTGTTGGGGGGGGGTTGTTGTATTATCCACAGGGGAGGATGAGGCATATGGATTTAAGAGTATGTTTTACCATGACTTCAATTTTTCACATGGGTGATAAGGGATTTTCCTGCAGTGAGCACCAGCCATTTGTTTTTTTGGTGTGCTATCACAGTTAATGTGGATATGATCTTAAAAGTTATTGTGGTAATATGGGTGTGGTTTACAGTGGGTGTGGTTTAAAAGGGGGAGTGACCAACATTGACCACTAGGCCAGTAACATTTTGGCCCTCGGTACCACAGAAGTTGGACAGCACTGCTGTAGATATATTTGTATTCTATTAGGTGAAACTATGTCAGTTCAGAAAATGTAAGTTAAAGTTCGGTGAAAAGTAAAATGTTTACTGAGACTATTTATACATTCATACATTCCAAAAATGGTGACAGCGTCAAAGCCCAAAAACTCAGTTTTTGATCAATTTTATTTATTTTTTTTCCCAAATGACAATATGTGCTGGTTTATTAAAATTTTGATTTTTTTTTTCTGTTGCCATTCAAGAACATTGTGTAGAACATTAAACATTTTTTAAAAAGATTAACCCATTCAAATATAAATATGAATAAAATGAGATTGCAGGAAGTTTTACTAGAAAATATGAACATTAATAAATATGCTTCTTTGGGTTGGCTGTCAGTAAGTAAGCCTTTGTGATCACATTTGCTTGTTTGCATTAAATGGCTAATGTCAATTGCTTTAAAAGGAGAACTAAAGCCTAACTAAAGAAGTAGTTTGGAAATGTTGTACATTATGTTTTGGGCTTCTGTACCAGCCCAAGGCAACCACAGCCCTTTAGCAGTAAAGATCTGTGTCTCCAAAGATGCCCCAGTAGCTCCCTATCTTATTTTCTACTGATTCACTGCACATGCTCTGTGCTGCTGTCACTTACTGAGCTCAATGACCAACTCAAAAAATACTGTATGTACAAAATACAAATGTCACGCCCCGAAACGTTGCATCCGCAAATAAACGAGCAAGGTTAAATCCTGCTAGAAGTATCCATGTTGTGCTGGTGTGTCCTGTGTCTACACTGAATCTGAGGTCGTCCAATTCCTCTAGCACTTAGCACCTGGAGTTCCTGCTATTTCGGACGGCCAGGGTGTGCGAGTGTAAGTTTTTCTTCTTTTGCAAAATACAAATGTCACAATATAAGGCTGATTAGTACTTAATACAGATAATTACTACATGGCAGCACAGAAACCAGTGCAATTAGCAACCGAATGTAATAATCAGCATCAGCTTATATTACAGGCCAACCTCATTTTCTGCTTGATCATTTATGACGACCCCTAAGCTTAGCTTCTCAACAGCTGCTCAGAGCCGACTGAGCATGTGAGTGTCACAGACACTTTCCAAGATGGTGACAAGTTTGAAGTCCTGGATCATTGCTGCTATTGAGGAGCAGCTGACATTTTAGGCTGGTGCAATAACCCACCCAATCTTACTTGATTATATGGATATAGGGACGCTTCCCTTCCCTTAGCTATATTCGATAAACTAAAGCGATTAAAACAGGTCAGTAGATTTCCAGCCCAACATATCATACTTCCCACCACTACAGTGTAATAAAAAAAAAAAACTGCCGCGCATTTTGCCGCATAAATACACTAGCGTCATGTGCCATTGCCTCAGCTTGAAACCGCTAGCATATTTACAGATGAAGCCACTTGGATTTGTGAGTTAAATGCGTCATGACTCAGGGGTAATTGAAGAAACTGTGTTATCTTAAGTCATCTTAACTCATTTAATGCATTTAACCTTTTCATTAGCATACCAAAGCTCCATTGTTCACAATGGTGAATGCTTTAATTAGATGGGATGTTGTGACACAGTTTTCTGTGTTAAATGAGGTAAATGGGATATCTGTGTTTAGTTATTCTGTGTCAAACAGACAAACCAAAGTGGCTGCATCTGTACATGGCGGTCTGCTTTTTTTTAAAAAAAAACCACGGCGCGTAACGTGACAAAATAAAGTCTGCCCCTAGAAGGGGGCCCCAGGGAAAGTGTAGCCTAGGGGCCTCACATGTCCTTAATCCGCCACCCGCGAGAGTGCGCCGCGCTCAACCAGCTTAAGTAGCCATGGGTTTTCATCGTCGCACACCGATGACATCACTGGTAAGCGCCTGCCCTTCCACATGAAGATAGTCAGCCCGGCGAGTCTATGCACTTACACACTGTGACGCAGAGAGAAGCTGTGAGCCAGAGTCCCAGTCAGCAAGCCGGGGGGGGGGGGGGCCCGGTGAATTAGAATTATTTTAAATAAAATTTCACTGACTACTTCTTAGGTTTTATTTGGAATGAAACACTATATGCCAAATAGGAGAATTGTACAATGACTTTGGGTTGACTAATGCCTATTTTCCTAGACATTCCTAAATAGACTGAACTACACTAAATTTGAAGGAAGACCTGTAAGAAATACTTCATAAGGTATCCAAACATACAGGCACTGCCAGGTAGCAATACTAAAATTAGCCAAAATATCTGCCAATATATTCCATGTAAAGCAAATTAATAAATGAAACACTTAACAAAAAGTAAGTAAAACAAAGCTTACAGTATATGCTGTCATTTTGGCTATATTTTTTGCTTTGTAGGAAGGAAGCAGGGAGGTATCGCGAAATAGGAAAAACCTTCAACATAAAAGCAAATTAGGTATGGGATAGGTAAGGAGGGAGAAAAGACATACAATAACTTCAATGTGCTTATACTGTAAATAGTGATGGGCGAATTTATTCGGCAGGCGCGAATTCCCAGCGAATTTGCATGATTCGCCGCCAGCTAATAAATTTGCGAAATGCCCGCGAAAATTCACCGAAAAAATTCGCTGGCGTCCAAAAAAAGTTTCGCCGCGTCGAAAAAAAACGGACACCGGCGTCAAAAACGGGCGCCGGTGTCAAAAAAACAAATTTTTCGCTGTTTTGCATTTTTCGACGAAGCGAAACTGCGCAAATTCGCCCATCACTAACTGTACATACAATATATCTTGTGAGAGATTATAATAGTACCATATGAGTGCATACTGTATGAATATTTATCTTTTCAAACGTAATTCATTGGAAAGTATCGATTTCATTTATATCTATATATTACATAGGTATATATAAAATACAGAGACTAACTTTCTATATTCCCATTAAGAAAGTCTGGTAAATGGGTAGGCTTTTGTGTGTAAGAGGTTTGTGACTTTGCAGAAAATAATCTGAGCAGAAGGGAGAAAGCATATAAGACTGTTTTTTCTTTTGTCATACTTTCACTTCTTATTTCTGCAGTGTTATACAATGTCAACACAGAAAACCAAGATGCTTTTTTTGGCACAGGACAGAGCAATGTACCACAAATCGATATCAAGACTAGTTTTAATAAAGGAAAAAATAAATCCATTAAACACCAGCTTTCACCTTCATTTTGTACCTTTTTATTTTGAATGGCACAGTTTCCTTTCCCTATAGTCCAGCTGGAGGTTGTTCCTGAAATATTTTCTCTTTAGGACCCCTTCATTTTATTATCCCTAGCATATACTAAAACCAGTGGCTTTATTTGACCCTAATTTTGCAGTCAGCTGTTTTTGTTTGGTTTTTTAAGTGCCATTCAAATATCCTATTTTGATAGTTCTTTCTAGTGCAATATGTGTATTCACTTACCTTTTTTCCTTCATTAGAACTGTCCATAATAGAAGCAATTGTAAAATACTTTGTGAGCTGCCTCCTTTATAAACCAACAGCTGCTAGACTACTGAGTCTCCATGCCACTTCCTAAATGCAGTTGTCTTAAAGTAATGGAAAGTGTAGACAATACAAAGGACATTAGGCTGTCAGGACACACAATGGAAGAAGAGCTAAAAATGTTTCATCTTATAACCTGTTCCCAGGATACGAAAGAAACCCTTTACGTGTCTTCTGTGCTAGGCTACAATGGGACTGAAGGTCAAAATCCTGTGCTGAGAAAGCAATGTCTGTATAATTACAACAGAAAACAGATAACAGACGTACTAACCCTAGACATGCCAGTATGCCAGTATAATTATTACAGAAAACGGAGGGGGGGGGTCAGCATACAAACCCCAGATGTGCCAGTATAACCACTGTTGAAATGGCCAGTGAACACTCCATTAACCTCAGACATGCCAACAAGATCACTGAAAAATGGCCAATGAGCACTCCAGACATTCCATTAAAATCAAGCAAAATACCAACACTGATGTTTTCTTCTTTCCTTGTGCTCCCAAACTGCTTGTCTCATTCTCTCCCTCTGCCTGGCTCCTGTAAACAAATCCAAAAGGGCTACGTGTTCCACAGTGCACTGTACAGCCATCTTGGATTTTTTTCTCAAGCTGCAGAGAGCTGCAACAACCTAGACAAAGTGGGGCAATGGGGGACAGTGGTTTTAAGCTGAAAAATGGGACACTTGGGAGGTATGAGCCAGGCTAGTCAGAAAACTGTTAATTTTCTGGTGTGAGGAATTAGGATTTTGGGGTAGGACCCTGACATGCACCCATGACAGTGGCACTGGAGGCTTCAGGAGAAGTGATGGGGAATTTGAGCCATTTTGTTTTGATGAAAATTTGCGAAACAGCAAAAATTTGCCCAAAATGCATTAAAGTCTATGGGCGTCAACATTTTTTTGACGCATGTCATTTTTTTGGTGAAACTTGACAAAAAATATTGTTCATCAACATTCAGGAGTGAGAGAAAGAACAATAGTGAGTAAGGTGAATTGCTTAACTGTGCTGTCAGCTTCTAGTGTTCAAATCTTTACCTTGCCATGTTTGGGAAAACTGCTATAATAAAGTCTGTGCTTTGGTTCATTGTGCCACCTTTTCACAGAAAATGCCTGTTTAACGATCTTATCATTGATGGGAGTCCACCATCCACATGCAGTCCTGTTACAAACCTGCTTATCAAGCTGCAACACAAACTAAGTGATAATTTAATTATTACTGTAATCACTTTCAGTCTATACAGGACCTGTGTGAGGATCCTATCAACTGATTTTGTGATCAAAAGTAGGGATGTAGCGAACGTCGGAAAAAAAGTTTGCGAACATATTCGCGAACTTGCGCAAAAATGCGAGCGGTTCGCGAACGGTTCGCGAACCCCATAGACTTCAATGGGAAGGCGAACTTTAACATCTAAAAAAGACATTTCTGGCCAGAAAAATGATTTTAAAGTTGTTTAAAGGGTGCAACGACCTGGACAGTGGCATGCCAGAGGGGGATCAAGGGCAAAAATGTATCTGAAAAATCTGCCTGTGTGTGCTTGGAAGAGATAGTGTAGGGGGAGAGCTGTTAGTGATTTCAGGGACAGATGATAGTAAGTTTGCTGGCTAGTAATCTGCTTGATACTGCTCTGTATTGGAGGGACAGAAGTCTGCAGGGATTTGAGGGACATTTTAGCTTAGGTAGCTTTGCTGGCTAGTAATCTACTGTTCTCTTTAAACAACTGCCATACGTTGACCTTGTAGGCATTGTTTGCCCAGTTTTTTTGGACGCAGCCACTGAAGCACAGTTGCCAGAAAAAATATGCCATATAAATGCTGAAAATAGTAATTTTTCGCCATACGTTGACCTTGTAGACATTGTTTGCCCAGTTTTTTTTGGACGCAGCCACTGAAGCACAGTTGCCAGAAAAAATATGCCATATAAATGCTGAAAATAGTAATTTTTCGCCATACGTTGACCTTGTAGACATTGTTTGCCCAGTTTTTTTGGACGCAGCCACTGAAGCACAGTTGCCAGAAAAAATATGCCATATAAATGCTGAAAATAGTCATTTTTTGCCATACGTTGACCTTGTAGGCATTGTTTGCCCAGTTTTTTTGGTCGCAGCCACTGAAGCACAGTTGCCAGAAAAAATATGCCATATAAATGCTGAAAATAGTCATTTTTTGCCATATACGTTGAGTCAACGTATGGCAAAAAATGACTATTTTCAGCATTTATATGGCATATTTTTTCTGGCCTCTGTGCTTCAGTGGCTGCGGCCAAAAAAACTGGGCAAACAATGCCTACAAGGTCAACGACGTTGACCTTGTAGGCATTGTTTGCCCAGTTTTTTTGGCCGCAGCCACTGAAGCACAGAGGCCAGAAAAAATATGCCATATAAATGCTGAAAATAGTCATTTTTTTGGTCGCAGCCACTGAAGCACAGTTGCCAGAAAAATTATGCCATATAAATGCTGAAAATATAAATTTTTTTTGGTTGCAGCCACTGAAGCACAGAGGCCAGAAAAATTATGCCATATAAATGCAGAAAATATGCATTTTTTGGTCGCAGCCACTGAAGCACAGTTGACAGAAAAATTATGCCATATAAATGCTGAAAATATAAATTTTTTTGGTTGCAGCCACTGAAGCACAGAGGCCAGAAAAATTATGCCATATAAATGCAGAAAATATGCATTTTTTTGGTCGCAGCCACTGAAGCACAGTTGACAGAAAAAATTATGCCATATAAATGCTGAAAATATAAATTTTTTTGGTTGCAGCCACTGAAGCACAGAGGCCAGAAAAATTATGCCATATAAATGCAGAAAATATGCATTTTTTTGGACGCAGCCACTGAAGCACAGTTGCCAGAAAAAATATGCCATATAAATGCTGAAAATAGTCATTTTTCGCCATACGTTGACCTTGTACACATTGTTTGCCCAGTTTTTTTGGTTGCAGCCACTGAAGCACAGAGGCCAGAAAAAATTAAACCAGTAGGGTTTGCACCCTAGTTTGTAACGGTGGCGGAGGGAGGAGGACGCTAAAGGACAGCTGTGTGTGGAGTCATGAGGCTTGAAGAGAAGGACAGCTGCATAGAAGTCAGAACAAGTCTTCCGGCGTGCAGTAACCCTCCGAGATCCACCCCTCATTCATTTTAATAAAGGTCAGGTAATCGACACTTTTGTGACCTAGGCGAGTTCTCTTCTCAGTTACAATCCCTCCTGCTGCACTGAAGGTCCTTTCTGAGAGCACACTTGAGGCTGGGCAAGACAAGAGGTTCATGGCAAATTGTGACAGCTCTGGCCACAGATCAAGCCTGCGCACCCAGTAGTCCAGGGGTTCATCGCTCCTCAGAGTGTCGATATCTGCAGTTAATGCCAGGTAGTCCGCTACCTGCCGGTCGAGGCGTTCTTTGAGGGTGGATCCAGAAGGGTTGTGGCGCTGCCTTGGACAGAAAAACATTTGCATTTGTCTGACGTTACAGACCGGCCAAAGGGCTTTGTCCTTGCAGGTGTGCTCGTGGCAGGATTACTGGCACCTCTGCCCCTGGAATGTTGATGAGTTCCTGAAGTGACATCACCCTTAAAAGCATTGTACAACATGTTTTGCAGGCTGGTTTGTAAATGCCGCATCTTTTCGGACTTGTGGTATGTTGGTAACATTTCTGACACTTTATGCTTGTACCGAGGGTCTAGTAGCGTTGCGACCCAGTACAGGTCCTTCTCCTTAAGCCTCTTGATACGGGGGTCCTTCAACAGGCATGACAGCATGAAAGACCCCATTCTCACAAGGTTGGATGCAGAGCTATCCATCTCCGCTTCCTCATTATCAAGGACTGCATCATCCACGGTCTCCTCCCCCCAGCCACGTACAAGACCAGGGGTCCCCAAAAGGTCACCACTAGCCCCCTGGGAAGCCTGCTCCTGTTGGTCCTCCTCCTCCTCCTCCACAAAGCCACCTTCCTCCTCTGACTCCACTTCTGGCACCTCTCCCTGCGTTGCAGCAGGTGCCTGGGTTCGTTCTGGTGATTGCGACCATAAATCGTGCGCTTCCAGCTCCTCGTCACGCTGGTCTACAGCCTCATCTGTCACTCGTCGCACGGCACGCTCCAGGAAGAAAGCGAAGGGTATTAGGTCGCTGATGGTGCCTTCGGTGCGACTGACCATATTTGTCACCTCTTCAAAAGGTCGCATGAGCCTGCAGGCATCGCGCATAAGCACCCAGTAACGGGGGAAAAAAATCCCCAGCTCTGCAGATCCAGTCCTACCACCCAGTTCAAAAAGGTACTCGTTGACGGCCCTTTGTTGTTGCAGCAGACGTTCCAACATAAGGAGCGTTGAATTCCAGCGAGTCTGGCTGTCAGAAATCAAACGCCTGACTGGCATGTTGTAGCGCTGCTGAATGTCAGCAAGGCGTGCCATGGCTGTGTAGGAACGTCTGAAATGGGCCGACACCTTTCTGGACTGGGTGAGAACGTCCTGGAATCCTGGGTACTTGGAGACAAAACGTTGGACTATTAAATTTAACACATGTGCCATGCAGGGCACATGTGTTAAATTTCCCAGTCTCAACGCTGCCAACAGATTGCTTCCATTGTCACACACCACTTTTCCGATCTGCAGTTGGTGTGGGGTCAGCCACCGATCGGCCTGTGACTGCAGAGATGACAGGAGTACAGATCCGGTATGGTTTTTGCTTTCCAGGCACGTCATCCCCAAGACAGCGTGACAACGGCGTACCTGGCACGTCGAATAGCCTAGGGGGAGCTGGGGGTGCACAGGTGTGGAGGAGGAGAAGGAGGACCCAGCAGCAGAGTAAGAAGAAGAAGAGGAAGAAGACGAGGTAGAGAGCGATGGAGGAGTAGAGGTGGTGGCAGAACCGCGTGCAATCCGTGGCGGTGACACCAACTCCACTGTTGTTGTTGTTGAGCTACCCATTCCCTGCTTCCCATTCCCAGCCATTACCAAGTTCACCCAGTGGGCAATGTAGGTGACATACCTGCCCTGACCATGCTTGGAGGACCATGCGTCAGTAGTCATATGGACCTTTGGCCCAACACTAAGTGACAGAGATGCGGTAACTTGGCTCTGCACATGTTGGTACAGGTGTGGTATTCCCTTTTTAGAAAAAAAATTGCGGCTGGGTACCTTCCACTGCGGTGTCCCAATTGCTACAAATTTGCGGAAGGCCTCAGAGTCCACCAGCTGGTATGGTAAAAGCTGGCGGGCTAAGAGTGCAGACAAGCCAGCTGTCAGACGCCGGGCAAGGGGGTGACAGTCAGACATTGGCTTCTTACGCTCAAACATGGCCTTCACAGAAACTTGGCTGGTGGCAGATGACTGGGAATGGGAACAGGTGGTCAAGGTGGAAGGCGGAGTGGAGGGTGGTTCAGATGGGTCAAGGAGAGCAGAGGTAGAGCAGTAAGATGCTGGACCAGAAGGAGTGTGGCTTTTAGTTTGCCTGTTGCCTTTGAGGTGTTGCTCCCAAAGTGCTTTGTGCTTGCCGCTCATGTGCCTTCGCATAGAAGTTGTACCTATGTGGCTGTTGGGCTTACCAAGGCTCAGTTTCTGACTGCACTCATTGCAAATTACAATGCTTTTGTCAGAGGCACACACATTAAAAAAATCCAACACTGCTGACTTTTTGGAAGTGTGCGATCTGGCGGTAACAGTAGAAGTTGGCGGCATTGGCGGCAATGGCGGGTGCGTTGGCCGGCTGAACACAGGTGCCGATACATGTTGTTGCCCTACTGATCCCTGCGGGCTGTCCTCCCTGCTTCTTCTAAGTCTTATTCTCCTACTGCCTCTCTGACTCTCCGTCTCTCCATCTGAACTACCCTCCTCTTGCTCTCTTCTACTAGGCACCCACAAAACATCAATCTCCTCATCATCATTCTCCTCAGATGCATCAATTTCTTCTGACACATCACAGAAGGAAGCAGCAGCGGGGACCTCCTCCTCATCAATCATCATTATGTCCATCTCTGTCGTGTTCTCTGCCAGAATTAAATCTGGTGTAACGTCCTCATCTCCTTCATCTTCTTCTGCCAATAATGGTTGCGCATTACTCAGTTCAAGAAACTCATGGGAAAATAACTCCTCTGACTCCAGTGAAGAAGGGGCACCGGTGGTGGAGGAAGTGTTACGTGGGGTGGCCATAGCAGTGGAGGATGAGGAGGATGTTGTGGTAAAGTTAGAAACGGTAGAGGATGGGGTGTGCTGTGTAAGCCAGTCAACTACCTCTTCAGCATTTTGGGAGTTCAGGGTCATTGGCTTTTTAAAACTGGGAAATTTGCTAGGGCCACAGGATTGCATAGCAGCACGGCCCCTAGCACGGCCTCTGCGTGGCGGCCTGCCTTTGCCTGGCATTATTTTTAAAAAAACAACAACAACAAAAACTCAGTTGGTTTTTCTGGAAACGATAATACACACAGCTAGATGGCAGTTTGAAGAAAACAGTGTGCAAATAATGCCTACAAGGTCAACGTATACACAGCGGTGGATACGGATTACGTAAAATATAAGAATGCTGCTTGAAAAAAAGTAACTCAAGTGGTTTTTCTAGAGACGATAATATTATCAATATTTAGACAAAATGTGAACAAGCTCACACAGCTAGATGGCGGTTTGAAGAAAACACTGTGCAAATAATGCCTACAAGGTCAACGTATACACAGCGGTGGATACGGATTACGTAAAATATAAGAATGCTGCTTGAAAAAAAGTAACTCAAGTGGTTTTTCTAGAGACGATAATATTATCAATATTTAGACAAAATGTGAACAAGCTCACACAGCTAGATGGCGGTTTGAAGAAAACACTGTGCAAATAATGCCCACAAGATCAACGTATACACTACTACAGCGGTGGATACGGATTACGTAAAATATATTATGGCTGCTTGAAAAAAGTCACTCCGGTGTTTTTTCTGGAGACGGTAATATTATGGATATTTAGACAGAATGTGAACAAGGTCACACAGCTAGATGGCAGTTGGTTGAATAACACACTGGGCAAAAAATGCCTACAGGGCAAATAATGCCTAAAAGGTCAACTTATACACTACTACAGCGATGGATACGGATTACGTAAAATATATTATGGCTGCTTGAAAAAAGTCACTCCGGTGTTTTTTCTGGAGACGGTAATATTATGGATATTTAGACAGAATGTGAACAAGGTCACACAGCTAGATGGCAGTTGGTTGAATAACACACTGGGCAAAAAATGCCTACAGGGCAAATAATGCCTAAAAGGTCAACTTATACACTACTACAGCGATGGATACGGATTACGTAAAATTTATTATGGCTGCTTGAAAAAAGTCACTCCGGTGTTTTTTCTGGAGACGGTAATATTATGGATATTTAGACAGAATGTGAACAAGGTCACACAGCTAGATGGCAGTTGGTTGAATAACACACTGGGCAAAAAATGCCTACAGGGCAAATAATGCCTAAAAGGTCAACTTATACACTACTACAGCGATGGATACGGATTACGTAAAATTTATTATGGCTGCTTGAAAAAAGTCACTCCGGTGTTTTTTCTGGAGACGGTAATATTATGGATATTTAGACAGAATGTGAACAAGGTCACACAGCTAGATGGCAGTTGGTTGAATAACACACTGGGCAAAAAATGCCTACAGGGCAAATAATGCCTAAAAGGTCAACTTATACACTACTACAGCGATGGATACGGATTACGTAAAATATATTATGGCTGCTTGAAAAAAGTCACTCCGGTGTTTTTTCTGGAGACGGTAATATTATGGATATTTAGACAGAATGTGAACAAGGTCACACAGCTAGATGGCAGTTGGTTGAATAACACACTGGGCAAAAAATGCCTACAGGGCAAATAATGCCTAAAAGGTCAACTTATACACTACTACAGCGATGGATACGGATTACGTAAAATTTATTATGGCTGCTTGAAAAAAGTCACTCCGGTGTTTTTTCTGGAGACGGTAATATTATGGATATTTAGACAGAATGTGAACAAGGTCACACAGCTAGATGGCAGTTGGTTGAATAACACACTGGGCAAAAAATGCCTACAGGGCAAATAATGCCTAAAAGGTCAACTTATACACTACTACAGCGGTAGTAAAATAAAAAAAAGTAAAATAAAAAAAAATGAATATTAAAAAAAAAAAATTACAGTTGGTGCTGCTGAACTACTAGGAGCAGCAGATTAGCACACCAGTCCCACTCCCCAACACTGCTAGACTAATAGCACTGGGCTCTTATAGTAGTAGTAGTAGTAGTAGTAGTAGTAGTAGTAAAACAACAAAAAAATAAATAAAAGCAGTCCTTACAAGGACTACTGTTATTGCAGCAGTCAGCAGATGAGATCAGAAGCAGGACAGCTGCCCACTGCAGCTACATACAGAGCACTGCAGTAGAAGGTAGATTACTAGCCAGCAAAGCTACCTAAGCTTAAATGTCCCTCAAACCCCTGCAGACTTCTGTCCCTCCAATAACAGAGCAGTATCAACACGATTACTAGCCAGCAAACTTTCAACTGTCCCTGAAATCACTAACAGGCAGCAGCTCTCTCCCTACACTATCTCTTCAGCACACACAGGCAGAGTGAAAAAACGCTGCAGGGCTTCGGTTTTTATAGGGAAGGGGAGTGGTCCAGGGGAGAGCTTCCTGATTGGCTGCCATGTACCTGCTGGTCTGGGGTTGAGAGGGCAAAAAAAAGCGCCAACAATGGCGAACCCAAAATGGCGAACGTCGCGCGACGTTCGCGAACTTCCGGCGAGCGCGAACAAGTTCGCCGGCGAACAGTTTGCGCCATCTCTAATCAAAAGCAACTAGACAATGTTCCTCCTGTTGATTCCCATCATCGTTGTTTCCTTCTTTAATCTGTTTATCTGAAAGCAACATTTTGTCAGGGCACCTTAACTTATAAGAAAATTAGACACAAGAAAACATTGTTATAACTAGAAAGTTGGTTTGAAAAACATGTGAAGTCACTAAATGAAATCTGATTGGCTGTTGGCTCCACTCAGGTTTTCTAACTCAGAACCACTTTCATACCACTGTACAGATTTTGGGGGCCCTGTTTTAATAGTGTCAGAATGGCAGCAATTTAAATTTCCACACTGAAAGTCAATGAGTGACATCTGATTAACAGTTGGTCGATTTGCCTACTTTTTGTCAGTTTTTCAACTGCAGCCCCCCAGGGACCAACTGTGAAAAGTTTGGGGACCAAGACATAAATAGTATGAAAATGGAAACATTTTAAATTAAACCAATTCAATTTAACGGGGGAAATTTGACTCGCTGTTTGTGGGTCAGCTCATGTTTTCCTAACCTTGAACCACAGTTGGCCAATGACTAACTCAGTATGTGGACCCTGTGATAAATATTTAAAGAATGGAATCAGCTTACATTTAAACCAGTTAAACCCAATAAAATTGAAGGGGTAAAATCTGATTGACTGTTGGTGGCCCACCCACTTTTTCTAACCTGAATCCATAGTCACCCAGTGACAAACTACAACGTTTGGGGAATTTGGCATTCAAAGTGTGAAATGGCAGCAGATTATATTTCCCTATTGAAATCAATGATGGAGATTGTGGCTTTACCCACTTTTTATAACTTTGAATCTGTAGTCATCCAGTGACAAAATGTGCAAATTTTGAGGACCCTGGCCTAAATAATGTGAAAAACTTAAACAATAAAATTCAATTGGTGAAATCTGATTGGCTGTTGATGACTCCACCCACTTTCCCCAACCTTGTCCTTAAGTATAATGTACTGTTTCCCTGCAATGGTGCAACGTGTGTGTTTGTTTTAGAAACATTACTACTTGTTTATGTAAACAAGCTGTTGTGTAGCCATGGGGGGCACCATTCAAAGCACAGGTAACATAGCAGATAACAGATGCAATCCCATTGTATTATATTACAGATCTTTTCTGTTATTCTTATCTGTTATCTGCTAAGTAGCTTGTGCATCTTCTCCTTTTTTTGAATGGCTGCCCCCATGGCTACACAGTAGCCGATTTATATACGTAAACTACAGTTTTCTTTCTAAAGCAAACACATAACTTTTACCAGTGCATAGCAACAGTACATTATATTTTAATTACTCTAAAACAATTACATTTTTTGGTGTTACTGTTCTGTTAATCCCCCAGTGACCAACTGTGAAAATTGTGGCGATACTGGTGTTAAACATGTGAGAATAGCAGCAGTTTAAATTTTCCAATTAAAGTCAAAGGATGGAATTTGATTGGCTGTTGTTGACTCCTCCAACTTTATCCAACAAATGCTTTTGTTTCATTCGGGGTGACTATCTGATTCTAGTTTGTTGAGTGTGGCTTCAAATAATGGCAGCAGTTTGAAAATCTTCCCTGTCAAAGTCAATGGAAAAATTGGGGTGTTCGGCATGCCACCACAAAAACATGGAGGGCGGGATCACTTAGAAAAGCACAAGCAACCTGATCTGCTATAGGATGAAGACTTGTGGAGTGTTTGGGTGTTGGAGTGTTTAGAAATTGGCTTGTGCTAAGAATAAGAAGTGGAACTAGAAAGGGTCTGAGAACAAACTTCATATTGGTTTGAAAAAATATAATAAACTCACTAAATGAAATCTGATTGGCTGTTGTTGGCTCCTCCCATTTTAAGGCATCCAACCAATATTGCATTTTCATTAAAGTTCACCCCATAACTACGTGACTCAAGTTTGGTGAGTGTAGCCTCACAGCTATAAGAATGCCAGCAATTTAAAAGTCCCCATGCATAGCCAATGTTGTTGTTGGCTCCTCACACTTTTGGGCACCCAACCAATATCAACTTTTTATTTGGGTTCTCACCTTGCTAAAAGCTTCAGGTATTTTAAAAAAAAAATTCATATCAATTCTGCCCTCCAAAAATATTATTAGACCCAATATTCTTATATGGTTTATTTTTTATAAAAATGTAATAACTCACCCTGGTGGTCTAGTGGTGCGGCGAGGACACCCGCCACGCCACTCCTCTTCTTCTGTGTGCTGGTAAGTAGTGCACGTGTGCGCCCATCTTCTCTGTTTTTAGGCGCAAATTCAAAAGGATTTAAAGTGACAATTTGTATTTTCTTATTGGCCGTTATAGGTTATATCCTGTGAATTTGTTGGGTGCTATTTTGTATCTAGCTTTTATCTGATTCTTGTTGTGACCCCTGCCTGATTCTGTGATCCTGACCCCTGTCTGGTAAACCGACTATTCTGATTTCTGTACTCCGACCCGTGCCTGTCCTGACCATTCTTGATTGATTTCCCGGCTCCGACCCCTGTCTGTTTGACTCCGATTATTTTCTGCCTGCATCGACCCGGCCTGATTTGACTACGCTTTCTGTCTGTGACCTTCTGCCCAAAAAGTCTTTTGCATAACAATCGTGCCCCTCTGCTCGTCCAGAACCCTTAGCTTGGCTCCTCTCTTTATAAGACCTGGCGGCATCCGATTAGCCGAGGGCTCCTCCCAAGGTGAAAGGCGGAAGCAAGAGCTGAGACCAGGGAGCCTAGCATTGGTTCTGGATTTTGGGTGCCGATCGTTACATAAAGTTAATGTTAAAAAAAAAAAGTATGTCAGATTCCACTACTTACAGATGAAGCCACTTGGATTTGTGAGTTAAATGCGTCATGACTCAGGGTTAATTGAAGAAACTGTGTTATCTAAAGTCATCTTAACTCATTGAATGCATCTAACCCTTTCATTAGCATACCAAAGCACCATTGTTCACAATGGTGAATGCTTTAATTAGATGGGATGTTGTGGCACAGTTTTCTGTGTTAAATGAGATAAATGGGATATCTGTGTTTAGTTTTTCTGTGTCAAACAGACAAACCAAAGTGGCTGCATCTGTATACAATTTTTTTTTGCAGGAAATTCACATTCTGTCAAATTTTACACAAATGATTATATAATTAGTGAAGCCTAAATATAATTGGACAACATGCTATAAATATGTAGAATAGCCTTTCAATAAAACTCTGTGAAATGAAAAAATGATCTCTAATATGAATGAAGCGAAACTTAACAAGATGTAAAAGTGGGATGTTAACTTAATTCTATATATTTATAGCATGCCCAATGATATCATTAGATATACTAGTTAAAACAAAAGCAAACTGTGACATTATCTGTAATATTTGTGCTGATATGAAATATACTGTTTATGCATATATAAAGTTAATTAAATGTAAAGCATCTTCTTATACACAGGGGCAGGCCAATTTCATTATATGAGGCTGAACTGTGTTTGTTAAAAACAAAATGTTTTGAGGAAGAAGAACTAAAAAAATCTCAAAATATTTTCAGGTTTGCAAACAAAATCTAGAATATAATCATTAAACTACAAATTAAGAATAGATATAAGATTCATTATGTAATGTGAATCTACTGATGAACACTATTCTGAAATAAGACTCATTATAACCAAAACACAAAGTCATTATGAATCAAAAATAAATCTGTACAAACAGAATCACTTGTTTGTTTGGGTGAATGTTGGATTCATTTATGTAGCCTTTAGACTGATCTGTGTGTTAATGTAATTATGGTTCAGAAGCAAAGACTAATTTGCTTTGAAATTAGCATCACTGTTTGGTACTTTTAACTGTTGGCAAGGTGGAGCTAGCAGAGTGTTAATTCAAACTGAAAGGTTAAAAAAAGAAAAAAAAACTGATTGTCATTTGCAGCACATGAAAAAAGTTTGAAATATTATCCCAACTATCTTAGTTAAGCTTTTTGAAAATGCATACCAGATTAAATCTCAAACTATCTTGGTATACATAATAGTAATGAGTACTCCTTTCTCTTTGCTGAAAAAACTTGCCAAAAGATTGCGGGATGTAGGAGAAAAGTTGGACATCTAAAGCAACTGAACTTGCTTAGAAAACATTTGATTACTCATCCATGTAGCCTAAATTAGATATTTAATCTGCAAAACAATGCATTATCTATAAACTGGATAAATGAAAAACTTGGGGACGATGATTCGCAATCATTAACCACCTGTCCTCTGTACACTCCTGGGAACTCCAGCAGCCACTGTGTCTGCTGAGCCTTTTGTTACTCCACTGAGTTTAGTAAAACAGACCTGCTACTAAGGTTAGCATTAGCATCATATTATACATTATGTTAGGAGTTTTAATGGACAAAATACAGGGAATGGCAGTGAACTGAGCAGTAAAAATATTTGCTTTGCATATTTGATTTTCTTGTGTCTATAATTCATGAGAATTTTTTTAAAATCAGTCATTAAGTTCCCAATCATTTTCTATCCATGACACAATGTAACTGTTTAGAGCTTAGAAGTAATGGAGTACTGAACCAACAAAAGGCAAATTCACATGGCACAAAGTTATCATTTAATATGTGTCTCACAGGAGCTCTAAAACATTCAGGTTTATGGATGAGCAATTAAGGGCTAAATGTTTCATGCAGGAAAATGCAGCATTAAAGAAGAGAGCCTCCTAAATGGTTAAAAGAATCAGGATAAAAAGAGCCTTTACAATAAGAGGAAATATGAATGAAATGCAACATTATCAAGAGATTTATTAAAACAACTACATATACACAGAAAATATTGAAAAGAGTGTTTTCTTCTACTTCTTTTTCTGAGGGAAATGTCCTAAATGTAATAGATTCATTTAGTACTTAATCATATTAAGGGGGGTTATTTATCAAGTATTTCTAACATAAAAATCCGTTGAATTCCGACTGCCCCAATGGACCTTATTTATCATTAAAAAAAGTCAGAAAATATTGGGTCGGGCAAAAATCCAATAACTTCGGAGCTTTGCCTGAAAAGTACGAATTTTTCGTACTTTTCTGCAAATACTACGAATTTTTCAGAGTTTTCAGACTTTTTGGTACAAAATTATTGGATATCAGTACGGACAGCAGCGCAGACACTGGGACCTTCCCCATCGACTTATGCCAGGCCTCGAGAGCTTTGAGTCTGACTTTTAAGACCATCAAGCTTTAATAAATTTAGAAAAATTCGTAGTTGTTTTTTTAGTCTGAAAACCATGAATTATTCGAATTTTGGATATTCGGCGCATAATTTTGAGGTTTTACATTTTTTTGAGTTAGTAGACCAATTGAAAACAAATTCACTGTATTAGAGTTTTTTTTTTATCTTTTTCATGAATAGCATTTGAGTTTGGTAACTTTTCGGGCTACTTCGACCTTTAACTTCGATATATATATATATCTATATTTATTTTTTTAATTAAATAAATATAATTTAATTATCATTAACCCAACAAAGCTTTTTTTTTTTAAGAAAACCCAAATATTCTAAATGTTTAAGAATGTTTGTGTAATGCTACTTTTATAATAAGAAGACTCTTTTACCTAAAAAATTTAAAAAGTCACAAAAAATTCAAATAATTCTTACAATATTGAGAATTATAACAAAAGCATATTTTGCCATATACACAATATTACAACTGTTTTTTTAAGCCATCTGTTTTTTTTAGCCTGCCAGTACAGTACAGTTATATGGAATTCCTGGCACAGCTCCAGGAGTAAGTGTACTTTATTTTGCAAGGCCATAAATGTTCCACATATATTTTTAGAAAGTAAATAGTCATACAAATTCAGATTAGGTGAATACTTTTTCTACTCCAAAACACAAATTACTAAGTTATGCAAAAATTGTGTTTTTTTAATAAAATAATTATTTTTGTGATGTGCTATGTATATTTATTCTTTCCTTTTTACTTTCCTTTTATACTCTATTTTTGGGGAGAAGATATAAAAAATATCTGATGTAGTTGATAATACTGAAGGGATGCCTAGTATGAACCTATATTAATTTAGGACCAGTGGCATTCTCCTCTGCTCCCCGCCCAAGTACCAACTGCTCCCTGCTTGCTCCTTGCATGCCCACTTTAACTGCAGAAGGGACTATGGATATGAAGTACCATATAGCAGACCCGTTGCCCAGGTTCCCTTGTCCCCAGGTGCCTGGGTCATGGAGGTCTGCATTATGGTAGTTATGTCACCTACTAGTGGAGACACTAGTACCACTATGCAGTATACACTATACAGTATGCATATAAATATTAATTACTGTTCAAGCTATAATCTATTAAATATTTGAAAGGTGGGCTATTAATAACCACCTGTTAATAAGATTTCTTAGCAGAACAAAGAAAACAGGACAAGATAGTGGAATCTCGGAAATTCAGATGCATAATAAAATAAAATGATTATTCAAAAATGAGACACTCTATACAGGGTAATCTGAAGCACCGTGGTTGTATTTTACTAAATAGTAAAAAGCAAAATCTTTGCATTTGTGATAATTATTAGCAACTCCCAACATCCTTAGCTGTTCGGGAATGCTAGGAGCAGTATTTTTGCTGTTTAACCTAAATTGGATTTTCTTTGAGTAAATTAATAAAATATGTAACATAAATTGGGTTAGTGTACATTTGTAGTTTTGCTAAAAAACTTTCCTACAAAGCCAGAGCATATGCCTTATGTAGCCTTTCCTAAAACCTGGCATTTAGGGATGCTCTTGCTTTTGAATTTTTTATATGATAACTATCTGTTTTTATGCCTGTGTCTAAGAACCAAGTATGGCCCTTGTATGTTGAGAACTATCATTGTTAAACAATTTGGTCAAAGATGGCTATTTTTATGACATACAGTGTGTACAGAAATCTTTAAAGGAGAACTAAAGCTTAACTAAATATGTAGACTAGAAATATTGTACATTGTGTTTGGGTTTCAGCACCAGCCCAAGGCAACCACATCCCTTTTAACAGGGAAAATCTGTGTCCCTGAAGATGCCCCAGTAACTCCAATCTGCTGATTTACTGCACATGCTCTGTGCTACTGTCACTTACTGAGCTTAGGGACCCACTCACAATATACAGTACACAAGGGGGCAGATTTACTTATGGTCGAATATCGAGGGTTATTTAACCCTCGATATTCGACTGCCGAATGTAAATCCTTCGACTTCGAATATCGAAGTCGAAGGATATACCTCAAATCATTGGATTGAACGATTAAACGATTTTTCTTCGACCAAAAAAAGACTGCAAAGCCTATGGGGACCTACCCCATAGGCTAACATTGACTTTGGTAGGTTTTAGGTGGCGAACTAGGGGGGTCGAAGTTTTTTTTTTAGGGGGGTCGAAGTAGCCCATTCGATGGTCGAAGTAGCCAAAAAAAACATTCAAATTTTTACTTTTTTTTTCTTCTATTCCTTCACTCGAGCTAAGTAAATGGGCACCATAGAATAGAAATGTCACAATATAATGCTGATTAGTAATAAATACAGATAATTACTACATAGCAGCTATGAAACCAGTGTCAGTAGGATCAGAATTTAATAATCAGCCCTGTAGCATCAACTTAGGCCAATCTTATTTTCTGCTTGTAAATTTGTGACGACCCCTAAGCTCAGCTTCTCAACAGCTGCTCAGAGCACACTGAGCATGTGAGTGTCACAGACACTTTCCAAGATGGTGACCTGGATCATTGCTTCTATTGAGAAGCTGCAAATTTAGGCTGGTGCAATAAGTGCAGTATAAAATATATGTTTTTTTAGAATATATTTCATTTTTAGGGTTTAGTTCTCCTTTAAGCTGACATTACAACTTATCAGGCCCCAAAAAATATATTACACATTTAGATACCAATGTTAAGTTTACAAAAAGTTTATTGAATCTCTTAATAAATGTGCAGAATTCAGATTAGATGGAACAATTATTTTTTTATCTACTGTCAAATTCTGTATTGCAGAAGCCACCGGACTGGCCATTAAAAGTTAACGAAAGCTGCAAGATTCAAATAAATGGCACAAATGGTAAAACAAAAGAAAAACTATATGTGTGTAATTTTGTTCTTTTCTTTTTTCCTTTTTTATATGTACAATAAGTACTGTTTTAAATGTTAAAACCTTTAATAAAAATTCAGAAAAAAAGAACAAAAACATTCCTAGACATATTACTGCTCTCTACTGTCTGGTTCCCAATGTCAGTGCCCCCAGCTACCAAATGTCTTTTTAAATTCAGAATAGGTTAGGAAAGAAAGAAGGACAATGTTCATATAACACAGAAAGTAAAAACAGATTGGTTGCAAATTGTGTACTTAATTTAAAGTTAAATAATACAAATTTTTAAAAACAAAGTGAGTCCCAAACACAGTGGGGCCCATTTACTTAGTTCGAGTGAAGGAATAGAGTAAAAATAGTTCGAATTTCGAATGGTCGAATATGGCTACTTCGACCATCGAATGGGCTGCTTCGACCTTCGACTACGACCTTCGACTTCGAATCGAACGATTCGAACTAAAAATCGTCCGACTGTTCGACCATTCAATAGTCGAAGTACTGTCTCTTTAAAAATTTCTTCGACCCCCTAGTTCGCCACTAAAAACCTACCGAGGCCAATGTTAGCCTATGGGGATGGTCACCATAGGCTTCCTAACAATTTCTTGATCGTTCGATTCAAAGTATTTAATCGCTCGATCGAACAATTATTCCTTCGATCATTCGATCGTAGGAATATCGCAAAATCCTTCAACTTCGATATTCAAAGTCGAAGGATTTTACTTAGGCGGTCGAATATCGAGGGTTAATTAACCCTCGATATTCGACCCTAGGTAAATGAGCCCCAGTGTCTTCCCAGTTCTCAGGCTCTCATATATATAACACTAAACACGTGTTTGGTGATATACTAATTAATTTAAAGTTAAACTGCATTGTTAATATTAGCTTACATCGTATTTTGTTTTAATAAAGCTTTGAAGATTCAGAAAAGCTCTTGCATATTTTTTCACCTTCAGAGCCGCAAATATAAAGATAGTCAGCAAGCTACACAGAAGCTCAGAAAGAGAAAAAGTATTGAAATCCCAAGAAGTACAAACACTGTGCATCATTATACCCAAACCATATGAAACAAATTATTGTGTTTTCACATTCTTGAAAAATAGCCTATGGCTATGCTCCTTGTTTATAAAAATAAGAGTGACATGTGATAACGTGATAAAATATACCAGATAGACAGAGGAACTGCTAAGTGGAGATTAAAAAAGAATCTCATTCTATATAAGATTGTGGTATCTATGCATCTACAAAAATGACTTACTATGCTCGTCATGCCTAAAAAATGTAATCTATGTCTATAATGTCTCTGCTTTGAAAAATGATGTACAGATGTACCCTGCTTATACTGAGACTAAGGGTAAAAGTATATACAAAATGAGTAACCATAGAAAACATATATTGTTGGAGGATCATGTCTAAAATACTGTAATCCAGTATTTTATTTGCTTTAGACGAATAGTTACATAGTTACATAGTTGGTTACATAGTTAAATTGGGTTGAAAAAAGACAAAGTCCATCAAGTTCAACCCCTCCAAATGAAAACCCAGCGTCCATACACACACACACCCCTCCCTAATTTCACATAAATTCTATATACCCATATCTATACTAACTATAGAGCTTAGTATCACAATAGCCTTTGATATTATGTCTGTCCAAAAAATCATCCAAGTCATTCTTAAAGGCATTAACTGAATCAGCCATCACAACATCACCCGGCAGTGCATTCCACAACCCCACTGTCCTGACTGTGAAGAACCCCCTACGTTGCTTCAAATTAAAGTTCTTTTTTTCTTGTCTAGTCTAAATGTATACAAAATATATGTGCTGTTTTTACAAAGATGTGATGGAACTTCATTTCTGTTTTTTGTAGTGCGCAGGGCCCCATTGGCCAAGACTCACTCTTCACCTGTCTTAGACTAATAGCACTACCCCTGGCCTCCCTTGATGGGCCCTGGACCCCCAGTCTGTCGCTAGACTTCTGCGGCAGATTCTTTAAGTGCACCTATTGGCACAGTGTATGAAGGGAACCCTGAAGCTACCACCTGTCATGAGGGGGCCCACGTAATACACCCAATTCCTTTATTTCATCCATACTAAGTCTAAATGCCTTTCAAAGGTATTGTTCAGTATACAAATAAAAACTGGGTAAATAGCCTGTGCAAAATAAAAAATGTTTTCAATATAGTTAATTTAATGTATAAAGGCTGGAGTGACTGGATGTGCAAGAACATTACTTCTCATGGTTTCCAATCAGTGACTTGGGGGAAGGGGTCACATGGGCATAATTGTTTGCTTTTGAATCCGAGCTGAATGCTAAGGATCAATTGTAAACTCACTGAACACTTATGTCCCATGTGGCCCCCCTTCAAGTCGCTGACTAACTCAGAGTTATAGAGCTGAAAAGCAGGAAGTAGTGTTCTGGCTGTTATGTCAAACACCCAGACACTCCAGCCTTTATACATTACATTTTTGGCTAACAATTTTAGAACATTTTTATTTTGCAAAGGCTATTTAACAACTTTTTATTTTTACACTGAACTGTTCCTTTAAAAACTGCTTGTTTTGTAATTTATTATTTATTACTCTGTCTGTGTCAAACTGTGTTGACCACTAAAGTATAAAAAATATAACAACTGAGAAAAGTTGAAATAAAAATACAAATAAAACCAGTTACTGTAAGTTACTGTACTTTAGGGAAGCATTTTCTACCCATATGCTTATAGCAGTGCTATTCTGTTTATTAAAATTAAAACAACGTCAACTTCCCACTGACTTCATATTTTACAAATGATTAATTTCTTGTAATTTGTTTAATTAGAATACAATGGTCTATTAAACCCCTTGAGAGAAAAATAAATCAGTGAGTAGAATGGGCATCCCCACAGCTTTTTTGGATTGCTTGATGAAGCAAAAGATTAAGGGGCTGATTCACGAAGGGTCGAATATCGAGGGTTAATTAACCCTCGATATTCGACTAGGAATTTAAATCCTTCGACTTCGAATATCGAAGTCGAAGGATTTTTGTGCTATCTCCGGGCGAAGTAAAATCGTACGATCGAACGATTTATCCTGCGATCGAAGGAATAGTGCCTTCGATTCGAAGTATTCGGTCGTAGCGTACTGTCGAATAAGATCGAAGTAAGATCGAAGTGAACCTTGCCCCACTTGTATTCGAATCGTTCGATTCGAAGTTTTTATGCCCCACTTCCTTTTTGCCATTTTTTTCAAACAGGAAGCCCTCTAGAGGCCATTTTAGGTGCATTTTCGGCCTAATTGCGCACTTGCTATTTAGACTGCACAGGTGGAGGAGGTGTCTGAGGCAGGTTGCTTTTTTTACCAAAAAATTTTTCAAATTTGCCTGGAAATGGCTGGGAGGAGGAGGATGGAGGAGGAGGAGGAGGAGGGGGAACGTCTCTCCAGCCCTGGGGAGGTGCCAACGGCGGCTGGATCCCACACTATGTGGGATCTTAGTCGTCGCAGGAGGGGGAGAGAGGGGGGCACAGGCTGGGGAGTCACTGGGAGGGGTTCCTGGGGGGAGGAGGAGGAGGAAGAGAGTGGGGGGTCCCGTAGGGGAGGGGAAGAGAGTAGGTCAGGTGGGGGGTCCCGTAGTGGGGGTGAGAGTAGGGCAGGGGGGTCCCGTAGAGAGGGGGAGCGTAGGGCAGGGGGGTCCCGTAGAGGGGAGGAGAGTAGGGCAGGGGGGTCCCGTAGAGGGGAGGAGAGTAGGGCAGGGGGGTCCCGCAGAGAGGGGGAGCATAGGGCAGGTATAAGTGTTTTAAAGGAATGAAAATATCATGTAGTGTTGCCCTGCACGGGTAATACTGGTGTGTTTGCTTCAGAAACACTACTATAGTTCATATAAACAAGCTGCTGTGGAACAGGAATTGAAAAAAGTCTATATGGCACAGGTTAAATAGTGGATAACAGATAACTCCATTATGTTCTACAGAGCTTATCTGCTGTGTAACCTGAGCCTTTTCTCATTTGAATGGCTGCCACCATTGCTACACAGCAGCTTATTTATATAAACTATAGTAGTGTTTCTGAAGCAAGCACAGCAGTTTTACCAGTGCAGGGCAACACTATTTTCATTACTTTAAAACACTTATTTTTTTATGTTACTGTTCCTTTAAGTTTTAACCATTCCATCTCACTTGCTGTACCATTCCATTGGAGTTAGTATTTGGAATGAGAAATAAAATAGATTTGTAGCATGTGGGAGGTCTCTTGCAATTCCATATGATTGTTTTTTTAATACTTTTTTTGTTTTCTTTATTCACAATTGCAGTACCGCCGCAAACATCGCGGCCTGACTCGGGCAGTGACCAGGACCAGGACGACGCCGCTCAGCAACCCCAGGAAGAGGGTGAGGCTGATGATCACGATAGAGCCCCGGAAGCTCAAGGTACAGACATGTTCAATGTTGTGGCCAATGTAGTTGCTTCCTCGACTTGTTTACAGCATTACTAATGTCCTATCTCACATTACAGAACACCGAGCTGAAAGCCGCGCCCAGTCACCAGCTGTGATACCTGTGGTGCCCCCCAGACGTAAGAGTAATTTTATAACTAATAACCCCTTACTTTATTTGTCTGTGTGTCACCAAAGATGCCATGTATTGGTTAAGCTGAGCTCAGGAGAGGTGGTTAGGAGAATAAAATAGGATCAGACAGCTAGAGCAGAGTTTCTATGGGAACCAGTAATGATATCTGCTCAGTGGCTGTTAGACTGGAGGGTGTGTTTAGTAATCTGAGCTGAGAAGAACTGAGCATGCTCATTAACCAACAGCCAAAGGGAATTCCTGAGGGAGGGCCAGAGTGAGTTAGAAGAGGAGAAGGAATTCTAAGTGATTAAGGGGATACTGCAGACTTTACTGTTAACCTTTTAAAAACCAGTGGCAGGTATCTGAAGCTCCTCCTCACTGGGAGGGAGGGTTTACATGTCCTTTCAAACTTTTTTTTGTCTAAAAAAAAAATAAAACATTGTTTTCCAAGCTACAGACTGGTGTGAAATTTTCACTCCAATGTTGTGTTTATGCCCCCCCCCCAAAAGAAAACACCACCTCCAATCTAAATGTGGCCAAACAGGGGCCAATAAAAGCTGCCAACATACCGACAGCTTATTGGCCCGTGTATGGGGGCCCCCGACGGGCTTCCCCGATCGAGATCTGGCCATAAGTCAGCCGGACTAAAATCCCGTCGGATCACCGCGGCATCTGTTCGTTGATGCGGTCCTGCGATCCGACCGCCCGTTCCTATTCGTTAGGATGCGATCGTTGGTCCCTAGGGCCCACAATCGGATCAGTGCGATATTGCCCACCTCAAGGTGGGCATATCGGAGAGAGATCCGCTCGTTTGTTGTGGGTTATGCACATGTCCAATATATATACTTAGATCTGATTTTTCTTGTAGGTCGTGCTGCTGCCACTGCTGCTGCTGCAGCAATTGGGGGACCACCACAGGAGGAAGGACGGCGACTGGGTGAGCAACCTGCGGCACAACCGGGGCTCGTTGACGCGATGATGGCTGCCATGCAGCCTTTGCTCCACCAGCAGCGCCGCCAGGAACTCTGGATGAGGCGGTGGATGGCCCAAATCCATAGGGATATTCGGGAGACCCAGGGGACCATCCATCGTGGATTCCAGGACCTGGTGGCAGCCATGGCAGCCCAGCCTCATCGACCAGGGGGCTCTGCTGAGGGTGAAGTCCCTGGTCCACCTGCTGCTCCCCTTCCACCCCCTTAAGCTCCTCAACATCGGAGGGAAAGGGGGCATAGAAGGGGAGACGGTCCTGTCCGAGGGGACAAACGTCCCTAGCTCCAGTCTGTGTCATTTTCCATCTGACACTGGCCTCTTTGCCTGTTTTTCTCCTGGTAACAAACTTTGCCCTATTGACGCTTCAGGTATCACTTTGTCCGTTACCCAGCAATGGGACTGACTCCCAAACAACACATCCCATTGTTTACACTGTGCTCCATTCTCATCACTGAGGGGTGCCATTTTAACATCTATTGGCACCCTTTCCAATAACACCTGGAAAAGCACTTCAAAACATCTAAGTGCATTTGCTCTAACATATGTATATATGTATGGTGTTATCAGCACCAAGGTGTGCCATATCTAACACCCATTGGCGCCCTTTCCAATAACATCTGGAAAAGCACTTACAAACATCAAAGTGCATTTGCTCTAACATATTTCTATGGCGATGCTGCAGTGTTGCCGAACACATTCACTTGGCCAAAAAATGTAAGGGTCAATGAATTCTATTGCAAGCATATGACTACACTTTTTTATGGTGTATTTATCACTAGTGCAGTGTTGCTTCAAAGGTTCCATATGCTAATCAAGCTCTGTATTTATGTGGTTTACATGTTATGTGCATTCATGTAACAATGGCCTATATTCTGCAACTGTCAAAGTGAAAACAGTGTACCTTGTGCTTTGCACTATGAAGTTATGTTGGCTACCTCTGGCCTACTTTGGCTACCCAGCACTCATAATAGGTGCTAACGCCTACCTCCTCCTCCTCCTCCTCCTCCACCTGTGCTCATTAAATAGCAAGTCCAAGGTGTATGATATGCCTTAAAGGCACAAAGCATTGTTACTTTGCACGAGAAGTTATGTTGGCTACCTCTGGCCTACTTTGGCTACCAAGCACTCATAATAGGTGCTAACGCCTACCTCCTCCTCCTCCTCCTCCACCTGTGCTCATTAAATAGCAAGTCCAAAGTGTATGATATGCCTTAAAGGCACAAAGCATTGTTACTTTGCACGAGAAGTTATGTTGGCTACCTCTGGCCTACTTTGGCTACCAAGCACTCATAATAGGTGCTAACGCCTACCTCCTCCTCCTCCTCCTCCACCTGTGCTCATTAAATAGCAAGTCCAAAGTGTATGATATGCCTTAAAGGCACAAAGCATTGTTACTTTGCACGAGAAGTTATGTTGGCTACCTCTGGCCTACTTTGGCTACCAAGCACTCATAATAGGTGCTAACGCCTACCTCCTCCTCCTCCACCTGTGCTCATTAAATAGCAAGTCCAAAGTGTATGATATGCCTTAAAGGCACAAAGCATTGTTACTTTGCACGAGAAGTTATGTTGGCTACCTCTGGCCTACTTTGGCTACCAAGCACTCATAATAGGTGCTAACGCCTACCTCCTCCTCCTCCACCTGTGCTCATTAAATAGCAAGTCCAAAGTGTATGATATGCCTTAAAGGCACAAAGCATTGTTACTTTGCACGAGAAGTTATGTTGGCTACCTCTGGCCTACTTTGGCTACCAAGCACTCATAATAGGTGCTAACGCCTACCTCCTCCTCCTCCACCTGTGCTCATTAAATAGCAAGTCCAAAGTGTATGATATGCCTTAAAGGCACAAAGCATTGTTACTTTGCACGAGAAGTTATGTTGGCTACCTCTGGCCTACTTTGGCTACCCAGCACTCATAATAGGTGCTAACGCCTACCTCCTCCTCCTCCTCCTCCACCTGTGCTCATTAAATAGCAAGTCCAAAGTGTATGATATGCCTTAAAGGCACAAAGCATTGTTACTTTGCACGAGAAGTTATGTTGGCTACCTCTGGCCTACTTTGGCTACCCAGCACTCATAATAGGTGCTAACGCCTACCTCCTCCTCCACCTGTGCTCATTAAATAGCAAGTCCAAGGTGTATGATATGCCTTAAAGGCAAGCATTGGTTGTTACTTTGCACTATCAAGCATTGTTGGGTGTCCAACACTCTACCTGGCCAGCACTAATCTCATATTGTTGATATTGACAAGTGTCATTTGTAGATCATATTGATTGTTATATTATTGTTTTGGACACAAGCTTATCAAGGGCCAAATTTTTGGATACTGTTTAATGTAAAGTTGGCCATGATGAATCCTGGGGTGCATTATCAATGTCATGCAACAAATGCTTTGTAAAGCTTTTGCCCTTTAGTGGTCTATAGGGGCTGCTATATTTTGAAATATATGTTGAGACCAAATTCGTCCTGTGGCTTCCAGCTTAGGTACATATTTAATGGTTTAAAATAAATATTGTGTGTTCCAAAAACAAACAAACTTTATACAGATATTTATTGTCTTTTTATTGTTGTTCAACTTTTTTGGATTTTGACAAAGATTGTGTCAGTAAAGCCACTAAAACATTACTGGGTGTGTTTGTTTTTCTTTTTTGCCAAGGCGCTTGTCCAAAATAGTAACATGGGTAATGTCATTTGAAACAAAAAAACAGAAGAAGCCATACGTGTAGATCAAACAAGAAAAATTCATTAACACAAATCAAAATAAATTTAAGTAGCCACACAAAAGCCGGTCATTGCTAAACAAACACTGCCACTTACCGATATGTTTTCTAAAGGTGACTCCACCCAGGTTCAAATGAGCATTGGTCGCACAATAAAAGAGGTAATCCCCCCCCAAATGCAAATAATTGTGTGTGTGCAGATCCATTAAGAAATCATCCCTTTAACACATCTCACCTGTAAACTGAATCAGGTGGCAAGAATTAAAAGCCCTAACAAAGTGAGCTGATTGAACTAAACTACAGGTCCCAAGATGCATAGTGCATCTATTGTAGCCAGACTGCAAAAAGGGAAACAATTCTTGAAAATACATACATATCACCTTTAAAATAATATTTGAAGTGTCTTTGTATGAAATTGAAAATAGAACTTACCCACAAGCCTGCCGTCCGGCATTTCTCCTCGGGTGAAGAGGCCATGGAGAGCTGACTGACGCAGGATAGTGGCATCATGGACACTTCCAGGAAAGCCAGATCTCACACTCATGATGCGCATGTTGGAATCACACACCACCTGCACATTGATGGAATGGGAGCGCTTACGATTTTGGTAGCGCTCCTGGTGATGGCGAGGTGGTGTGAGTGCAACATGAGTGCAATCAAGGCCTCCTAGGCAATTTGGAAATTGGCCAATTAGGAAAAAATCCTGTTTCAATCTTATCCACTCTGCCTGAGTTGAGGGGAAGGAAATGAGCCTTTGCGAGTGCTGCAGTAGTGCCCTGAGCACTTGTGTTAGTCTCCTGCTAAAGGTGGGCTGGCTCATGCCAATGAGGCGTGAAGAAACCAGCTGGAAACTGCCAGTGCCCGGGAAATGCAAAACTGCAAGCAGCTTGCACATCCCAGGCACTGCCTGAGACCGTGCCGTCACAGGTTCAATGGCCTCACTGATGAGACCACAAACCTGCACTATGGCACGACTAAGGTGGAACATCCTCACAAGCTCATCATCAGACAACTCGTCCAAACAAAGTACAGGTCTCCTGAAGTGATCCTGCCTGATCCTAGCAGGGACAAGGTGTTCCTGCTCCTCAGCCTGCTCTTGGGCCTCAAAAATGGCGGCTGGCAAAATGTCCATTCTGAAAAAAATCTAAGCCAAATGGCATCTGGTGGGGGTTTTTATAAGTAAGCCAGTGTTTCCCAGCATTCCATGCAGCTTTAAAACATTTAACCATTTAGTGAAGCGTAAGGATAGATAGGGCCAATTAATATTTGAAGTGATGTTTAAAAAAAAATAGAACTAAAAAATAATCTTTTAAACCATTGATACTTGAAAATCTTAGGTTATATTCTGATAGATTTTAAAACAAACATGTTTGTGGTGTCAGTATTTATTTTAATGTAATTCACCAAACCTCTAGTGCAGCCAGAACTAAAAAAACTGTTTATAAAGTGATCCCATAGGTGTCACTATACACCCACTACAGTGGAGAGCACCAGCAAAGAAAATAGAATAGTCGAACGATTTTTTACTTCGACCATTCGATTATTTTTCTTCGGCTATTCGATCATCTTCGAATGTCGAAGTCCAAAATCAACTTCGGTAGGTCAAAGATGGGGTACAAAGAAAACTTCGGGGGAAAATGTGATAAATAAGGTATCCTTCGAGTGTAGTCGAATCGTCGAATAGTCGAACGAATGCATCCTTCGATAGTCGAATAGGTGAACTAATACATCCTTCGATAATCGTACTTCTCCACTTCGATCATCGAATTCGACTATTCACCTGATCGGAGGATTGCTCGACTGTTCGAATCGAAGGTCGAATTCGAAGTAAAAAAACAGTCGAGGCTTTGTGCATCTGCCCCTAAGTGTCAACTTTATCCTGTTTTTTGTACATTAAAGAGTTATATACTCAAGCTATTGTTTCTACACTCTGCATGTATTTTAAGTACTAGAAATTAATTTACAGGAATGGTGCCCCTTTTATACCTTCCCAGTGTTTCTATATTGGAACTAATTTAATAGAAAAATTACTTCTAGCACGTCGAAGAATGTAAAGTACAAAACAAATTATGGTCAAGTGAATGAAGTTTTCTGATGTGTAAATTGAATCATTCGTACACACTGGGGTTTTATAATTAAAAAGCACTTTTCACCATGGGGATTTTTTTTTCAGAATTTCACATTAAAAGAAGAAGCAAACCATCAGGAGGAGGTATGGATTCACAAAGAGCTCAACCCATTAAACTTGACTGGTACAGGCAAATTGGGAATGATTTGCTTCAGATAACTATAAATGCTTAGTGGCTCAGTACTGAGGGATTGTTTTTGAATGTAATGTTTGTTAGAATGCTTATTTTTACTCATTTGTAAATGTATTCCATATTTATGAAAGAAAGAAAGAAAAAAAGACAAAGAAAGAAAGAAAGAAAGAAAGAAAGAAAGAAAGAAAGAAAGAAAGAAAGAAAGAAAGAAAGAAAGAAAGAAAGAAAAAGGGAAAAAAAGAAAGAAAGAAAGATAGAGACATATATAAATAGGGAGATACTTTTTCTCGGATTAAACTATGTTTGAATGTTGTGGGGTTTCAGCAAATTCATTACAGATACTTTCAAAGCACTGTATACTTAATTACATATATTTGTACTGGTTTTGGAAGAAATAGGTGAACCCTAAACCTGTTTGCATGCAAAATTTCCTGCTAAAATGCTTAAACACAATTTAAATACAATTGTATTCTCTTTTCAGGTCAACAATGTTAATTAAAATAGTATTCCAAATGTCCTAGACAATTTGCATGTTTTTTAGGACAGGTTTTGTTTTAAATACAGAAGAAGACTGTCTTATGGCACAATACACAGTGAAAGGAAAAATGTGCAAACCTAAAAAAAATATATATTTTTCTATTCTAAAATAAGCATTTGCATGGTACTCTAAAGCATACAGGAGTTGAGTGTGTGCAAAAACATGGGTGAAGGATGTCTCCTGTCAATGATAATGGCCTTCTTGCATACCTCCCAACGGTCCTGTTTTTAGAGGGACGGTCCCTCTTTTGACAGCTCAACCTGCAGTTCCTCATTTGTACTGAAAAGTCCTCTTTTTCTATGCACTTAACTGCCAGAAAAAGAAAAAAAAATTCTAACTTAATTGGCTTTTGGCAGAGAGCCCAGAACAGGCACCAGGTGCACTTGGAAACTTTTATAACAATTTTAGATAAGCAAATAATAATTGTAACAATATAAGATAACAGGTCTCTTGTGGAAACTGTGACTCACAGCTTAAAGGGCAATTCAACTTCATTAGCAAAACTGTAATAACTGAAAATAAAACCACAGAAACATGTTCAAACTTTCATAACCTGCCAAATTTTGTAAAATGAACATGGTAAATATGGGGATGGCCACAAAAATGGGCGTGGACAAAAAATTTTGCCGCGCTACACACGCCAACTTTTTTGTCCCTCTTTTTATTTACAAAATGTTGGGAGGTGTGTTGGAATTTTAACAAGGTTCAGATGATGTCTGCCAAGGAAGTTAGTTGAAATATTTCTGCTGGAGAATCTAGCTATAGATACTGTAGATGCAAGGATTTTGTTGCTGGAGGCAGTCTCACATCCTACAGACTAGTCATAAAGCTAATGGCCTTGTAGACCTGGGCAAAAAGGTAGTACTCTGACTGCATTAGGGGATACATAACTGAATATCTTGTGTATGAACTGTATACAGTATGCTGCTTTCTATTCTGAACTGAAGCAATGTCTCCAATACTTTAAGTTTGTTGCACTCTTGATGTTATTCCTGTTAATATCCATGTACATCTTTTGATTTTTATTTATTTCTTTTGATGTAATATGACCACAAACCTCCAGAATAGGTGCTCTTTGAAATATGTCAGATGATAAAAACCAGTCTGCAGGTTACCTTACTGTGCTTAAAATCAAGTGGATCTACTTGAATACAGCAACTCCTAGTGGTGAAGAGCCTTTGTGATACAAAATATAAATGAGCAAATTAAACTTTTTTTGGGGGTTTCATGCCAGCAAGTTAAGTTTTAACCTCAGAACTATATTTTTCAAATGCTTAGAAGAAAATTATCTTAATATGGTTTTGCAGGCTAAATAAATACATTTATCTTTATCTTTTGCAGGCTAGATTATATAAATAATTGGTTCACAGAAGGAATGTTGTGGGGTGCGGGTAGGACTTGCAGATGCAGGTATGGGTATGGGTTGGCAGGTCAGAGGGTTAATTGGTTTTGTTGAAGGTCTCAATATAAGCTACTTTGACTTCTTTTTTGTATTTTCACCCTTCACCTTTTGATGGCATCACTTTGAGGTTGTGTTGATGTCATTTTCGGTTTCAGTGATGTTACATCATGATGGCAAAAAGTTAGGAGACTGGCTTGTGGATTAAGCAGGTGTGAATAAGATGTACTGGGTAAAAATGTTGTGAGTCTTAGTAAAGGGTGTGGGTTCTGTCTGGGTTTAAAAATGATTAGGACTCTAGCACAAGAGAAAGCTTCACCATTCCTATCAGATATTTACTGAGCTTAACATTTTAACAGCACAGCCAAGAGGTAATTTATGTTTATGAATTCTATTCGTTTAAAGCACTCAGTAGCACTTTAAAATTTTGCAAAGAAGCATGAAAAATACAGTTATATTTTGCATTTACTAATTTTATGATATTGTCAGAGCAATCCTGGCAGCTAGAGCTTTTGTCTGTGCTTTAGCATAAAAATAAAAGATATATTAATAAAAGTATCAAGGTTAAACTTGAGATGAATACATACAATTATTAGGTGATAATAATAACAACAAGGTAAAAACTAATTTCATTACACAGGTTTTTGTTTCCACTCTATTATTGTAAAAAATATGAAAAAACATAAGAATGGATAGACTCAAAATACAGATAACTTATAATTATGGCTTTGTTTAAAAAACAAAACTGTTTTTAATCATCTCAGTACATGATGCATCTCCTATTGTTGCTGATTTATACTATGCATAATTCGCAGAAGTACCATTTGACAAAGAGCCTTCACGTTATCAATAACTACAGTTCTGTAAGTCTTATTTACAACAGGCATTATTAGTTCCAGGCGGTTTCTGAATAACTTACCATTTTTGTCTTTATCCCAAAATGAATATATTTCCAATTTGAATGCTTAGAAGAACATAATTTGCATATGGGTTTGCAGGCTGAATAAATACCTTTATCCCAATACATATATGCAAGAACAGGTCTAAAAGTTGACAGACCGCTGTAATTGCTTTGACACTCCTTGATATTTAAACAACAGATAAACGTGGTTGTGTATTGATTCTTCTTATAATTCAAACACTTGGAATACTATTAACTGGTATGCAGTTTGCAGTTGTGCTTGTTTTCGGTATGCTTCTAGATGCAAACTCCAAAGCACAATTAAATGGTTTAAGGAAATCAATGCATGTGTATTTATTGGATACCTGTGTAACAACCACGTTATCTGGAACCTTGTTCAGTGAAAGTACCTGCTGACGCACAGGTAAACCCTGTGGGTTCCGGTGTTCACAGACGCCCTTTTGGGGCCCTGGGCTTTCTGCCACGGAAGCCGACAAGGAGGTGTGTAACAAGTTCATAAGCGAGTACTGGCAAGGATTTAGAGAATACGTAGTAGAAGTCAGGTGAAAAGTTCAAGACAGGTGGCAGGAATCATAGTCAAGGGTCGGGCAGAAGTACAAAAACAGGAATTCAAAGTCACAATAAACATTTCGGCAGGAACAGTAGAACTGGAACCAGCTTGGGCATTGTAAAAATGGTGAACTGGCCTTTTAAAGGGGATTTGGCACCAAGGATTCCAATCTGACGCCCAAGGATGACGCCCAGCGTCAACACGCCAGCGTCCATAGCAGGAGAAGGGACGCCAGCATCAATGGGATCCTATTATTCGCAACCCGGAAGTGCACGCCTGCACACTAGAAGTCGAGAGAATATGCGCCAGGAGATAAGAGAATGGAGAGATCTCCCGGCGTGTCTTACAGTACCCCTCCTTCAGGAGTACCCTCCACGGGCTCCCAAAATTTATCTGGAAACTTCTTGTGAAAGTTCTTGACCAACTAAGGAGCATGAGTATCTGCTGCTCTCACCAAAGATATCTCCTCAGGCCAAAACCCTTCCAGTGAACCAAATACTTAACCTTGCCTCTCTGGAATTCAAAATTTCTTGAACCTCGAACTCTTGATGATCATCGAGGATAATGGGAGCAGGAGGCAGTTGATCCGCAGAAAACTTATTCCTGACAAAAGGTTTGATCAAGGAAACGTGAAAAGAATTGGAAATATTCATGGTAGAGGGAAGATCTAAATGGACAGAGAGAGGGTTCAAAACTTCTTTAATCTTGAAGGGACCAACATACCGGGGACCAAACTTGGGAGAAGGTAAACAAAGCTTGACGTGTTTAGTGGAAAGCCAAACAAAATCTCCGATCTGGTAGGGAGGACTAGCACGACAGTGTTTGTCGGCCGCACTCTTCTGAGAAGAAGAAGCTTTAAGTAAAGATTGGGCTTTGGACCAAATGGTCTTGAAATCATGGACAATAGCATCTGCAGAAGGATTATAGCTGAAGACTGGAGAAAATCCCATTCCATCGAGTCATGATGTAAGTTTTTGTAAACAAACTCTGCCAGGGAAGAAGATCAACCCAATCATCTTGATTTCAAGAGATAAAGCATCGTAAAAACTGTTCCAGTATCTGATTGGTCCTCTCAGTCTGACCATTACTTTGAGGATGATAAACCGAGGAAAAATTCAATTTTTTTGATCCCCAATTAGAGAAAGCTGGTCAAAATCTGAATACAAACTGTACCCCTCTATCCGAGACGATGGACTGTGGGACACCATGCAAACTGAAAACCTTCTTAATAAAAACTTGAGCCAAGACAGCAGTAGAGGGATAAAATGAGCCATCTTAGAGAATCTGTCAACGACTACCAAAATAGTAGTCATATCTGAAGACTTTGGTAAATCCACAATAAAATCCATGGCAAGATCGAACCAGGCTTGAGCAGGTACGGGTAAGGGTTGGAGAAGGCCACATGGCAAGGAACGAAGAGTCTTCTGTTGTGCACACACAGTGCAGGCAGAGACGAACAGTTTCACATCATTAAGCATACCAGCAATATCTGGAGATGAAATTGTGAGTCTTCTTAATGCCAGGATGCACAGAAATTTTAGAAGAATGGGCCCATTCAAGAACATGGGAGACCCTTTGCTGGGGAACAAAAATCTTGCCAGGAGGACATTCCAGAGGATGTTCCTCATGAGAAAAATCAGACCAAGAAAGAGAAGTGGGTGCCACCACAAAATCAGAGGAAATAATGGGCGCGGGCAGGATTGGATTAATTTCACCTTGAACCAAACATTTGGACAAAGCATCCGCCTTCGTGTTCTTTGAACCAGGACGATAGGAAATTAAAAAATGTAATCTGGAGAAGAACAAAGCCCAACGGGCCTGACGAGGATTGTGTCATCTGGCAGAAGAAATATATTCAAGGTTCTTATGGTTTGTTAGAATAGTAATAGGCTCTTTAGCCCCCTCAAGCAAATGCCGCCACTCTTCCAGTGCGAGTTTAACAGCCAAGACTTCACGGTTTCCTACATCATAATTTCTTTCCGCTGGCGAAAGTTTGTGAGGAAAAAAAAGCACACGGATGAATGGTTCCTTGGAATTCAGCTCACTGAGACAGAATGGCACCAACTCCTACCTCGAAAGCATCGACCTCCAGAATAAACGGCCTGGCAGTATCTGGATGATAAAGAATAGGAGTCGAAATAAAAAATTTCATGAGTTTAGTGAATGCCTCCTGTACTTGAGGAGTCCAGGAAGTCCTAAAGGGCATCTTCGTGAGAGACATAATGGGTGCCACAGTCTGGGAAAAGTTATTTATGAATTTACGATAAAAATTAGCAAATCCAAGAAAGCGCTGAATGGCTTTCAGACCCATAGGAATTGCCCAGTGTAGGATGGCTGAGACCTTTGCAGGATCCATCTCGAACCCAGAGGGAGAAATGATGTAGCCTAATAAAGAAATTGTGGTCTTATGAAATTCGCATTTTTCAAGTTTGGCATAAAGACAGTTCTCCCTTAACTTGAGCAAAACATGTTTTACTTGGAGAAGAAGAACAGACATTGAGGAAGAGTAAACTAAGATATCCTCCAAATAGACAATAACACAAGACTGCAGAAAATCACAAAGGACATGGTTGATGAGGTCTTGAAAGACATTGGGGATTTTGCAGAAGCCAAAGGGCATGACCAAGTATACATAATGGTCATGTTGAAGGCTGTCTTCCACTCGTTCCCAAGAAGAATACGAATGAGGTTGTACGTACCTCATAAGTCCAGCTTGGTTAAGACTTTGGCTCCCCTTACTCAAATAACTCTGGTATCAAGTGCCAGGGTGTAGAGGTTCTTTATCGTAATCTTGTTCAAGGCTCTGTAATTAATGCATGGTCTAAGAGTGCCATACTTCTTTTGGAAAAAGAAACCAGCCCTGGCAGGAGATGTAGATTTCCTGATGAAGCCTTTGGACAGATTCTCAGGAACATATTCTTTCATGGCTTGGGTCTCCAGAAAGGATAATGGATATGTTCTTCCCCTAGGGGAGATGAAGCCAGGGACTAAATCAATAGGGCAATCGTAGGGACGATGTGGTCTTAACACCTCAGCATTTTTCTTTTTGAAAACATCCACAAACTCCTTGTAGGCATCAGGAAGAAGAGGACTGGATGCAGACAGCAGAGATAAAGTGGCCACATAAATAACAAATGAGAAAATGCAATTGGACCGGCAATATGGACTCCAGGCCGTAAGTTCTCCATTAGACCAGTCAATTTAAGGATTGGAAGCCATGGAAATCCCAAAATGATTGGACTATCAGGACAATCAATACGCAGAAAGAAAGCAGAAAGACAATCTTCTCTTCATGGACTACCCACTCGAAAAAGGACTGGAGCAGGGGCAGAAGAAAGAACACCGGGGGAAATTGGTCTGCCATCCACAGTCCGGGCAGAAACAGGAATCTTGAGGTATGGGGCTCAAACCACAGGACTTGGCATAGGAGTTATTGATTAAATTTCCTGCTCCTCCGCAATCCAGAAAAGCTTGGCAGGAAAACATACCAGACAAGGTAGAAAGGGAAGCAGGGAGGAACATGCAAGATTTGAAGGAAACTGGGAGTGCAGAAATCCTGCCTAGGGGAGACTCCCCCCTCACACCTAGCCTGGGTGTTTCCCTGATTCTGAGGTATGGTAGGACAGGATCTCAGCAGATGTCCAGCCAGTCCACAATATAAACAGAGACCAAAATTTCTCCTAAGGATTCTCTCCTCTGTTGTTAGGCGTGTAGCTCCTATCTGCATAGGTACATCATGAACCAGTGGCGGGGAAGTCACAGGAGCAGGAGGAAAGTCAGCCCTGACGTTGGACGAACCCAAAGGCTTGCGGGCACGGAACTTAAGGGAAGGCTTCTCTCTCATTCGGAAATCAATCTTGATGAAGAACACAATGAAATCATTAAAAGAAGTTGGCATATCCCAAGTGACCAGCTCGTCCTTTAGATCCTCATGAAGCCCCCTCCAGAAAGCTGCAATAAGCGTATCATTATTCCAGGATAATTCTGCAGCCAGAGTCCAGAAATTTATGGCATTTTCAGAGGCCGTATTGGATCCTTGGTTGATCTTCATGAGTTGATCAGAGGCTTAAGCTTTCGACATCAAAAACTTGGCAGAACGTGGAAAGGAAGGCCGCGGAGTCATGAACTAGGGGATCATCTCTATCCAGTAGCAGAGAAGCCCAAGCAAGAGCCTTGCCATGTAGAAGGGTGATGATATATAACACTTTTGAACTCTTCGTGGTGAATGGATCGGGTGCCAAATCAAACTGGATCTTGAGTAAGAAACCCTCGGCAAGCATCTGAATCACCCCCAAAATGAACCGGAGCAGGAATCTGAGTGAGTTGTGGACCCAGAGATTTTAAGAGATTCAAGAAGGGATGTGATGTGCTGCAATGCCTAAGTAAGATGCGCCTGTTGAGCCTCCTGGCTGTCCAGACGCTTCATCATAAGATCGAAAAATCCCCCCATAGTCGAGGATGCAGCAGACTGGAAAGGTTCCATATTGGCCCAAGCTAACTGTAATGACCACGTTATCTGGAACCTTGTTCAGCGAAAGTACTTGTGGACGCACAGGTAAACCCTGTGGGTTCTGGTGTTCACCAATGCCCTTTTAGGGCCCCGGGCTTTCTGCTGTGGAAGCCGACAAGGAGGTGCGTAACAAGTCCGTAAGCGAGGTACCGGCAAGGAATTAGAGAGGACATAATCGAAATCAGGAAAAAGTTCAAGACAGGCAGCAGGAATCGTAGTCAAGGGTCGTGCAGAAGTAGAAAAACCAGGAATTCAAAGTCACAAAATCACAATAAATGCTTCGGCAGGAACAGTAGAACTGGCACTAGCTTGGGCATTGTAAAAATGGTATACTCGCCTTTTAAAGGATTCGAACCTGGCGCCCAAGAATGATGTCACACCCAGCGCCAACACGCCAGCATCACGACGATCAATGTCCATAGCAGGAGAAGGGACGCCAGCATCAATGGGATCCTATTATGCACAACCCGGAAGTGCACGCCTGCACACTAGCAGTCGAGAAGAGACCTGTGACGATCACCTCCCTAAATCCAGAACAAGTGCTAAGCTCCCTGGTCATGGCTCTGCTTCCACCTGTAGCAGCTGCCTTTGGCCTCGGGAGGAGCCCTCAGCTACTCAGATGCCGCCAGGTCTTAAGAGAGGAGCCAAGCAAGTGTTCTGGACATCTGGACAGGTAAAGGGAATAGACAAAAAGCATAGTCAGGCAGGCCGAGGTCGGTACAGGCAGTGTTCAAAGGATAGTCAGGCAAGCAAGGGTCAATACTGGACGAATTCAGAATATTCATGCAGGCACGGGTCAGGATTGGCAGAGTTCAGAATAGTCAGGCAGGCAAGGGTTAAGACAGGAATCAAACAAGACAGGAATCGCACCCAGGATACTAACAAGTTAGACCTAACAATGAATTTGAGCTCAGAGCACCTTAAAAAATTCAAATTTCGCAACACTCGGCGTGATGACGCAACACTCGGCATGGCACGTAAAACCCGGAAGTGTGTGGGCGTCCCTGCCGGCCCACTAGACCACCAGGATGAGTATTTGTTACAATACCATTTTATTTGCAGACTATGTTTACTCAAGTATTAACATCTGATTATATAATTTAATCTTTTTACAGTATAAATTACAAAAAAGAAATTTTATCTTAGAAAAGGTAGACTGTGAGAGGTACAGTACTTATGAAAGGGTCAAGTTGGCTAGTCCAGCAGCTATAACTTGGAAGATAAGTTGGTCTCAAGTAGGCTGAAAATAAGATGATTATTATGTCCCCCTAAGGACTACAGAAAAAAGGATTTTACCATCAGCAGATGAAAATGGCTTGATCTGTACAAAGCAAGTCTTGATGACTGTTGTGCTACATACCATAAGGTTAGTAAAGAAGGTCTACTTATTTGCTACGCTAGATATTCTTCGATGCAGGAATACTTTCATGCATCTGTAGCCTTGTTGTGAGCTAAGGAAACTACCCTGAAAAAAATGAACACATAAAGGAGAATTGAATCACAAATGTCAGAAAACCTCTTCTCTAATGAAAGATGTAATAGTATAAACCAATGTTTGCTTGGATCCTTAATTGCTTTGGTTTTAGGCACCTATCATGATCCCTGCAATTTCACATACTGTAGAAGAGAACTACTCATGGAATTCAGGTGTGCATTTTCTTTTATAACGACAATGTAGCATAATTTATGCTATCATTTCACACCATAAAGACATGATCCATCCAAAACAAAGGATAATAATTCAACATTTCCCTGTATGATGAACTTTTTAATCTGTTTTCGCTTTTTATTATTTAAATTTTTAGCCTTCCTATTCTGCTAGTTTTTGTCCTGCATCTGAAAATGGAACCTGGGTTTGAGGTAATTGATCCTAGTATTGCATATCTATCCAAGACCTTCACTATTCATTTTCTATTACTCCCATACAGTTGCCTGATTGGTAGGGTAATTAAGCCCTAGTAATCCAATATCAGATACAGTCCCAAGCCTAACAGCTACACAACAACATATGTACATTATTATAAAACAACAAAAACAAAGAAGAACAAGTGCAAAATATCTTACTGACATAAATATGCCTATAAATATACCATTTGTTATAAAGTGATATTTCAGTACTGCACTTTATAGCATATAAAATGATGTATGAAAAAGGAGGAAAAAGTTGACTGAAGATGTAACCACCTGTATATTTCTATAACTATTTCAACTCGTCACATGCCCAAGGCATTGCTTTAGTTCACCTGTAGATTGCTACTTCTTCTGGATACCACAAAATATAAAAGTGAGAAAAGGTTTAGTTATTCTTTAACAGTGATGCTCTTGGTGTGACTATAAGATACCAGATGTATCATTCCAGAGGTACAAATATGCAGACAGCAAAGAACATTCTCCTACATGTAGCTTTCAAACCTGTTATAACTATAGACTGCTGTGAATGGAAGGAGTAGAATCTATTGAAAAGTCACTAGAATGATCACACAGATAAGAAGGAAATCATTAAAGGTCTGTCATTCACATTCACTTCTATATTTATTCATTTTTCAGGCTTTGGAACAAAACACCAAAGTTAAGCCTTTCTGACTGATTTGGAATAGATTGAAGAAGTTGCAGAACAGATCTAGGCAGCCCAACCCATCAAGCATTAGACAGGAAAGAGGTATTTTATAGAAGGCATAGACATAATGTGATTTTCCAATATGATTTTCTGTCAAACAAAATATATAAAAAATAAGGAATATTTAAAGAAATGAGTAGATTAAGTTACATTATTCCTCAACAGCAGGAAATACCTCATGGCACTTGACTATAATGACCTAATGCCATTGCGGGAAATGTTATATTAATATCTATTGCTGGTCATAAATATGAAGATGCATTCATTTGCTACTTGAGTAGATCTTTGACTAAATTAGGCTGATCTGTTTACAGTAACTGCAGGGCCAGTGATTGGTCACTCCTGTGCCCTGCTCAGATCAGCAGAGGACCAGTTCCATATCACAATGTAGCAGTCAGTATTGGCCCATGAATTGGCAACTTTATATTGTTTATTCATAATGCTTGAAAACATATTCATAAATCAGAAAAACTTGCTGAAATATAGCTCAAGCACAGTGAAATCACTTCCTTTTTTAATAGATCTACCAACTTGCAATGTAATCTAGAAAACTCACATTGAAAGATAGTTTGAATTTTGAAAATACAACTCCCATTCACTTCTACATGGACTCACCAGCTTTTAAATGCCAAAATGTATTATTCTAATTTTTGAGGTTTTTAACAAATCTTAATTGTTATTAGTTTTGAAAACTCAAATTTCTGTAAAAAGTGAATTTGAATGTTATTTAATCTGCCCATTATCCTTGGTTATGTACAATCATATCTAATATTACAGACATAACCTCATATGTACTCACATTCTCCCTCCAATCCATTTGGTAGGAGTTCCCCATGACTAACTCACAGAAACATTCATACACTCAACCATCCATGCCATTTTCATATAGATATTATAACATTCACACCCAAAATGCAATGAAATATATTACTATGAAGTGCAGAGCAAATGGACCTCAAGAATTTAATAGGATTCTAGATCTCATGTCATATTACAATTTTAAAATGGCTTTACTAAGAGAACGTTTCCCATTATCTTTTGGCAAATTAATGCTTCTCCAGTAGAAACATTATGTTAATGCCAAAGTTTCTCGTTCTACATACAGTAGAACTATTAAAGATAATACAGACAGTAGACTGCAGATTTACATTTTATCAATGCCTCTTTTATCACAAAAATAATGTGTTCTTTATCATGTATATAAATATAGTTACCAGGCATTATTTTTCTTCAATTTTATTTTTTCTTTTGTGATTCTTTATTGTTTTTGGAAAGGTGCCTGTGACAAATGTTAAGGATTAGAAATACATGGCTACCAAATCAAGCCTTTCAACTAACCCTTCTGTAGCAGAAACAATAAAAAGCTAGCTACAGGAAATTAGGTTAATGGGCCATTAGGCTCCAGTCTAAACTACAAAGGGGAATCTTTGCATGTTAATTAATCTACACTAAACAAAGGAACTGACATACACCAAGCTGGGCTACAGATTAATTTTTCTATCATGACAAATGCACAAAATGCTGTTTTTAGTGATATATATTTTCATTACTTTTCCAAACAAAGTGTTACCTCAGGGAGACTTGCTTGTGGTATATCTTTATTATATGCAATATGTGTATATTGTATGTATACATTGTGATTTGTATCTAAGAATGTTGTGTCATTTACATATTAGATAGTATCAGGACATAACAGAGGCAAGCTTCAAAGACACCCAATTTAGCATACAGTTGTTAAATCCCCTCCCCTTTGACAGGGGCAGCTGGAAAAGCAAACCTTCCTGCCTACACACTGTCTTTCCCCATTCTATTGTCCTGATTCTTGAATGAACTGCCTCAGGAATCAATGCCCTACTCCCCAAGATTAATGTATTGGTCACTGACCAATCAGAACCTGACATGAACTTATGGTCAGTCTATACGTTAATACAATAGGCTAAGTTAGTCAGAGAGTCCTGAGAGTTCCTGAAGTGAGGACATAGATAACAGACCTAATGGAAGGATGAGTATCAGAGAGGCAGTGGATTTAGATCCAACATATACATATTTCTAATTGTCTTTGTAAATATTTGTTCTACATTCTATGTAGTGTAACTTGTTTTATGTGTATTATTTCTGAAGATATGTGTCAATAGTTTTTGTAAATACATTTATATATTTTGATTGAACTATCTCTTTCGTTAAAGAACCCTTATAACCAGGAATACTTATGTACATTTGTATATAAGAATAACTATACATATTTACATAAATATATTCTTGGTCAACAAAAGCAAGTGATTTGTTTACATGTTGGGTATAAAAGCAAAACTTCTATATTTGAGGAGGACTTTGACATAGTTGGCCAACTTAAATATATTGGAATATATGGACAAACAATCCCTGTTTTGTTTAAAGGGTAAGGCATATTTTAGTATCTTAAGGCACAAAATGTCTCCGTGTCCTAAAACGGTTAATAGTGGGTTGAGTGCTGAGGACCTCTTGGATTTGTCTATATTTGAGGATGACACTCGCCATTTTTTCTTCATCCCCAAAAACAGCTACATATAACATCAACAAATAAAAGTCAAAGATTACAAGAGCAACAGTAAATGCTGTATGTATGAGGTGAGGTTATAATAATGGTTAAAGCCATTTTATGCATCTGGGACAGACGTTCCTATTTGCTAGAGGCAATACATAGAGAAAGAGACCTAATTGGCTAGTAACTTCCAGCCTATATCTTTACCAGACATATTCCTACAGCTGCAGAAATGACACCCAGGAATGTAACTTAATAGCAAACAAATGAAAGATCAATGCAATTAAGCAGAGGTTAGTGCAACTTATAATGTAGTAATGTTACTATTCACAAAGTATTAAAACTTTCCAGTAACTAGTAAGTAATGCAACTGGCCACAGAGCATGCATCTGGGAACAGTGTAAGATAACCGTCCTGGAAGAAGAGGAATGTTTTAAACAAAAGCAATTGAAGATACTGTATAAAAATAGTGTTAAATATTGCAGTCTGGAATTAAAAAAATATACAACTTTATAAATACTGTTATAAATTGCTATGGTAAATGGAAATGACATGGTTAGGGGCTTTCTGGATGATAGATCCCATACCTCTATATACTCACCTCTGGAGATGGTATACAGCATTGAGGAAGTAAAAATACAGCACCAGAAATGAAATGATGTTGTGTTGCATTGAGGTTAAGGTGTTTTTAGGTCTTCAATAACATATACATTGCGATCGATTAAACTTTGAAGGGGCCCAGCAGCAGAGAGCAGCTTCCCCTCCCACCCACTAACAACTCTGGGCAGCCTTGAAGGCAATCAGCGCCTACTACAGGGAGCAGCTTCCTGACTCTCCCCTCCCATTGGAGCAAATTTACCAGTAAGGCAGCTGTCTTTTTAATATATCTATTTCATCTACCAGAGGTTTTTTTTTATCATTGTACAATGAATTAATGTTTTAAGCATCATGGCTTGATTTTTAACATTAAACCGACTGTTTGATATTCCTGAGACTTTTCTGAGTTGTGTCTAGGCTTATACATGAGTCAATAAGTTTTTCTGGTTTTCATAGGTAAAATTAGGTATCTCGGCTTATACTCGGGTCGGCTTATACACGAGTATATACGGTATGTGTTAAGTGGCTGTGCTAGGTAACTTAGATAGTAACTCCATCAGTGCAGGAACATTTTGATGATCTTTAAATAAAGGATAATAAATATAAAATGATAAACAAAAGTGTTGTATTTGGATAGAAAGGCAAAAATATTCCTTTCATTTAGGGATAAAGGATATGCTCCTGGGAAATGATCTGATTGCCTATAAGGCTACACTGAAAATAGTATGTAAGAATCCCAGATTATTTTTAGAATACAGGTATAGGATCTATTATCCAGAATATTTGGGACCTGGGGTATTCCAGATAAGGGAAATTTATGTAATTTGGACACCCAAACCCAAAGTGTGCTAAAATGGTTTAAACATTTAATAAACCAATAGGATTGTTTTGACACCAACATGGATTCATGCATGGATTCATTTTGGATGAAGTACAAGGTACTGTTTCATTTTTACAGTGAAAAAGGAAATCACTTTTAAAAATTAGAATTATTTGCTTAACATTGAGTCTATGGAAAATGGCCTTCTTTAATTCTCAGCTTTCTGAATAGTGGGTTTATGGCTAACACATTCTATACCTGTATATAGTACCTTATGTAGGGGTCCATAGGGTTAATTCCCCTATGGTCCTAAAGTACTAGGTGGTGGGAAATCCCCTGCCTGGCCAGCTATGGGTTGGACCTAAATTGGATAAGGAAGATGGAGTGAGCCCTTTTTCCCTAATGCAGTGTGTTCTGGCAGATAGTGGAGGTGGCCAGAAGATATCTGTACTGCAGGGTATCCCAAACCCAGAACAAACCCCAAGGTTCTGGTCATGGCCCACGCTTCTGCCTGTAGCAGCCGCCTTTGGCTTCAGGTGGAGACCTCTGCTCAGATGCCGCCAGTGCTTATAGAGGGAGAAACAAGGAGAGAGTTCTTAGCGAGCAAGGGAACCAAGCATTGTGTTGTAGAATTGGAAACAAGGAACGAAGTCAAAACAAGGGAAAGTTGTGCTCACCACTAATTTTTAAAAACATTAAGCGGGGGTTTGACCACAAAATTCACAGTGAAATATTTTGTGCCTTAAGCTACAAAAAATACATTTTTAGTAGCTTAAGGCACACAATGTTTCAATGTCCTTAATATATTGATAATGGGTTGAGTGCAGAGGATTTCTTGTATTTGTCTATGTGAATGAAGTCAGGCCTGGTCAGTAACAAACAGTCAATGTGGTAAAGATGCAGGAGATAAATGAATGGTTGGGGTCACAGGCCAGGTCAAACACACCAAAATCGCAGTACCAAATCAGAATCCAGAAGAATAGTCAATATGGGCAATAATCATGACAGCAGCAGACGGGATGAGAACCAGGGACTGGCTGGTATAGTTAGAGCCATGGGTTCAGGTTAGTCCTGGTTTCACTTTCAAAGAGAATGGAGCTGTAATTTGTTTCCTATGGTATAAAATGCTTCTGCTACTAAAAATATGAATGCATAATTGTATTCACTTGGGCTTGAAAGTGAGGTGTTAAACTTAAGACACCAGATTCGAATGACAGCGCCAGCCTATATAGAATTTAGGAAAACGTGATATTAATTATTTTCTGTTGTACACAGTACTATATTTAGTGCAAAAATGCATCTATATTAGTTTTCTGCCCTGAGGAGCTTATTATGTATTGTTAATACCTGAGGCAAAAGAGATAAAATGTCTTTAGAGGTCATTATGATTTACAACAAAACCAAATCTGCACATTCTCAATTCACAGAGAGACACACATACATTGCAGGGAGAGAGACATTCAGTAAGTAAACATTGCAATGAAAATCAGCTTATTTTGTAGATGGACAGAAATGAAGAATATAGTTTATGGCCATGCTCAATTTTAAATATATAATTGATATTGGACATCTTGATAACATTTTGAAATGCATTATCAATGTCTTATAGAAAGATAAAAATGAATATTAAACTGTAATGCAACAGGAATTAAGAAAGAGAAATCACTGTGAATGGCCCTACATAACTCCGATTTAGATATCATTTCTGTGCCAGAAAAAGAAGCAGCATAGACACAAATCAATACACCTCCTCAGTAAAGCTAATGTGAATGATCAGTGGCTTATGCATGTGCTATAAAATGAAATTATAATATCGGTTTGGGATCTGCTGTCCAGAAACCAGTTTCCAGAATTACAGAAAGGCCATCTCCCTTAGACTTCATTTTAATCAAATAATCCTGATGTTTAAAAATGATTCCCATTTTCTTTGTATTATTAAGACAGTACCTTGATCCAAACTAAGAGATAATGAATCCTTATCGGAAGCAAAACCAGCTCATTGGGTTTATTTACTGTTTACATGATTTTCAGTAGACAAGGTATGAAGATCCAAATTACAGGAAGATCAGATATCTGGAAAACCCCAGGTCCCAAGTATTCTGGAAAACAGGTCCTGTACCTGTACTAATGAGTAAAAAATTCAAGGGAAACTATATAGACTCTATATCAATACCCAGTGTATATTATACCAGGACCCCTATGCTTGGGCACAACAATTTTGTTCAAAACAAAGGATTTTTAGGCAGTACTGATTCTACAATCAATTGCACTGCTGCCCTCATTCTTCTTTACAACTCAGAAAGTGCCTGACTTCCTCTGTAATGGAAATTATATATTTATGATTTTTTTAATGTCAGATTCCCTTTAAGAGATCCTGTGAGATTGTTTTGAAAATGAGGTTGTATATTTCAAAGTAACCTAAGGAATGCCTGAGATTAGCGATGGGCAAATTTATTCGCCAGGCGTGAATTCGCAGTGAATAAATTTGTAAAACCGCAGCAAAAATTCACCTGCATCAAAAACGAGATGACGGCGCAGTTTCGTGAATTTTTCGCTGTTTCGCGAATATTTCACCGTTTCGCCAATTTGTCACCAAAGCGAAATGCCCCAAATTCGCCCATCACTACCTGAGATGACTCTTACTACACATTCTCTTATTATAAGCTTTAGATGGCCAAGACTGCTGTACTGTAGACGATTAACAGAGAACAAAGAATAGTAAATGACTGTTGTACTATTCATTTTATATGATCTCCCAGAATGAAACAGCACTGATCTGCCTGAAGTAAAGGTATTGGAAGGATCTGTATGTGGACGGGTTGTTTTCAATATCCTGCTCTGTGGGAGCTATGGCCGATATCCAAAGGAGAGATATAGGTGGGAGGTAGTGCTACCTGGGGTAAAGAGCTCCTTGGATTGTGACTGTGTGTCCACCAGGAGTAGATTGTGGGACTGTGACCAGGAATGGAAAGACCACATTTTGCCTTTTCTTTATTCACATATAAAGTTCTAAAGTTGTTTTACTGCAATGGTGTGGTTAATCGTTTGTGCCTAGTGGGGCCAACCATAGGTGCATCCATGGATTTTTCATTTTAGCAAAGGGGATTCAGGACTTATGGATAGTAAACAATTAATGGTGTATTTCCTATAGCACAAGGGATGGCCAAGATGGAGTTTTGTAGGATGTAGTCCAGCAACTTTTGGAGGCACATGTTCATATAATCCCAGTCTATAACATAGCACATTACTACAATGTGAGTGATGTTCAATTGTTCACAAACACACTTTTTCTATCAGAAGACAATAAAATGGTCAATATGTTTTCTTCTTGCTTATACAGGTACATGTGACATCTTTTTGACTACAAAACACCTGCCATAAGTGTTAGCACAATGTTTTAAGTATATTTGTTAGTATTTCTAGTAGGAGTTATGGCAACATAATTGTTCTGATGCCTCAAAGAAATTGTGGTACAAGTATAGGATAGATTATCCAGAAAAACTTTATCCATGAAGCTCCAAATTGTGAAAAGGACTCTTCCATTGACTCCATTTTAAACAAATAATTCTAGTTTGAGGGGCAGTGTTTCACTAGATTCACATGTTAGGAGGCTCTTCCTGCTTGGACAACCAAAGATCTTGATTAAAATTAGAAGGAAGTTTAAAATCAAATCAAAAACCCTTTCTTTTGCCATGTACTGTATATACAATTTTAATTAAAAAAATCTGGAAAAGTCCATTCCCATTGTCCTTCTTTCAGCCTGGGAAGGTTGTTATTTAAGATTCACTTAATGGTAGAGTATATTTTAATCCTAGTATGATATTATAATGAATCAACATTTTACATTTATGGAGTTTTCCTTTTAATTTTTATTTAGTCTGTCTAACTAACACTGCATACAGCTTATAATTTCATTCAAGCTGTTTTAAACCCATAGGCAGCTATTCGGAAACAGAAAATGATACCATACACCACCCTCTGTGGACACTATTCATATTTGGCATGTTCTTCACAGTACACCTCTTAGAACTTATACATGAGGAAGTTTCTGCCTCTTTGCTGCCTTGAAACAATATCTTAATTAACTGCAGTGGTAAATGGCACACACAAACAAGTGCACATTACCTGTCCTGTACCTTTTTTCAGATTTTTACTTTCAAAGGATTAAAGCTAAATCCAGCAGAGATACAAAGGCTGCCAATGATGTGTCACAATGGCTTACAATAATTAGTATCATAGGAACAACCAGAATTAAAGCATAATCATCTTTGTGTTATAATCAATGGGCTCATGCTCAAAAAGGTAATTCATAAAAGTATTAAGTTTTTCTTTTTTTTTTTTAGCACAAACTGGCTTTTGAAAACATTAAAAGTGAATTGTACAGCTAATTTAACCAAGTGACAAAATAAATAAGACAAAAGAGATAGATAACTTAGAATTATAGTTTGCCACTATCAATCACGACACAGCTCAAATGCATATAAATAATGATATTCATGCTACAACTATTCATCTAAAATTGTCACTGTTATAAGGCAACCAATAGTTTTATTTTTGTAAACTGATGATTTTGTATCTTACTATTCAGTGTCACTGTCAGGGGCTATCTAGGGCCTTGTCCATTTGCATTGGGTTTGGTGCTGTAATATAGGAGTAAATGTCATCACTAGTGATGGGCGAATCTGAAATTTTTTTTGTCCAAATGTATTAAAGTCAATGGGCGTCAAAATAATTTTGACGTGCAACAATTTTTATGCACACAAAAATGTTCAGACGCACGACTCTTTTGTCCAAATGCATTAAAGACAATGGGGGTCAAAATTATTACATGCATGGCTTTTTTGTCGCAGAAAATTTTTCCAGTGGTGCATTTTTGCAGCAGTTTTGTGAAAAAAGACTCCCAGACTCCCACCTCTATCCCCTACAATGTTTAAACACTGCAGCTAGAATCTTTTTGCTCTCTCCAAAGAGGGAGCTTGTTCATCCACTGGTCCAGTCTCTATCATCTCATTACCATTTTAAGCACTAGAACATTACCTGTCAGTCTTGGAACTTAATGGCTTGTGGCCAAATCTTGTCCTATTTATGCCTGCATGTTATAAACCCTGTATGATAAGCACCATGGGGCAGAGACTACCTTTTTACTGCGGCTCCAGTCACATGGCGAATCTCTGTATATTTATTCTGATTGATTTATTTATTATAATTTTATCCCAGTCATTTTCTGTATTGTAAAAATTGCTCAACAAATGCAAGTAAGAAGGAAGGTTTGGAGCAGACCATTTATGTAGATAATGGTTGAAGAAAGGGATGTTTGATAAAGAACAGGTTAGGACTGAAGACAATAGTGATATGTCATATTACTGTTTCACCATATTGATTGTAGGGTTGGCAATCCTCCAGGCAATTGTAGTAATAATTGGTCTTTATTGAAGTACAGGTGTTATCCACACCTGTACTTCAATAAAGAGGATTACTCTTTGAATGCCTACTCTACAAACAATACAGTGATGTCCGCTCCCTTATGCTGAAGGCTTGGGGTAGAGCACCTGAGCCTCCTCATTCATGTGGTGCGTCTCTTAAAAAAAGATGTGTTTTGATGAAGATAATATTTCTGTTTCACGTTACAAGGATTATAGATCATTCACATCAGTCCTTGCCCAAGAGCAGTTTAAGTCTACGGATCTTATCACATTCACAAGGATAACCTTTCAATGCCAGACAGCCAAGGACCAACAAGTCATTTCTACAAAGACAGTCAATTACACACCCTTTTCATGTGTCCCTGCTACCATGCCATGCTTTTCTCCTAGCCCAAAATAACTGCTTTCTTTGAATATTGTAGTTGCATTTAACTACAGTAATTCTGACTTGATTCTGATGTATTTTAATTTAATAAGCATACTTCAAAGATTATTGGATGAAAACACAAATATCAAGGTTCAGTGTCCCAAATGCTTAACTGGAAACTCCTATTTAGCTTGTTAAAAAACAATATCACCTATAGTGAACATTGGAGGGTGTTCTTGCTAGCGTTTCTATAAGGTACCTAGTGTAGTTCTAAATGCACTGTCTTTCTATATACAGCATCTAACATCCTGTTTTCTATTTGTTCACCAGAAAGTATTTAAATTATGAGAGTTCAGTGCATATAATAATCATCTGCATATAGTTAGTTAGCATTTCTCCTAAAAATGAACCACTTTACATAACATGAATACACGTAATACATGCTAAATTGCAATGACATTAATTTAGGCAGGAATTTTTCATTATTTGAGAGCTTTTTAAATGTTATATAAGTATGTGTCATAGTTATTAAATATTTCATTATACAGTATGTATTTTTTTTTTAAAAAGCTTACCAAGTGGAACTATCCCATTAAAGTACAACTCTCTTCCATTCATTTGTGTATTTCTGTTTTTATTTTTATTTATTTTATTTTTGAACCACAAGAAAAGAGCATTTTGCTAGTTATTTTACTGTTTGTTCTTGTTAGTGTCCGTCATTTCTATAAACCGGTAAAAAACAGTTTTTTTTTCTGTAAAGCAATAGACTGTGAACATACTGTGCAAAGTGTCGTTGGTTCAGATTCAACAGAGAACATATAATGTTAATTGGTTAGTTCTATCGTAAAGGAAATCTTTCACAAAAATGCATTTTGTTTTTTTCAGAGTCCAGCAAAATGCAACCTTGGAAATATCTAACTTAATGTTGAAGTTACAAACTTTGATTTTTGTTATTGCTATAATTAGGAAAACTCCATCTCAGAATTCTTCTGTTCTGTCGCCATTTCTCTTCCTAACATAAACATGGGGGCATACTTTGTTAAAAAGTTTTGCGCCTCCAGGTCAATGAATTGATGTCAAAGGGTCATTCAGCAATGTTCTGTATTTGCAGTGAGTTGCAATCCATTGCAAAGGGGTTTGTGAGACAGGTAGGTAGGTAAAACGGAGACAGCAGAAAGTAGCTGTTTTGAGGTAATGCTAAATAACACAGCAGTTCTTTAACATAAAGAAAAAACATTTTGTACATGGAAAATGATTATATCAACATTATTTAGCAGTAGAATCTATGATTGAGTAATGTTTGCCTGATATAATTGCCCTTGTCAACTGAATACAAAATGACTAAATACCAGAAAAATAAAATCAATAAAACACTAACAGAGCACCGAAGTACAATGTATCTATGTTCACATACAGCTATTTATTTTGTGCTACCTGCAAAATTTTTGAATTTGATCTGTCTACCAATGTATTAATGTTATTTAACTTCCTATTTATTTTGAAATCTACAATAATATTAGACTTGTGCTTTAAAAGACAAGATGAATATCCTTTCTTTTTAGAAGCAACGAGTTTGTTAAAGGCCAGGGAAATACACTGCACATAAAACATTCCATTTTGATGCATTGGAATTTATGGATTATTAATTGAATTTTATATGATTTATTTATTAGAACTCTTTATAACAAATATACTTGAATATGGGACAATGCTTTTTTATGGTGAAAAACATGGTGTTCTTAATATGGCAGTTGTATGTCCTCTCAAAATTACAAGCAATTAAAAGAGAAATTTGCAGTCATTACAAGTAATTAATATAAACATATGTCAGTTATTGTAAATGTGTATGCTGTTAAGTATTGAGGGCTCCTTCATCGATTTGTGGAAAAATAATTGACTTGTGTGGTGTTTATATAAATGGCCTATAGGTGTCACTGTGCACAAGAGTTATACTGTGTACATAGTACTTTCTATACTGCTTAAAAGTATTAAAGTTAAAGCTACTGTTGAAGTGCAATGGCTGCATGAACCTGCTAATAAAGCACTATTATACTCTACTCATCCTCGGCTACCAAAACATAACAACTTGAGAAAACATAATAAAATTAATTTGTTTTATGAAGAGATCAACATTCAAATCGAAACTAGATGCTACATATTACATTAATACTTGCAAGGGGTATTTTCTAGATTTTTTATTGCACGTTAAAAACTACAATTTAAAACTTTAGCTCTGTTCATCTGATGTGTGTTGTTTCCAAGGCAACCTGATATGTAATAGGCATTTGTATTTCCTTTGATTTGAGTGACAATCTCACATGTATTAAGAACACCATCTACTACTAGGAAAAAGTAAGGTCCAGTGATAGCAATTTACATCTAAAAGTCACAAACAAAATCTCCCACTGGCTGGTAAGTGACTAGGTGAATAGCAGGCTTGGGTCACTGCATATACCACTTTCTATTAGGATGTATATTAACAACTTATCCTTGAAGAGGTGCAGGGCAAGCAGCTGCTTGGCTTTCTTGAAGAAAATACACATTCTTATAAGTCTTAAGGATTGTGATAAAAATAGAAAATGAATGGTGGCAAAAACAGAATAAATCTTCATTCTTTCCCATCAAGAAATGTAGTAACAAAGACAGATGGACTATGTCATAAAAGGCATTGACATTTCCTCCCTTTTTGTCTTAGTAACACACCTTTTGAGTATTTGTATTTAAACTAATTTAAAACTCAAAAGATCATACTGCATCTTATATCATATGTTTTCTTAGCAGAATAGAAACTATACAGAATCTAATAAGGGGTGGTTCAGTCAATATGCATTACACCTTTGCTTGTTATAAGCAGGGCTGTATTTAGGTCTGGTGCCAGTCAAGGCACTGGACCTTAGAGCTTCCCCATGTGTATAGTGTGCATGACAACACTCCTGCATAAACTTTGCTTCACAATTTTAAAAAATGGACCCTTTACCCCTCACTTTCCAGCTTAGCCATTGGATTTAAGTGATAAATCTCCCACAGCAACTGGGAGTGTATTTTTAATTTTTTTTTAAAAAAAACTTTAAATTATGTAGGGTCGCCCCCCAAAAGATGCTGCCCTAGCCTCAGTCCTTTGAATTCCAATATATACAGTTAGGTCCATAAATATTTGGACAGAGACTGTTTTTCTAATTTTGGATCTGTACTTGAGCACAATGAATTTTAAATGAAACAACTCAGATGCAGTTGAACAGCAGACTTTCAGCTTTAACTCAGTAGGTTGAACAAAAAATTGCACAAAAATGTGAGGAACTAAAGCCTTTTTTTAACACAATCACTTCATTTCAGGGGCTCAAAAATAATTGGACAAATTACAAAACTGATACTTGGTTGAAACCCCTTTGCTGGCAATGACAGCCTGAAGTCTTGAACTCATGGACATCTCCAGATTTTGGGTTTCCTCTTTTTTATGCTTTGCCAGGACTTTACTGCAGCAAGGCTTTTAGTTGTTGTTTGTTTGTGGGCCTTTCTGTCAGAGGTTTAGTCTTCAACAAGTGAAACACATGATCAATTGGGTTCAGATCAGGTGACTGACTAGGCCATTCAAGAATATTCCACTTCTTTGCTTTAATAAACTCCTGGGTTGCTTTGGCTGTATGTTTTGGGTCATTATCCATCTGTATTGTGAAACACCTCCCAATGAATTTAATTGCATTTAGCTGTATTTGAGCAGACAGTATGTCTCTGAGCACCTCAGAATTCATTGGCAGCCCTGCATGCCAAAACACTGCCTCCACCATTTTTTATAGATAATGTGGTATGCTTTGGATCATAAGCTGTTCCAAGCCTTCTCCATACTTTTTTCTTGCTATCATTCTGGTAGAGGTTGATCTTGGTTCCATCTGTCCAAAGAATGTTTTTCCAGAACTGCTGTTTTTTTTAGATTTTTTTAGCAAAGTCCAATCTAGCCTTTCTATTCTTGATTCGTATGAGTGGCTTGCCCCTTGCAGTGCAGTGCACCCTCTGTATTTACTTTTAAGCACTGTTCACTTTATGGTAGACTTGGATATCGATACGCCTACTTCCTGAAGAGTGTTGTTCACTTGTTTGGCTGTTGTGAAGGGGGTTCTCTTCACCATGGAAATAATTCTGCGAACATCCACCAGTGTTGTCTTCCATGGACGTACAGGTTTATTTGCGTTGCTGAGTTCACCAGTGCTTTCTTTCTTTCTCAGGATGTACTAAACTTTAGATTTTGCCACTCCTAATATTGTAGCAATTTCTCGGATTCATTTTTTTATTTTTGCAGCTTAAGGATGGTGTGTTTTACCTGCACGGAAAGCTCATTTGACGCATGTTGTCTGTTCACAGAAAAATCTTTCACATACAAGCACCCCCCTCAAATAAACTCCACGGCTTTTATCTGCTTAATTGATAATGACATAACAAAGGAATTGCCCACACTTGCCCATGAAATAGCCTAGTCAATTGTCGGTAGTGAGTCAATTACTTTTGATCCCCTGAAATGAAGTGATTGTGTTAAAAAAAGGCTTTAGTTCCTCATGTTTTTATGCATTCTTTTTGTTCAACCCACTGAATTAAAGCTGCAGTTCAACTGCATCTGAGTTGTTTCATTCAGAATGAATTGTGGTAATTGTTATTTTTTGGTAGCCAAGGATGAGTAGAATATAACAGTGCTTTATTAGCAGGTTCATGCAGCCATTACACTTCACCAGTAGCTTCAAGTCTAATACTTTTAAGCAGTATAGGAAGTACTATGTACACAGTATAACTCTTGTGCACTGTTACACCTGCAGACCATTTGTATAAACACCACATATTCCCCCTATAATAGGAAAGCATTTGGGCAAATGTAATAAACACCAACAATTAAGTCAACAGTAAAACAGTATGCTTATTAAAGCAATAATATGCATTAGTCACATCACATAGTCCTTGGTCCATGCAGGTAATTTTCTGACTCTCTCAGTACGCCTTATAGGTTCACTTTCTTCAGGTCTATTGCAGTTGGCATCAGGAGTAGGAAAATGTCCTTCATCAAATGGAGCTTCTCCAAAGTCATTCCTAACAGGAGCAAGACCACTTGCATTCCATATGCGACCATCAGACAGTTCATATGTGTATGTTCCTCACTGGCGTCTCACTTCAAGTGGTGTAGTAAATTTAGATTGTCCTTGTTTCAGTAGTCCTGGTTTCTTAATTCTGACTAAAGATCCAGGCTGAAAGTGCACTTCTCTTGCACCATGTTTTCTGTCTGTATAAGCCCAGCATTTGGCTTGTTGACGTTTGACAATGTCAGCAGTATACGATTTTGTGTGCACAGTATTTTGTGAAAGTTTGATGTCCCATACTTTTACTTGAATTGGACATGTGAGGCAAGCTTGCTTAAAATCAGCAGCTGTAACTGTAGATGATAGTAAATCAATTAGTGCAACAACTTCTATATCCTCATCAGAAGCTGCAGGTAAAGGTAAACGTGACAAACAATCATGTAAAGAAACAAAATTAGAAAAAAGGTGTCTCTGTTCAAATATTTATGGACTTATCTGTAAATATGGCCTTGGTTATAAGGTAATAAGGAGCATTACTAGCAGTTGCTAGCATTGCTGCCTTGCATGCTGTGGTCTAAGTTTTGATTCTGATCTGGGCATTATCTGCATTGAGTTTGTATGAAGTCATGATCAAACAGTTACACATGGTACAGTTTTGTAGTGAATATCACAGTTTCACCAGTGGCAATTTTTTTTTTTATTTTCAGAAAGAAAACATGTACATTCACAACAAACATATTGTTTCATTTACAATGATTTGCTTCGCATCAACTGGTGTGAAAAGTGCTATTCCAAATATTAACAAGAATAAAATAAACTAAGGAAGAAGAAAAACTGTTGGAACGGAAAGTATAGCAACAAGGATAATAAAAGAATAGAGTCCTCCGCTCTCCTTTACCATAAATATAAACTGCATATGATGTATTGCCCTACATTCAGGTATTTCCATTATAATATACAAAAGCCATGAATATCCTGTAAATTATATCCTTATAAACTGTGAGTTCTGATGTCATCAGTTATAAACGGTGAGTTCTGATGTCATTTCTGTCACATGCCTCACTGAAACTTGTGTATTATAATAAATAAAGTATCCCCAGTTGCAAAACATGAGAATATTAGAAGTCACCTCGGAGTTCCATGACCTCAGCCTTTGGCCTCGTGTTTTTATATGGTCATGAAACTCCTCGGTAACTTATAATATCCTTATAATTTACAGGAGGGGGCACTTTATTCACTATATTAAAAATGAAACCGTTTCATGCATCAACATTCTAGACCACAGGATACAAATCTTAACAAAATGTTCCATTTTGCCCTATTCTTGAGATGATAGCTGCTCCATTGTATAGATTACCACCTATAGAAGAGTTTCCTCGCATTTTCAAGATGGTTAGTGCATTTTGAATATTTAAACGCCATATTTGCCATTTTAGTCCATTGGTCTAAGTCCAAGGTCATGTTCAGCTCCAGTTCCCATTTCCGTAAGTGAGCCGGTTTCTCCAGAGTAGATGGTTCAGTTAGTAGTTTGTAAATTGTGGCAAGTCCACGTTTGCTGCGGGGATTCTGTGAAGCAAGCTTCTCAAAGCTGGTAGGTTGGGGTCCAGCAAAAGGCTCTGTGTCTTTCAAGAAGTGCCGAATTTGTAAATATTTATAGAATTCCTGCCTCGGAATACCAAACTCTTCCATCAGTGTTGCGAAGGGCTTAAGAGAGGAGTCTCCATATAATTGACCAATGGTTGTCAAACCCTGAGTGCGCCATCTCGACAGATTGAGATGAGGTATAGCCACCTCCAGCATCTCTATACTCGCCTTTTGGGCTGGAGATCTGATAAGGGAATGTTTACCATTAACTTTGGACCAAATATATAGAGCCGTCTGGAGGGTATGGTTGTTTGGGTCGTGTTTGATGGGGATAGCTCGAGGGTGTACCCACATTAGACCTTTAAGCGGCAGCGGTTTAATAGCAGCTTGTTCCAACTGTAGCCAGTGGGAAGGTTCCACGCTCTAATTTGGTCTAGAATCGTTGCCTGATAATAAGCCTCTAGATTAGGGACTCCAAAGCCCCCAGCAGCAGTCGCTCTCTGAAGGTATTTCTGCTGAATTCTCGGTCTTCGATTGGCCCAAATGTAGTTCTGGATGATTTGTTGGGCTTTATGGAAATAGGGGCGCGGAACCATCAGGGGTAAAGTCCGAAATAAGTATATAAATTTAGGTAAGATCATCATTTTGACAGTGGCAATCCTACCAAGCCAAGAAGTGTACAATGGGGCCCACTTCGTCAAAAGTTCTTGTGCAGTACTTAGCATCTTAGGATAATTGGCGTCATAGGTCTTGGATATAGAACTGCTTAATTCGATTCCCAAGTAGGTTATGGAATGGGACTGCCATTGAAATGGATGGTTCGCCTTCAAGCGTGCTACCGCCACAGAGGACATCCCCAGTGGAAGGATCTGCGATTTGGAGTCATTGAGCTTGTAGTAGGAAATTGCACTGAAACTTTTTATAATCTGAGTAGCTGCCGGTAGTGATATTTCCGGGTTTGTCAGGGTAAGAATAATATCATCTGCAAACATAGCCATCTTGTGGGTGATACCGTCCACCTGAATGCCTGCAACATCCGCCGCTTTCCGGATCGACCTAGCAAGTGGTTCCAAAGTTAAGTTGAAAATTAGGGGCGACAGGGGGCACCCTTGTCTAGTGCCATTTGATATCTGAAAGGGGCTAGAAAGGAATCCCATATTGTTGACTTGTGCGGTGGGGTTGGAATAGAGGGACAGAATTGCATGCTTAATAGGGCCACATAATCCAAAATATTGGAGTGTTTGATCCAGGTATCCCCAATCAACCCTGTCAAAGGCCTTTTCGGCATCCAAACTAAATAATACAGTGGGTTCTTTCCTTTTGGAGGACAATTCTATTAGTGCCAACATCTTTCTGGTATTATCTGGTCCCTGCCGCCCCTTTAAAAACCCAGTTTGGTCTAAGTGTAGTAGGGAGGGCATAAGTAACATCAATCTGGAGGAGATTACTTTCGCGTAGAGTTTGAGGTCTGCATTTAGCAGGGAAATGGGTCTGTAAATTGCACACTCTTCCACGTTTTTCCCCGGCTTTGGTATTGTGGTAATCGTTGCCGATAACATTTCAGTAGGAAAGGAGCCACCGTGTAGGACAGAGTTAAATAGTGTGACGAGATGTGGAAGTAATATATCTTGGAAGTGTTTATAATAGCCAGCGGTGAGACCATCGGGGCCTGGTGCCTTCCCTGCTGGAGTTGATTTTATGGCCTCTTTTATCTCATCCAATGTAATATCTGTATTGAGTTGTTGTAACTGTGGGAGCGAGAGTTGTGGGATATCAGCAGCTGCAAGGAAAGCATGGATGGCCTCCATGGAAGGTTGTGGCGTTGCTGCATCGTGTTTTAGATTATATAAGGAGGCGTAATATTCAGCAAATCTGTTAGCTATCTCTTTCGGATTAGTAATGGGTTGGCCTTTAGCTGACATCACTTGAGCGATGGAATGGGCTATTTGTCTTTGCTTAATTGTGGTGGCCAGTAGCCTGCTAGCTTTGTTGCCTTTGGTGTACTTGGTGAGATTCAGGCGTCGGAGTTGCCATTCTACTTTTTTATTATCTAGGCATGATATTTGGTATCTCAGCTCTTGAATAGATTTCGATCTAGTGCGGGTCGGGTATTGTTTGTTCAAGCTCTCTAGGTCGATGAGTTGTTGTGTGAGGCGTTTCATAACGGCGTCATTGTTTCGCTTGGTAGAAGCAGCTATTTTAATTAAATGACCTCTAATGACCGCTTTATGGGCACACCATAGAGTAGCTTGGGAAACATTTGGAGTGTCGTTCATATGAAAGTAGTCACGCAAAACCGTTTTACATTGTGCTAAGTTCGAAATATTGTGCAAGAGGGAGTCGTTGAGACGCCAATGTGGACGGGACCTCAAGTATTGGTTATTGTCAAGTTCTATGGTAATCGGGGCATGATCGGCCCAAGTGGAGATTCCAATCTCAGAGCGTATTACAGCTTGCAATACGGTTTTGTCAACCAGAAAATAGTCTATTCGAGAATATTTAGCATGAGCATGGGAGAAAAAGGTAAAGTCTCTTTCCAAGGTATGCTGCGTTCTCCACACATCATAGAGTGCCCGTTGGGTCAGGAGTTTTGTCAGTGTTTTGGCCTGAAAAACGATGCCCCGGGGGCTAGTGACTGGCCTGGATGTACTTGTGTCTATCTCATAGTTCAGCGGGACATTAAAGTCGCCTCCAATGATGAGAGGACCTGTGGTAGCTTTATCTATTGTTTTAAAAAGCATGTTGTAGAATTTTGCCTGACGCTTGTTTGGACTGTAAACATTTACAATGGTGTAAGAGCGGTCTTGTATCCGAATAGAAACAATAAGATATCTGCCCAGCGGGTCTAGATGTTGCGACAGCACGCAGTGCGGGAGCCGTTTGTTGATCCAAATGGCTACACCATGCTTTTTAATGGAGTTGGAGGCGTAGATTTGTGTAGGGAAATGTTTGGAGTTAAGAGTGGTTGGTTTCTGGCTAGTAAAATGCGTAGTGCACCTGGTTTTTATGCAACCAAAACTTCAAGCCTGAAATTGAAAAATAAGCACCTGCTCTGAGACCACTGGGAGCAACATCCAAGGGGTTGGTGAGCATCATGTTGCTCATGAGCTACTAGTTGGAAAATACTGCTTTAGGATTAAATCTTCTCATCTCTGAGTAATGTCTTCAGTATATATTGTACTGTATTGTATAAATGATGGGTCATAAAAGTCATGTTCATCAACCTTGATAATTGTATATTGAATGAAAAATCTATCTTAGTGCACCTAAGTGGCTCTAGAAAGGACCAAAGAGGTCCTGCCAACTGAAATGTGGGTGTTGGGGCCTGTCCAGGCAAGTCAGGATATTGCTGGGGGTGAGAAGTACTCTAATGAGACATATTTTCTTGCTAGAATGATTTAATAAGGGGTCTGACTATAAATTAGATTTATATATTCAGTCTACTTACTGTATAGCATATTTAATCTTACTAGTGAAATAATACATTTTATAATGTAAAGTTTATTATGTAACATTGTTAGAATGTGTTAAACTGAGTTAATGTAGCTATACATTAATTTGGGATATAGAGTTTTACTTCATACATTTTTACTAACTAGTAATGTCTTTTATAGCAGCCACTGATAAACTAGTTAAATGTGGAGACACCTAAGGGGTCATTTATTAAAGATTGAATGCCAAAAACTCGATTTTTTTTTTAGTCTTTCTAACTATAAGATTTGAATTTTTAGTGAAAAAAAAAAAGACTTATTATACCGCAAGAATGGAAAAGTCCAAATCTAAAATATCTGCCATTATCCGGGGTTGTACAGTATATAAGTCAACGGGAGAGGTCCCTATTAGTGATGGGCGAATCTGCGCATTTTGCTTCACCGAAACGTATTCACGAACGTCAATGGGTGTCAAAATTACTTGCGAAATTACTTGACGTGCAATAATTTTGACGCAAGCAGAAATTTTTAAACACGTGGCTATTTTGTCCAAATGCATTAAAGTCAATGAGCGTCTGAATAATTTTGATGCGCAAAAATTTTATGTGTGCACCATTTTTGACGCACACCAATTTATTTTTTGTCACATGTAGTTTTCATCTGCAAATTTTTGCGGCAGTTTCGCAAATTTATTTGCTGGCGGTAAAACATGAATTTATTTGACCATCACTAGTCCCTATCCTATTTGGATGTGTCTCTGGTCTGTGCTGGATTTAGACCAAAAATATTTATATTTCTGACTTTTCAGGCAAAAATCTGAAAAACTCCAAAAGAAATCCTACGATTTGGGTTTTTGCTAGATTTTATCGAGTTTGTCCCCGATTAAATTGTGCTTTTTAAATAATAAATTAGGTCACATTGTAAATTCTAGTATGGTCTGACTTTTTTATTTTTAAAAAAATTGAAACAATGTAATTTTGATAAATGAGCCCCATATAGTTGTTTTTGGTGACTTAGGCACTTAAGTGGTATTTAGTTTTGTTATGTCAAAAGGCAAAAAGTTGCATGGTTAAGTGGAATTAGTATTTATTTTTTTCAAATTTAAATTGAATTTTGCAAATGAGAGTTAACATTTGTATTTAGACATATCATTTTTTGGTGTATCCAATTTGGTGGAGTTACCTTTCAGGATCAAATTCAAATTAATGACACTGACTTTCAAAGCACTTCATAACTCTGCCCCACCCTACATCTCTGAACTCATCTCTATATACCCAATCGCTTACTACGCTCCTCTACTGACCTGCTACTCAACTCTTCTCTCATACCTCCTCACATGCTCACATTCAAGACTTTGCAAGGGCTGCACCCCTCCTCTGGAACGATCTCCCACGGTCTGTCTGACTTTCTCCCAACCTTTCTGCTTTCAAGAAATCTCTGAAAACGCACTTCTTTCGAGAAGCCTACCCTCACTCTGCTTAACTACCAAACGCAACACCACATACAGTACCACATTTCTCACCCACTTAATTCGATCTTGCCCACTCCCACACCTTGTGTATTACTCCCTTCCCTTTAGACTGTATGCCTATGCATAAGGCCTTCCTCACCTTTTTGTACCTGTTTTGATTGTGATGTTTGTTACTCCATATGTTCTATGTATGTAATTCATGTGATGTAGTTGTATAATTACATTTACTTTACAGTGCTACGCAATATGTTGGCGCTATATAAATACATGTTAATAATAATAATAATAATAACCAACAAACTTCAAACACTTTTTTTTTAGAATCTGTCATTTGTAAACATTTCACTGTACATGTACCGGTAATCTTATAGGAGCACTAAATGTGCTGTGAACTACTGAACAACAATATCTTGTTATTGTTATCAAAGTGCTCTGGTACCAGCAGATTTTAAAGTTTTGTTATTGACACACAGATATAATACAAAAATTAGAAAGTGGCACAGGATACTAAAATCTTGTCCTGTACCACTCCAAATAGTGACAGTATATATATGAGTTGGATAATAGAAATAAATATGTATCGGACATATAGATGAAACTTATTGAGCAAATGAAGGAAGCGAGAAGATGAATAGAAACAATAGATTGCAGAGCTATATATTATGCATTTAATAAAATATTCAGATAAATATCATTGACAGTGTAGACACATTGCCCATCAAATTCTTATTCACAAAAGAGCTAACGACATTGTGGTGAAAATGTCACTACACTGTTACTGTCACTGTTAATACAGAATGATGTTGAGGCTAGGGGAATAGAGTAAGAATAAACAAATAATAATCCATATTATTACAGATGCAAATTAGATGCAATTGTGCTGTCATACTCCTGAAATGTATATAATATGTACATAGATTCCATGAGCAATATAATCTTTGGTCTCTATGATATGTATCCAACATCTCACCCCAAGCTAATGCCGAATCAGCAGTTCCCCCAGGGCTCCTTATTAGAGATGTTTTCCTCATCTAATTACTTTGGAAGGCCCCTAGCGATATTCCCATCTCCCTTACAGTTGAATGATTATTAGTTACCCCTAGCTACCAAAGTATTCAATAGCCCTTTATGACAATTACTTCCTGTAGAAGTATTTTAGGTTTTCCTGGACGCCTGAACAAAACATTGATTTTAAGTACTACTGTACTACTACTGTATCATTAAAAATTTCATACATGCACTGTAAAATGGAATTTGAATTTAATGTCCTCTACACAGCTGTTAACACATGGTGGGGTTTATCTCTTTCTTAACTGTGCTTTTAGGTATCTACAACCAGATATTTTCAGTGACGTAACTATCTTTCTCTACACAGTGACGTAACTATGCTTCTCTAGACAGCTGTTAACACATGTTAGTTAAAACTTGTTTTCAGAGGTGTAACTAACTATACAGTCTGCTGTATAATAATCTCCCTTTCTGGGAGGTGCAGTTTGAGTGGTTCGGGTGGGGGGTGCAGGGGAGGAGCATTGTTCATGCTGCGGCCCCTCAGTAGATTTTTTTGGTGGGGGGAGGGCCTGCTACCAAGTTACGCCATGTTTGCCACAGCCCTAGTGATACCAAACTACCCTAAGGCTATTTGGCTATCCTCCTTGCTGGCTATATGTAACCCACCAAATTGTGTAGCCTAGAGACCATGGGGATTAGAACTCTACAGGACCAGTGTGTCAATTTATTAATGTTCTTCTAGCTTTTTGGTATTAAATCTATACAAGAGTTCCTAAGCTCCTGCATGGTTTCTTCATTCCAAAACCTCAGCTTCCTGAGGATCAGGTTTTTTTTTCCCTGACAAAAAATAAAAAGCTCAGCAGGTTTTAGGTGCAAGGTTTTATTTTTTTTTTAAATCCGATTGAGGAAAAAAAAAACCCTGATCAGCAAGATGCCAAGGTATGCGTTTAGGAACTCTTGCCTTGTTTTTAGTACCTGAAGTCTCAAACATTCTTAAAAAGTGTCAAAAAATGTATTCACAGAAGTAGGGATGCACCAAATATCTTAGGATTCAGCCAAATCTTAAAACTTTTGTGAAAGATTTGGCCAAATACCGAACCGAATCTGAACCCTAATTTGGATATGTAATCCAGGGAAACAAGGGATAACATATTATGACTTGTTTGTGTGATGAATAGTTACATTATTTTTTGGATTTGGCTTCGGTTTGGCCAGGTACTTGGATTCAGTCTAATCCTGCCGAATCCCAAACTGAATTCTGAACCAAATCCTGGATTTGGTACAAAAAATTACAATATATATCTGTATAGGAAAAAATCACTAAATTCACCAAACGCATTGAAGTGAATGGGTGTCAAAATTATTTTGACGTGCCACAATTTTGAAATGAGCAACAATTTTTACTTGCTTGAGTTTCTTGTCCAAAATTATTTTGACGTACAACTTTTTTATTGCAGCAAATTTTTGCATTAGTTTCACAAAGCAATTTGCAGGTGGCGAAATGTGGAAAGTCGCAGTGAATCGATGACTGGCGAATGTATTTGCCCATCACAAGTGGCCTCAGTATTACTAATACTCCCATACGAATACATATACTGCACACATGGGCTCTTTTGCAGAGCCGCATTTTTTCAGTTGAGGGATAACCAAGATTGAATTATATGGCTGCAGTACAACCATAATTTGCCACATGTTCAAGTTTGGGATTTGTTATCCATAATGCTTGGGGACCTGATGTTTTCTGAATAAGGGATCTTTACAGAATTTGGATCTCCTCACCTTAAATCTGCTAAAAATCATTTAAACATTAGCAAAGTCTGAATTTATCTCAATATTTTCTGCTACAAACTCTTGGGATTAAATCCACTTGGGTTTTTTGCGCTTATTTATTATTATATTTTCCTGAAAATTTGCTTTGGGGGAAAAAAAACAGATTTTTCAACCGTAAACTCAGTTTTTTTCCTGAAAACTCTGAAAACTGTGGGGTACGAAACCCAGCGCACATCAAAAAATTATTGTGACTTCTCCCATTGACTTATATGCAGCCTCGACAAGTCTGAGATGCCAGATTTTCTGATTCAGACTTTTCCTTCCTCATGGTTTAATGAATTTTGAAAAATACATGATTTTTTTAAAAGTCCGATTTTATAGAATTTTGTTTTCGTGATTTTTGCATTCAGAGCATAGTATATAACCCCCTAAATAAATCTAATAAGATAGTTTTGCCTCCGACATGGATAATATATATATATATATATATATAATATATATATATATATATATATATATATATATTTTTTTTTTTTTCTTTTGCTGGAATCAAGTACAAGGTATTGTTTTACAATTGCAGAGAAAAGCTAATTATTTTTAAAATCGTAAATTATTTTTTTAAAATAGAGTCTATAAGAGGAGTGCATCCTGTAATTTGGAGCTTTTTGGATAACAGGTTTCCACATAATAGAATCTATCTTCTAAATCAGATATTCTACATAACTGTGCATTAGGAATCAGAAGTATACTATTCTTTAACCGTTTAACTGCCAGGCTTCAAGTTTGCCTAGCGACATTTTCTCATTCATTCGAAAGTACAGTGTAATTCAGAAATGTAGTATCTGAGATGCTGGTACCCTTTTATGCCAGCTTTTATGTTGCTGGCATTTTGAGTGTTAAAGTTAAAAATAAATACAAATAGAGGGTTATGCTCACAAGAGCTTGCCATCTATAAAGTGAGACTTTAAACAAGAGAACAATTTAGAAATTGTTGTTCGATTTACACTTAGCTATGGATTTTATAATACAAAACTTTTGCTTCCATAAAACTGTAGGTATAAGGTTCCAGCTGAGCTAATGAAGCAGGATTGCAAAAGCCTGCTTAGGAGGGGTTTGTTAATATGAGAAAAAGATTTTGTGGTTTATAATTTCTGTTTTTCTCTTTACTGTGTATTTTCGTTGTGTTCTTGAATTCCACTGCATAATAAATTATATTCATGATTCTGTGTCTGGAAGTCATACAAGTATATTTACCCCATGACCAGATATTCATTTATTCAGCACCAATAACCCAATAGATTCCTTTTTAAAAAAAAAAATACAAAAAATACATAATACATAAAAAATACAATGGCATTGACTCCAGCAGCAACATTTACAGGTGCTATGACTGCTTTGTTTAAATAAAGTAATTGGGTTGGAAAAGGTGAGTTTGAGCCAAGTGTTTGTATGTGAAATATAAAGAGAATTTTCAACTTCAAATTAATTTTAGTAAGGAACTTTAGTAAGGTTGTCAGGGTCACCTCAGCAACCATAAAAAAAAATATTTACAGTAAGGGTTCAGTTTTGTGGTTATTCTTAAAGGACAAGGAAAGGCAAAAAAATAAAATCCCATTTTTACTTTCTTTAATGAAAAAGAAACCCATCTCCAATATACTTTAATTAAAAAATGTGTACCGTTTTTATAAGAAACCTGACTGTATGCAGTGAAATTCTCCCTTCATTTACTGCTGTGGATAGGAATTGTCAGATGGTCCCTAACTGCTGAGAAGGGAAACAATCATACGAACAGCAGGGGGAGCCCCCGCCTTACTTACCAGCCGTGCAGAATTCAAGCAGCTTTGTTTATGATGATCCCTAAGCAGCCCAGACCACAATGAGCATGTGCAGGGTCAGGGTCAGGCAAAGATGTTTAACAAGATGACAGCCATCTGTGGCCAACTTTGAAAGCATAAATCATTTGTTTGATTAGGCTTTGTGGTGCAGTAAGTTCATGCTTATGTTTAGTATACAAAATACAGCATTTCTAACCTTATTCTATTTTAGACTTTCCTTGTCCTTTAAGGAAAGCCCTGGAGCTATAAGCACAAGGGCTGCATGACATGGGATCCGAATGAGCAGCAGTCAAATTATACTGGTCTAGGTCAGAGATGTGCAGAATCACATGTAGCTGTGTTTAGGTGAGAAGGAATGAGTTAAAGCAGGAGATGGCCGGGCCCAGGGGTGGAGTAAGATAGGGATGTGATGTCAGGGGAAGAAGCAGTTTACTTCCTTATCTTCTGAGCAGGTAGAAACATCCCAACCTCCCCCATTTTGCAAATGTTATGAAATATCAGGAGTTTTCTACTTTATGTTCTCATATTTTCTACTAATAACTGAATATGGATGTTTTCAAAAAAAATTCGCCCATCCCTATTGATGTTACATTGATCTGCTATTGATCTTCCACCCCCAGAAAAGTGACAACACTGATGTAACACTCACAAACACTAGCTTAATTAAGAGAACACACAACAGAATATTCCCATGCCTTTTTTTTTGCAGAAAACATTTGCATTCCAACGAGAATGGCATTGTTCTGTTCATTTTCAATCAGGCTTAAATATTCAAATGTTTTAATGTACTGGGAAAATAAAGTTGATAGAGACAATTCCTTTAACTTCTATTGAAGCTTGCCAGCTTTTACTTGCCAAGTTTTTTTCTGGAGACTTTTTCTTTAATAAATACTGACTATAAAAGATTCTGATGAATATTTTTGTGAAAAACTGAATTTTGAGAAATTATCCCCTGAGTCACTAGGATAATTCAATCTTAGCAGCACAGGCAGCAGTTGAAATTCCAAGTTTCAGAATATAAAATACAAATACTTCATGCAACGTAGCCCTTACTTCTTTATAATAAATGATTGTTTTATACTCGAGTTGTTAACCCTTAATCCAAATATATTCAGAAAATAAAATGTATGGGTATTGATACCACAAGGCGCAGGGAATCTGCTGCAAAAAGTGCATTTATTCACTACCACATGTTTCGATCTGCAAGTGTAACATTCAACCACTGAGATACAATGTTTAAATAGCAAATACCCTTCCCATCTAACTTTTAATTGGTTATAAGGCAAAAGCTGGGGTGATTTACAGCCTAGCCAATTAAAATGTTCCAAGATTAATCCATATAAAAGTCCATGTTAAAGTCCTCAGGCATGTCAAAAGCCAAAGTCCACGTCCATTGTTCAAAGTGTGTAACATTAAGGGGGTTATTCATCAAAATCCAAATTTATTTGATTTTTTAAAATAAAAAAGTCCAACCAAGCTAGAATACACGATTTGACCTAATTTATTATTAAAAAAAAAAGAATGAATTTAATCAGATCAGGGAAAAATTTCATAAAATAGAGCGAAAACCCGAATCATATTTTTTTTTTCAGATTATTTTTCCAGAATCACTCAGTTTTTTCAGATTTTTGCCAGAAAAGCTTGAAATAGTCAGATTTTGGGATAATTCCAGCACAGACCACAGAAACTTCTGAATAGAGTGTCCTCTCCCATTGACTTATATATAACCTAGGCAGGTCTGAGATGGTAGATTTTAGGATTCTGACTTTTTGCAGCCTCGGGTTTAAATAAATCTCTAAAAATTCTATTTTTTTCGAACGAATTAGATTTTATAGTAAAAAATAGAATTTTTTGAGTTTTTAGCATTGACTTTAATGAACAATTCTAAGTTCTAAGTTCACCATAATTCAACTCAAAGTGAACTGCAAGTGCAAAGTTTGTAGTAATCCAACTGTCGCTTGATCCCTGCACTATCCTCCTGTGGTCTGCAAAAACCTATGTTAGCCAAAAACAAGTACACAGAAATATAATGATTGCTGCCCATATTACAAATAACATTAATAAGTCAAATGTATCTTACCATAAAATAGACATGAATTCAAAAGGTAGCACTATCTGTTAAGAAAAGGAAATATTACTGGCTGAATCTACAGAAAGCTTATCACAATCCATTAGTTATTCAAACCCTGGGGTTCTAGAGCACATAACTTTTTTATCCACATGGCTTCGTTTTGTAAAAGCATTTTTTTTCTATCACCTCCCCTCTGCAATGGGAATTTTTTCTAACGACTTTATTATTTATTTTACCAGTCCTTTTCCTGCAAAAAAAAAAAATGTGTGTGGGAATTATTCTGTCTTGTTTTTAATGAAATAAACTAGCTTTTAAGAAAAAATGTATTTGAACTGTATCTCATTTTTTTTCAAGGTGCGCATTTTACAAATGAGTACATTTAATGGGTACATTAAAAGTACAGAAAACACCTTTACATTTTTTTCATTTTTGAAGGTCCATATTAACCATTTTATTTTTTTGAAAATGTGTGCATACCTGGATAAAGTGTTTGATTGCTTGAATGCACTTATACATTTGCTCTTACATTCAAATACTTGACTAAATCAAGTGTTTATTGTTGTTTTATATATTATTTTGATGCTGGCTAAAAAAATATATCTTTTCAGTTTTCAGTTTAGAAAATCTAATACCACCCAAAAATGCAAATAACATTACAAACCAAACAAAAACAATTCTTACAATTTAGAAATACATTTTTCCAATTAGTTTTGTATAATGTTTATTATACAAAATAAGAAAGATGTATGTAAGTTGATCTAATGAAATGCTATCTTAATACAAAGCCACATTATTGTTCTATTAAGCCAACTAAACTACTGTTGGGAAAAAAGTCTATAAAATAATACAATTTTATTACTAAAAAGCAAAATTACAATCTATAGGCTTGGCATCAGTGCATGCAAAAGCCTGTGGTTGGAAATCTATTACAGTATTATGTTCTGCCCTCCGCAAATATGTTTGAAAAACTTAACGGATGGATACATGAATCAGTTCATTAATTAATCATGTCCAGACAATAGTTTCCGGCAGCAGAATCAGCAAAGTTTCTCTTTTACATCAAGGTGCCAATCAATTAACTCCATTTAGGCTGCTCAATGTTTAGATTGTAATTATGCACTTATTATTTTCCAATATATCTGATACTCTACATCTAAATTTAGAGCAAAATTCAGGCCCCTTTATAATATATATTTATTGAGCAGTTGACCTCTTAATGGAAATTTAATGACTACAATTTTTACCATGTGTACCTTTGAATTTAAAAAGAAAGTCAGCTGCTACGTTCTTATAATCAAATGAGGGGAAAAATCTAATTAAAGCAAATTAGCCTAATGTGCATATGCTGGTTAAGATAGATTGGTTCTTGAAAAAACAAGAATATAATAGCACCCATATGGGATATGTTTTTGGCATTTTTTATATAAAGTGGACAGATTTTGTAGATAAATGCATAACTTTAATTGCTAATAATTGCATTAAGCCTCTTCTTATTGAATACTTAATGGCAGAGTTGACAGTGGTACTGATTTATATACTTAATGAAGCTCTATAGCGACAGAGTGGAATAATCGTGGAGAATGAACTTCGTTTTTTAAACCCTATACAACAAAAGCATTGTATAACAACGTGTTACACACCTCCCCAGGGAATTATATAAACAGTGAACTCTGTATTAAAACATTTCTAGTTTTTAATATATTTATAATATATAATTAGTACTGTGCCTCAACACAAAGGGAAAAGCAGCAGAGTATATACTGCATCTTGTTCCCACAGGTAAAGCCAAGTAAAATCAAAACTGCTCTGGGATGATGAGATGTACAGAATAATATTCCTTACTAACAGACTGGGGGTAAGGCAATACATAGTTTTGAGTCAGCTATTTGTCTGTTAACCCATATAATCCAATTGGTGAGTATAATTTGAGAACAAACAGCACAGTGGTTGCTATGGCTTACTAGATGTGGGCAAAAATAAGACCTTTATTACATTAATTATCCCATTATAATACGTTACTCTATGTTTAGCTTTACATGGAGGGATTCAGATTTTTATGTCGATTAGAGTTTGCTGGTAGTTATATATCAGCTACTCTTGCAACACCACTAATTTTTATATATTATTATAATGCTTTATTTATATACATATTCCAAAGTACTTCACAGAGATTATACATTATTCACATCAGTCCCTGTTCCAGTGTAGTTGATAATGAAAGGTCCCTCTTAGACACATGCTGCACATTTTTATTAGAAGACAATTAACTTATATATATTTTGGAATGTTGGAGAAATTGGAGTACCCTAAGGAAATCAAGGAAGATACGGAGAAATTATAAAATGTCTTGGATGGGTTGAACTTGATGAATCATGGTCTTTTTTTCAACCCAACTTAAATGGCACCTGTCACCTGAAATGGTTTCCCCCATCAGAGGTGCAGGATAAAAGAGCCGAAACTCCAGTTGAGGGAAACGACCAGTTTAAAAAAAATAGCCCCAACCCTGCCTAGACACCCCCAACATACTGGGAGGGAGCTACTTCTGCGATAGGCCATCTTGTATAGCACACATGCACATAATGAGTGAGTCTCCCTGTTTGCTTATTATCTGCATGCATCTGACATAGGCACAGTGGATGATCCTTCCAAACTAACGTCACACACATGCATAATGTGCAAGTTGTGGCACTTGATCATTATGCACATGCATGTACCCCAACATGGCCACCCACATCAGGAGTGCCTTCTCCTGAAGCAGATGGCCTAGCACTGATGGGGCTATTTTTTTAAAAAAAAAATATTGTTTCCCCCACCCCAAGACTGCACCACTGGTGAGGGAAACAATTTCAGGTGAAAGGTATTCTTTAACTATGTAACTATCACAAGCACAGGAATAGTGATGGGCAAATTTTCTCATGTTTTCTCAAAGTTCGCGAAATGGCGAAAAATTATGAAATCAAAAAGTTCCCAAAAAAAGCTTGAAATTCTAATGTATTCATGAAAAAATCTTGAAATTCTGACGTTTTCACTCAAAAAATTTAAATTTGAAGATTTTCACTCGAACATCGAGAAATTTTAAGGTTTTCACAAAAAAATCGTGAAATTTGAATTATTTCACTCAAAATTCATGAAATTTGAAGGTGTTCACTAAAAAATCGTGAAAATCTGACATTTTCACAAAAGAATTGTGAAATTAGAAGTTGATGCCAGCAAATTTTTGCAGGAGATTCACTGGTGAGGAAATGCGTCAATTTGTTGCAAATTCGTGCCAGGCGAATATATTCGCCCATCACTACACATGAACACTAGCATTAAACTGGACACATGCATTGATGACAATCCCAATGGAACTTGCTCCCATACATTGCACTCTGTGGCTAGTTGTGTGGAATGCATTTTTATCCTTTTAGTTTGTGCTGTACACATAGATCCTAGTGATCCCTGGTATAACTGTCACGCTGTATCTTGACAGGTATAAGTTGGCAAGATGTAAATTTTTATGCTGTTCATTAGAGTTTCCAACCAGATAAATGCATGAGTCAGTTAATAATGAATTCATTAAAAACATCATAAATAAACTTTGGGGGTAAAGTCATAATATATTTTTGAATGACTCATTTATTACCACCTTTCTTGAAAGGAAATTCCATAATCTAACTGCCCATACAGCAAAGAAACAATTTTCCTTATGGACGCAGGATTCCAGAAGTCCAGGATTCAGTTGGGGATTTGGCTAAATTTCAACACTTTGATGTTGAATCTATAGCATTTAGATCCATTATAATGGGAATATTATCAATAAGTGATCTTGTTCGTAATAAGCAGTTTAATTCATTTAATGTAGCTAATTACAATGGGTGTAATAAGAGTAAAACATATTGATGATCTGTTACTTCTTTATAAGAGGCAGTACAAAATATGGTAAAAATATAGGCAGGATACATTTTAAGCAGTTGGATAGTGCCCCTTTAAATGCAAACTAATAAAGGAAATATTTCCTTCCTTAACTAGCCTCTGCTTTTCGCTGCTATTAACCCCTTTTCTCTTTTAATCAGAGAATGTGTACTTATTTGTGACAATGTTTTGTATGACATTCTCCACTAATATACCAAGGAAGTTTATCTTTTACCTCCCCATTTGCTTAACCAGTCAAACATTTGTATAATGCTTCCCTCATCTTCTAAGTGATGCAAATACTACTAAAAAACTCCAGAGAGCAGAAATGCCTGCTTTGTGAGTAAGCTACCAGGATTCTATCATATTTCTATATTTTCCCTTATGTATTGAACAGATTTGAGAGCTGTTTTCCGCATATACTAAACACCTCTTGTGAATAATATATAGCTCTCAGGGTGAATAACAAACACTGCATTCTTTGTTTTATTGCTAATTGTCCACAGTATCACAAATAATCCTTGTTACTAGTGTTGCACATTCATTTATCCTTGAAATTTAAATCCTATCTCGGTGCATTAGCAGGGTTATCATCATACAAACAGCACATTGGGGACACGTGAGGCCCTGAGCAGGGATTCTTTAATGATAATCTAGATCCTGCAGTGAGATTAAAAAATAAGGAAAAAATGACTTTGTTATAGCATTAGACACCGCAAGCTGTATCCCTACAGTTTTTGACAGTCTGATTGCAGCATGTGTATAGTCAAGAGTTTAAGCAAAATCCCATTTCTCAAGGGGATTGAAGTTTATTAAATGCCCAGGATGGGGAAACAGGCAATCAGTAGATGAAAGCAGTAGTCTATGGGATACCAACATATCTCAGTTTAACATACTGTAATATGGAAATGGCTTGATCCTTTTTTTTGTAAAAGAAAGATGCATTTCTATTTTTTGGAACTAACACATGCATTTTGGGATTTGCAAAAACATGGCATTTGCACATTCTACTAATATCTGTTTGCTAAGAACACTAGACTTATTATCCTATTCATCCATTTTTAAGCTATTCATTCCACTGTAATGAGTTAAACTGTTGATACCGTTGTTCCGGATGTAACTGTCCTCAGCTTGAAGGTGTGCCTTGCTAAAGATACTAAATATTTATTTTCAAGAGCTGAAATTGTACATTCTTTAGTGTTTACTTAAAGAATTTAGCCGACAAAGACCACCAGGTTTCCAGGAGTTGTTCATACAACAGATACATGCTACATAGATTTTTTTTTTTACTCCAATTTTGAAAGATTTCTATTGGATTTACTTTTGGAAAAACAATTTTAAATATATAGGAAATAGTATATGTTAGTTTATATAGTTTTGTATATAGGACAATTCCGTTAAAGAATGACAGATGAAAGAGCAGCATTGTATTGCAGGTATATGCACAACATGAATATTATTTTCCACCAATGATATTAAGAGCTGTAGATAAATCATGCTGTCCTACTTATTTTTGGTTCAAAACTAATCCAATTTCCTAGACTCTACAATTAAGTCAAAATTGTATTAGCACACCAATGGTAAATGTTTTATGTAATTTTCGACCAAACAAAATAACAATTGATCCAAGTGTGGGCTCTTTAGCATAATTTTGGATAAACAAACCATGATGACAAAGTTGAGCATCCAAAACAGAAAGCAAAATTGAGCAGTGGCACATGTTAGCCCATAAAAAACCAAAGTGCATTTCATCTCTGCATAAATCAACTTCATCAGTCTACTTCAGTTAGGTCCAATAATTCAAATAACCTAAAACTTTAACTACAGTGAGGTCAACCAACATTGTCATTTGGGTGCATCTTCCCTGCAACTAAGTAGCTACTATTGAGTAGAAAGTGCATGTTGATATTATTATGAATTTTAGTCATCCAGCTTGAGATGCAGTAGCTTCATGGGTTGCATCAGTGGAATATATGTAGTGAAATGTTGTGCTATGCATAACCATCACCTAATTTGTTCTGTTTCATGTAGATTACTTATGGTTACTGTAATATACTCTCAATAGAGTTCCAAAATTATTAACAGAAACTTCTCAATGAGCAAATGTAAAACATAATTAGGTTTGTCAGTAGGACAGTGGACAGCCCATGGAAGAAAAATTTTGGTTAGTTCCCAGACTGATCTGATCATTTCAGATTTTTTTTTTAATGTTATAGTTGCTTTCTATGGTGCCATATGCACAGCATAGAAAAGCTGTATAATCAAATAAATAGAAAACAAAAATGAGTGATACAAACATGGTTACCAGGCCTTTTTCTCAAAATCCAATTTCCTACATACTTTAAATTATAACCATGACCTTGCCTACAGAAATGCACTCCATTTATGTGTAATCATGTTTAAATGACTTCATGTAATTGATTATGTGTAAAATATTTAGTACTCACCTGATACAAATGAAGACGGGTCTCTTAAATCTTGAAAAATCCATAGAATATTTTTTTTCTGAGAAAACGTTATTATCCATTAGAAGGTGTTTTTAGATATCAATAAATGTTACATGCCTGCTCGATTTAAAGGCAGCCTCACAAATATATCTGAAGATTCACAATATACAGAAAGTTTTCAACTAGTCAGAATATTACCTTGAGATTTGTATGATTAAATTATGAGAAATTAGTCATGCTTAATCAGTGTAGTTTGTGAATTAGTAATCTGCCGACTTCACTAATGGGGCTCTGTATCCATTATAGCCTTTTCCATTTCTTTTTTAGTCTTTTGTCTAAAACTATACTGTCTGTTTAAAATGGTGAAGGCACGTTACACCAAATAAATAATTGAATGGGGATGGAGACAGTCTGTTAGAGAAGTCAGTTTTCTTTTGATGGATGCAAGTGTTCTGTATTGTATTACAGCATTGGATGTTCAGAAATTGCAGTAAGATCATGCCATCTGGTTCATAGGTATAAATCTATTCACAGATTTAATGGGTTTAGGAACTTGGTCATAATTACAAAATTCCTATATAGGTGATTTTCACTCTTTCTTCTAGCTCATGTATTGGACTTTATTTCATTGGACTAAAGAAAATAATTTTCTGTATGCATGGGGGATGCATCCCAGCACAAGGCACATTTAATAATTTCTTCTGAAAAAACAACAACTTTTTTTAGTTGGATACCATAATTAGCCATCACATATGCATGCATATCAATGTCTTTTGACATTAGGAAAATATAAGGTAACAACTACATTTCAAATTTACAATGATAAAGCAAGCTGTCTACAAACACTAAAATGTCATAACATATTTTCTATTGAATAAATGTGGTTTGTTAACACATGGGTCTCCTCATTACTCAAATTAATTAAATGTTTCAATTAAAAAATATATAAAAAAGAAATTCCAACCTTGTATAGAAAGTCAACTTTCTACTTTTTATAGTGCTTCTGTATTATGAGGTTATTAAAAGACTGGTAACTACTGCATTTGAGCACAGTTCTGAACTAGTCTTTCCTACACTGATTTGCTCCGTGTCAAATTAGAACCTAAATTTTTTGTGCAATCTTTCTGCACTTGGCATCTCAGCCAACCTGCTATAACTGTGATGGATTGGATACTGATATCAAATAGCTGTGATTATTAAGAACACAACCACTGCATTCTAGGATGTTCTGACCCATAAAAGTCTAGTCCTCTAGTATTAAATTTAATGAAAAGTGCATTAGCAAACAAAGCAAATTCAAACTTGCAAAAATTTATATGGATTATAAAAAGATTGTAAACTAATCTTCTCCATTCATCATTATGCCACAAATTCATCTTGCTAATTTACCACCAGTATATATACTGGCAGAAAATTATATAATATATTAAATTATACTGTATATATATAATATATATATATATATATATATATATATATATATATATATATATATATATATATATATATAGATATATATAGTATAATATATATATATATATATATATATATATATATATATATATATATATATATATATAATACTATACAATTTAATGTTGCTTTATTAATTGACTACAGATTTTAGATACCTACTACATTCTTAGGGTAAGTTTAGGAAGTCAGGAAAACATTAAGGTCAGAAAAAGAAGGAGCTTTTAAAACATTATATAAATCTTATTATGTGATATTTCATAATACACTTTATACACAGAAAACTGAAATATTCAACCAGCAATAATTTCACACTCTTTTTTCAAATCTGCTATACTGAGGTATAGAGATGGCGCGAACTGTTCGCCGGCGAACTTGTTCGCGCGAACATCGGGTGTTCGCGCTCGCCGGAAGTTCGCGAACGTCGCGCGACGTTCGCCATTTTGGGTTCGCCATTGTTGGCGCTTTTTTTTGCCCTCTCACCCCAGACCAGCAGGTACATGGCAGCCAATCAGGAAGCTCTCCCCTGGACCACTCCCCTTCCCTATAAAAACCGAAGCCCTGCAGCGTTTTTTTCACTCTGCCTGTGTGTGCTGAAGAGATAGTGTAGGGAGAGAGCTGCTGCCTGTTAGTGATTTCAGGGACAGTTGAAAGTTTGCTGGCTAGTAATCGTGTTGATACTGCTCTGTTATTGGAGGGACAGAAGTCTGCAGGGGTTTGAGGGACATTTAAGCTTAGGTAGCTTTGCTGGCTAGTAATCTACCTTCTACTGCAGTGCTCTGTATGTAGCTGCAGTGGGCAGCTGTCCTGCTTCTGATCTCATCTGCTGACTGCTGCAATAACAGTAGTCCTTGTAAGGACTGCTTTTATTTATTTTTTTGTTCCAATACAGAGCAGTATCAAGCAGATTACTAGCCAGCAAACTTACTATCATCTGTCCCTGAAATCACTAACAGCTCTCCCCCTACACTATCTCTTCCAAGCACACACAGGCAGATTTTTCAGATACATTTTTGCCCTTGATCCCCCTCTGGCATGCCACTGTCCAGGTCGTTGCACCCTTTAAACAACTTTAAAATCATTTTTCTGGCCAGAAATGTCTTTTTTAGATGTTAAAGTTCGCCTTCCCATTGAAGTCTATGGGGTTCGCGAACCGTTCGCGAACCGCTCGCATTTTTGCGCAAGTTCGCGAATATGTTCGCGAACTTTTTTTCCGACGTTCGCTACATCCCTACTGAGGTACAGAAATTCTTTCTATTGATGGTAAGCTGATTCTGAGACTACATACACAAACAGATGTTTTAAAAAAGGTGACTACAACACTTGACTCAAAAAATAAGAAAAGACAAGAGAGTAAAGATTTTCCTCAATTCCTATAACATTTATCTGGAAGTGTTTACACACAAAACATTGATGAAACAGTACATCAGGCATCTGGTGAGCATTATTGCTTACAAGAACAAACACCTGGAGGTAGTCACTCTTCAGATATTTTACATGTCCTTTCACCAGTATTTAAAATATAGCACAATCTGCAGTGAATTATTTTTATGAACCATCTTGATGATACTCTTGCTCAGTTCTTAGTCACAATTTTATAATTTTATAAGACAAAAATAGTTAGAAAGTTTTAATGATCATAACAAGTTTTTCTTTGTTAAAAGGGGTGCAACACTTAAAAAAGTGTGTGTGTGCTTGTTTTCTCTTGAAAATGTTATGGAACTCTTGTAGATGATTTTGATAATGAGGGGTCAGTCATTTCCTGGAGATGCTTTGTTCAAAATTGTATTGCAGATAAAAGCTATTGAAAAAAGAATTTATAACTACACTTTCAATCAAATTGCAATCATTTTGGCATTGTTATGAAAAAGATTCTACCCCTTGAACAGCAGAATATGCTAGTGAAAGGGGGGTAGAGTGCCAAATGTACACAGCTCCTGAACAGTATAACCTTTAATAAAGTTAAAAATGTTGCTTATTTCTGTTTTAGGAATAAATAAAGCTTTAAAGTTATAGTTTGAGAATAGAAGCAGAAAACCAATATCTTGAAAGTATTAGAGTTTGCAGTTTTCAATGTGAAAAAAATTGAAAAGAATGTTGGCACAATTTAAATAAAAAACTTCACCACCTAATACCTGTCGAAATTCAATGAAGTAAATGGGAGGGTGAATCAGCCATTTTACATCCTTATTTAAATGGAACAATTGTATTTCTATTTTTACGACCAACTTTTTCTCCACGATTAAACATGATTTCCTATAACCATTTGAGTATTTTTAAAAGACAGTGTATGATAGTATTTCAGGCGGAAAAACACAAGTTGTGTAACAAATTTTTTTTCTTAAACAAGAACAAAATCAGATTTCTCTTGAAAAATGTATGTTTTCAAAAGTGTAGGTGATGTTAAGTGTATTTATTTGTACACCTAATTTTATGAAAAAAATAACAGAATCTGAGAAAATAACGAGATTAATTGCACCTCTAAAAATGTTACAGCACCTTTGATATTAATATTTGATATTAATGAGGGAATGTAAAAAATGTAATAGAAAAAATATTGCAATGCGAAAAGTTATGTCTTTGAGTGAACAAATCTTCCTTTGCACAAATTTAATATAGCTTTTGCAAACCTGGAAACTGTTTAGCGACCTCTTCCAATGGTGGAAGAAGGTTTGCAAATTTTATAGTTTGCACCAGTGTGCAGTGATTCTTACTGAAAAAGTTGTTATATTTGCAATGCACAGAATTTGCAATGCAATTACAGCTTAAGGAAGGAGTATTTATTCTTATTTGTGCTAATTGTTTTGCTTTCATTACATTCACCCTTAAAATGATCCTGTCATCGGAAAACATGTTTTTTTTTTTTAAAACACATCAGTTAATAGTGCTACTCCAGCAGAATTCTGCACTGAAATCCATTTCTGAAAAGAGCAAACAGATTTTTTTATATTCAATTTTGAAATCTGACATGGGGCTAGACATTTTGTCAATTTCCCAGCTGCCCCCAGTCATGTGACTTCTGCCTGCACTTTAGGCGAGAAATGCTTTCTGGCAGGCTGCTGTTTTTCCTTCTCAATGTAACTGAATGTGTCTCAGTGGAACATGGGTTTTTACTATTGAGTGCTGTACTTAGATTTACCAGGCAGCTGTTATATTGTGCTATCGAGCTGCTATCTGGTTACCTTCCCATTGTTCTTTTATTTCGCTGCTGGGGGGAAAAGAGTACAAAAAGTACAGCAGTAAAGAGTGATTGAGCACAAGTCACATGACTTGGGGCAGCTGGGAAATTGACAATATGTCTAGCCCCATGTCATATTTCAAAATTGAATATAAAAAAATCTGTTTGCTCTTTTGAGAAATGGATTTCAGTGTAGAATTCTGCTGGAGCAGCACTATTAACTGATTCATTTTGGAAAATGTTTTTTTCCCATGACAGTATCCCTTTAAGACATTTCATATATAAGACACTTACAGTACATTTGAGGAAAATTTCTACTTAAAGGCTTAATAAATAGGACCCTTTATGTAGCATTCCACATACCATAAATTTAACTTAATTAAACAGTTTTGTACAAGAGTTGAAAACCTCTGAGAATCAAAAGAAATATATTCTCAATCCTTATAGGAAAATTCCAAGGCAAAAGACAAGTATGCTGTACAAAGAAATGTACAATGCGCTTATTATCTAAAATATACTAAGAAAGTAATTGAGTTAGAAAAAACATGGTAGTCCATCAAGTTACACATTACAAAAGATCCTTTCTCATTGATCAGGTAGAATGCAACCAATTGATAATAAAAAGTAAAACATTCTAGGCCAACACAAAGCAAGAAAAATAAATTATTTCCTCATCCAAGCTAGGTTATTTGATTCCTCACAGGATAAATCAATGTTCAATTATTGTAATCAAATATAACACTGACCACATTCCTTTGTTCTTAAATGAAGTGGATGAATCTGTCATTATAGCCCCTGAAGATTAAAAAATCTTTATAAGACTACAAGCACATGTTGTTCTATAGGTCTACATACAGCTATACTGTAAGAGGTTAAAAGTTTTTTTAAATTAGAGTTTTGGGTGGGCTTGCCTAGCAACTTTAATGAATGGTTTAATTAGGGGCCGATTCACCAAGGGTCGAATATCGAGGGTTAATTAACCCTCGATATTCGACTGGGAATTAAAATCCTTCGACTTCGAATATTCGAAGTCGTAGTCGAAGGTCGTAGTAGCCCATTCGATGGTCGAAGTAGCCCAAAAAACACTTTGAAATTCAAAGTTTTTTTTACTTTGAATCCTTCACTCGAAGTTAGTGAATCGCCCCCTTAATGTTATAGTTTCTTAGTTCAAAAAATGTCTGAAACGTCCCAAAAAATGGTAATATTTTCATATTTTGATTGCACTTTTTTTCTTTTAAAAAATTCCTATGGCAAACCCAGGAAGCATATGTTGTTGCTTTAGAACTCTGGTCACATATAAAACGTGTTTCATCTTGAATACTTTAATGGTCAGATAAATTTGAATACAAATTAAAATGTCACTCACTGAAATAATAGGGTATTTTTAATCTACAGAGATGAAGGGAACTCATTAAGAAACCTACTAATTACATTGTTAATTGAAGTTACCTGCTTTAAATTATATAGAGATAAATCAAGCAGATTAGCCATACACTCAACAAAACATCTGTTGCCTGAAGTCCAAAGTAAAGATAAATAAAAGAAAAAGTCGCCTTTGTGGTTTATTTAAACTCCTGTTTTGACAAACTACAAAAGAAAATGGAAAACTGGTATTTGTGGAAATGCCACCTAGGCCCGGGCCTAGGGCAGCAGCCTAGGGCAGCAGGATGTTAGGGGGCAACATGCTGCCCAACCACACCCACATTAGTTCAAAAACACTGGAGATGCGCTGGAGATACAATTATTTTTTAAATTTCCCATGCGCCAATCCACATTGCTCCTGTCCCCCTGAAGGGGAGAGGGGCAACGAACGGCATTGTGCCTAAAGCTTTCAATAAAAAAAATCTCCAGTTTTGTTTTTTACTTACTGAATTTTATATCTGTATTAAATTAACTGCAGAAATGAAAATGCTTATCATGCAGCGTATCATAATCAACCAGAGAAAGCTTGCCATTCTTGAAACCATATCAGCATGGAAATAGACAGCCATGCAGGCTGAGACTGGCTCACAGGACACAGGAAAAAGTCCTGATGGGCCCTACTGGCCATACATGTTGGATCTCACTGCGCAGAAACAAGCAGGACATAGAGACATTCCTCACTTGTCCAGAGATACCATGGAGGATGTGTTCCTTAGGTTATCTGAGAGGAGGGAACACAACTTTTTTCTTTGGAGTCATCTTTGTGAGAGTTGCATGTTTTGGAGAGTCTGGAGCATAAGGCCCCAAGTAAGAAGCTTAGTATAAATGAAGTACAATGCCTTAAGGTGGCCATAGACACACAGACCCTATCGTACGAATCGAGTATTCGTACGATTTTTGGATCGTGTGTGGCGTGTGCCGACATCTTTTGTCCGGCGGAAATCGGTCGTTTGGTCGATCGGTCAGGTTTGATTTTGACCCGACTGATTCTGCCAGAGCCCACGGCACAACGTACCGAACGCCCGAACGATTAGATTACCCCCGATATAGCCATGTTTGTTAATGGCATATCGGGGAAAGATCCGCTCGTTTGGCGATGTGGCCAAACGAGTGGATCTTTGCATCTATGGCCACCTTTAGTGAAGTCTGGGAAAGGGACCCTTTGGTGTAAACAGTGCATGGCAGATCCTGTAATAGCATCCTCTTAGTAGTGGTAAGACGGAGACGCTAGAAAGATTAGTCTTGTACACCATCAAGGAAATCTTGTGTGAGGTAGATCACCAAATGATACTCACCAAGTAATTGGTAAAGTAAAAGTTGTTTGTAATTCTATGGTGCACCCTTGACACAGCCTTAGACACTGGAAGTATCTACTGCAGTAAGTGAATAAACCCCAAAATAACTATGGTATACGTTGTGCCACTATACCTGAGTTGAGAGTCACATTTTCACTTTCTTCTTAAAGCCCTTTTTAACATTTACCATAGCAAACAATAAGCCACATCCATTTTAGATTGTACAATTGACAGAAATTATGACATAGAATTATCACAGAAAAATATGAAAATCCAGTTCAAACATTATAACGCATTTACCATTGCAAGTACAACGTGCTCAAATTTAGAACAAATTGAGCATGACTTGGCACAATTCTCAAAGGTACTTGCAACAATATATGTTTATATCATTCTGAGGCTAGCCAAAAAATGAATTATGCCCAAGTTCATGTGCTGACTCAAGAGAACTATGGAGTTACTGCCATCTTGGACATGGTGGACATTCCAGGGTTCCACTAGAGGATTAAATTAATACAATGCAGCCTTACAATGTTTAAGTAATTTATAAAAAAAAAATTTTTTTTGCTCTGTTGGATTTTACTCCTAATATACTAGGATTGCCACCTGTCTCCAAAGTATGGGCTGTTCCGGTCAAAACTGCCTGCCAGGTTTCCAGATTAGGAAAACACTGCATAAACCAGGGGTTTGGTCCTGACAGTATGTATCCCTCAGAACAAGTTAATTGAAAATTGCTTATAAACCTCATATAGATCAAAACAGAATAAGTGATGAGCAATTTTTTTTCCATTTATGGTTTAACTGCTGGCAAAAATGTTGCTGAATGGCTCCAAAAAGTCGCCACGTGTTAAGTTTTGCATGCTGGAGACAAAAATTCTGCACGGTAGTCAAAAATATTGCAGCAGACAAAAATGTAGCCCAAAGACTCTAATGTATTTTGCTTCATAAATGTTGCTTTGTGAAAAATGTGTTTAGTGAATTTGATCATCACTACACAGAATCTAATAATTCCCTAATTTAATCAATGAACATTTTCTTTTATGATTTATCATGACCTTCCAGAATGAAAATGCTGTGCCATTTATACCCGGTGGAGTGGGAAACGTAGAAGGAAGACCGAACAAAGGTAGAAACAGCAGGTTTGCAGGTACAGAATTCAAGTGAAGACTTCTCTCTCATTCGGGAATCTATCTTGACAATGAATACTAAGAAATCATCAAAAGAAGTAGGTAGATCCTAATTCTAATCATACAAATTGAAGTAATAGTGTGTTCGATCAAATTTGAATCCCAAAAAAAACCAAAAAAGTCAACCACCAATTGACTCCAAATGGGTTCTAGGAGGTCCCCTATAGGCTAAAACAGCAATTCGGCTGGTTTTAGATTGTGAATGGTCAAAGTTGAATTTTTAAAGAGACAGTACATGATAAATTTCAATATTCAGATTTTTTTTTTTTTCAAATTTTAATAGAATTTGGACTATTCCCTAGTCGAGGTACATAAAAATAGTTTGAAATTCAAATTTTTTAAATTCAAAAATTCACCTCGACCTTTGATAATCTGCCCCTAAGTGTAGTAATTTGCAGACCTAAAAGAATGTTGAGGACAATCCCAGTGAAGTGCTTGTAAAAGCACACAAATACATTTGCAACTCTCTACACCTTTGAAACACCGGTGAAATATAATAAAACATATTGCCAAAAGTGGCAACTCATGGCTGCATCTATCTATCTATCTATCTATCTATCTATCTATCTATCTATCTATCATTTGTCAAAATATGGTCAGTCTTTAAACAGATTGCTCTGCCATTGGAACTTCCCTAAGGTTACTGTAAGATTCTTGATCAAGGTGCAGTGGTGTGATTATATTCTGGACAGAGCAAAATCCTGACCATGTATGCAGTTTCTTAGGTTTTATGGATTTATTATCAATGTTTCTCTTTGATTGTCCATTTAAATTTCTGTTCACGGTTAAATTATGCTTTTTGATCTTGGTGCATAACAAATTTTAACATACAGAGTACAAAAGTAGAAAAAGTCGCCTTGACATGAGATAGACTATACTGTATGACCTCTCTTTAGTTTGTTAAAGCATCACAGTATTCTTTTGGTATATTCTCTGCCCTTTTTTGCTACTGAGACTCCTAGTTAATTCTAAGTGTCTCCCATGGCGTGAGTCTTTTTTCATGTTATGGAAAGAAAAGAAAGGTAGGGCACCATAGATTTTATAGTTGTCAAATTGTAATAATACTTGCTCAAACATTGCATATAGTGGCTTTAGAACATGGCATATTTAAATCAAAACATGTACTAAATTTACTAATTTGTTAACTAATGACTAAAAAGTGTATAAAGAAATACATATGTCCTCACCATAGTGGGTCCTTTGCCCTTTCTGGATTAAAGGGCATTAACGTTTTTCTACCTTACATGTTCTGTTTGTATTATATTTATTCTGAGCAGTGGTAAAACTAGAAAACAGTTAGGGGGCATATTTATTATGCTGTGTAAAAAAACAGCAGAGAACACACCACACATCACTAGGCTCGCCATGTAAAAAACAGCAAAAAACAGCGTAACATTTCTATGTGTATTTTCTTAGAGTGACTTCCTTCAGAAGCAATAAAAAATGCTAATGGAAAATCTGGTGTTCACATAGTGTATCATAACACACACCTTGTGATATTTTACACAGCTTTTTACACAGTTTTTTCGACTATTTTTTTACACAGAATAATAACTATGCCCCTTAGTCTGTGATGGGGGTCAGGAAAATGACTGATGTCAAACTTATTGCTGCACACAGGGAAGCACAGCTGCCCAAACAGAATGAGTCCTAATTGTGCCTCTTTGGAAGCAGCTAATTCTCTGACTGGCTGTTGAGATCATGTTCTTTGGTAGACTCGCGCAAATTCACTAAGCGCCGAAGCGCCGAACGCTAGTGTTAATTCGCTAGCGTTTGGCATTTTCGTTACTGCGCAAATTCACTAACGAACACTGGCGTATTTTCGCTAGTGTTACTTTGCATCCTTAGCCAGGCGAATTTTCGCTAGCGATGTAACTACGCAAATTCACTAACTTGCGCAGTGTACTGACCGCTACCTTTTACGCTAGACTTCCTTCGCCACCTCAGACCTGGCGAAGCGCAATAGAGTAGATAGGGATTGTTTCCAAAAAAGTCAAATTTTTTTCTAAGTCCCAAAAAACGCTGGTGTGTTTTCTACATGATGGGTGAAAAAGATTAAAAAAAAAGTTGGGGCTCCCCTCCTTCCCCCCTACATTTCCTGACTCATGGCAACTTACCTAGACGGTGGGCACATGTGTAGGGCAAAATAAAATTTATATTTGCTGATTTGAAGGTTTCCCAGGCATTTGTAGTGCAGATACGTATTCCTCCATTGAAATTTGAATTTCGCGCCGTATGCAAATTAACCATCACTAGCGAATCTTCGCTTCGCGAATTAACGCTAGCGCAACTTCGCAAACTAACGCTACCCCTGTGCGCAACTACGGATTTTAGTGAATTTGCGGAGCGCTGGCGAAAATACGCCTGGCGAAGTGCGGCGAAGTTGAGCCTGGCGCAACTTCGCATCTTAGTGAATTTGCCCCTTGGTTTCCCACGCTGCCAAGACTAGCTGTCTGAATGTTAAATGTGGATTGTCCAATCTAATGCGGTCCCTAGAATACGGTCCATGACTGGGGATGTAGTTACTGACCCAGAAGGTATTGCATTGGCCTTCTCTAGTTACTATCAGGCCCTTTACAATACGCAAGTTGATTACACTCTACCCCAGCTGAACACCTACCTTGATAGGATCCCCATCCCAAGACCTGAGGCAACAGCTGAATACCCCAATAACAGTGGAGGAGATATCTCTAGCTTTAAACTCAATGTCAGCTAATAAGTCACCAGGGCCACCAGAATGGTATAAAAAATATGCAGATGTAATTACACCGCATATGCATGAGACACTTGTGGATACAATAGAACGCAGAGCCCTTCCTAAGTCCTACCAGGAAGCGACCATTGTAGTTATCCCTAAGGAAGGGAAGGACCCCCCCTCCCCAGGGTCGTATAGACCCATTTCTTTACTAAATGTGGATGCTAAGATCATGGCGAAGATACTGGTCAATAGATTACAACATACTGTATGATTACGGAAATTGTTCACCCAGATCAGTCAGGGTTCATGCCAGAGAGGTCCACTGACATTAACTTCAGGAGGCTCTATACCAACATCTTGACAGTACATAGAGAGATGGGGAGTAGAGTGGTAGTCTCTCTGGATGCTGAAAAGGCCTTTGACTCTATGGAGTGGGGGTACCTATGGGGGGTCATGCAGAGGTTTGGCTTAGGTGATCGCTTCATTGAATGGGTGCAACTTCTATATCAGAACCCTCAAGCATGGATCAGCGTCAATGGGGTGATGTCACAAGTTCAGGCTGAGCCGGGGCACCCGCCAGGGCTGCCCCCTCTCACCATTACTATTCGCCCTGGCCATAGAACCCTTGGCGATCCTAATACGCTCAGCCCATACGATCAGGGGAATGTATTTGGGGCAGGATGAGGAACGGATATCCTGGCCCCTCCCTACAGGCAGTACTTGAAATCACTACAGAAATTGGTCAATACTCAGGTTTATGTATTAACTGGGACAAGTCGAGTGTCTTCCCCGTAGATGACAGTTTAGAGCCTTTGGATTAACCCCCTCGCCATTGAAATGGGTTAACTCGTTTAGATACTTAGGTATTATAATTGAAAAAGATAGCTCCAGATACAAAGACCTAAATCTAACCCCAATCACAGATAATATGTCACTTAAGCTTAAGCAGTGGGAAAATTTACCTCTTACCCTATGGGGCAGAATCAACTTGCTAAAAATGGTCTTCCTACCTAAATATCTGTACATCCTACAATTCCCCTGTATATATACACCCAAACCTGTTTTCCAGCGTATAGAGCAAATCCAGTCCTCGTTTATATGGGAAAAGAAATCCCCCAGGTTCTCTAAACTTAAATTAAAAGCCCCGCTCAGTGAAGGGGGAGTGGGATTCCCAGACCTTTTCTGTTATTTCCTGGCCTCACAGCTGTTTTATATAGCGTGGTGGCTGGTACCAGACCCACGCAACCCCAATCTTAAGTTGCAAACTACTTTGGCTGGCTCGGTCGATTCCTTAAAATATATACTGTATCGGAAATTATCAGACTTACCGATAAAACATCCGGTCCTTACTACCCCCCATAGGGCATGGACAATGGCCATGCGTACTCATCGCCTTTCCAATCCGCTACTTACCAAGGATCTCCCACTGTGGGGCAACTCACAATTGCCCCAATTTGAGACACTCCTAACTTACATGAGATGGCCAGGGTTGGGATTATGACGTTGGGGGATGCGGCACCGGATGGGATACTCCTCACTAGGGATCAAATGATCCAGGCACACCCGGGGGCACAGATTAGTCATATGGGCTATTTGCAATTTCGACATGCCTTCGTGGCACAATTTACATCTAGCAGGTTGGAGTTGGCTTTACCTCCTGTGTTGGAAATACTGCAGTCTCCATCTCAGAAAAAATTGATGACCAAATTGTATAGTAATCTGCTCTCTACATTTCCCTCACCGTTTGCCAGGGCATACACAATGTGGCAGACCGGAATTCATGATCTTACACAGGAGGAGTGGGACGAATCCACCTCTACAGCATATCAATATCTCATTGCTACTAGGGACAGGTTGATTCAATTTAAAATAATATATCAGCTCCACATTACACCATTAAGGCTGAGTCGTATGGGTGATACAAGCAAGGCGTGCTGTCCCAAATGTCAACAGAGGGAGGTGGGGTATCTTCATATGATATGGAAATGTCCTAAGGTGAATAGATTTTGGAACAGAGTAATGACCCATATACAGGAAAAAACGACCTTCCCCAAAATAATGTCACCACAAGTCTGTGTTCTTGGAATTGTTGACGAGGTGACCCCCTTTAGAGCAAAGAGAGACCTCTGGCGTAGCCTACTATATTATGCTAGGAAGGCGCTCCTTATGAAATGGATGGACCCAAAAGTACCCTCCTTACAGTTTTGGTTGGACCTTATTAATAAAAATCTTCTGCTGATTCAGATGACATATCTAGCTAGAGGGTGCCCCGCCAAATTTGATACACAGGCTCGTGTCCGGAGATATTACAATGTCTCTATGCATTTATTACTCTGTGCTTCTTGTATATGCTATGCATTGTGTACTGATATGAGGTCTAATATCTTTGCTATTATTCTGTAATTTGTGGACTGTGTGGAATGTACCTGATGCCCCCCCTTTTTTTTCTCCCCCCCCTTTTCTCTTCTGTACCCCCCACCTTGAAAACAAAATAAACACTGTTAAAAAAAATGTGGATTGTCCATAGGGCCATATTTTTGATATAGATACCCGAAACGCTTGTGTCTACAGCAGCAGCTGCTTTTGTGGGATGGCAATATGGTAAATAAAAAAGCACACAAAACCCATACCAATCTCGCCAGCCCACCACCAGATACTTGAAGCTAAATCCAGCAACAGAATATGGGTTAGTATCTGGCTCTATGATCAGCACATTTGCAGTACATAGTTACATGGTTAAATCAGGTTTAAAAAAGACAAAGTCCATCAAATTCAACCCCTCCAAATGAAAACCCAGCATCCATACACACACCCCTCCGTACTCTTAATTAAATTCTATATACCCATACCTATACTAACTATAGAGTTTAGTATCACAATAGCCTTTGATATTATGTCTGTCCAAAAAATCATCCAAGCCATTCTTAAAGGCATTAACTGAATCAGCATCACAACATCACCCGGCAGTGCATTCCACAACCTCACTGACCTCAACTTGTTGGTTCCCCTTTGTTATGGGGCACAACCACAGTTAGGCAATGCAAGAGAAGCATTAGCTTCTCTGCATGTGTTTGTTATTTTTTACAAAAATGCTTAGGAATTTTGATAAACTTCTGATAAGACTTTGTTTCATATTGGCCCTCTAGGTATACAAGTATATACTTGTCTGATCCTTTTTCCAAATGCCACAATTGAGCTTGATGCTTTGTCTGGCTTCTACAGAAACATAACCTAAACATAAAACATTTTCAGAATATTTTCTAGATTATAAAAGTACCATGAGTTTATATCATATTTTTTCTGTACATCTTATTTGGTCCAAATCAGCTTTTAAAAAAATGGCATATTTGAAAGAGATTGCTCAAAATGTTAAAAAAAAGTATGCATGAAAAAAACGCTAAAATAAATGATAAAAGCACACTAGCACATCGATATTACACGTGTACTGTATAGTTTTAAATAACTTGTATGAAGATCAAAATAAACCCCCAAGCTGACCAATTCCCAGAAGACTCTTTTCATCTTGCTCATCTTATGCACTTCGTATGTTCGACAAGGTCAAACTATCCGAAACATCAAAATAATCCTACAACAGCATAGCAAATTCTAAATGTACACATCCTTAGAGTACAAGGAAGGCAAACACAGTTCACTTCTTTGCTGAATCTACTGTTTGCAGACTTATCACAATGATTTTATCTGACGAGAGCAAAAAGGCTTTCTCGGAAACGTAGAAATAGAAAGAATATGCTAACATACCTACAAAGATTCTCCACAGCTTTCCTGTCTTCTCTTTAACTGCAACTTCCAAAAATTTGTTAATGACGTACAGGGCAAATTCACTAAGATTCGTAGTTGCGCCTGGCGTAACTTTGCCGCACTTCGCCACGCTTCGCCAGGCGTAGTTTCGCTAGCTCTCCGCAAATTCACTAAAATCCAAAGTTGCGCTCAGGGGTATCGTAAGGTTGTGAAGTTGCGCTAGCGTTGATTTGCTAAGTGAAGCGAAGTTACGCTAGCGATTGTTAATTTGCATACGGCGCCAAATTCAAATTTCAATGGAGGACTACAAATGCCTGGGAAACCTTCAAAACATCAAATAAAATTTTTATTTTGCCCTACACATGTGCCCACTGTATAATTAAGTTGCCATGAGTTAGGAAATGTAGGGGGGGAGGAGGGGAGCCCCAGAATTTTTTTCAATCTTTTTCAGCCTAACACCCATAATATAAAAAAAACGGCAGCGTTTGAACTTTTTTTGAAGCAATCCCTATCTACTCTATTGCACTTCGCCTGGTCTGAAGTGGTGAAGGAAGTCTAGCCTAAAAGGTAGCGTTCAGTACAATGCGCGCCTTAGTGAATTTGCGTAGTTACGTCCGTTGCGCAAATTCGCCAGGTGTAAGGGTGCGAAGTAACACTAGCGAATGTACGCCAGCGTTCGTTAGTGAATTTGCGAAGTAACGAAAATGACCAACGCTAGCGAATTGGCGCTATCGTTAGGTGCTTCGGCGCTTAGTGAATTTGCCCCTATGTAAGAAGCAATGCATTTGGAGAATAATACAGCTTTGAATTGCATTACTGCTACATGGAACACTGTGATTGTGCAAACATTGGGCTTGCAGGTATACAATAGGGACCATAAATCTTTAGAGTAAAAAAAAAAATGGTTCAATTCGTAAAAAATTAACACGTCAAGGATAATTCAGAGTGTGAAATGTTGAAGAAGGTCTCGGATATGCCCTATCTGTATTAGACAAACTCAAATAAGTTCTACTAACACCTCCACACCAGGGACACTGGGATCTATGATTTAGGATGATAAAACTACTCTTAGAGCTTTGGTACAGTTAACTCCTTCTTTCCACAGTGAAAATAAAGAGAAGGAAAAATATCAGTTTGATTCTCTTTTGTGTATACTGAGAGATATAAATATCCCAAAATATCCCACTTGATGGTAGCTCTTGAGCATCTCCCAGTAAGCATTGTGTTAATATGTATTTTACCCTCAAGCTACTTAAATGTCTTTTACTATAAGTATAGGTTTATGAACCATTAAGAATCAAGAAAAATCGATCATATACTGTACTCCATAGAAAAGAAAAACTACTTTGCAGTTTTGCAGTAAACACCATATTTATGGTAAAGCTATTCAGGTAAGGGATCCCTTATCTGGAAACCCTTTATTCAGAAAGCTCCAAAATACAGAAAGACCACCTCCCTTTGTCCATTTAAGTAAATGCATTTAATTATTAAAAATGATTTCTTTTTGCTCTATAATAATAAAAAAACAGTACCATATATGTGATGGTAAATAAGCAGCAGGAATCGATACTGGTGGCAACATTTATTTATTTAATATTTATTTCTTTAATACTTTAATAATTTAATAGGTTTTACACCAGTATACAATTTCTGACATGACTCTTCCTGAGAAAATTGGCAGCCAGAAACCAGTTGGGATTGTTATGAATTCATTGCAATGGAAATTGCCAATACTAGCTAGACCCTTCAAAGCCTGCTTTCTATGAGTTGTGCTTACAGTTTCCACAGGTGACCCATGATTGCTTCGAACCTGAGCTTTTACAAATGCAATTTTAAACAACATGCTTTAAACAGACTAATAATACATATAATGCATTACAAACAATTGGCCTACATAAATTTTGTACCACAAAGTTGGAACACTTTCATAAATATCTCATGTGGCTTTACCCTTAGGCTTTGTATGAAATGAGTTTTAGCTTAGTGCCCAAACCACAAACACTGGTATAAATATAGAGGAAGCAGACACTATGGTTGGGAGGGCCTGGGGCACAGTGGGTCGGACCATGAGTTCTTCTTCTATAGTTGTAGAGTAATCCCCTTGCTCTCCTACTTGCAGGTGTTAGGGTGTGAGGGATGCAGGTGGGCAGAGAGTGGGTGCGTGTGGGTATAGGTAGTGGGCAGGTGGGGAGACAGGTAGATTCATTGTATGCCAGGTCTCTCAAAAGATTTTTTTGTGGGTGGCCTGGTGCTAGTTACCCTCTGAACACAACACAATTTATAGTCAAGTTAAAGTTATCAAGAGTGGGCGTCTACTTTTTAAAGGGAAGGAATAATCAATAAACAATGACGTATATAAAACCGCATCACAAATCAAGCTTAGTTCAGCTATTGCTCAATAACTAATCCATGAAGTACAATACAGCAAAGGGTTAGTTGGTAAAACCCTGAAAATTAGTGTTATGAAGCTTGTCTTGAGCAAAACTTCAACATTATTTCAGTATATGCAAAATGAATATTCATAGTCTGATTCTATTACTGATGTTGAACTGTATTAAAAGCATTCCATCTCATTATGCAGAATAAAAGATCAACACCAGCTGGATAAAAACATAGAAATAGAACCCACACTTCTCAGTATAGTCCCCAACATTCACACTGAAGGAAATAACAATAGTTACAGTAAGACTGAATAACAAACCAATCCTGTGCTAGTTATTAATTGTTATTAATTATGCAGTACATAGATAAACATAAATGGAAAGTTTGAGCGTTTACCTGGTATCCTGCCCCAGTAATAATTACTACTGGATGTTTCTTGATCATTTCATGAATGTACATTATTGTTCACAGTATGGTGCTAATGGAATAATGTCCTGTACTAATCTGCATTCCTTCTCATTTCAATTTAAATGAGTGCAGTTTATTTGTTACCATTGCCTATGTTTAAGGCACTAATTCCCTGAAAATACATTAAGCACTGGATTTCAATTTTGAGGCAGTCACTTGTTTAAACCGATATTCCTTTATATGGGGTTTTAAAACCTGCAGAGGTGAAAGCAATTGATTTTATTTTTTTGCAATTTCCATGCCAAGTCTTTTTGCTTCACTGTGAAATATGCTTGTCATTCACTAACTAGATTCAAAGAAGTTAAAATAGTCTAAAAGCCATACTAAAAAATGGAAATGAGTATTATTCATCAGTTTTTACATTCCCTTTATTAGAGCATAAGGAGAAAATTATTTGCATATAATAGAGAAGCCATGAACATCTGTAATAATATTCTTATGCAGAGCCAGGTCAAGCCAACAGGGCACCCTAGGCAACCAAGCCAACAACCTAGCCCTCTCCCTTGTGTGTGCTCCTTCTTGCATCATCAGGAAGGGGAGCCAGAGAGTGCACATACAGTGAGGTCCATAAATATTCGGACAGAGACAACTTTTATTCTTCTGTTTTGGTTCTGTACATTACCACAATGAATTTTAAATGAAACAACTAAGATGCAATTAAACTGCAGACTTTCACAATCACTTTTCAGGGGCTCAAAAGTAATTAAAAAACAGAAAAAAATGTTCATTTCTAATACTTGGTTGAAAACCCTTTGCTGGCAATAACAGCCTGAAGTCTTGAACTCATGGACATCACCAGATTCTGGGTTTCCTCCTTTTTAATGCTCTCTCAGGCCTTTATGGCAGTGGCTTTCAGTTGCTGTTTGTTTGTGGGCCTTTCTGTCCAAACTTTAGTCTTTAACAAGTGAAATGCATGCTCAATTGGGTTCAAATCAGGTGACTGACTTGGCCATTCAAGAATAGTCTACTTCTTTCCTTTATAAACTCCTGGTTTGCTTTGGCTGTATGTTTTGGGTCAGTGTCCATCTGTATTATGAAATGCCTCCCAATCAATTTGACTGCATTTAGCTGGATTTCAGCAGACAGTATGTCTCTGAACACCTCATAATTCATTCGGCTGCTTCTGTCCTGTGTCACATCATGGATAAACACTAGTGTCCCAGTGCCACTGGCAGCCATGCACGCCCAAGCCCCACTGCATCTGCCATGTTTTACAGATGATGTGGTATGCTTTGGATTATGAGCTGTATCACACCTTCTCCATACTTTTTTCTTGCCATCATTCTGGTAGAGGTTAATCTTGGTTTCATCTGTCCAAAGAATGTTTTTCCAGAACTGTGCTGGCTTTTTTAAAATGTTTTTTTAGCAAAGTCCAATCTAGCCTTTCTATTCTTGATGCTTATGAGTGGCTTGCACCTTGCAGCGCACCCTCTGTATTTACTTTCATGCAGTCTTCTCTTTATGGTAGACTTGGATATTGATACGCCTACCACCTGGAGAGTGTTGTTCACTTGTTTGGCTGTTGTCAAGGGGTTTCTCTTCACCATGGAAATTATTCTGCGATCATCCACCACTGTTGTCTTCCTTAGACGTCCAGGTCTTTTTGCGTTGCTGAGTTCACCAGTGCTTTCTTTCTTTCTCAGGATGTACCAAACTGCAGATTTTGCAGCAATTATATTGTAGCAATTTCTTGGATGGGTTTTTTTCTGTTATTGCAGCTTAAGGATGGCTTGTTTCACCTGCATGGAGAGCTCCTTTGCCGCATGTTGTCTGTTCACAGCAAAATGTTCCACATACAAGCACCCCTCAAGTCTACTTCAGGGGGGAAATTTACTAAAGGGCGAAGTGGCACTTCACTGATTTACTAATGGTAGCTGGCGTAAATTCGCTGGTGTAATTACACCAAGGAGATAGACTCTGGCGCAAAGTCACACTCTGGGGCAAATTCACTAAAGCATGAAGCGCCTAACCCTAGCGCAAATTCGCCAGCTTGACATCATTTTGTTACTTTGCCGATTTACTAATGGGTGCTGGTGTGAATTCGCTAGCAAAGTGGACCTACTCTAGTGCTACTTCGCAACCCTTACGCCATGCGAAGTTGCTCTATGGTGAAGGCATGTAACTACGTTAATTCACTAATAGGTTCACTAATAGGTTTCCAATTGGCAGAGGTACATGACAGGGATGTCCATTATCACCTCACTGACCCACTATTAAGACATATATCAGAAAACTTATAACTACAAGGTATACAGATAGGCCAGTCAAACCTAAAAATAACAGCCTTTACTGATGATATCCTACTTTTCCTTAGTCAACTTTTCCCATTTAAAATAACAAAACAGAATATCAAATACCTAGAAATAAAAATACCCTCCCACCACAAAGATATATATACATTAAACATAAGAAAGATAATAGATGATATACAGCAAGAAACACAACAATGGATACACATTAACCTAACGTTCCTAGGTAGGATACACTTAATAAAAATGATCTTGTTTCCTAAACATTTATAACCATTACAGATGTTACCCTACTACATCAAACCAACAAATCAAAAAGACTAAAACACATATTCAGAACTTAAATCTGGAACAAAAAAGGACCTAGAATCAGTCTGTTTAAACTACAACAGCCCAAGCACCTAGGTGGAACCAACTTACCCAACATCACAGAATACAACGAAACAGCACTCCTCAGATATACAGGAGATTGGCTCCTCCACAGAGAACTATATACAACGACAATAACTTTAGATCAGTACTCAACAGACACCTACTCACTTAACTATCTGCTGCACACACCTATAAACAATATCTCATCAAACCTACAAGATAATCCAATATTTTTCAATACATATAGAGTGTGGCAATCAGTTAGAAAGAAACATAAAATATCCATATTCCCCTCCCCATATTTATCATGGATAGGAAACAAAGACTTCCCAATAGGCACACATAACCCTATTCTCTCTCAATGGAAAAGTAATAGCTTACATAACATCCAAGACATACCAAACTATATAAGAAATTCAAATTTACGATATCTTCTTAAGACTCCAAATCACCCACTTTGCAAAACATATTGTAAAACAATTAACAGATAAAGACAAACATAACCCACTAAATCACATCTGGAAAAACAAAGATATAAAACAAACCACTTCACAGGTATACCAGATCATTAGAATCTTTATAGAAACTGAAAACGAAGAACAACCTAACTTTAAATGGACCACCGACATCCCAAATGCTGCAACATCAGTAATCCTAAAACAACATACAAAAATTATGAACTTACTTCCAGTGAGTAGATATCAGGAAATGTCTCTTCAAATCCTCTTCAAACTTATATCTTACCCCAGTTAGAAGACATAAAATGGGTAATCTGTCCTCTGATAAATTCCTTAGATGCCGTTCTCCTAAAGCAGACTTAATACACAACGTGTGGTCTTGACCTTCACTACAAACCTTTTGGCAGGAGGTTGTCTTATATGGCGCACAGATGACCAGAAAACCACTTCAAATACAAATGGAATGGCCATTACTTAGCAATACCGCGTCATACACATAATTAACAAAAGCAGGAAAAGATTTGATGGAAAAATTGGCAGCAGTAACAGGAAAGACAATATAATGGTAAAACAAAATTTCAACATGTGGACAATGCATATAAAATCTCTCACACAGCAAATCAGCCATTTCATGATTTGCACAATTTAGATGTACAACATGGTACGATCTAGAATCTCTAAAAAATCACCCATTGGTCATGGAATCGTCTCAATTCCTCTGAACCTTACAACAGGAATGAGAACAACCAAACTACACTCCCCCCAGGAGTTACCAAATTAACTATTGGCCTCCTATCAACATAATTCCTCATAGGGTCTCTACAAAAATCTTCAAAGAGCTGAGAATTAGAAATGTTACTAAATATTGTTAATGTAGCTATATGTATCCTTATATTTTTTGTATAGTTGACACATAATGACTAATGTTACAACAAGAAATAAAAAACAAGTTGGAAAAAAAAGTGTCAAATTTGTAATAAGTAACATATTTATACAGTTTAATAACAAATAATAACTTCATATAATGCTGAGTTTATACTTTGGAGTAAATTCTATATATAAATACTCAGGGCTCGCTATTCCTAAACATGTATATTTCAGAATTTAGGCCAAAATTTGATACTTCAATGGAGTCCAATATAGTGTATGGAACAAACACGGCATACTAGGGAATGTATAAAAACCAGCATGAAGCAGCTCAGGCTAGAGTTAGTAGAAGTGTGAAGATGCAGATGAAGCAGAAGGCCAAAGGCAATTGAATCTTGTAGATGCAACAGGATCTTTGTGCTCCCATGAATAATTTTATTAGGGCATTTTAATTATAGGGTTAAAAGAATAGCAAGCAGCTCATCTCAGTTTACCAGGGGGTACCTTTAGAATTCTATGCAGAGATTGCTGCAGAGTTCTCTTTTAGTGAACAGTGGAAGTCTTTTCCCATCTGATAAAAATGCCTGTGTCTATTGAATTTATTTATATTAACAATTAACAGCTGTGAGATTAACTGGAAACCCAATGTTCAGAAATTTGCAAATTTCAAAGTTACAGGCCATCTCCCATTCATTTGAAGCAGATAATTCTAATTCTATGATTTCCTTTCTCTCTGTAATAATAAAACAGCACATTGTACAACAAAATTGAAAATGTAATATACTGTATGCTTTATAACACTAAAATAAGACATTTTCTAAATATAGTCAATTAAAAATTATGAATGGTTTCTGAAATAATCAAGGTACACTTTCCCATACTCCTGTCAGCATCTGCCTCTCTTCATTTTCTCTTTCTGCTGGAGTTGAAAGTCTGATTTTGAATTACAGTTAGATCTAATACATCATTTAGGGGGCTCCTTCTGCCTAGAAAATGTAAAATGTATTACAGCTTTCTATTTTAAAATCACCAGAACTGCTAGAAATGCACAACATGTTTCCTACATTTTATGATATACTAAAAATGGATTCCCCTCTTCGCACTCCAAGAAGATAAAGTCATGAAAGGTCTATGTATGCACTGTATTCCATTTTAAAGTGCTATTTCCCTCTAGCATTATCAGATACGATTCCTTTTCATTTCACCTCTCTGCTCCACATAAAATCCTCCTGAGGTACATTTCCCCTATGTTCTTTGTTCAAGGACACATATTCACAGCTCACTCAACCCCCTAAACACCTTTAGGATTCCACTGTAAGCAGATTCCTCTTGGGAATACCCTTCATTATACAGTCTATGTCACATTGCATTGATAACACAAACATAGAACAGTTACACACAGTAACATTAAATATGGGGGAAAAAGCACAAGTTCTGTCTTTGATCCTGTAATATTACATTTATTGTGATAGAGTTGATGTTTGCTAAGCTTTTTATGCTTCTTTTACTAAAATCAGCATCAATGAACATTCAACCTTCAATGGGAATGAGGCCAAAAAAGCAAAATGCTAATGTTCTGTGTCTTGTACAATTTATAACCTGTGCATTATTGTGCATTGAGTGATGCAGATTTTTTACCCATTATAAGATCTTGAAAGAAACTCAAGATCAGCATTATGCTTCCAATGAAAACATTTCTTAACAGAAACTTTATACATTCATGCATTCACCAGACTCACATTTAGGGGCACATTTACTAAGTTCGAGTGAATAATTTGAAAGGAAAATATTCAAATTCAAAGTATTTTTTTGGGTACTTCGACCATCGAATTGGTCAAATCCAATCGAATTCGATCGAATCGCATGATTCGAACGGTTCGACTATTCTACCATTCGATAATCAAAATATTGTCTGTTTAAAAAATATTTCGACTTCATACTTCGCCACTTTAAACCTACCGAGGTGCAATGTTAGCCTATGGGGACCTACCCCAGCACTTTTCTAAGTTATTTTTTGGTCGAATGAAAATCATTCGGTCGATCGCTTAAAATCATTAGATCAATCGCTTAAAATCATTGGAATCGTTTGTTTTTGATAATCTTTATCGTTCGATTGAAGCTTTTGCGCAAAAATCCTTCTAATTCAATATTCGATTTCGAAGGATTTTACTCCGAGGGTCGAATTCAAGGGTTTATATATATATATATATATATATATATATATATCTATATATATATATATATATATATATATATATATATCTATATATCTATATATATATATATATATATATATATATATATATATATCTATATATATCTATATATATATATATATATATATATCTATATATATCTATATATATATATATATATATATATATATATTAGTGTAGTCCATAGAAGTCACACTCACAGGTCTTAGAGTAAATTTTTTCTGGAAACCACCAATTTGATTCACTACTATTCAGATGAATTGTGCTCAGTGCACCCATCAACACAAGGGAACCCTAGAGCTACTACCACTTCTAAGGTGCCGGTAGCTCCAGAGTTCCCACAGTGGTCTCTGTCAAAAGATGCAGAATCAAACCTTGTGAATGTAATTACTCTAGAATTAAGGGCAAAAGTACAGCATTGTTACTAAAAAAATTGGCAAATTACACTTGCTGTTGTAATTAGGGATGTAGCGAACGTCGGAAAAAAAGTTCGCGAACATATTCGCGAACTTGCGCAAAATTGCGAGCGGTTCGCGAACGGTTCGCGAACCCCATAGACTTCAATGGGAAGGCGAACTTTAACATCTACAAAAGACATTTCTGGCCAGAAAAATGATTTTAAAGTTGTTTAAAGGGTGCAACGACCTGGACAGTGGCATGCCAGAGGGGGATCAAGGGCAAAAATGTATCTGAAAAATCTGCCTGTGTGTGCTTGGAAGAGATAGTGTAGGGGGAGAGCTGTTAGTGATTTCAGGGACAGATGATAGTAAGTTTGCTGGCTAGTAATCTGCTTGATACTGCTCTGTATTGGAACAAAAAAATAAATAAAAGCAGTCCTTACAAGGACTATTGCTATTGCAGCAGTCAGCAGATGAGATCAGAAGCAGGACAGCTGCCCACTGCAGCTACATACAGAGCACTGCAGTAGAAGGTAGATTACTAGCCAGCAAAGCTACCTAAGCTTAAATGTCCCTCAAACCCCTGCAGACTTCTGTCCCTCCAATAACAGAGCAGTATCAAAACGATTACTAGCCAGCAAACTTTCAACTGTCCCTGAAATCACTAACAGGCAGCAGCTCTCTCCCTACACTATCTCTTCAGCACACACAGGCAGAGTGAAAAAAAGCTGCAGGGCTTCGGTTTTTATAGGGAAGGGGAGTGGTCCAAGGGAGAGCTTCCTGATTGGCTGCCATGTACCTGCTGGTCTGGGGTGAGAGGGCAAAAAAAAGCGCCAACAATGGCGAACCCAAAATGGCGAACGTCGCGCGACGTTCGCGAACTTCCGGCGAGCGCGAACACCCGATGTTCGCGCGAACAAGTTCGCCGGCGAACAGTTCGCGACATCTCTAGTTGTAATACCTCAACCACTGCAAACTGCAGAGTTCAGTACCCTTGTTGCATCTGCAAGGTACCCTCCCACTTTGATAGTAAGCTCTGGGGGATCCTTACTCTTGTATCTCAACATGTAGCACTTAATCTTAGATGTAATTATATATACTGTAGTTTTTTTTCTCATTTTGAGATATCTGTGCCTACAAAGCCACTGGGCTACTTAGGAGCATAAATATCAAGCACTGTGTCAGTGATGAAGCCAGTGTGTCCTGCCTACATAGACCCATAAGGTGCTGATCTAAATGTTTATACTGCACATGCAGGTAAGGGAAAAAGGGACAGTTAGTGACAGTAAACCAGTCATATATTAAATAAAAAATGAGATTTAAGACATTTTAAATTTGCATTATGATATTGCCCTGCATTCTGGCCAGTAATTCAACTGGTCAACATGTTATGAGCAGCCACTTGTTTTGGAAGCACAGCCACAGTTTCATTATCAAACAGTAGTAAACAGACCCAGCAACATTGCCATTCTTACCGATTTAATTGCATTTATTTTCCTTCCTCTTAGCAGGAGAAAAGTTATAAAAAAATATATGATTCCAAGCAAATTTATAGAAGCATTTTGTCTTCCTGAATTGGAAAGAAAATAAATAATCTTTAGTAGATAATCTACTAGTGGCAGTATTTGATCCGTGTATGCATTATTATCGAACGGAGCTAAGATTGCAAAATATGCAGGCATTACAACTTAATAGAATTTGCTTGTTTTAGGAGCTCTTTTTAGCATTTGTGCCATCCTGCTGTATTATTATGATAAATGTACATTCAAGGTATTTTTTTCAGACATAAGCAGTTAAACAGTTGGAAAATCCCAAAAGAGAAACATAAAACAACTAAAACTCAGCACAATGATGCCTCGAGTTGCAGTCCCAATCAGCGGTGAACTCCTTACAGCACATTAAAACAGGAATCATCAGAGTACTCATTCAACTTGTCAGGTTTATATATCACTCTCTGCAAGTCCACATTTTAAATAACTCAACACCACTGGACACGAATGCAATGGTTTCCTTGAGACTAATTTCATTGTCAGCTTTTAATAAAACACTGTCAGCAAAGTAGTATGATTTAGCTTTGCTTGATTTGTTAAACTGCGCTGTTTGACTTCATGTAGATTTCTGCAATTACTGATGTCTAAAAAAAAGGAAATGTAAGTGCTCTGATTGTCGGGCATGTTTATGAACTACAGTATATATATATATATATAAATAAAAAGGAAAATAGCTGCACACACTTCCGGGAGAAAAGGCCTGGGTGCACACTGCAGAAAAGTCATATAGAATATCATGTAAGGCCAGGCCCTCACAGGTCTTAAAATTTGGTGAAAAAAAGATAAAGTATATTTGTTATTCCAGCGTTTCGGTCTTTAGGGATTAGCAGATATAAAAGGTGTTTATCCTAAGGATGCTAATCCCAATTTAAATGTAATTAAAATTAATGTCACTTTTAAACTTTTTTTGTACTTTGGTGATTTGGCTAAAATAGGATGATGGGATTTTGAGTCCTTTCCCCCACACCTTACGATCAGCAATTAAGTAGTGATGATGTCACTCCTCTTCTGCTTACCTAATTGTGTAATATGATCCTCTGTGGTGCCATTTTCAAGGGGTGGGGTATAAGGTTTGAATTTTTTCACTCTGTTGACAAAGGTCTCAAGGAAGACCGAAACGTTGGAATAACAAATAAACTTTATCTCCTTTTTACCAAATTTTAAGACCTGTGAGTGCCTTGCTTTACATGATATTCTATATCTATCTATCTATCTATCTATCTATCTATCTATCTATCTATCTATCTATCTATCTATCTATCATCTATCTATCTATCTATCTATCTATCTATCTATCTATCTATCTATCTATCTATCTATCTATCTACCTATCTACCTATCTACCTATCTATATATAAAACCCCCTGTGATGCCGGCACTCTCGAAAAGTAGTCCATGTGCCAAGGTACAGTTATCAATTCCAAGTCCAAAGAGATCCACACTCACAGGTCTTTTTAAAATTAATATATATATATAATATATTTTATTTTATAGCTACAGACTGACGTTTTGTCTGGCCAATGTTGGTTCTTTTAGAACCACTGCATTTATAACATACAGAAACCAAGCTCATTGAAAATGAAACAATTCAGATGTAGTATAGCTGTAAGTGTACAAGATTGTATTAATATGGAAATGGGAAATCCCCTCACAATTCTTTATATAGCAAGGGTATCAATTTCCCCTAAAAAACAGATTGCACAAACAAAAGCAAAATTGCTTTTCCCTGAAGTCATATATACATCCACCCATTTGTACCGTAGGGTGGCCATTTCTTGTTTATCTAACTAGATAATATTTTAGCCATAGTCCGCATGCCCTGACCAAATAAGTGCTGGATGGGTCAGAAAATAACTGCCATGACTTCTTTTTTAAAAGATTCTCTATTGACTTCTGGAGGATAGTGTCCCGTAGACCTTGATTTAATTTATCTTTCCTCTATGTACTTGCCAGTGAAGTAAGTGACCAGAGGTAGGAACCAGACACATCTAAACCCTTGGAATGATCATTAGTATTGACCAGACCCACCTAAAGAGAAATTAAATGTTTTCTTTTTAAAATTATCCTTCATAGTTAATTATAGCTCTCTCTCTCTCTCATATTTGGATGGGGTCATATGAGGGCTCTGACTATTATCTTGGAGAAAAGGAAGAAAATAATTTCCTTCCTCAGGAAGGGGTTGTCCCTGAAAGCTTGTGCCACAACAATTCTGCTGCAATAAATGTTTTAAAGACAAGAAGCCGAAGTATGGTGTGCTTCTTTTCTCCCCTTTCTCCAAGATTACTGTGTTAGGCTTGAAGCAGCCTGGGATTGAATGCACCCTAAAAAGTATCAAGTAAGTAGTGTATCAAGTATCAAGTAACTGTTTTCTGGCTCTGACTATTAATCATCAGCATTGGAGCTTAAAATAGAAGCAATCACATTGCCTGATTGGGTAGGGATTCTTGTTGACGACCTACATAGCAAGAATAGAAAATTCCATGTACATACATTTTAACATGGATTGAAGGAATATAAAGTACCACTGTTACTATAAGCTACTGGAGTAGAATGATCTAGTGGCTAAAGGGTAGAATCTTTATTTCATTTGGGGTGGGATCAGTTACAAATAGTTGAAGATGGAAGGGTCTTTCCATATTTTGGATGGCCATATTGATTTTTAAGTTAGGATCAAGTACAAGGTACTATTTTATTATTATTATTATTATTTGAGACAAGGAAATAATGTTAAAACATGATAATTATTTTCTTAAAATGAACTCTATTGGAGATGGATTTCCTATAATTTGAAGCTTTTTAATTTTTGTATAAGGGATCCTCTACTTTTTTACAGTTTGTGCGTGCATGTGTGTGCTGTAATCTGCATTTAGAAATGAACATGAAAACCAAGTCAACCCTGCAGCCATATCCTTATGGCCTATTAATCATGTTTAAAGGTAGAGGGTGCAGATATAAATAAAAATATAAATACTTGTACAATTCAAATAACTCCTTATTAAATCATTAGGGTAATTACTCTGACAATATTTAATTTAAAAACTTGATGTTTTATTAATCAGGAAAGTTTTAAATACATGTCAGGGATTTTTCTAATTTTTTTTTTACCCAAAAGCAACTTGCCTGGAATATTACTGATATTTTCATACAAAAGTGTAAACAAGATTTAGAAGTAGCAGTGCATATCAAACACTGAGATTTGATATGTGACATATTCAAACTACAGAACAATATTTTGGTAAAAATAAATCTGTCAGAATTCAGCGTTACACAGATGATATGTCAACCACGCAATTGTTTTTTTTAGATTTTGTTTTCCTAAAGTTCTGAAATGGTCTCTACTCTACTATTTTGTTTATAGTTTTTATGAAAAGCAACAAGTTTGTTGTATCTTGAAAAATAATTTCAATAAAGACATACTGATTACAATAAAAAACTAAAGAAATTTAACAAATACTAACAAAGAACCTGGGCCTGGTGCATGCTGTCATGCTGTCAGGCAAAAATTGTTTACATGTACTCTTTGTGCATTTTTCCGATTTATGCAAAGGGCCACAATAAAGAGAGTACGGGGGTACTACAGTCAAAAGTTGTGTAACAGAAGTTTAGGGTGAAACCTGGCCTGAGTTCTCATGGAGGGTAAGGGTTATGGCCATGTGTGCAAGGGACATTTCATTGTGCCCCATTTACTTGTTTGCAGGGGTCCCCTAGGTGTAGTATAGTATCTATTAAATCTAATAGCAGCTGCGCTTACCAATAATTTAGACACAAATACATTCATATCTCTACACGGAAGCAGACATTTGCCTATCCCTTGGAAACAGGCGGATAAAAAAATCCACCATCTCTTTTCATAAATATCTTATTTCAGAATAATAAAGCATTATGCATTTATGTCAGTGAACAATTAATGTGTGTATGTGGAAGTTAGAATAAATAATGGAAAGATTAAGATATAAATACTTGGCCACCAACTGCTTTCAATGTAATGCCATTCCATTCCTATTAATTTTTTATGTAAGTTATGAACTGTTCTAAGTAAGATACTGAGCTTTTTATAGAAAAAAATGTGCTTTACATTCTAAACAAGGGCTTAGATGTATAAGTATAGTCATTGGGGAGGACATGCAACAAACCTCATCTTGGTGTTCATAAAATCATTCTATAATCCATTTTTCTGGAATTGCCATTTTGGAATATGGGACATATTAAAAAAGAAGTGTTGCAATGAAGAGTATACTGGTTAACCAAAAATTGCTTTGTGCCCCATTTTCCATGGAATTCAGTCTCTTAGAGAATAAATAAGCTCAAGAAAGATACTAAACATGTTATAAACTGCTAAAATGAATGTAAATTGCAAAAGGAAGAATGCTGAATTCTTGAATTTTTTTTTGAGCTTAGAGTCACTTTAAAAATGTAGTGCTTAATGCATATAGTATAGTTGTTAATATACATATGAAAATTAAATAAAACAGCTGTAGTGCAAAAACCCTGTAAAAAACATGTATAACTTCAGTCCAGAAGAAACCAGCGCTAATTACTAAAATCTGTAGTTTATTTGCTATGCATATACAGATGCAGCCACTTTGGTTTGTCTGTTTGACACAGAATAACTAAACACAGATATCCCATTTATCTCATTTAACACAGAAAACTGCGTTACAACATCCCATCTAATTAAAGCATTCACCATTGTGAACAATGGAGCTTTGGTATGCTAATGAAAATGTTAAATGCATTAAATGAGTTAAGATGACTTAAGATAACACAGTTTCTTCAATTACCCCTGAGTCATGACGCATTTAACTCACAAATCCAAGTGGCTTCATCTGTACTGTATAGAATTCCCACAACTGATAGACCTAAACTTATTTAGGAAAGTATATACTGTACATGGCACTGGATCAAAAGCCTTTGCAAAATCTAAGTAGTCCACATCTACGGCAGAACTGCTGTCTAATTTCCTTCTTTTCTACATGTCTCTAATGGAAAAGCACACAGGGGACTTATTTAGCTGCAAAAAGTTAGGTGTTTCAACATTTTGGCTGATATTGGAGCCTTTTTTATTCAAGATGTTGTAAAATACTGAAATATCAGCCAAAAGATTGAAATTAATGTAACAGCTTCTTACAACTAAATAAGTCCCTAGTGTGCTGTCTCAATTAGATATGTGGGTTATTGCTGAAGAAGAATCTTTACTAGGGTATTGAAAAAAATATTAGAAGTGTGTCCAACATGCAGTATTTTAAAATACTTTTCATTGATGCTAAGTATAATTGATGGAGCTGCACTGAGAGCCTTGTTGGGTTTTTATTGCTTCAGTTAAAATTTTGCCATATTTTCTTGTTGTCAGAAACATGGTAAAAGAGGCAAAACATTAAAAAAAAAGAGAGAAAATAATGGACATTCTGCTTGTAACAGAATGAGCACAACAATCTAGCATTTGATTTTATTTGTAACTTTGCACAAAAAAGGTTTCCATCCAGAAACTACATAGAACAAGTATATATTTATGAGTGCAGCTGTGAGATGGTGAAGCAGCCGATGCAGTTGTAGACAATGTTTTACAACCTGTGCAATTATGAGTGTGAATTAACCCAAAAAGATAAAATTGCACAGAAAATGTTATAAATCTAGTCTGTGTCATTTCCAGCATCTGCATCTGATTCTATAGGCAAATTTTGTTTGCTTGTATTGACACAGTGGGGCTCATTTATCAACACTGGGCAAATTTGCTCATGGGCAGTTACCTATAGCAACTAATCAGTGATTAGCTTTTGATGCCAGCTGCAAGTAGAACAATGAATGCAGCAATTTGATTGGTTGTCATGTGTTACTGCCCATGGGCAAATTTGCCCAGTCTTGATACATTACCCCCACTTGTATACTGAGGACCATTTGAGGGGGTGGTAGTTGCAAGGTTCCTCAATGTGCAATTGCAAGGAGCACCTTTTGGTGCAAGCACCTTTAATGAATCATGACAATTTGTACAATGACTGCAGCAAACTTTGTACAACATCAGTTACGGCTATTGAAATATACCGAGTGCTAATACCCAATATTATTCCTATAAAAACTAGTGAAAAAAAAGAATTATGTTTTTATATAGGCTGTATTGAGAGATATAATAAAGATATAATAAAAGTATGCCATCATAGGTATTTTCTTGGAAAAACAGTTCACCTTCAATTAGCAAGTAAGCAAGAATATTTTAGGTTAAGAGGTTCTTTAAGTATTAGTATAATATTAATAATGTAGAATGCCAGATCCAAAGAAAATGGAACTTAAAATTCAAATGCAGAAAAAATACTTCAGCAGCACTGAAGTAGTAAAAAGCCCTTCAAATGTTATTATGGGTATTTTATGTAAACATATTGTTGTTGTGTAAGACTTGTTTGGTATTATTATTTGAGTATTATTTAGTTAGGCAAAAATGTTATGTATAAACGCTGGAGTGACTAGATATCTAACATAATAGCCAGAACACTACTTCCTGCTTTGCAGCTCTCTTGGTTTCCACTGATTGGTTACCAGGCAGTAGCCAATCAGTGACTTGAGGGGGGGGCACATGGATCATAACTGTTTGCTTTTGAATCTGAGCTGAATGCTAAGGATCAGTTGTAAACTCACTGAACAGTTATGTCCCATGTGGCCCCCCTTCAAGTTGCTGACAAGTTGCTGTGGCCCCCCTTCAAGTTGCTGAAAAGCAGTCAGTTGGGTTCTGGCTATTAGAATAGACTGCTCACTCCAGCCTTTATATATGGCATTGTTGGCTAACTGACTATATCAGAAACATTTTTATTTTGTACAGGCTATCCTTTTACCCAGTTTTTATTTTTACAATGAACTCTTCCTTTATTTTAGCACTTACTAAAATATTGTTAAGATCCACAACCAAGAACAAAGCCATGATGTGATTTGGAATTTAGCCAAACCCAAGCACTTTTGAAGGATTCAGATTTAAGTGACTGGCCAAACCAAATGCAAACCCTTAAAGCAAACAAAAAGACAGTACTTCTAATGCACGTCTGTAATAATATTGGATTCACCAAATCAGTGACGGAACTAGGTGGGGGCGGGCACTGGTGTGGGCCATGCAGCCGGGCCCCACCCCCACCACCGTCCGTGCGGCTGCAGCCGAATCCAGTGGATGCATGACTCCGGGGGGGCCTGCGGGGGTGCGGGCCCTGGCCCAATTGCACCCCCTGCTCCCCCGGTAGTTACGCCACTGCACCAAATCCAGAATTTAGTTTAAATCCTTCCACATTTTGTAATATTTAGATTTAGATAAATCTTCTGGACAAAGCTGAACTAAATCTGACCCATCCCTTAAAGTAAATTTAAAGCAATGGATAATTTAAAAGGAATTTGCTTACATTTGAATATTCAAATCAGGCTTCAGCTTCAGTTCACCATTTAGCCAAACCTTTGGTGGAGGAATCTGTATTTGGGCAAAAGTATGGATTGAATGTATCCTTAGTAATAACATTCTTATTTCGAAAATGTATAAAATACGTAGATATTTAATAAAAAATAATGTAAAAAAAATGAAAAAGTGTATGAGTACAGTAAAGTCATTTAAAAGCTTTCTTCTTTTCAAATCCAAAGCCTGCACAATATTTCTTGAAAACATCTGGAAGCAATTAATATGTATGATACAACAGAATGACTGGGATAAATACTACTACTCGTTTTTCAAATGTGTATGTTTTATCTATTCCAATTGTATCTTTTTATGCAGCAAAATAATTAAAACAACAATCACATTTATCTGGAATATCAATAAAAGCCTTTTATTTACAGATAATCACAGCTTACAAATTATTCATTGTAAAAACTACACATTTGTATTATCCAGTTCCAGAAGAAGACAGGCTGTTGTTGCTTGCCTAGTTCAACTATAATTTATAACCCTGAAGGATAAAAGAATACAGTGTGCCTGGAACACTTAAGAGGTCATATAATATTGAGTTGTGGGGTATAGAGCAGTGAAAGCTGATTTATTTAAAGCTAGGTTAACCTTTTCTGATAGCAAAAAGAAGCTTATTTTTTCATATGATATAGTTTCCTTTCTGTAAACACAATGCAATGACATTTTCTTAGAATGTTTTATAACACAGAAAGAAGTATACAGTCGGTAATTTACAAATTACTATATTGCTTAAAAATCTTGGAATTTGTATGGTAAAAGATACAAAGGACAAGATCATTTTAGATGTGTTTTTCACCTGGTACAGTTTAACCTGGAACATAGTTAACTCCAGGCTGAATGTCTGGTGAAGCAGCAAATAATAAATGGGGCCTGAGTAAATGGAGGAGAAAAGGATGGGCCCTCCATTCCTTACTCCATTTAGTGTTTGCAGTTGCCTGATTAGGCTGCAGGTGAGCAGCAAATAAAAGAGTGTGCAGTGCTCTCTAAAGTTCTCAACAACTCCTTGATTTGGAAGGGGGTTGTGGTGAGCCCAAAGGTATGCCAGACCAGAGTCTGTTGAGCTGGTATTCCTGGAGGGGAGTGTTAGCAGGACTTAGTGAGAAATCCAGAATGTTCCAGAGTGTGTAAGCCACCCTGTATGGAGACAGCCTCAGAGAGGAGAAAAGTCTGAATGCATGTTGTTGAAACATTGTTGAACTGCTTTCTGTGTGGAAAGTGTTTGCCAAAATAAACCTGTGTTTTGTCTAAAGACATGGTGTCCCTGTCTCTATTCTCCAGATCCCATGCTAACCTGCCTAGCATAGCTAATTTCCCCCAAAAACTTTGTGTACAGGCAGGCGCTTGTCACAGTACTAAAACAAAATAAACACTCCAAAAAGTTAACCATAGACAGACAATTCTAAAGGAATAGAGCGTTGCCCTATTTGTGCACCAATGTGTTTAGACAAGTCAAGTTTATCAAACTGTTCATTGTTCAGACCAACAATACAATCACACAGACAATATGCATAATATATGCTCCAACCAAAGTTTTAGGGGCCGATTCACGAAATTCGAATGAAGGGTTCGAATAAAAAAAAATTCGAATTTCGAAGTATTTTTTGGGTACTTCGACCATCGAATTGGTTAAATTCGATCGAATTCGAACGATTCGAACGATTAGAATTAAAAATCGTTCGACTATTCGGCCATTCGATAGTCGAAGTACTGTCTCTTTATTCGATATTCGACTGGGAATTTAAATCCTTCGAATTCGATATTCGAATTCGAAGGATTTAAATTCCCAGTCGAATATCGAGGGTTAATTAACCCTCGATATTCGACCCTTCGTGAATCGGCCCCTTAATTTTGGGCTGATACATATGTCAATTTGTTCCCGATTCTGACAAAAAATTGGTTGAGCCTACAGGGCAAGTCTGCTTGCTTTTGGGCACCTTAAGATCAAAATAGGCATACAATAAACTATGCCCATTCATTTTCTAATTTAGTAAAAGTCTTCACATTAACTGGGTAAATTTCCATTTTAAAATAAAACCTGCAAATCAATAAGGAAGGGGTCTCTAGACATGGAATGGTCTTACAACAAGGTTCTGAAATAAACAAAGGATGTCTTCCAAGTTCTACAATCATTGGGGAATGTAGTCTAAATTCAGAAATGGCTTCTGGTCTACACTACTGCCTGTAAGCTGTGCCTGTGTGTCTCTATGTTTTATTAGCATTCAATTAAATAAGAATAGGTTTTAATCTGCACTGGAGAAAGAAATAAACAGGGATCTAGAAGTTGAATTAAATACAGTTCACAGGAGTAATTAATAAACATTGAAAGGAAATACTATTCAACATTTTCTTGTACAAGCCATAATCGAAAAAGTAATTATAGTGAATAACATGTTGACTCACATCTGGAGTCACTGATTAATGCTGAGTCTTATAGCACTTTGATAACTGTCATTAATATGAATGACACTTCAGTAGTATAGCAATGAGATATTGTACATGGAGCTTAGTGAATTTCTGTCTAGGCCAGACTCATTATGCTGTCATATAGACATAAATAGGAGAACAGCAGAGATTTTGCAACCTGAAATTGGCAGCATACCTGTGTTTTTCTTTGCAGTTTTTGCCCCAGAAACTAAACAAACCACAGCTTAACAAATAATTTTCATGTTATTTAGAAAATATTTATAAGCTCTTTAACAACAATTCTATGCAAATAATGCCACTAACCAGCCATGTGCATACATGTATTTAACCATTTTTTAAACTTAAGCCAAAAAAAATATTTTCTGTTTTTGTTAATAATGAACTTAATAGCAAGCACAACCATTAGTTTCCTTACATGTCAAAAAATATCTGTTTTCACCTGTGGTTAGTGAAAAAAATCAACACATTCCACTTTTCTATCTGATATTTCATGCATGTATTAGCTGATCTGTATAAGGATGCATAGTTTAATCTCACCGTCATAGAAGAGCCTGAGTAGAAACAAACAGAGCATGACAAGATCTTAACTTTAGGAGAGTATATTAGGTAAGAGGGAAAGGGAGACAGTGAAAGTAATCTTAGGAATACTATACTTTCAGACCTTGCCGCTTGCCAAGAAAAGACTGTGTATATTACATGCCCACTATATCTTAAAGGCAAAATTACATTTAAGAGTTTAGCTCGTAGTTTATAAAGTTGTAACTACATTGCGCTACATTTTGGAATTTTTTTAGTAGTCATACTGTGTTGGCAGAAAGTGTTTTATTTAAACCCCAAAGAAGGAACATAAACAATTCCTGTACAGGGTTTTAGAAAACAAATACAGTGTATTATCCATGAGTCTGTGAAATAGCCCCTTGAAAACATCTGCCTGCAAGCCTGCTCAGGTGGTGGAGGGAAGCCCTTTAAATACTGACAATGTATAAAAATAAAAAAAAATTCACTTATCTGCCTACATGCCCTGCTGCAGAATAAAATGAGAAACACCCTGGTGCTCATTTATACATTTTGGACAGTGCTGAATGATTTGCACAGTGAACGTATTTAACATGTGCATGTTCATATTTACAAAGCTGGATAAAAGTGTTGTAGTTCATGTACAAAAAGAATTGAGATTTTCTATTTGTGCTGCAAATGTCCTTAAGAGCTTTTAAAATATGGCATAATCGCAAATTGTGAATATTTATGCACACACTCTGCTTATGAGTTATGCACGGTGGCTGCACTAACTTGAGAATCAGTTGAGAACCATTTGGGAATATTTGTGTGCAATGCCAATTCACAAAAAAAGGAATGATGGACATAGCAGTGAAACATTTAAGCATTTAGGAAAAAAAACATGGGCAATACAACCATTTGCAAATAAAAATGCACTCCACTGCTTTTTAAAAACATAATCTTTATCCCTCTGGAAAATAGCTTTGTGTGTGCCATTGTATTTAGTAGATCAGTAAACACACACACAGTATCTATTCTAGACAATTTCATTTTGGCTAGACATCACCCTTTAGCCTGTAGTATGATTACGCTAGTCACTTCCACCTACCCTGATTAGTGGTACCAGTCTAAGCTTTTTATAAAATAAGTTGTTCATAAAACTAGACCAGAAGTAAACACGCATCATATGGATACATGGCACAATCCTGGGTAAATTCATATAGTTATACAGTCATAGTACGAAGACACATACGTTATTTGCATGTAACACCACTTTTATTAAAAAGCTTATGAGCTCCTTATACCTCTGTAGAATTCTTCTCAGCACTACTTAGTCCTTCCTGCTGTGCCTACTGACAGCACCGCCACTTCAGCAGCCAATTTGCAATGTAACATATGAATAGCTGTGTTAATTTGGACAAACTGTATGCAATGGCAAGAGCATCACCTCTTTGCAACTACAATGGGACAAACTCTATATACTCAACTGTATTGTGGGGGGGGGGGTGCACTTTGCTTACTACATTTGCAGATGTACATGTGCCCTGTAGTGTGAGCCTAAATCAAAGGGTCAGGGGAAGAAGGAAAGCATGAGCAATATCAGAGAAAGTGTCAATTTACAGAATCCACATACTACAGTCTTATTAAAATTGCTTATTTGGATTTACTTGATTTGCTCATCCATTTGTTAGTAGTGATGGGCGAATTTATTCGTCAGGCGCAAATTTGCAGTGAATAAATTCGTGAAACGGGTGTGAAAATTCGCTGGCATCAAAAAAATGGACACCGGCATCCATTTTTTGGACACTTGCGCATTTTTGCATATTCTTCGGCGTTTCGTGAATTTCGCAAATTTTTTGGCGAAACGCCGCAAATTCACTCATCACTATCTGTAAGGCCAAAAAATTCAGTCCCCATGCCAGTGATCATATGGGGGTAGGTCTTTGTAAACATTCCATCACTGGTCCACTGTAGTGCTTGACTGAATAGGATTTCCTGCCTTCCCAAACTTATAACAATTTGATTTAAATTGAATAGGCTATTATTTTGGCCCATTTCAAATAAAGTCCCGAATCTGTTCAGAATGGCCAAGTCAGTAGTCAATATAAGCCTGTTTGTGAGGACATGTAATTATTGGGGCACAGATAATATATTTATGATTTCACCAAAAAAATCATACACCAGCAAAAAGTGTGAAGGAGCATAACCCTCAAGCTGTGATGAAACATAATGGGCTGCTCAAGTAATTGGTAATGCAACATTTTCAAAAGTTACAATTTTTAGTGTTTATCGACTACAGACACTCACTGAATAAAGAATTTGATTTTGATCTGATATGTTATCCCCAGTGTTGTAAAAATGCTGTTAACTTACAATACACCTCCACCCAGGCTTAGCCTTTTGGATCTGGTTTCAAAGATGGATACTTCATTGCCAGTACACTGTAGCTAGAGCAAGACATTGCTCAATAGGCATCCTTTGTTTTGTTAGCTGTGATTGTGGGACAGCAGATGAGTAATTATTTACCCTGATTGGACTTGAATAGCCCTATAAAATGTTTACATGCACCAATTTTTTTTTTCTGCAAAGCTGTTTTTTTTTTTGGTTGATACATGTAATAAGATGCAATCCCCCTTATGATATCATAACTATGAAAAAGAGAGTTTTATTTCTGAATCAGCAACATTTAAAATGTTTACATTTCAGGGGTAACTCTGATAATTCTGACATTTATTTTTAACGAAAATCTAAAAAAATTCAACTTGAATAAATAGTTAACATTTTGGCTAGTGCATCTCCCATTTACTTCTATTTGGCCTTACAAGCTTATTATTCACATTCATGATAATATACAAATATACAATAATAATATACAAACGTTGATAAATAACCACTGTCATATAAATTGAACCCGTGAAGCCATACTGTGCACCTAGCATTACAGAAGCTTCTCATATTCAGTAGGAGTCTGTACTTTACAGTTTTTTTGCAACAGTGTTCCCTTAATCTTAAACACAAGAGAAATCTAGCGAAATCAAGAGATTAGAATTATAAGAAGACTGACATTTACACTGCTTCTTACCACCATCCTTTATAACAACATAACCAATGACTTCCATGTAAATTCTCTTAATAAATGCACAAAACATGACTTCAATTAAATATGACTTTTTTTTATAATGCTAATGTCTGTATTATTGCGACTTTGGTCTGTGTTTTACACATAAAAATGGAGGGAGCTCACTAATGTACCCGCTACTGTAAAACAGGGATAGTAGAAGGCATTGATGAGTTCCATGACCTTATAAAGAAACAGCACCATAGGCTCTAGTGCTATTTTAAAGGTCATAATTATGCCATGGCACTGAAGTGTTAACCTGCTAAATGGCACATTGAATTTGTATGCTATTTATAATTTTCAATGGGTAGGAAAATTTAAAAAACTTGCCTTAAAAAAAAGCTTTACATTTGCCATAGATGGTTCCCATTGTCTTCTACATATTCTTGGCAGCTTTTAGATGTCAACTTTCACATTTGAGTTTTATTATTTTTTGCGCTTGGGAAATTTCATTCACTTGAGCTTTTGAAAGCATCATTTAATTTAATCTTTTAAAAAAGATTAATGGCAAAATGTCAAATTTGAACTTCTGCTTCTGGGCAGATTTTGAAGAAAAATGTGGTGAAACATTGTGGATGCAAATATTCACACAAATATTTTCTGACACATAGGGGCCCATTTACTTAGTTCGAGTGAAGGAATAGAATAAAAAAAACCTTTGAATTTCTAATTTTTTTTGGCTACTTCGACCATCAAATTGGCTACTTCAACCTTTGACTACGACTTTGAATCAAACGATTCAAACTAAAAATCATTTGACTATTAGACCATTCGATAGTCGAATACTGTCTCTTTAAAAAAAACTTTGACCCCCTAGGTCGCCACCTAAAACCTACCGAAGTCAATGTTAGCCTATGGGGAAGGCTTTTGAACAATTTTTTGGTTGAAGAAAAATCGTTCGATCGATGGATTAAAATCCTTCGGATCTAACAATTTTTCATTTGATCGTTTGATCGAACTATTTGTGGTAAATCATTCGACTTCGATATTGGATTTATTAAAGAAAAGAAAAAAGTCACCATAAAGAACTTGCCAAGTAAAAGCTGGTAATCTTCAATAGAAGCAATGGGTATTGTCTGTAACAACTTTATGAATTTTCTCAGTTTGTTAAAACATTCAAGATTTTCAGCCTCACTGGAAATAAGCAGAACAATGTAAATCTCATTCTATATATTTAAAAAACTGTCTGAATTCTTGTTTGGAAAGAGGAAAGGATACTTGGGGAAGCTTTGTGCATATTCTGCATTTCTAAGGACCATCAGCTCTGTGCTATCCTATTTTGAACTGGTTACAAAACTATTTGTTAGACACATAATGATGGTCTTGACACAATAGAACTTTTTTGTAGAATATTGTATTGTTAGGATGAAGATACTGTATACATTTTAAAGATAAAAAAATACCATAGCGTGGAAAAGGAATAAAACACCTTGTAAAATGAATAGGACATCGGCTTTTACACAGAGACATTCTAAAACACATTTCAAAGATACATTGTACTATACAGTACTAATAAAATAGAATGATAAAGGCACATGACATTATACAAACTACAAAGGTTTATACTTTTCCTTGAACATTTCTTAAAATGTACTAACATATTTTAGCACAATGTTTTAATGCCTATGCAGAAAAACAGTCCATATTATGAAATACTGAAATAAAATATTGGTTTCATTACTTGCAGGAGGACTGATGCTGCTCAGTGTACAGTAAATAATCTAATTTATATAGGTCTAAAATAGGTGCATGGGCAGTGGTGGATTAAGGGCATGTGAGGCCCCTAGGCTACACTTTCCACAGGGCCTGTTCTAGGGTACCATGTTTTTTTTGGCACGGCCCACACCATATTTTTTTAAAAAAAGACAACAAACCGCTGCGTAAATACACTCGTAGTTTCAAGCTTAGGCAATGGCACATGACGCTAGTATTTACTCGGTGGTCAACTTTTTTTAAAAACCGTGCCAAGACCCTGCATGGCCACTGGCACCTGCTGCTAGATAACTGGCTTAATATTTCAAAAAAAATATTTTTTAAAAAGTTATATTTAAAACAAAGCAGGTACGCAGGTACTACCTGGGAGTGGGACCAATGCTGAGCCCAGCAGTGGTGCACAACACAGCCAGCGGTACCTGTTTTCAACTGATCAGCTGATCTGATCTCTGTCCATCAGGCTGCTAAACACTGCTGGACCAGGTGCTGCCGCCTGCCCCCAGTGCCTTGCTGCTTTCTAGCTGTCTGGGAGACAATTTAGGCAGTATTCAGGCAAGATATAGCTCTATTTAGTCAAGAAGTAGATTAAACTGCGTGTCTTCTGCCGAAGACTTGGACTGCGTTTGCCCGCTCAACTCTCCAAAGCCGCATGTGACGCGTCTGCTTCGGTGCAAACCATATATCACTGGTGCTCGCCAATTCCACCAAAGACAGCCTGACTTTAGAAGGATTTGCACGCACATGACTTATAGACCTAAGTACCCGGGCAACTTGCCTAAATTTGCTCCCAGCCAGCAGCAAGCATCAGCAAGCACCAGGCAGCTACTGTGGACAGTTACATTTTTTTTTTCAAGGAACACATGGGCCACTGACCACTATGGGGCCCCTAGGCTATAACCTAGGCTAGCCTATACGTTAATCCGCCCCTGTGCACCGGAATGTTTTTATCAAAGGCTGTGAGGGTCTTTAATAAAACTCAGCAGAGCATATTTATTCACAAATAGTTGTAGTACGCATGTTTTTCCTGAATGCACTGCTGTGCCAGTCTTTCCAATTTTTTCGAATTCTCATTACGCACAAATACTTCAAAGAGGCTCGCAAATGAGACGGGTGTGTGTTTGAGTGTGGCCACTGTACAAGGTCATTAAATGAAAATATTGGTGACAATAATTTAAATTTGTAATTTGAAAAAACTGTTTTGTAAATATTTTCCCCACCACCAAAATCGTGGCATAAACATACATTTTGCAATTATGCCATATTTTAAAAGCTCTTATGGACATTCACAGCATAAATAAATATTTGCAGTTCTGTTTGCATATTAAATACACCAATCTTATCCAGATTTATAAATATGACTGTTAAATATTATGACCCAGCTAGAGTATGGTGCTGGCTTTCTGGAAAAAAAGTTTTTTTGCATTTTGCATATACGGGTATGGGATCCATTATCCAGAAACTCGCTATCCAGAAAGCTCCGAAATATGGAATGGCCATCTCCCATAGACTCCTTTATAATTAACTAATCCAAATTTTTAAAATAAAACAGTACTTTGTACTTGATCCCAAATAAGATATAATTAATATTTATTGGAAGCAACCCCGGCTTTTGATGTTTACATAACTTTCTAGCATACTTAAGGTATGAAGATCCAAATTACAGAAAAATCTGTTATCCAGAAAACCCCAGGTCCTGAGCATTCTGGATAACAGTTTCCATGCCTGTACAAACAAGGCTATTTGTGTAAATTTTATCACTTTGCACTTTGTAATTACAGTAAGTTCATGAACATTAGACTTTTGGTCACTTAAACATGTGCTGGAAGACATTGCTGTCACTGAGGCCAACAAGACAGAAATATGAGAACTAGAGACATATAATCCACCTTAAAGGAACAGTAACACCAAAAAATGAATGGTTGCAATGGAATGATTATATAATTTACTGTTGTCCTGCAAAAGTAAAACTGGTGTATTACTACCATAAACTACTATAGTGTATGTTAATAAGCTGTTGTGTAGCCATGGGGGCAGCTAGTCAATCACAGCATACACAGCAGATAAACAGATAACTTCTAAAAAATCCCATTGTATACTACAATCCTGTGCCATTTCTCTTTTTTTAGCTTTGAATGACTGCACCATGGCTACACAGCAGCTTGTTTATATAAACTATAGTGGAGTTTCTGAAGCAAATACACCAGCTGTACCAGTGTAGCACAACAGTACATTATATTTCAAAACACTTTCATTTTTTGATGTTCCTGCTCCTTTAAATGCAATCAATTCATAAATGGGAAAAGTATAACTAAACATAAAATCTGAAAGAAAATTGCAGTAAGAGATCAAGTCATGGGTGCCTGAAACCCCTAAACAAAGCAGAACACCCGTTCTCCTATGAAACTGTAAATGAAAAAAAGGCAAAAGGATTTAATTACAAACATTTTTACACATTGGACAGGTTAATGGAGATCGAAACAAAAGAGCGGTGAGAAGTGACCAGCTTTGAAAAATAGAATGCTTCAAGGCCTTCAAATAAAAATATCACCCACTTTCTTGAATAGCAATGAATGCTTTCACCTAGTGGCACATTTACTATTGGTCGAATATGGAGGGTTAATTAACCCTCCATATTTGGCAGTCGAAGGAAAATCCTTTGAATATTGAAGGATTTACCGCAATTCGTTTGTTCTTTGTATCCTTTGAAGGATTTTAATCCATCGATCGAAAGAGTTTCCTTCGATCAAAAAAAGCCAGGAAAGCCTGTGGGGACCTTCCCCATAGGCTAACATTGATGCTCAGTAGATCAGTAGATTTTAGGTGGTCGAAGTTTTTTTTTAAAGAGACAGTACATCGACTATCGAATGGTTGAATGGTCGAAGAGGTCGAACAATTTTTAGTTTGAATCGTTCTATTCAAAGTCGAAGTCATAGTCATAGGTCGAAGTAGCCAATTCGATGGTCGAAGTAGCCAAAAAAATACTTCGAAATTCAAAAGTATTTTTTATTCTATTCCTTCACTCGAGCTAAGTAAATGGGTCCCCTGTGTAGCATACTCGGTGACTGATTATTGAAAAAATAGGAAAAGAAATATATTGAATTGAAACAGGGACAAAAGTATTATTTCAAATGTTAAATAATTTCACTACATCAGCAAACTGAAAAATAAATCGCATTTGCAGAAAATCATGGAAATGAAGGGTGATAATAAAACAGAAAAGAAAAAGTAATTTTCATAAGATGCTTCTCAAATTGGGGCATAATTTGACATAACTAATATCATAATAATATTTAGATTAGTAAATGCATGTCTGCTGAATATCTTTCAGTGTTGAAGTAAAAAACAATTGCAAAATAGTAACTGAGACGTATTCTGATTATGACACTACTGTTTTTTTCAGCCAAGACAGCTATTTAATCATTTGATCTATAAATAAAGTAAAAGTAAAGCAAATACTAAACAAAATTCATTTTTGGCTTTATTATTTAATTTTACTTGGGATCTGGGAAGACTATTCATTTTCTCCTCCAACTTTCACGATTATCCTCATTTTCTCCTTGAGCCTTCTATTGTATGCATTGGTGAATTTCACTATTATTCCACAAATACAAAAGTTTAAAATGCTTATTGCTCTAATTACAACATTACTAGTATACACATCCATATAATGAAGTTTCATTCATTTTCTGCATCACATTTGCTGTTGAAGGGCCTTTGCACATTTCAAATATTATTATTTTTGATTAGTTATGTTGTGGTGTAATTGTAGAATGTCTTACTTTACAAACCATGTGTTGTGGAGCCAAAATTTTTAATTAGCTGTGTGTTTTGTCCTTTCTATTATGAATTTTCATTTTGGTGATGTACTACAATTTTCTAACTTTGACCAAAGGGATTCTGTCATCGGAAAACAAGTTTTTTTCAAAACAGATCAGTTAATAGTGCTACTCCAGCAGAATTCTGCACTGAAATCCATTTCTCAAAAGAGCAAACAGATTTTTTTATATTCAATTTTGAAATCTGACATGGGGCTAGACATATTGTCAATTTCCCAGCTGCCCCAAGTCATGTGACTTGTGCTCTGATAAACTTCAATCACTCTTTACTGCTGTACTGCAAGTTGGAGTGATATCACTCCCTCCCTTTCTCCCCCCTCCAGCAGCCAAACAAAAGAACAATGGGAAGGTAACCAGATAGCAGCTCCCTAACACAAGATAACAGCTGCCTGGTAGATCTAAGAACAACATTCAATGGTAAAAAACCCATGTCTCACTGAGACACATTCAGTTACATTGAGAAAGAAATACAGCAGCCTGCCAGAAAGCATTTCTCTCCTAAAGTGCAGGCACAAGTCACATGACCAGGGGCAGCTGGGAAATTGACAAAATGTCTAGCCCCATGTCAGATTTCAAAATTGAATATAAAAAAATCTGTTTGCTCTTTTGAGAAATGGATTGCAGTGCAGAATTCTGCTGGAGTAGCACTATTTACTGATGCATTTTGAAAAAAACTTGTTTTCCGATGACAGGATCCCTTTAATCCTGAGATATAATTAATCCTTACCGGAGGCAAAACAATTGTTTTAATGATTTTTAGTAGGTTTAAGATATGGGGATTGAGCTTTCTGGATAACAGGTTCCATACCTGTAATACCATACCATATTTAACATGTTTTGCAAAAATATAGCATCTCATCTACTGATGGGAAAAAAGAATTGGATAGTTTCCTTGTTGAGAGAAAATAAAATAAACCTTTAAGCTTATCATTAAAAATCAAAATATGTAATTCAAAACTAAGATTCGGAAATGCAATTTCTTTCTTGTTTTTTACTCCATTTGCAACGTTTACTAAACTCCGTCAATGGACGCAATGTGAATACGCAAAGGTCAAGCTGACAACTACAATATTAGCTTCATATAGACAGTGCATATGATGATTTATTTCTGATCTTAATTAACATAATCTAAAAATGCTATCTTCAGTTCTGCAAAATCTGATTTCATTAGATAAGTGAATATGAGATTCATTTCCTTAGGGACCCCCGTATTTAATAGTTGAATCTAGCTTTAATTCCCTGTACAACGATAAATGCATCTTACTGTTAAATCAAATGGTATACTAATACAAGCAATCATCCTTAAAATGATTTTAATACCTGCTAATTAACCTGGGTCTAATACTTACAAAACATTCACTTCTGTTGATTTGCTCCTTAATCTTTTAAGTAATGATTCTAGAGTTCATTGGATAATAATTATGCTAAACCACGCAAAGAACCAATTCTATATAAAATTAAATGACATATTAACAAATTTCTGCTCTTTTGCGACACATTTTAAATTTTCATCTATAAATCCCCCTTTACTACACAGAGACTGAATTCTGAATACCAAAATTCTGTTTTGACTGAAATACAGTATAACCAATTTTCTGTTATTATTCTTTACATGGCTGGCTTTGAAGTTTGGCAAATTACAGGCCAAATTACTGGTAAATTCTGACAATACTTGTAGATCCAAAGAGCAAACATATGGGTGTTAAAGAAAAAGTCTTAATTTCTATAATATAACTTCACAAATAATGTTTTCTGCTCATTCATGATAGGAGTTATTTTCATAGCACAAATTTGCAGAAGGATTGCAGAACGAATTTTAAATAATCATTTATGTACCCCAGTGATGCCAGAAAATTAATAAACTAAAATTCCAACGTTATCTGTTGTTATTTAACTTTTAACTGGAACAAAATCAAGGGCTACACAATTAACTCTGTTGAATAAAAAAATCTACAAAAGGACTCTTTTTAAAGCTGCCCATATGTTATGTTAGCTTTTTGCTAACAAAAATATATATATTTACAGCTATATTATGGTAAGTACAATGAAATCAATGATACTGTAAAAGGGGAAAAAAAGAAACAGGAATTTTAGGCAAGCTTTTCCTAAACATATCCACAAAAATAAATATAAAATAATAAATTTTGCATTACATTAGACCATGCATAAATGTATAAAACAGTTCTTTGCATATCTCACAAAAAGAAAATTGGAGGTGGTCCGGTCCACCTACATTGCTAGGACAGTCACGTTTTAAAGCTCATACATTAGCATATATAAAGTGGAGATTATGGAATCCAATTTGCCAAAGAGTTTAAATGGAAGAGACATTGGTCTATTATAAAAAAAATTATAAAGCAGCTTTGGGAGGACCACCATTTGAATCAGATTGATCCATCCCAAAGTTAAGGGGTAGTTCAACCAGTCCTGAGACTGACCGCTGGTTCTAGTAGATCTACATATATTTACCCTGACATCTAGCCAGTTTAAACCATTGAAATTTAGGGACCTATTCATGATTGCTTAAAGGAAAACTATATCCCCAAAATGAATACTTAAGCTACAGATAGTTTATATCAAATTGAATGACATATTAAAGAATCTTACCAAACTGGAATATATATTAACATAAATATTGCCCTTTTACATCTCTTGCCTTGAACCACCATTTCGTGACTCTATCTGTGCTGCCTCAGAGATCACCTGACCAGATATACTACAACACTAGGGGGCCGATTCACTAAATTCGAGTGAATTCGAGTGAATGATTCGAATTAAAGAAACTTCGAATTTCGAAGTGTTTTTTGGGCTACTTCGACCTTCGACTACGACTATCGAAGGATTCAAACTAAAAATCATTCGACTATTCGACCATTTGATAGTCGAAGTACTGTCTCTTTAAAAAAAAATTCGACCCCCTAGTTCGGCAGATAAAAGCTACCGAAGTCAATGTTAGCCTATGGGGAAGGTCCCCATAGGCTTGCCTAAGTTTTTTTGATCGAAGGATATTCCTGCGATCGTTGGATTAAAATCGTTCGATCGAATGAATAATTTCCTGAGCTAAATCCTTCGAATTCGATATTCGAATTCGAAGGATTTCAATTCCTAGTCGAATATCGAGGGTTAATTAACCCTCGATATTCGACCATTGGTGAATCGGCCCCTAACTGTAACAGGAAGAAGTGAGGAAGCAAAAGGCAGAACTCTGTCTGTTAATTGGCTCATGTGACCTTACATATGGTTTGTATGTGTACACAGTGAATCTTACGATCTCAGGGGGCGGCCCTTATTTTTTAAAATGGCAATTTTCTATTTATGATTACCCAATGGCACATACTACTAAAAAGGTATATTATTATGATAATGGTTCATTTACATGAAGCAGGGTTTTACATACTGTATGAGCTGTTTTAGTCAGTATCTTTTAATAGAGACCTACATTGTTTGGAGGGTATAGTTTTTAGCGTTAGTATGGAAACTTACTGTGGGTTTCCATGATGATTTATCAAGCCGAAAATCTTGAACAATCATAAATAGGAGCCAATTGCTCTTCATCCATGCTTACCATGCCATCAAGTCATATCACCTAATAGGTGGGATTATGCTGAGGGATGATCTTTGCACTGTGTATGGAAACCTACTGTGGGTTTCCATGATGACTGATCAAGCTGAAAATTTTGAACAATCATAAATAGGACCCAATTGTTCTTCATCCATGCTCATCCATGGTGAAGATTTTGGCATTGATTGGAATATATTTTTGACACCAAAGGTTAAGATGTTTCAGTAAGTCAACAAGCTTCTTAAACTTTCTTCAGCAATTGAATGGTTTTTCAGTATTTAACGTTCTACAAAGTTTACATTTTGTGCTGGATAAAAAATATCGGTACTTTTCAGCAGTCCCCCACATTTGGTGTATTGGGGGAATACTTAATGGTCTTATTTAAGCTTAGATCAGCCATCATGTAAAATGTTACATTACATGACACATACGCTTTACTAGAAATCAAAATACAGGTATGGCTTCCCATATAATCTTTAAATCCTAAAATCTTTAAACACAAAGCTCTGAATTATAGAAAGGTCGTCTTCCACAGACTCCATTCTAATCAAATAATTCTATTTTTTAAAGATGATTTACTTCTTCTGTAATAATTAAACAGTACTGTGTACTTGATCCTAACTAAGCTGCATGAATCCATATTGGTGGCAAAACAATCCGACTGGGAAAAATGGACGAAAAATTTTCTGAAACCACGAATAGTCAGAATTTATTAAAGGCAAAAACATTTGGTCTAAGTTGATCTACTGTATGCTCTGCACATTCAGAAAGTGCAAAAAGTATAGAAACAAGGGAACTCAAGTCACTGGAGGCCTTTTCTTACTGCTTTCCAATGACAGGCAAATACAGATCTCCCTTGTGTCCTTGCAATTTGTTCTCTGCAATTCGGTCTAGATTTTAAACCAAACGCAAGGTACAGATTGCACTTGCCAAAACAAGTAGGGGACCTAAGTGGTGCACCAGTACTTTGTACCGGTAGAACACACAATCCCATATACTGTATATTTTATATTCATATTACTAAATATATAAGGAGGAGATGTCTCCAAATATGTATGCATATTTATTATTACACCCCACACCTTTTTACTCACTTGAGGTATACTGTGGGGCCTATTTAATAACATTCAAATGTATTATTTTTCACAAATCTCTGTATTTCTTTAAAACTCGTAGGTTTTAGAGGTTTTGGAAACCACAACTAAACTCACAAACTCTAAAACCATTATTGTTATTTAATGTATTAAAAGTTCCAAATGAAAAATGTGTGAATGAAAAAAAGTGATGAACCATGTGGGGAAAATATGAAAATTATGAGTTTTTTTGATTATTTCTAGCGAAAGAAATATCAAAAACCTCTAAAAGCTTGATATGTTTAAAAGTAGTCCAATAACATCAGTGCAGTGACAAATTTTACTTAGAAAAGTTTGTTATTAAAGGACAAGGAAAATGAAACTAAAGAAGTAGACTAGAAATGTTGTACATTATGTTTTGGGTTTCTGTACCAGCCCAAGGCAACCACAGCCCTTTAGCAGTAAAGATCTGTGTCTCCAAAGATGCCCCAGTAGCTCCCCATCTTATTCTCTGCTGATTCACTGCACATGCTCTGTACTGATGTCACTTAGGGACCCACTCACAATATACAGTACACATAGAATAGAAATGTCACAGTATAAAGTTGATTAGTAATTAATACAGATAATTACTACATGGCAGCACAGAAGCCAGGGCAATTAGCATCATAAATTGTCGCAGACACTTTCCAAGATGGTGTCCCCTGTGACAAGTTTGATGTTCTGAATCATTTGCAGTTTGGTGTAAAACTTGATGCGTATAAAACTCATCAATGAGGCAGCCTAAACAAGGAGGGTTTGTATAATGTATTCGACAAAACAAAAATTGTTTCCTTCCATGCTGTGAAAAAGGTATTCATTTCTGGAGTCAGCATAAGTTTATATCACAAAGATATCAAAAGATTAGTGGTTCCCTTCAAGTAGCCTAAAGTCTTAAACCATTTATCTAAATGCATTCTTCTGTAAATCATAAATTATTCCGTTTATTCCTAGCATGTTTAGTGTTAGAATGAATAGATTATTCTGCTAAATTTAAATGTGGATCCTGTAGCTCAGGGGAGTCCGTTATTTTGCAGACACATTTTTATACTTAAATTGAAGATTAAAAGAGGCAAAAATATAGCATGGCTACAGTAGAAAATAAATGCAGACCATATCAACAAGAATATCTCTAAGAATATACTCTGGTGTCCAAAAATATTCAGAATCATACTTTAATTGATATGCGTCTGTATTGCTATTCAGTAAATGTAATATACATAAATATACATGTTTTTTTTCAGAGAATGAGAAAGGATAACAATAGAAAGAAAAAAATCTACCCAGTCTGGTTTACTCTATGTGCAAATAAAAAAAAAGGAGCAGTGATGGGTTATTTCACTTTGATAGACATTACTATTATGTCTGACTCTAGTCTATCACTCCTGAAGTACAGAACCATAACTATTCAATTTAATGTCATGCAGAGCAAGAGGCAGAAAAGAGTTTGGGAAACAGTGCAATCCCAGAAATAAATTTCCCAACTGAAATTTCATACTTCAATCAAGCATGTAACAAGCCCTCTCACACAGTTATTTTAATGAAATTTTAACAACGGGCTATACACAACAGAAAAAAACAAGCTTTTGGTGCACCAAAAAACAAGAGAAAAAGTCAATTTACTCAATGCAGCAAAAACGCCTATTAACAACACCAATGCTTTTTCAGTATTTTTCGGCAGTTTCAAAAAGCTTTGGGCAAAGTGATAGTTTTGCTCATCTCTTTATACCCAGCTCTAAATGTATGTGACCAGTCAGTTGTACTTTTTTTGCACCTGAAGAAGGATCTTCATCTTGAAATTTTGTGCACATTCCTCTTTCTTGGATAAAAGTGGATAAAATCCTTTCTCACTAGTGTGGCCTCATCTTCCTTTTTTTCTGACTACTAAAATACTTCTACAGTGAGCATGAACTGGGAGCACCTGTGGAATACAAATGGATATTTTTATGTTGGGATGTCTAAAGGTGTGCTGATCTATGTCTCTATAGTAGTTTTGCTCATCACTATTGTTTTGTATTTAGGGCCAGCTAAGACGGAAATATGCATCAGTTAGTGTTGTTTCTGCTTCACATAATCCCCCATGCTGAGCAGAGACATGTGAAGACTATATGGGGCCCTAGGCAAGCTAGTGTTATGGGACCCCCACCTTCCAGTGGGCCCCACTTTAAAAGAAATAGAGAGAAACAATGATCTGCTGCTCTAACACCCCCTTTGTAGCCAAAAAGTGCACCTGAAATCAAAGTCGCCCCCACAATTTCACAACATGTTGTAGCCTTAAGCACTACATGACACACTGTGGCACCTGCATTTCATGACAATAAGATCACTGCAGAAATGGCCATTGAGCATTCCGTTAACCCTAGACTTGCCAGTAAGATAACTGCAGAAATGGCCATGAGCACTCTATTAACCCCAGACTTGCCAGTAAGAGCACTATGTCAGTAAGATCAGTCCCAGCTAATGTAGCTTCTACCCCCACACACCTAGGGGCCGATTCACGAAATTCGGGTGAAGGGTTCGAATAAAAAAAAATTCGAATTTCGAAGTTTTTTGGGCTACTTCGACCATCGAATGGGCTACTTCGACCTTCGACTACGACCTTCGACTTTGAATCGAACGATTCGAACTAAAAATCGTTCGACTATTCGACCATTCGATAGTCGAAGTACTGTCCCTTTAAGAAAACTTCTACCCCCTACTTCGGAAGGTCCCCATAGGCTTGCCTGTGATTTTTTGATCGAAGGATTTTCCTTTGATCGTTGGATTAAAATCCTTGGAATCGTTCGATTCGAAGGATTTAATCGATCGATCGAACGAAAAATCCTTCGATCGATCGATCGCAGGATTTGCGCAAAATCGTTCGACTTCGATATTCGAAGTCGAACAATTTTAGTTCCCAGTCGAATATCGAGGGTTAATTAACCCTCGATATTCGACCCTTCGTGAATCGGCCCCTTAGAGTCACACAGTCCTGTCCTGTCCATTATATTATGCAATCATTTTGCAACCATCCGATGATATGATGACTAGAGTCTATAAATTAGATATTTTCTTTTGCTTAGCTGTGCTGCCACCCAGATAAGATGACTAGTCTAGAGAGAGAGATACTGTATCAGCACCTTAGCTATTCAGCAGCTGTATAATGTGTACTAGTAGCCTTGGGGGCTCATATTTGTGAAGTGTGGTGAAACTGGTGCTGCTACTGTACAGTGTTGTTGTGGTGGACTATTGGCAGGTAGTAGGAGTTGCAGAGCCATATGAATACAACTTTCCTAGCTACGCTTGCACAGATTCACTCCCCAAGAGTCCCCATGCTCATGCATTATATTTCACCTGCGCCTATCCCTTCCCCTATGTGTGACATCACATGCATGCATATGGCGTGCCTGTGCACATCAGCAAAGCAGGAAAGAGTAGGGAAACATATAGCAGCCAGTCAGTCCACAGTGCCCTTGAGTAAGGAGTGCTGCAATCTGATCTATGAAAAATATACAATATATATTATAGATTCATTAAATAACTGACCGTGTACAAAAATGCACCAGATATCTTAGTGCCCCACAGAATAGTAAAATAAGTGATTTCTTCCTTATTTTAGCAATGTACAAAATGAATGAGAGTATCAATAAATCCTCCTAACAACATGTCCCTTCACAGATTTGGCTGAAAGCTAAAGGTGGTGTAAAGGGATGAACATTCTTTATCTCTACTGACTGTGCCGTATTGGTCAAACTTTTATATGTGCAGCTCACTAGATGAATCCCATTCTTCTCTCCAATTTTAAATCTATAACAATAATTTAAAGGCAACCAATAAACGTTATTGTTTGTTGCAAGAGTTGCACATCAAATTTAAGTATCTGAAGCACTCAATATAAACAAATATAATTAGAGCTATCGAAAGGATTCTTGTTTTTTTTTTCATGTGTAACATTCTTTTTACTGTAGATGAGCAGCAACAAATGAAACCTCTTCCCGAGCAAGAAGCAATTACAGCAGCTTTAAATATTAATATGGCATTCTTTTAAATTGCAATAAAATTGTTTATGCATTGTCCTACATTATGGTAATTCCTATAAAAATATTCTGAACAAATTAATTTAATTGATTTGTATCCTATTACTTACGAAGGTCTAAAAAAATACATACACACAGTATAATCCTAGAAGGTGCAAATATGTAACTGTACTAACAGTGCCAATACTACAAGACTGCAACCTTTTGGACATACCATAAACAACATCCTTGTTAAGCTTTATTATTGTACAGGTATGGGACCTGTTATCCAGAATGCTCAGGATCTGGGCTTTTCCAGACTACAGATTTTTCCGTTATTTGGATTTTCATCCCTTAAGTCTACTAGAAAATCATGTAAACATGAAATAAACCCAATAGGCTGGTGTGAAAATACACTCACTCTGGTGGTCTAGTTGGCCGACAGGGACGCCCGCCGTGCTCTCGGTGGGGATGCCCGCCACGCTGCCTTCCATCCTCTTCAGTACCGGTTCCTTAATGCGAGTGCAGCGTCCTTTATTTATAGGCGCATTGGCGCTGGCGTGATGACGTCATTGCGCAATGGTGCCAAATTCAAATAGTATTAAAGGGGCTTTTTAACTGTAATGTTTGCCCGTTGTTAGGTTCATCTTTTTAGAGTTCCTGGGTGCTTTCCTGAATAATCCTGTGTTCTGATTCCTGTTTTGACCCTGCCTGCCTGACTATTCCTGATTTCTGTAATCCTGACCTCTGCCTGGTAAACCGACTCTTCTGATATCTGTATTCCGACCCCTGCCTGTTTTGACCATTTTGATTGATCTCCCGGTTTTGACCCTTGCCTGTCTGACTTTGCTTGAATACTGCCCACACCTACCCGGCCTGATTTGACTAATTTTCGTCTGTTCCTTTAACTGTGACCTTCAGCCCAAAAGACTTTGTTAAACGATCGTGCCCCTCTGGTCACCCAGAACCCTTAGCTTGGCTCATCTCTTTATAAGACCTGGTGGTATCCAATTAGCTGAGGGCTCCCCCGAGGTGAAAGGCAGATGTTAAAGGCAGAAGCAAGAGCCAAGACCAGGGAGCCTAGCATTGGTTCTGGATTCTGGGTGCCGATCGTGACAGCTTTTTCTATTTCCAATAATGATTATTTATATCTTAGTTGGGATCAAGTACAAGCTGCTGTTTTATTATTACACAGAAAAAGGAAATCATTTTTAAAATGTAGTCTGTGAAAAGCCTTTCCGTAATTCAGAGCTTTCTGGATAACAGGTTTCCGGATAACGGAGCCCATACCTGTACTTTATTTAAAAAGCACCAATGTATTCTGCAGAGCTTTTTCAAAGACTTTACATCATTCTTAACAGTCCCTGACCCAGAGGAGCTTATACTCTATGGTCCCTATCACATTCACACACACTGGGATTAATTTTATCAGGAGCCAATTAAGTTGCCTGTATGTTTTTAGAGTATAAGTGGAAACTAGAGTACCCAGAGGAAACATACAAACTCCTTGCAGTTAGTAATTAGATAAATACTACAATGGCCATAAAAACAGTCACTCGGAGTAGAAAAGTCACCATGATAAAACATCTATTTACTTCAATGCATATTACAAATTTTTACAAAATTTCACAGTTTTGAAAATGTATTGGGTGAAGCCAAACAGGACAGGTTTGCTCATCACTACATGCAGGTAATGCTCTAAAGCTTAGTTTCCACATGTATCCATAATCAAAAAGGCTTTAAGCATATACTGTTAGGGATGTAGCGAACGTCGGAAAAAAAGTTCGCGAACATATTCGCGAACTTGCGCAAAAATGCGAGCGGTTCGCGAACGGTTCGCGAACCCCATAGACTTCAATGGGAAGGCGAACTTTAACATCTAAAAAAGACATTTCTGGCCAGAAAAATGATTTTAAAGTTGTTTAAAGGGTGCAACGACCTGGACAGTGGCATGCCAGAGGGGGATCAAGGGCAAAAATGTATCTGAAAAATCTGCCTGTGTGTGCTTGGAAGAGATAGTGTAGGGGGAGAGCTGTTAGTGATTTCAGGGACAGATGATAGTAAGTTTGCTGGCTAGTAATCTGCTTGATACTGCTCTGTATTGGACGGACAGAAGTCTGCAGGGATTTGAGGGACATTTTAGCTTAGGTAGCTTTGCTGGCTAGTAATCTACTGTTCTCTTTAAACAACTGCCATACATTGACCTTGTAGGCATTGTTTGCCCAGTTTTTTTGGACGCAGCCACTGAAGCACAGTTGCCAGAAAAAATATGCCATATAAATGCTGAAAATAGTAATTTTTCGCCATACGTTGACCTTGTAGACATTGTTTGCCCAGTTTTTTTGGACGCAGCCACTGAAGCACAGTTGCCAGAAAAAATATGCCATATAAATGCTGAAAATAGTAATTTTTCGCCATACGTTGACCTTGTAGACATTGTTTGCCCAGTTTTTTTGGTTGCAGCCACTGAAGCACAGTTGCCAGAAAAAATATGCCATATAAATGCTGAAAATAGTCATTTTTTGCCATATACGTTGAGTCAACGTATGGCAAAAAATGACTATTTTCAGCATTTATGTGGCATATTTTTTCTGGCCTCTGTGCTTCATTGGCTGCGGCCAAAAAAACTGGGCAAACAATGCCTACAAGGTCAACGTCGTTTTTTGGCCGCAGCCACTGAAGCACAGAGGCCAGAAAAAATATGCCATATAAATGCTGAAAATAGTCATTTTTTTGGTCGCAGCCACTGAAGCACAGTTGCCAGAAAAATTATGCCATATAAATGCTGAAAATATAAATTTTTTTGGTTGCAGCCACTGAAGCACAGAGGCCAGAAAAATTATGCCATATAAATGCAGAAAATATGCATTTTTTTGGTCGCAGCCACTGAAGCACAGTTGACAGAAAAATTATGCCATATAAATGCTGAAAATATAAATTTTTTTGGTTGCAGCCACTGAAGCACAGAGGCCAGAAAAATTATGCCATATAAATGGAGAAAATATGCATTTTTTTGGTTGCAGCCACTGAAGCACAGAGGCTAGAAAAATTATGCCATATAAATGGACAAAATATGCATTTTTTTGGTTGCAGCCACTGAAGCACAGAGGCCAGAAAAATTATGCCATATAAATGCAGAAAATATGCATTTTTTTGGTTGCAGCCACTGAAGCACAGAGGCCAGAAAAATTATGCCATATAAATGCAGAAAATATGCATTTTTTTGGTTGCAGCCACTGAAGCACAGAGGCCAGAAAAATTATGCCATATAAATGCAGAAAATATGCATTTTTTTGGACGCAGCCACTGAAGCACAGTTGCCAGAAAAAATATGCCATATAAATGCTGAAAATAGTCATTTTTCGCCATACGTTGACCTTGTAGACATTGTTTGCCCAGTTTTTTTGGTTGCAGCCACTGAAGCACAGAGGCCAGAAAAAATTAAACCAGTAGGGTTTGCACCCTAGTTTGTAACGGTGGCGGAGGGAGGAGGACGCTAAAGGACAGCTGTGTGTGGAGTCATGAGGCTTGAAGAGAAGGACAGCTGCATAGAAGTCAGAACAAGTCTTCCGGCGTGCAGTAACCCTCCGAGATCCACCCCTCATTCATTTTAATAAAGGTCAGGTAATCGACACTTTTGTGACCTAGGCGAGTTCTCTTCTCAGTTACAATCCCTCCTGCTGCACTGAAGGTCCTTTCTGAGAGCACACTTGAGGCTGGGCAAGACAAGAGGTTCATGGCAAATTGTGACAGCTCTGGCCACAGATCAAGCCTGCGCACCCAGTAGTCCAGGGGTTCATCGCTCCTCAGAGTGTCGATATCTGCAGTTAATGCCAGGTAGTCCGCTACCTGCCGGTCGAGGCGTTCTTTGAGGGTGGATCCAGAAGGGTTGTGGCGCTGCCTTGGACAGAAAAACATTTGCATGTCTGATGTTACAGACCGGCCAAAGGGCTTTGTCCTTGCAGGTGTGCTCGTGGCAGGATTACTGGCACCTCTGCCCCTGGAATGTTGATGAGTTCCTGAAGTGACATCACCCTTAAAAGCATTGTACAACATGTTTTGCAGGCTGGTTTGTAAATGCCGCATCTTTTCGGACTTGTGGTATGTTGGTAACATTTCTGCCACTTTATGCTTGTACCGAGGGTCTAGTAGCATTGCGACCCAGTACAGGTCCTTCTCCTTAAGCCTCTTGATACGGGGGTCCTTCAACAGGCATGACAGCATCAAAGACCCCATTCTCACAAGGTTGGATGCAGAGCTATCCATCTCCGCTTCCTCATTATCAAGGACTGCATCATCCACGGTCTCCTCCCCCCAGCCACGTACAAGACCAGGGGTCCCCAAAAGGTCACCACTAGCCCCCTGGGAAGCCTGCTCCTGTTGGTCCTCCTCCTCCTCCTCCACAAAGCCACCTTCCTCCTCTGACTCCACTTCTGGCACCTCTCCCTGCGTTGCAGCAGGTGCCTGGGTTCGTTCTGGTGATTCCGACCATAAATCGTGCGCTTCCAGCTCCTCGTCACGCTGGTCTACAGCCTCATCTGTCACTCGTCGCACGGCACGCTCCAGGAAGAAAGCGAAGGGTATTAGGTCGCTGATGGTGCCTTCGGTGCGACTGACCATATTTGTCACCTCTTCAAAAGGTCACATGAGCCTGCAGGCATCGCGCATAAGCACCCAGTAATGGGGGAAAAAAATCCCCAGCTCTGCAGATCCAGTCCTACCACCCAGTTCAAAAAGGTACTCGTTGACGGCCCTTTGTTGTTGCAGCAGACGTTCCAACATAAGGAGCGTTGAATTCCAGCGAGTCTGGCTGTCAGAAATCAAACGCCTGACTGGCATGTTGTAGCGCTGCTGAATGTCAGCAAGGCGTGCCATGGCTGTGTAGGAACGTCTGAAATGGGCCGACACCTTTCTGGACTGGGTGAGAACGTCCTGGAATCCTGGGTACTTGGAGACAAAACGTTGGACTATTAAATTTAACACATGTGCCATGCAGGGCACATGTGTTAAATTTCCCAGTCTCAACGCTGCCAACAGATTGCTTCCATTGTCACACACCACTTTTCCGATCTGCAGTTGGTGTGGGGTCAGCCACCGATCGGCCTGTGACTGCAGAGATGACAGGAGTACAGATCCGGTATGGTTTTTGCTTTCCAGGCACGTCATCCCCAAGACAGCGTGACAACGGCGTACCTGGCACGTCGAATAGCCTAGGGGGAGCTGGGGGTGCACAGGTGTGGAGGAGGAGAAGGAGGACCCAGCAGCAGAGTAAGAAGAAGAAGAGGAAGAAGACGAGGTAGAGAGCGATGGAGGAGTAGAGGTGGTGGCAGAACCGCGTGCAATCCGTGGCGGTGACACCAACTCCACTGTTGTTGTTGTTGTTGAGCTACCCATTCCCTGCTTCCCATTCCCAGCCATTACCAAGTTCACCCAGTGGGCAGTGTAGGTGACATACCTGCCCTGACCATGCTTGGAGGACCATGCGTCAGTAGTCATATGGACCTTTGGCCCAACACTAAGTGACAGAGATGCGGTAACTTGGCTCTGCACATGTTGGTACAGGTGTGGTATTCCCTTTTTAGAAAAAAAATTGCGGCTGGGTACCTTCCACTGCGGTGTCCCAATTGCTACAAATTTGCGGAAGGCCTCAGAGTCCACCAGCTGGTATGGTAAAAGCTGGCGGGCTAAGAGTGCAGACAAGCCAGCTGTCAGACGCCGGGCAAGGGGGTGACAGTCAGACATTGGCTTCTTACGCTCAAACATGGCCTTCACAGAAACTTGGCTGGTGGCAGATGACTGGGAATGGGAACAGGTGGTCAAGGTGGAAGGCGGAGTGGAGGGTGGTTCAGATGGGTCAAGGAGAGCAGAGGTAGAGCAGTAAGATGCTGGACCAGAAGGAGTGTGGCTTTTAGTTTGCCTGTTGCCTTTGAGGTGTTGCTCCCAAAGTGCTTTGTGCTTGCCGCTCATGTGCCTTCGCATAGAAGTTGTACCTATGTGGCTGTTGGGCTTACCAAGGCTCAGTTTCTGACTGCACTCATTGCAAATTACAATGCTTTTGTCAGAGGCACACACATTAAAAAAATCCCACACTGCTGACTTTTTGGAAGTGTGCGATCTGGCGGTAACAGTAGAAGTTGGCGGCATTGGCGGCAATGGCGGGTGCGTTGGCTGGCTGAACACAGGTGCCGATACATGTTGTTGCCCTACTGATCCCTGCGGGCTGTCCTCCCTGCTTCTTCTAAGTCTTATTCTCCTACTGCCTCTCTGACTCTCCGTCTCTCCATCTGAACTACCCTCCTCTTGCTCTCTTCTACTAGGCACCCACAAAACATCAATCTCCTCATCATCATTCTCCTCAGATGCATCAATTTCTTCTGACACATCACAGAAGGAAGCAGCAGCGGGGACCTCCTCCTCATCACTCATCATTATGTCCATCTCTGTCGTGTTCTCTGCCAGAATTAAATCTGGTGAAACGTCCTCATCTCCTTCATCTTCTTCTGCCAATAATGGTTGCGCATTACTCAGTTCAAGAAACTCATGGGAAAATAACTCCTCTGACTCCAGTGAAGAAGGGGCACCGGTGGTGGAGGAAGTGTTACGTGGGGTGGCCATAGCAGTGGAGGATGAGGAGGATGTTGTGGTAAAGTTAGAAACGGTAGAGGATGGGGTGTGCTGTGTAAGCCAGTCAACTACCTCTTCAGCATTTTGGGAGTTCAGGGTCATTGGCTTTTTAAAACTGGGCAATTTGCTAGGGCCACAGGATTGCATAGCAGCACGGCCCCTAGCACGGCCTCTGCGTGGCGGCCTGCCTTTGCCTGGCATTATTTTTAAAAAAACAACAACAACAAAAACTCAGTTGGTTTTTCTGGAAACGATAATACACACAGCTAGATGGCGGTTTGAAGAAAACACTGTGCAAATAATGCCTACAAGGTCAACGTATACACAGCGGTGGATACGGATTACGTAAAATATAAGAATGCTGCTTGAAAAAAAGTAACTCAAGTGGTTTTTCTAGAGACGATAATATTATCAATATTTAGACAAAATGTGAACAAGCTCACACAGCTAGATGGCGGTTTGAAGAAAACACTGTGCAAATAATGCCTACAAGGTCAACGTATACACAGCGGTGGATACGGATTACGTAAAATATAAGAATGCTGCTTGAAAAAAAGTAACTCAAGTGGTTTTTCTAGAGACGATAATATTATCAATATTTAGACAAAATGTGAACAAGCTCACACAGCTAGATGGCGGTTTGAAGAAAACACTGTGCAAATAATGCCTACAAGGTCAACGTATACACAGCGGTGGATACGGATTACGTAAAATATAAGAATGCTGCTTGAAAAAAAGTAACTCAAGTGGTTTTTCTAGAGACGATAATATTATCAATATTTAGACAAAATGTGAACAAGCTCACACAGCTAGATGGCGGTTTGAAGAAAACACTGTGCAAATAATGCCTACAAGGTCAACGTATACACAGCGGTGGATACGGATTACGTAAAATATAAGAATGCTGCTTGAAAAAAAGTAACTCAAGTGGTTTTTCTAGAGACGATAATATTATCAATATTTAGACAAAATGTGAACAAGCTCACACAGCTAGATGGCGGTTTGAAGAAAACACTGTGCAAATAATGCCTACAAGGTCAACGTATACACAGCGGTGGATACGGATTACGTAAAATATAAGAATGCTGCTTGAAAAAAAGTAACTCAAGTGGTTTTTCTAGAGACGATAATATTATCAATATTTAGACAAAATGTGAACAAGCTCACACAGCTAGATGGCGGTTTGAAGAAAACACTGTGCAAATAATGCCTACAAGGTCAACGTATACACAGCGGTGGATACGGATTACGTAAAATATAAGAATGCTGCTTGAAAAAAAGTAACTCAAGTGGTTTTTCTAGAGACGATAATATTATCAATATTTAGACAAAATGTGAACAAGCTCACACAGCTAGATGGCGGTTTGAAGAAAACACTGTGCAAATAATGCCCACAAGATCAACGTATACACTACTACAGCGGTGGATACGGATTACGTAAAATATATTATGGCTGCTTGAAAAAAGTCACTCCGGTGTTTTTTCTGGAGACGGTAATATTATGGATATTTAGACAGAATGTGAACAAGGTCACACAGCTAGATGGCTGTTGGTTGAATAACACACTGGGCAAAAAATGCCTACAGGGCAAATAATGCCTAAAAGGTCAACTTATACACTACTACAGCGATGGATACGGATTACGTAAAATTTATTATGGCTGCTTGAAAAAAGTCACTCCGGTGTTTTTTCTGGAGACGGTAATATTATGGATATTTAGACAGAATGTGAACAAGGTCACACAGCTAGATGGCTGTTGGTTGAATAACACACTGGGCAAAAAATGCCTACAGGGCAAATAATGCCTAAAAGGTCAACTTATACACTACTACAGCGATGGATACGGATTACGTAAAATTTATTATGGCTGCTTGAAAAAAGTCACTCCGGTGTTTTTTCTGGAGACGGTAATATTATGGATATTTAGACAGAATGTGAACAAGGTCACACAGCTAGATGGCTGTTGGTTGAATAACACACTGGGCAAAAAATGCCTACAGGGCAAATAATGCCTAAAAGGTCAACTTATACACTACTACAGCGATAGTAAAATAAAAAAAAGTAAAATAAAAAAAAAATGAATATTAAAAAAAAAAAATTACAGTTGGTGCTGCTGAACTACTAGGAGCAGCAGATTAGCACACCAGTCCCACTCCCCAACACTGCTAGACTAATAGCACTGGGCTCTTATAGTAGTAGTAGTAGTAGTAGTAGTAGTAGTAGTAGTAAAACAACAAAAAAATAAATAAAAGCAGTCCTTACAAGGACTACTGTTATTGCAGCAGTCAGCAGATGAGATCAGAAGCAGGACAGCTGCCCACTGCAGCTACATACAGAGCACTGCAGTAGAAGGTAGATTACTAGCCAGCAAAGCTACCTAAGCTTAAATGTCCCTCAAACCCCTGCAGACTTCTGTCCCTCCAATAACAGAGCAGTATCAACACGATTACTAGCCAGCAAACTTTCAACTGTCCCTGAAATCACTAACAGGCAGCAGCTCTCTCCCTACACTATCTCTTCAGCACACACAGGCAGAGTGAAAAAAACGCTGCAGGGCTTTGGTTTTTATAGGGAAGGGGAGTGGTCCAGGGGAGAGCTTCCTGATTGGCTGCCATGTACCTGCTGGTCTGGGGTGAGAGGGCAAAAAAAAGCGCCAACAATGGCGAACCCAAAATGGCGAACGTCGCGCGACGTTCGCGAACTTCCGGCGAGCGCGAACACCCGATGTTCGCGCGAACAAGTTCGCCGGCGAACAGTTCGCGCCATCTCTATATACTGTATATGAATACATTTTAATAAACAGGTATAGTAAGGTAATATACTAAAGTCATACTTACAACAGTACAAGCAAGTGTTATTTGAACCTTTGTAGTTAAGGATAAGGTTTTGCCTGGTCTGGAATGATGCTGTCAGCAGGGTTAAGGATCACGTACCATTTAACCAAATTAAAGAATTATTGCAGCAATGGATTTAAGATTTTTGTACTAAAACTCTCAAAAATAAAAACAATTTGAAGATATAAGAATAAAAATTACAATTTCACAATGCAATTTTCTTCATTAGACTTGTTATTGCATTGTGAATTTTAATTGCACATTGCACATTTATAAGAGTTGCTTGAAGGTGGCGTAATCTTATGGAGCAAACATAACTTTTTCATCAATAACTTTTATTATATACACTGCACACTGGAGCAAACTATGAAATTCTCAGTGTTCCACTGTTGGAAGTGGTCACTAAACAGATTCTGAGCTTGCAAAAAGCTATATTTAACTTGCGCAAAAACCATACATTTTCTCAATGCAAATAATTTTTTCATTACCAACTTTTATTTCATTCCCCCATTAGAACAAAATACTAAAATTCAACACAGCATATACACTCCTCTAGTAAATACCCATTCACAGGGTCCCTTAGTTTGGGCTCATTTCAAATATTTATTACTCATACCCCAGGCTCTGGACACACCTCACATCCACCTTCCCCCTGTGGGGCATCTAAGCAAAAGTACTGTATATAGCTCCTGTATTTAGACACATTAATGGAAAACTACCTGGCATTCCTGTATCAATGACAACACTAGCTATCTGATAAGCTTACATTAACAATGTATGAATCCATAAAAGATCATAAATAAATAAGTAACCCCCTAAACAATAAATAAAACCAACTCCTGATACGTAAGTCCCTTATTTTCTCTCAGTTATATCTAATGAAAATAAACTGAATGTGGATCCCAAATGTCAAATATGTCAAATATGTCTTAAGGCATCCAAAATATATACTATATTAAGAATTCATTAACAATCATGAATTTACAATTAAATCAATACTTGGGGGCCGATTCACTAACTTCGAGTGAAGGATTCGAAGTAAAAAAACTTTGAATTTTTGTGCTCCTCGACTATCGAATTGGCGTAAATTAGCCTGAGTAGAATGATTCGAATAGATTGAGCGCAAAAACGCTGCGACTATTCGCCATTCGATAGTCGAAGTACTGGATCGAGCGAAAAAACTTTGCGACTATTCGCCCATTTGATAGTTCAAGTACTGTCTCTTTTAAAAATACTTTGACTGCCTACTTCGCCACCTAAAACCTACCGAATTGCTTTAAAAGCCTATGGGAAAGTCCCATAGGCTTGTTTTCCAAGTTTTTGATTGAATAAAAAGGCATTCGATCGAATGAAAATCCTTTGATCGAATCTTCGATCGAGCGCCTATTCGCCTGGCGAATATTTGCCAATTCGACTATTCACCAGCGCGTAAATTCGCCCGAATTGCCTATTCGATTCTATTCGATTCTATTCCCCAGTCGAATTTCGAGGGATTTAACCCCTCGAAATTCGACCCTTGATGAATTTGCCCCTTAGTGATACATAGGATAATGTGGTGCAATTGCAATATGAAAGGTGGTGTGAATATTGTGATGGACACAGGAAACCAATACGCAAGTCAGCTGATGGAAATAAATAACAAAACGCAGACATATAAATGGAATGAAAGTATAATTATGATGATATCAATAGCTTTATAAGATTAGATGATTATACATTCCATTTGGTGGATATGTAAGATGATAAATAATCGTTGGATTAATGTTTATATAGTGCAGATAATAAGAAGGGGGTCGATTTTGATCAAATTCGAAATAAATCTGCTGGCCACACAAACATATAATTTTAACTGGGGATCCCCCAAAGTACTGTATATAAATATCACAGCTCTATATATGCACACTTAACATACAGTACAGTATAAACTGTTAACCAATCCTTCTAAACCAATTTCTCTAGAGCTGTTCGTCAAAATGGGGAAACTGGTTCCATCCAGATGTGGCTGTTATCCCTTCTAAGCCAAAAGCTTTTCCAAACCATTATTTCCTGTCCTGAGACACCACCAAAAAATGTGTCCAGTTTTTGTATATTTTTCTTTCTTGACCAAGCCTGCAGCAACATTTTTAGGCATCAAACTGCTGTCAGTTTAGACTAAAATAAGTGTCTGGCTAGTTTGACTAAGCAATTAATGGTGCTGTACTGGGGAAAAAAAATAAAAATACAAACATTTCTATTGCATCATGTATCCGCATACCATCTAGTTTATTTTGTTGGAGTTTCTCTTCATGTTTACCATATGTGTTTTGTTTAACTGTTTTGCCTACCATCCAGGTAGTGTGTCTAAAGTAAAGTGTATCTGTCTTATTATATTTAGATTTCTGTTTTCCCCACAAACTTATAAACTTCATTACTTACATGGCAATTACTACAGGGATTTCCTTTAAATACTGTATGTCTCTGTCATGTCAATGTCATTTTAACATTGTGCTTCTAAAAAGCATGGCTACCAGTCATGGAGTTAAATTAATTAGCTCTTATTGTATTGCATGGAAAGGTTATGGTAGGTTAATACCATAGTCTGTGTTTAATGATCAATGGAATATGAGATACAACAAACCATGTTGATTTCCCAAATAAAAGGAAATACATTTTAAATATGTATTTGCCTCTAAAAACAGCATACTTATGTCTGGTCTTCTGGAGGGTCACATGAGTTATTGTTGCTTTAATTTATTTTTTGTAAATGTCCAGTTTGATTGCCTAGTCAATATTGCTTGAGCATTTTAACGCGATGAACTACATATTGATTTAAACTCTAGAAGAGCAATGTAATAAACATCTGTCTGTCAGTGACCATTCATTATAACACAACAAAATTAAACTGATTACATTAACAATACATAGCAGATAACAAAGCTTAATAAAATGTTAATTTTGCTGCCTAATTTGAATTGATAATGTTTTTTTATTATGACCGACATCTTATTGTTTAGGGCTTTCCGCACAGCAGAAAACGCATTTCATTTTAGTTTCCCGTACCTGGAATAAATAATTTATCTGATAATTCCTATTTTTCTATTACAGGCTTTCCTTACAAAGGATACCATTTATTTATACCTTCTTTATATACTATAATCATAATTTCTAGTTTACAATGTTTTGATCTTTTTTCTCTCTTTTTTGTATGCCATCACAAGCGATATTTGTTGAATAAAAAAAAAAAAATCAATTTTTAAGTCTAGTACAAAGGTGATGTTGAAAATAAACAGTAGTTCACATGCTGTAGCTTTATCCACTTTGATTATTGGACTCAACAATGAAACATTCACAAATATATATTCAGCATAACGTTTTCATTCTTTTTTTATTAGAAATGTATGAATCAAGTATGATTTCAATCAATATATAATAATAAAATTCATATAAATTGAGATTAAATCAAGGTGTTAATCAGTTTCTCTTTCCAATCTGCAATGATGAGTTCAGCTGATTAATAGCCTGATCTCTATTTTTTTTTTTAAAGTTTCTAGTGCTTACTGCTATAGCTTGGAATATTTGATATCCATGTATATTTTTTTGAAAAACATATCCAACCCCTAGGCAAAACAAAACACATATGAAAATGAAGGTGGCCACTCTGGACCAAATCTCTCAGCAAGCCTTCTACTAAATAAGCTGATCAGTATCTACTCAGAATTGATTAGATTATGAATAGGCATTGAGGTAGATACTGAAAAGAAAAACTAATGAATTTTATTCTACCCACATACTGTACATATCAAAATAGAAGACAGCAGAAACAACTACAGTTGTCAAATAACTGAAATTCTTGGAGTGGTTTTCCAGTTGTTGGGAGGGTCAGTGTTTGAACCCCTGCATTTGTGTTACATAATATTATTGATAATGCAGCTAATAATTGTCTTTCTATACTATTTGCTGATTCCAGATAATGTGTAATAAAACTGTTTTGTCATTTGAGGTGTAAATATGACAATAAATTATATATCATTAAGCTTGGCAGAGTGCCAGACTTTCTCTTTTAAGTCCCTGATATACAAAAGTTAAATTATCAATATTATGACCCCCTTTAATTTGTATGGAGCAAGAGTACCAAACTGCTTACCTATGTGGTGGTTGTCAATAAACTAGAGCAACAAATTGCAACACTGTGGCCTTTTTAGGAGGGACAGGGGGATTTAAAAGAATGGAGGGGTGTATTTGTATGTAAAGCCTAAATTAAAGCCATGCTCAAAGAAATAACCATGGATAGCACTGGGAGAGGGCGTGGAATCACTCTGGGTAGAGATTTCAACTAGGCAAAAGGTTACAAAGAAAATAATCATTTGTGTATGCTACAAACCACCTCACAGAAGTGATGTGAATGAAGCCCAGCTACTTTTTACTGAACTCATCTCTAGCATTTGTTTCGATGAGCATGTATAGGCAACTCTATAAGAGAGTAACTAAAACACAACATTTTGGATGTGCAGACTTTGACAGTATAAGGACATTTCTGCAACAAATTAACTCAGAAAGGATTTTCACAGGGTGAAACACAGAACAAAAATGTGATTCTTTAAAATAAATAGTAAAAAGAAATTAAGCAGGAAGGGGTGGGACCTTTAATATCAGAGGGGGTTCAGTTGGTTGATGCGAACAGATAAAAAGTAGAGATTCTGAACTGTTATTTTTCATCTGTTTCCACAAATGTGGAACTAGTTAATAAAGGTTTACTTCTTAATAGTTCCAATTCTAGTAATACAACTAATGATGCATGGTTCAAGCATGAGGAAATTCAAAAGAGAATAGAACATGTAAAGATAAACAAGGTCCAGGACCAGATGGTATACATCCCAGGGTACTACACCATCTTAACTCTGTGATTGCCAAACCTATTTACTTAATTTTTCAGGATTTTTTGAGGTCTCGTGTAGTGCCAAGAGGCTGGAGAATTGCTAATTTGGTGAAGCTGTTCAAAAGGGATCCTATTCTCAGCCTCCCAACTAAAAGCTGGTTAATATGACGTCAGTCGTAGGAAAGATTTTTAAAGGGGTATTATAGGGGGTGGTTCACCTTAAAGTTAACGTTTAGTATGATACAGAATGATCGGTTCTAACTTTTCATTTGTTCTTCATTATTTATTTTTTATAGTTTTTAAATTATTTGCCGTCTTCTTCTAACTCTTCCAAGTTTCTAAATGGGGGTCACTAAAAACAAATGCTATGTAAAGAATAAGTCTCTTATTCGAATCAATGCATGGTTGCTAGGGTAATTTGGACCCTAGCAACCAGATTGCTGACATTGCAAACTAGAGAGCTGCTGAAAAAAAAGCTAAATAACTCAAAAACCACAAATAATAAAAAGTGAAACCCAACTGCAAACTGACTCAGAATATAAACTCTCCATATTATAATAAAAGTTAACTCAAATGTAAACAACCCCTTTAAAGAATAAGATACTTGATTGCAAATAATAATACTAGGAGTTTGTACCAGCATGATTGTATGCGCAATACTTCTTGCCAGACTTATTTAATTAAATTCAGAAGGTAGTAACATAGCAAAATGTTGGATACAAATGCCTTGTGGGGGGACTATAATAAAAGTCAGTAATAAAAAAAAAATTGCAATGCGAAAAGTTGTGCTTTTGCATGAACAAAATTTTCTTTGCATTTAGCAACCTCTTCCGACAGTGGAAAATGGTTTGCAAATGTTATAGTTTTCACCAGTGTACAGTGAATGTAATAAAGCTTCTTACTGAAATATAGTAGTTGTTATGTTTGCTCCAAAAGATTACAAAACATTCAAGCACTTCTTAAAAGTGCACAATTAAAATTTGCAATTTGCAATTAAATGCAAAGTGAAGTCTTCTGAAATCAGAAGGCATTTACTTGCATCCTTACACACAGCACTACCTAAATACCAAAAATGAGTTTTAATTCTCCCATAAGGCATCATCGGTAAATCACTCCTTTATGTCCCTTTGACCAACTATGCATCCAGAACTGCTGGTTTTATAGCACAAATGCAGCCTAATGGCATTCTGATGGTGATGCCACTTATAATTAGAGGGAGAATTCCTGTTGCAAGAATACGTATACTGATGACAGTGATTGAGCTGTCTTAGATTTAGCTATCTTTTATCATTATGCCTATGTGAGTGGGTGATTTGCTTGGTACAGAGGAAGACTCTAACTGGTCCTCACCATCCTGATGGTCTTGCTGCTTATAGTGCACTTGTTTTATAAACACATATATTTAAGTGGGGAATAATTATTTAATTTACCCAATGCTGATGGAGGATGCTTGTGTGTAGAATCCTTCAAATACTTTTTTGTTGTTGTTAGCACCTTGGACACTTCAAATCACACAGCCAGTACAAGCACTTGCACAATATTAATATTCTTTATAATTTAAACACTATGGAGGTGATTTACCAAAGTTAAAATTTAATTTTTTTACCGTGATTAAATTGTTGTGCTAAAACTCCTGAATTTGAATTATGCTTTCAAAAACTAGCCATATAAAAGCAGTCAGGTTCATGTAAAAATCAATGGGAGCTTTCTACAGCAAACTTTAAGGGGGTTATTTATTAAAGTCCAAATGCAAAAAACTCAAAAAATTTGCGTTTTGTTACTATAAAATCTGAATTTTTAGTGGGAAAAAACCCTAAATTTTTTGAGATTTATTATCATGTCCGAAATGAATCCGAAAATACTCCATCGTCAACCTGTTGAGAAGACAATGGCAGAGGTCCTACTTGCAATTTGAAGATATTATTGTCTGCACTGGGTTTTGTACAATAATATGAGCATTTTGGGCTTTTCTGCCGATTCCTCCAATTTCATGAAAAATTCAAATTTTTCAAGCGTTAAATACAAAAATGTCGCGTTTTTTCCCAATCCGATTATTTCATGTTTTTTTTAATGATAAATAATGGTAAATTGTGGTTTCTAGTTTTGCCTGACTTTTTTTATTTAAAACATATGAACATTTCAATTTCAAATAGCCCCCTAAGTGCTTTTTCAATGCTACTTTATTCCAAATTTTCAAGCAATTGTACTTTTACATTTGGATGTTTTAATAAATAAGCAAACATTAGAATTTTTTAAAAGTTTATTCAAAGTTGAAAAAACATTACACAAATTTGAATTTGGTCAATAGGCTTTTTTGTATTGTTCCTTCTGTGTTCCTTCATTACATATAGCTGTTATTTTTTAGAAAAAAGTCTTAAAAAGTTGATAACTATGTCAGTTCTATTGTTAGTTAGTAATGTTTAATTTATTTCAATCAAGGTATTTATTTACTTTCCCAATATCCTTAATTGTTAATGAATGTGCACTTGGATCTCTTTAACTGGTCACCAAGTCCACTGGGTGCTTGTAGAGTCCTTAATCTGTATAATTGTAATAACTTGCAGTAAAGGTGTTCATAAGGTTAAAAGGTTCTAAGTAGGGCCAGACATCGAAATTAAGCTTAGTACCAGTGAAAATTATTAACTACTTGTTAATAGACACAAACAAGTACAAATGTTTTATACTACAAAACTAGATAAACTATTTTACAGTCTTCAGATCCCCCTAAAGGAGTGTAACCCAAATGCATGCAGGTGCAACAATAGGATACCAAATGCATCCAGGTGCAGCCATAGAATACCTAATTTCATCACTAGGGGGCCCGTTTACTTAGTTTGAGTGAAGGAATAGAGGAAGAATAGTTCGAATTTCTTTTACTAAAAATCGTTCGACTATTCGACCATTCGATAGTCGAAGTGCTGTCTCTTTAAAAATGTCTTCGACTAGTTTGCCACCTAAAACCTACCGAGGCTAATGTTAGCCTATGGGGAAGGTCCCCGTAGGCTTCCTAACAATTTTCTGATCGAAGGAATATCCTTCGATCGATGGATTAAAATCCTTCGAATCGAACGATTATTCCTTCATTCGTTCGATTGTAGGAATATCGCAAAATCCTTTGAATTGGATATTCGAAGTCAAAAGATTTTACGTCTACGGTTGAATAGCAAGGGTTAATTAACCCTCGATATTCGACCCTAGGTAAATGTGCCCCTAGGTTAGATGAATTAGCTCTTTTGTTACATTTTTAGTTTTAACAGAGGCCTGCACTATGCTTTTCTGCAAAAAGTTTCCAGGGCATGAAACAATGTAAGAAGATTTAAGATTAACATGAAATAATTAGGCACAATTACAAAATTAGACAAAAATCTCATTCACATTAGACCATTTTCTCATACAATTATTTTGTTTCCCATCCTAGGGGCCAATATACAAAAGGTTGTTATTCCTTAATGCACAGTTTTGTGTGTTAATAACAGTGTTTATTTAAGGAGCGATTCATAAAAGTATTTTCGCATCCGCTAATAGACATAATGGAAGTGTTAATTCGACATTACTGCAAAGCGGTATTCTAATTGCATTGTGATACTTAGAGAATAGGAGAGACTTAATCCTAATGCATAATTCAAAAACATCATTTAAGCGATAAAAGCATAAAATAGTATGATAATTACTGTAAAATTTAACACCTTCCAGGACAACATCAGATGGATTAATAGAGAGAAATGTAGTGAGGAGTAGTGATTTATTCGCCCGGCGTGAATTCACGTGGAATTTCCGTGTTATGATGTCGGTCAATAAGTTTGTGAAATTGCTGTTAAAATTCGCCAGCGTCAATGTCGAAATTGTAGCTGGAGTCAATTTTGACGCCCGCGAATTGACACTGGCGTCAAAACTCACGTTTCACGAATTTTTGGGACAAAGTCTCCATCACTAGTGAGGAGTTGTAGGACAGCAATTAAAGGCCTTTATGAGGAGCTGGAGCCTTAACTACAGACACTAATATATTTTCACGATGCCTTGGGCAGGTCCAGAATGTACTATGTTCTGTGGAATTACTGGAGTACTGTAAAAAGAGACTTCTTCTCTGTCAGTAGCATCCTAAATGTCTTAGTGGCAATAGATTGCACTAATAACGTGTGACAATATCAAATGGCTTAAAATAATGCACAAAATAACACATGCTATAAAATACTGCACTCAATTCATTGAAAATTAACAAAAGGAATTTGCTTCTTAAGTCAGACAAGTAAACTTTTAGTGAATTGATCGTTAAGTCTAAAAATACAGTATAAGAAGTGATGCCATTTTTAATGCATGCTATAAATAACACTCACCATTTCAACCTTTTGTGAATCAGCCCCCTAATGTTTTACACTACTAATGAAAAAAAAAAGATTTCTTTGAACACAGTGCTTTGTACCTACAGTATATGTTTACTAACATTTGGGATAAATATCTCCAGAGATGTCTGAGGATGTTGTCAATAGCAACCAATAAGATCTTTGCTTTTGTTTTCAGAGTGGGTCTCATTTATAAACACTGGGCAAATTTTCACCTGGGCAGTAACCCATAGCAACCAATCAAATGCTTGCTTTCATTTTTAAACCTGCAGCTGGCTTAAAAAAGCTAATCACTGATTGGTTGCTATGGGCTACTGCCCAGGTGCAAATTTGCCCACTGTTTATAAATGAGACCCAGTGACTGTTTAAATCCAATTTCTAATTGGCTGCCATGAGCAACATTTACAGAGATCCTCTGAGCTACTTACTGTATTTTTCAAGTCTTTATTTTTTTTTCAGAGAGATAGAGGGGAAATTGGAAGGAATATGATTACATTCTTATTGCCATTAAGTATAAACTAAGGCCTGCTCCATGCCTTTCTGCAAAAAGTTTCCAGTGCATGAAGCAATGATGAAAGATCAACATGAAATAATAAGACAATTATTTTAGGGATACAAATCTCTTCCACATAAGATCATCCTCTTATACAGTTATTTTGTTTCCCATCCTAATGATTGTTCAAAATAATATCATGAAAAATAAAAACTTTTTTTTTTGTTTAAATACATGAGCACAGTGCTTTCTACCAATGTTGTTTCATATTAGTCTTGTATTAGTCCTAGCCTTGTATTGTTCAGAGTGGTAGAGGGGGAAGGTTGGAAGGAATATGATCACATTGGCTTACATGCTGTTAACCTTGCCTACAGACTATGTACAAAGATGTTTTGATCTAAAGAATCAGTCTATATGGTATAAATATTTATTGGCTATGGTATGCCTGCACTTGCACAAAAATCAATCCATTTATTTCTGAGGGGGGAATTGTAAGTACATACTAGTATGTTTTTGCAGCTTGCTAGAATATACTCACCTTTTGTTACTATATATTTCTGAATGGAATGGGGATCAGAAAATGTCAGTTCATAAGGGTTTTGGTCATGCTTTTGCCAGCAGGCACAAAACATGTTAGGATTTTTGTCCTTCATGTGATAATAAATGCTCACACTGTCATGCTTTGGTTTCAATCATGCAATTTCCATGTGACACTGATAAGCGGGTGGTGCATTTTGCAGAGACCCCCTTGGAAAACAAAAAAATGTGGTTAATTTTTTGTCATACTCAGATATAATATGCAAGACATATTTATCTATTATTGAATTGATCCTTACACGTGAATTGCTTTTTTAGATGAAAACTAGAGGTGAGCAAAACAATCAAGCAAATCATTTCATACAGTCCAATTATTATTATTATGTTGTACAGTATTCAATTAGAAATAAAATAAAAATAGCAAGTAAAATTAGCCAGCAACTTTCAAAGCAGGTAGCCCTCATTACCTGCAGCCAGTTATCATGTGCACTATTATTAGAGTAATTAAATTATTATCGCCCATTTGGCTTTTGCCAGCATTTAATTTGTGACACAAAAGACTTTATAGTATAAAGAGGAATTTTAGCTTGCAGTGCACTAATTCTATTGTTTTGAAGTAACAAGTAGAACACTCCAACACTGTGTGGAAATGCATGGCTAAAGTCTTTGTCTAGGGAGGAAGGGCTTGTGTTCCTAAAGCACTGGGCTGTTTTTCCTTAGGATACAACTGATATAGCCATGGTGATTGCATCTTAATGGAAGGGGGTCCGTTGTGCTAAGGTAAAAAAAAGGCTAAGAAAGAGGCAAGGGGGGGGGGAGATGGGGCAGTGGGATTAGTAAGGGGTCATGAGGGAAGAGTGAGGGGGGGCATACAGGTTACAACAGCAAGATTAAATCTAAATCTACATCACCTAATGTAAATAGCAGAGGCAAAAGTAGTAACCTCCATAGTATGCTAGCAAAAGCAAGCCAAACCACACATATGATACACACTAAAATGAACTACTAATATACATTCTACAAAATAGCCAACATATATTGACACAGATTTATAAATATATCTAGAGCTTTTAAAGCAGAAATAAAGTTACCAAGGCAGTTCATTACCAATAGATTGGTCAATATAGTGCAATCTAGAACACTATTTATTCTGTAGAATGCTTTACTATACCTGAAATAAGATGGAATAGCTTTCACTGTTTGTATATGATATATTGCCATATTCGCTTGGTGTGACATCACTTCCTGTCTGAGTCTCTCCCTGCTCGGTCATAGCTCCTGGCTCAGATTACAGCCGGGATGAGATGAGGGAGGAGGGAGAAGTGGCGGGAGTAGGAGACTTGAGCAAACTGTGCATGCTCAAGCACATGCCCTGGAGGTTTAAGCTGAGAGAAGAAAGTGTGATACAGAAGCCAATGTGTACACAATAGAAAGAAAGAAATGCAGTTTTTCTTTTGACATCTGACTTAGTGTATTTATATAGGCTTTTCTGATAAACTTTACTTAGATGCATATTTATCAAGGATCAAATTTCAAAGTTAAAAAACGTCGAAATTCGACCATCGAATTTGAGTACTTCGATAATCAAAGTATTTTTTCCAGCGAAAAATGCCCGTATTCAATCAAAGTAAAATCATACGATCTAACTATTTAATCCTATTCAATGGTCGAAGTACCCAACAATTACTTCAAAAATTCACTTCAACCCTTGATAAATCTGCCCCTAAGTATTAACCTTTTCTTCTCCTTTTAGACACCTATGCGAATCTTGGCTCTGTGCCCTACCTCCACAGCCATACGCAATGCATAACTGGCCAATAGGTGTGATGCACAGCAGACCACCCTGACAGATCTACAAAAATCAACCTATGGGCCACAAAACAGGCTCCAGAATTGAGTAAAATTCACAAGATATGTACAGGTAGCAGCACAGACAAATACAGATGAAAGAACAACAACAAGAAGACTACGTATTATTTGGCCAGATCAAATCCTTCAGATACCCCTCAATGCACCTGTATTGGCACTGGCATCACGGATAAGAAGAATAATTAACCATGAGATATTCTAAAGCAGTAATAGAAATTGTATATATCTTAAGCAACATCTCTTTCACTGATGGGTTCTACAACAGTTTGCACAATACCCTGAGAACACCATTCCCATAATGAAGCATGGTAATGATAGAATAATGTTGTAGGGAAAACTGGCCATGATTAAGCAAAATAAGGATGGAAACAACTACTGAGCAATTTAACAAATGCCCTTTTTGTTTTATGTAACCTCAGTGTTAAAGGGCACCTGTTGGGCAAAAATATTATCCCTAACTAAAAGTGCGGGCACTCCAGTTGGGGGTAAAAGTAATTTGATTTAATAAAATTGCCACCAGCCAGTTCAAGGAGCTCCCTCCAGTTGAGAGCCACCATCTCAGTCAGAACACATGCACAAATGCGCTTCTATAGTCACATGCATGCACAAAATAAGCAAGTTGCAGCACACACTCATGTATATGCTTGTGCCCAACATGGACACTCGTACTAAGAGCTCCCTCTCCGTGCAGGCTGGAGACAATTTATTTTTTTAAAAAAACTATTACCCCCAACCGGAGTGTAGATTCTATTAGCCCACACCTTTGGGTTGGGATAATATTTTTGCCCAAAAGGTGCCATTTAAGTATGTTATGTTAAATATATTCCTGAAAATGGCTGAGAAGATAAAAGCTTCCTCTCAACATCTAACCTGTACTGGAACAAGTAGTGTCCTAAGGTATGAGGTAAGTAATTAAAGTCTAAGGTTTAAGTTTAAGGTTCATCAATATTAAAAAAAAAACTGTAATAAAATGCGTGATTGTTGATACTCTCAATTAACTCGTGGATAAATGAAATGTTATGTTTGCTCTGGTTTCTAGCGAATGTAAATCTAGCTGCTATTAATGGGTGGAATACTGTTTAGTCGTTTTCATCACCACATTAAGAAAGTATTAAAGAAACAAACGTAAATCATGTTTTTTTTTGCAATTTGCAGTTGATTTTGTTTATTTATTAATTTGTTTTTTGTTAAGTAGCTCTTGATAATGAGAAGAAACATGTTGTTGGTATTTAAAAAAAACTTTGTGAATGGGTGATTAGTAAGAGAGATCATGACAATGCTTACTTCTGAATTTATGTAGATCCTACAGCCTTAGTAATGTTAGTGATGAATTTTATGAGAAAAAGTTAAAAAAATCAAGGTTTTTCCTCGTTCCAGGTCACTGTTGACATTTGTCCAAACATTCTTCCTTAGAGCAACAGAGCTATATATATATATACTGTATATATTTATATATATATATATATATATATATATATATATATATATATATATATATACCGTAAATATAATTCTAAGTAGTGTTTTAGTGTTCATTTTATTTTGATTTATCTCGGTTTCCATACCTTTGGGATTTTTTTTTCTGTTGCAGCTTAAAATAACAACAAAAAAATAACCCTTTACATTCAACAATCATTATTTGAAATATCTCAATGTGCTGACAACTGAATCCTGTAATAGTTTATTTAGAATAACACAGTCATTAAAAAAAAGAAGAAAAGGTAAGCTTGTGTAAGGAAGATTTTAACATTTCAGCAGTTTCAATCAATAAATCACATAGATTCTGAACTTGTTTGGTCCATTAGGAGTGCTACGCCAAAATTTGAGAATCTGAAACTACTGGATCTGTCGGTTTATTACAATTCCAGCCTATTTTTGCTTTATCTTGATTTATAGAACTCTTACCCAGTATGACTCTTCTTTTTTTATCTACTGGCGGAACTTCTGCCACTTCAAACCAGACCTGCCCTTTATTTAGCTCTCGGTTCTTGCAAAGCTTTACAATCTAAAAATCTGCAATGCGAGTTACTGTTCTTTCAAGATAATTTCCTGGATTTTAGGCATGAATAGACAATAAAATAAATAATTCATGAAAATAAATGAATATAACAGTTACTTATTTACTTTCCCGTGTATCACATCTGTGTTTGGTAAATGCAAACAACGTAATTATAATAAGTTTACTTGCTTTTTTGGCAGTTATTGCTATAATATACACATCTAATTTTGGGAAGCAATCTGTGATTGCCGATTTATTAAAAAATAACATAAGTATTTATTATGAAATTTGCAATGCTTTTCAGGCAATAGTAATACATTTCTACCTGTAGTGAACTGAAAAACTTTCCTACTTGCATAAACAGCTGTGTCTAATATCCCACTGTAAATTAGTGCTTTGCATTTGTATATCTATATTAGGATTAAAAAAATAAGCATCAAGTGATTTTCTCTATGCCCGCCAGTGCCCATTACTGGCAAAACTTTCTGATACCAGAAGTAACAATGTGGCATCAGCTGCTCCAAGTTTACTTTCAGCAATTGCTCAATTTAGATATTAATGAGCTTTCTTTACAATCCAATCCTTTGTAGCCAGCTGGTGTGATTGCAAAAAATAATTTTTCTATTTTACAATTAGTCTATTTTTCATTAACCACATGACAACTCTTTCCAGATAATGAAATGAAAAAAACAAAGACAGAAGAGATTACATCAATTAAATAATTATTCTAGGTTTTAATGCAATAAATTAGTTCAGCACCTTGTTCTGGATTAAAATCCCAGCATGTAGTACAGAACACAAGACATAAAGCAGTCCTATCTTGCAACTGCCATCAGTGTAGTAACTAAAGAGGTAGCAGACCCCTGGGGTCTTGGGCCTGTAAACCATGGGGAGGGGTACCACTGACCTACAATTTTGGCTGGGGGTCTGGATTTTTTGTGGGGGGGGGTTGGGTTAGGCACACAAAGCTATGCCACTAACTCATGCTACCAGTCTGGGATTATAATCTTGTGGTTACCACCATATCCTTCTCCCAGTGATCCCTTGTGGCTGTTGTGATCTAGGTGTACATTTAATAAACCCGATAACTAATAAATTCAAAGCTAAACGTACACGTGAAAAGCACAAGTTTTGCTGTACTGCAACTGCTCTCCTACACAGGGCAGCAGAAATGATCCCAGTGACAGAAAGAATGGCACAATGGGGTTTACTAGGAGAATACACTGGGCCAGTGCATTTTACAGCAAAGAAGAGATTTCTTTATTCTGGAACATATTAGTAGTAGGTGAATCTGTCCTGTATAAACGTCATTTAAATTAACTTAACAAGGTTTGAATTAAAACCTGGATATTCATGAAACAATAAAACAATAACTACCTTTACTGCACAATATTAGGGTGAACTTATTCATAAAGTTGTAAAGCCTTATCTTTTCTCTTACTGTAGGTAATGACATGGTCACTGTGTACTTAGCTCAAGTACTTGACTGCTTAATAAATATCTTACATGTTTTGAAGACTGACTTACTGTAGCTGTAGCAGCCTTGAGTCTGAGGCTTAACAGAGTTATTCCACAATGAGAATCTAAAAGGTGCACACACTGAGCTGACAAACTGGCTTCAATACCGGCTCTTTTAATTTAGCTATCTAGACAATATATATATATATCTAAAATATTTCAATTTTTTAAGAACCCACACTCCTACCTGAATCTACCTGAAAACAAAATGGGATTAGTCATTGCAGATGTAAAATTGATTCCTTCTTTTTTTATATTTGCCATCTTCATTGCTGCTTGACATTTACAGGTCCTAAATGTTGTGTCTGTCACCTAAGACTTGCATACTTTCTGACTTAATAGTGCTGCTCCAACAGAATTCTGCATTGAAATTCATTGTTCAAAAGAGCAAACATATTTTTTTTTATATTCAATTTTGAAATCTGATTTGGGGCTAGACTAGGGGGCCGATTCACCAATGGTCGAATATCGAGGGTTAATTAACCCTCGATATTCGACTAGGAATTGAAATCCTTCGAATTCGAATATCGAATTCGAAGGATTTAGCGCAGGAAATTTGATCGATCGATCGAAGGATTATTCATTCGATCGAACGATTAAATCCTTCGAATCGAACGATTCGAAGGATTTTAATTCAACGATCGAATGAATATCCTTCGATGAAAAAAACTTAGGCAAGCCTATGGGGACCTTCCCCATAGGCAACATTGAGTTCGGTAGCTTTTAGCTGCCGAACTAGGGGGTCGAATTTTTTTTAAAGAGACAGTACTTCGACTATCGAATGGTCGAATAGTCGAACGATTTTTAGTTCGAATCGTTCGATAGTCGTAGTCGAAGGTCGAAGTTGCCCATTTGATGGTCGAAGTAGCCCAAAAAACACTTAGAAATTCGAAGTTTTTTAGATTCGAATCCTTCACTCGAATTCACTCGAATTTAGTGAATCGGCCCCATATTGTCAGTTTCCCAGCTGCCCCCAGTCATGTTCTGCAAGTTGGAGTTATATCACCCCCCCTAGCAACCCAAAAGAAGAACAATGGAAAGGTAACCAGAGAGCAGCTCCCTAACACAAGATAACAGCTCCTTGGTAGATCTAAAAACAACACTCAATAGTAAAAGCCAAGTCCCACTGAGACTGATTCAGTTACATTGAGTAGGATAAATAACAGCCTGTCAGAAAATAGTTCCATCCTAAAGTGCAGGCACAAGTCACATGACTGAGGGCACTGGGGAACTGACAATATATCTAGCCCCATGCCAGATTTCAAAATTGAATATAAAAAAATCTGTTTGCTCTTTTGAGAATCGGATTTCAGTGCAGAAGTCTGCTGGAGTAGCACTATTAACTGATGCGTATTGAAGAAAACATGTTTTCCCATGACAGTATCCCTTTAATGATAAGCACTTTTTTTTTATGTATCCAAATTCAGGTCAAAAATCCAATTTTCATGAGTGGTGAACATTTTCACTAATCTGCATTACAATTGTTTTGCTGGGAAAGAGTTTTTTGTGTGGGAAAAAATACATGAGGAAAAAGTGCTCATTGACTCCTATGCATATTGTCTGAGAATAAGAAAGTGTATTGACTCCAATGTATTTGGCAAATAAAATGCAAGAAAAACTGTCTATTAGCTCCAATACATTGGTGGAAGCAAAAATGCAAGTCAAAAACGTTCTTTTGATTCCAATGCATTTTTCAAATTTTTTTCAAAAAATCTCTAATATGGATATTCTTTAATTTACCCCCTTTTTTAGTCTATTAATATATAAAATCTAGCATATATAAAATCGAAATGCACCTTTTCACAAATATTTGTTAGCAGTACTACTCCGTTGTTGGCAGTTTTTACCCTTTTCACCTTACTCAAACCCACACTCAAGTCCATTTCTTTGTTATTTATTTCTTGCAGCTCATCTCTTATTGCAGTGTCTAAGGTTGTAGATTTCCATATTTCCAGCACTCCAGCTGCGCAGGTGTAAAGAAAACTGATACTCACCAATGCCATGCTCCGGTCCAAGATGTGGTGCTCTGGTCCAAGATGGTGGCGCCCTGTCCCTCCATGTGGATCCTGTTGGTCGCAGCGCTGTGACGCCAGTGTCTTCTCACACGCTGATAGGTCACCAGCGTCGGAATGGGTGCCAGCGTCGGAACGTCAGAGTCGGAACTTCAGCATCATGATGTCACCGTGTCCAAGTTTTGGTGCCAATACAGGCCTATTTAAAGTTGCTTGAACACTGCAACCTTGCCCAAGTATAGGTTTCACTTTGTGTATTTCTGGGTATGATTATAGCTTTGTCTTATTGATTCCTGTGTACAGACTTCTGCCTGTTTATTGTATTGACCCTTCTCTGCCTGGATTGAACCCCTTGCCTTGACTTTGACCATTTTTTTGCCGAACCCGCTTGTTACCACGAACTTTGGTCTGACAAACTGCCTCCTCCTTTGTCTGCACCCCTAACTGTGCCTACGGGCCCTTACAACAGACCTAGGTTTCCTATTTTATTCCAGTATTTCTATTAGGTAATTATGACTCCATCGTTAGCATTGTATTATATTTGAAGGGTTAATTTGTTAGAAAATAATTAATTTATTACTATCAGAGAGATAACACAAAATAATGTTTTATGATAATCACTCGCTTAATGTTGTACAGACACTATATTCCTTAGCTAGAAATGTACCAGTAGTCATTATTCCTGTTAATTGAAACCATTTTAAAGGATGTTTTTCTATTCTATGTATTAACAATTGTTTAATTAAAAAACATCTATCATATTTTTCTTCTATGCACAGAAACATTTCCACTCTTATGACAAAGCCTAAAATTAGAAATGTAATATGTATTGCATAGAGAGGAAGCAGGGTGTCAGAGAAGGCTATCTTTAGTTTGCTTACATACAGTACATAAAGCTTTAGAGATGTAAAACTAAAAATGTTTATTGGATAATAGATGTACAGTATTTAGTAATGCTAACATAGAATGTATGAAACTGTAATGGTTTTAAAAGGGGCATAAACCATGCACGTACTGTAAATGTGTGTGTGCTGTATCCATGTTTATATCTAAATAAATGTATTTGATTTAAAAAAAACAGTATCTGTGAACATTTTAACTTATTATTTGCCAACTTTTTAATATTAATTACATATGGGTGCTTTCATGGCAGGGTGTTTTTAGGGAAAATATTGATGTCATTCAGCCATTATAGAATTAAGGGGTGTTTACTAACACTGGAGAAAAATATTACCATTGATGAAGCCTATAGAAATCCAATTGTTGCTTTTGCTTTCTAACTGCTTTTCTAGATGACTGTTGATATTGGCAACATCACCAGGGATATATACCTCTAATGTCAGTAAACAAGCCCCAAAATGAATTATTCTGCTGAAGGAACTCATAATGCCTGCCCATCACAAGAGAATGCCGAAAATGTTGGTCTGTGACCCTAATGAAACACTTTTTTCACCTTGCAAAAGAAAGTGCTGCTGCATGTTCGTTCTTTCTTTCTATAACTTTTTACCCCTGGCAAGGGCTTTGAACTGCTTGAGCACCCATCCAAAATGAAGGTTGCTGCACTCTCATCTATTGAAAAATGACATCTGTCATGGAGTGACCTATATGTAATAAATACACACAGTTGCTAAATAGAAATTTTAATTTTGTTAATTTGTAATTTTGTTGAAATTAATACTACTTTAATATAAATATTGATGTAGTAAAATACTTTAACACAATCAGCACATGATAGATCCCCTTTATGCTTGATACTAGGGATTTTAAGTTGCTGGCAATATGTAAAGCTTATGATGCCAGGGAACAGAAATGATGATTATCTATGTAATATTATCTAAGATTGTTATTCTTATTACTAGACCTCTATTGTAATGCAAAGTACATACATATTTTAAATCTACACTTAGAAATTAAGAAAATGCATTACAGCCAAAGAGGTTGTTCAGATGAGTAGTGAAACGTCTTCATTGATTACTCAGCAAGTCCAGTTGTTTTTAGATTTACCTATACTATTTATACCATGACCTGGATGAATGAAAATCTTCATAGTCATGCATTACAGATAGTTTCAAAAATGCCCAACACGTTTGCTAGATATTTCAAATTAACTGATTATACAAAGCTTTCAACTGTATTGAATCATATACTGTTTTGAATTTCGAATTTTTTTGATTATTTTCAAATTCGAATAGAATTCGGATTATTCACTATTAGAAGTACACAAAAAATAGCATTTTTGAATTTTTTCAAATTTTTTTCATTCGAAAATTCCCCTCAACCGTTGATAATTCTGCCCCTCAATGTAGTAAAAGTGGTGGATAGTGGGTATACTGAGGTAAGGTTGTGGTGATGAGAAGGTGAGTGTTTCCCTTATGCAGAAATATATCCACAAAATTCTTGACATTACCTTTTTCCTGCTTACTAAAGAAGCTAATAAAGTCATGTTTATTTTTAAATTTCACTAAATCGTGCAAAAACTTTGAATGCATCTCTGAGCCATACGAAATTAGATATTTATACTCAAAATATGATGCCACACTGGGCATCTATGACTTTACCTTGATGATTTTTTTTTAATGAATGACGTTCATATTTTGTAACATATATTTTATTTCTCAGAATGCCCTAAAAACTCCATAAAATGTGTCATAAGCCTAAGGTAAATAAACCTGAAGAAACCATCCAGCTCTGGAAGCCAGAAGTATTCTCAGCAGTAACACATCTCCAAAATGAAGTATCTAAAACCATCACTGTTCCTCAACTAATATAGTTACACAATATTGGAAATATGGGGTGTACTAGTTTAATTTTTTTTAAAAAGAACGCTTGAAAAATGTAACCATTTAATACCAATAGTTTGACCAAGGGAGAGCCTTTCCCTGCTTTCTTGAAAGCCACAGACTTTGTTTGAGGCCAGTAAATCATATAGTTTTGACATAAATACTTAAATCATTAAATAATTAGCTTTTCTTGATCGGATCTCCGTTTGATGCACATATTTGCTAAGAAAGGGCCCATTAAACTATAGGTAAGTACTGGATACAACTACAAGCTAGCTGTCCTAAAAATACAGTAGGTGAGTCATTCTGCAGAAGTAAGAGGTGGAATAACAAAATTGGGAGGAATCTAACACATTACATTTTATACAGGTATGAAACTTTCATAAACTTTATTGTTAATAAAACATAATGACAATCATTATTCTGGAAAAATAGCCATAGTTATTTCCATGTTGCCTTTACTGTGGTAAACTCATTTACACATATTGATGAAAGAACCACCTTCTATTTCTAAATTATCCTAAAGAACTACAGAGCTTCTGAACACTGCATCTCTCAAAATCCAAAGTAGTATGGCTACTACCTATAATAAATTCACTGCAGTTAACCTTCTAGAGTCCTTCTTATTTAACTGCATTTATTGCAGATCTCAAACATAGGGGTTCTGCTCTGTAACCTGCAAAACATGCATTCTAACTTTCTAATTGGCCAGTAAAATGTCCTGTTAATCTGCTGTTTGGGTGTAGCAGTTTAATCACAGTGTACAATAAAATAATAAATTTACTATGAACCCCTGTGACCATTATCATTGAAAAAATGCCATATTTTCCACTGTGTTTTTATCTTTATTTGTTCTTTTAACTATTATTAAATGACAAATAATGTTATTTGGAATATTTTTAAACAGATTGCCAAGTTTTCAAGATCTATATTCAGAAATACGAGCAAACTTGGCCCTTGAGCAGGTTATAATGAGCTTTCTGATAAGGCATTGATTTCTACATAATGAGGCAAAAGGTTTATGTTTAGCACATTAAGATAAAGCTGTTCTATGGCAGGAAAATACAAATAAAAATGGCACATCATTATGAATGTTGACATCTATAAACCTTTTAACAGTACAGTAATTGTCATGTAATGAAAGATATTTGTAAACATCAATACCTGACCTGTTGTTAAAGCTTCATCTATAATATTTAATTATAACTGCCAGTACGTGTCTAATTATTTTAAATGTTCTCTACAACTACTGTATGTATATTAACTCAGTTATATAGATCAGGGGTTCTAAGGTCGCTACCAAGGGTCAAATGTAATCAGTTTTTAATGAACCTTATAAAACAGGCTTCTGTATACAACCTATTTATTAGCAGTGGACATTGTGTTAGCCAGGGACATACTGTACATCTGCATGCTTGCTTTTGTACTCTGTTTCATGAAAGCCCAAGATAATTAGAAAAACTTCCTCCCATTAGGTCAATGTGAATGGAGCTTTATAAATCTTATCAGCTGAACCCAGAAATACAGGTCTCATGGTGACTTAAAAGTGAGAGAACAATACAGACAGCTAGGCAAACAGTTATTCGCATCTTTATAATGTATTTATTAAACAGTAATATATTCTGCAGGACTGTCCAATGTACTGAGAAAACAAAAGAAAACCATATGCAAACAATAGAAAAATCATTAACAACCCAAAGCATGTGTATAGAAGGGCCTATCCTTGTGGACTCCCTATGACCAAAGTTCCAAAGGGGCCCATAGCGCGGACAAAGCTCAGTTTTGATGAGGGTGAGGTTGGGGGATAAAGGAGTCCATGGTTAGGAAGAACAGGGATTGAGGAGAGGAGGGGCACAGCCCAGGGTCACAGCAGCAATACATTTTCCCCTGACTGTATGATGTTTAACCTGAAAGGTAAACAGTGGTTGCACATGTGGTGGCAAAATTTTATTTTATGTTTTTTGAAGGGGTGATGATATATTAAAAGCAATATTTTAAAATTGGTAGGAAATTTTAAGTGAAAAAAATGTAATGATAGTTCTCTCAAAGGAATTGTTCAGTACAACAATGAAATCTAGATAAATAGATATGCTAGCCAAAATTGTAATCTGGAGTGACTGAATGTCACTCTAACATATTAGCCAGAACTAGGGATGGGTGAATTTTTTGCCTTGTTTTGCCATGGAAACGACGCCCATAGATTTGTATGACGTCACGCGATTACTTTTTGGCGCAACAAAATGGGTCAGATTCGACAAAGCCTAGCCAGAACCCAATGTCCTGCTTTGATGCTCTCTTATTAGCAAACAGTAATTAACCAATCAATCTCTTAAGAAGGGCCACATGGGTCAAACTGCTTGCTTTTGAGTCTGACCTGCATGCTAAGGATCAATTGTAAACTCGCTGAACAGTTATGTCCCATGTGGCCCCCCTTCATGTCGCTTATTAATTGAGAGATAGAGAGCTGCAAAGCAAGAAGTTGGGTTCTGGGATGACTTTGACGTAGTTGGCCAGCTTAAATATATTGCAATATATGGACAAACAATCCCTTTTTTGTTTAAAGGGTAAGGCATTTTTTAGTAGCTGTATGCACAAAATGTCTCAATGTCTTAAATATATTGATAATGGGTTGAGTGCAGAGGACCTCTTGTATTTGTTTATATGTATTTTGTGGTCACAGCCTCATTGCACCCCCACCTAATGGTTTTAAAAATTAGTGGTGAGCACAACTTTGCCTTGTTTGTTATAGTTTATACAGGAGCAGTGGCCAGCTCCATGTTGTAGCTCCCACCCTTCCCAGCTATAGTCAGGTGATCCCACTGGTGTCTAATAAAAGGGCAGCCAAGTTTGGGAGTTTTTACTTTGAAAGAAGCAAGTAAGTTGCAGGTTAAACTTAGTCCCTTTGTATAAAAATGTATAATGAAACAATAGAATTCTTAATGAATCAGATGCAATTTGAGAGTAGGACTGGCCAGATATGGGATGACTTTGATGTAGTTGGCCAGCTTAAATATACTGCAATATATGGACAACCAATCCCTGTTTTGTTTAAATGATAAGGCATTTTTTAGTAGCAGTATGCACAAAATGTCTCAATAATTTAAATATATTGATAATGGGTTGAGTGTAGGAGACCTCTTGTTTACATGTATTTTGTGGTGACAGCCATATTACAACCCCGTCTAATGGTTTTAAAAATGAGTGGTGAGCACAACTTTCCCTTGTTTGTTAAGAGGTCTGTTCTGTTAAACATCCATTCATTTCAGCTTTTGTAGATTACATTTGTGGCTAATTAACTATATTAGAAACAATTATTTTTTTACTTTGTTTACTTTGCACAACCTATCTATTTACCCAATTATTATATTTAAACTGAACCGTTCTTTTAAATTCTCCTAATATTCTAAATGGATGTGATTTGCTATAGGATTCCCATGAACTTTTGCTAAACCAATCCAAATGGTTTATTGATTCAAGGAAATTAAAATCACAATTTATCATTGTCTGCGTTTGTAGACAATTTATATCATAAGTCCCCTAAAAATAATGACAAGTCTTAGCAATCAAACTCCACAGAAGGATATGAGAATAAAAGGCTTTTCACAATTGCTTTGTTGTAAGTATCAGTACTGATCAAATGAATCTGTTCTTGCATGATTGTTCACAGTTACATCAAAACAAAGCAGATTCATTATTTTTGATGATAAATCCCAAAATCATTATTAAACAAAACTGATGAATTTATAACCACCATTTTTGATTCTAATTGTTAGGATAAAACTGTTTTTTTCATATGCTAGCTTCTCCTCTGTTATAGAGGAACACTTCTTCAATGCAAATTACCCGTAAACCTTTCTGGTTATGGTAATTCTACAGTATACTTTTTTTGTCGTTCCCAAACCTGTTTCTATGGGTCAAATTCACTAACATTCGTAGTTTCGCCAGGCGCAACTTCGGCGCGCTTCGCCGCACTTCGCCACACTTGGCCAGGCGTAGTTTCGTCAGCGCTCCGCAAATTCACTAAAATCCGAAGTTGCGCACAGGGGTAGCGTAAGATTGCGAAGTTGCGCTAGCGTTGAATTGCTAAGTGAAGCGAAGTTACGCTAGCGAAGGCTAATTTGCATACGGCGCCAAATTCAAATTTCAATGGAGGAATATGTATCAGCACTACAAATGGCTAGAAAACCTTCAAAACATCAAATAAAAATTTTATTGTGCCCTACACATGTGCCCACTGTCTTGGTAAGTTGCCATGAGTCAGGAAATGTAGGGGGGAAGGAGGGGAGCCCCAAAAATTTTTTCGATCTTTTTCAGCCTATCACCCATAATGTAGAAAACACGCCAGCGTTTTTTGGGACTTAGAAATTTTTTGACTTTTTTTGAAGCAATCCCTATCTACTCTATTGCGCTTCACCTGGTCTGAGGTGGCGAAGGAAGTCTAGCATAAAAGGTAGCGTTCAGTACACTGCGCGCGTTAGTGAATTTGCGTAGTTACGTCGCTAGCGAAACTTCGCCAGGCGTAAGGGTGCGAAGTAACACTAGCGAAACTACGCCAGTGTTCGTTAGTGAATTTGCGCAGTAACGATAAATGCCAAACGCTAGCAAATTAACGCTATGGCGCTTAGTGAATTTGCGCCTATGTTTCTCAAATGCACTTCAAATCTAGTTCTCTACTTGCAACAAGTGGGTCCTGTAAATTGCAGGACACATGCAACATATATTACAGAGTCACTATTACAGTTTATAAACCTGTAAATACTATTAATATTTCCCTGTCTGATACAATGCTAGTTTTCAGTTATTTTAGGGGCAGATTTACTAAGATTCAAATGGTAAAATTGAATTTTCACATTTTTTTTGGTCAAAACTCACAATTTCGAATTTAAAACCACCAACTTGAATTTGAATTTGAGGTGTGTCACATCTCCACCATGGAAACATTTCTAATGTTATACTTAGCCATCTAAAACTAGCCAAGTTCATGTAGAAGTCAATGGCAGAGGTTAATTGAACCAATTGAAGATGTTAATAGCCTTCCTGACATTCACGTTTTTTCAGAGGAAAACTCGATTCATTTTGAATTTGATTAGAATTTTCAGTTTGTTTCTAGTCGGGTCAAATGTTAGATGTTTTTTCATAAATAACTTCACATTCGAGTTGTGAGTACATTCGAATTTATTAGAGTTAAAAAAATGTACATAACTTTGATTAGGCTTTTGATAAATAACCTGTGCTGAATTCTTCATTATTCTCTTTGCTTGGCACTATCTTGCCTCAGCATATCTGTCCATAGCTTCATCATTTTATAATTAAAGAGTTCAGCACCATCTTTTGCCAATACCTTAGCAACGGTGCTCTCAAGAATATCCTTTATCACTTCCCTCTCCATTTTTCCACAATTACTTCTGCCTCCCTTTTAATATCCATATCAAGCATCACTATGTCACCATTTCATTTTCCTTTCATTGCTATTTTTAATTGCACCAATATTATCTCAGACATCTACAAAACAAAAATGCACTATATAATTTCCTATTATTCTGTGATTTTTTTCAAGTGTTATTTGGACATGATTTGTGTTAGGAGAAGTACAAGACAGTTAAAAAAAGCTCCATGTAAAAATAGATCCATTATGCATGTACAAGCCGATAGTGGAAACAAAGAGAAAAGGGTCCTTATAAGAGTAACACAAGCACAGGATTAAAATATTCCTTTTTCAAGTCACAGACTTCAGTAGTATTTAAAGAGAGAGAGAAAGAAAACACTTGGTTAGGTACAGTGGCCCCATTCCTTGGCTGAAAGTTGTAAAGGAAACATTTTAAAAGTAGTTTACTACATCAGGTTTCAGCATAAATCTGGAAACATAACAGAGCAATGATATATATGATGTGTATATTGAAAAGGTATGTTTTTATTATCTAATTAACGTAATCAACGTTAAACTGAAAAAAGGGGATGTTTTATTATATTATGGCTATGTTGGACTTATCAGCGGCTTCTACTCTATTCAGCAATATGGGATCATTTTGGTATATGAGAAGAGTTTCAAAATGTACCATGCATAATGCATTTTACAAATGTAATGTAAGTTATACAGCTTCTTAAATGTATATTTACTTAGGATGCCTTTCAGAAAAAAAATAAACTAGTTAGTTGCCAGGTTGTTGCATTACTATAGCAATGGAAATTGATTACATAATTGAATAAAAAAAGAAAGGAAATCACTGCTTAAGGGGCACTTAATCTTCCTTAATATATATTGTATAGTTATGTTTGCTGACTTCATTTTTTTTTTAGCTTCAGGCCTCACACTTACAGCATTTCATGTCACTATATGCTAATGTATCAATGATGAGTGGCAGACGTCCATTAAGAATGTCAAAGAATGTATACGTATTCTTTAAACACCATACATTTGGCACAACGAGCAAATTAGGCAATAATGGAAAAATACAAATAAAATCGCCTTGCCTTAAAGCTGCCATTTTATTATCAGTGTGACATTTCAGTAGCAACGTACTGCCAAAACATTAGGAAATGTTCAGGTTTGCGCTTCCTTATCATGAAGAAAAATCATGTTTAGCTTCTTACTGAACAAGTGCTCAGCATAGTCACACAACTTTGTTAATGATTAAAAAATGAATCTCTCTTTAAAAAATTATATCTGGTAAGCTTCGTACCAAATTCCGAGAAGTTAAACAGCTTTTAAATGCTACAAAATAAAAGTTACAGCTCAATACAGCTAGTAAGACTTGTTACAGTGAGAAAGAAAACCGATTCTTTAATTGCAGTTGGTAGTTTTGTTTCTCATATTTCCTTACTCAGATATTACTATTTCTGATATATATTTAATGCTACATATTCTTATTTTTTACAAAGAAAAACTTTCTGGTATGGTAACTGTATGTTACCATTTATTAGTTCCATGCAGACTGGAAGTCCATGCACTGAATACTTGATTATTGTTTTTTACATATCACAGAAAAAGATTTTTCCTTATAATATATAGAATAACATTAATGAGAATCATGCATATTTGTATTTAATTTATGGGACCTGTTATACAGAATACTCGGGACCTGGGGTTTTCCAGATAACTGATATTTCTGTAATTTGGTTCTTCAGACCTTAAGTCTACTAGAAAATCATTTATACATTAAATAAACCCAATAGGCTGATTTTGCTTCCAGTAAGGATTAAATAATATCTTAGTTTGGATAAAGTACAAGGTACTGTTTTATTATTACAGAGAAAAAGGAAATTATTTGTAAAAATGTGATTATTTGATTATAATGGAGTTTATGTGAGACAGCCTTTCTATAATTCAGAACTTTCTAGATAATGGATTTCTAGGTAATGGATCCCATATAAAAGTCTCTGAATTCCAAGATCTGTCCCTTTCAGGTTAAAAACAAAACGTATGCACAATGGCTCATATAAATTGCCCCCACCCTTGACTCAATCAGACTATGCTCTAAGGTACCAATTTAGATAATTAAACAACAAAATGTGTGATTTGAAAAATAGTTTGATGTCCATTTGCCGATTTTTTTGCCATTTCATGAATTTTTGGCAAATCAAAACAGGTGAGATTCTCTTATCACTATCATTTCAGGGCAATCAAATCAAATCAAAACTTTTTGTGTCAGAAATTGGATTCTATGGATTCCAGCTCTACAGATGCTAACTTCAGCCGGCATTTATAGAGCTGGTGTGTCTACAAGTCTTCCTACATTTACAGTATGAATACATACTTTCTTTGTACAAAGGTTCAACGTGATAAATCAGAATGAGAGTCTCTAAGCCTTTGCTATGTTTTTTGCTATTTCTTGATTGTGTTTAGCAACATGTTTCCCCAATAATATTGAAGAACAGAAGGGAGAGAGAAAGATGGCCTTTCAGCCACACAGTGGTCTCAAAAAAAGTTGGCCTTTCAGCCACACAGTGGTCTCAAAAACAAGTACAACACTAGTGCATCTGAAGAACGAAAGGGTGAATATCCTATAACTGCACAATGGTACAGCCCTTATATCAATCCACAATTTCAAATTGAGGTACTTGGGCATTAAATGCCTAATCAGAACAACCTGCAGCAAATCTGCTTGGTACACTGAACATATCTGGTAATACTTCCCCAAATAGACTTCAATTCCTGCAGAAGGTAGTGGCTGTAGAAAATATTAAAAACTGATATTACATTTTCCTAGAATTCTTTCTCTCATAATACTATATGACATTAAAAAACAATTTTGCGTTTCAGTGCTTCAAAATATATAACAGAGAACAACATTTCAATGTAGGATTTGTTGTTAAGTAAAATGAAAGAATAGTTCAAGGATCTGAATATTTTTTCAAAGTAATGTGTATATAAACAGCGCCTAAACAAAAATGAATTTAAGCTTAACTGGACATTTTAAATCATTAATTGTAAAACATTTATATTTACCATTATATTTATATTGAGTACAAAAGTGCCGCCTACTCCAACTAAAGTGGTAAAACCCCAAACAGTGGTGGGAGAAATGCCATTAGGACTGGGAAGCATAATACATTTACTTCAACTTTACATTTGGTGCTCGGAATCAAACGATAGCAAATTTATACTCCCTCAAACGGGAAGCGTAACTACATCTATATGATGTTTTTTCATCTGTTTTTTGTGAGACCGTTCATTAAAACTTCATGAAGTTGCAAAATAACATTGATGAGATTATTGCTAGCTGCATGCCTTGTAATTGGTTTTGCTAGGAGGAAATATTTTCTATGTGCTCTAAGAGAACAAATCCACGGATCTGACTGGTGGGTGGTTTCATGTTGAAGCAGCTCTTGAAACCAATCTCTTGCTCTCTCTTATAAATGTGGAATACCAGACTTTAAAATCTGTACATAACAAAATGAATACTTGTATCTTCAAATCTTGTAAAAGAATACCATTAAGGAGGATTTGTAGTACATTACTGTTGGGACTAGAATTAATGTTAACTGTAAACGATTGGACTACCCCTCTTTCCATAAGAAAGTAAGAAAAATGCAAAGGAAGTACTAGATACATGGTATTTAGATCCTGCTATTTCACAGGTGTTTGTAAGTGAGAAGTCTAAATAATGCTAGCTCTATTGCTTTTGTATAGTTACACGCATCTTCAATGATTTGCATGGTCTCAGGGGCATATGTCCTTTATTTCAGCAAGAAACATCAGCACACTTCTGCACAACAGATTTATAACACCAATGAAAACAGTAAATACAATACAAATGAAAAGCAAAAAATAAAGTCCACGGCTGATAAAACGTAAGTATTACATTGGTGCATGAGTTTAAAACAATTATCATTTTTTTCTCATTTAAAAAAGAGCCAGCTGACATAATACAGATTAAGAAATGTTCTTCTCAATTCAAGAAATAATACAGGAGTTCAAAGGAATCAATCTTTTATATAAGAGACGCTCAGTTATGAAAACAAGGGACCCATATATCAATAAGCACACATTAGCCTACAGCAACAGATGACAGAAATGATAAAGGGTGAGCCTGTCACAAATAAGAAGACTTTGCCCTTGTTGCTAAATAAGTTCTGAAAAATGTAGATATGACATCTTTTTTATAGATAACAATATGTGTATTATGGTTTTTATCTTGTGGTTGTGTCAAATCAAGATTTTTCTGGAAAACTGTAGGTAACAAAATAAATGTATAACTGCATTTGACACTGTTTGCTCCTCTTGTAATTTATAGCAGTTGGCTGACAGTTGAAAAAAAATTATTATTAATGTTATTCAGAATAATAGCTAAGAAGGATACATTCATCTTTCATGCTCAGCTTTAAAAGTCTCTTTCTGTAATAGAAAAAAAAACTTGAAGAGTATACTGCATCCACAGAATGCATTCTGTTATGAGGAGCAGTTCATGTGAGCTGAAAAAGGAAATGATGTTTATCCATATAGGTACAGACACACATCAGCTGCTTCTTTGCAGTCTGAAGAGACAGCTAAATTGGAAAAAAGGGAACTTGGTAAACCTGATTTGGAGAATTGCTTTCATGAGCACCTGGTAGAAAGAATAAGTAGACTGTACATTGTAGCATAGTGGAAAGGAGCTCTTCTAACAATGTAGGGAAATGTAAAATGTATATGTTATTGCAGAGTCAAATCTGCCTTAATCACAATGTAATTTTGCCTCCCCATTGATCCGAAGCATTTCTGCTGTTTTATGAACTTTCGCACAAAGCATAACTCCCCAAGTTTGCTAATCCCTAATTATAACATATGTCTGAAGGCTAATCCACAGCCTCACTGCTTTTCATTCAAAGGCTGGTGCAACACAAGCCATTCTCTCTACCTGCATGAGTGGTGTAACAAGGGGGTGCCCCCACCAGAATATTTCAGAGGGGCCTGGTGTGCACAAACTACTCCCACAAGCAAAAAAATACACCCCAACCTGCCTAAGCGTGCAGCTGTGCATCAACATTTTAAGAAGAAGTGACTGGTGAGGGAGAATTTTCAAGCTATAGAGGAATCTGACCCTATGGTATGGGCCCCCTTTTCCCTGGGCCCCCCTGTGACTGCAGATTCTGCTTCCTCCATAGTTATAACTCTGACCTACCTTCTGCTCTGTATTGATTATAAACTGACAGGTGCAGCTGTGCACATACAGGGTAGATATAAGTGTAAAAATACATGTTAGGGTGGACTTTCGACCATTGTTCTTTTCTACATGAAAAAAATATCCCCAACTCTCGGTCGGTTAAAGTAAAAGTAATGCCAAAAAATTCAAATCTTTTAAAAGAATGACAATGTAAAGTACTATTGTCCTGCACTGGTAAAACTGGGTTTTTTCTTCAGAAAAACTATTATCATTTATTATCGTTTATATAAACAAGCTGCTGTGCAGCTATGGGGCAGTCATTCAAGCACAGGATACACAATGGATCACAGATAAGTTCTTAAGAATCCCATTGCATACTACAGAGCTTATCTGTTGAGTATCCTAAGCCTTTTCTACTTTTTCAGCTTTGAATGGCTGCCCCCATGGCTAACAAGCAGCTTGTTTATATAAACTATTGCAGAGTTTCTGCAGCAAACACACCAATTATATCAGTGAAGTACTATCAGTAAATTATATTTTCATTAATTTAATGCACTTTAATTTTTGGTGTTACTGTTCCTCTAAGCTGTCTAACATAATTGTAAGCAGCAACTGCACCCATACAAGCTCTTTTCCTGAAAAAGTTAATCAGTTTTGTTGAACCTCTCTCCAGCCCACAATTGACTAACTATACAAATAAAATAACAGATGTTTGAATGAAACTCACCGAGAAATAACAGACCCTCATAGGAATCAGTTACACGGTGTATGCAAAAAATCTCATCAGTCAATATAAGTTATATTAGGAGACAAATGTTTTATTTGCCATATTGTTATAGATCCTAATTATAAAAAACAGGGTATCAAATGAGACAAGGTTCACTAGTGTAATGCAACAGTGTACATTTGTTTGAGTAGTACAATATGACTCAAATAGCCAAAATACATAAACAAGTGTAGTTTATATTTATATAGTGATCTGACATAATTCATTTTAGATAATGTGATCTAACCTAGAATAGTTATTACCTACACAATATGTAAAGTATACAGATTAAACAAATACATCAAGCTAAGACAGCACTGAAAAATGCTTAGCTAAAAAAAAAACATTTACTGAAAAGACTAATTACCATTTCAGTGAATAAAAAGGAACTTCATACAGTCAGTGATGTATGGAGAGGCAGATTCCCAGTATTGACAACATTTATAATGTAACATAAAATAATTGTCCTTAACATTTCTGTGTATGGAAAAAAGCAAGAGAGTTGCATTTATGAGATAGTTTAAGGAAACAATACCTTAAAATTTTAGAATTTGGAAAATAAGATATTTTCTTGATTTAATCACAAAGATTATAGTCTTAATTCTTTCATAGAGACAACATTCCTTTTGGCTCACAGCTACGATACTAAGTTCACTTTATGATTGATGTCATGACAAATTTCACACATTCTGCACAACCATTTGACACTTGTATATGTATATTATTCCAGGGACTGACACTATTTTGCTTTAGGAATGCTTGTAGAAATCCTATTATTATATAAATAGCATGTATTTTGCACCAAGCATGATAATATGATTTTGGGGTTCAGAAAAAAACCCCTTTTTCATAAAATGCATATTATTTGGAGCATGATGTACAGAATCATTTGAAATGTCAATTCAGCATATAGATAGATAGATTTTTCTTGAAATATTGTAATGATAGATTATTAATGCAATAGCCAGTTAGTAAGGCTTAATTTAGCTGCTGCATAAGGTGAGGAATAAGACTCTAGCAATTATGTAGTAAAACATTTTTAACCAAATAGACAGATATTTTAAAAAAATGATCAATAAATGTCATTAATATGATTATCGCCTAATACAACTAAACCCTGGACTAATTTGCTATGCTATACAAATTATATTTATTGATTTTGCTGCTGCCATTCCATCTTCTCCATTATTTTTTATATTATCCTCTTTCTCAGCTCTTCTGCCTTTCTCTGCTTCATTCATTTGTTCCTTTTTTTATAACAGATGGGAAAAGATAGGAAACAAAACAAGGGCAAAAATATCCATTGTGCAGCCAGAGCTGTAGTACTGTAGTCCAGTTGAATTAGATGCCCTCTGGTACTAAGGATGGGGATACTTATTGCATTTTCAGACACATTGTGAAGCAAGAGGACCTCAACCCATAGCTTGAACTTTGTCATAGTCTATTCTTGCAAAAAGTTGAAATGATTGGAGGCTCCACTGAGGCTTATGCTGACTCACATGATAAGCATAATATTTACAAAAATTAATATGTTTCTTATAAGTTATTTTGACATGAGTTTCTTCTTTAGCTCTTATTATTGTATCACATGTAGAAACAAGAGAATATAAAAATGTAATCCTCAATTAAAGCTGAAACAATTCAATTTGATGTCTGAACTAAAGCTTTTAAAATATACTGTAATCTATGGACACAATTACATAATAAGGATTTGTTTTCTCTCTTTATTGTATTTTGTTCTAAGGTTTGTTTTATATTTAATCACTCATTAAAGGGGAAACTGTTATCTCCAAATTTTTAAAATATGTCAATTTTATTTGAAAGCACCAATTAGTGTAGTGCTACTGAATATAATATTTCATATTTTAAAACTGCTATGGAATTGTTTTGTTTAAACTTTTTTACCTTAACTCTGGTTAACATTCTGTTAAATTCTGTTAAATGTTCAAAATATTGCCATCATCTAAGCAATCAATTTTAGATAGGACTTTGGACTATAGTGGCCTTAAAGCTTTGTTATGAAGAAAGTTAGAATGCCAGCCATAAAGCATGACAAAACTGCTGCTTTGTGAGAGAAATAAGGAGTATATCTGATAAGCTTAGTTGAGTGGGTACTATGATTATCATTTTACCCACAAATGGCCCTACTAATTGTTCCATGTTGGTTCTGATTTATAGTAGATTGAACTGAAGAATCCTGTAGGAATCTCCGCTGTTTTCTTACAGTGATAATGAATTGACACATTTAACTAAACCGGTAGATTTGCCTATATGAGCAGCTGAACACTTTCTTTCCTATGTGGTTCAGCAGTCGTTTTCATTAATCCCATGAAAAATCACATGCAGGGTTTAACAATAGAATCAATTACTTTCCAAACCAAATGAATTATTTTAGCACTGAAAATACCACTTGTAAAATTTTAATAGACAAAACATTCAACCTAATTCTTTGGTAAAAGTGTCATCTAGAGAGTGGCAAGAGCTGCATTTCTTCACAGGTGATTATTTATGCTTCCAAAATTACTCCAGATTTCCCTATGGAAAGATTTTATCAGTTGCCACACACTGCACTGATAAGTCTTTATGAATTCCTATTGTGCACCTACACTACAACTGATCATGTGCAATTCTGATGATCAGAAAGAGGACATGTTACTATCACAAAGATAAAAAAAATCAAAGAATAGTGATGATTGAGCTTTTTTGCCAGGGTACACTGAAAAAAGCCCACAGACTGTAATGTATTGTGCATAGAAAAAGTTACCTTGGAAAAGGCACTGCAATGATATTGCTGATACAATGATCTCCAATTATCAGTGAATCACTTCCATGCAAAATTTGCAGGACTTTTAAATTACTTTTTCATTAATCAATAACTTTCATAACTAATGGTAGCGAATACATTGTTAGCAAACTGAATGGGCTAGAGAGACAGACAACTATGCAAAACTACAGATCATATCCAATTAGTTTGTTCTCCGGTTAATTCACTCAAACATGAAATTATTCTCAAACATGAAATTATTCGAAAGTAGGTTACATTTCAGTGATACAATAAGCAAACATCAGAAAGATCCGCTTGGTTTTATCACATCATCCATTTTTCCCATTTCACTTCAGCCTTTATATGATACAGAAAGGCAATTTCCAACAGCCCATAAATAACACAATGATTTTGCTACTTTCTCTGTCAAGTAGTTATTTTCTAAAACAACATTAAAATACTGGCATTCAGTCATCTGCTGCTTAGTTTTATACATAGCTAAGTTTAATATAAGAATTGAGCTATATTTTAGAGCAGAATATAAAACAAAGGATTAGAAATACAATAATATATATGCATCTAAATCATGAAAGGTAGAGTTTCCTGGTTGGTGGTTATCAAGGGAATCCTAAAACTCTATAGCAGATGGTTTAATAATGACTACTAAAATTACTTTTCCATTTTTTCACAATGAATAAAAGCAACGCAATATAATGGTTTCATAAATGTGAAGATACAAGTAGAATAAGATCAGACCTAATCAGAAAAAAAAAGAGTTTCTGTTCTGAAAGGATATGTTCCAATTCATGCCATATGGGAACTGACATACAAGCTTTATGTTACCTTTTAATAACAGGTGGCACCGATCTACATAAAATGAGAACAAACTCAAGAGGCACTAAACTACAATGTCCAATTTCATTTGGTTGCTGGATATTCAGGTCAGGGTTTTAGACTCTGAAAACTAATTTGTAAGAAAATGGTGACAGCATGCAAAACTAGATTTTCCTCCATTACTGCACATCTATAAAGGAGCCAATGATTAAGGTCACTGTCAGTATTTTCATTGCTCAAAGACAAAATTGTCTTATCTTTAACATCTCTGATGAAAACGTAGTGAAGACTGTTTGGTCACATAGCTCCCACTGAGTACAGTAAGTGTAGTTTGGACTCTTTAAAGCAGAATCTTTGCTGCCAACAGCTAGCAGTTAGTGAGATATATATTCCTTTTATCTATCACAAACTTCTCCAAAAGGCACACAAAGCAACTTTCCAATGGAAAAAAAGCCCAGCATGGATAATACCTGAAAGATTTTGAAAATGACAAAAAGATTGCAAAATAATGAAAGTGTCGCTTTTATCCTTTACAGTCAATATGGATAATGCACTGTTTATTTGTTTTTCCATGTTTTTGTACCAATTGCTTACAGAGTTTTTATCCTGCGTTTGATCAAATAGAAGCATAATATGTGACAGTACATCATAAGCAAACACAGTGTTTTGGGATATCAAGACCACTGTCTTGGTCTTTTTACTCATGGGAGTTTTGTTCATTGAAAGCAACATTTTCAACCAATTAATGCTGTGAAGCATTGTTTCTTACAAATGTCTAAAGCTGGCCATAGATGTAAAGATTTTTAAAAGATCTTTTCGTTATCGTGAGACCCAGATTATCTTGAAACGATCGTTTAAATGCACGATTTGTCCATCAACTAAAAAGACCTTTTCAAGCGATATTGTCTAGTTGAACTGAGGGCAGCTGCCTGCTTGGCCCTGCAAACATAGATAGATTTCACTGTGACTGATGAAAATTTTTTAACCTGGCCTATCAATTTTTCGGGCAGATGAAAAATCGTTAGATGCGCAATCGTGTGATTCCCACTAACCTCATGATAATTTGACAGATTGGTTGGATTGCACTCAAATGTTCACCAAAAAAATCTTTGCGTCTATGGGTAACTTAAGAGCATGCTCAATTGAAAACATTCTTCTTAAAGGGAAGATTTACTTGAGATTAATCATACCTAAAACTACACAGTAGATGATCAAGGAAAATCAGTGCATCAAATAGACAGACAACAGGTCTTGAGTGGGCATTAGGAAAATATTATCTAGAAGAAGTGAAGTTCTCAAATGTAATCTAAAAGAAAATGTAGCAGCCAGAAGTGATCTTATTATGCAAATTCCTGTGCATGAAGGCATGAAACACATTATGTGAATGTAATGACTATGTCAGATGCTAAATATTAAAACATATAAGGCTTATCTTCATCTGATGTAGACTCGCCATTTGTACAATTCAAGCATTGTATACACAACTTTAGCACTGTGAGTAACCCAAAAATAAGACAGACCTGACAGCACACAGAAAAAAGCAATATGAGCATGGAAGGGATGGACCAATAACCCTTCACTACCTCTTTTTGCTTGCTTCATGCTCAAGAGAATTGATGTCTTTTGGGTACAATCTTTGTGGATGCCAGAATGTTAAGATTATCTGGGCCAGTTCTCCTGATCTCAAAAACTGGCCTGACCAGGTATTTCTGTAGAAGGTCCTCATTGCAATGGTCGTAGGGTTCTTCTATCTTCCCATTGCTCAGGTCCAAGCAGACACAAACATATGACTTTTTCCATTCTACTGTGCATTTGCCTGGCTAGGCCCTGAGAAATGAAGACAGACAAGGAAGAAGACTGGGTAAATATAGAAATACCCAAATAATCCAGTTTTTGCTAACAGGACACTGGTCCAATGTAACCGGTAAGTGATTATAAACATTGGATGCCTAACATTTGCACCCCTACTGTTTTTAACTTTAGTTCTCTTTTAAGTATACAACTGGGATGGATTTTAGTTATACTTCAATTAATGTAAATTAGAAGTGAGTAAAATCAGTCAATAAAACATAAGGGCATTATAATATGTGAGCTACAGAAGCAAACAACACAAGTGTGAAATGATTGGCATACATAAATAATAATATTTTCATGTTATTTATTATACCTGCTCTATTAAAGACTATTTAATGCACAGCAGCACAAAGCAAACACAGAAAAACTGAAAGGCAAACACACATACACATGTTATTTTTAACACACAGACTCCTATTCTATATTACCCATAATAATTACATGCACAAATTCGCCATAAACAAAATAAAAACAATATCCAAGCAGCACGTGACTAGTGCTAACTAGCTTAGGTGACATGGCAGCAGAGGAGAGTAACTCTTTCATTCCCCAAATTCAACCATTTCTTGAGTGTGACAATCTTTTACAAGCTAAACAAATCCCTGAGGTAACAGCTACTTTCCTTGTTACCCACCAGGTTATAATGACTAATGGAGGTGAAATCTAAGCTCATGTCCTAATTCTCAAACCACTCTTTTTCTGCCCTTTTTTTAAAATATTTGTAGATATGTTCAGCAAAAGGCTGGTAAAATGTTTACTCACAGTAAATTCAAGTTTAAGTAATGCTTTTATAGAATAGTAGACTGCCTAACATACAGTAGGCATGTTATTTTGCACATCTCGATTACTCCTGCTTTGCATGGAATTTGATGTAATCTTCTGAATATAAAATACAAACTTTGACTAACCAGTTGCAGGGTAAGTAAAATCTACAGAGCTCACTATGTTCAAAGACTTCATTAAGTTTCCAATTGGTCAATCAAGAAAACAATTACTAGTCCTATATGTCTATCAAACAATTGCTATGCTTCATATCTAGGTGTATGGTTCAGCCAGTTTCTAATAATGTAAACAAATTTCAACATGGAGTCTGTTGTTTGGCAGTTTTCCTGCTGTGGACCTCAGTAAAAAAGATTATCACACACATTGTCAGAAGGAAATATTAAAATGTTGTCTCATCGGAATACATTTCTCTACTTTATTTACCAAAAGAGTGTATGATTGTTTGACTTTTTTTGTTCCAAAAGTATAATTATGGTATCCCATAACTAACAAAGGATAATATAAAGATCGAATAAAATTTAAAACTCAATTGGTGAAACATAAAAAAAAATAATTAATTGAATCAAAAATGCATACAATTAAGAAATTAAAAGAATAATTGACAATGTTCTACTGGTTGATTTTAATGAAAATGTTATTACATTATGTTATTGCATATTTTAATTGTTCAAAGTATTTTTTTTTAAGTTACCTGAAAGTGGTGATATATGTCAATTCTTATTTAAAGTATAACTTTTTCAGTTTGAGAACTTTTCTACATATGGTTTGGTTTGCATGGGGATAAAACAAAAAAGTCTACTTTTAGACACTTATCGATTTCTTTGAGACAAGAACCTAGGGAGTTGGTTTTTATTACATTGCCCCAATAAGTTATGTGAAAATGTTAGAAGAAAATGTATGTAAATGTAATAGAAGAAAGCTTCCTCATGAGGAAACGTGACAACCTTAAAAATGAAGCACCACATGTTTTTCAATGTGAACTCTACGTTGATGCTAGGAGTCCAGAAGGTAAAAATCAAGAAACTGTGTTAAAACAACCTTTTCTTAAGTACACAAGAAGATATAAGCACAAGAGTCAGTTTTTCTATGAAATACAATATTTACAGTGTTAATGACCAGGTTTAAGCAGTGCATCATTAATAATACACAGCATGTGTAGGACCTCTCTCTGACAGTCAGATGCACAACCTAAAGCAATAAATGATTTGTGCATGACTGTACGAGGTGCAGGCTAATTGTAATTCACTATTTACAGACAGAAACTGGGCAATATGCATCTGGTTTGTATTTACTAACAATAACATTCACAGCAGATAAACATCCATTTTGTAGTGAAACCAGAACAAATTTGTAGTGTTAAATCTAAGAAAAACACTCATTGAAATGTATTATAACTGGGACTGCAAAATATGATGTAATATGTGAGAAAACAAAAAATGCAAGAACAAGTCATGCAAAACAAAATTTGAAAAGCGAGGCATTCATGCTTCAGATAAGCATTGGAGCTCCAGCCATAATGAAAGAGGCTTTGTGTGATCAGTTAGAAAGCTTGGGAGCTTGGCCTGAAGATGTCTATGGAGACACTGTGGATGCCTTGCCTAGTGTATGAGTCCCCTGTGTGTGGACAGGTCTTGTCTGTGTGTCTGCCACGTGGGAGCAGCTGCCTTATTCCTAAGGAGAGGTACTTTGGGCAGGTATTGCTACCTGGGGAAGTTAGAGAGCTATTGGGGGAAGAGACTGAACTGGAGACTGTCTTTGTCAACCTTCCGCAACATTGCACCTCGGTAGGTTTTAGGTGGGTGTCGAAGTTTTTTTAAAGAGACAGTACTTCAATTATCGAATGGACGAATATTCGAATGATTTTTAGTTTGAATCGTTCAATTCAAAGTCGTAGTCGAAGGTCCAATTAGCCAATTCAATGGTCGAAGTAGCCCAAAAAAAAAACAATTCGAAATTCGAAGTTTTGTCCCTTTGTAAAATGTATAATGAAGCAATAGAATTCTTAATGAATCAGATAAAATTGAGCATAGGACTGGCCAGATATGGGATGACTTTGACGTAGTTGGCCAGCTTAAATATATTGCAATATATGGACAAACAATCCCTGTTTTGTTTAAAGGGTAAGGCATTTTTTAGTAGCAGTATGCCCAAATGTCGCTGTCTTAAATATATTGATAATGGGTTGAGTGCAGAGGACTCTTGTATTTGACTATATGTATTTTGTGGTCACAGCCTCATTGCAACCCCGCCTAATGGTTTTAAAAAATAGTGGTGAGCACAACTTTCCCTTGTTTGTTATAGTTATACAGGAGCAGTGACCAGCTCCATGTTCTAGCTCCCACCCTTCCCAGCTATAGTCAGGTGATCCCACTGGTGTCTAATAAAAGGGCAGCCAAGTATGGGGGTTTACTTTGAAAGCTGCAAGTAAGTTGCAGGTAAAACCTAGTCCCTTTGTAAAATGTATAATGAAGCAATAGAATTCTTAATGAATCAGATAAAATTGAGCATAGGACTGGCCAGATATGGGATGAATTTGACGTAGTTGGCCAGCTTAAATATATTGCAATATATGGACAAACAATCCCTGTTTTGTTTAAAGGGTAAGGCATTTTTTAGTAGCAGTATGCACAAATGTCGCTGTCTTAAATATATTGATAATGGGTTGAGTGCAGAGGACTCTTGTATTTGACTATATATATATATATATATATCATATATATAAAACATACAGATGAAGCCACTTGGATTTGTGAGTTAAATGCGTCATGACTCAGGGGTAATTGAAGAAACTGTGTTATCTTAAGTCATCTTAACTCATTTAATGCATTTAACCTTTTCATTAGCATACCAACGCTCCATTGTTCACAATGGTGAATGCTTTAATTAGATGGGATGTTGTGACACAGTTTTCTGTGTTAAATGAGATAAATGGGATATCTGTGTTTAGTTATTCTGTGTCAAACAGACAAACCAAAGTGGCTGCATCTGTATGTATAAAAAACGTTCGATCAAATGATTAAATCCTTCGAATCGTTTGATTCAAAGGATTTGAATCCATCGATCGAATGATTTTTCTTCAACCTAAAAATTGTTAGAAAGCCTATGGGGACCTTCCCCATAGGCTAACATTGCACCTCGGTAGGTTTTAGGTGGGTGTCGAAGTTTTTTTTAAAGAGACAGTACTTGAATTATCGAATGGTCGAATATTCGAACAATTTTTAGTTCAAATCGTTTGATTCAAAGTCGTAGTCGAAGGTCCAATTAGCCAATTCAATGGTCGAAGTAGCCAAATTCGAAGTTTTTTTTATTCTATTCCTTCACTCGAACTAAGTAAATGGGCTCTTAAGGTATGAAGATCTAAATGATGGAAAGATCTGTTATGAGGAAAACCCCAGGTCAAGAGCATTGTGGATAACAGGTCCCATACCTGTATATATATATATATATATATATATATAGATATATATCTATATATATATATATATATATATATATATATAGATATATATCTATATATATGGGAATTCACTCAACAATAACTTGACAATGTAGAAAGGCAAGGACTTCTAACAGAAATCCATATGTTTCATTCACAACGGAGTGTTCCAACATGTAATAGCTTGTAACAGAATTAACTTACAATTTGTGTCAATTAATCAGAACAGCCTTGTTAACTGGCCCACGGCCATAGAGGTGTGCACTCTGCTCTATATACAGTATGTGTGACCATAATATGGTTACTGACTCTTTAAATAGCAATTTACCCTTGGCAATCCAGGGGCCCTAAATCCCTTTTGGTATTAAAAGTACTGGGAACTAGGATTTCCAGCGCAGTGCCTCCACCTATGGAACATTGTGAAGCACCCTCAGGGGGGGTTCCACTAGGAAAAATAAAACACACAGTTTGCAAATGAAACAAATATAAACTTTACATAAAACAGTAGTGAAAGAACTTGGGCAATGTGGGATCTACCTATCTCAGTATTAGGTACCTGACTGTTTCTCCAACACAGTCCTTTTTATTATCAAAGCCCCAATCCTCTGGAAGGGGTTAATAACCACCCAGTTCAGTTTAATTAGAATTTCCCTTCCCCAGAGCTCTTATATCCCAGGTAGTGCTACCTTTCTCAAAAATATCTCTCCCGTTTGGAACTTACCAGCCACTCCCACATACAGTAGCAGGTTAATGCACAAGACCTGACCTCAAATTGGGGCCCCACATTTGCATCCTTGCCAGTATTCTCCCTTGGGTGGCTCACTTACCAGGGTGCTCTCAGAGGCAGTCTCACTGGAGATTACAGGCAGCTGTACAGCAGGATAAATCTCACTACTTGCACATCTCAACTCCTGGGTCTCTAGCAGCTTGGCAGGGAACAGGATGGGCTCTCTTTGTACTTCTACTGATGCAACAGCTTGGACAGTCTCACAAGAACTGGTTCTGGCTGGATGTTGTAGAATATAACCCCTGTTAAGCTCTGTTGGAGACCCTGTACAAAAGGCTCCAAAGTCAGGCAGTCCCTCTCTCCGAAGGTTGCACTGGGGCGTCTAGCCAATCGGATGGCTCTCCAGCCTGTAACTGGGCTGGATTATGTCACATACAGAAAAACAGGAGAAGGATTTGTCTGATCCTATATATATATCACACATGTTCAGTGGGCCAATCTAATTATGCATTTGGAAGTGACAGAGGGATCATCGATAGCATGAAGGATAGTAATCTTTCTCAACACAAGAAAAAATAAAACAATGCTGTACAAAGAATTGGGAATGTAAACTGTTATGCAGTTTCTAAATTTAAGACTATAAGATTAATAGAAGAGGACTGGAATGGAATAATATTAATACAGATATTGCTTACTATACAAATCCACCCCAGGGCTTATCTGTTTTCTGAATTCCACATCAGTGATCCTGACAATCGAATAGCATTTTACATCTCAGGAAGGAGATAGCAAGAGTCCCCTTTAAAAAACACAAACTTGCAGTATTCATCTGAATTCTAAGAAAGCAAGAAAGTAATTTAAATATTTGCCATATGCAACAAGGGAGGAAATCATCTACAGGATGTGTGAACCATTAATATGGTTTATGTTTGTATAATGCACTTAGTTATCTGACTTGCATTGTTTTTTCCATAGCAACCCAGGGAACATTTCAGAAGTGTATTCTATATATCAACAATGCATCTATTGTAAAATGAATTCCATGGGAAGGAAAAAAAATAGATCAATAAAGTTCCTGACTTGGGTCTTATAGAAAGGTCACTGTTCATTTAGATGTCTTGGTTCATGCAGCTCTAAGTTAATGATGGAGAGATGATAACAAAACAAACACAATGTATCACATGTAAAAAAAATGACAAGCATACATTTTGATATTAAGCGTCAATAATCATTCCTTGGGATTGGTTGAGGAAGTTTTTCTTTGAGAAAGCACAGACGGACCTAGATTCTCCTGTTTTATGAAAGATAATAATCCAAGTTTTCTAGAAGGTCAATTGCATAAATATATTCACTAGGGATATTATGGAGATATATTACCAGATACATTTAGACAACCACCAGAAATTTGGAAAAATTTAAGATGAGTTCAAAAAAAAGTGAGATAAGAGCAGTCTCACTATGCTCAGCAATTTCCTCCCCTGACCAGACTTTTGTCTACATGATGAATATTTTAGATGTGCAGTATCTTGCGATCCCTACATTTTTCAATGACAAGGAGACAAGATAGACAAGATACATTTTATTTCTGTTAAAAACACCCCATTGGCATGCATGGAGAAACATTCTTTTAAAAGACTGAACTACACAATGTTTCTCAAAGGCTATGGTGTTTAGAAAAAAAGTATACTTTTACAAGGAGTGTGGTCTGATCCAGCTGATGCACGTTGCTATAAATAGCCTTGGGACATGATTCTTTTTAAAGGATTAATAGTGTTCTTGAAATATAACAAGCTAGAAGTTAAACTTGGGCAAAACATAAGAAAGTATTTCTGCCAGGGGGAGCTGGTAAATGTATACACAGAAAAATAAATATAAATAACCCCTTAGTCATTATGGTGGCTGGGCATTTACATGTCAGGGATTCCTAAATGCAAAGTCATGAAAAAAGGGGAAAGCAAGAGAAACAAGAGTCAATTGCCTTAATCAAGTTTAACTTTTATAAAAGAGTATGTCTGCATTTGTTGAAGAAACAGACATGGAAAAAGTCTGTCAAGATGTGTTCATCTGCAACATAATAACAATAGATTTGCCTCTTCTGGGCAGAACTTCTACAATGAAGGTGAAAATTTAAACTCCAAGCAAATTAAGCTTTGGCATTATTCCCAAATCAATAGCAGATGTCAACTATAAAATGCTGAACCCAAACCTATGTGATATGGTAACACTCACATGGAGACCTCCTGTTATGCATAGATGCTTTGGGTAACAGGCTTTCTAACATGCCTCAGTAGCCTTGCAGCTTCCATAATAACGTACTTAGTAAAGGCCTGTCAAGCTATTCATCATAAACTTGCCTTCATCTTTTTGAAAGGAGATGAAAAGGAGAAAAGAATAAGAATATTCAGCAAATAGCAAGTGGATGGACTTTTAGCAGAATGCAACTTTCTCTCAGAATAAACTGCACAGATATAGTTATGGCATCTGTCATCCTGAAGGTTTTGGATTGCCATATCTAGAGTAATTGAGCTTATGTGTGTACATATTGTTGTGTACATATTGTATATATGTATTAATTTTTGTTATTTGTATTACCATGCACCAAATTCGAGAATTGAAATGGTTTGCACCCAGTAAAAGACATTGTATACACACACAGTTGGGTGAATAATCCCATCCATTAAAGGTGCTTACTTCAAAATGTGCTCCTTATACTTCTGTATAGGTGTGCTTGGCACCACTGCCCTCCTCCTGCCTCCTGTTCCTAATCAAGTACTGTTGTGTCTATCGATAAAGGGGGACCCTGGGGCTAGCGCCAAATCATAAACAGATGGTAACTCCATGGGCTTCCGCAGCAGCCTGCATCTCTAGGTACAGCACATATACACCAATATAATAAATATAATAAGGCACACAAGCCAATCTCATTAACAATGCTGGAAATGATGCCCAATAATGCAGAACATTTTCAGTACAATTGCATCCAAACTGCATAAGGAGCATCTGCTGCAACTGACTGCAGTGATATTACACTAAGCTCAATGCAAGTTATTAATACAATAATCTCAAATATCTAAATTGAATATATATATATATATATATATATATATATATATATATATATATATATATATATATATATATATATATATATAGAGTGGTACTCAGGCAATTCCCACCTATATATACTGTATACAGGCAGGAAGGACAAAGCAGGGCTAAGCGCAACTATACCGTGAAAGGCATGGAGTGCATTTTGATGCAAATACCTGTAATGAAAGTGTCGTTATGCACAAGTGACTGCAGGCTGCCCTTGCAGATATACGTGTCCTAATATTTCCCAAAGATATATCACATGCTGATTTATCTAATTTAATGTAATTACTTACTACTTTTTGATACAGAACTACAATGCAATATGAATTTGCACAAATGTGATCTCGAGTGAGTTTACCATGTAATTGCTAAGTGATTCTCAAAAGCTCAATACTTTGGATTTTTGTGAGCGGTAGTTGCCGTGGCAGGGGGATGTGTCGGGGAGTAACGTATTGTGGTGCAACTTACTCTTAGAACGATGATAACTTCGAGGGACAGTTTTATCAAGGGTCGAATCCGAATTAACGGGAGTTTTTTTGAACTCCCATAACTTAAAAATTCTAATCAAATCAAAATTCTAATCAAAAAAATGTTTTGGTTTTTTTTTTGGACGAATAAGTCCATTTTTGATTGAATAGGTCAGTTTTCGATCGAATACGAATCAAAGTAATATCGCATTCTATCAAATGCGATTCAGAAAGGTCCCCCATAGTCTAAAATAGCAATTCTGCAGGTTTTAGATGTCGAATGGTCGAAGTCGAATTTTTAAAGAGACAGTACATGACAAATTTCAAAATTCGAATTTTCGATTTTTTTCAAATTTTTATCAAATTTGGACTATTCCCTTGTCAAAGTACACAAAAATTAGCTTTTTTAAATTCAAATTTTCACTTTGACCTTTGATACATCTGCCCTTTAATGAAATATTTGCATTCACTATCACAAATCCAACAATGTGAATAGTTGCTAAGAATAGCTCAATCTGTAATATAATTAAAAATACATTTGAAGTACCCTGGTAATGAAAAAGAAAATGATTGAAGATTTGAAATTACACGGGTTTTACTGGATTACTGCTGCCTAATCAGTTTGCAAATATGTTGCTCAAAAAATACATCTTTAACTTGGCCTCTTTGATGTTTTCACTCCTTGTGTTGTCAGACATCATGCTGTTTGGCATACTTCAAAGTGAAAGATGGAAACCTAGAAACTGGTAAAAGTAACAGTGCGTGGCATCTAAACAGCTGCATAGAGATACATCAGTCCATTCAATCAGTAGAGAAACAGATGATGTAATACAGCCTCATGATTTACACCAGAAACCCATAAAAAGCAAAGTATTAGTGTTCTGTACAACCTAAAATAAAATAAAGGCTATCAGCATTGGGATCCATTATGTGGAAACCCCTTGTCCAGAAAGCTCAGAATTATGGGAAGGCTGTCTCTTATATATTCCATTTTATCCAAAGAATCAGAATTTTCCATTTTCTCTGTAATTATAAAACAGTGGTTTGTACTTAATGTAAACTAAGATAACATTTATTTTATTTTGAAGCAAAACCAGCCCTCAGAATGTATTTAATATGTAAATGATTTTCCAGTAGACTTAAAAATGGAGACCCAAATTACAGAAAGATTCGTTACCTGTAAAACCCCAGGTCCTAAGCAATAGCATGTCCCATACCTGTACTAAAAAGAAGTAGAGATGTGATAACTGAATAACTTGGTTGTTGGGTCATCCTTAGTGATGGGTAAATCTGACGTGTTTCTGCAAAAATTTGCAAAATGGTGAAAATTTGTCGAAATGCATTTTTTTGACGAGCAACAAATTTTTCCACCAATTAGAGTCTATGGCCATCATGTTCGAGGCAAAACTTGAGAAAAAATTTGCTCATCACTAGTGATTATTTTCTAATTGTAAAATTTGCATTTAATGTTAGCTATCCCTAAATACACAAGATAAAATGAGGAAGCATCATGTACTGTTTCATCATTCTTTCCCCTTAAATATACAAGAATGAACAAAGAAAGGATCACATACTATTTCATCATCTATCTAAAGAGTTAAAAATGAAAGTAAACATTGCACATGTCCATTTTCATCTTTACCATGGCCAGAGGAAATCCTTTCTGTACATAGAAATTCACATTAAAATATTTACTATTACACTTTTGTGTTTCCACCTTTATAAAATGCTCAACATTTTTGTTTTGTGACATGTATCACCACAGAGATAGAAAAGACCTGAATGTGCTGGAACTCGAGTTTGTGCTAATGTTTGCCATTAGACCCATAAATTGCTTGCTGTTCGACAATCTGTCTATGCATATGCACTGCTTATGTAAGATCTGGTGATAAAGCATTAAGAAAAATTCAGAAATTTGCCTAAAAATCATGTCAGTATGTAATATAATAAAACAGTATGGCATGGGGAAAACAAGCTGAGATCCAGATGTTTCTTAAGCTGTGGTTGATAACATTGTTTAATAATTTCTTTTATTTCTCAGACTTGGCAACAGATAAGCTAAAACAACTCATTATATGTATATACACACAAACAATATATCATGAATAAGAAAGTAAAATGAACATGTTGAATTTCTGGAAGCAAATCTCGAAACCAAGCATGCGGAATGAAAAGCAGTTTTCACATGTGCCTCTCTTGCTTATCAAAAACAAATTGATATCTAAAAAGTATCAGCTCTTGGAGGAGTGGAGTATTCAGTTAGTAAACGTTTTGTCTAGCTTTTTGTCTAGCTGTAAAACCATCAGTTTAATATATCACCAAAAAAGGGAATATGTGGAAAAATATGTTCTCAGGCTTTATGCTTTCAGGCATGATTCCCAAATTTAGGGAGTTGTCTCACTAGGGTATCCCAAAGTAGTACAAATGTTGATTCAGCCAATGGTTTAGAAATGAAGAGTAAAATCTTTATCAATGAAAAATTATAAATTACTATAAAACAGTTAAAAACAGAACAAAATCAGAATTAAAAACTGATAAAACAATAGTTACTGCTGCTTATATCTTAACGGTAAAAAGTTCCCACCTTGAAAATTCATAGTCCATATACAGAACATATAGGGGGCTATTTATCAAGCTCCGAATATCAGAGTGAAAATTGTACATGCGGGAAAAGACAAAATTGTGCGACAATTCTAATCATACAACTTTCTCGAATTGTTGCCTGAAAAAGTTTGACGAAAACCAGCGTCAAACAGCCCAAAACCCTTGAACATCATGAAAGCAAAAAACATGGAAACCTAGAAACTGTGGTAAAAGTAACAGTGTGTGGCATCTAAACAGTTGCATGGAGAAACAGATGATGTAATACAGCCTCATGATTTAAACCAGAAACCCATACAAAGCAAAGTATTAGGGGCCGATTCACTAAGGGTCGAATATCGAGGGTTAATTATCCCTCCTAACTATGGGAAGGCTGTCTCTTATAGATTCTATTTTATCTAAACAATCAGAATTTTCTCTGTAATTATAAAACAGTAGTTCGTACTTAATGTAAACTAAGATAAAATGAACTTTATTTGGAAGCAAAACCAGCCCTTAGAGAGTATTTAATATTTAAATACTAAAGTGTCATAGCACCAAGAGACATGAATGCCTAAAAAATTATTACCCAGATTCTCTGAAGCAAAACGCATCAGGCAGGGCTTGGTGAAGTTGCCCAGTGTGCACCCAAAGAGAATAGTGATGAGTGAATCTGTCCCATTTCGGTTCGCAAAATATTCTGCGAAACTCTGGACTAATTTGCAAAATGGCTATCCATGCTCAGCGATTAAATGTACCCATCACTAAAGAAGAGACACGCTGCAGGAAAAGTTTGCTTGCATAAAACTAAATCATAAACATAGCGAACAGGGAGTGCTCATTGATAACTTGGTGGACTGACAAGCGATTTATAATCTAATTTTTGTGAGTATAATTTAAAATTACAGTGTATTAGACATTTATTAAAGACTTTATACTATGTGAAGTGCATTTGTTCCTAGAAAACCTGGAGGAGATACATTGGTTGGAAAAATATTGGTTGCTATATACAGTTAGGGGCCGATTCACTAACTTTGAGTGAAGGATTTGAAGTAAAAAAACGTTGAATTTTTGTGCTCCTCGACTATCGAATTGGCGTAAATTCGCCTGAGTAGAATGATTCGAATAGATCGAGCGCAAAAATGCTGCGACTATTCGCCATTTGATAGTCGAAGTACTGGATTGAGCGCAAAAACGCTGCAACTATTCGCCCATTCGATAGTCGAAGTTCTGTCTCTTTTAAAAATACTTCGGCTGCCTACTTCGCCACCTAAAACCTACCGAATTGCTTTAAAAGCCTATGGGAAAGTCCCATAGGCTTGTTTTCCAAGTTTTCGATCGAATAAAAAGGCATTAGATCGAATGAAAATCCTTCGAGCAAATATTCGATTGAGCGCCTATTCGCCTGGCGAATATTCGCCAATTCGACTATTCGTCAGCGCGTAAATTCGCCCGAATTGCCTATCCGATTCTATTCGATTCTATTCCCCAGTCGAATTTCGAGGGATTTAACCCCTCGAAATTCGACCCTTGATGAATTTGCCCCTTATTGTTTGTGAGTACCAACCTTCCCCTGGTGTTTAAGCACTTTGAGTAAGGTTAAAGAAGAAGCTAATCCTAATTCACAGTTGTAGTAAAAGATTACTGGTGGATGTAGGATTGGGTTTTACGTGTGAGCAATTAAGCAAAGTGGAGCACAGAAGGGTGTTTCAAAAATATAAAAAATACTGCACTATATAAAGTGTATAGCATTTATCTCTTGCTGTTTTTACCTGAGCTTCTTAAGAAGCACTGTTTCCATAGTATTTGGATAGTCAATGAATCATATCAGTTGGAGAATGGAAAGAAACAGCTAAAGGATTGAATTTCTGGGACCCATTTAATAAAATATTTGGTGACATATTTCTTATTTATTATCTTTTTAATAATGTCATTATAAAAAAAGTTAAAATTACCCCAAGTTATTAGCAGTCCGAATTTTTTTTGTATTCTATATTTCGACCTACAAGGAGAAAACACACAGAGTTATCATTATTAAAAATTAGTAAATAATTACTGAGCATAAACAATTATGTGCTTTGTGTTTTAATATACAGTTGGGAGAGCTGTAGAGAGCTGACAATCAGACAGAGGCGACAGAAACAAAATTGATTGTGCCTTGTTAAATGGTGTGTTGCTGCAGAGAAATACAAAGGGGCAAATTCACTAAAGGGCAAATTATCACCTGCAAAGGCTTCGTCAAATTTTGCACCATTTCCCCAGGTGCAAATTTGCTGCCTCTACACTAATTCACTAAAATGCGAAGTCGCATCTCGGCAGTTAAAAGCTGATGAAGTTTCACTATGTTTAATCTTCAGCACAAGCATTTCATAGTGAACCTTCGCGAACGCTTGTTTCTGACTAGCGAAACTTTGTTAGTACACTTGCGCTTAGTTCAATTTGAATAGGGCAGGTACATATACTGTAGGTCGTATATTTGTCTTTATTAAAGCTGTTGCTGCAAATGCTTGATGTGGCCACGTATTATTAAAAATGTTCAAAGAAGCAAAATAAAGACAAAAGAGATTGTGTAATGACCTAGACATGAGCACACCTTAAAACAAATGTGGCATGCCCCTCAAATGGTAAAAAAAGAATAAACAAAAATGTGTAATAGTTACAACTTTTAAAGACAATTCTGCTTTAAAATATGGAAAAAAAACAGCATTATTTTATTAATTCATATGTCTTTTTGGCATACAGGATATTTGCCAGGTCTAAGTTGGCGAAGGAAACTCTGGTGAAAAAGGTTTAACATTCTGTAAAATTTGCACTTTACTATATTTGTGGAGTAACGATAGTTAATCTGAGAGAAAATTTGCTTGGTGAAAGAGTGCGAAACTGCACTAGCGATGGTCTCTTTCGCTAGCGAATTGTCCACTACACCTGTTAGTAAATTAGATATGTCCCTGTTAATGGTATTTCTGGTGAATTTTCGCTAGCTATAGCCACTTCACACTTTAAAGTTAATTTGCCCCATTGTGTTTGCTTTAGGAAGCAATTTTTTAAGGAGCTTTGAGAACAGAGTTAGGCAGGAACATTCCTGATAGGATTAGCATGAAATGTTTTATTCATAAGCTGTAGTGATATGTATGATCATATACATGCCCCATGCTGAGCACAGAGCCAGTCGGGATATGAGATATGATATCTGAAATATGTATAGCAAGATGTAGTAGAAGGAGAAGAACAGTATAATGATTATATACCTAATACATTACTTGACAGGGAACCAGGAGATAGTCCTTAGTAGTGAGGTATTTTAGAGAGATTTAGATACAGGTGAGATGTGGGCAGCATAAATAAAATGGTTTAGAGTGGGTGGAGATGAGATTCTGAAAGACCAGGTAGACACATGTTGCAATAATCTTTGTTAAAAAAAGTTCCATGTCCTGGTGTGGGATGCAATGTGGGCTGAGAAAGTGAACAGAGACAGCAGGGTCTAATGTGACATCTAGACACCTGCCTTGGAAAACTGGAGATAGGGTGTGATTGTTGTTTGTAATGTTAAATGAAGAAAGAAGGCCAGTAGAGTATGAAAAGTTTGATCTTGGACATATTTCAGATGACAAGCAACCATCCAAGATGCTACAGCAGTGAGGCATTGCTTGATTTTTGCTTAAATAGCAGGATTAGGGATGTAGCGAACTGTTCGCCAGGCGAACTAGTTCGCGCGAACTTCGACTGTTCGCGTCCGCCGCAAGTTCGCGAACGTCGCGCGACGTTCGCCAATAGGCGTTTGCGTCAAAATCGTTCGACCATTCGATCGCTAAAATCGAACGATTTTCGTTCGAATCGAACGATCGAAGCCATTGGATTGAATGAAATCATTCGATCCAATGGCTTCGATCGTTCGATTCGAACGATTAAAATCCTTCGATCGTTCGAATCGAACGATTTTCGGATGTTCGAAGTTCGTGAACTGTTCGCATTTTTTGCCGGTGTTCGCGAACGGCGGTTCGCTACATCCCTAAGCAGGATAGGGTAGGAAGGGAAAAATTGTATTTCATTAGCATAAAGGTGTTAAAAAAAGCTGAATAATGTGATGAGGTCATCAAGACAGAGAAAATGTGTAGAGAGAAGATGACCCTAAAATAAGCCATTGGGGCACAATGTCAGTGAGCAACAGGTGAATAGTTCCTGTTCAGAGCTGTTAAACTGAAGGTGCACATGGCCTTAGTTAAAACTGTTTCAGTACCATGACCTGTGTGGAACACTGACTAAAGGGGGTCAAGAAGATGGTTTGTGTGCAAGAAGTTCAGTAGATGTTTGGAGACAATCCATCGCAGGGGTTTTCAGGGAAGGAAAGCCCCCACAGGATAAAGCAGTTTCAAGAGCAGGGTCTGACGTATGGTAGAGTAGCACAGGAACCACAAATTCTTTCATTATTCCCAAACAGTTTGCCTCATTATATTTAATTCTCATTATATTTGATTCTCAGTACAAAGATAGATATGAGGATGATTGTAACAATGTAAAGAAGTTGGTAAAACCCTGTTCCCCATCTGCACATAAGTTCTTCTTTACTTCAGTCGAATGTGGACATGACTTTTGCAATAAGAGTATTTTAAATATCAAGTTTGGAAAACTTGTAAAATGCCACATGGGATGCACAGAACAGTTCCATAGAAGTAATTCTAGTAATTTCAGCACTTGCTATATGTTCACTTAATATTTATTACTGGAAGACTTCACCACAGAAATATTTAGCTCCAGGGAGCAGCTGTCAACACACTGGGTAGTGTAGTTTTCATTTTCACTGAACTGAACATCCCTTTTTTTTTTTTTTAAATAAATCAGTTTAGAATTTGAATCTGTTTATGGCACATTGGTTTATTTTTTTATGGGAAATGCAAATCTCTTAAGGAAAATTGTTGAAATAGATGACTTTTTAAATATATGTAACTGTTATAATTGTTGTCATCTTATTACAGAACCGAATACCACACTTTTTAATTGACTGCACTTTAATAAAATGCAAGTTTCCATTTCATTTACAGAGCTCTGCAAACTGTCATGAAGCAGGGAAACGGAAAAAGAGATTCACTACTAAATATTTTCCCGTTACATCATGCGTGTGTTAAGACAGCTATAAACTGTACCTGGAGATTATCATTACTTTATTCACATGCTGGAATTAAATAGTATTTGATATTAAAGCTATTTTTTTTTGATGAACAATATGGCTGTATTTTACTTCCTAAGTGCTAATATTTCACCAGTGCTAGTAAATGTCAATAAAACAGGGCAGTTGGTCAAAGTAGACAAAACAAGCAAACTATATGCATCTTGGCCTAATATAATCACCATCTCCCCATCTAATTTATTCACTGTTGTTTATAAAAACATACCAGCTGTCACCACTGCCCTTAATGATTTGCTCTTGCGACAAACAAGATCCAAATCCAGCATTGGCATACGGCTCAAACCAGAGCTCTACAAAGTTGATTAGACACTCTTGAGCCCCACTAGCTCAATCCCCATTCAAACTTGAACTTTTTCAACTACAGAAACTTTTCCCTGCCTTCCTTCGTTTCCCCTGAAGTTTTAAAAGTTCCTGTTTAAATAAGGCCCTTACCCATTTGTTCATTCATGCTGTGTTCACTAGAATCTCCCCCTTCTGTAAAAAACTGTCCTGGTCCCTTAAATCTTAATAAACTCTGTCCTATTGCATTGCTTCCCATTGCAATTTTTTGTACTATGTACTATATAGACTAGCCCTATGTAGGCAGAGTGCACAACAGGGTTGCATATACAGGAAGCATCCCATTATGTGCTTAGAAAAGCTTTTATACTGTAAATAAATACATAATATTCAACACATTAAAATATAACATATACTGCAACTCAGCCCACATAAAGAGATTTACGCAATTTGAGGTCACATTATATTTTGACACACATAAGAATATTCTTTTCAAACACAGCTTTTTCAGTTTCTGAATATTAAATGCTTCTTGCCGTCTTATCTAGCTGGATATACAGATGAAGCCACTTTGGTTTGTCTGTTTGACACAGAATAACTAAACACAGATATCCCATTTATCTCATTTAACACAGAAAACTGCGTCACAACATCCCATCTAATTAAAGCATTCACCATTGTGAACAATGGAGCTTTGGTATGCTAATGAAAAGGTTAAATGCATTAAATGAGTTAAGATGACTTAAGATAACACAGTTTCTTCAATTACCCCTGAGTCATGACGCATTTAACTCACAAATCCAAGTGGCTTCATCTGTATTGTACTAAAATCTAAAGAAAAAACAAAATATAACCTGAAAAAGGGTTACGAAAATAATTGTTATGTTAATAGTGTGACCTATAATGTCAAAATGTAAAATGAAATAAAATATAGCTCAATCATTTCCTCTTACATATTAACACACAATCTAATACAATGATTGCCGAGGCTCAGCAGTGAGGCACTGTAGCATTAAAGTATTTAGTTTTACAAATAGGTTATCTCCTTCCTTTATCTATTTGGAGGTTTTATTTCACTGTGTGAGCATTTTTTCCCTGACAAGTTAGTAAAGCCAAGGCCAAAGAACAAAGCAAGATCTACTATTTCAAAGGGGTAAATATCTGATGAAAGGACATTTATGATTTTAAAAATAGCATACCTACTGTTTTTTCTATCAACCTACAAAAGAAATTCTACTTTGTTGTTTTGAGCTTAAATGTGCAGAGCTATAGTGCAAATTCCACTGTGTACAAAATGAAGGGGAAAAAAGCCACAGCAATGTCTATAGCCTTAACCCGCCCCCCTCTGTACGTGATTCTCTCTGCGCCATCAGTGTGACTGCAGCGGCTCAAGCGGTGTTCGAGCTGCTGGGGGGCCCTGAAGGGGTGCGGGCCCCGTAGTTCTGCCACTGACTCACAAACAATCCTGTTATCATCTTACTCTTGGTATGCAAATTAAATTGCAAGACTTCAATAAGAAACATAATATTCACAGAAAATATACTGTGCTTGTTACTGTTAACATCTCCTAAGACAAGCCATGTAAATAATTTTACATTATTTTGTATACAACACTAGCACACTGTTCATTGCATTTAAACTGTAGTACAGTGTGTTGCTTACTAGGAACTGAGCAATGAAAACCCAGCTTTGTGGGCTATGGCAACACTTTATCTTGTATATAAAGGAGTGCAGTCAACCTGGAATTTCACTATTACCTACCATTTTTCTTCTTTTAATTTTCTCTTTTTCTCTCACTTGTTTGCTCTCTCTCTCTGTTTTCTTTCAATTTAGCACAAATAGAAGCACGCTAAATTGTAGTCCTTAAGCATCTGTACCTTGCTATTATGCAGTGCAATTTATGTGCCTTGCACTGGATGAAAAAATATGTGCAAGGCAAAGCATGCATAGTGACAGATGCTTAACAATAAGAAGGTATTAAGTGTAGGGATCCATACTGCTATTATTTCCCCAGTAACTTGCATACCTGGGTGGGTTAGTACCCAATATTTACCCAGAATGGTTATGACTGCTTCTTCGTGGCTCACCCTCGTCAACTTCAGTATGGAGTGGATGCTGCTGGAGAGCCTGTGTGACTCCAGTAAAGATGTACCCTAAAAAAATAATCCTTCTAATGTAGGTTAGAGAACAGGGATCTCATGAAAGATCTATGTAAATAGTGCTAAGTGAGCTCCTATTATAGTACAAAAATGCAAAAAAAAAAGTGGTTGTGGGAGCATTTCAAGGGCAAGGCTAAGTAAAAATACATGAATACAAATACAATGGAAGTGCCACTGATCTATCCAAATTAGCTACAAACATACAAAAAAGATGGTATTGGTCAATGCACATTCCCTGGTTCCATGTGAAAGTAATTCAGTATCTATGCAAGTGCATGTATTTTAAGAAACCGTTTTTTTTTGTTACAAATTTATGATAAAATTCTACTTCCAAGGTTCCACTGCAGGTGATCCAGTCCACTAATGGGTATCACAGATATGAAGTGGATTTCTGCCAAGTGTGTCAGTGTGCTACGCTCTGCAAGTGAATATTGCTGTAAGCACTTTACCTCAATTGTTACATTGGTACTATGTGAGTACTACTTTCTGTATTTTCAAAATAAACATTTGTTTTTTGGTTAAGAACCTCTGGCCCTCAAAATTCTATTTGAGCATTAAGGCCGTACGAGGGGGACGTGTGAAGAAGTCACACACACACACAAAGGCTTTGTCCCCAGTGAAGCTGAAACCACTAATTGCTAGTCTTTGTCTTAAAGACAATGGGGCTTCCACATGGCCTGGAATGTTTGGCCTTAACCAGAGATACCCTCCAACCTCCACTACATCTCCTAAAATCCCAGCTCGAGGGCCACTGGGGGACGTAGTCCAGTATCTTGAAAGCCACATACCAGAAGAGCTTGGCCTAAAACTGAACTATGGTCAAGGGTTTTGTTTCTGGGCCCTTGTTTCTCTATTGGCAGTGCCGAGTCACAAAATGTTACCTAGTGCTGAAGCGCAAGCAGCATCAGGTAAACCTAGTCACTGTGCAGGTGAGAGTACATAAATGCTGTCTTCCCAGGCTGGGCTCACTCTCCCCAGGGCTGCCTGTTCCATGCACTTGCAACAAGTAATGCGGAGGAGGAGGGAGAACACTGCAGCATGTGTTTCAAATGTCACTCATTCTTCCGCACTATGGAGGAGCCTGCCAATCACTCCCCTACTATTATAACAAACAGAGCCTTGCAGCCACCCAGAGCCTCCAGTTCCACAGCGCACACATGCAGCAATCCCTGTACTCAAGAGCAAGCCACTTACCATAAGAAATCCTCAATCTTTCTCTTGTTCTCGCTTCGCAAGCGCACCCCCTCCTGTTGCCACATGGTCCTAGTGATGGGTCCCTTAGATGCAAAATCCCCTGTGCCCTCGCAAGCGAGTTCTCAAGCACCAGAGGACCCAGTGCTCTTAAGGTGCAGCTGGGCAACATGCTGTCTCTAAAATTTTGCTGCCCTAGGCCCTGGCCTTTGTGGCCTTGCCACAAATCCGGGCCTGTCTTTATTGTAAATCCAAGTTTCTCAGACTTTCGATGATAGCCAGCCTGCACTTGGCAAATTATGTGATAGGTTTACAGCTGGCAGTCTCTGTGATCCTCCATGTATATAAAAAGATTAACAATATAGAATGCTTGGCAGCCAACTTGCAAGCCAAAAATGAAACAGCCTCTGTCGTAAATGCAGAACAGGGACTGATTTTTTATGCCAACCACAAAGACAGCTTCCAGAGGAGAGCAATTACATTACATTCTGGATGGGCCATTATAGTGACCAAGCCAGTCCTGAATTGTGATAGGGCCAATCACAGCCAATACTGCTGGGTCAGTGGGGTGCCATTTGGTGAGCATGCCCAGTTTAGTCTAAGTTCAGGTTCTAGAAAGTGCACAGCTCTTACAATGGGATTTGGGGCCAACTATGTGTATTGTATAACTTATCACACAGCATTGTTTGCCCCCTCCCCCTAGATAGACCAAAGGTTATCAGCCAACATTTCATTTGGTGCAACAGTGAGGTGGGTATTGGACATCTAAGCAAGAACATAAGAGTTGACATTTTCCCCTTCAGATTAAAAATTATTTTATCACAGAGAGTAATTTATTTCTCTTAATGTTCTGAAGTCCATTTATAATGCCATAAAGAAAGTAGTTGCTAAAAACGGCATTAAGTAATTCACAAATCACTTCAACCAAACATAACATAAATATAAACTCAATAAACATAAATATAAACTCAATTTTTGGTGCATTTTGCCCACAACATTCTATCATGGCACAAGACACATTCTCCAAACAGTAGTGGAAGAAACAATTGTTAATGATATTTAACAAAAGACCAAATATAACAAATATTTATATATCAAGCTGCCTCTCTGACCTCAGAATTGAAAATTTTTAGTTGGTGCAACAAACATTTTTTTCTCTTTGACATATACAGTATGTCAATCTTCAATCTTTCAAGTTTTTATCTTTAAGAAAAAAAATCTTGATTTTTGTTCTCTTTTAAAGTACAAGATGAGATTAAAAGATGAGATTAAAACCTGAGCAGACACAATCCATGGGTACATGTGTAGAACTCATAAAAGCAGTTAAATGAAGAGTAAATGACCCTTTTGTCCTTGTTATTCTCAGTTCAGTCTTGGCTTATGAGAGATGTAAAATGTTCAAGGGCTTAATTATCGCAAGGTCAACAGCACAAGTGCCATAAAACAGATGTGCAATTATGCACAGTAAGCAACAAATTATAGATTTGTAAATCTAAGATCAATGGCAGCACAACTGCAGAAACTATTTCTTTTTAGAGAATGCCTTTGCAATGTATAAACCAGCATGGATCTCTTCTATTACTTTCTTAATTCTGTATTTGGATAAACTAAACAACTTTTTAATGATCTTTTATTTTATAAAAGGCAGTATTAGTAAAAGTCACTTAAAGAATATAGTTCACATAGGAATAAAATAAAAACAAATCCTTAATTTATTAAATGTACAGTTTAACTATATTGTAACTGTTTCTTCATATATAAAAATGGGTATAAGCATGGATTAACCTTCTCATATGTAGAGTTTATAAACTACTGGATATGAATGCAAAATTATTTGAATGCATTTCACGAGTATATTAATATGTCTACATATACAATGTAGATATAAATGAATCTATAGATGGTGCATATGTTATACATTTGACTCAAGTAGTTCATAATATGTTAATCCAATTTAACAGATCAGTATCAGACCATTTACCATTGAAATGAATACTGCAATATGTAATGCATCTGTTTGCCATTTTGTATAAGTCAGGGGTGATGTCAAAATAAGTTTTTCTATATTTCTTCACAAACATATACACACAAACTGATAATACATAAATCTCCTAGAGCCTACTTTAAGAAGTCTATTTATGAAATTTGAAAAATTCTATTATATTTATATATAATATCGAATTGCGTTTTTTTCCTCGAATCTCGAAAAATGTGGGGTTTTGTGATAATTTCTAAATATCTTTAGAAATTTAGAAATTTAATATGTGTAGAAACCATGAAGAACCTGTAATGCCAAACTTTGCCAAGTAAAAGTTGCCGAGTTCCAATAGAAGTCAATGGGAGCTGCACTGATCTTATTGGAAAGCCTCCTCTCTTTTGCGCCGCTGTTGACACAGCTCATGACAACATTGCGCACATCGCGAAATTCAAATATTTAAAGGTGCTACACACAATTCTGCCCAACGTAGGTCTATTGTGGAACAGTTTCTGGGTGTGCTTGTTTCTGGTTTACTGTTCTTGACGCTTGCCTGTCCTTGACCAATGCTGTATCACTGCCTGAACCCACCATTGCCTGTTTACTGACTATTCTTCTGGATCCTGATTCTGTACTGCACTGACTGTTTGGTTATTGATCCAGGCCTCAAATGCGCTTCACTCTTTCCCATGTTACTCCTTTCATATGCTCCAGTTCCCTGTCCAGAACTCTCGCCTTGGTTCTCTCACTTTAAGACTTGGCGGCATCCAAGTAATGAAAGTCTCCTCCCAATAGTTTTAGTTTAAATTTTGTCATAATTCATGTGAATCATGGCAAAATCTGGATTGAGCTTTATTCCCCTGAATAATCTCTGCAGGTTTTAGGTGTTTTTATTTTTAGTTTAAAAGGGAACTAAAGTCTAAAATAGAAAAATGCTAGAAATGCTGTATTTTGTATACTAAACATAAACATGAACTCACTTCACCAGAAGCCTAATTAAATTATTTATGTTTTCAAAGTTGGCCACAGGGGGTCATCATATTGTAACTATATTAAACATCTTTGCAAGACCAGGACTATGCACATGCTCAGTGCGGTTCGGATTTCATTTGGTAGGCTAAGCTCAGGGATTGTCATAAATTATCAAAACAGCACAAGTCAAAAAATATCCGCTATAGAAGCCGATACAGCTAGCCTGATTAATAATCAGAATATGCAGAAAAAAATACTAAAAACTAAAAATAATTCATAAAGCACATGAATGATTACTTTCCTATTGTCAATTGATATATTCCACTACTCCAATACAATAAGCGCTGTACACTTTTTATGGTGTCTGTGAATTGAATGCTTTTGCATTCTTTCCATCTGAAATGTGCTTGTAATTTAAATGAATAAGTGTTTGATAGTTTTCTACAATTTACAGGGCACAAAGGGCATTTTCAGCTCCAGTTCATTCAGGAAATTATTTGCAAAGATGAACAATTTCAAACTGTTGTTTGCATTTCATGAATCACTAAAGTATCTCAAATTATACTGCATATGCACGAACATTATATTTTTCCATTCTACTAGGATACAAAGTGTTTATTAGATATTTCATTTGATTTCAGAAAGACTGATGCCCTTATTACAGCTCAAAACCAATCCATTTTGCCGTGAAGCTGCATGAGAGACAACTTGCTTGAAAAGCACCATGCAATGCAGTAATCAGTTGATAACAAATACTTAAGTACTCACACAAGAGCCATGTCAGTATAAAAAGGAGAAACCCAAGGGTGAATGACCTGTTTATGGCAAAGAGTGACAAAGACTCAGTAGCCCAAACCTGTGGCCCTTCCATTTGGAGACAAGGGCTTATGAAGACATTTAACTGATTCAATTATAATAATCTCAAATGCCAGCAAAGGAACCATGAGAAATTAGAAAACTTGAGACTGCAAGCATAACATTTCATAATAAGTTGACCTTAGAAAAGTATTTATGTTTGTAAATAACATATTATGACAGGCTTCCGGTTTGGCACCTGATGGAGGTAGTGGCAGGGTAGCGGTGCTCTGCATTAAATCCTCGGAATCTGATAATTATATTGTTGGGTTACCGGTTCTTCTCCTCCAAATGAGGTTTGGGAGCATGGCGGTCGTTTTATAGTAACTTTGGAGAGACTGTGGCGAGAGATCCAGTTTTTGAATGAACAACGGCCTCTGAAATGGAGTCTTGGTGCTGAGTAAAAATTCTTTGGAGAGTTTCACATTTTAGTGCAGCTAGCTTGCAGAATATAATAGCTGCTAATTACTGCTTGTCCTGAACAAAGCAGCTTCTCAATTTCAGTGAACTGGTAAATTGGAGACTTCAGGGAGACAGTGTGCATTTTCTGAGGTACTTGGTTGATGTCACAGCTAATGGTGGCTGGTTTGCTGTACAATCAGAAAAAAGAGAGCTGATACCTTGTCTGCTACAAACGGGGGAATCCCAAACTTTATTCAATGGTGCTCACAACACTTCACAGTGATCAAACTTTTTGGGATCAAACTTCCTCAGTGATAAAATGGAAGAACACACTAAAAAGATGATGGAGTTGGAAGATATGGTTTCCTCAGTCTTTGATCACTCTATTAACTCAATTTCTAGAATTGACGCTCTTGAAAAGATGACAAGAGATATGCAACTCAAATTAGATGATTTAGAGAACAGGTTTCAAGAAGAAATAATATTTGCTTTGTTGGATTTTCAAAGTATTTAAAATCTGATTCTCTACAGAACTAGATTTTTAAGATTATTCCTAAACAATTTGGGCTATATATAGAAGCGGGCAGTTTCAAGCTAGAAAGATTACATAGAATTGGCCCACTTTCTAATTCTCTCAGATCCAGACCCAGAGTTGTCATAGTTTGGTTTCTTGATTATAGAATATGTTGGTACAAACTTAAAAAAGAAAAATGGATTTGAGATTGATGGAAATAAAATTCTAATCTTTCAAGATTATTCTCAATTTCTCTCACAAAAAAGAAAGGAGTTTTTTAATTCATGCAAAATCCTTACTAACCTAAACATGACCTTCTCACTATCTTATCCAGCTAAATTGATATTTTTTTAACAGGCAGTTTGTCTCACTTTATAGACAATGAGAGTATGGTTCATTGATCTGATTTGATCAATGAGAGTATGGTTCATTGATCTGATTTACTTTATCTTCTATGAGGGTAAAGTTGTGTTTATCTTAAATGTTGACATTGTTCAAATAGAGTAAGACAAAGATGGACATCTTTGCAGAAGTTAAGATAAGTGATAAACTTTGGCATTTTGCTTCTGTATATGCCCCTAACAAAGATAGAGCATTTTTTCCTAAGATATCACAAAAGATCTCGTTGATAACTAACAGAAACATTATTGTTGGAGGTAATTTCAATGAAATTCATAACTTTAAAATGGTTTGAATATCATCGGTTTCTTGTTCTTCTAAAGGTAATTCTAAGTTGTTAACCAGCAATTTTATTAAAGATACAAGTTTATATGACGCTTGGAGAATTTTTCATCCGTCTGAAAAGGACATGACTTTTTTTCTCCTATCCTCATAATGTGGGAAATGATTACTTGTCTGTGTCAAATGATGTTATTGACAAGATGGCCCAAGTTAATATAGGTCTCATTGATCATTCAGACCATGGAACACCTCTTAAAACTGTGTTATTGGTTCATAAAGAATTAAAAGTTTTATCCCATGGTCAGTCACATCATTTCTATTAGATAGAAATACTTTGTTGAATTGTTGGAAAATAGATGGACTTTGTTCATTAAAGAGAATAGTTGTCATCAAAGTAATACAACCCTTCCCTGGGAAACTTGGAAGGCAGTAGTGAGAGGAGAAATTACAGCTTATAAAAAGAGACTTCTTTTGAATGTTAATTCTGAATTTCTAAAATGAAACAAGCCTTTGTTTGACTCATATTTAAACTAAAAAATAGTCCAGTAGTTGAGAATGTTATTGAATATAAAGAAAGAATTTCCAAATAAAAGCTTGGATAAAAAGTAAGATAAAACATAATAAACTCTTTTATGAATGTCTAGTTTAATTATCTCAACAACAAAGCTAAAAGGTCTATGTCAAACATTATAAGTGTCAATCCAAAAAAACTCAATTAATAAAACCCAGAGACAAGAATGAATTTATAACTAATGATCCCTTAAAACTAGTGGAAATATTTAAAGATTATTTTCAATCTCTTTATTCTCCCTCAGTTTCTGACAGTCAATTGAGAAACTCCTTTTTTAATAACACTTTCTTCCCACAGATTTCATGTATGCAGTTAGAAGCCCTAAATAAAATAATTACTATAGAAGCAGTTGTTAACACAATTAAATAGTCCTTAAAGTGGACCTGTTACCCAGACACAAAAATCAGTATAATAAAAGTCCTTTTCAAATTAAACATGAAATCCAATTTCTATTTTTTATTAAAGCATTCATAGCTGTTGTAAATTCATTTAAAAATCTCAGCTGTCAGTCAAATATTGTCTGCCTTAGGCATAGAGGCAGTACAGACAATTACTTTCACTTTCCATTCAGCACTTCCTAGATGTCACTGCTCTCCCAACATTCCCCCCTCTGTTAACCATTTAATTGTGTAGCCAGGAAATTGGGTCCCCCATTCAGATGCACAAACAAGATTCTGAAACGATGCAAGGCTTGCCTAAATAACAGTGTCCACAAAATGTCTCCTGCCTGCTTGCTAGAATTAGGAATTCCCAGACAGAAGGAAACAAGATTCAAATAATTTATATAGTGTAATTAAAGTTCATTTTGCTTGACTAATGTGATAAAATAGGATTTTGAATAATTTTTTTGGTTGACGGGTCCCCTTTAAATACAACAATGGCTCAATTTTTGTGCAATTTATTTAATGATATTTTGTTTCATGGTAAGAGCAATTCATTCCCATCTAGTTTGATATCTAATTTAAGATTAATTGCCAAAGAAAATAGGGATCCCACTAATCTGGCTTCTTTCAGACCTATTTCTTTTTTAAACCAGGACATAAAAATGTTATCAAAAATATTAGCAGATAGATTGGCTTTAAGTATGCCCACTAATCTAACTTTTTTCAGACCTATTTGTCTTTTAAACCAGGACATAAAAATGTTATCAAAAATATTAGCAGACAGATTGGCTTTACGTATGCCTTCTCTAGTTTCAGCTCATCCAAGTTATTGCCTATGTTAGAAAGCAAAAATATCCATGTTTGAGTTTCAAAATTGATGCTGAAAAAGCTTTTGACTACATTCTTGGGTCCATCTATTTGATTGTTTAAAGATATTTGGTTTTCAATGCCCAGTTTTAATTACATAAAATTCCTCTATTGTTCTCCCACCTGATAAATAGTAGCTGCAGGGGAGAAATCCTTGCCTTTCAGTATTTTCAGGGGTACAAGACAGGGCTACCTGCTCTCTCCCCTTTTGTTTAATGTGTCGTTAGAGCCACTTCTTAAGTTTTTGTATAATTCCTGAATTTTTGAACGGGGTTTACCTCAAAAGATACCAGATTAAAATTATGGTTTTTGCCAATGATTTATTACTGATAGTAAAAGACCCAAATAATACATTACATAAAATCTTATGGAAAGGTCTCTGGTTAGTGAATCAATTCTGAAAAAACTGAATTTTTAAATGTTTTGGGGTTTGTTTCTAAATCTGTATTAAAAAACAATTAAACCTGCAGAAATCCAAGGATTTTTTAGTGTATTTAGGCTTGAAAATTCCAGTTGATTTTGCCAAGTTATATCATTTATATTTTTTATCGTCTATTCATTTTGTTATTTCTCAATGAAAAAAAGGAAAGATGCACCTTTAAATTTAAAGGGGAGGAATATTTTCTTCAAGATGTGTATATTTCCTAAATGAATTTACCCCTTAATTAATCTCCCATTATTGCTTAGACATTCTGATATCAAAGCTTTAAATTCAGCGTTGTCATCCTTTTTATGGCACTCTAGTAAACCCACGATTTACCCATCAAAAGGTGGTTTAAATGTACCTAATTTCACAAAATTTAATATAGCTTCATTGCTACTTTATTTGATAGAATGGATATATGGAGGGTTCAGGTATACTAATCGGGAACTTGAATCTTCATTTGGTCATATTTTATCAATTCTTAATAAGAAATGGTGTGATATTCCCAATTATTTCAAAAGTAATCCAATTTTCAGAGATTCCAATTATGTTTTAAGATTTATTTTTAAAGGGATCCTGTCATCGGAAAACATATTTTTTTCAAAACGCATCAGTTAATAGTGCTACGCCAGAAGAATTCTGCACTGAAATCCATTTCTCAAAAGAGCAAACAGATTTTTTTATATTCAATTTTGAAAACTGACATGGGGCTAAACATTTTGTCAATTTCCCAGCTGCCCCTGGTCATGTGACTTGTGCCTGCACTTTAGGAGAGAAATGCTTTCTGACAGGCTGCTGTTTTTCCTTCTCAATGTAACTGAAGGAGTCTCAATGGGACATGGGTTTTTACTATTGAGTGTTTATCTTAGAACTACCAGGCAGCTGTTATCTTGTGTTAGGGAGCTGTTTTCTGGTTGCCTTCCCATTGTTCTTTTGTTAGGCTGCTGGGGGGGGGACAAGGGAGGGTGTGATATCACTCCAACTTGTAGTACATCAGTAAAGAGTGATTGAAGTTTATCAGAGCACAAGGCACATGAGTTGGGGCAGCTAGGAAATTGGCAATATGTCAGCCCATTGTCAGATTTCAAAAGTGATTATAAAAAAATCTGTTTGCTCTTTTGAGAAATGGATTCCAGCGCAGAATTCTGCTGGAGCAGCACTATTAACTGATTCATTTTGAAAAAAATGTTTTTTCCCATGACAGTATCCCTTTAAGAACCATGTCATGGACCATTGTATTACACCTTTTACTCTAGTTCAAAATTTAAAGGATTTTGAATATCCATATCCCTCTTTACTTGGGTTTAAAAATAACAATGTGTTTAACAATATTCCAACTTTTCTGAAAGATGTATTGGATCTGAATAAAGGAAACCTTCTTTCCCTAGACGTACTCCATGTCATCACGTTATGGGACATACGGGATAGCCCCTCCTCCCTGCTCCCATTAGAAGGAACCTTCCCAAGCCTTTAAAAGGCCAACCACACCCACCTACCGGCATCTTTTTTTTCCTTCTCTTATGCTCTTGGCTTTGTTCTCTGAACAAATGCCTCAATCATTAGAAGCAAATTTTTGTTTTTCTCTTTTTATGCCTAGGAAAGCATTAGGCCTGCCCCAAGGGCGTCCTAGGGACAGGGGTTTTGGTCCATGGGACCTTTTTTTCCCCCCAGCACACTACCTCAGACCTGGAGTCTTCTGAACTTCAGCTCTTGAATCAGGTAAGGCACTGAGGTGCAATGTTTGCTACTCCTTGTCTTCCCGTATTTTAGTTGCCTTCCCGTATTGCTATCAAGAGCATTGGGTGGCAGGTGCTTGTCCCCCCATTCGTGTGCCCTCCCGACCTGCCCAGAGGGCGTCCGGCGGCAGTGGTGTATGTGGCCCCTACACCCCATTTTTACGGATGAGCGAGGGAGGTGGCAGTTAGTTTAGGCTAATTAGTTAGGGGCCTGAACCTTACTGCCCCCTGTTACCTTTGTTTTATTTTTGTTTTAATGGGGGCAGGTCATGGCCAATTGCCTCCCTCAACAGACTTTCCTAAGGTGGAGGTAGTTAAAATAATAATAATAAAAAAAAAAAATAAAAAAATAAAAAATATAAAAGAAGTTTCGCTATAGGCTTCATATTATAGCAAACTTGGGCCTGTGCAGGAAGCACCAACACTAATTATCCAATTTGCCTCAGTATAACCTACGCAGTTGCTTTGGGTTCCTGCCTATACAGACACCAGCTGAGTATAATCAACCCCCCACTGAGTGCAGACACCAGCTGAGTATAATCAGGTCCAGCTAAAGCAAGTGGAGATGGCCCCGCCCACTCTCTAACTCAGCAAGCGAGGAAGCTGCAGCCTCAGGTAAGTCCTGCTGTTGTCAGTAAACTTTTGAGGCCTGTTTTTCTGTTAACAATAGTGTCCTGGAATTTGTGGCATTAAGGGGTCAGCTTCCAGCCTTGCATAATGAGCAGCAGGTAAGAAGTGTCTCCATATGCTGTTCTGCAGTGTACTAAAGTCTAACTAACTGCTTGCATGCTATATAATCATATGCTTATCTGCACTGTGCCTGGTTATGATTGTTTCCTGCCTGAAACCAGTAGCCCTTATACAAATAGATAATTGGGCTAACATTCTCTTATGCTGACAAGTATTGTATACTGTCAGGCTGGGTGCTGAATTCAGGCCATTTACAAATAGGACACCAGTAGCCCTATTGAATATGGATCCCTGGGCTGGGGGGGCTGCTATCTGATATATACTTGCTATAAACATCAGATAATCCATAATATGTATTGCGCTATGTTTGTTCAGCATTCTATGTTTTGGCTATTACTCACATAGAACAGGTAGCCATAATGGAGGTCGAGCAAAGGTCTGGCTTAATGCTAGGGCCCGATATAAGCTTGCTCTATACAGCAGCTAATCTAAACTATGGACCTCATGTTTCTGTGATTATGTCTTTGCTCCTATTTTGTTCTACAGCTTAAGCTCTGGCTATTGCTCACAGGTAAAACATGGTCCTACAGGAGGTAGAGCACAGGTCTGGCTGGCTGCTAGGCCCTGAGACATACTTGCTCGAAGCAGCAGCTAACCTAACTATGTATTTCATATTGCTGTGATTGTACCTGTGCTCCTATTTTGTTCTACAGCTTAAGCTCTGGCTATTGCTCACAGGTAAAACGTGGCCCTACAGGATGTAGACCACAGGTCTGGCTGGCTGCTAGGCCCTGAGACATGCTTGCTCGAAGCAGCAGGTAATCTAACTATGTATTTCAGGTTGCTGTGATTGTACCTGTGCTCCTATTTTGTTCTACAGCTTAAGCTCTGGCTATTGCTCACAGGTAAAACGTGGCCCTACAGGATGTAGACCACAGGTCTGGCTGGCTGCTAGGCCCTGAGACATGCTTGCTCGAAGCAGCAGGTAATATAACTATGTATTTCAGGTTGCTGTGATTGTACCTGTGCTACTATTTTGTTATACAGCTTATGCTCTGGCTATTGCTCACAAAGAACATGTAGCCCTGCGAGATGTAGAGCACAGATCTGTCTTGCTGCTAGGCCCTGACACATGCTTGCTATAAGCAGCAGCTAACCTAACTATGTATTACATGTTTTCTGCAGTTTACGATTTGGCTATTTCTCTCATGGAACAAGTAGCCCTAATGGATGTAGAGCACAGGCCTTTTGAGTTCCTAGGCCCTGAGATATGCTTGCCCTAAGCAGCAGCTAATATAAACTACGTATTCATCTTACTGTGATTGAATCTGTGCTTATATTTTCTTCCGCAGTATATACCCTGGCTATGGCTCACCTAGAATAGGTAGCCCTAAGGTATGTATAGCACAGGCCTGGGAACGGCTAGGACCAGATTTACGCTTGCCCTAAGCAGTAGCTAATATTTTATGTATTGCATGTTGCTGTGATAATATCTGTATGCTCCTATTCTCTGCAGTATGATATGCTCTAATTATTGCTCACCTTGAACCAGTAGCTCTAATAGATGTAGATCACTGGACTGGGTAGCTATGAAGGTCTGATATAGGTTTGCTCTGACTGCAGCTAACCTAAACTATGCATTACATGGGGTTGTAATTGTTTCTGGGGTACATTCAGGTTTAATCCAGATGAGTACCTACATATGAAGGTCTTTTCATTTCATGGCATTGCTCCTGGGATAAAATAGGGCTTAATAAATTAAGCACTAGGCAATATTTTTTCCCGATGGCAGGTAAGCTTAACTTTGTCTTGATAAACACTACAGGAGTTCTGAAGCCTGTCTGTCATAAGGATTGCTGGGTTAACAATAACCACAGGTATGTACTACTTTTGGGACCATTTAATGTAAATTTTTCCAGATTCAGCAGCCTTGTATCACCGATCACTGCCTGAACGAATGGAGGACCAGATAATTGCTTTGCCCAGTCAATTGTGCGGTTTATTACCACCCACGCAGCTCGAGTTCTGGGGTCGGGTACTGTGCTCTACCAGGAGCTTAGGACACTAACCGAGGTACATATTATTATCACATATTTTAATATATGCTTGCACCATGGCCCACATCCGGCAGGGGGATTCTACTGCCTTCAGAACAAATGCTCAATTAATGGATAAGCTCCATAATACAACTGGTCTACCAAGCAACATATATGTTTGCATCTATAAGAGGGCCATAGGCAGGTGCATATATTTTAATACTAAGGCACGTATATGAGTGTGTATATATGTTTGCACAGATATCTATATATGATTTGTGTCCTTGGGATGGGTTCTTTTTTGGAACCAGAAACGTTGGCTCAATAAACCTATATTTTTATGCAACAGATTCCTGGAACAATCAGTACTTGAACTCTTCATCCATAAATTTCACTATAGCAGCCAGGACATCTGGCTAGTTTCTAGGGGTGCAACCTGTGGAAATTCCATATTCATAGGTTTAAGGAAGAACAAGGTATACAGTTCTCTATGCTTGGCTGAAGGATCCCCAGATGTATCTCTACCGTTTTCTAGGGTGACTCCTTGGTGCCTCCTACAAATTAGAGAGGGGAGCCACTACCCAGTGTTATTCCTATACTATTTCTACTGATATTCTTAATGTCAGGATAGATGGGACATTTTATCTGCCAATACAGGGTGTCTATAGAGACAGGGTACACATACGTATCAGGCCACTGGGAATTTGCATAAGATATATATTTCAAACCAAGGGTTTTCAGGCTATAGGAGTCCTCAAAGTGTCTTGTTAGTCCTTAGGGATGACCTCGGTTCAAGTCTGGCCCAGGATAGGGATATTCTGCTTATACTACCTTATACTATCAACAAAACAAGACGGCTTTGTGACTTAAGGCTCTGTGTCCAGAAGGCACTTATTTTGGGTCCATTTATTTTATTTATTTATTTATTTATTTTTTCTTCAATTTCTCAATCCCCTAGTTAGTGGGTTTTTCTTTTTTAGAATACAGGGCCAGCTGTTCTTCCACACCAGATAGGTATCTGATTGGACAGCAGATGGAGGCATCCTAGGAGCGTTAATTTATTTTTCGTCTCTATGTCTGTTCCCTCTTGGAACACCAGCAGTTTTGGATCTTTCCTCCTCACAGTTACATACTGCAGTTGCTACCTGTCCTATTGCTTCAGCCGAGAATGTACTTGGATCTTCTGAGCAGGATCAGAGTCTTCCCTTAAGTGGGACGGTTGCAGTCATTACAGTAGAGTGTAATCTCTTACCACTTCCAGTCATTAATTTCATTGGGAATGAATTAAGGATATTTTATGTATCTGTCCTACAGGTTTGTCTAGCGTCAAAGGGGAGGTTTGGAAGTATTTTTTATCTGTTTTGACCATGTCTGTCACATTGTTCCCTATACTAGGGGTATTACATTTACACCTGCTGAAAATTGTGTCTGAAACATTCGCACAGAGCTCAATGTCCCTTCCAGATACAACACTCCTATTATCCTAGTTTGTTCTCGGATTCACATTCCTGTGCCACTCCTGATACATATGATCCAGCATGACTCTAGTAGATCAGAGGCCCTTCTGACACTTACTGGAACATCCATAGGGTTCCTCCAGTTCCAAGGTCAGCCTCAACGATTAAATATGTAGTATAATTGATTCCACATATAAATGGGTCCCTTATGGGTAGAAAGAACACAGGTTTGTGGGTGACTGTAAACATTTATCCAGGGCATGTAATCTGCCTCCATAAATCTTGGAATTAGTCCTTTAGTTGCACGGTGGTTATTGGGATCTGTAACCTTAGGGGTATTCAGTTATACCTCTCAGAGTACTAGGTTGGGTCAACCAACAGGGGTTCTTTCTTAGGTACTGTAGTTGCTCAACTCTTTACAGTTAATTGAGTCTGCCTCATCACAGGATCTTACACAGTGTAAGGAATTCTAATCCCAATTGTTTTCTCAGGTGCCCTTGTCCGATCTTTAGGATCTGTTTTCTGTTAGAACAGTCCTGACTAACATGCATTCTGATATGAAGATATTTATGGTACTGGACTTGGGTACCTCAGGGTACATTGGATATCCTACATTTAGGGATATATCCTAAGCAGATCATTCCCATTTTGTGTCCGTTTTGGGTGCTTACAATTTGCACTGAAATTAGGCATACATGTGATGAATGCTTTTGGTGAGTAGGAGAGTAAGTATTTCAGCTTGCTGAATTCACCTTTTACAGGACTGTCTTCCTCTCTCTCTCTCTCTTCTGGAGGGTGAAGTGGTGGTTAGTGAGCTAACTTGTTCCTCACTCTCAGTGGGCTAACATCTCTCTCTCTCTCTCGCTCTCTCTTTTTCTCTATAGTGTAGGCTATATTATAGCTCTATTCTTAGCCTGGTGAACTTATTCTGGGGTTTTCACCTGGACTCTCTATTAAAGCAAGGAGTTTGCATGATGGTGGACTATCTAGTCAGAGATACTCCTTTCCTTATTACAGTTTCTTCTTAAAGCATATTCCCTCCCATGGGATAACGTTAACTTGCTATGTCCCATAACGTGATGACATGGAGTACGTCTAGGGAAAAAGGAAGATTATTTCATACTTACCGAGATCTTCCTTTCCTAGACGTACTCCATGTCATCACACCCGCCCCTTCTTTTCCGGTAATTTAAGAGCTTGTTACAAAGACGCCGGTAGGTGGGTGTGGTTGGCCTTTTAAAGGCTTGGGAAGGTTCCTTCTAATGGGAGCAGGGAGGAGGGGCTATCCCGTATGTCCCATAACGTGATGACATGGAGTACGTCTAGGAAAGGAAGATCTCGGTAAGTATGAAATAATCTTCCTTTTTCTTGGGAAATGTTACAAAATAAATTTAGAGAGTTTTATATTTTCAAATTAAAGAACATCTGCAGTTATATTTTAATGATGGCTCACTAGCTCTTGCGAGTAATGACCTGACTCAATTGATTAATATGCTTATAAAATGTCCTTATTGTAATAAAGTTAACTTTATATCTAGTAAGTTTCTTAATTTTCTTTTAAAATGGACAACCCTTTACAGCTTTCTGCTAGATGCTGGTCAAAGTTCCTGGATTATTCTATTACACCAGTCCAGCATCTTAAGTCTCTTAAGAGTTACAATATCAGGTTGGGAGGGAGAACTGGAGATTTCAACATTAAGGGGCCGATTCACTAAATTCGAGTGAATTCGAGTGAAGGATTCGAATTAAAAAAACTTCGAATTTCGAAGTGTTTTTTGGGCTACTTCGACCATCGAATGGGCTACTTCGACCTTCGACTACGACTATCGAACGATTCGAACTAAAAATCGTTCGACTATTCGACCATTCGATAGTCAAAGTACTGTCTCTTTAAAAAAAAATTCAACCTCCTAGTTCGGCAGCTAAAAGCTACCGAACTCAATGTTAGCCAATGGGGAAGGTCCCCATAGGCTTGCCTAAGTTTTTTTCATCGAAGGATATTCCTTCGATCGTTGAATTAAAATCCTTCGAATCGTTCGATTCGAAGGATTTAATCGTTCGATCGAATGAATAATCCTTCGATCGATCGCATTTCCTGCGCTAAATCCTTCGAATTCGAATTCGAAGGATTTCAATTCCTAGTCGAATATCGAGGGTTAATTAACCCTCGATATTCGACCATTGGTGAATCGGCCCCCAAAAGTTAATCCATAAGGTTTATGGTTCCTGTTATAGAAAAGTTGATAATCTTAATAATAGCTCATATTGCCCAAAATATGAGGCTGATAATGTGGACATGTTTCATTACTTCTGGTCCTGCCCTTAAATCCTTCAATTATGGGAGCAACTAGAAATTTTCCTCTTTCTCCAAACTATATCCAATGTTTGCTTTATGAGATTTACAGTAATTGAGGGTGATAGTTTTTTTTGACAACTCGGCCTTGAAATTAGAGCCTGAGTTTTGAATGTATTACACCTTTTCATGACTTCCTTTACTAGGAAACGTATTTCTCTTTATTGGATACAGAAGGAAGTCCCTACCTTAAAGGAAGTTGTTTTTTCTCTAAGCCTGTTATGTTTGCAAGAAGCTTTTAGATAAAATGTTGTGAAAGAAAAGTCCTCCTATTCTTTTTATTGTCTATGGTCCAGATACCTAGATTTATTTGATAAACCCAAAAAGGAATTGCTGACTAAATTAGAAATCATTAGGTCATCTGAACAAGGGAATTGAAAGTCAAAATATTTCCTGGAAATTTAAGTTAATTTCCATTTAATGTTCTAAGTGATTTTATGATTTTTTTTATTATTTCATGTATTTTTTCTTTGCTTTAGTGTAATTTTTATTTTGTTCAGATTTTTTTTTATGATTTAATTTGGATCTTTATTGCTCTGGGTTTGTTCACAAAGATTATCATTTGTTATTGCATTATTGCATTATTGCATTACTACATTCAATATTTTGGAATTTTGTTTATGTACTGCTCCATTGACTTGTTTATGAAAAATAATAAACACATTGTAAAAACAAACAAATTATGACAAATATAAATGGGTAATATGGGGTTAATATATGGTTAAATGTGTTACTCCTAATTGAAAAATGTTACGTTTTACTACAAAGTGTACGCAACCCTTTCACTTTTGCTGAATTTTATTTAATTTCTTTTCATTTGGTACAAATAATGGATCCCATATCTGTACTAACGTAGAAAGAGATCAGTACATACACATAAATGAAACAAATACATTTAATTTTAGAGCTATGTATTAATATAACCACATTTGCCATTATACTTTGCTGCTCTCAGTGTTATTAGGATAAATGGCTGTATCCTGATGGAACACAAACCAAGCAGAAGCAAAGTAATTTAAGGAACTACACGAGTACATTAACCAACAAATCAAAAACTAAACTTGAAACTATCTGTACAGTTATTGTTTTTTTGCAAACACATATGGTTTGTGCAATTATGCCAGCTTGTCGTTTTAAATGCATAGCCCTTTATAAATGGGTTTGTCCATAAGACCAAAGGGGCTAATGTACAGTAATGAAAGTTGCAAAATATGAACCACTTCTAGCAACCTATAAGGAGCAACCAGCATGTTGCATTAACTGATCAACATATGATTCATCAACTGTGAATTTCTTGGATTTAGAGATATGCATAAATGAAGAATTGTTACATTTTAAAACCTACTAGTGTATGTATGTAATTATGTACTCTGCACCAGTAATCATAATCCGGTATGGATGGATAATATCCCATATGGACAATTCTGTAGACTGAAGAAAAATTGCTCTGATATGAAGGAATTATATAAGCAATTAGATCACATAACAAATAGATTTAAACAAATAGGTTACAAACAGGAACTAATAAAGAAATCCAGAGAAAAAGTTACTAAATTAAACAGGGAGGATTTAATAAAAGGAAAGGAGAGAAAATTGGCAAAAGAAGAAAATACTTGCACATTTATTACCACGTATACTCCATATGCAAAAGAAGTCAGGAAAATTATGACAAGACACTGGAATATATTAAAACTAACAGGGAAAATTCCAGATCAACCACAAGTGGTTTATAAAAGAGCAAGAAACCTAAAACAAATGCTTGTACGCAACTATATTTCCACTGAAAAAACAAAAAGTAAGGAAGAAAGAAAAGAATGGAATGGCTTCTTCCCCTGTGCTCTATGCAAAGCCAGTAAATATGCCCAAAAAAAGAAAAATTTTAAATCTAACATCACAGATAAAACATACAAAATTAAACAGTGCATAAAATGCACTACGGAAAATGTAATATATTGTGTAGAATGCCCTTGTGGCTTATAATATATAGGAAAAACAAATAGAAAATTAAGGGAAAGAATTAATGAACACTTAGGGGCCGATTCACTAAATTCGAGTGAAGGATTCGAAGTAAAAAAACTTTGAATTTCGAAGTATTTTTTGGGCTACTTCGACCATCGAATGGGCTACTTCAACCTTCGACTAGGAGAAGTGAAAACACAATTTTATTAGAGATTTTATTGAAGCTTTTGTAAGTAGAAATAGGTAGAATAAAATTTAAACTTCAAGCGGTTGCCGAGGCAACCCGCCTCATAACAACCCGGAAGTGACAGAATTTGAGAGAGAGGTGTGGAGTGCACTGGTGGATTGCAACTCCACAGGAACTTGAGATTGGAACAGGAACCCGGAAGTGACATAGAATTTGAGAGAGAGGTTTGGAGTGCACTGGTGGAATGCAACTCCACAGGAACTTGAGATCGCTATGACGACCACAAGGGTAATCATAGGTAGAAAAGGGAAGCATGTAGCCAGGGATAGTATGCCAGCTGATTGGCGAAACGCAACCGCGTCAGGCAGGAAGTGATGTTACACAGGAAAAACAGGAAGAGCCACGAGGGGGATACACACGCCGGCAGGGCCCCCAGATGGAGAGTGCAACCTGCGCAAATATCTTTTCCTATGTGCAATCATTCTTCACACTAAATGTGAGTGCAAATTTGTTTTAAACGTTTCTATACATTTTAATAAATGGTGTTACACTATCCTGGCTTTATATCTCTTTATGGGAACATGAGGAGCTGACAGGAGAAGGAGGGAGAGACCTGCTAAACACTACGAGCCATATACTATACCTACAGTTTGTAAGTAGGCAATCCAGCCAAACGGTGGTGGAAAAATTGGAGAAACTTTGCATGTCACCAATAACAGTGGAAATTTAAAGGGAAATACAATACCTTGTAAAATGTTCTTCCACTTCCTGGCTTTAATCAAGATGGAAAAAGATAAAACAAGCAGTTCCAGTTGTTGTTTAACAGAACCATACACAATGTTGTGTGCCTGAAAGCTGCTGCCGTTCAATAACCCCCAGAAATACAGACAGTTGAATTTAAAATCACAGAATATTTGTGGCTAACAACTTATGAAGAAATGGTTTTCACTTCTAAATGGAAACATTCTCACCACTGCATAAAAACAGAACAGTCTCAGTGGTTTTGTTAGAAATTTCGAAGAATGATGTTTAAAAAAAACAAGCAAAAAACAATGCTTGAATACATGCCTTTAGATGAAGTACAAATGCCTTAGCCTATTACAGCCTATTTACATTGCATAATACAATATATTGTCATAATAATTGTATTATTAATAATTTGTATTTTCATTTATTTATAATTTCATTTTGTTTAATATACAAATTATTTCATGAAAGATGTGACAAGGGGACTCCTCAACTGTCCCTTCACTTTCAGCCATCCCACTCAACCCCATTGTTACATACCTTAATGAAACACCAAGGGACAGAGATGGGTAAAATGGCCACAGCATTTATTCACATTTTATCAAATAAATAGGACCTTTCCAGCCTCCAAGGCAATATTCAAAGCCAGAATTCTATAAGAGATTGCTACAATGCTCTGCTGCTCCTCGCTTGAGATCAGCACTGCATCATTGTATCCACTACTGATTATAAGGCTGCCTCTACCCATAGAGAGGATGGCCCCAAACCTGCTACCAGCCCCAAACGTGCTACCAGCAGGCACTGCATCTTCCACCATGAGAGAAGTTTAGCAGCCCTTAGGGCCGGATCTGCATCTTCGGCTTCCGCACCCCAACCCCCAAGCACGAATGCTGCAATCCTAATGCAGCCTGGGAGCCCTGTTGCCTGTCCTGAATTGGAAGTCTCGATAATAGGAAATCCAAGCAGGCTGTCACCTAGCACAAGTAGTAGTAATGTTTGTAGCAATCAACCCACAGTGCTGTCACAGGAGAGAACCTCCTTTTTCCCTCTTCTAAATCTACCTGTGCAGTTCTCTGGCAGGGTACTACCACTGCTGTGACAAATAAAACATAAAATACATTGTCATATATCCACAGTTTTTATCCAGAGGAAGGCAAAAAACCAGAAGTCGGTGCCAATTATGCCTCAAGAGGTAAAAAAAAGCCTTCGTGACCCCAATGGTGATTGGAAACATTCCCTGGATCAAGCATTTGAACTTCATTTAACATTAATTAATACAGTGCAGATTCTCAGTTTTATACTGTATAAATGTACTGAAACAACACTATAACAGTGCTTGTAGGAAAACATCCACAGGATAGAATAAAATTGGTCAGTAGCCTTATGGTATAAATGTTTTTTTTAAATATCATATGTATGCAGAACATAAAGAAATATATTCCTTTATTGAAATACCTTTAAATAATCTATGGCCTTTCAAGGGAAACTTGATTACATCTTGAATACCTGCTTTTATTGTCAGCCTGCCCATCTGCTCTGGGGGCCCTCAGCTGACCCTGGCCAGCACATGCCCAAGATTATGTCAACCAACCACTTACAATGCTTCTTCCATAGCAGCTTATCCGCTCTATTGAGACCTCCCTCCAGCCACACATGCCTAGCACAGAGGGTAAGGTCAACCATCCACTCTACCATGCTGTTGCTGTAGCAGCCCATCCTCTGCATAGAGACCTCCCTGCAGCCGCACAAGCCTAGCTCATAAGGACCCAGCTCAGAGGGAAAGGTTGACCAACCACTTTTGCTTAAGCCTTGATATTTACGTCACTGTAGTGACAACTAGCCACAGAAAGAAATAACTGATAACCTTGTCATGACAGGGATGGGGGTATTAGTTTCTCGCTTGCTTGTACCTTTTCTCCTCGATTGCCCCCCAATGTGACCATAGAATGTTATATTGACAATGGGAAACTGCTGTCTGGCAGAAAATCAAAACTAGGCTCTATGAAAATGTAGGCTAGCATTGTGCCAGGGAAGTGATCTTAAATATACAGTATACATATTTTAAAAAGCTACAATAAGCAGGCCAGTATGATATAATCTTGGGGCTGCTAATCCTATATAATTGCACAGATATGGTGAAATTGCATCCCCCCCCCCAACATTGTGCTAAGTGTACGGTATTTTCGCAGGTGCTGTGGATTTTATACAAACTTAAAGCATGAAGTAAAATTACCCCTTTTTCCCGTCATAAAAATTGTCGCTCATCACAATTATTTGGATGTCTATAGACTTTAATGCATTTAGACAAAATATGCATGCAGATAAAAATTGATCGAATTTGACGCCCGTTGTCTTAAATGCATATTGCAAATTTTTCCCCGTTTCGCAAATGTCACGGTAAATTCACGAATTTTCCGGCAAAACAAAATGGGACAAATTGGTCCATCACTACTTGCCAACATTCAAACACGATATGCCATATTGGGCTACCTGAAATGTCGGCCACCCAATCAATAGGGGTCGAGTGGGTATGTGTAACCAGGCAGCTAACCAGACATCTGTGACTCATTAAAGCCCTGTAAAATTAGAGGTCAGATTTTGAAGACAGGCTGCTGAATCAAGTAACTATATCTATAGAAATACTGTGTAATACGCAGACTTAGTAAAGAAAAGCCCAAGAAATTTTCTGTATTTAGATTTTTCCCAGTTCCCAAATGAGCCCCACTACCCTTTCTGCATACTATAACTCTTTTAAATTCAAATAAATAGGTGTCCTGTACTTCACAACGGTTCTTGACCAGGTATTAAGTGCAAGGCTACATTTCCATATTGTGCCTGTTTGACATAAATTTTGTCAAGGGTAAAACCTGTTCTATTTACTGACAGCACAGTTTATTACAGCTAGACTGCTCTGTGAAATTGAGGGGAATTAAATTTGAAACCCATGGCCAAGCTGAGTGTTGACCATTTTTTCACCTACACCTAACCACCATTTACGGCCTTGCACAAAATGTTGCACCTACAGTAAATTGTCTGTATTATAGTGAATTTCAGGGGCAAAATATTGCATCTAATTGCACAAATTTTTTGCACAGGCACAGACTGGTAGGAAGGAAGCCCTAAGATTCTCCCTCCAAGCCCTAGTAGCTCTTGGACATGTTAGTGCCTTATTTAAATATGACTATGAAGATTTTCATTCATCCAGGTCATAGTATATCTAGTATAGGTCAATCTAAAAACAACTGGACTTGCTGAGTAATCAATGAAGACGTTTCACTACTCATCCGAGCAGCTTCTTCAGTTCAACTGACTGGTGTGGGAAGTTCTCGGCATATAAACTCTTCCACTAATCCATTTACAATGGCATATTGCAACTCTTCAAAGAGGTGACATCTGAAGAAACTTACAGAGGTGTTGATTCTGTGTAGTTGTGATAGGATTATCCAATGTGTCATGCAACTCCTACATACAGGTGTTACTTGTGAGAGTTGCATGAATGGATGTGTGAAGTGTTCTGAATCCGCCGGGGTATAGATGTTAGAACAGCATTGTATGTAGCAGACAGGTGGTGTCGAAGGCCCCCACCTCTGTTCAGAGATGGTCTCTCCACCTTGACATGAATCGCCTCTTTCACGCCTCGTTCAAACCAGCGGTCTTCTTTATCCAAGATTTGGACCTTGCTGTCTTCAAAGGAGTGTCCCTTGTCTTTTAAGTGTAGATTGACCTATACTAGATATGCCTTATTTAAACTTTGTTCCTTGTGTAATTTCACTTGATGCTGCTATAAGATTGCCAGCAATCTCAGCCACCTGTCAGCAGAGACAGATCAATTTTCAGCAACAAAAACACATCTGTGCTACATTAAGTTCTCTGACTCTACCCAAGGGAAATGACCATACTGCAGGTTTATACTTCTTCAGTAGAGAGAAACTAGCTACATACCCTCTGCCAAATTGTAGATGAATAAGACAAAGCATGGTCAGAATGATATTTTGATTATTAAGAACAAGATAAGTATTGCAAATAAAAACACAACAGGTATAGACTTAGGGGGCAATGTCATGCATTGTTGGTACATTAGGTACAGACTTGGGGGAGGGGCAATGCTGGTGGCACCACAGGTACAGACTTGGGGGGGCAATATACTGGTGGCACAACAGGTACATACTTGGGGGCAATATGCTGGTGGCACAACAAGTATAGACTTAGGGGGTAATGTCATGCATTGTTGGCACAACAGGTACAGACTTGGGGGGGCAATGCTGGTGGCACAACAGGTACAGACTTGGGGGACAATATGGAGGCACAACAGGTACAGACTTGGGGGAGATATGCTGGCACAACAGATACAGACTTGGGGGACAATATGGAAGCACAGCAGATACAGACTTGGGGGACAATATGGAGGCACAGCAGGTACAGACTTGGGGGAGATATGCTGGCACAACAGATACAGACTTGGGGGACAATATGGAGGCACAGCAGGTACAGACTTGGGGGCGATATGCTGGCACAACAGATACAGACTTGGGGAGCAATATGGAGGCACAACAGGTACAGACTTGGGTGGCAATGCTGGTGGCACAACAGGTACAGACCTGGGGGGGGCAATATGCTGGAGGCACAACAGGTACAGACTTGGGGGCGATATAGTGGCACAACAGGTACAGACTTGGGGGTGATATAGTGGCACAACAGGTACAGACTTAGGGGGCAATATGAAGGCACAACAGGTACAGACTTGGGGCCAATATGGAGGCACAACAGGAACAAACCTGGGGACTAATATGGAGGCACAACAGGTACAGACTTAGATGGATAATAGTCCTACAGAACGGGGGGCTGATTGAAGCCCTTGCCTAGGGTGCCAAACCACCGTAGCCCGGCTCTGTGCAGCAGGTCCTGGCAGAAGAGAGAAGTCTGTCAGAGAGATCTAAGCAGTGGACAGAGAGAGACTAGAGAGCTATTGGTGTGAGAGGCTCAAGAAAAAGCAGTCATTTGGATCAGGCTGGCACAAGGAAGCCAGATACTTTGCCTGGAGTGACAGAGAGTGTGAAAGGAATCCAGACTGGAGGAACAACCAGCAGGAGATACCCATCTGAGGAGCCAAATGGGCTGGTAGTTGCACTATATGTTAGTGTGCTAGACACACCTGAAGAGAAACTGTAAAGCATCAGAAGAGGATTTTGAGTAAGTATCCTGTTTAAAGGGACAGCACATGAAGATGCAGAGACTGTTTTGTGGAAGAACATTAGAGGATTTTGCCTTCTTTTAGTTAAGTTAGTGCAAGTGAGTTAGTGAGGCCCACCTGGTTAGGAGTACTATTTATATTAGTTGGCCATTCATTTTAGATAAAAAGTTTATTCAGTTTAACCAATACTGTGTGTGCATTATTACTGTGTTGCTAGTGGGGCCACCTGTAGGTGCATTCCCGGATCCCACTAGGTAGAGGCACTGCGCTAGTAAGTACCAGGTACCCAGTCTCTCCCAATACTACTGCGGAGTGGCTCAGGTTTGTCCTGTGCCATCAGGTAAGCACCACACATGGAGTATAACACTGACAAAAGGGTGTCACAATTGTTACATTAACTTTTTCTTTAATTTGATATATTATAGGAAAGGTCTTATTTTTTATGTGATTTACAGCAATTCTATTTTTAAGTTTAGAAAGAATGTTTCATTATTTCTAATTTTAGTGGTTTCAGATGTCTAAAGGGTTCAAGACAACATAGGTAACATAAGCTTATGAAACAAAAAATATATAATTCCAAGTACTAAAATTAAAGTTTCAGTGACACAAACTGCATGAGGTTTGCATATCTGTAGCAGCAAGCAGTATTCTTTTTTGTTGTTGCTTAAGCATGTTTCTGCAATTGTAAAAACATATTAAACAATGTATAAAGTCTGACACACACCCACAACCTGAATCACTGATTAGTATAAAGAAAATGCAAAGCTATTTAGATTTAACAATATATATCTAATTCCAAATTCAAGCTCCGTGCAGAGAGCTGGGAAAGGGAGAAGAGGAAGTCTTTATCCTGGGAATGTTTATCACTGGTTTTATATTAATGCACAGATGATATTTAAGTATTTTGTTGTACTATTGCTGCAAATGGTTTCCTACGGTGCCTTCAAAGCCATATTGGAGTCGCATACTGAAGGCGATATTTTGAAAAACAATAAGTCTGTCTCTCTCAATTGAGACTCCTGGTGCTTTTAGAAAGCCTTGTAGTGAAGTGCAAGAAAGGAACCTAAAATCATCCTGACATGGTTGCTTAACAAGCTGTGGTATTAGCTGCCAGCTTAGAAAATTTGTTCTGTCACCCACAGGGTTGATGATGGCAGTCATCTTAATTAGAATATAGGATCAAAGCACCAGGTGAAGTAGACTTTGCAATGGCAGACAGGAAAGCCATGTAAGAAAATTGCCATGCCCTCTGATTATTGAGCAGCTATAAGCAGCTGCATCAGTGACCAAATTATACATTGGGAAAGTTTATGCTTCTATACACAGCCTGTAATTGAACAATGTCATTGCCAAGTATCCCTACTGCCTGAAGAGAGGTGAAAAAAGTAATTATTTTCCCCAATTTATTTAAGAGATACCTCACAATCCAAAATTTACCATAGAGTGAAGGATACCAGAAGAGCTAAAATTTGTTCCAATTAGCATGGAGAAAACTTTCTGCTGTGCCCGGTGACTGCTTAGTAGAAATATGTTGTAATTCCTGGCTCATATGACCTTGAAAGGGATTTGTGAAACTTTGGAAAGTCTGGACTAGTTCCAAAACATTGCCTTCTTTTTAATAAATCCCAAATAAAAGGTTTGACAAAAAATACTGCTATTATCTAGCTGCTTGTCTACAAGCCGTACTGAGCTGATCATATGTTCTGCAAGATAAAATATGATTTTGGAAAATAATGCTCTCTAACAAAATGATTTATATTTGTATGTTTACAAAATCAAAAGGATCAATGTTGAGCTTTACAGCTGTGTGAATATTATTGGAGACATTTCACTTGTGCAATGACTCCATGGGATTAACGTATTGAAAAAAAAATAAGGACAAAGAAAAAAAAATATGCCCCTCCCCATAATTTAAAGGTATGATTGGCATTGTGATTGCTGATCCCCTTCCTTTCTGAAGCTCTTCCCAAGTGCTGTGTCAGGAAAGCATATTTTCAACACCATTTTTGGAAATACAGGTATGGAACCTGTTATTGTTATTATTATTATTATTATTAATTATTATTATTAACATGTGCTCGCCGTTTGCGAATGTGCATGGTGGGCCTGTCGTTCATGCATGCGATCTTTGGGCCTGTCTTTCGTGCATGTGCGTGGTGCGTCTGCCATTCGCACATGCGTACGGTGCACCGGCTTTTGCGCATGCGAGCGGGGGCCTCCGAGGTACAGAACCAGGTGGGCCCCAACTGCGCCAGTCCGACGATTAATACTGGTACAAATGGTAAGGAAGGCTCTGTGCAAAAATGTAGCATATGGTATTGCATTTGTTATCTAGAATGCTTAGGACCTGGGGTTTTCCGGATAACAGATCTTTCGGTAATTTGGATGTTCTTATCTTAAGTCTACTAGACATCCTGTAAACATTAAATACTGACTTTGCTTCCAATAAGGATTTTTATATCTTAGTTTGGGTGAAGTACATAGTACTGTTTTATAATAATAGAGAAAAGGGAAATTATTTTTTAAAATGTGGAATATTTGAATAAAATGGAGAGATGGCATTTCGATAATTCAGAGATTTCTGGATAACTGGTTTTAGGATAACAAAGCCCATACCTGTACTTGGGTTGTTGTAGATGTACAACGATTATTAAATAGAATTCCTCCAACAATTTATTAGACAATGGGACACCAGAAATCCATAGCAGCAAGAAAACCATTGACAAAAACTAGACAATTACTTTAACATGCAAATAACCTTGAAATTCTTGTTAAACAATGTTATAATCCAACATTTATTGGATGTTAATCAATCAAAACACAGAACAAGGCCTATGCATATATGTTACATCACTTCTGAACTAAAAATTCAATTTATGGGTGTTGGTATTGTAACCGTTTGAACGCCTTCTCCTGGCATAGACAGGTGCAAAGCAGTATTGAAATCCACGCAAAACAAAACAAAACAAAAGCTGGCTGGTAATGTGAAACTGGCCGCAACCAGTTTTATTTGTCTGGTTGGCAGGTGAGGGAATCAAAGCAAACAAATAAACGAAAATAAAAACATTGCCAGCCCGTCACTAGCTATACATTCAGCTTCCAAATAACTAGGTGAGGACCTAATGCCCAGCACCTAAAGGGAACATGTCACGACCGGCACCCAATACCAGAACAAGTGCCAAGCACCCTGGTCTTGGCTCGGCTTCACCAGTAGTGTGACCACCGTTGGGCTTCGGGAGGATCCCTCAGCTTACTTGGGTGCCACCTGGACTTAACGAGAGGTACAAAGCAAGATGTTCTAGCTGGCAAAGGGGCATGGCTGTTAGCAGAGTCTTTTGGGCCGAAGGTCACGGTACAAATGGAGCAGGCAAGAGAATCGTCAGACAGGCAGGGTCGAGGCAGGCAGATATCAAGAATTGTCAGGCAGGCTGGGGTCAAACCGGGTTGTCAATCAAGGGGTTAAGCAGGAAGAGTTGTCGTAGGCAGGCGAGGGTCAGGATACAGAATGCAGAATAGTCAGGAACAGGCTGGGTCAAACACGGGTAATCAAACAGACTAGATACAGAACAGATCAGACGCACAAGGCTCAGGAACCACTAAAAACAAGTTCTATCACGAGCATCAGTCAGCAGTCTGAATGGGTCTTTTATAGGGCAAGAATACCACGCCCAAGAATATGCGCTTTCACGCCAGAATGTGCTGGCGCAATCATGCCAGCGTGCCTGCGTGCCGTGCACGCCCTAATGGTGCTGTGAGGAGGAAGGAGAAGGAGCGCGGTGGCGTGGCGGCCGCCGTACCGCTAGACCACCAGGTATTTTTATTACAGAACAATTTCTGTAGCACAACACATACTCACATGCATCTGGTTCTCTAATAGACCTGCACTGCCTGCTTTTCCCCAGGATTGAGATAGAGAGAGACACCCAATACTTTACCCTACTTAAGGAGAGAAAACACCTTTTCCTCTGTCAGGTGTTGGACAGACCCAGACTATCCATCTGGAGTAGGATCCCGCCCAACACTCACCACTTCAGTAAACCAGGCCATTTTCTGGCTATTACAGTTATCCTCAGATGTGAAAAATCCATTCACTGCAAAAATGCACATTTGCCTGGTTGCTTACAAACAGTAGGCCAGAAATCTGGATGATACGTACATCCCTTCAACCAGTTTCCCAGCATTTCCATTACAGTACATATCATGGTTAAAGCTATGCATAGCACATAGTTTTATTGCCAACACAATTTCCAGGTGTACTGCACAGTGCTTGGATTTGGCCTTTCATTGACCATATTGGTCTAAACTGTGATACTGATTTTTTTCCAAGCAATAATCTTATGACCTGTGAGGGCACTGGCAGTGCCCAGATGATTAGCATTAAGGAAAATGGAAGGGCAATAATGAGCATTTTGCTGCCTGCCCACCAAGTTATACCCATGCAAGGAGTGGTTGCTCCATGTGCCTATCTGTTGTTACAATAAATCAAGATCACATTTTTTACCAGTATACTAACCAGTATAATTAAACATTAAACATTCTTTAATACGCAGACAAGAAAATTGAAAATATTTATATTTTAATGAATTAAATGAATCAAATAAAGCTGGTTTTGAAGTGTGCATCAAGCATGTACATAACATTAACTAGTCATTTGTTTAGTGAAGTATTTGATTTAATTTCTGAGCCTTTGTGGGTGGCAGAAGAAATTGCCTAGTTCTTCTGCTGATTATATCACACACAGTTGATTAAATAAGCATTCAGTAAGTCGTTGATTGACTGATTTGTATAAACCAACTACTTCTGAAAGTGAGGGGTTATTTATAAAACAATGCTAAACCGATCCACTTATACGTCTAGACATATGGATAATTAAATTAAGCAGAAACCATGCTGCAGATCACAGCTATTAAGAGGGATGAAGTGTATCATTTTAAACTTGTGAAAATGCCAATTCAGGTATGGCCTGTGTATATCATGTATCTGTCATCACAGTCACAGCCAACAATATGGATAACATTATTATTATCTTTTGTTTCTAAATTGAGTAGGTCTATAATACAAAGCTCAAGCCATGTGCTACAGGAATCCTACTGTATTTTGGGATTTAAAAAAATGAAAAGCTCAACATCTAATACAGACAGATGCAATGCATTTTGTAGTCTAGAAACATATTTTTATTTGATGCAGGGATTTTAATATGGAGTGCAAAAACAATACAGCATGTACAATGTTCAAAGCTGTTGCAGAGCATGTGTTAATTTTTAAAGAACCAGTAGACCTTTGTCAAGGATTAGGTAGGGGGAGCTGATGAGGGAAAGGTGAGTCCTTGAGGCAGGGCTGCATGAGCCAAAGGGAACACAGCAAGGAAAGGCAGGAATGGGGTGATGAGGGTGATGGTTCAGACTGGAACTGACCATGACAGGAACAGACTGGATGGGATAGGACTTGCGGCCGTAGATTGGGAGCTGACTGAAAGGATAGTGCAGGATGGTGTGGATGAAGATCGGATCAGACTGGGGACAGAGTAGCAAGAGAGCTGGAGCAGAAGAGGACTGAAAAGCAGGATAGCAAGAGTACTGGATAGCGAGAGGACTAGAATGGAAAGCAGGAGAGGACTGGAGCGGATAGCAGGAGAGGGAGGAAAAGGCAGAGCAAGATACAGAGCGAGATGAGGGATTACAAGGTACAAGGCAGGGTCAGGAAGCAAGAATCAGGAACAGACAAGGCATGGTCAGTACAAGGCAGGGAAAGGTTTGGAGTGAGAAGCAGAGCAAGATACAGAATGGCAAGGAAACGAGGGCAGGGCAAGGTTGAAGCAAGGTTAAAAGCAGGACTGGAGCAGAAGGCAAGGCAGATCAGGGCAAGGTAAACAAGACAAAGTTCAGGACAAGGCAGAACAAGACAGGGAAGGGTTCAGACAAGATAAGGCAAGGTAAGACAGGGAGAATACAAGGCAGAAAGAGGCAAGGGAGAATCACAGGGAAAAGGACAAGAGCTGGAACAACCTAGCTGCCACAGTACTAGGAAGGCCAATAATGCTCCAGCAAGGAGTATTTGGAGGGCTGGCCTTAAATAGGGCTGAGTCAGCCCTGATTGGCTGACTGCAACCAATCAGGCTGCTACTGGCTGGGGCGCCAGTGGTTAAGGCGGAGAGCCAGGAACCCAAAGGTTCCTGTCTCAAATCCCAACCTTATTGTTTTCATTTTTTTGTTTCATAGAAATATTAAGTGCATTTTTCATTTGCTGTATTCAACAAGTTTCTTTAAAAGTAGTAGTGGTTTATCTCAATATTTGAAAACACACATTGATTATTATGAAATTTTACTGTAAATGCTGGTACTGCCAGTTCTCAGTTCCAAAAATGTTCTTTTGTGCATTTACAGGCCTACAACTGCTATATGTGGTGCTTTCAAACTTTTTACAGTTAAGGGAAGAGCCAGGGGGATTTCAGACACTTCTCCACTTATAATATATGAGATTCCTTCTTGCATATTAAACAGTATTTAAAAATGTCTTCAAGACCCTAGCAACCTTGAGGCTGTTTTCATTTCTATAACAAGTACGCCACTGATTCTTTTCTTTTCCTATCAAAAACCCAATACTTATCAATAAATATTGCCCTTTTAAATCTTTTACCTTGAGCCATCATTTGTATTTATCTGTATCTACTATCTAACGGGCAATATTTAAGAATTCAGCATACTGTAAATCCACACCCTTCCAAAAAAAAAAAAAATGAGTGTGCAAGCTGGGGATCACATTTGCTTGTTTACTGCATTCTAATGCAACATTTCAGGGCTCTCTTCCTCACTTGATGAAGAAAACAGTGAGGTCACTGATAAAGACTGATATTCACCATTAAGAAGTTATTAGCTGTTGGTAAGGTGAAGAAAAACAAGATATTCTTCTAACTTGCATGTCCTGTCTGTTCTATTCCTGTGCTTGGCTTTCCTGCCTGTTCCCCAGTACCTGCTTGCTCCTCAGTCCTCAGTTGTCAACATTGATGCACACTCCACTCAGCCCCTGGACTCACGCATTGCGAAAACATGTCCCTGGCATGTATATAACTATTGTGACTCGGGAGGTCTGTATGGGGTTGCATGCCCGTAGTTCCTCCACTGCCTTGAGACCAACAGCCATGTTATGCTGTCATATAATATGTCACTTTATTACTGCTGTAAAGGTGAGCACATGTAGATATTGTTTGCCTGGTGCTGCCTAGAAGTTTTCTTTATTGGATTTATTTTATTTTGTTAGCAATATAAATTTTCTGTAATGCTACTTAATACTGCTTTGTTGTCTTCATATATTAATTGTGGATTTGTTTTGGATTTCTTTCAGATATGTATATCTTTAAATATATGTCAAAAGCCATGATTCTTACTTTCATTTGAATATATTTTTGCATCATAGAAATTTACAGTTATTGGCATGAAGCTTCAGTGGTGTCTGTTTAGTTGCAAGCTACTTAACTAAATAATTTACGATGTTTCTCTGTCCATAATGTACATGGAAATACAGTAATCAAATGAGATTTAGGCACTAAGAATCTTTTCAAGTTACCTAATTGTGTGCTAGCCATTTGCTATTCAGTTCAGCTGTAAATTAATGTCTGGATTTTGTTCGATCATGTCATTGTTACTGAATAATGAAGATGATGGCACACCAACCAATTCTGACAAAACAGTCTGAGTTCATTATAACCTATTGCTGTAACTTTATGTTGAAACAGATTTATATATCAATTGTCATGAAATAATATGAAATGCAATATGCATAAAAAAGATTGCTACACATTGTAAAAATTCTGTTTTAGCTACCTTCTCCTCACACCCCGATTCTATAAATAAATAAAAAAAAATTGAATACATAAAAAATATAATATTTTGGAGATTTATACGATGAGACAAAAATGTGCAGATAGTGCCACATAACTGAATCAGGTTTCAGGCGACCAGGGCCATGACTGATGTCTCTCAGCTATAGAAACAACTTCAAGCAAAGGTGAAAAGACTAAAAAAAAAGTATTGAAGTAATTGGCATGTCCATCTTCAGTTTTCCTTGCTTATGACAGCCTTTCAAGAATGTTACTTTGCTCAGCCAGGTAAAAAGGGTACATCCTTTTTCTGACAACCCATAGATAGGCTGTCCGCTACCATTGCACAAATTATTGACATGCCTAAGCTTCAAGACAATGGGAGTGAAGAGTGGACCCAAGCTGGAAGGGGCAGTTTACCTTAAAATTAACTTTACTATGATGTGGACAAAACAGAGGTTAACATTTTTCAGCTGGTATTCATGATTTATTTTATATCATTAATAACTCATTTGCCTTTTTATTTAACCTCTCACCAGACTGAATTTAAAGTATTAATAAGGTTTATTTTGATTAATAATAAATAATTATGATCTATTACAGACAGGGCAGGCACTAGAGGACAATGCAAAGCACTGAGTTTCTGTTGGCATGAGTAAAAGTGGTTTGAATATGCACACATAGGCTCCACACTACATTAGTCAATTTGAGAGCTTATCCTACTCCTCACTTCCATTAGGGGGTCTATAGAATATTCCTACAATTAATTTGCTGGATTCTTTACAATCATTGAAGAGCTCCACCAATAATACTTCAGCCCCCTTATTTTCTAACATGACCTCCTCCTTTATATTAGCTTTTAAATCCTCCCCTCCTCCTTCCCTATTGCCATCCACCTAACCACCACCCATATTAGAGATCCTGCCTCCCAGGGTGCTCTGAGAGTCAGCCTGCTCCATACTCATCAGTTAAGAGCTGTCCTCCCCAGCATCTTCAGCCAAAATGGCAAATCTGTTTCTTTGGAGGAGCTGTGGAGCAGCCCTACTACACTTCCATCCTCTACTTCCCCTCTTGACTGTCAAACCCCTTTCTCCATCATTAGCCTCCACTGCCCCATCTCTACCCACCACTACACTGGTCCCTTCCAGTGGTTGCTCTGTGAACATCCTTTCCTCTCCCATGTTTTCCACTACCCTCAGTGCTGCAAGTTCCATAGGCTCCAACAAACCAGCATTTACTCATAACATCTATAGAGGCACTCATATGCCTGATAATAAAGGGTATTCTTGAACCAGAAAAGTCTGTTCTAAATGTTCATATGTTTCTTATGTATTCTGTGTAGTATAGTTTTTACTACTAACTTACGCTGTGTAGATTGCAATTAAAACATTCTGCCATCTCAGATGTTAATTCTGAAGCAATAAATGTATTTTGATAGTTTTATTAATGATGTGTAGGCAGCCATCTCATGTCATTGCCTGATCCTGAGTTTCCAAAAAATGCCACTGCTTTCAGATAATGGACGGGGAGTGACTTAACCTCCCCTAACATGGGAATGCGGCAGCTCCCCTCCCCCCTGTTTGATGTATTTTTTTACTTACCTCGTGGAGTTTCTGTTAAAAAACTTACCTCTCTTCCGATTGGTCAATTTTCAATCCCAAGCCTTCTGATTGGTTGATTCAAAAAAGGGGCGTGGCTTCGCAGGAAAAGCCGCGAAGGCCGGCTATAAAAGGACGAACCGGCGAACACTCTTCATTCTTCGCCGGCAGCCGACGTGAGAGGATCGTCTTGGAAATGGCTGAAGAGAATCCCGACGGCAGACTTCGCTCCTTCAGCAGTGCCAGCTCGCATCATTGACGACGACAGCGGTGACATCACTTCCGTCTGCAGAGCCTCCAGGATCGCCGTCAGAGGAAGCTACGTCATCTTCAGGAGCCGCATCTGACGTCGCCATCCAGCGCACCCCAGCTTCGCGCGGACCAGGAAAGAGGCGGATCGTCGCCGTCAAGAGGAACACCAGAGGGAAACAAGCGGCGAAGAAGAGAACTCAGATGACGTCAGCAGTCTCCGCCAAGAAGAGGATCGTCGCTGACCCGCCGCAGACAGGAGTTTGGCCGTCGGCTTCCCCCCCTTCATCGCGAGCGAGTTCCACCGCTGTTGCAAGTGGTGGGCCGCTCCATCAAAAGAGCATTAACACTTTAGGGCCCTTTCCTTCCGCAGGGTCCGGGGGAGGTCCGGCAGCCGACGGCTCCTATGAGGGGCACCAGGTCAGCAGGGGCACCAGGTCAGCAGGGGCCCCCAAAGCCGGCCAGAACCGGGGCCCTCCAGCTGTAACACTATAGGGCACCCGGTTCTGCCACCTGCCATCAGGGGTCATTCATCACCATCTGTCACCCACAGCGCACCCCAGCCTGCTGGTTTCACCCCTCAGGAGGAGAGTCAACCCATCCAAGTGATTGGTAACTATGCTGCCACTGATGTCATAAAATCTTTGTTAGCTTTGTTAACCCCTGGTGCGGCGTCAACGCATATAAGCACAGGGGCTGTGTCTTCTCAAGTAGCTGAAACTGCTTTTAGAGATTCAATACTCTGTGATGCTACACCTTTGGGTTTGCACTTGCCACAGGCCATAAAGGAAAAAATCACAAAAGGGGAGTATATTGACTTGCTCTCACTGTTGCCATCATCAAAGGAATTTTTAGGCAAGCAAGTTAAGCAGTCAGATCCTGAAATGGACAGACGTAGGCCTGTGGCAAGGACATTCACTAATTGGTTACAGGCATTTTGTATTTATTCAAATGTATTGTGTGAAAAACACCCACAATTAGGCCCAGGCCTATTTAAACATATTGACATTATTTTGGAAGCATATAAAGCCTATGGGGGTATTTCCTGGTTTTTGTATGATGATAGATTCAGACAGAAGATGTCCATTCAGAGGTCAATATCTTGGGGTTCAAAGGATATTGACCTTTGGATGGGAATGCTTATTCCCAAACAGCCATTAGTTCCATTACGAACAAGACTCCTGTGAAATACAATGCTTGCTGGGCATTCAATGAGTCAACTTGCCGCTTTCAGGCAAGCTGTAGGTATAAACATGAATGTGCTCATTGTGCTGGCAACCATCCTGCCTTTCGTTGCATCAAACGATTTGTTACAAAACATAGTGGTAGGGACTCCAGTAAGTCAGATAACCCCAGTGAGGTTACCAGAAATGCGCCAATACCTAGAGCTATATCCAAAGCGCCAGATGGCGTGCCTCTTAGAGAAGGGTTTTGAAGTTGGCTTTTGGATACCATCAGCAGATTCTGTAACCCTCATATCATATCCCAAGAATTTAAAATCAATTGAGCTAAACCCAAAGGTAGTTAAAGAAAAAATTGAGAAGGAGCTTAGATTGGGCAGAATTGATGGCCCGTTCGATGATCCTCCATTTGAGGATTTCAGAGTTTCACCTTTAGGACTTGTACCTAAGAAGGAGCCAGGAAGCTATCGCTTAATTCACCATTTATCATATCCTTCGGGGGCATCTGTCAATGATGGAATTGGTCAGGAGTTATCTTCAGTTTCATATACGACTTTCGACCAGGCAATATCGATAATTCAAGAATTTGGTCAAGGTTCATTATTGGCTAAAAGTGACATCCAATTGGCTTTCAGGCTACTGCCCATACACCCTGACTGTTATAAGCTTTTAGGCTTTCATTATGAAGGCAGTTTCTATTTTGACAGATGCCTCCCAATGGGCTGTTCCCTTTCCTGCTTTTATTTTGAAGCCTTTGCATCCTTTTTGCAATGGGTAGTTCAATGGGAAACTGGTTCTAAGGGGGTTATTCATTATTTAGATGATTTCCTATTTGTCGGTCCTGCAGATTCTAGTTCATGTGGAATTTTGTTAAGTACTTTTACGTGGTTTGCTAGGAAATTTGCCATTCCACTAGCTGTTGAAAAAACAATACCCCCTACTACAACTTTGGAATTCCTTGGTATTCAGATAGATACTGTAAATCGTGAATTTCGCTTACCCGAAGGAAAAGTAGCTAAGCTGAGAAGCATTCTAAACGCAACTTTAAAATCTAAAAAGGTTAAATTAAAACACATACAATCCTTGATCGGACATCTGAATTTCGCTACACGGGTTATTCCTATTGGTCGGGTTTTTAACAGGAGACTTATTGCACTTACGTCTGGCCTAGATAATCCTAACTGGCACATAAGAATCCCTCAGGTGGTTAAAGACGACCTGATTGTTTGGCAGGAATTTCTAGAGAATTTCAATGGCATTTCTTATTGGCAAGGAGAATTGTTTGAGAATGCAGCTTTGAATCTGTATACAGACGCCGCGGCTTCAGCTGGGTTTGGTGCTATCTTTGGCACACATTGGATTGCGGATGCATGGCCATCTTTCTGGGTAGAACTCAACCTTACCAAAAATCTAGTGTTACTGGAATTTTTTCCACTGTTAGTTGTTTTGGAAGTGTGGGGCCCCCAATTGGCTAACAAACGTATTGTTTGGCACTGCGATAATATGGGTGTGGTGCAAGTTGTTAATAATCTATCTTCTAACTCCCCCCCAGTACTGAGATTACTTAGGCAGGCAGTATTCCGAGCTCTTAAATTTAACATTTTGATTCAAGCAAAGCATATCCCTGGTTGTACCAATGTTGTGGCTGACGCATTATCTCGATTTCAGTTCAACGAGCTCTGGGAAATCGCCAATTATTTGGACAAAGAAGGAACACCATGCCCCCAACATCTGTGGAATTTAGTATTGCCAGAATTTCAAAATGGTTAAGTATGTCATTGGCAGACAAAACCTGGCATGCTTACATCGCAAGCTGGAATGAGTGGATGAAGTTCAAAACAAGTTTTCCTAAAGAGCATTATCAAAGGGACAGTGACGTCTTATTGTCTTTTGTACTGGAGCAAGTTGAGGCTCAGTACTCTCTTTCAGCTATAACTAAAAAATTAGCAGGCATATCCTTCTTTTTAAAGGTTCAAGGGGAGGCTGACATAACTAAATCCTTTTTGGTTAAACAAATTCTTCGGGGTGTTGGTAGGATTACACAATCTGTTGATATTAGGAGACCCATCACATTATCATTGTTGAAAGATCTCGTTTCGGTCCTACCTCAAATATGCTATTCTCGGTTTGAAACAATGTTGTTTACGTTGTTATTTTCTGTGTCGTTCTTTGGTGCCCTTCGGGTAAGTGAGTCGGTCTCTCAGAGTAAAAGATCCCCAGGGGGTATTGGGAGTGAAGACATTCATCTGGTTGAGGGCAAATTAAAGATTATATTAAAAAAATCAAAAACGGATAAAGTAGGAAGAGGGACAACCATTTGGCTTGGTAATAGCACGGAACAGTCAATATGTCCAGTATTAGCTTTTAGACATTATCAGCAAGTCAGACCCTGCCTTCCTGGCTCTTTCTTTATACACAATGATGGATCTTTCCTTACAAGATTTCAATTTGTGAAAATTCTCAAATGAGCTGTCAGTAAGCTAGGTATACCACCTGACCATTATAACACACATTCTTTTCGCATTGGAGCTGCCACACAAGCCTCATTGATGGGTTTAGGAGAAGAGTTCATCAAAAGGCTTGGCAGATGGAACTCCTCTAGGTATCAACTTTATGTCAGACCTACCCTGGTTTAGTAAGTCTTATCTTTTTTCGTTACAGTTTCTCCTCCTTTGGTCTGGATTATTGGACACTCTTTCGTCCACAGAGCGAGAGCAAGAGCAGAACAACGAACCTACACAACTAATTTAGGCATTAAAGATGTTAGAATTGTTTGGATGGGCATTCGAGGCCTTAAATGGCCAGATTTATTACCAATAATTTTGCAAATTAAATCTCGTTGGGGTTTCCCAGCAATTATTCTGATCCATTTAGCTGGAAATGACATTGGAAAGGGTAGAAACATTGATTTAATTCGTAATATAAAAAGAGACCTTGCTCAGATCAGATTTATTTTTCCCAATACTGTGATAATTTGGTCTGAAGTTGTACCCAGATTAGTCTGGCTTCAAGATGCAGGCTTTCACCCCCTTGAGAGATGCCGCAAAAAACTCAATTTTGCTATCTCAAAATTTTCCAAGACAGTTAATATTTTGGTTTATAGGCACTATGAGTTGGAGCAAGGTTTTGAAGGCCTGTATCGTGCGGACAGGGTACATTTGTCAGATATCGGTTTTGACATTCTGAACATGGGATTCCAAAGTGCAATTGAAAGAGCTTTACATGTGTGGGGAATGGCCAAGGCCAATGTAATGGTTTAATTGGCCTTGACGTGGAGGTATGCTCCTGGCTAGGTAAAAATGGGCAGGGCTTAAGGATATTTGTGGTCAAGCTTTAAGGCGGTCCACTGCAGAGATTTGATGCAGAGGCTGGCTGGGAAGATATGTATGAACAGGTATTAGTATCATTAGCAATATTAATGTTCTGATTGATATGATATTTAATAAACAACAGCTGCGGCCATTCTCCACCATGCAAGTGTCCGTGTCTATGATTGGTTGTTATAATTGGGGTTTTGTAAGCAAGTAATGCTGTCTGCAACTCCCATGTAACTGGTGTAGTAATGGTCAGACTTGGCTGCTTTACTATTGAGTAATATACTCATCCACTAGGTTGGGCATGGGACCAATTTTAATGATGTCAGGTAGCTATCTTATTACCTTCCCATTGTTCTGATGATAAGCTAATGGGTGAAATGGGTGATATCACTTCAACTTGCAGCATATCCATAAAGAGTAAATAAAGTGTTTCAGACCAGGAGCCACGCGGCTGAGGGCACTTGGCAAACTAAGAATTGGCAAATTTCAAAATTAAATATAAATTAATCTGTTTGCTCTTTAAAATGGATTTGAATGCAGGATACTGCTGAAGAAGCACTATTAACTGATGCATTTTGTATTATTTCATCTTAAACTTCAGTACTATTGTGCTTAATTTAGACCATTTAGCATATTTAATTATCAATAAACATGTTCAAAATATTTAGTCACTGTACAGAATAAATAGCCTAGCCAAACGTTAGAGGTAACATTTTAATGGTCTATGATAAAAAGAAAAAAAACTTTTATTAAATACAAAAGTAAAACAAACATCACATTTTTAGCTCAACAAATATTTGACTTAAGGCATAAGTAGATAAAAGTGAATTCAGAACTTGAAGTGTTCCAATATATAATCAGTAAGATCAAAGAAAATGTACCAACTGCTTAATTGTTAAAACTGATTTACCTTTCAAACAATCACGATTGCTAAAGAGAATTTTCCCAAGAAAAGAAATATTTCTTATTCATCACTGTACCTTTCGTCACATATAATTGCAGTACAGGTATGGGATCCGTTGGGATCCATTATCCACAAAGCTCCAGTTATGGGAAGACCATCTCCCATAGACAATACTTAACAAATAAGTATCAAAATAATGCAATTTTTTAAAAAAAATATTAATATGATTAATCCTTATTGGAACCAATACAAGCCCATTGGGTTTATATATCTACCATAAGTAATTCTAATCCAGAATGCTCAGGACCTGGGAATTTTCCAGATAAAGGAAACTTCTTCAATGATTTCTCAGAAAGTCCATTTGTTTTAGAATTACTTATACTAGATATTTAAATGATTATTTAGTAGACAGAAGGTATGAAGATCCAAATTACAGAAAGCTCCTTTATCTGGAAAACCCCCAGGTCCTGAGCATTCTGGATAACAGGTCCCATACTTGTACTTCATTATATGGACTAAAACTGTGTACACGGGTTTGGTCTGGACTTCCTGGTTTTCCTTAACCCTTTAAGTGCCAGCAGAATTTCACATTTTGGTTACGCGAAATGCCAGCCGTTTTTTAAACATTTTGTGCTCTCTCACTTTAGGGGCATTTTCTGAGGGGAAACCTATAGTTTACCTACGAAAACTATACATTGTTTTTTTCGGTAGAAACTGAGCTTTCTAAATCTGCCTGAGTTTTCATGTATTTCCACCTGTGCAAAAAAAATTTATAGTACTAAATACCAAAAAAAAATGAAAAACTACCATTTTTCATCGTATATCAATTTATACCAGAAAAATATTTCATTTTACGGATGAAAATCCAACTGATTTGGAAAGCCTTATGTATCTCGAATGTGCCAATACCAGATATGTATAGTTTTAGGGAGATTTAGGATTTCTGTACAGCAAAAACTCCCGGCAGTATATTACCGAATTTTGAAAGCACTAAGGCAGAAAACGGCATGCTTTAGATTCCAAGGCAAAAAATCCTGAAACCGTATGTTTACCCCAGAAAACCATACATTTTTGAAAAGTACACATTCTGCCGATTACAAAATGGGTAACTATGTCTCTCTACTCCCAACTACCAAACATAAAAGCTTGTCTGAACATAGCGGTTTTTCAAAAAAAAATTCAAAATTCTGAAAAATCATTTCAAATGTTTTATTTTGCTGCTCCGCATATCCCAAACTATATTAGGTACCAAGAAAAAGCACCTGAAATATGATTTCCAGGGGTCCACTGAACAGTTTGATACCCATTTTGCATAGGTTTACCAAAGTATCTGGCATTTAGAGACACCAATATGAAGTTAGCACATCCAAATTGTTCAGGACTTTACTTCAGCTACTGAGAAATCAACACATTGACTGCATTTTTTGTGGGGTAAAAACACAGAAATATATGTTTACCCCCCAAACTCATATATTTTTGGAAAGTACACATTCTACTGAAGCTAAAATGGGTACCCAAGCCTTTCTGCTCCAAACTACTGAGTCGCAAGGCTTTCCCAAAATTGTCGGTTTTGGTGAAATATCTGAAAATTGCCTCAAAGCTTCAACTTCCCAGCACCATATCGCCCATGTATCATTACGTACTAAGAAAACGCACCCTAAATATGATTGCTAGGGTACCTCTGAACATTTTGGTGGTCATTGTTCATAGGTTTACCAAAGTATCTGGCATTTAGAGGCCCCAAAATGAAGTTAGCGCATACAAATAGTCCTGTGGGTAACTTCATCTAATGAAAAATCAACACATTGACTGCATTTTTGTGGGGTAAAAACACAGAAATATATGTTTACCCCCCAAACCCATATATTTTTGGAAAGTACACATTCTACAGATTCTAAAATGGGTACCCATGCCTTTCTGCTCCAAACTACTGAGTCGCAAGGCTTTCCCACAATTGTCATTTTTGGTGAAGTATCTGAAAATTGCCTCAAAGCTTCAACTTCTCAGCACCATATCGCCCATGTATCGTTATGCACCAAGAAAAAGTACCCTAAATATGATTGCCAGGGTTCCTCCGAACAGTTTGGTGGCCATTGTTCATAGGTTTAACAAAGTAACTGGCATTTAGGGGCCCCAAAATGAAGTTAGTGCATACAAATAGTTCTGTGGGTAACTTCAGCTAATGAAAGAGCAACACATTGACTGCATTTTTGTGGGGTAAAAACACAGAAATATATGTTTACCCCCCAAACCCATACATTTTTGGAAAGTACACATTCTACAGAATCTAAAATGGGTACCCATGCCTTATTGCTCCAAACTACTGAGTCGCAAGGCTTTCCCAAAGTTGTCAGTTTTGGTGAAATATCTGAAAATTGCCTCAAAGCTTCAACTTCCCAGCACCATATCACCCATGTGTCATTACATACTAAGAAAAAGCACCCTAAATATGATTGCCAGGGTTCCTCTGAACATTTTGGTGGCCATTGTTCATTAGTTTACCAAAGTAACTGGCATTTAGGGGCCCCAAAAAGAAGTTAGTGCATACAAATAGTTCTGTGGGTAACTTCAGCTAATGAAAGATCAACACACAGGAGAAAGCTCTCTGTTTAGTGCTGAATTAAGCATTGAAATTCCTGTTTGAGACAGGATTTTTTGTTATCACTTGGTGTGTGAATGTGTTGTCCACTTGGTGGGTGAAATTTGGGAAGTTTTGAGTTGATTTTCTTTACTAAAAATCGGTTTTTCTTTTGACCCTGAAGGTGAGTGATTCCTAGCCCAGTTCCTTTCACTTGCTCTGGGCTACAAACTCACTGTTAGATCCCCTACCCCTCCCCCGCACCTGGGTGTCAGTTTAATTTGCATTTTTCTCTTGTTTCAGCACAAATTGTTTAATTTTTGTACAGATTGAGTGGATATTTTGATTTTGCACTCAGTTCTGTGAGGAGAGAAAGCTAAAGGGAGAAGCATTTAATATAAGTATAAATATAAAATCTTTTCCAGCAGTGCAGCTCCCAGGCACCTGCTCACATTAACCCTCTCCCTGCCACAGCTTCTCAACTTAAAACTTATTTTTTTGTTAATCAATAGTATAAAGCTTTCTTTTTGTGTGGTGTTGTGTAAAATAATGGGAGGGAATAAAAAGGAAAGTTATAAAAAAACATCTCTTGGTTCTAAAGCAAAAGGACCTGAAAAACCCAGCTGTAGCTCTGCAAGGAAACACCAGTCAGAGCCCATGTCAAAAAGCCCCATTGCCTCTACTTCTGCTGCTGCAGCCAATGTGACCCCTGCTAAAACATTTGCACAGGCGGTAGCTACTGGCAGCAACCCAAACCAAGTCACTGCTGGGGTAGAGAAGCTTACAAGGAAACATGGGGTCAGATGCCTAATGTCAAGCACTCATGGCATAGAGGCTTATATAAAGGCTGCAGCTGAAGTGGTGGGCCACTCTGCAGTAGTGGCAGCAAGTAAAATGTATGGGAAAGCCATAATCTTTGCCAGTACTCTAACTGCAGTGCATACTCTGGTACAGAGGGGTATCACAGTGGGAGGGAGTTATGTCCCTGTAGAACCCCTAGAAGGATTGGGCACAAGGGTGGTTTTATCTAATGTGCCCCCCTTCCTGCAAGACCACTTATTGTACCCCCACCTGCAAGCCCTTGGGGAGTTAAAATCAAATATGTCTAGAATTCCCCTGGGATGTAAGGAGAGCAGACTGAGGCATGTCCTTTCCTTTAAAAGGCAGGTGCAACTACTTTTACCTCGGGGGCAAGACACTATTGAGGGGTCTTTTGGGGTTCCATTTGAAGGGGTGCTGTATAAAATTTTTTACAGCACAGAGGAAGTGAGGTGCTTCCTTTGCAAGAACCTAGGGCACACTCACCAGAGTTGCCCCAAAGGGCAAATTAAGACCACAGCCCCTGTTCCTGCTCCCAGTGCCTCAAATAAAACATCTTATCCTGCTTGGACTATTTCAGCAGGGTCCTCAAAGGGGATATCTCCTTCACTAAAGAACCTCAAGGTGGCTGTTACACAACCCACCTCTACAACATCCAAACCTCCTCCTTCTTCACTGAAGACATCTAAGGCTGCAGCATGTCTTACAATTGCGGCAAAAGAGAAGGGGGGAAAACATGTCAAAGCTTCCCCCAGGGTCACAGTTGTTCCTACCACAAAAGGGTGTACCCCTGTTATGGGCACCCCTGAAGGTGTGGGGGTACCCATGATTGCAACACCTGTTGGGGTTGGGGCAGATAGTGGCCTTTCCTCTTCAGATGCCAAGAAAAAGAGGAAATTTAAATCAAACTGGCTGGTACCTGAGGAATGGGCATCAGTGGTTAATGATGGGGCACCCCCATCCAAGGGTAAAAAGGGCAGCAAAACTTCTGCTCCTCATGTGGTGACATTGTCTGGCCCAACTGTTGGTCACGATCAACCGGTGTCAGACCATGCACTCTTGCCTCCAGACCAGGTGGGGAATAATGAGGTTAATGGTCTGCATGGCCTTGAACATGGCAGTGTTGTTTTCCCCACAGAGTCAGGGGTGCAGTATCTGCCTCAAAATCATTTGGAAGATCTTCCCTTGGAGTGTAAAGAGACACCTAATGAGACTCCTGCAGAGTGGGCAGTCAGTGTTCCTGAAGTGCTGAGATTTGGCAACTGCAACCAGCCTCAGTTTTTAGTGCCTCAGGGTATTTCACTCCAGGAGGGGGACAATATTGGGATAACCCCCATACAGGACCCTGCAGATAAAACTGCTGGGAAGGATGGTGAGGGTGGAGTTGTAAATACGGAGGAGGGTAGCCAGACAACCTCTACTGTTCATGCTAAAATCTCTCCTCCCTTGTCTTCAACTGACCCAAATGTTATTGCCATCCAGAAAGCACAGGAGGTAGTAGAGAGGGCAGAGGCTAACCATCGAGCCTCCAAAGCTCTACCTGTTGCTGGGGAGCTAATTAGTTCTGTTGCTCCTGTGTCAAACACTTCCAAATGTGTTTCAAGTGAAGTTGAGGGAACACCTGAGCCATTGCAGGGTCTCCAGAAAAGTGATTCTGATACTTTTCCTGTAACAACTTGTGGAGAGATTCTCAAAGCTCTAGTGGAGAGGGGAGATTATCAATCCCTTAGCCAGGAAGAGCTCATGGATGAGGGGAACATCGAAGAGGAGGTTGACATAGGAGTGGCAAATCCTTCTACCCCAATCATCCCTGCTGAGGAACTCAAAAAGTTTCTTGAGAGCACCCTTGGTGTTAAATTAGAGAAGAAGATGCACATGGCTCTGGAGAAGTGGCATGATTTGCCTTTAGTTATCAATTCTGTGAGACAGTACATTAAGGTCATAAAAGAGGCCAAGAACTATGGAACAGCGGAATATCTCCGTATAATGAAGTTTCACAAAAAATGTTTGTCTCATCAGACCTTGATGAAGGTTAAAGCACTTCCTAAGACTCAGTAATGGCCTTGAGTATAAGCACACTTAATACTAATGGCTGTCGGAATCCTTTCCGAATGTGTCAGGTACTCTCCTTTCTTCGTCAAGGAGGGTACTCTGTGAGTTTCCTCCAAGAGACCCACACCACTCCAGAGCTTGAAGCAAGCTGGAATCTGGAGTGGAAGGGAAGGGTCTTTTTTAATCACCTCACTTGGACATCATGCGGGGTGGTGACCCTTTTCTCAGATTCCTTCCAGCCAGAGGTCCTGAGTGCTACCTCTGTCATCCCTGGCCGTCTATTGCATCTTCGGGTCCAGGAGTCAGGTAGAACATATAATCTAATGAATGTGTATGCTCCTACTACCGGACCAGAGAGGGCACGGTTCTTTGAAAGTTTGTCAGCCTACATGGAGACAATTGACTCTGATGAAGCCTTGATTATAGGGGGTGATTTTAATTACACCCTTGATACTCGAGATCGCAATGTACCCAAGAAAAGAGACTCGTCTGAGTCCGTTTTGCGAGAACTAATTGCTCATTTCTCCTTGGTTGATGTCTGGAGAGAACAGAACCCAGAGACGGTTGCCTTTACCTATGTCAGGGTGAGAGATGGTCATGTTTCTCAATCCCGGATTAATAGGATATATATATCGAGCCATCTCATGTCACGAGCCCAGTCGAGCACCATTAGATTGGCACCATTCTCAGACCACAATTGTGTATCCCTGAGAATGTCAATCGCACCATCTCTGCCAAAAGCTGCTTACTGGCACTTTAATAACAGTTTATTAGAAGATGAGGGTTTTGCAAAGTCAGTCCGGGATACATGGAGAGGCTGGAGGGCCTTTCAGGATGAATTTGCCACATTGAACCAGTGGTGGGATGTAGGCAAGGTTCACCTAAAGCTCTTGTGTCAAGAGTATACCAAAAGTGTGAGCGGGCAGCGCAATGCAGAGATTGAGGCACTGAATGGGGAGGTGCTTGATCTTGAGCAAAGGCTATCAGGCTCTGAAGACCAAGCCCTTCAGTGTGAATATCTAGAAAGGAAAGAAGCGCTGCGTAACATGGAACAACGACAGGCTCGCGGTGCCTTTGTGCGAAGCCAGATGCAGTTACTTTGTGATATGGATCGTGGTTCCCGATTCTTCTATGCTCTGGAGAAGAAGAAGGGGAACCGAAAACAAATCACATGCCTTTTTGCGGAGGATGGAACCCCCCTTGAGGATCCGGAGGCTATCCGGGACAGAGCCCGGTCCTTCTATCAAAACCTTTTTTCTCCAGATCCCATCTCTCCAGATGCCTGTGAGGAGCTATGGGATGGGCTTCCAGTGGTCAGTGAGAGGAGAAAAGAGAGGTTGGAAACACCAATCACTCTAGATGAACTCTCTCAAGCACTCCATTTAATGCCCCACAATAAATCTCCTGGGCTTGACGGACTGACCATAGAGTTCTTCCAGTTCTTTTGGGATACTCTGGGCCCTGATTTCCATAGGGTCCTAACTGAGGCCTTCAAGAAAGGTGAGTTGCCACTTTCGTGTCGTCGAGCAGTTTTATCACTACTTCCTAAGAAGGGGGATCTCCGTCTTATTAAGAACTGGAGACCAGTCTCACTGCTTAGCACAGACTATAAGATCGTGGCCAAAGCTATCTCACTTAGGCTCAAATCAGTGCTGGCAGAGGTGATTCATCCTGACCAGTCCTATACAGTGCCCGGTCGGACAATTTTTGATAATGTCTTTTTAATCCGAGACTTACTACATTTTGCGAGAAGGACTGGTCTATCTCTTGCTTTTCTCTCTCTGGATCAAGAGAAGGCTTTTGACAGGGTGGATCACCAATATCTTATAGGCACTCTGCAAGCCTATAGCTTTGGCCCACAGTTTGTGGGCTACCTGAAAACAATGTATGCCTCTGCAGAGTGTTTAGTTAAAATCAACTGGTCTCTGACTGCACCTCTGGCCTTTGGACGAGGAGTTCGGCAAGGATGCCCCTTGTCGGGACAACTGTACTCGCTGGCCATTGAGCCCTTCCTGTGTCTCTTAAGGAAAAGGCTCACGGGACTGGTGCTCAAAGAACCTGACATGAGGGTGGTTCTCTCAGCCTACGCTGATGATGTAATTCTTGTGGCCCAGGACCTAGTTGATCTTGAGCGGGCACAAGAGTGTCAAGAAGTCTACGCTGCTGCCTCATCTGCCCGTATCAACTGGTCCAAGAGCTCAGGCCTTCTGGAGGGTTCTCTAAAGGTAGATTTCCTGCCTCCTGCTTTCCGTGACATCTCGTGGGAGAGTAAAATCATTAAATATTTAGGCGTCTACCTATCAGCTGAGGAGTATCCTGTCTCACAGAATTTCATTGAACTTGAGGAGTGTGTTCTAACGCGCCTTGGAAAGTGGAAGGGTTTTGCTAAAGTACTTTCTATGAGGGGGAGAGCTTTGGTGATTAATCAGCTGGTGGCCTCTCAGATCTGGTACCGGCTGATATGTCTTAGCCCAACCCAAGAATTCATTGCTAAGATCCAGAGAAGGTTACTGGACTTTCTCTGGATAGGAAAGCATTGGGTTTCTGCAGGTGTCTCAAGCCTCCCGTTGAAAGAGGGAGGGCAGGGAGTCGTGTGTATACGTTCTCAAGTGCACACCTTCCGTCTCCAGCAAATACAGAGATACTTGTATGCAGATCCTTCTCCACAGTGGTGTACTCTAGCATCGAGTTTTTATCGCCAGGTACGAAATATGGGATATGACCGGCAATTGTTTATAATTGAACCTGAGGGTTTCCTAAGAAACCTTTCAACCCTGCCGGCTTACTACCAAGACACGCTAAAAACCTGGAGCATGGTATCCGTGTTAAGGCAAGGAGCCATTGAAGGGGAAGACATTCTAAATGAGCCCCTACTTTACAATCCATCTTTTAAGACTAGGATGTTAGAATCCATCAGCATCCGACGTCGCCTTTGCCAGGCTCGGTTAACCAGAGTTGGAGATCTCCTGGATTTTGAGAAATCAGATTGGGTGGACTCTCAAGCAGTTATGCAACGCATGGGATTCCTCACCACTAGGGTTCCACACCGTCTTCTCAAGGAAATCAAGGACACAATCTCTCCTGATTCTCACACCTTCATTGATGGGGTTTTACATGCTGGAGAGCCACGTCCACCTTGGAACTCCTCACCTCCAGACATAATAATAGCACCTAAAATCCGTCAATCCCCCCAAGCACCTCCATCTCCCAACTTGAGCCAGTTGGAGAATTTTCCATTGACACGCTTTCATGATATAACAAGAAAGTTGTTGTACTCTCTAATGCTTCACACTGTACATTTCCTTGCCCTCATCTCCCGATATGATACCATCTGGAGACGTGTGCTTAATGAGGGTGAAAGACCTCAGTGGCGAGCTCTTTATTCCAGTTTGGTGCCTAGACCAACTGGAGACTTGAGTTGGAAAGTGCTGCATGGTGCATTGAGCACGGGAGAGTATTTAGCTCGTTTTACAGACTCCCCAGCTGCTTGTCCATTCTGTGGCAAAGGAGAGTCTGTGTTTCATGCTTATTTTACGTGTGCCAGACTGCAACCTCTATTGGCTCTTTTGAGGAAGCTTTACCTGCAGTTCTGGTTACACTTTTCCCCTCATGTTTATATTTTTGGACGCCCAGTATCCCGGGACAATAAAGAGAAAGACCTTCTCTCCAACTTGCTCCTGGCTTTAGCTAAATTAGTCATCCATAAATCTAGAAAGCAATGTTTGGAAGGTGGGAATCCTCTGCCAGCAGAGGTCTTGTTCCGAGTGCTGGTGCGTTCCCGAATCCGAGCAGAGTACACCCAAGCAGTGTTTACTGGTCGGTTGAAAGAATTTGCTGACCAGTGGGCAATAGATGGGGTACTTTGCTCAGTATCCCCAGACCTGGTTTCTGTTCAGACAATTCTCACACTCCATATTTAAGTGCACTTTAATTTAAGTGACAGTTGTATTTTAATCAGTTAATTATCTCCTTTGAGATGTGATTAACTTTGGTGAGCAATCACTCACCTGCAATTTGAATAATATATCAGCTAATGAAAAATCAACACATTGACTGCATTTTTGTGGGGTAAAAACACAGAAATATATGTTTACCCCCCAAACCCATATATTTTTGGAAAGTACACATTCTACAGAATCTAAAATGGGTACCCATGCCTTTCTGCTCCAAACTACTGAGTCGCAAGGCTTTAGCAAAGTTGTTGGTTTTGGTGAAATATCTGAAAATTGCCTCAAAGCTTCAACTTCCCAGCACCATATCACCCATGTGTCATTACGTACTAAGATAAAGCACCCTAAATATGATTGCCAGGGTTCCTCTGAACATTTTGGTGGCCATTGTTCATAAGTTTACCAAAGTATATGGCATTTAGAGGCCCCAAAATGAAGTTAGCACATACAAATTGTCCTGTGGGTTTCAGCTAATGAAAAATCAACACATTGACTGCATTTTTGTGGGGTAAAAACACAGAAATATATGTTTACCCCCCAACCCCATATATTTTTGGAAAGTACACATTCTACAGAATCTAAAATGGGTACCCATGCCTTTCTGCTCCAAACTACTGAGTCGCAAGGCTTTGCCAAATTTGGCGGTTTGGGTGAAATATCTGGAAATTGCCTCAAAGCTTCAACTTTCCAGCATCGTATTGTCCATGTATCATTACCAGCATAAAGCATCCTAAAAATAAACATAGGGGTCTACTAAACAGTTTGATGCCCAATGTGCATAGATATACCAAACTATGTGGCGCACAGAGACCCCCAAATGACAATATGTATAGACATTTTCACCGCTGACTCGCTGGCTGCTGCAATATAACCACCCGGTGTGTGTATTATGCGACATTAGACCACCTAACAGTACAGAGACCCCAGAAAACCATATATTTTCAGAAAGTACACATTCTGACGAATCCAATATGGGTAAATAAGTGTTTCTACTGCAAACTGCCAAACTGCAAAGCAATGCTGAACATAACGGTTTTTATCAAATTTCTGAAAATTGTCACAAAGCTTGAATTTTACCCCATTATATGCCCCACATTTCGTAACTTATCAGCATAAAACATCCTAAATATGAATGCCAGGGGTCTACTAAACACTTTGATGCCCAATATGCATAGATATACCAAACTTTGTGGCGCACAGAGACCCCCAAATGACAATAGTGTATATACATTTTCACGGCTGACACGCGCTGGCTGCTGCAATATAAGCTCCTGGTGTGTGTAATATGCGACATTAGACCCCCCTAACAGTACAGAGACCCCAGAAAACCATATATTTTCAGAAAGTACACATTCTGACGAATCCAATATGGGTAAATATGTGTTCCTACTGCAAACTGCCAAACTGCAAAGCAATGCTGAACGTAACGGTTTTTATCAAATTTCTGAAAATCGTCACAAAGCTTGAATTTTACCACATTATATGCCCCACATTTCATAACTTATTAGCATAAAACATCCTAAATATGAACGCCAGGGGTCTACTGAACACTTTGATGCCCAATATGCATAGATATACCAAACTATGTGGCGCACAGAGACCACCAAATGACAATAGTGTATATACATTTTCACAGCTGACACGATGGCTGCTGCAATATAAGCACCTGGTGTGTGTATTATGCGACATTAGACCCCCCTAACAGTACAGAGACCCCAGAAAACCATATATTTTCAGAAAGTACACATTCTGACGAATCCAATATGGGTAAATAAGTGTTTCTACTGCAAACCGCCAAACTGCAAAGCAATGCTGAACATAACGGTTTTTATCAAATTTTGGAAAATCGTCACAAAGCTTGAATTCTACTCCATTATATGCCACACACTTCGTAACTTATCAGCATAAAACATACTAAATATGAACGCATGGCGTCTACTGAACACTTTCATGCCCAGTATGCATAGATATACCAAACTATGTGGCGCACAGAGACCCCCAAATGACAATAGTGTATATACATTTTCACGGCTGACGCGCTGGCTGCTGCAATATAAGCACCTGGTGTGTGTATTATGCAACATTAGACCCCTCCTAACAGTACAGAGACCCCAGAAAACCATATATTTTCAGAAAGTACACATTCTGATGAATCCAATATGGGTAAATAAGTGTTTATACTGCAAACTGCCAAACTGCAAAGCAATGCTGAACATAACGGTTTTTATCAAATTTCTGAAAATCATCACAAAGCTTGAATTTTACCCCATTATATGCCACACATTTCGTAACGTATCAGCATAAAACATCCTAAATATGAACGCCAGGGGTCTACTGAACACTTTGATGCCGAATATGCATATATATACCAAACTATGTGGCGCACAGAGACCACCAAATGACAATAGTGTATATAAATTTTCACAGCTGACGCGCTGGCTGCTGCAATCTAAGCACCTGGTGTGTGTATTATGCGACATTAGACCCCCCTAACAGTATAGAGACCCCAGAAAACTATATATTTTCAGAAAGTACACATTCTGACGAATCCAATATTGGTAAATATGTGTTTCTACTGCAAACTGCCAAACTGCAAAGCAATGCTGAACATAACGGTTTTTATCAAATTTCTGAAAATTGTCAGAAAGCTTGAATTTTACCCCATTATATGCCCCACATTTCGTAACGTATCAGCATAAAACATCCTAAATATGAACACCAGGTGTCTACTGAACACTTTGATGCCCAATATGCATAGATATACCAAACTATGTGGCGCACAGAGACCCCCAAATGGATATATAGTATATAAAATTTACAAGGCAAAACAAAATAAGGCAGTAAAGAGTGAAATGCAAAAAAATCCAATAAAACCACAAAAATCAATGTTTTTTTTCCAGAGTAGTGTTATCGGCCGTCAGAATCACAGTTTGAATATTTTAGCTGGGCCAAACAGGTTATACGGCTAGAAACAAGCAAACACAACATATGCAGAGCTGAAAATGCAATAAAATGGCTAAAAATTCTATAAAATGGCTAAAAATGCACCAAAATACCCAAAATTGCAATATAATCACCGAAATAACATACAAAAGGTATTGCACAGTACGGTTAGCGAATACGCTATTCGTAATGGCAATAAAACATTTTTTTCAGACAAAAAAAGAGACAATGCGATAAGAAAAAGGAAAAAAAGCTACAATGCCATGTATGTGCGTGTGCGTGTGTACAAATGGTAAACTACAGATGCAGCCACTTTGGTTTGTCTGTTTGACACAGAATATCTAAACACAGATATCCCATTTATCTCATTTAACACAGAAAACTGCGTCACAACATCCGATCTAATTACAGCATTCACCATTGTGAACAATGGAGCTTTGGTATGCTAATGAAAAGGTTAAATGCATTAAATGAGTTAAGATGACTTAAGATAACACAGTTTCTTCAATTACCCCTGAGTCATGACGCATTTAACTCACAAATCCAAGTGGCTTCATCTGTACATGTTATGTGCGCGTGTGTGCGTGTGCACGTGTGTGTAAGTGCAGTGAGTGTAAGTGACCCCCCCAATCCCCAAAAATGTATGTGTAAGTGTGTGTAAGTGTGAATCTAAATGTGTATTACTGTAATAAGTGTGTGTTGGTGTGTTTGTGTGTGTAATTGTTGCACTAACCTTAAAAAATCGCTGGAGACTGTTGCAGACGATCAGGAAGAGCCCCTGGAAGAGATCTGCGTAGTGGTTCCTGTCTCTGTGCTGTGGGGGCGGAGATTGACGACGCAGTGCAGGCTGCAGCAGCAGGACACGTAAGTAACACGTGCCTGCTGCTGTTTTTGGGCCCCTGGGCAATCGCGCCCCAGGGGCCACTCGATCCCCTGCTCTGCTCGTTGCCTAGGGGCAGGGGATCGAAGCGGAATGGAGCGAGCGGCTCTAACAGCCGCTCCTCCGCTCCAGAACCCGGAAGTGCTGCAGAACGTAGAATCTACGATCTGTGGCACTTTGGTCCTTTGATCCACAGAACGTAGATTCTACGTTCTGTGGCACTTAAAGGGTTAAAGCATGTGGTTTAAAATTTCAAAACAACAATAATAATAATAATAATAACAATAATGCGTTGCCTGCAAAAAACTGGGACATAACTTTTTAATTATATAAAATTATCATTTTTGATTTTCCTTTCAATTACGACACAAAAGTGTTTAATTTTTGCACATTTAACAAAAATGCTAGTATATACCTGTAGTTAAAATTCTACTATTATATTGAATTAATTAAACCAAATTATCTTAAGAGCAATGTGCTTACAAAACCTTTAAGTTATACCCACGAGTGTCCTTAAAATAAAAATATCACTGAAAAAAAATGTCAAGGGAAAATCTCACAATGGAAAGGAGGAAAATGAGATTCTAGATGAACATAGCACTTTCCTTCTCCTTCAGACCTTTTAGATTCTTATCTCATTTTTATATTTTAATTGCATAGCCAGTCACATTTATGTCTCATAAATATTTGATATCCAAGTATTATATCTCATAACCATAAATCAACGTATATTGTTTGCAGATTTTGCACAATTAGAGCTAACATAAAAAGGCAAAATAGGCACTGGCTACCCTGTTTAGATCTAGAAATTATACAGTAACAATAAATATTTTATTAACGGTAAATATATTATGTTATTAATGCTGGAAATGCTAAAACAACCAGGGTTTGAAAATACTAGAGTCTCACACTTAATTGTATTTTAATATGAGACATTAAGACTAATACTTAAAATGGTTGGGCTATTTCATACAAACTAAATAAATGTTTATACTGTTTCCGCATAGAATTTTTGTGAGCTGTTCTTTTTGCCACATACAGGTCTATGCATACTGATATATTTAAATGACGGCCATTAGTGCTGGAGCTATTTATGGATTAATACATTATTGTCTTTGAATTAGAAGTGTCAGCTAAATTCTTAAAGTTTTGTAATGCCTGTTATAATTTATAAAAAAAACTAGTTAGTAGGCTGAATGCTTTAGACAGTTGATAATTCAGCTCCATGCTGTAAAATTAATAATAGCACACAATATTTCAGTCAGAGGAAAGTGTTTTACTTTACTGAGACTTTAAAAGGAAAAAAGATCTAAGAATAGAGAATAAAAATGTATTCCAATGGGGTGAACAAACAGGTAGTGATGTGAAGAAAGACATCTTAAAAACAAGGGTGACATTCCTTGAGTGTGGGCTCTACATCCTCTTTCAGTGGAAGGCCAAAAAGGACGGTAAAAAAAGGTTCACATCAATCTAAAGACAGATAAATTGCTAGCTGTGTGTTTTACATGCAAGGTTACCTTTTAGTTTCCCAAGCACAGATAATCAAAATATAAAAGGGGAAAATAAAACTACATCCACTGCTAAGGTTATAACTGGGGTTGTTTAACTATTAATCTAATTTATCTTAAATTAAACTGTTTTGTTTGATGTAATGAAAGATGGACAGAGAGGAGCTGAAAAGCAATGCAAGAAATGAAATGATAGATTTCTTAAAAAGGAATTTACAGGCCTCATGTTACACACACAGCTCTGCATAAAAGAGGAAGGGAGGACCTAAGACCTAACCCCTTACTTCATGAGCTATGGCTGAAGACATACAAATTACTCCTTTATGTTTCTGTGGCCAACTAAATACCTAGAACCGCTGGTTTAGTCGCATAGATAAAGCCTAATAATTCTGAGGGGCCGATTTATCAAAGGTCGAGGTGAATTTTCAAATGAAAAAAATTCAAAATTCAAGCTATTTTTGTGTACTTCAATTAGGGAATAGTCCAAATTCTATTCAAAAGAAATTCAAAAATTCGAATATCGAAATCAATCATGTACTGTCTCTTTAAAAATTCGACTTCAACCATTTGCCATCTAAACCCTGCCAAATTGCTGTTTTAGTCTATGGAGGACCTCCTAGAACCTATTTGGAGTCAATTGGTGGACTTTGAAAAATCAAAGGTTTTTTGGGAAAAACTTAGAATAGAATTTGATTGAATACAATATTCCTTCAATTCGTACAATTCGAATTCGCCTGAATATGGACCTATTCGACAAAAAAAAACTTCGACTTACAGTACTTTAGGTTGGTCTTTTTGAATTCAAATTTCGAAGTTTTTCAAATCGAAATTCGACCCTTGATAAATATTACCCTAAGTCATATATCCAAACTTTCACAAGTTATTTGTGATGTTGGTACTCATCAGTGCAAAATAATGGAACTTGGCTTCTGAAGGAGCAGATATTGGAGATTAGCATATAAACTGTAAAGACTACATTGTATTTAAATGGTGGTATAAAGGACCACATGTATTTGTGGACTATACAACTTACTGAAACAATAACTGAGATAGGAAACATTACATTTTGGAGATGAGTAGCAAGGGATACAGGATACAAAATATTTATTTTTGCCTAAAACCACATACCTATGAAGTGCAATATTGAGTAGGACAATGCAGCTTTTGAGGGCACTTTGGTGCTTGCAGGAAGGAATAATTTCCATGTTCTCATGTGACTATTTCTATCTTCTTTCTGGCACACAACAGAAGATTTTATATGCAAATAATTCTGCATAGTCGGGCAGATTCACTAAAAATGTCAACTAAGGTACAGATGAAGCCACTTGGATTTGTGAGTTAAATGCGTCATGACTCAGGGGTAATTGAAGAAACTGTGTTATCTTAAGTCATCTTAACTCATTTAATGCATTTAACCTTTTCATTAGCATACCAAAGCTCCATTGTACACAATGGTGAATGCTTTAATTAGATGGGATGTTGTGACGCAGTTTTCTGTGTTAAATGAGATAAATGGGATATCTGTGTTTAGTTATTCTGTGTCAAACAGACAAACCAAAGTGGCTGCATCTGTATCTTAAAGGATTCCGAAATCCAAAACTGTGATATGAGTTAGCAATAACATCAATGAAGTTAGAGAAAACAAAGTAAAATGATTTTTCCCACATTCAGCTATTAACAATAAAAAAATAAAATAAAATAAAACATACTATTACCCTTTAAGGAAATATGTATATCTTGTTTCATTGACTACTACTAACTTCTTAAATAGCTCTCTTATTTTTGCGCATTTTCTGGAGCATTGTCAGGAACACATTTCAACAGTATATCTTGACATTACATATAATAAAAAAAGAAAAATGTTCTAGATATCAAATGCTTTGATTTGTGCTTTCATTGTTTCCTGAATGAATTACAACTGTACAGAATATTTGCCATATGGTGAAGTGAAAGCGGAAGAGGGATTTCCACATGGCAAAATGCAATATTTATAACATAATATAAGACACAATGTTCTAAGATTAGAATTATGTGTGTTCTGCACTTCTCTTTTAAATTATAAGACAGGCACACAGGCAGAAGATACATACACATGTGATTAACTGCTGGTTATTCATTTGTGAGCAACTGATTCTAGGATGCAGAGAGATCATCATCATTATATCTAGGGCTCATCTTCTAGACAATCTCCTGTGCCCCCCTAGCCTCATGTTGAATTTAAAAAAAGGATAATTTTTGATCAAATCCTATTAAATGAAACAACATAAAACAATATAAGTTAGTAAAAAGTTTACATCTATTGCATGATGAAACCCTACACATAGGGTTTTTTTTATCAAAATCCGAAAAGTGACTATTTTCTGAAAACTACTCCACACTGACTTCCCCCCCAATTTTTCAATACATTTTTCTGAAAATTTCTTCTGCAGGAAGAAAACTCGATAAAATCGTGAAAAGATCTGAATCGTACAAATTGTTCTGATTTGTCCCCGAAAACTGTGACTTTTTCAGATTTGATGCCTGAAAACCACAAAATCTTTGGATTATTGAACAAAACCCAACCCAGATCAGGGTATCAACAGGACATCTGCCATTGACTTCTACATGAACGGGGCTGGTCTGAGATGGAGTACTTTTTCAGACTTTTAACACCATCACACTTTTTCAAAATTTACTCTGCTATTTTACTCCACCATAACCCATAAGGAAAGTACCCATAATATTGTTGTTTATTATTGTTTCAAGAGACAATGTATTGCAGCAGTGAAGCCTTTTTTTGGTTAAACTGTGGCTGTCCTCTGCTGTAGAATATTAGCAGTCAAAACACCCCTGACACCGATGATAATGCAACAAAATAAATAGTGACATGTATGACGCACACAAAGTAGTAACATATTTGAGAGGGGTCTCCATTTTGTTATTCACTAAGCACTTATCCTGTGGTTTCCACCAGATGACAGTTGCAGTACAATCAGCTGTGTCCATAGACAATATATTTGTATTCTCATAAGGTAATAGCCCTTCTTCAATCCAGCTGACCATGTGAGATCTTGGCAGAAGTTATGAGTGTGCTTAGGTACATTTTGCTGTAGATAAAGCCTTGGTGCACAGAGTAACATTTACCCAGAATCTCATGTGCAATTATATGCAATGCCTACCAAACCTTATTGTCGTCCCCCCAGGGCGTCCGATTGTTTCATGTATGGACGGTTTACTGCAACCTTCAACTGTTACGGTATGTTCTTATGCAAAATTATTTCAGATTCGATAAAGATTTCTCTTTACAGAAGCAAGGAACGAGTATGGGTAGCAATGTCGCTCCAAGCTACGCGAACATATTTGTGTCATTTGTGGAACAAATTGTCTTATTTGAACAGCCATTTTCCAGTTGTATCAAAAATGATGTACGCTATGCGGATGACATTTTTTTCACATGGCATGGTAATGAAAGTGATCTGGTAAGAGTCAACGAAGAGATTAACACATTACACCCTACACTGAAGTTTACATTGCATTACCACCCTAGAGAAGTTAATTTCTTGGATGTCACAGTAATTAAACAAGAAGGTGTTCTCTATACGGATTTATATAAAAAACCGACTGACAAGAATAATTTATTGTTATACAGCAGTTTCCATCCCCCTAATACAAAAAAGGGGTTGCCCTATAGTCAGCTATTGAGGGTTCGAAGGATTGTGTCCCAGGAGGAGGTGTGCGAGACTAGATTGAATGAAATGTCAGCTAATTTTACGCAACGTGGGTATGACCCGAAGGTTGTTCATTCACAAAAAAATAAGGTAAAGGAAGCACAAAGGGTGGATTTATTGAAGGAGAAGGTACAAACAAAGTCAGATGACCGTATTCCCTTTGTGAGTACTTTTAATGCCAATTCGAATTCCATAAGGTCAATTATACACAAGTATTGGGAGATTTTAAAAAAACAATGTGAAGTGGGCATGTTGTTTAAGAACAAACCCGTACTGTCGTATAAAAGATCTCGTAATTTGGGTGATATACTAGTAAAAGCTGATCTGGTGCAGTCTAGAAGTAAACAACCAACATTTTTTGGGAACCCTAGGACAGGCACGTATCCATGCCTATTGTGCAGCTGCTGTAGTAGCATTATAAAAGGTGAGAGTTTTAACCATTCCTTGAAGGGTTTTAATATTAAATTAAGAGATTTTGCAACCTGCCTCACAAAAGGAGTAATTTATATGCTAAAATGCCCCTGCGGGAAGGTGTATGTTGGGAAGACCAAGAGAGAAATCAGAGTAAGAATTGGGGAGCACAAAAGGACAATTGATAATTGATAAACAGAAGTATGTAACACCAGTGAGCAAGCATTTTAAGGAATATGGCCATAACAGTAAATAATTAAGATGGTTGGTATTGCAAGTAGTTGATACTCCCTCTAGAGGTGGGAACTATAATAGACTTTTGTTATATAAAGAAACAATGTGGATAGATAAACTAAATACAGTGTCTCCTATGGGGTTGAATGAAGTTCAGAACTATTCATGTTTCTTTTAAGGATGTGATATGCTTTTCCATTGTAATATGGAAATGACTCGTTTTATGTTGATAGAATTTTAAGTAATACATTTTTATTGTACTTTTTATATTCACAGATAATATATCGATACAGAGGAAAGCATTCATTGACACTGTCAGAACATTTCTTAATCTATTTAAACACGATTGTCAAACAGGTATGCACAATTTGTATTAAGGTTTACATTTGGCAGTCACTGGTACTTGGAGGGTGTTACCATTTGCATGTTTCAACTATTTATACCTGTTTCCTGTTCACTTTTGTAAGAGCACTTGAGAAAGGAGGTTGATCCCCTGAAACGTTGTGCAGAGATCTGAATAAATCATAAAAATTCAGCACATTTTGCTTGGTGAGTGCCATCTGATTTCTCTTTGTTATTGCTACATGTATGGAACTGAAGAGCAGCAAAGTTCCCAGATAGAGCACCACAGTATTTAACCCATGGAGGTATGATTCTATTGAAGTCTTATTGTCTATATGGCTAAATGCTATACACTGCATAACGTTACAAAGTTTTGTGTTTGCAAATATAAAAACTCATCCCAATCATATTCCATCCACATGTTGCATTTAGTCATAATCATGAGTCACATGAATGCACAGTTCTGTGAATTGCAGAATAACTTGAAAAAGCTGATTGATGAATACTGCTAATTTGTGTCTTATTTTGAGCCATACATGACTCATTAAGAGTAATTCATATGGAAAAATCCATAAAATTGATGAATCTGTGTTTTACTTTATAAAAAAAAGTGCATCAAGTTGTAATTAAGGTAAGGAAATTAAAGTTCCCTCGTCTGTATTAGTTGAATTATTGAAGCCAGCACTTCCTTATTAATTCAGACATAATTTAAGCAGTGGTTTATATTTATTAACTTTACTCTGAGTCATAACAGATTTCTTTTAAATTGTCCTTATACTATCAACATAATTAGCAACAACAAAAGAAAGAGTTAATGTTTCTATGCAAACAGGCTCTTTTTCATCATCATCGTCAAAATCATTCTAATTATGGCTCCTGCCATTCCCACATCTCTAAAATCTTCAACAGCAGCATCAACTGCATAAACACTTAATTAAGGCAATTCAGCATCTGCCATGCTGGATCCTTACATAATTACGTGTACATAGTTGCGTACTGTAAGGATTCATTATGCTGGGAATAAAATGACAATTGGTCCTTCATGTTCACCTGTTCCATTACTAATAATTCTCATTGTCTGGGTCAAGAACACTCAATGCAGCTATCATAATTTATCGCAAATGAGAGAAAAAGATTTCCTTATGCCACATTTGCAGCAAGATCATACCCTTCATCAGTGCTCCATCATAACATTATTTCAAATCATTGCAGACTGCATTTTCCAAGTTCTGTATAAGAACAGTGTAGTACACTTGATCTTCTGTTTTTAATCAGTTACTGTATTTTTTCTAAACTTTCCTATTATTTGTTTTGCCATTAGGGTTAATAGGGAAAACACTCAAGTGTGTCTGCTTAAACCCTGTGCTCATTACATGGAATTTCCTAAGCTGTACTCTCAGTGGTTGTTCTATTCCATGCTTATCAAATATCACATTTTCAGTGCTTTATGTTATTCTGATGATAAAACTGTCCTTGAATTTTCACATTCCCAGTACAGGCCCCCTTAATAATTATTGTTTTTCACATTGCTTTTCTGAATCCTTCCCCACATTAATAAATACTCTGTTGCACTGCAACATGACAATATCTTACTGCAATATGGGAAGTTATTCTCCAGATGTTTTATCACTATATTATAGAAAGCTACATGCATGTCATGAACATTTTTAATGCTATTATTATACAGGCATCACATCTTTACAAAGCTTTTGCCTCACTGACTAGCATGTTCAGATCAACTGCATTGTTATTGTACATTCTCTCTACAGTAGCTACTGTGCTCTAACTGCTTAAAGTTCTATTTTTTTGTGGTGCTTGTTTGGCCCATCTATTTAATTCTAGATGTCATTTGCTTCCAGCAATGGAACTTTGATTTTTAGTTTAACAGTATAATAGGCACAGTCCAAAATTATTGACCGTTAATAGAAAGACTTACGAAGGCTTATTTATGATAGCATGCTTTTTGGATGCTAATTGTCATGTTTTTTCCCACAATGCTGCTTTTTTCAGAATTTAACTGTAATCAATGGCAAGAGTTGCATCTAGTGAGTTCACATGATGCACCAAAATCCCTAGTGTGTTTCCATAAATTGGCTGCAAGTTGTGACTAGTCTTTGAAGCAGGGCACTTTTGTCTCAGGTCACAGCAAGCACCAGTGACTAGGGATGGAGAAAATAATGAATTTAAGTTTTTTTTAAATGCTAATTTGGCTCTTGTTTTCCATGAAACATGACTTATATTATGACTCATATGATTAGAGAGGCTTCTCTAACTTGTATTTTGCATTGTTTACTCAAATTGGTACAATCGCTTGGAAACTGTAGTTTCTTAGTAGGGTTATCAGGTGGGAGATTTCCATATGGGAGATTTGATGTCAGATGCTACAGTTTTGTTAAAGTACATAGTCAGCATTTATGCCTTGTGAACAGTGCCTCATAGGTCAAAACATTTCCCAATTACTGTTAGTATTTGTGGAATTGGGTTGATAAGTTGATATTGGAATTGACTAATGAATACAGTAAATAGCATAATTATTTAGGGCGTAATTGTTTGTGTGAGTGAAGCATTACTATTAAAATAAAAGCATACTTTTACATTACATTGGGGTGTAAGGGCTGTTTTGTAACTCTACTCATACTGTAGGGTGTATCTGGGCATGCATTTTGCCAACATTATTACATTAAAGACAATAGGAACAATTATTGCCTTGAAGTGTATTCCATTTAACAAGTAATCTCTAAATCAGCAAACCCAAACCAGTAGCTCACGAGCAACATGTTGCTCACCAACCCCTTGAATGTTGCTCAGAGTGGCCTGAAAGCAGGGAATTATTTTTGAATTCCTGGCTTGGAAACAAGTTCTGGTTTCACAAAAACCAGGAGTACTGCCAAACAAAGCATCCTGTAAGCTGTCAGTCCACATAGGAGCTACCAAATAGCCAATCACAGCTGTTATTTGGCCTCCTAGGAACTTTTGATTGATGCTTATGGGTAAAAAAATGTTGGGGACCTCTACTCTAAATCAACACTAATGGACCAATTGTTTCTACGAATCTTACTTTTTAACACAAACAAACAAATTCTTCATATAGTTACTTAAGCCACTATATTTTCCTAATTTATCAAGTGTAAAAACCATAACATCTATGATTACAAAAGTACAGCAAGTAAAAGCTGTCAAGGTCATGTAGAAGTCTATGGAAGTTCCCTTTCCTTTCTTGCAAAGATCAGCCTTTTGTTCATGGTTTAAGAGGTTTTCAGAAACCCAAATGCTCCTTGTTGTACAAATTTCTCTTTCATAAAAAAAAAATCAGGGGTTTTGGATTTTTTCAGCGCTAAATGTATTCTGATTGTTTAATAAATTACAAGCCATTTGTAGAGGTTAATTGTAGTTTTAAAAACCTCTAAAACCACTAAAATGAGAATGTTGATAAATCAGCCCCTAAATAACATTTAGTTTTAAAAAGTCTACATAAAATTAATAAAATTAACAACTGTATCAAAGCTCAATGTACATAATCTCATTGTAAGTACTAGCCATTTATATCTAATGCTTAGGCACTCTCATTTGAATTTCTCTTCTTCTTATGAATAAAATGCAAAATAGTTTCTTTCTTTGTATCCACAAAACAGCTAACTAGAATTACACATTTCTTTGCACTATTAAACATTAGAAAGTCACAGACATTTTGGAGTAAGTTATTTTATTACATTGTTTTGTGGCCATGCCATTTATATGTAAATGTTGTACACCCACCCATTTTCTTTATTAAGAAAATTTATGAAAAAAATGTTTCCATTGCAGCTGTATCCCTTGACTTCCCAGATGCATGCAATGATAAATAAACTTTGATTTTTCTTTTGTATAAATGTAGTAAAGAATATTGTAAGACAGCACCAGCTGGTATGTGGCATTTAGAAACATTGTACTTTGGAGGAGTTGGAAAATCAATAGGAAGGAGTCATGCCATAATCTGTGCATTACTACGGACAGACTTTTCCATTTTATTTGTGATACTGCTTATTATGTTTCCTTCATAAATATTTAGCAGCATGTCAGTAATTAGAACTCATTTATGTTCCTTTTAATTTATAACACAGGACATTTCTTCCGACTCTAAAATTAAAAAATGCTTTAAAGGCACCTTAATATATTCCAACAGTCTTTATAATATTTGTTTTGGAGTCCATAGAATTTATGGTGGCCACTGAAATGTTACTGTGTTTTATTATATATTTTCTTTTAAATTAAATATGCCTAACAGTAATACAACAGTAAGAAGCATCACTGACAAAGGTTTTACCCTTAGAATTGTCTGGGCATACTGCATTAAATGTTGTGTAACAAACCAAATATTTGCCCCTCTAGGTAAAGCATATACAGAAATATTAACATAACATAATGGGGTATGCACAGGGCCAACCATGATGTCAGCACTATCCACATGAGAAATGTCTGTTTGCATTAATGGTGTTGCAGCAACTCGGCTCGATAAAAATCTGTTTTTATATACATATATCAATATTGTTCTGAGCAGACTCAACATGGGGTGATGCAAACCTTTTATTGTTATTTACCCATGGGTGCTTAATTATAGGGTTACGAATGAATAAAGAGATTTTAAAGTAGGTTAGCATTTCATTTTTCTATACATATGTTTACTCCCATTTATTCTGTTTCTATAAAGCAAACCCTTTATGTAAAAGTTTCACCAGGTTTCACCAGAAAAAAATGCCCATAGACTCCAATGGGTGAAAATAATTCTCACTCGTTTAAAAAAGAAATTGTCTTGTCTAGACTTCAATGTATTTGCCAAATTTTTCACTATTTTGAGAGTTTCTGTAAAACGGGTCAGATTCACCCATCACTATCTGTTTGCAAACATATGACTTATTTCATGCTTTCTAGACTGTAGGAGAGCTATGAAAGGAAAAAGGAATATGTCCTTGACTTGATGAGAATATTTTTTCTCTCAGAAAACTGAAGCCAACTAAATCCATTTCAAAAATCCTTTCCAATTTCCATTCCTTATGGCTCATCCACAAAAGTAGTGTAAAGGACCTTGTGTTCTTACTGACAATATAGATTTTTTTGTCCCAGATTAAACTTTAATAACAGTTGAGCACATCACACTGTGAATGCAGGCTCATATTAAAAGGCAAGATTTTAAGCTTTCTTCACTTAATAAGTTCTAAATTTGCAGTAAAGTCCAAAAGTATTCTAACCCACTTTTATCTATAGACCAAAATGGCAAATCAGTAGCTGGAGCACTCGGTATTTCTGAGTTCCAAACTGTCTCTGGAAGCAATGTAACAATTAGAACTATTTATAGGGATTGTGGAGTTTTTATAGTTTATCAAAGGAAAACAAACAGTGTAATATGCAGACTAGTGATGGATGAATCTGACCCATTTTGGTTTACTGAAAATTCATGAGAAATTCACCAAATGTATTTAAGTTTATGGGCGAAATTATTTTTGATGCGTGACAAATTTTTTCACCCATTTGATTCTAAAGACATCTTTTTCACGGTGAAACTTGGCGAGAAATTTCACTCATCACTATTGCAGGCAAATAAAACTTATGTCTAAAACAGTACTCAAAATATGTGAAAAAATATCTCCTGTAGAAACAGCCCTTTGAAGAAGTCTGGGGCACATTTACTTTGCTCGAGTGAAGGAATAGAATAAAAAAAACTTTGAATTTCAAATGGTTTTTTTGGCTACTTTGACCATCGAATTGGCTACTTCGACCTTCGACTTCGCATCGAACGATTCGAACTGAAAACCATTTGAATATTCGACCATAGTCGAAGTACTGTCTCTTTAAAAAAAACTTCGATCCCCTACTTCGCCACCTAAAACCTACAGAAGTGCAATGTAGGTCCCCATAGGCTTTCTAAGGTTTTTTTGGTCGTAGAAAAAACGTTTATATCGATGGATTGAAATCCTTCGAATCGTTCAATTCGAAGGATTTAATTGTTCGATAGAGTGATTTTTCGTTCGATCAAACTAATTGCGCAAATCCTTCGACTTCGATATTCGAAGTCGAAGTATTTACATTCGGCAGTCGAATATCGAGGGTTAATTAACCCTTGATATTCTACCATATATAAATCTGCCCATGGGAGTCTATCCATAAGGAACTTAGCTGTAGGAGCTATCACTCCTACAGATCCTGCAGATCTTTACACTGGAGTATTCTTGAAGAGTTAGTAAAGCCCTTACTGTTTATTTTATTTTATTAACTTTGACAACAGAATTATTGAGATTATTTTAAACTCTAGGGAAGTTTTACATAATTTAGAATAGGAATCCTTTCAGATTTCCCATCATTTCCAAACTATTCTATGTTTCCCCTTTTTATTACAATTATATTTAATCTGGCCAAAAATTTACAATTTATTAAAGATCCACCAACTAGCTTGCTCACCAGAATGTTTTTGTAGTTTAAGCAGTTGAATCCCATTCTGTTTTTATATCTCCTATTGAGAAATTCAACTTCAGGAGATCAATTAATTGAAAAAAAAAAAAACAGCAAAAGTAGACAATGCAAATCTGTGGCCCATTTATTTAATTGAGTATAATAATAATAAAGGCATAATAGATTGATAAAGTTTCCTGAATAATCTATGTTCTATTTCAGTGATAAAGGTTGTTAATAATCAAAGCTTTTTACCGACCTTTAATAAATCTGTGCCTTTGTTCATGCTTTATACCTAAGCCTTGTACGCCTGGATTCCACTAAGTGATGGCAATGGAATACCAGCTACCTAGTGTATCCCAAAACCACTGAAAAGTGACTAAGGATGGTTCATGCCAACAATAATGGCAATACTGTCAGGTGCATTGAAAGATATCAATGGTGTTATACATTTGTCTATATAAATGCTTCCTTTTTTATTATTCAAATCTTTAAGATTTTTAGCTTTCAAACAATCAGAAAATTTCCGCACTATTTTAGGGAAGGGGACAGTGACGTTTGGGGCACATTTACTTAGGGTCGAATATCGAGGGTTAATTAACCCTCGATATTCGACCGTCGAAGTAAAATCCTTCGACTTCGAATATCGAAGTCAAAGGATTTACCGCATTTCCTTCGTTTGTACGATCGAAGGAAAAATCCTTTGAATCGAACGATTTGAAGGATTTTAATCCATCAATCGAACGATTTTCCTTCGATCAAAAAAGCTAGGAAAGCCTATGGGGACCTTCCCCATAGGCTAACATTGATGCTCGGTAGCTTTTAGGTGGCGAAGTAGGAGGTCGAAGTTTTTTATAAAGAGACTATCGAATGGCCGAATAGTTGAACTTTTTTTTGTTCGAATCATTCGATTTGAAGTCATAGTCGAAGGTCGAAATAGCCAATTCGTCAAAAAAATAATTCGAAATTGTAAATATTTTTTATTCTATTCCTTCACTCGAGCTAAGTAAATGTGCCCCTAATAGTATGCTAAGTATGTGTTTGGAAGATTCCTTCTAACCATTTTATTAAAACTATTATTCTGTCATTTTCAAGAGAATGCTCTCAAAATAAACTGTGGAAAGAAGCAGTATAAAATGTAAGAGGTTGTCAGCAGTGTTGTTTGTCATTGTTCTACAGACAAAGAAGCAGATTGTCACAATAAACAGCATTTATTTGTTTCAGATTTGTGGCTGAGAAGGGGAGGTGTCATTTGTGGTAATTGTAGAACACATAAATAATAATAGTAACGTTCAAATCATAGAGCAAATGAAAGCTAGACACTACCAGAGATGAAGGGGAAAATGTGTTGCTATCAAAATCAATTTAGAGTCAATACATAAAATGGTTAAGGTTTTCATTTTACTTTGCCTCTTCTTTAACAATAAGGGGCAGATTTATCAAGGGTGGAATTTAGACGTTAAAAATACTTCGAAATTCGACCATCGAATTAAAATACTTCGAATTAATGGTTGCATACCTGTTAAGTTGTAAGTTGAGATGTTGAGATTTATTTGTATCTTAAACTGTAAGTAAAGAACCAAATCCCATATAAAAAATATGTATTCTTTAAATGGACTAACTTGTAAACTCTGTTGTATTTATTCTTTTTTTCGTATATATATTCTAGAAACTAATAGCTAATTTAGCTATATTATTACTATAGGTGGTATCTAATAGCAAAACATTTCTCTGCCGTGTGTTAAAAACCTTATGTTGTAGTTCATTTAAACTACAATATAAAGTTTCTGTCACAGAGTACAGCCTTGGGTATCTTTGCAGTTTTTCTTCTGCATCATAGTTTTGCTATGTGCTGTCAAGTTAATGTGACTTTATTTCTGTTTGCATACCTCTGTTCCATATTGAGAATGTAAAGCCAAAGGCAGCTGATAAAATATCTAGTATGATATCTAGCAGCTAAGTTATATAATAATAATAATAATAATATTAATAGCATTTATTTTAACTATTAGAACTTAGGGGCAGATTTTCAAAATATTAGAGATTAGAGCTCACAATAGAAAAACTCACATACTTTCTATTCACTCCTATTGGATTTTTAGAAGTGTATTTATCAATAAGTGAAAGATAGGGACCAATTGACATTTGGATTTTATTCTTTTCAAAAATCATATTTTTTCTTGAAAAATTACTGTTTTTTAAATTTCTTTGAAACGATAAAAAATTGAGATTCGTTATAGAAATGAAAAGAAGTAAAACCCCTCTCTATTCAATTGACCACCAATTAAAGAAAATTCAAGTATCAGTGCAGCAGTGTCGGAGTTTATTAACAGTTTCAATTGATTGGTTAAAGGTTACTAACCCAGTGTTGCTTCAATTATTGGGCAGCCATTGCTGGGTTACCCAATAAAGTGCTATGTGCTAGGTGCTAATAATTCATCAGCAATTAAAAACCATGTAACAGGATTAATTAATATTGTGCTATAAAGTGCTAGTGCTTCAAATGAGATTAAGAAGTTGACTTAAATAACCAGGATTAAATTGACCCAGGTGAGATTAAAGTTAATTCATTATTATATATCACACATTAAAATCTATTCATTATAGAAGATTGTAAATAGCTGATTAACTGTTTACTAAACTTTTTAGTAAACTTTACTAAATTCATTAAAATTGCTGCAAATCAATTAAGGTAATCTTTAAGAACTGCATAAAAATTGGTGAGTAATAATTAATCCATACACCCCCGTTAAAGTTATAGGGTGTTAAAAAATGTTTGCATGAAATTATTCAAAGGAGACCAGCATTGAAAGAGAAAAGAGGAATAGGAAAATTGTTAGAGGTGGAGAAGTCCCACGTTCTAGCTGCCGGTATTATTTCTAAGTCTGGGACCCCACACGGAGGAGAAAGTAGGTCACTGGGGACTGTAGTCTCGATTTTACCTTGCTATCTTATAATTCGAATTATAAGATAGCAAGGCATAGCATAGTTTTTTAACACCCTATAACTTTAACGGGGGTGTATGGATTAATTATTACTCACCAATTTTTATGCAGTTCTTAAAGATTACCTTAATTGATTTGCAGCAATTTTAATGAATTTAGTAAAGTTTACTTTTTAACAGTTAATCAGCTATTTACAATCTTCTATAATGAATGGATTTTAATGTGTGATATATAATAATGAATTAACTTTAATCTCACCTGGGTCAATTTAATCCTGGTTATTTAAGTCAACTTCTTAATCTCATTTGAAGCACTAGCACTTTATAGCACAATATTAATTAATCCTGTTACATGGTTTTTAATTGCTGATGAATTATTAGCACCTAGCACATAGCACTTTATTGGGTAACCCAGCAATGGCTGCCCAATAATTGAAGCAACACTGGGTTAGTAACCTTTAACCAATCAATTGAAACTGTTAATAAACTCCTACACTGCTGCACTGATACTTGAATTTTCTTTAATTGGTGGTCAATTGAATAGAGAGGGGTTTTACTTCTTTTCATTTCTATAACACATTATTTTGGTAATCACACCTCTTTCGTTCGGAAAACGTATTGCTTTTTTAGGAAGGTATACAGAACAATTCTTTCTTTATAAAAAATTGAGATTCATAACACGTAAAAACTACAAAATACTTTGCCAAGTAAAACTGGTTGAGGTCCTACAGAAGTCATTATGAGCTGTGCTGATCTTCTTTTTAGCCATTCAGACTTTTAGAGGTTTTCAGATTTTTTTCTCTAGTAATTGTTTGAAAAACTAAAATTTTTAGAGCTTTTATTGGTATTCATATTTTTTTAGTTCATGCTTTTTTTCCATTTGCACTATTTATTTTTGGATCTTTTAATAAATTGGCTATTGTGGTTTTAAAAAAATGTGTTTTTTTATAATGGTTTCAAAAAAGCTGTAATAACACTAACAATCAACCTTTAATCTACAGGCGTGGCCACAAAGGCCCAGGTCTAGGGGCGGCATTGGGAATGCAGCATTCCCCAGCACTGTAGCACATGTGCACGAGTATGCGCACGCGGGGGTGAGTGTGATCGGCGGGCGCTAGGACCACAACGACTCAGGGTGCTGCATAAGTAACTATGGCCCTGTTAATATATGGGCCTCATTGATAAATATGCTTCTAAAATCCCTACAGGAATGAATAGAATTTTTTTTTTCTGTGATGAGCTCTAATTTCACATTTTAATAAATCTGCCCCTTACTGTATGCAAATACAGTGTGTGGCGGCACTTTATAATCATATCTATGTCCTCCCTTGCCATTCACAGAGTTTAACTCAACCAAGAATGATCCAGAATTTTTTTTATAATAAGAATGAGTATATGCTACATAAATACATTTTAGTTTATGCCCCATTACATCCCACTCATTAGGAGATAAACCAGGGACATTTGCTAACGCTACAATAATTGAAGCAACTCAAATTCAATAAAGGCATTCCTTGTAAAGGCATATTAGGGGGGTCTTGTATGGTTAGTATGCTAATAAATGCCGATGAAAATTTCATATATTCATTTTCATAAAATGTCGACCCTCACTGAAAAGTCGATAATTTATTTGTAAAGTCCCTTAAGTGCAACAGCTTTTTTTAAAAATATATACTCTATCTATCTATCTATCTATCTATCTATCTATCTATCTATCTATCTATCTATCTATCTATCTATTTATTTATAAACATTTTTAAACATCCCATCTAACATTGTAAGGAATGTAGGATGTAAGATTTTTCTCTTTATTTGAATTGAAGCCATCAGTGAAACAGATGCCATAGCTTGATTCTCTATTAGAACAGTGTTTTGACATTTCTCTGTTAAGTGTCAACAAAATGCACTAATTAACTAAGAAAGGATGCAGCTGCAGTATTCACAAGTAGATGTTCTGTATTGTAGTAGAAACAAATCCAAATAAGATATTTCTGGAGTATGAAATGGTTAGTTCAGTTGGAGTATTTTCAAAGTAACATTTAGCTTATAAAAGTATAGTTTGATGGTCGCAGAGTGCACAGCAATATGTCACTTGGCATTGTTCCGCTCCATTGCTTCATGACTGTCACAGCTTGACATAAAAACATAAACTTTGAGATGCAACCCCTCATGACAGGGTGTAATCATACTTCAGCACGTTTTCTCCTGGTACTTGTGTCACTTTAAAAAATATTCAGTAAAAAAAAAAAAAAAAACACGCACACACAAGTACATATATAATAGCAAATTATGGTATGTGTCTCATAATAGTTTGCCATGAAGTGACTATACTATACTGTAAATATATATTAGTATATGTAAAAGAGTATCAATGGAAAACCATTTAAGAATAGATATTGTTTAGTATATCATATTTAGGATATTATATGGATGCATCTGGATGTTAAAATAGCACAACCTAAATGTTTATGTAGAACACAACTGCAAAAAGAATTTCAAATGTATGCCTTTAAGATTAACACAACAGTTAACATCAACAGGTCTTATTTAGTCATCAGCTAGAACAGGTACTGTACATGCAACAAATCATCATCATTATAAGATTAAAATGTTGTTATCAAGGTATGCAGAACATACAAATATGATTAGAACAAATTAAACTGGTTGTAGAATGATTGAATTAAGCATACAGAATCTGCCAGATGCTATCCTAATTTTGGTGATAAATTAACCAATGCCAAGCAGCTGCATGGAGTGGGTTTGTTTGAAAAGAATTGCAATTTTATTGCTCTTCCCCTTGTAAATATTTAGAAGAGTTAACTATGGCATAGATCCTTTTAATTATTACCTTTGCTACCCATCACAAACTAGACCTTAAAGGGGTTGTTCACCTTTTAACTGAGCTGCCAGATTGAAACACCAGAGACAGGGACATTGCATTTTAAACTTAGATTTTGGAAAAACAGTAAACAATAAAAAAAGAAAGTAATGAAAAAAACCTTTATTTCTGGAGAACAATCTGAAAACAACTCGACTGAAAAAGTGTTTGGAAGGTCAACAACCCCTTTAAGGCAGTGATCCCCAACTAACTGAAAAGCCAGTGGCTCACAAGCAACATGTCGCTCAAAAACCATTGGCTGTTCCTCTCACTGGCCTTAAAGTTGGTGCTTATTTTTGAATTCCTGGCTTGAGGCGAGTTTAAGTTGCAAAAAAAAAACAGGTGTACTGACAAACAGTCTCCTGTAAGCTGCCAGTTCATATAGGGGCTACTAAATAGCCCTTACTTGGCACCCCTAGGACTTTTTTCATGCTTGTGTTACTCCCCAACTCTTTTTACATTTTAATGTTGCTCGCAGGTAAAAAAAAAAAAAAATTGGTAACTGAGGCAGGAGATTATATATGAATGCTAAAAAGTCTGACTGTGTTCAAAAATCAAATCAATCAAAACTGCATTTTTCCAAAAATGTTTTATTCATAAAATTTCACCAGGTTGTTGTTTTTTTGTAGAGGGAAACTAAACACAGCAGTGCTTACTGTAAAGACTGAAAAACTTTTACAATTAAACTAACTTTCAATTCAATTTAATTCAATTCAAAAATTCACAGAGCAGGGCTCATTGTAATTATATAAAGTTTATACATTTTTCTTAATATAGCTCTGACATATTCCACAATGCTTTACAACATTTTTTTTTTCATTTTCATAATCCCCTGCCTCAGTGGAGCTTACAGTCTAAGTACCCTATCTCAAATAAAATGCACACAAAGGGATCAATTCCATCAGTGAAATTATATATTTTTATGTTTTTGGAGTTTGGGGGGAAACCAGCACAGCCTTGTGGTATAAATGCAAACTCCTTCCAAATAATGAACAGATTAGAATAAAACTGAGGACCCCAATGCAATGCTTACCTCTGACCTACTATTCTTTAAATAGTAATCTTAGATTAAAACTCTCTCTCGGGGAAATACAAATATAATACGATTTTCATGGAAATGGAACCTTCTAATATAATCAACTAAAATTTAGTAGGATTTCTAAAATTATCAAGTTGTTTTTCACTAGCCCCCTCAATGAGTCTCTACATGCAGCTTTATGAAAGATTCGGTTATTTGACAGTAGAATCTAGTACATTGTTTAGAAAAGGGGAGCACACATACATACAATTTACTTGAATGTCAATAAAAATCTGAATAAAGATAGAGAGGGTGATACTGAACAGTAACCCATTTCTAATGTTAAATTAGAATTATATTAAAATGTTTGTGATAATATCTCTTTAACTGAGTTATCAAACTAAATAAACATAGATAAGTATCCTGTATCGATCCAGTTTGTGCTTAAAACAAAAAATATAATAATAATTTAGGCTTATTTAAGGTAAAATTCTGTATCTTAGAATTCTACATCTGGAACAGTTTTGCATGTTTTGCATTACTTCTTTCTTTTTTTGTACCATATTACTGTTCCCTACTGCTGTTCTTTTCTTCTTACAGTATTTCCTCTACTGAACACTTCTTCCTCTTTCTGACGAAGTGATTTATTCCCTTCTTCTTGGAAACGCAGTATGTGCAGCCTGTAACATGTGTTTTATTAGAAGATCATTGATAACAGTGGCGTAACTAGACCCCTAAGGGCCCGGTACAGAAATTTATAACTGGGCCCCCCTAAAGGGGTTGTTCACCTATCAGTTAGCTTTTAGTATTATGTAGAGAGGGATTATATCAGACAATTTGCAATTGGTTTTCATTTTTATTATTTGTGGTTTTTGACGTATTTAGCTTTTTATTCAGCAGCTCTCCGGTTGCAATTTCAGCAGTCTGGTTGCTAGTGTCCAAATTCCCCTAGCAACCATGCACTGATTTGAATAAGAGACTGAAATATGAATTGAAGAGGGTCAATATACACAAATTAGTCATTAAAAAAGTAGCAAGTGTAAATGTGTAGCTTTACAAAGCATTTGTTTTTATAAGCGTTCAATAACCCCCATTTAAAAGCTGAAACGATATAGAAGAGGAAGGAAAATCATTCAAAAACAATAACAAAAAAAATAATGAAGACCAATTGAAAAGTTGCTTAGAATTAGCCATTATATAACATACTAAAAGTTAATCCAAACGTTACATGTAAAAAGGACATGTAAAATGGAGGTTTCACTGTATTATAATGATATAAAGCATAATGTACCCCCTACTGTAAATGATAAGGATATTAAAAGTCACTGAGGGGTTCTGTGACCATATAAAGACATAAGGCTGCAGGCTGAGTTATACAGGGAACTCTGAGTATCACTCATGTATTATAAGATTTAATGTATCCCCTACTGTAAATGATAAGGATATTAGAAGTCACTGAGGGGTTGTTCTGTGACCATATAAAGGCACAAGGCTACAGGCTGAGTTATACAGGGAACTATGAGTATCACTTATGTATTATATGGGATAATGTACCCCCTACAGTAAATGATACGGATATTAGAAGTCACTGAGGGGTTATGTGACTATATAAAGGCACAAGGCTGCAGGCTGAGTTATACAGGGAACATGGAGTATCACTCATGTATTACAGATGAAGCCACTTGGATTTGTGAGTTAAATGCGTCATGACTCAGGGGTAATTGAAGAAACTGTGTTATCTTAAGTCATCTTAACTCATTTAATGCATTTAACCTTTTCATTAGCATACCAAAGCTCCATTGTTCACAATGGTGAATGCTTTAATTAGATGGGATGTTGTGACACAGTTTTCTGTGTTAAATGAGATAAATGGGATATCTGTGTTTAGTTATTCTGTGTCAAACAGACAAACCAAAGTGGCTGCATCTGTATAAGGGATAATGTACCCCCTACTGTAAATGATAAGGATATTAGAAGTCACTGAGGGGTTGTTCTGTGACCATATTATAAGAAAATGTTCTTTTCAAAAAAAAAAGCACATTTCTCTTCACACGAGACTATGCTAGTTGCCTCTGTAAAAAAAAATGGTAAGTGCTTTGAGCCGCACAGCAAAGGCAGCGCAGTGGGATGGGCTGTCAAAAATGGCACTGTATGCGGCGGGCCCCATAAAGGGTGCAGGGACCCTGGTGCAACTGCACCTTTTGCGCCCCTGGTAGTTCCGCCACTGATTGATAACGCTTTTTCTTTTATGCCTTTAGTTTGAATTATCTCCCCACTATGATCCTAGTGCTTTACATTCAAACCATAAATGGAAATAGATTTCAAAATTAACATTATGTCTTCGCCAACACATAATTTTACATATACTGTATTTTAGATAAAATCTAATCTGATCTGTCATATCTTTTTTCAATGCCACTTCTTAAAAATTTAATAATTTTCTGGAAGATATTACATTCCCATTTGGGAAAATAATAAAGAAGATATCTGTCAATCAAAGTTTGACTTTTTTCATATCTTTTTTAATGCACTTTTTTAGACTGCAATACTTTTTTTGAAAAAATATCACATTCCTATATGGGAAAAATAATAACAATATCTATCAATCTATTCTGAATTTCATCATATCGTTTTCTAACTATTTGACTATACTGTACATATGCAGTGCATTAAACTAATCGGAAGGCACCATAGGTTATTGACTAGGTATGTATAAAGCACCACATATATTGTAAAAAAAAAACTAAATGTCGCAAATGTATGCTAGGTTTGATGATCATATAGAATGTGTTGCAATGTTTTTGTAAAGTATTGCAAAATTGTCATCTTTTTCTTTGTGCATCAAGATGTGCAGCAAAAAGATTCACAACATCTGCTGCTCTAAATATACCTATATAAAAATGAATGATACATCAGCAGGGTTTCATTTGATAAATATAGTATCAGATGGTAAAAGAATCAAATGAAAATCTCTAGATTTTGCAGAGTTACCATTTAAGCCAAGACACTTGTTGGAACATAGGAGTTATTGGCTGAGCAATGAGGATACAGGGATGCATTTCCCCATTCATGCCACCTGCACCTAAACCCCCTGCTGATGTATCCAGCTCTTAACCAGAGACAGGTACAGTATGTAGTGATTTGCGAAAAATTCGCGAAACGGCGCCGGCGTCTCGTTTTTTCGACGCCGGCGCCCGTTTTTGACGCCGGCGCCCGTTTTTGACGCCGGCGTCCATTTTTCGAAAAAAAAAATTTTTGACGCCGGCGAATTTTTGACGCAAATTTTCGCACGAGTTTCGCAAATTTATTCGCTGGCGGCGAAACGCGCAAATTCGCCGCGAATTCGCGCCTGGCGAATAAATTCGCCCATCACTAACAGTATGTACAAGCACCTAGCCTAACACTGATGGGGTCATGTGAAAGGTGGTTCTGCAAAGCAATATTTGGAGACAAGCAGATTAATTAACTGCTAGAGGACTGCTAAAGCAACTGGTGGCCACTTTCAATAGAATCAGGCATTTTGTTTTTACATCTTTAAAATGAAATCACATTTCCAAGCTATAAACTGCAATGTTTTCCATTTATATTTATTGTTCACGCTTTTATGTCAGTGCCTACAGAATTATTAAAGCACATATAATATGTTGATTTTATAAAATGCATAAATAATGGAAAATTCATAAAGTGTGTTGATATACATGTTATGTTGCATTTTATTCACCTGGCTGAGGGAAATGTTTTATACTTGACTGATCATGCTGGAGATACTTAATAATCTGCACACTCTGATGTTAAAATAAGCTTAGACTAATTACATTTTTGTTTTATTACAGAATATTTTCTTTAAAAAAATATAGCAATAAAATACAACTGAACTTGCAAATTTATATACTAAATATGTTCTACGTTGTTATGTTCAATACTATGTGGGTTATTGTATGGTGCCATACAATGGAACTATTGCAACTATTGCATATTCAGTCCTTTTAGGTATGCTAGTATGTGAATATAATGGAATGGACACTTCTACTAGTTATGCACATCTGTTTCCTTCTGTTATTCTTCATGGTTTATGGACCATAAGCACATAATTATATACCTGTACCTTTATTTACCTTTGAGCTGCATTTAAAAAAAAATGTATATCTCACCTTTGAACAATATATTTGACACTGATGGGCAGATTTATCAAAGGCCAAATTTCAAATTTATGTGATTTTTTTTATACTCTAATAAATTTGAATATACTCACAACTCGAATGGGAGGTTATTTAAGAAAAAATGGATTGAATAGTTGGATTGGATAGAATAGTCCCGACTCAAAAATTTGGATCAAACTCGAATCGAGTTTTCCCTCCAAAAAAAAGAATGTCAGGAAGACATTTAACATATTCAAATGGTTCAACGGACCTCCAGCCATTGACTTGTAAATTAACTCTTCAGGTTTTGGGTGGTGAATATTTGAATTAGAACTGTTTCCATGGTCGAGGTGTGATAAATCTTACATTTGAATTTACATTTGAATCAGGGCATTAAAATTCTAATGTGTGTATTTTGACATCAAAAAAAAAATGTGAATTCAAATTTACAAAATCTGCCCCTGAATTTTCGAAGTGGAAAATACTTCGAAATTCGACCATCAAATTGAATACTACGAAATTCAAAGTCGAATTTGTGGGATTTTTTGCATTGTACGATCGCATTCCGATAGTAGTACGATCGTACGATCGTACTTCAAAACGTACGATTTGAACAATTTTATCATATGATCGTACAATTTTCCTTCGAATACAAAAACTTCAAAATATGCTCTGGAAGGTCCCCATAGGCTAACATAGCACTTCGGCAGGTTTAAGTTGGCGTATTGAAGTCAAAGTTTTTTTTAAAGAGATAGTACGATTAATGAATGGTCGAATAGTCAAACGATTTTACTTCTAATCGAAGGTTGATGCCGAAGTCGTAGTAGCCTATTTGATGGTTGAAGTATCCAAAAATTACTTTGAATTTTGAATTTTTTAACTTCGAAAAATCCATCGATTTCACTTTGACCCTTGATAAATCTGCCCCTTTAAGAAGGGGGTTGATGGCTTTTTAGCAAGTGAGGGAATACAGGGTTATGAAAGATAGTTCATAGTACAAGTTGATCCAAGGACTAGTCCGATTGCCATTTTGGAGTCCGGAAGGAATTTATGTGTTTTTTTTTTTTTTGCCATCCACTGGATCAACTGGGAGTTAGGCAGGTTAAAAAAAAGAGTTAAAAAGCTTGAACTTGATGGACGTGTGTCTTTTTTTTTTTTTTAACCTAACGTACTATGTTACTATGTTATTATGTTACATTAATGAATGGTGTAGTTTAGGTACACCAGACAACCCTTTGGCAAGGGCCCACATATCAGCTCATTTATTATGTCTCAATTTTACCTAAATTCAGCAGTATAGAAGCACACAATTTAGTAGCAGGAAACTGATCCCCCACGTTCTTCTTGTTAATCTTGTTTGTTCCGATGCTGCAAATGTTCTTTAGAGCTTTTAAATATGGCATACTTGCAAATTGCAAAGTCATTCGCACATACTCTTCATTGGAGTTATGCGACAACTGTGAAGGCGGAAAACATATTAGCTAAACAGATTTCACAAATTGTGAATGTATATTTGCCAAATAATGGATGACACTTTATTTGCACATAACAAACATTCACAGTGGTACACTTACACACTCATCACTCATTTCTTTGTTGCAATTTGCATTACACTGCAATTTGCAAAAAAAAAAATGAAAGATGTGCAAAGCAGTGCAAAATGTGCACATTTAGAGGAAAACATGCATTAACCAAATATATATTACAGATGCAGCCACTTTGGTTTGTCTGTTTGACACAGAATAACTAAACACAGATATCCCATTTATCTCATTTAACACAGAAAACTGCGTCACAACATCCCACCTAATTAAAGCATTCACCATTGTGAACAATGGAGCTTTGGTATGCTAATGAAAAGGTTAAATGCATTAAATGAGTTAAGATGACTTTAGATAACACAGTTTATTCAATTAACCCTGAGTCATGACGCATTTAACTCACAAATCCAAGTGGCTTCATCTGTAGAAACGTACTGATTGCAACAATTTATGTTAAGAACAAAATTTTTCAAAATGACATCTAAATGATATAAGAATAATGTTGTTGCTTATGATGCAAAAAACAGTTGACACACACAAGTGACTGTCACTTTACTGTACATTTATAGCTTAATGGCATATTATAATTAATGGTTATGTTCCAACACAGTTTAATGTCTAGGCGCCAAGTACTGATCATTTTGTTCTTAAGGAGAGAACTTCATACTCAGAAAATCATATTTAAGTATTTGAGTTTTAAGTGTTAATATATATATATATATATATATAAACAAGGGAAAGTTGTGCTCACCACTAATTTTTAAAACCATTACACATATAGACAAATACAAGAGTCCTCTGCACTCAACCCATTATCAATATATTAAAGACAGAGACATTTTGTGCATACTGCTACTGAAAAATGCCTTACCCTTTAAACAAAACAGGGATTGTTTGTCCATATATTGCAATATATTTAAGCTGGCCAACTACGTCAAAGTCATCCCATATCTGGCCAATCCTACGCTTAATTTTCATCTGATTCATTAAGAATTCAATTGCTTAATTATACATTTTACAAAGGGACAAAGTTTTACCTCTTGTATTTGTCTCTATATATAAATATATATATATATATATATATACATATATCCATGGTTGTCATATTACAAAAGGGATTCTACCTAATTCTGATTCGCATAGTAATGGGAAAAAAATGGCATCCGGTGCAGCACCAGCAGGCACAAGACAGTCCTGTCTTTATGGCCTGCCCTATGGTAGGTGCAAATATAGGGCTTCTTTCAACCCATTACTCCACAGCTGGGTGAAAAAAATGTGCACCCTGCCTCATGTATAAATGAGCCCTATAGCATTTAGCCCACATGACCCAGGTACTCTATTCCATATAAACTCTATACAACATATTTTCCCATTAAAACTAAGAACACAAATACAGTATGCAACTTGGAGTTGTCTGGTCTTACTCCACAGTACCAAAGATCTTTCCCCATACTATGACATTTAGGGGGTAATTTATCAAAAGACTTTTTCTCCCCATTTATCAATGCATTTTCACAAAAATTTCTTATGCTAGAAAAGACTCGATAAAATGTTGAAAAATCCAAATTGTGCATTTTTTTTGGATTTGTTGCCAAAACCTAAAACACCATGAAATCTTCAGATTATTGAACGAAACCCAGCGCAGATAAGGATGTCTTCAAAATGTTAACAGGAAATCTGCCATTAACTTTTACGTGAACTCGGCAGGTCTGAGTTGGATTACTTTTTTATTTGGACTTTAAACACCATCGGGGTTTAATAAATCTTGAAAAATTCTATTTTTTCTCTATGAAAGTAGGGTGTTCTCACCTTTAAAAGTCCGACCAGAAAAAATTGGACTTTAATAAATAACCCCCTAAGTTGTGACCATTGCTACTGGGCACCCATATGGATGCCAATGAGCTCTTATTGATGCAGTTCAAGTGGAACTCTGGAACTACCACCGCATCCAAGCTTGTATCAGTAAATAGAGCTGAAGAAAATTAGGGTTTAACTATTTAGTGATAACTTTTTATAACAATATAGTTAGTATGTATTTAAAGAAAAAAAAGACCGGAAAAAAACTCAGCAACTGGCAAGGTTCAAAAAAATCTTCCTAACTGACTTGACTGAGTTAAGGCACCGTCAGAACCCTTAAGTCAATAAAGGTTTTAAAAAAGATTTCTTTCAGTGGTGTAGTCTATTACCAGTTTGCTGGATAGTTTGGACTATTTATGAATTTGATAACACACTGATTTTTATGGGAGTTATTTATGTAATTTATAAAATATGAGGCAATCAAGCACTTTAACTACTATGCGCTGATTTATGTTATTGCAACTATGGTAATGATTCTAATGGGCATGTTCCATATCTTAATGATGAAAAATGATTTTTTAGAATTCATTATGGGGGACTGTAGGAGGCCAGCAGCTCAGAATGGAATAGAATATGTTATAAGCTGAGTGGTAAGGGTTAATGAGGATAGTTATATGGGTAGCCCCAGAACCTGTATAAAACAAACTCACGGGTATTTAAGGGACATAACCGGTACCAGCCACACCTCCTCTGATGAAGCGCCCAATAGCGTGAAACGCGTCAGGAGGGTGTGGCTAACACAAGGTAGGTAGACCGAGGGGGAGACTGCACTGTGGTGTGTTTTTAAATGTGTTAATATGCAATTCTGCTGTGGTTAAAATGCACAAATAAATGTTTTAAGTGAGAAGCTGTACATGTCTTTAATTTATGCTGATTATGCAGATGGATGTGGCCATGGTGTGACTCGCACCCATCATCAAATGTATCACTGAAACAGGTACTGACAAAATTGCTGTGTGAAAGGTTCAATAGAAGTCAATGGGCATTGTTTACTTATTTTCCCAGATCATTAAAACATTTAAACATTTTTTTTTGCCTTTTTTAGTAAAAAAGTACACGGAAATCTTCAGTTGTTTTTTTGTTTTGTTTTTTTTTTTTTAAAAAAAGCTAGAGTTTCATACATTTTTCCTTGACCTCAAAAATTAGTAAATAGAACTCTCAAGTTTTAATTATGCAGATATTTTGTCAGTGAAGGAACATTCTTTCAAGATATTATCCAGTTTGATACCTTACTACTAACACCAAAAAATACAATATATAAGGAGGAATGTAATTGAAATTACATGCGTTGTTTAAAATTGAGTTTTTGCAAATGTTAAGCTTTGATCGTAATGTAAAATCCTTTGCTGACAAATATTAAATCGCTAAGCAAAGGTTAGCGTTAACACCTGCTCTGGAGTTTCATGAAATGTTTTGTCATAAAATATGTTTGCAATTGATACATTTTATAATAAGTGGACTCAGGCCTGGACTGGGAGTCAAAATAGGCCCTGCCATTCCAAGTACAAAGAGGCCCAAACAGCCCCCTACCAGCCCACTATATGGTAACTTTCTATGGAACCATACAGCAGCCCCTCTGGCATTTGCCAGAACCCACAGATCTCCCTGTACCCCATTTTTACATAACTTAATGAAACACCAGGAGCCAGAAATGGTGTAAAACGACCACAGCATTCACATTTTATCAAATAAATAGGACCTTGCCAGTCTCGGCCCAAGGCAATATTCAATATTCAATTCCATAAGAGGTCGCTACTATGCTCTGCCATTCCTCACTTGAGATTAGAACTATCAGGGCTGGACCAGCTCGGGCGGGCGACCCATACAGCGCAGACCATCACACTTACTGCAGGTAATTCTTGCACGCTGGGGGGAACGCTGCAGGGGGCATGTAAGTGTGATGGTCTAGGCTGTATGGTGTGGCCAATTGCTGCAGACAGGCTGCTCTGGAAATTTGGGCTCCTGTGGCTTTCTGAGCAGATGCGCCTTTAACAAGGTGCTCGAATTTGAGATGCCGCTGCCGTGTGTGGTCGGAAATCCAAAGTCAACAGTTGTCGGTGGACCTTGGTGTGCCATGTAGTACATGGCACTACTCTCCCTACATTATGGTGTCTTTACACTTCACTGCACAGTCTGGAAAAGACTTCATGTTAAGTGCTTGTGGCAGGTGGATTGGGGCATAATCGACCCTGCATTGCAGGGAACGTGCATCATGTTCCTCTAGATGGGGAAGGATGTGTTAACTGTCTAAGCAGTGAAAGCTTGATGTATTAACTTTCACATTATACCAAGCAAGTAAAACAACCCCAGCCCCTGTGCCTAATAATGCAAGCCACCTACCTCAGGAGGCCAGATAATTATCATTTGGTTAACTTGATGTACTTATCCGATGACCACATGGATATTTGAATTAAGTTTTTGTGTCTTTTTTATTGACTAAAATGATTTTTTCTTATATTTTCTGCATTTTTTATTTTTTTGCTCTTTTTCACTGATTAGTTATACATTGTGGAGGGTTTTCTCCTTATACACATATAATGCGTGATTTGGTAAATTTTGATACAAGTCTCTGATACACGTTATGTATACTTTCATATAGTATTGTTTTATTATCTATCATACTGTTATAGGAACAGGCAGCAATTGACACACTTAAGGGCCCATTTACTTAGCTCGCGTGAAGGAATAGAGGAAAAAAAACTTTGAATGTTTTTTTGGCTACTTCGACCATCGAATTGGCTAATTTGACCTTCGACTTCAAATCAAATGTTTCTAACTAATAATCGTTTGACTATTCGACCATTCAAAGTACTGTCTCTTTAAAAAAAAAAACTTCAACCCCTTAGTTCGCCACCTAAAAGCTACCAAAGTCAATGTTAGCCTATGGGAAAGGTCCTCATAGGCTTAGCTATCTTTTTTTGGTCGAACAAAAATCGTTTGATCGATGGATTAAATTCCTTAGAATTCGAACGATTTTTCATTAGATGGAACGAATATCGCTAAATCCTTCAACTTCGATATTCAAAGTCAAAGAATTTAACTTAGACAGGGTTAACCCTCGATATTCGACCTTAAAGGGAATCTGTCGCCATTTTAAACTTTTTTTTTTTTTTTTGCATTGTTAGAAAAAACACACATCCATAAACACTGTCTGGCAATTAAAATGTTAATCCACAAATCCATGCATAAGTTATTTTAGTTTGTATTTTGTCATGGGGGCTTCCATTTCTGCTCATTACACATTCATCCTGTGCTGCTCTAACAGCAGGCACAGCATTACCTGTGTGCTTGGAGGCAGCCACTCTGTAATGAAAAGCCAAGTCGCACTACGACATGAGAATCTAGCTGTACACTCCCCCTCCCCTCTCTGCCCATGCGTGTGATGTTTGGAGGAGAGCGGTCACATGGTTTGCAGGGAAGCAATTACTTTCACTTTCCTACGTTCTGCTCTACAGCTGCACTAGCAGCCCCTCCTCCCACAGACACTATCAAAGCTCCTGCCGTTCTGTACGTTTGTTCTCTGCTTTCCTTTGGAGGGGGGAACTTTCTCTTCTTCTGCCTTCCTAGTTTGTTTTACTGGTTACTAGATGAGGTAAAGGAGCTGTGAGTTCCCTCTGCTATCCACCTCACACAGACCTTGCTCCTTTCCTGCCTGCAATACTTCTTTTTTCATTAACTACTTACTGCCTCCTTTCTCCTGAGCTATTTTAACCCTTCCTAGACTTCCTCCTAAGTTTTCCTGTTTTCAAGTATGTCCTCCTTATGTTATCCTTTTTTTCTATTCCCTGTCATCAGTCCTGGGAGTGTACTCCTGTGTTTCTGCCATTCATTTTTGTGTAAACAAATATAATAAACTATCTATATAAAATATTTTTTCCAATGCCCAAAATGAATTGTGTGTGTGTGTATATATATATATATATATATATATATTTATTTATTTTTGATACGTAAGTGGGGGCAGTGATCACAGGACTATGTTATTTCAGTCCTTCTGAAGTGGTGTCAGTGGGAGCTTATCTTGATACCTGCCTATTGTTCAATTCACAGGTTCAGCAGACAAGGCTCTATTTACATTACAGCCGCTTGTAGGAGGGAGGGGTAATGACATCACGCCAACTTGCAGTGCAGCAGTAAGGTGTGACTGAAGTCACATGACCTGAGGGCAGCTGGGAAATGTCAAAATGTCTAGCCCCATAGCAAATTTTAAAATTAGATATAAAAAAATCCATTTCTTGTTTTGAAAAATGGATTTCAATGCAGGATTCTGCTGTAGTAGCACTATTAACTGATACATTTTGTAAAAAACATGTCTCCATGACAGTATCCCTTTAAGTAAATTTGCCCCTTAGGGTTAACATCACAAGTACAAATGGTTATACTATTGTTTGGGGCATTTTAGGACCCCAACAGTGTTGATTCATGGGTTACTTCATCGGTAGTTTACACAAGGGTTAACCACAAAACTAATGAGAACGCTGTGTAGGAGAGAGATAATGGTTAATTTGCACCATAATAGTCACGCACACAGATCGTATTTCGAGTTATCGCTAAAGAGGATCCATAAAACAGACCTTTTATCTACACTCAAAAGTTTATACTGTGTAACATAAATCACATATTGAGTGGTGAAATATTGAAAGTGGCAATAAAGATTAACAACGGTTACAAAATATGTGTTTAAATCTTTGTATTTAACCTATGAGGGGTGTTTTAACATGAATTGACTATTTCTGTATTTTTTGGTTAAGTATTAATATGTTTTCTATATGTGGAATTTTAACTATTTGACGCACAGTGATGATGACGATGATGACATGTCAGCCAATTCACTTTTTCCCGCCATCATATGTATAAAATGCATTTGCTAAGTGTCCATCATTACTTTGAGAAAGGAAACGTTAGTCTTTGAGTTAATAAAACATTTTTATTTTTCGTTTAAGTCCTGAGAGTGCGGACCTTCTTTGTGGATATATATATATATATATATATATAGAACAACAAAAACCGCACACATAGGACTTGTAAAGTGCAAAAAATAACCAATTTATTGCAACGTTTTGGCTCCTGTACTCGAGCCTTCTTCAGGTGGAGTACAGGAGCCGAAACGTTGCAATAAATTGGTTGTTTTTTTGCACTTTACAAGTCCTATGTGTGCGTTTTTGTTGTTCTATGAATTTTTCATGATAACCTGCACCTGGGCAATTATCTAAATGATTAGAGTGCTCCAGCCATATGCATGACTATATATATATATATATATATATATATATATATATATATATATATATATATATATATAATATAAAGACTAATAAATTATAGACTTCATTAACTTGTTACAGACAACACATTAGCAGTGAAAAGATAATAAAGTCTCCCATTTATACTGGCAATATTTTCAGATTAAAAGCATACAATTAGATGTAATTGTCCTTCCTGTTCTGTTACAAAATTCACAGTGGCTAGGTTAGCCATTACTCTAGATTATACATTATCACATTATAAGAGCAATTTAATGGCATTATTTAATTATATTTGACGTGGCTATTTCTTGTTATAAGAAATCAATGGGTTTTATTTCCTCTAGTCTGGTTACAATGCAGTGTTTATGAAGCCATAAATCCAAAGTAACACATGCAAACCTATTATTATGAAAAATAATAGGACAAAGTAGACTGCTGTTTTCGTAAAAGACACATTCAGTCAGCACCTTTCTCCACACAGTTTAGAATATTTATCCCGGTTTTCATTACAAAAAGCGGGTGTTTTTTTCCAGAATATTTATTTTTAAGCCTATATATTTGGTAATAATAAGAATAAGTGAAGGTGCAGGAACAGTAAAAAAGTAATCAAGTAAAAATAAAATCAACAATGATAAAAAAAAACCAACAGACAATGGGGGTCATGTATCAACACTGGGCAAATTTGCCCATGGGCAGTAACCCATGTCAATCAATCAGATTGCTGCATTCATTGTTCTACTTGCAGCTGGCTTCAAAAAGCTAATCACTGATTGGTTGCTATAGGTAACTGCCCATGGGCAAATTTGCCCAGTGTTGATAAATGAACACCAATGTATAAATAAACAGCTGTTTTTAGAAAAGTAAAATCAAGTCTATGGAGTCTAATGGAAGATGACAATGATGGGTCTATGAAGATAAAGGATATTGGATTAATGATCAATGAAGGCATCTTCTAAGCCCTTTAAAGGGATACTGTCATGGGAAAAACATTTTTTTTTCAAAATGAATCAGTTAATAGTGCTGATCCAGCAGAATTCTGCACTGAAATCCATTTCTCAAAAGAGCAAACAGATTTTTTTTATATTCAATTTTGAAATCTGACACGTGGCTAGACATATTGTCAATTTCCCAGCTGCCCCAAGTCATGTGACTTGTGCTGTCAGTGGAATTCTATGATGTATTCTTATGGATGATGTAATCCTTTCATTATTATGTAGGGTTCACCTTCAGAGTTTCACAATTCAGAAATAGGACTCTGGAGAACCAAGATTGCTGATTCAGTGATTCATTTATTCAAAAGGTGCACGGCATGTTTCGAGCCAAATGGCTCTTCCTCAGGTGCGCATACAAATGCTGTGGGTAACCCAAACCCTTTTAAAATCATCAAAGACAAACAAGAGTGCCCATTCCCATGTGGCTAGACACATTCATGTACATTGTAACAAAATTCCCTTACAGAGTACTGCCATCTTCTGGCCTACTCCAATATTGCACAACAGATACAGTACTGTTACACATGTCAGTATTCATTATGTAATACAACATTACAATTGTAGGTAGTCTTCTACCTTTTAAGTAAAACAGTCCCTGCTGTATCGTTAACAAGCTGAAAGGTGTTATAGTTTACAAAAAACACTTATAGCTTAGTGCATCATTTAATCCTAATGGTTCCAGTGTATTCAATGCATCTATCCATTTAGTAGCAATTTCTTCTCCATCATCTCCACCCCTACTTGAAGCAGGAACCTCCTCCAGTACTTGCCATCTTAAGCTAGCGCTATTGTGCTTATTCTCAAAAAAATGTTGGTTTCTTTTGGATCATAATTTGTTATAGACCTTTTGTGCTCATTGATCCTTACCCGTACTTTTCTAAATGTCTGACCTACATACAACTTGCCGCAAGGGCATTTCAGGCCATATATGACAAACTCCGTATTACATGTAGCATATTGTTTTACTTTTATTTTGTTACCTCGTAATGGATGGGTTATGTGTTCACCCTTAATGATGGAGTTGCAGCATCCACAGTTTAAACATGGGAAAGTACCTACTTTGGGAGTGCCTAGAAATCTTGTGGTTTTTTGTTTGCATTTCAGGTCAGACTTGACTAGTCTGTCAGCTAGGTTTCTTCTTTCTTTCTTTCTTCTTTCTTTCTTTCTTTCTTTCTCTTCCTTGCTAGCTTTATTTTTGTTATTATCTATCAAGCTATCCATCTATTATCAATCTCTCTCCATCCCTTCCTCTCTCTCTCTCTCTCTCTCTCTCTCTCTCTCTCTCTCTCTCTATCATCTATCTATCAATCATCTAAACTATATTTCATATTGTCTCTTGAAGAAGACTGAATTATTTCACAGTAGATAAAACATATTATATTTTTTCATTTCAGATGTCTCATAACAAATAAATGTATAGTCAAGTAGCATTAATATAGACTAGAAACAATCCAGACAAAAATAGATACTTCATTTTATGCAAATAGAATCACAGAATCCATTTAAAAAAAAAGAAAGAAACTATTTAATACTTTTGAAACTGGCAGTACATGTAAACAGAATAAAAGAAAAAATTATCATGAGCATTTCTCTTTAAAGACTTGCTATTTTATAGGTTGACTCTATGGTTACACATTTAATGCTGTATGTAAATGCAAAACAAGTACTAAGTCAATTTAGGAGTTTCTGTCTAAATATAATACGAATAAATGCATCCAATTATATGATCAAACAAATGTAGAGCAGGAAGAGCTTCTGAAAGACAGTTCTGAGGCCAATATTTGCATTCCTTAGCATATATTATATTATGATATCATACAACTCTGAACTGATAAGGCTGCCAACTCTTCGATTGCTTGGTAAGTAGTAGTGCAAATGCACAGTGCAATTTTAATTGAAATAATTAAAGCTCAGACTGTTTCATTAAACTCTCATGATTGAAAAAAGACAAACTGGAAATGGCAGATGACTTGTTGGACAGTACAGTATCTATAGCCAATTATATTATTTAAGCAAATAAAAGGACATTGAACATGCCTGTGTAAAGCATCTGCTCACTGTACATTAGCACATTTAACTCACATTATTCTCTCCTGAATTTAATAATCCAAGTACATTTTATAATAATCTGAGAGTAATTACAGCTTCAAGAAAAAGTCAAATACAAAAGCTGGCTGTGCAGAGAAATTGTTTCTGCTATTTATAATAGGGGGGTGTGCACATTTTTGTAGTTTTAACTATCTTTAAATACTTTTTAAGGAGTAAAGTATTTGACTAATGGACAGAGTTATCAAATCATTAATACACAATTAGAAAATACTCAATATTTTTTACGTTTCTCTTTTGCTTAGGTGCAGATTAATTAATGCTCAAACTCACACATTGTTTCTGAATCCAATTTTCTTGGCTGTCGATTAGCTTTTTTTCCCAGAGCTGGTTTTTAAAAAATTCAGCAAGTTTTATGTCTATTTTTTTTTTTTTTTTTTAAAAAAACCCTGGGAAAAGACAACAGCAAGCCAGGGTAATCAGATACAGAAACCACTCATGGAATGCATGTGTGGTTTAGTAACTCAAGTATGCTTAAGTATCAATACATTTGCCTGCTAATATCACCATTAATAATTTCCTATTCGGTTTCTTATGTTCATTTCTCAAGTGTTTCTCAATTATTTCACTTGTCGATTTTCTCAAATGTAACAATATCAAAGAAAGTTTATGAGGTTCCTATAGCCTTCTATGGTAACTGAATTCCTAATTAAGTGAAGCAAGAGAGCTTTCACAGATGAATGAAATCTAGATGTGACTATTGCTTTTAAATGGGTAGTTAACCTTTATGTTAACTTTTTTACGTTTTTATTTTTGCATTTTTTAACTTAAATGCAACAAAACAAGAAAGGAAAGAAGAAAACAGGGAAGCAAAAATAGAAATAGAATGGCATTGGAGACAATACAGTAAGTATCCAACATTATCATACATCTGTGTTAGAAGGGGTGTCTTCCATTTCAACTTTATGTTTACTTTTAGTAGGTTTTACAATCTCCTATTCTTAGCAACTGTACAATTAATCTTGATTTTTAATTTCTTGTAGTTTGTGTTATTTTCCTTCTTATTTTAAATTTTAATTATATGTCACTGTCCAATGCTGCATTTGTGAACCCCAATGCAGCATTCAAAGTGGAATACAAAGCCACAATTGGAGCACAGAAACCCGAAGACTGCTCTTTGAATCTAGTGCGGCTTGTGTTAGGTTGCACTAGATTCAGGTAGGAGGAAGTAGGTAGTTGTCCTCCACCTGCAACTGCCCCTACTTTGGGCATCATTCTGAGGCATAAGTCGGAGTGGCAGGATGTGCAGCCCACATCAGTGCCCTGTCCTCAAGTATTTAAAGGGCCGAGTTGTGTGTCTTGACATTGACTTCTTCACTGAGAGCTGGATTTTTCATCCAAAGCTCCGTGCATTGTGCAGTATTGAGGGGGCAAGTGCTTTGGAAATGAGCACTAAGGGACACATTCTTCTAACATGCTTCTTAGTGCTCTTGCACTTGCAACCCCAGGGTATTAAATGACACCTCTTGAGTGCTTTGAGCTTCCAAAATGTTTTGGTGAGAAAATTAGATATTAAGGGTTTTTTTTAATGGAGATTGAAGTGAGGAGAAATCGTAACTGTTGATAAATCAGCAGCAATCTCAAAATGTTCTTGGGTCAAAGACAAGAAAACAGAGAGAAAAAAGAGCCAGGTGATTTATGACCAAGAAAGGAAAACCCCTCAGGCTGAAGATCTGGTTAGAGAAATCACAAACAAATTGTTTAATAAATCTCCCCCACCGCAGAAGAAAGTGGCTGGCAGGCATCCTGTTACTGTAAGATGTGTTAGGAAGGCCTTTGCTGTAAAAAGATATCTTCCCAAGGATGCAATGAACCGAGGCACACTTTATAAACAGTTTCTTGCAGGGAGGAAGGTTGCCAACTCAAGGATAATAGCTGCACAATAAAGACTTCTCCAAAGATTCTCTGTACTTCCCCGTCACTCACACACATATATTGTTCCTATCCTGAAGCCTCCAGGACCCTTGTCATGTGAACATGAGTGCCCATAGGTTCCCTCTAACCTACATCTGAACCTTCCTATCCCTGAACCGGTGCACAATCGCACAAGGGCTCTACCCCAAAAACCCAGTCCTACAGACTGTCCTTGCTAACTAGCCTCTCTATCTCTTACTCCTAGAGTGAGCTCACACCCCACTAATAACCCTCCCAACTGTCCCATTTTGAGTCGGACTGTCCCTATTATGACAGCTCAACCAGCAGTTGGACTGTTACTGAAATGTCCTGACTTTCCCTTTCATCTCCTGCACTGAACAGCTAAAAATAGATACAACGTTTCTAACTTTTGGCAGAGAGCCCAGAACAGCCACCAGGTGCACATTTGTAACAATTTAAGATGAGCAAATAAGTAATTGTAACAATTTAAGATAAGCTGTCTTTTGGAGAAACTGACTTGCAGCTTAAAGGGCAATTCACCTTTATTAACAAAACTGCAACAACACATAGAAACCACAGAAATGTGTTCAAACTTGCATAACCTGGCCACACAAAAATTTTCACAGTGGCAAATCTTTTTGTCCCTCTTTCTATTTTAAAAATGTTGGGAGGTATGCTAACCGCTTTCTAGTTCTGAAGGAACAGCCTCACACTTGGTCTGGTCACAAACCTGCCTGCTTAATGTTCTTAGACCAAAGAGAAAGTGCCTTAACACTTCCCCTACAATCCAACCTTAGGGGTTAGCGGCACCTGCTGGCTGAACTACCATATTGCCAACTTATTACTTTATGAAAAACAGATGTTAGTTTTCACCACTTTACAAAGTGGCTAATTTTTATGGTGGTTTGATTTGTAATCATAAACCATTCAAATGTCTGATTTCTTTAGCTTTGAATTATGTGTGTTTCTCAACCAGCTGATTTGGTGAGAAGCCCTATATACTGTTTTAAGGATGATTGCTAACAACCCATCCAGTACTTTATCTATGCTTACTGCACCCACTGTGACTCTTGGTTCCAAAAACTTGCTGATCTTGAAAGAATGTTTATAGTGATGGGCAAATAAGTTCGGCAGGTGCGAATTTGTGGCGAATTTCCGTGTTTTGCTGCCGGCGAAAAAAAATAGAAAAACTCATGTGAAAAAATGTTGATGTGCACCGGAAAAGTCGCTCACATCAAAATCGTCACGTGTCAATACTGTTCAGACCCCCATTGACTTTAACACCAGCGTCAAAATTGACACGGGCATCAAAATTTGAGCTTTGCTAAATTGTCACCAAAGCGAAATGGGAGAGATTTACCCAAAAATATATTTTAACTGTCAAAATCTGCAGGCATGGGCAGATCTGCAAAGTCACCTTATTCATAATATAGAGCTGCAAAAAGGAAACAATCTAATTTCCCCAAAGCCACATGAAGCAATTTTTCAGCTACATGTGTGGAGCTTGATCAGCAAAGCATATTCTCATCCTGGACAGAAAATTAATAGAATAAACAGTTTTAATAAATATATGTTCAAATCATGCCTCTTGGTCAGACTGTACAAAAAAGTCTTAGCCATTATAGTTTTCAGCTGCACACTCTTCAGCCTTACAGCCAGGATGTATGTCTTTATTGTATTGTAACTTTAAACAGAACAGTATTCAAAGGGTCATCAATGCAAATTAAAACGTACATAGAAATAAATATTGCCCAAACTTCTGTGTCTTATACCAGTAATAAATAAATACAAATCCATATAAGCAAGCAAATAAAATATATACAATTTATTATATTAAGCAGCAGAATGCATTAAGCGCACATAAACAGCAAATAAGCATACAATTTTAGATTTGGTATATGAGGATTGTGCCAGTTTTATAAACACTGTTGCCAGAAATATTTATTACTGGATATCCTGAATCTCCCAAACTTCCTGATGTACATGAGGCAGTCATGAATCTCTGATCACACAGGAAACACAGGGATGAATTTGTTGGATTTCAGCTGCAGTTGATTTGACAGATCCCCTGAGAAGTTTCTAGAGTTCCTCTTGGTGGCAGAGGGGATGTCGCTAGAAAGAGGCTATTTAAAGGAGAAACAATGTGCCACTTCCTGTGGGCCAGGGAGCTTGAGGCTTGGCAACTTCAGTGAGGTACTTTTGGAAGTCAATAGTTGGGGTACATTAGATTAGATTTGTGGAGCACACTGTAAGTGTTGAGAGTTTGTGATAGACAGGACTAAGCCCGGAAAATTGTGGAACAGGAGGGTAAGCATCAGTGGAGCCAATTGACAGTAAATCCTGGTTTCTTTTTTAACTAATATGGACCTCCAATTTATTATCCTTTTAGTGTACAACTACAAGTCTCCTTCATATGTGATGGTCAAGGTAGCCAGTTAAAAATAAATTATATATGGTGCACATTTTTATAGGCTAAGCGAGGTACATGGCAACATCCAGTATTTCAAAATGATCTTTTAATTTAATTTTCAGTATGTTACCTCTAAAATGTAGATTGAACAAAGCTAATTTCTGATGAGATGCTACGGGTAACTGCCATGGTTTTCTAGACCACTACTAGATCTATAAAAATATATAGGTAGAAATTTAAAAGAAATTCTAGACCACTAAACACAAAAAGGCTTTTTTTTTGCATATGGGCTTAATAAATGTTCATCTTTGAACACTATTGCAACCTGATTCAGTGTGCTGCTGGCATTTTTCTGGATATAGATAGGAAGTGTGACAGTGGGATTATGTAACCATAGATACTGCGTATCTTGACAGCGCTATATAAATAAATGATGATGATGATGATGATGATGATACCCCCATTGGTAGGGTCAGTAGATTTGTTTTTAATCGACATGAGACATGTGAATCTTTAAATAATAAAGCAAACACTTTTAGCTTTTGCACTAATACTAGCACATTAAGTACACTAAAAAGCCGGGAGTCAGACACGTACACAAATTTAATTAATAGCATTTATTGCAACAACCTTTTAGAACATATTACACACTTTAAAATGATAAAGATTATTTTATCTAATTTATTATTTTATATGGCACATGTCACTTTAATTCGTTACAGCATTAACCATAGATGTTGCTGATATCACTATTCAGTGATTGGTTCACTTAGGGTATATGTATGTGATTTGAATTTCAGCACTTTGCCTTGAGAAAGATCCCAGATGGGATCGAAACGTCACGTTGGCTGTATGTGCACTTTTTAATACACTTGATCTTGTTATAAGAAATCCCGGTGTTGCTGGTCTTTTCTTGATATATATATATCAAGTGTAATAGCAAGTAGTGATGGGCGAATAAATTCGCCAGGCACGAATTTGTGGCAAATTTCCACATTTCGCCGGCAGCGAATAAATTTGAAAATCTCTGGTGAAAATACGTGAAAATTCACCTGCATCAAAATGTTTTGGACGCCCATTGACTTTAACGCCAGCATCAGCTTGGAAGCTGGCATCAATTTCCGTTTTTCAAGATTTCTTGTGAAAATGTCTCGTGAAAATTCGCCCATCACTAAAAGCAAGAATATAGCGGCACTCACAGGGTTGATGATGAAAAAACAAAAAAGTTTATTATTCTCAACATTTCAATCCCACACAGGGATCTTAGTCAGGAGCAGCGATACAAACAAACACACAGATCCCCCATCACAGCACCATCGTTGCGGCCGAATTGGGAAATAAAGTGTTCTAAATTGTGGCAAATCAAAGAGAGCACACAATTTAGAACACTTTATTGCCCAATCCAGACACAACGATGATTACCTAGCAACAGATTTGGGCGCCAACTCAAGGCTTTATTACCGGTGAGGTGATGGGTGATCTGTGTGTCATAATCCTCTTGCTATTGTATATAACCCTTGCTGGCACTCAGGTATTACCTTCGCTAATGGAATACACCATTGATTGTAGCATATATATATATATATATATATATATATATATATATATATATATATATATATACACAGATTTGTTAGATACTAAATTATATAAGTTACAGTATATACTAAATTACTAAATTGCATGTTTGATAAGAATCAACGTTTCAGCTAACTCTAGAGCCTTTGTCAAGATTAAAACAAAATATAGTCTTGACAAAGGCTCTAGAAGTGAGCCGAAACGTTGATTCTTATCAAACATGGAATAAAATACGATATTTTGTAAAATTCCCAGGAGTGTGTTGCTTCATCTAACAAATGTGTACATTTTCCCTGGAGCAGCACCCGGGTATACACATTAACAATTAACTGACGGAGTGCGGATCTGGACTGTCTTTTGTGTGTGTATATAGATAGATAGATAGATAGATAGATAGATAGAATTATTTTGTACTTCTTTGTTTTGTTACAAAAAGTCACATGATTTTAAGCATTTGAATTCAGTTCAGCCAGGCATGAGTATTCAGCCGAATCCTGCTGAAAAAGGCCAAATCCTGGCTGTATACCAAACTGGTAGACTTTTGTTAGGCTGACATGAGTATGTATTGAGTATATAAAAAACATTAACCAAAATAAAGGGCAGTCATCTGGTTTGTACACATCCATTGCATGTGTTTTTACAATACAATTATTTGCAATCATCATAAACTGATATTAAAAAAGAAAGTTGATACAACTTTGAGAAAATTTGCTAGTGAATGTTTAATTGAAGCAAGACAGCTTTTTTTTACAAATACTGCTAAAACAAGTGTCAATAAACATTTGCTTGTTGGGAAATAACTTGTTAAGATTACATTTAATAGAAAAAGTGTCTAAGAACAGAAACATCTTGTTAAATATAAATTCAAGAGAGCACCTAATTATATATTATTACTTATAATTTGTCTTCCAAGCAATATCCATACTGTATGTTGGAGTTACAAGTCATCAACTTGATTACTTGACACATGTATTCCCTTATTATAATCATACATTGAATCATAAAGAACCAGTGTTTACTCTACTATATGTAATGATGGGAGATATACTTGACAGTAAAGTTAATTCTACCAGTTTAATGAGCAATTATGGAAGAAACTGGAAACGTTATTTAAGAACAGAGAGCAAAAATGGATGCAAATTTGTGCACACATATATGCCATTCTTAAAAGGTTTTTGCACCCAAACCTTCTTCTTGAACATCAATGTGTCTGCACAGCCTGTTCTGCTGAACAGTGTAAAAGTGTGCCTATTGACAATGAGAACCCTGGTTTTACTGCCACCCTGGATTTTTCAGTAATACCAGGGTTCTAGTACTGTAGTAGGTTGCCTCAACAGGCTCAACAAAGTTATGCTAGGTGGATTGTATGCTAATGCTGTGTGCATTGGCTCTCTAAAGGTTACATTAGCCCTACTCTGATAATGCTAACTGCAACTTCAACCTCATGATTCTTGCAAATGCACATATGCAATAGGTTGAAATTTACTGCATCATTCACAATTTTGGTAGATGCACCTGTGCACCCTACAGCAATTCTACTTAATAATCAGTTACTAAATAAGACAGACAGAGGATTTGCAAATGCATCATTTATGCTATCATCGTTTTGAAGGTTATTTAGTTATCAGAGGCGCACTATTTTGTTTTTGTAAATAGACTACAAAGGGTGAATGAAAAGTGGATCAAAATCCCAAAAAATATTCTCTAGATTATAAAGGAGAAAAAACAGACTATTAACAGCAATTTATTATTAGGTTAAGGAGGATAATTCTACTAATGAATCTGCAATCGAGCTCCAGAACATAATTACTAGGTTTAAACAATTTGAATGAATGAATTAAAGATAATTAAATATAATTTGATATCTTTAGAGGTTCTATTATAACTTTCTAATCAGAGTTGTGCCAAATACAATGATAAACACCCAACTCTGTATAAGGTTTAATCACATGTATATTTTACCACATTTCAAGGAAGAACTAATCTGAAAAAGCACTCTAATTACCTAACCAAGGCAACAATTAATCTTTTTTATTGATTTGAATTTAACATGCTTAGTAAGATAGACGAGCAACAAACTAACTATTTTTAAGTTACTATAAATGCACTTTAACACTTTGAACTTAGGGAGGCCTAGTTCAATATTCTCTATGGAGGCTTTGGTAGCCAGATCCTACTTAGCAAGCATCAGTTCTTTGCACCATTCATCTTATGTGAAGGCTGGTTAAGCATACAAGGGCGTTAATAAAACTTGCCACGGAACTGGCTAACTGCCAGTTATAAGTCTCTGTTGCTAGATTATGTGAATGCATAATCTGTTTGATCCTCTGGATAACCTTAGCCAGTGACCTGGACTTTTATACTTAACATTATAGTTAACCCCAGCATTCCATATGGAATTAGCATGTATTAATAATTCAGATGTAGCACAGTCATCCACATAGGTCAGATTGGATGTAAGGAAAATTGCAAAACATTTGGGACAACTTGACTTGTAAACTAGGATTTTAAATTCAGGTCAGTTTTTCTTGGGGAATAAGTAATCATTTTAAACTCACCATGAAAAAGTCACTGCCAAATGTGTTGGTTTCTGAGTCTTCTGACCTTCATTTCAGTGAAAAAGCGAGCCCCCTCAAACTGTTTTAATGTTTAATGTTTTCATCTGTTCCTTTATTTCAGGTTGCTTTGAACATGTTTTATGTGCAAACATTCCAAGTACACCAAATGCCCCCAAACAAAAAAAAATGAAGGGTAAACTGCAATGGCCTTTAAAATGGTCTTTTTTGCTAATTTTATTGGCATAACTGTATTTAAAAAAAAAAAACATTTCTAACTGCATTGTATGCTTTGAAAAAGCTCAGCAACTGTTACTGTGAATAATTATAAGTATGCTGCTTGGGAAATGAAAGAATAAAGCTATCTTATTAATTAAAAACATGTTTACTTAATATCTGAATATCTGTGTCATGCAAAAGTTTATGCCATTAATGAAACACACCTATTAACATTTTCCCTTTTCTCAGCGGTACCACTGTTTTGTTCACTTACCTTCTCAGATGGGTTATTTGTAAAATTGTGTGAACACAAATCTCAATTAATGTAATTAGGTATCCTTGGATGTCAATCATTACATTTGAGGAGTGGGAGCTCTACAATAATTAAGAGCACATCTCAGCAGAGTCATTTTGCACCTAAGGAATAAAAATAAAGTTTTAATTAGATTTTAAAAGTCAGTATGTCATAAGTAAAAAGGGATTTTAGGTGTTCTGCAAAAGTTACTCTAAGTTAATTTAAAAAAAGAATATAATGAACGGTGTTAATGTACCAATCAATCATTTCTATTTAAGTGAAATGTCACAAAGGTTACATTTATAATAAAGCTTTTTTTTCATGAAGCATGGATTATACGCATATATATTAGCATGTATTGATATCATGAACATTAAACAGTGTGACAGGGTGTTTGGGAAACACCACTGTCTTGCAGGAAAGTGCCCTGAAAAGAGTGCATTTACGTAGCATGATATGGGTTGAAGAGGGATACCCAACTTTCCCTGGGTGAAAGTTTTCCTGGATAATGAGAGCCCAGTTGCTGAATGGTACCCTGAATGTACCTTAATGTTTTGCATTTAAGTTGCTGAACTGTTTTCTGTTTCCTTTTGTTAGGAATGCCCAGTGCATAATAAACTTGTGTTTTTTCCAAAGCCTGATGCTTACCGGCCTACCAAACACTAATTCCCCCATAAAGTGCATGTGCAGGTGAGTGGCATGTCACAACAGGCTAATTACTTTTCTCATTGTAAGAATGGGAAGAGTTTACAGCTTTGTCACAAACTTCTTAATATTGTAATATCTTACATTTTTTATATGTGTATGGTCAGTTATGCTAGAAAGTTAGTTATATTGCAAATGATTTCCACTTTTGCTCATATATGTCATCTGTTATACATGATTTTGCACTAATTCTTTCATCTTTTAACTACCAGATGGGTTTGTAATGGTAATGAAAGTGTGGCTCTATTTTGTAGTTCAAACAATATTATTCAAGTTCTCACATTCACACATTATATCCTTTCACAAAGTAGACCTCATTAGTAACTTTTAAATATATCTGAGCAAATAGTGCTTAGGGAAACATTTAATTATACAGGTAACAATGAGGGATTTACATGAATTTACACTCTTCTACTCTATGTTTACATTCATACACATCCCTAAATACACATACACTTTTCCCTTTTCACTACCATACACACCTTCACATTTCACTTATACATGTATACACACTATTGTGCAACTGCACATATAACTCTACTTTGTTTTTAATTACAACACCTGACTTCTACTTTTCTAAAATGGGCGTTGGTTAAGACAGTCTCTCCCTCTTAAAAGCCGCTCAGCAGTTGGCGGGGGAGGATTTAGCACAGAGTTTGAAACCAAGGCACAGGAGATGTTTACATTAAGAATTGGTACTATACAGAGGTAATATTCCTTTTTTACTATGATTAGAGATAAATAAGTTAGGGACCACCATGTGGGGTTTTACCTTGACTTGGTATGGTGGCTTATCAATATTATGATCCTAACTTTGTAACAAAAAAACCCTGTTTCAAAATTACATGCACTTGCATATTTACTTGAATTATTTAGACAGGGCTTTAAACTTTTTGAAATTGGCCTCTGGTGTGCATCCACAACCCCCCCCCCCATAGTTTTACATGAATAGAGACATCCAATCACATTCCCTGAAGACAGAATGGAACAGAAAGTAGTGCAACATAAAGCCTTCTAAAAACAGAAGTTATTTACTTGCCTTGTGCTATATAAATAGCACTGCCTTCATACCACAAACAAGAGGTTAACACTTACAAGAGCCATTATGGGTGGAGCAAATCACTCCTTTTTGTCCATTTGGCTAACTATGCTATGCAAGGCTACAATTGAGTACCTGGCAGGTAGGAGCCTAGGTGTTTGGAAACATGATTTCTCCATGTTTGGTGTTTAGAAAGAACCAGAAACAATGCACTCAGAACTAGATTTAATAAGGGACCTAAATAGATGACAAAGATAAAAAATATAACCTGAGGATAAGCCAATATAACAAGTCAGAGGTCGGGAGTTTGTATAACGCTCAAGCGGTTGGGAGCAGGTTGCAAGCTGAGGCAAGTCCGTGTAAACAGGAGAGAGGTCTTTGGCAGGTGGCAGGCAATAAAACTCCATGGAACAGGCCAGGGGTCAAAATCAGGAGATCAGAATAAGGGCTGGGTAGCAGGAACAAGGGACTGAGGGACAAGCAGAAACAGGCCTAAAAAAAGACCAATCTGGCGCAAGGAACAAGACAATTCAGGAACACGGGCACAAAGGGGGATAAAACACAAACATGAGTCAATGATCCAGCAATAGCTGGGTGTTATGAACAGAGTCCCAAACCCAGAGCAAACCCCAAGGTCCCTATCATGGCTCACTCTTCCACCTTTAGCAACCACCTTTGGCTTCAGGAGGAGCACTGCGCCACATGGGTGCCGCCAGGTCTTAATATGAGAGGACCAGGGAGAGAGCTCTAGGCAGGCAAGGGAACCAAACATGGTACTGGAGTGGAGAACTAGAAGCATCGTCAAGGTACTGGCTGGGTCTTTACCAATTGGGCAGTGCAGTCCAGAATCAATAGACAAAGCAGAGTCGAGGTCACAGGCCGGGAAAAAAACCAAAACGCAGTACAAAATCGGAATCCTGAAAAATAGGCAAGGGACAAGCAAAATTGGGGCAGGCAGAGTCAAAACAGAACAGGAATCACTTGAAAAACACACCCAGGAATAAAGTAAATAGAAATTTATGTTGGGCAATGACTTTAACGCAAAGAGCCCTAAATATTTGAATTTTGCTCAAACCAATGATGTCAAATTCTGCAATTTACGGATTTAGGCAGAAATAGCAGAAGCGCAAACCCAGAAGAATGTGCATTACTGAAACAGCGCCGATGGCGCCAAAGTTCTTTAATGAAGAACTAATAATTAGTACCACCTAACATGTTACAACTAAGGTGCAGTCTACCACAGTAAGCCAACATACAAAAGTGGTATGCAGAAGAAAGAGAACCAAAGAGTTGATTGAGATACTGGAGGGACAGAGGTAAGTTAATATAAGGAATTAAAGCAAAGTGACTTAATGAAGCTCTTATCGGTTGGCCTTAGACATTAAATTACCCAAGGGAAACTTCAAAACATCCTTGCTGATTACGATAAACAGATTATGTTGATTGGAGCAATATTGCAGAGGATATATTCCTGAAAAGATCTTATTTAAAAGTTATTCTGAATTGAGAAAGCCAGTTGGATGATTGGTGAAACATCTTCAAGAAAAAAACACAGCAAGTCCAGTTGATTTGACTTATTTATATAGATATGCCATGACCTGGATGAATGAGAATCTTCACAGACATACCCAAGGGAAAATTGCCCATGCAAATGAACATACCAAATGAATGCCAAAAAAGGAAACATCTTGAGAGCATTTGCCCCTGTGAATATGAAACCACCAGTATTATCTTTTCCTTGCAGATAATATAGGAATCCTACTTAATTCTGGAGCACAGTATTTTATGTTTAATCATGGAGTTTATAGGTTTACAAATGCAAGTGCCGGGTTGTTTCCCCTACAACCCATACCTGTGTAATTGATGCCATAAGGGGGAATTATGGCTGTAATTGTGTAATTTCTGACACTTATAAAAATATATATGTGATTATTTGGGTGAAAGTCTGGTGACACAGTCCCCTCAGTGGGAACTCTTGAGAGTATCAATAATTCCAGAGTTCCCAGTGTGTCAATAGGCAATCTGGTGTGTAATTCAGAACATGACATGGGACAACCACAGCTGGAACACGGAATGCCTTTCAACACAAGCGCCTGACTGGTGATTGTGCTTGCAATTGTAAAGGAGCCATTTTGTTTATTATCAAAGTACATATCTTTAATAATGACAAAAATATTGAGATTTTACATTTTTTTTTCAATCTTTAAACTAAATTTAACACACAAGATATACTGTAAACATGGCATGAAAGTTCTTGCACAAATACAAACTCTGCAATTTGATGTGCTTTGCTTAATTCATTTGATAACATTCCAAAAAATCTATATATATGTATGATAATATATATCTCAAAATAGTTTAATGCTGGCATTTCCATTAATCTGCTAAAAAATATTTATATATGAAGTAACCTTCCTGGGGCTACCATAAGATCAAGGACACTATCTGTATCTCTCTTCTTGATCCCCAAGCACTACAGATTAGCAACTATAATCATTATTTTGATCTTGTAGAGGTGACCACTATCATATAGTGAGATTTCAAAATTCCCAACCGAGCACCACACTCTTACATTGAATCATAAACCTGGCCGTGCATCTAACTTTCTGTAATAAATCAAATAATATACAGTTAAACCCCCATTTAAAACTTCAATGGGCAATTGGTTAATGTTGTTATGCTTGTGGGAAAATGTAATTTACAGGAATGGACAAGCACCATCAAAAATGTCATGTAGTGTTCAAGAGATCCCATTATATGTTTAATCTGCCACTGACAACACTGGATGTCAAATGGTCATATTTTCGACTACTAAACCATAATGTTTCCATTTTAGTCTTCTACATTATGTTTAAAAAAAAATAATATATATATATATATATATATATATATATATATATATATATATATATATATATATATATATATATATATATATATATAATGGACCTTATATATTAGGACACAAAAAATAAAACTTAAACTGGTTGTGTACATGTACACTAATAAAGAAAAATAATAGGAATCTTAAGGAATGAGTGTCGATTGTGTTGCTGGCAGCAATAAATATATATCTGTACAGAATAATAATATTATTAATATTGAGTGATATGATTAATATTGAGTAATATTGAAACACATTTGATTTTAACATTTCTAAATATTTACTGAGCTTTTATATTATTGAGACTGCAGAACTTTCTAGACACCCAAAGCACTGGTCCAAATCAGGATGATTTAGGGGGCAAATTATAGGATCATCCTACAGTAATTTGGATGGGTGTTTTAATAGCCAATTCAGGTAAAAAGAAAGACTCTTTATCTGGAAAACCCCAGGTCCCAAGCATTCTGGATAACAGGTCCCATACAGTCAAGGTGAACATCACCTGATGACCAGACTATCTGAGCAATATGTTCTAAATCTGCTAAACTTTGCAAATAAATGATGGATTTTAGAAAAGTTGTTAAGCAAATGAGCAAATGAGCACTAACTGTGCAAACACTTATCTTTACAAGAATTAGTATAACTTTTGTGAACCCAGAAAGTATTTAGAGACTTCATTAGTGTTGAATCAAATCTGTCCCATTTCGCTTCACTGTAAAGTATTAAAAATGGTGAAAAAATTTGCAAGGTGGTGAAGAATTAGCAAAACCCATTGAAATGAATGTCCATCAATGCGCACAACAAATTTTTATGCGTGCGCCAATTTTTTCCTCAAACCAAATGCATTAACAAGCACTCATGTGGCCCCCCCTCAAGTCACTGTTTTAAGTCATTGATTGGTTACTGCCTGGTAACAAATCAGTGGAAACCAAGAGAGCTGCAAAGCAGGAAGGTTCTGGCTATTATGTTACACATCCAGACACTCCAGCCTTTATACATTACAGTTTTGTTTAACTTTATTGAATTTTTTTTTTATTTAGCACAGCTTATCTATTTACCCAGTTTTTATTTTTATACTGAACAATAAAACAGTGCAATGCAAACAATATATCATTCATTATTACATACTATTAATCTTTGAAATTTTGCTTCAACTACAGTATATAAATTGAGTCACAAAGTCAGTTCAGTGTCACTCAGGTTTTTAGCTGTGCGGAGATTACCATGTGTGACCTGCCCTGTGGTGAATCACATTTGTTTGCAGTATATATACAGCTAACACCTGGCAGAAGGTCAGCAGCTGAACTGATTATTAATGAGAAATGGTGTGTCCCCATAGATAACATTCATCTGTTTTGATAAAACAATTAAAGTAAGTAAAGTAGGGCTGATTTCGCCTTCACAAATATGTGCAAGTCTTTTCCAATATTTATTATTAAATATGTCCATTGGTTTTAAAGTTAGAAAAAGAAAAAATATATTTGTAATGAAAAGTAATATTTCTCTGTCCCTGCGCTGCTGAGTCTATCACTAGAAACAATATAATATAAGTCAACCAAAGTTTAATTTCCCACAAAGCCTATCGGCAGGTTAATCAACTGGCTTCTGCTACATAGTTTCAATCAATTTTAATATGTGTAAATTAAGGGGATACATTGAATAAAATATTATTATGTTTACCCAAGTTTTACTGTTGTGTTTGTTTAACAAGTTTTACCTACATTTTCTGACATTTTCAATCAGCAGGGTAGCACTGATGAGCACAAAGTGCAACAAATCTGTGCGATCTTTTTTTTTTGTACCAAGCCACATGCTTTTTTCTACTTTGCACCCTGCGCTGCTGTCTTGCTTTTGTACAAAGATCTAGCACACAAGGACCTATATTACATCCATACATAATGCCTATGTTTAGCAGTGATGTATTTATGAAGTTTGGGTGGTAGGAGTCCCCCCTCCTCCTCTTACCTGCCCTAACTTGGACATCATAAAAAAGCATAAGTAGCATTGGCAGGTGCAGGGTGTAAAGGAGTCCATAATAGACAGTAAGGACAAGTCTGCTTTGGGCCCACTGATACTGTGCTCCATATTTTTTTTTACTAGACAACGCTACTTCACAGAGTAACAACGCTTAAATGCACACAATCCTGTTTCTTACCCTGGATCTGGATCTGGAGAAAATGACAGATACTGTATATGGTTACAAAGATAACCAAACCAAAGCAAGAGCATTAGACCTAGTAAGTACTACAGTAGGTAAGTTTTTCTCTTCCCAATAATCTGCTGAATAATGAAATAATTGTTCCTAACACTGGAGGTTCCATCCTAGCAGTGAATAATTCTACTACAAACTATTGACTTTTAATTTTATTTGAGAGGCAGAATTTATCATATTATCAAATAAAAACCAGCACAAACAGCACAAAACTTTCCAGAATCCTGGAGGTAAAAAGATTTTCCAATTGCTAAAGGGAACGATCTGCCTGCAAATTTTCATAAAAAATTTTCACATGCTGAAATTTGGAAATTTGCTGCAAATCCATGGCTGGCAAATAAATTAGCTCATCACTATTCTCCAGTTGAGTGTGTGATCAGTAAATAAATCACCGGTCCAAAATACACTGCTTCCTGAGGGTGGGTGTGGTAATCACACAAATCTAGATGGCACTAGATGGTACTATGTCCTAATATATAAGCCAAGCACAAATGTGCTCATGGTCCAATTTGTTAATCTCCTTACCTAAGCAGTCAGGAATTGTGAAGTGGAACCTAGACAAGGTCAGGTCTTGTAAGTGATAGACTAAATCATTTTCATAGATCACTCTAGGAATGATAGGCTATTAGCCAAGCAGATGAGGCTCCAGGAGGAGTTGAGTGGAATTATGATCCTAAGTACTATTTTCCTAGAAGTAGGGACTAAGCTGTAGCGTTTGCTCCATTTAGGGAGAAGGCTGAAAGCTGGGTGTACAGTACTTTAATAGACGCTGTGTATGCTATGTGTGTTGTGTACTGTATGTCCTTGCGGGTACTTATACTGACCGTAGGTACTTGTGAGTATATCCACTATTGATCTATGTCCTGCTTATGTTTAAATGCACTCCTATGTTCAATGTGTTCCTTAATAAATAAGTTCTATAGTTAAGTTGCAAGAACCACTGACATACAATTATTGTACATTGTCTACAGTTACACATCGCTAGAGATGTCGCGAACTGTTCGCCGGCGAACTTGTTCGCGCGAACATCGGGTGTTCGCGCTCGCCGGAAGTTCGCGAACGTCGCGCGACGTTCGCCATTTTGGGTTCGCCATTGTTGGCGCTTTTTTTTGCCCTCTCACCCCAGACCAGCAGGTACATGGCAGCCAATCAGGAAGCTCTCCCTTGGACCACTCCCCTTCCCTATAAAAACCGAAGCCCTGCAGCTTTTTTTCACTCTGCCTGTGTGTGCTGAAGAGATAGTGTAGGGAGAGAGCTGCTGCCTGTTAGTGATTTCAGGGACAGTTGAAAGTTTGCTGGCTAGTAATCGTTTTGATACTGCTCTGTTATTGGAGGGACAGAAGTCTGCAGGGGTTTGAGGGACATTTAAGCTTAGGTAGCTTTGCTGGCTAGTAATCTACCTTCTACTGCAGTGCTCTGTATGTAGCTGCAGTGGGCAGCTGTCCTGCTTCTGATCTCATCTGCTGACTGCTGCAATAGCAATAGTCCTTGTAAGGACTGCTTTTATTTATTTTTTTGTTGTTTTACTACTACTACTACTACTACTACTACTACTACTACTACTACTACTATAAGAGCCCAGTGCTATTAGTCTAGCAGTGTTGGGGAGTGGGACTGGTGTGCTAATCTGCTGCTCCTAGTAGTTCAGCAGCACCAACTTTAATTTTTTTTTTTTAATATTCATTCTTTTTTTATTTAACTTTTTTTTTATTTTACTACCGCTGTAGTAGTGTATAAGTTGACCTTTTAGGCATTATTTGCCCTGTAGGCATTTTTTGCCCAGTGTGTTATTCAACCAACTGCTATCTAGCTGTGTGCCCGTGTTCACATTCTGTCTAAATATCCATAATATTACCGTCTCCAGAAAAAACACCGGAGTGACTTTTTTCAAGCAGCCATAATAAATTTTACGTAATCCGTATCCATCGCTGTAGTAGTGTATAAGTTGACCTTTTAGGCATTATTTGCCCTGTAGGCATTTTTTGCCCAGTGTGTTATTCAACCAACTGCTATCTAGCTGTGTGCCCGTGTTCACATTCTGTCTAAATATCCATAATATTACCGTCTCCAGAAAAAACACCGGAGTGACTTTTTTCAAGCAGCCATAATAAATTTTACGTAATCCGTATCCATCGCTGTAGTAGTGTATAAGTTGACCTTTTAGGCATTATTTGCCCTGTAGGCATTTTTTGCCCAGTGTGTTATTCAACCAACTGCTATCTAGCTGTGTGCCCGTGTTCACATTCTGTCTAAATATCCATAATATTACCGTCTCCAGAAAAAACACCGGAGTGACTTTTTTCAAGCAGCCATAATAAATTTTACGTAATCCGTATCCATCGCTGTAGTAGTGTATAAGTTGACCTTTTAGGCATTATTTGCCCTGTAGGCATTTTTTGCCCAGTGTGTTATTCAACCAACTGCTATCTAGCTGTGTGCCCGTGTTCACATTCTGTCTAAATATCCATAATATTACCGTCTCCAGAAAAAACACCGGAGTGACTTTTTTCAAGCAGCCATAATAAATTTTACGTAATCCGTATCCATCGCTGTAGTAGTGTATAAGTTGACCTTTTAGGCATTATTTGCCCTGTAGGCATTTTTTGCCCAGTGTGTTATTCAACCAACTGCTATCTAGCTGTGTGCCCGTGTTCACATTCTGTCTAAATATCCATAATATTACCGTCTCCAGAAAAAACACCGGAGTGACTTTTTTCAAGCAGCCATAATAAATTTTACGTAATCCGTATCCCTCGCTGTAGTAGTGTATAAGTTGACCTTGTAGGCATTATTTGCCCTGTAGGCATTTTTTGCCCAGTGTGTTATTCAACCAACTGCTATCTAGCTGTGTGCCCGTGTTCACATTCTGTCTAAATATCCATAATATTACCGTCTCCAGAAAAAACACCGGAGTGACTTTTTTTCAAGCAGCATTCTTATATTTTACGTAATCCGTATCCACCGCTGTGTATACGTTGACCTTGTAGGCATTATTTGCCCTGTAGGCATTTTTTGCCCAGTGTGTTATTCAACCAACTGCTATCTAGCTGTGTGCCCGTGTTCACATTCTGTCTAAATATCCATAATATTACCGTCTCCAGAAAAAACACCGGAGTGACTTTTTTTCAAGCAGCATTCTTATATTTTACGTAATCCGTATCCACCGCTGTGTATACGTTGACCTTGTAGGCATTATTTGCCCTGTAGGCATTTTTTGCCCAGTGTGTTATTCAACCAACTGCTATCTAGCTGTGTGACCGTGTTCACATTCTGTCTAAATATCCATAATATTACCGTCTCCAGAAAAAACACCGGAGTGACTTTTTTTCAAGCAGCATTCTTATATTTTACGTAATCCGTATCCACCGCTGTGTATACGTTGACCTTGTAGGCATTATTTGCCCTGTAGGCATTTTTTGCCCAGTGTGTTATTCAACCAACTGCTATCTAGCTGTGTGACCGTGTTCACATTCTGTCTAAATATCCATAATATTACCGTCTCCAGAAAAAACACCGGAGTGACTTTTTTTCAAGCAGCATTCTTATATTTTACGTAATCCGTATCCACCGCTGTGTATACGTTGACCTTGTAGGCATTATTTGCACAGTGTTTTCTTCAAACCGCCATCTAGCTGTGTGAGCTTGTTCACATTTTGTCTAAATATTGATAATATTATCGTCTCTAGAAAAACCACTTGAGTTACTTTTTTTCAAGCAGCATTCATATATTTTACGTAATCCGTATCCACCGCTGTAGTAGTGTATACGTTGATCTTGTAGGCATTATTTGCACACTGTTTTCTTCAAACTGCCATCTAGCTGTGTGTATTATCGTTTCCAGAAAAACCAACTGAGTTTTTGTTGTTGTTGTTTTTTTAAAAATAATGCCAGGCAAAGGCAGGCCGCCACGCAGAGGCCGTGCTAGGGGCCGTGCTGCTATGCAATCCTGTGGCCCTAGCAAATTGCCCAGTTTTAAAAAGCCAATGACCCTGAACTCCCAAAATGCTGAAGAGGTAGTTGACTGGCTTACACAGCACACCCCATCCTCTACCGTTTCTAACTTTACCACAACATCCTCCTCATCCTCCACTGCTATGGCCACCCCACGTAACACTTCCTCCACCACCGGTGCCCCATCTTCACTGGAGTCAGAGGAGTTATTTTCCCATGAGTTTCTTGAACTGAGTAATGCGCAACCATTATTGGCAGAAGAAGATGAAGGAGATGAGGACGTTACACCAGATTTAATTCTGGCAGAGAACACGACAGAGATGGACATAATGATGAGTGATGAGGAGGAGGAGGAGGTCCCCGCTGCTGCTTCCTTCTGTGATGTGTCAGAAGAAATTGATGCATCTGAGGAGAATGATGATGAGGAGATTGATGTTTTGTGGGTGCCTAGTAGAAGAGAGCAAGAGGAGGGTAGTTCAGATGGAGAGACGGAGAGTCAGAGAGGCAGTAGGAGAATAAGACTTAGAAGAAGCAGGGAGGCCAGCCCGCAGGGATCAGTAGGGCAACAACATGTATCGGCACCTGTGTTCAGCCGGCCAACGCACCCGCCATTGCCGCCAATGCCGCCAACTTCTACTGTTACCGCCAGATCGCACACTTCCAAAAAGTCAGCAGTGTGGGATTTTTTTAATGTGTGTGCCTCTGACAAAAGCATTGTAATTTGCAATGAGTGCAGTCAGAAACTGAGCCTTGGTAAGCCCAACAGCCACATAGGTACAACTTCTATGCGAAGGCACATGAGCGGCAAGCACAAAGCACTTTGGGAGCAACACCTCAAAGGCAACAGGCAAACTAAAAGTCACACTCCTTCTGGTCCAGCATCTTACTGCTCTACCTCTGCTCTCCTTGACCCATCTGAACCACCCTCCACTCCGCCTTCCACCTTGACCACCTGTTCCCATTCCCAGTCATCTGCCACCAGCCAAGTTTCTGTGAAGGCCATGTTTGAGCGTAAGAAGCCAATGTCTGACTGTCACCCCCTTGCCCGGCGTCTGACAGCTGGCTTGTCTGCACTCTTAGCCCGCCAGCTTTTACCATACCAGCTGGTGGACTCTGAGGCCTTCCGCAAATTTGTAGCAATTGGGACACCGCAGTGGAAGGTACCCAGCCGCAATTTTTTTTCTAAAAAGGGAATACCACACCTGTACCAACATGTGCAGAGCCAAGTTACCGCATCTCTGTCACTTAGTGTTGGGCCAAAGGTCCATATGACTACTGACGCATGGTCCTCCAAGCATGGTCAGGGCAGGTATGTCACCTACACTGCCCACTGGGTGAACTTGGTAATGGCTGGGAATGGGAAGCAGGGAATGGGTAGCTCAACAACAACAACAACAGTGGAGTTGGTGTCACCGCCACGGATTGCACGCGGTTCTGCCACCACCTCTACTCCTCCATCGCTCTCTACCTCGTCTTCTTCCTCTTCTTCTTCTTACTCTGCTGCTGGGTCCTCCTTCTCCTCCTCCACACCTGTGCACCCCCAGCTCCCCCTAGGCTATTCGACGTGCCAGGTACGCCGTTGTCACGCTGTCTTGGGGATGACGTGCCTGGAAAGCAAAAACCATACCGGATCTGTACTCCTGTCATCTCTGCAGTCACAGGCCGATCGGTGGCTGACCCCACACCAACTGCAGATCAGAAAAGTGGTGTGTGACAATGGAAGCAATCTGTTGGCAGCGTTGAGACTGGGAAATTTAACACATGTGCCCTGCATGGCACATGTGTTAAATTTAATAGTCCAACGTTTTGTCTCCAAGTACCCAGGATTCCAGGACGTTCTCACCCAGTCCAGAAAGGTGTCGGCCCATTTCAGACGTTCCTACACAGCCATGGCACGCCTTGCTGACATTCAGCAGCGCTACAACATGCCAGTCAGGCGTTTGATTTCTGACAGCCAGACTCGCTGGAATTCAACGCTCCTTATGTTGGAACGTCTGCTGCAACAACAAAGGGCCGTCAACGAGTACCTTTTTGAACTGGGTGGTAGGACTGGATCTGCAGAGCTGGGGATTTTTTTCCCCCGTTACTGGGTGCTTATGCGCGATGCCTGCAGGCTCATGCGACCTTTTGAAGAGGTGACAAATATGGTCAGTCGCACCGAAGGCACCATCAGCGACCTAATACCCTTCGCTTTCTTCCTGGAGCGTGCCGTGCGACGAGTGACAGATGAGGCTGTAGACCAGCGTGACGAGGAGCTGGAAGCGCACGATTTATGGTCGCAATCACCAGAACGAACCCAGGCACCTGCTGCAACGCAGGGAGAGGTGCCAGAAGTGGAGTCAGAGGAGGAAGGTGGCTTTGTGGAGGAGGAGGAGGAGGACCAACAGGAGCAGGCTTCCCAGGGGGCTAGTGGTGACCTTTTGGGGACCCCTGGTCTTGTACGTGGCTGGGGGGAGGAGACCGTGGATGATGCAGTCCTTGATAATGAGGAAGCGGAGATGGATAGCTCTGCATCCAACCTTGTGAGAATGGGGTCTTTCATGCTGGCATGCCTGTTGAAGGACCCCCGTATCAAGAGGCTTAAGGAGAAGGACCTGTACTGGGTCGCAACGCTACTAGACCCTCGGTACAAGCATAAAGTGTCAGAAATGTTACCAACATACCACAAGTCCGAAAAGATGCGGCATTTACAAACCAGCCTGCAAAACATGTTGTACAATGCTTTTAAGGGTGATGTCACTTCAGGAACTCATCAACATTCCAGGGGCAGAGGTGCCAGTAATCCTGCCACGAGCACACCTGCAAGGACAAAGCCCTTTGGCCGGTCTGTAACGTCAGACATGCAAATGTTTTTCTGTCCAAGGCAGCGCCACAACCCTTCGGGATCCACCCTCAAAGAACGCCTCGACCGGCAGGTAGCGGACTACCTGGCATTAACTGCAGATATCGACACTCTGAGGAGCGATGAACCCCTGGACTACTGGGTGCGCAGGCTTGATCTGTGGCCAGAGCTGTCACAATTTGCCATGAACCTCTTGTCTTGCCCAGCCTCAAGTGTGCTCTCAGAAAGGACCTTCAGTGCAGCAGGAGGGATTGTAACTGAGAAGAGAACTCGCCTAGGTCACAAAAGTGTCGATTACCTGACCTTTATTAAAATGAATGAGGGGTGGATCTCGGAGGGTTACTGCACGCCGGAAGACTTGTTCTGACTTCTATGCAGCTGTCCTTCTCTTCAAGCCTCATGACTCCACACACAGCTGTCCTTTAGCGTCCTCCTCCCTCCGCCACCGTTACAAACTAGGGTGCAAACCCTACTGGTTTAATTTTTTCTGGCCTCTGTGCTTCAGTGGCTGCAACCAAAAAAACTGGGCAAACAATGTCTACAAGGTCAACGTATGGCGAAAAATGACTATTTTCAGCATTTATATGGCATATTTTTTCTGGCAACTGTGCTTCAGTGGCTGCGTCCAAAAAAATGCATATTTTCTGCATTTATATGGCATAATTTTTCTGGCCTCTGTGCTTCAGTGGCTGCAACCAAAAAAATGCATATTTTCTGCATTTATATGGCATAATTTTTCTGGCCTCTGTGCTTCAGTGGCTGCAACCAAAAAAATGCATATTTTCTGCATTTATATGGCATAATTTTTCTGGCCTCTGTGCTTCAGTGGCTGCAACCAAAAAAATTTATATTTTCAGCATTTATATGGCATAATTTTTCTGGCAACTGTGCTTCAGTGGCTGCGACCAAAAAAATGACTATTTTCAGCATTTCTATGGCATATTTTTTCTGGCCTCTGTGCTTGAGTGGCTGCGGCCAAAAAAACTGGGCAAACAATGCCTACAAGGTCAACGTCGTTGACCTTGTAGGCATTGTTTGCCCAGTTTTTTTGGCCGCAGCCACTCAAGCACAGAGGCCAGAAAAAATATGCCATAGAAATGCTGAAAATAGTCATTTTTTGCCATACCTTGACTCAACGTATATGGCAAAAAATGACTATTTTCAGCATTTATATGGCATATTTTTTCTGGCAACTGTGCTTCAGTGGCTGCGACCAAGAAAACTGGGCAAACAATGCCTACAAGGTCAACGTATGGCAAAAAATGACTATTTTCAGCATTTATATGGCATATTTTTTCTGGCCTCTGTGCTTCAGTGGCTGCAACCAAAAAAATTTATATTTTCAGCATTTATATGGCATAATTTTTCTGGCCTCTGTGCTTCAGTGGCTGCAACCAAAAAAATTTATATTTTCAGCATTTATATGGCATATTTTTTCTGGCAACTGTGCTTCAGTGGCTGCGTCCAAAAAAACTGGGCAAACAATGTCTACAAGGTCAACGTATGGCGAAAAATGACTATTTTCAGCATTTATATGGCATAATTTTTCTGGCCTCTGTGCTTCAGTGGCTGCAACCAAAAAAATTTATATTTTCAGCATTTATATGGCATATTTTTTCTGGCAACTGTGCTTCAGTGGCTGCGTCCAAAAAAACTGGGCAAACAATGTCTACAAGGTCAACGTATGGCGAAAAATGACTATTTTCAGCATTTATATGGCATATTTTTTCTGGCAACTGTGCTTCAGTGGCTGCGTCCAAAAAAACTGGGCAAACAATGCCTACAAGGTCAACGTATGGCAGTTGTTTAAAGAGAACAGTAGATTACTAGCCAGCAAAGCTACCTAAGCTAAAATGTCCCTCAAATCCCTGCAGACTTCTGTCCCTCCAATACAGAGCAGTATCACGCAGATTACTAGCCAGCAAACTTACTATCATCTGTCCCTGAAATCACTAACAGCTCTCGCCCTACACTATCTCTTCCAAGCACACACAGGCAGATTTTTCAGATACATTTTTGCCCTTGATCCCCCTCTGGCATGCCACTGTCCAGGTCGTTGCACCCTTTAAACAACTTTAAAATCATTTTTCTGGCCAGAAATGTCTTTTGTAGATGTTAAAGTTCGCCTTCCCATTGAAGTCTATGGGGTTCGCGAACCGTTCGCGAACCGCTCGCAATTTTGCGCAAGTTCGCGAATATGTTCGCGAACTTTTTTTCCGACGTTCGCTACATCCCTACACATCGCCCAGTCTTTACACAGTTGCAAGGGTTCATCCCCTGAGAATCAAGGTCTCATCCAGAGTAATATTGGGGTAATGTGGCTAGTTGAGAGTCATAGTGCTGCTCATATAACTATAGCTTTACTGCATTTATCATCTGACAGTTTGCAATAAGTTAAATAAACAATATTTTCTTTGTTTGATCATGCTAATTATCTATATGCCATCAGTTACTAATTTATTTTATTTATGCTGTTTATATACAATTAATTATTATTATAGGTGAGAAAGTGTATTAAAAAAAAAAAAAAAAACTAGAATCAATCATGCAAACATTCACAATGTTTGAAATTGGTTAAATTAGCTTTGGTTACAATTTTTTTATCATTTTTGAGATATGCAGTAAGATAATTACTTCTGTTGGACTTGGCATGCTTTTGATTTGTATATTCAGCTGTTTGTATATTTCAGTAGTAAATATAAAGCCACCTAGCACTTTGATGATAGTCAATAGCAGCCTTAGGGCAGGGTTATATTCCTAAGTGGCAATATGGATATAAAATGCTGTCCTAGGGGTAGAAATACAACAACATCTGCATAATTTAGTCCTCTTAACACCTTCATAGACTATTTCAGCAAATTAGATTTTAGTACCACATGGCTACCAGGTAATTATAACATTTAATTAAATGTTGAAATTACCTGTATGTTGTCAGGTCATGTTGTTATTGTTGGGTTAGTCCATTGTCTGTATATAATCGTAAAAAACTGCCCCCACAGCAGAGTATCTGATGACTGGAGAAAACTGGGTAATGTGAAATAAATGATATAAAATCCAAAATCTGTTGCCAAAAGCATAAAATAAACAAAGGGTCCTCTTTCTTCCCACTCTAAAGTACATTTCAATAAACATATTATTACTGCTTCATGTAAGCAATTAGAAAAACATGGAGGCTTATTTGTTAAATGTTGGATTTCAGTGGTTTTAGAGTTTTTTAAAACCATGATTGTCATTTAACTTATTAAAAGATCTGAATATAGAAAGTGCAAAAGAAAAAAAGCGCAGAACACTGTGGAAAAAATACAAAAAACCCACAAAAACTTTTAAAAATTAGAGCTTTTCAGACAATGTAGAAGAAAAAATTGGAAAACCTCTAAATGTCCAAATTTATTTAAGCATTAGAGGTTTTTGTGTTTTTTACACTTAATAGATTTAACATTTTTAGAGCTTTTTAGACATAATGGAAAAACACCAGTTTTTGGAGACTTCTGGAAAACAACGCAATTCAATTTTTAGTAAAAGGGAAAAGTCTACTTTTTAAAATACCTTAAACACCTTGCATTTAATCTAAACAATAAACAGGATGACTGTATCATTTTGGGAGAAAATTATTTGTAGCTATTTTGGAAAACTTCCAATTACAGGGATGTCCTAAGCAAATAACTCAAATTTGTAAAAATACTTTGCTTTTTCTCTTTCAAAATAAAAAGGTACCTTTATGGTATTTTAGGGGCTTGAATCCGTATTGGTAGCAAAACAATCCTATTGGATGCCTCAGCTACAAAACGCTAGGTCCCGAGCTTTTCTGAATAATAGATGTTATATGATACTATATCAATTAGAAAAAGCCTGTGAAACACACACTCATGAACCTGTAAAACAAGTGGTTTGAAAAGGTTACCTAATGACAAAAATGTTATTTTTGTAGATCAAAATGTATGTTTTGGAGAAAAAGATATACAACTGTGTCTAGCTTTTGCAAATAAGTAGCCAGTGGGAACAGTAATTCAAGCATCTATTTATTATGTGTTTCTGTAGAGTTAATCCCCACAAGCGTGGAAATCTCGTGATCCAAAGCTTATATTTGTTGGTGTGTGTTATATGATTAATATGGAGCTTGTTTGGCAGATTTTGCAATACTTTGTATTCCATTAATTACATGGCTGATACTGTATACCTGTAATTTAAATTGACTGTTAAATTTGTGATTGCACTGTAAAAAATAAAAAGCACTGAAATATGTATATTTATATATATTTATATTTATATCTTATTTTTCATATTGTTTGGGGTGGAGTTATTATTTCTAAGTGAACATTATTTTTTAAAACAAATGTATATTCCCAATAATAAGCCCATCATAAACTGAGGTGCAGAGTAACAGCAAGTAACTACCGTATGGCTGACAGGACCAAAATTATTTTTTTATGGGTATTTCTAAAAGTATAATTTTCTGCCAAGCTGCTTAGGCCAATCAAAATGATTCTATAAAAGACCCTAACTGCTAAAATGCTGATGGCAGCTATTAGCTAGACAGGCTTCAGCATTTATGATTTTAATATTAAAGCAGCAAAAATCCATTGGCTGAAAGGCTGTATGTTTGATGAAGCTTCATATGTTTCACTTCATGAAATGAATATGTTATAACTTAATGTCAACCCTTGTGACTTTTTAACCCATCCAATTATTTTCTCCAATTAGAAGAGCATATTCTTTTGTCATGTCAAACTTTTCTAATTTCTCTCTTTAAAGAAAATGCATTAAATCTAAAGTATTAATAGGAAAATTGCAAAGTAATTTCTTCAAAATATTTTTTTCAATATTATAAGGTTATTTGAGTAATCAGGGATTGGGAATCATTATCTGATAAGCAGTTATTTGGCTAATTGGCTTGTAAAAACCTACATGCCAAAAAAGTGGTATAGTACATAAATTATATATATATATATATATATATTTTTTTTTTTTTGATGTGAAAAAAAAATCAACTGCAAGTTTCACTCTTATGATAACCATAAAGAATTATTAATAACCCTAATCATCATTAAGCTTTGCTCAATGTCTACTTATCTTCAATGTTCCATGTCTTCATGAGTCTTTTGTGGTTAAGTAATGAAAGGTGCAAAGTTTGCGTAGGTCTTATCACTATAGCAACCAAGGAGCAGGAAGCATTTACTGGCCACCTGTTTAGAAGCAAACAGCTTTTAGGGTTCTCACCTTGCCTCATGGCAGGAGCTTCCCTGACCTACTACATATGGTCCTTGCTAACTTGTCATTCTCCTGGGAGACTGGAGACAGGCAGGAAAATCAGGTGCTTATTTCATTTTAATAACAAGTACCAGAATGATATCTGAACACCAAATATTTTCAGCGCAATTGTGTCTGATTCACATTGAAGGCCAACTGTGTGCATTTTAGCATATTGGATAGCCACCTCATGCCTCTGATTGATTTGCATTGATATACTCACTCAAATTTAGCTGCATGTTCCTGCAAAAATGAATATGAAGTCTGCACTACTCATGAAAAATATGGTGGCTTGCATCTGAAATTGCACACTGCAATTATACTTGTAAATGAGCTCTTATGAAATTGGGATAATAAGAAGATACAGTAGGTGTGCTCACCACTAATTTTTAAAACTATGAGGCTGTTACCACAAAATACATAGACAAATACAAGATTTAAGACATTGAGACATTTTGTGCATTTTTAGTAGCTGTATGCACAAAATGTCTCAATGTCTTAAATATATTGATAATGGGTTGAGTGCAGAGGACCTCTTGTATTTGTCTATACAATAGGATAAACCATACTGAATGATGATTACTAAAGATGGGCGAATTTATTCGGTAGGCGCAAATTCATGTCAAATCTCCACTTTTTGCCATCTGCGAATAAATTCGTGAATTTGCCTTAAAAATTTACAGGTGAAAATTTGCCGGCGTCAATTTTTATGCCTGGCGAATTGTTGCCTGCGTCAATATTCGCGTTTTGATAATTTTTTGCCAGTTTTGCGAATTTCTGCCACATACAATGCTGTTTTGGCATCTCTTCCTGGAAGGTTTAATAACACATCACAGATCAAATCTTGCTAATACAATGAACATCTAATTTAATGACATCATTGTGGATTATGATGAAAAGATTATGCTGATTGAAGCAGCATTTCAGAGGATATATATTCTCAAAGGAAGATTTACAGGTTATGAAACGAGAAAGACAGTTTGATGACTGGTGAAACGTCTTCAAGGAAAAAAAAAACAAAGCAAGTCCAGTTGATTTGACTTATTTCTATAGATAGACCATTTCATACATTTTAAATTATGCTTTTCTGCAGGTAATCTTGTTCAAAGACAAATATCCTTTAATTAGGGATGGGCGAATTTGACCCGTTTCGTTTTGCCAAAAAATTCTTTGGCCTTGTTCTATTAATTCCATTACTTCCCATTGCAAAACTTATTCAAGGGGATGTATTTTAATACTAATTTAATACTAATTATTTTAAGAAACTGAATTGTAAAGGGAAAGGAAAAATAAAGAAATGCATGTTTATGGATGGGCTTTAAGAAGTGGTAACATATTTTCTGTTTTAGTTTGAAAGCTAGTAACCATTTTTACTACTTTGATATTTTTTCTTGAGTTGTTATGAGTGAAGAGACACAATGGCCTCTGTAATGCATTGGACTTGAGCTAAGACTTTTTTAATGAAACCCTCTGGAAAATCAGCTTGCTGCAATCATTTTTAAATGTAGTTTTTTAAAAATAATACCTGAACTACTCTCCTATCATTTCCAGGTTTCATATAACCAAACAAAAAACAGTTAACTTTGCTATTTTCTTTTGTAAACTATAGAAAATAGACAAGCAACAGGCATGTAATACTAAAGAATTAACAGAAAAGGCTATCAAGTATATAGTATGTCAGTTATACTAAATTGAAATGTATTATATTTTTTCCTTCAAATCTAATCATAGTTAACATATGTAATGAAAATTAATAGTGTGCACCACATGCTTATTTAGAACCATTTCTGCATGTTTATTTGATCAAATCTTAGGGAGTTGATTACTAATGTGCTTCTTTATTTTTTAACAATTTCTAAAGAATGGTTCCAAGGGAATATACAAGCTATGGTAAATCATAAAATTAATTTTGCTTTGCATCAATTCATTCATCTGTGCACCAACTAATCACCTCATTTAAAAATTCAATAAACCTAAATACCTGGATTTATGATGCTTTGTCAGAGTGAACAGGGGAATAGAAGCAGTGCAAAACTGGATGTCTATTGCAACTTAAAGACCAGCTTTGAGTTGAAAACAATTAAAAAGTCTCTACAGCAATAATTATATTCACAGTGTTAGCAAATAAAATAAATTAAAACTGATTTAATTTCTGTTGTGGGAGATGGGGAGAAAATACTGAAAAGCTTTAATGCAGACACTTAAGACATTAAAGTTGTGTTAAAGTAAAACTTTAAAGAGTCTATAAAGTGTTGTTGCAGCATTAGAAGTTCTTAATTGCAAAGTGTGTGTATACAGTATGCTGCACAGGGGCATTTTACAGCTACACTTTTCTATAACATTATGTAATGGTTCAGTTAATTTCCATCTACAGTACTGTAGTTTGAATTAAGAGATATTGCCTATGAGTGACAGCCACAAGGCTAAAACTAATTTTTAAGGTGTGCATTTTAGAAAATGTTTAAAAACAGGAGGAATTGGAAAAAAAACTAAAATGTTTTGCTATATTTATTTACTATTACTATTTACTGCACATAAACTACTTTGCGAAGGCAAACTATCCCTTCAACCTTTTGCTTCTACAAATCTGTGTTTAAAGCATGGTGTAACTGGTACATTAGATGCCAATACTGTATCCAAATTTGTCCTAAAATTAAGGAGCTGATTTATCAATATATTTAAAGTGTTACTGTGATTCACATTTTCCAAATTAAAACAAATTAGAACATTCAATATTTATTAAACGCAAATAATTTTGAAAACTTTGAGATCTAAAAGCTTGTTACAGATGCAGCCACTTTGGTTTGTCTGTTTGACACAGAATAACTAAACACAGATATCCCATTTATCTCATTTAACACAGAAAACTGTGTCACAACATCCCATCTAATTAAAGCATTCACCATTGTGAACAATGGAGCTTTGGTATGCTAATGAAAAGGTTAAATGCATTAAATGAGTTAAGATGACTTAAGATAACACAGTTTCTTCAATTAACCCTGAGTCATGACGCATTTAACTCACAAATCCAAGTGGCTTCATCTGTAGTTCATTTAGAAGTCAATGAGATCAATTGAATAGTATATTATGAATTCAATGCATTTGTTTTTTTTCACAGTTTGGTTAAATGTTTAAATTATTTGAATGAAAGCAAACCTGAAATGATGCAAAAAAAAAAGCAAATGAAAGCAAATTTGCATATTAATAAATAGGTGTCCCAGTGAAGGGACAAGCTATAATAAGAATTAAATATTGACACACAAGATATATCTGATATAATCTAGCCAAACACTGATATATTGACTAGTTTCAGTTGCATCACTTTGTTGAACTACCAGTTTGTGACTCCATACAAATTCAAAATAATAGCATCTAAGGTGTTCTAAAGTTTAAAAAAATATTTTTGGGTTCTCCACACAAAATTTAAGATATCACTAATTTACTTGCTTTGCAAAACCAACAGCCAGTTGATGATCATTATGAATGGCTAATTAGTGGGGAAAACAGGACAAATGTTATCCTTTATTTGTGGCATAAATAATAAATCCAAATATCGATTTTTGTTTTTTGTCTTTAGAATTCTCTTTACACAGTCATTGGATAATCAGATTTGATTGCATGACTTCAGCACATATACAAATATTATTTATTAGCAATATTAGGAAGTGTTAGAGGTTCATTAGACAGGAAGAGTTTACATAAGGAAAAAAGGGTTTTGGTTGTCAAGGTAATATAAGTAAAATACATATAACTAAAGGATTTTATTAGAAGATTTGTATTTAAAATTCTTGGGTTGGTATTCCTAAATCATAAATGAAAAAAAGGAATGATCAAAGTCATATATGAGTCTGGCAGCAACTTATGTTATAGAATAAAGAGGTGAATGTCTGGTAAGTTGATGACCTTGTGGAGGGTACTTAAACAAAGCAGTGGTAGAAATTTGTTATATGCTCATCAAAAGTATAAAGAAAGACTTAAAACACTGGGAATCTAAGAGACACAAAAGGTCTGATTCTATTACCTAGCACTTTAATTAAATGCAAAGGAGTAATTAAAAGCAAAATGAGTATTGACAAGAGCAAGTACTGAACTGCTGAATAATTTTGTAATTTATACCTAGAACTGTCAGTCTTTGGAACACCATTTTAAATATGTCACTTTAATCACAAGCTGGTACCTTTTGCATTGATTCATGTTAGATTTGTTCAGTGACTTATAGTTAAATAAATTATGTTTCTTGATCACCAATCTGTGATTAACCTGTGACTTTCATGAGTAAATATCATTTTTCTCAAACACACAATTTTTCAAATATAGATTTTTTTTAACCATTGCACACACTAAAAGACCCTCAATAATTTAAAATCTTGCTTACACAACTGTATAATAGTTCCTTGCAAAATAATATGTCTTCCCTTCAAGAAGACATGACGGATGGTGTGACTAGACAGTGTGAAATATAAAAAGGAACAAAAAGCTTCTAGGCAAACATAGCCCATAATGGAGTTTTTGCTGCCCTGTCTGAAAAGAATTATTTGAAATCAGAACTGAAATAAGTGTTATTATCATTATGCTCCATGCAATCATTTGTTATGCCATCAGACAGATTTTTGTGTCTAGTCAAAGTACACAAAAATTCTATTTTTTTCATTCAAAAATTCACCTCACCTTTGATAAATCTGCCCCTAAATGTTTCATCTTGATAGGAAAAGTGAGAGAAATGTTGGTGTGACAGTCAAAATATTGGATTTCTATAAAATTAATCTTTTTGACCTGTGAATGAGCATTTCCTTCAACATATGGGCATTAGATGCAGATTGCACCCAGGCACAATGCTCCTGATACACGAGTGCCGGCATTCTTTCGCATATTATATACATTAATATACTGTAAATTCAATACAATATTTATCTCAGTTAACCTTGTGATCTCTTTCCCTCTCATCGTTAAAGGACAATTAGCACTGGAAAATGAAAGGGCTTTGTATTTCTTTTAATATGTTTCCCTGTAATGATAAGAAAATTATGTTTGCTTCAAAAACACTTCTACAGCTATGCTGAGAAGCCATTGGATCAGTTATTCAGTTTAAAATTGTTCTGTAGGGCCCATGTGTACATAAGAGATAAACTGTGTAAAACACAATCATTTTAGTTTTTACACAGGAATATACAGGAATTGCTATGATGTACTATTATAGAATGACAGCCTTTCTTATATAAAATATACTTTAAATAAAATATATATAAAATCACTTTGGTTCTTACCAAACAGCAGTGAAGTAAACATGTATAAGACTTTCAAAAAGAGTCATTGATCCTTATTGATCAGTAATTTATAACTACAGTTGACCAAGGATATATTTATTTAAATATGCATATTTATTCTCATATGCACATGTACATAAATTCCTGGTTATAAGGGTTCGTTAATAAAAGAGATAGTTTAATCAAAATATATATTTATTTGCAAAGCTATTGACACATATCTACAGAAATAATACACATACAAAACAAGTTACACTTGTCAGGACCAGCCCAGGACTTGAATTCAAAGGAGATGTGCATGAGGCACTGAAGGCTTTTAGGGCTGGTTCTGGTCCCTATACGTTCTTTGGTACCGCGTTCTTTGTTCCAGCATTCTTTGCTCCAGCGTTCCTGCTATCCTGGTTCCTGGCCTTTGTTCCCCATCTTCTCCTGACCCCCCTGGATTTCCCGCTAATGACCTTGGCTTGATCCTGTTTATTGCTTTTTGCCTGTTACTATATTCTGTTGCCCTTAAATCTCAACAGTATTTACTATGTTGTCTCCAATTGTCTATGGGTATCCCCCTGGGCTTCCGCTTTACCCACTTCCCAGTGTGTGACTAACTGCAGTTACAGCGGCTCCCGCTGTAAGAGTTACAGAATGACTCGGCCAAACTGTAGGAAGTCTATAGGAATGCCCTTGGTTCCATTGTTGAACTGAAACTCCCTCAGGATGGGGAGGTTGTGGCTGAAGGTCACATTACCGCTGTTCCTCTAACCACTGAGATGCTCATCTCTACTCTTCTCCATTAGCTAGAGGAATGAGAGGGGAAGCAGGACTACATCATTCAAGTCTGCGTTCACTCTCCGACAGGCTAGATGCAGTTCAGCAAACCTCTGCTGCAGTTTTGGATCAGCTCTCCAGTTTCCTGCCTTGGTACCAGCTCTCCAGTCTCCTGCCTCAGTGCTGACTTCCCAGCCAGTGCCTGTTCCTGTGCCGGCTTCCCAGCCAGCGCCTGTTCCCGTGCCGGCTTCCAAGCCAGTGTCTATTTCAGTGCCAACTTCCCAGCCATTGTTTGTTCCTGTGCCGGCTTCCCAGCCAATGTCTGCCCTGGCCTCCGGGCCTGAGGACCTGTCTGCCCTGGCCACCGGGTTTAAGGACCTGTCTGCCCTGGTCTCCGAGCCTACTGGTCTGCCACTTGTAATGGGTGCCTGTGCTCCTGGTCTGCCAACTTTAATGGGTGCCTGTGCTCCTGGTCCACCACCTGTAATGTTTCTGCTCTGGCTTCTGTCCTGGTTTCTGATCCTGGCAAAGTGGTGTCTGTTCCTGTTGATGCCCCATTCCGGGTCCCAGTGGTTTTCCAATCATTGGACTAAAAACAATGGCCATTTGACTCTGGGATTGCCTCTCAAGGGGGGAGGGTAATGTCAGGACCAGTCGGGACTTGAACTCTAGGAGGTGCACTCCCTGATACTCATCCTTCCATTGGGTCTGGTATCTGTGTCCTCACTGCTCGAACTCCAGGAACTCTCTAACTTACTTAAAGAGCACCTATTACAGCCAAAATCAAACACATATTAACAATCTGACCAGTACAACATATACACGTTTAAACAAACTACATATATAGTTTTTTGAAAAAAACTGCAGGTTTTAAAAAATCCCTTACTTTGTCAAATGGGTTCTTTCACTGAGGGAGTCCATACTGAGACTATAACAGAGACTATAATATGCAAATTTCAGGAGGATGCTCAGATTGTAACACTGCTTTGGGTATTCTATCCAGAATGCCCAGCTTTAGTAAACTCCTCCACTAAAAGTATCATGAGATTTCCCTATCTTGTCCCCTGCTGATGATGTTATTATGCAAATTAAGGGCACACACTAACTTCCAGCAGGTGGCAGCACTACTGAACAGCAGCTAACACAGATGTTTGGCTGATTTGAAAATAGCTTAGAAGGGTTGATAAGCAACAAGGAATTTCAACTGAGCATGTGCGAGATTTCAGAGCTACAGTTGGCTGGGAAGATATAGATAGGAGGAGCCAGTGAAATCCAAGATGCCTGCTTCAGCTAGAACTGCAGTGGAGATAGGGGAGATCTTGCAGAAGGTATAATGAGCTGATGATTTACATTATACAAACAATTCAACAAAAAAACTGTTTTAAAAATTGGATTTCTTGAACTTTCACATAGTGTATTTACTATGATTTTAGTTATGATTGGTGCCCTTTAAACCATTCTTTTACTATAGAGACTGGCCATAGATACATGTGTCAGATTCTGTTAATCTAAATGAGTTGGGCATGGATTCCTGAGGCAGTCCATTCAAGAATCAAGACAATGAAAGGTGGGAAAGGCAGTGTGGAGACAGGAAGATTTGAATTCTCAACTGCCCTTAGTCAATGGAGAGGGGACTTAACAACTGTGTGCTAAATAGGGTGTCTTTGAAGCTTGCCTCTGTTATATCCTAATACTGTCTAATATGTAAATGACACAACATTCACAAATACTAATCACGATGTATATATAGAATATACACATGTTGCATATAATAAAGATATAACACAAGCAAGCCTCCCTGAGGTAACAACTACATTTAAATACATTTTACACATAATACATTGTTTACACAGATCTTCAGTACAGTTTTAAAATATGTTTTATAATGCAAAATGAGAGTTGAATTATTTTTTTGAATATAATACCAGCAGGAGAAAAAAAGGACAATGAAAATGTAGACAGATAACCACAGAAACTAAAAATTAGGGCGGTATTTATGTCATAATGGCCAGATGTGTGCTTTTTGTTAAAACATTTTAACAATAGCTTGCATTTCCTGAGTGGTCCAATAACAAGATTCTCTTATTTTTTAATGGCCAGTATTAGATCTTATCTATACTGTGGGCTCAAATTAATCTATATTAATGAGATTCAGCAATTTGCAAAAAAAAACCCTGCAAAAGTCTTAGGAAAGCAAATGTAATTGTTCTACACGTTTTCTTATTTACTGCACTACTCTAAATTTGTCATTTGTGTGTTAGTGTCCATTCTGCCCCCTATAGTCTTCTATAGTCTTTTTATTCTCCTTAATTTGTGTGTTGTTTGTTGTTGATGTTGGTGTGGGGGATTAATGTCACATGAGAACAGGTGTAGCTCATTAGAATTGTCAGAGCTGTTGTAGTAACTCGTTTACTTATTCATCCCTGCATGATCATTAGTGAACAACCTGAAAACCTGCAGATTGGAGTTCTAAACAAATAACACCTGCAACATACAGAAAATAAGAATTGGAAAAGCATACATTAATTTGATTTAAAAATGGAGGGGGGATTACATTCTAAGCAAGACAATAAAAAAACAAGAGGAGGAAATGTTAAACTGTGAAACTGTTCTTCATAGTCTATGAATATAAGCCTATGACTAGCCTATAGCTATACATTTATAGCAACTAGTTTATCCACATTTATTTATGAGCAGATTAGTCAAAATGTGAACAATTATTTACAGAGCAGTCCATTAGAAATAGGGATGTAGCGAACTGCCCATTTGGTGTTCGCGAACGCTGTTCGCGAACACCGGCAAAAATGCGGACAGTTCGCGAACAGTTCGCGAACAGTTCGCGAACTTCGAACACCCGCAAAATCGTTCGATTCGAACGATCGAAGGATTTTAATCATTCGATCGAAGGATTTTCGTTCGAATCGAACGATCGAAGCCATTCGATCGAATGCTTTTCATTCGATCGAATGCTTACAATCGTTCGAACGAATGGAAATCGTTCGATTTTAGCGGTCGAAGGAATCGAATGGTCGAATGGTCGAACGATTTTTATTCGAATCGAATGCGAACTCAAATTGGCGAACGTCGCACGACGTTCGCGAACATTCGGCGGACGCGAACAGTCGAAGTTCGCGCTAACTAGTTCGCCGGCAAACAGTTCGCTACATCCCTAATTAGAAATATTGTTGAGCGTTTCTTTGTTTTTTTTTCTATTTTCTTTATCACTTTGTGCAAGGTTTCCAAAGGCTTTAATGGTAAGGCAACGAAAGAATTATTAAGAAAGTGGACTGATAGAAAGATATTCTTTCAAATACATGAGAAATGGATACATTCCTAAAAATATAGTTCTCCTGAAGAAAATTGAATTTTTAAATTAAGATTCACAGCATCTTATAAAAAAGCCCCTCTAGATAAAATTCAACGGGAGATAAATACCTCCCTTAAATCTCACAGATAACATGGGAGTTATGGTTTTTTTCCGATTGTCAGAGCCTATGAAAAAATACTTTATCAATCAAATATGTAAATACAAACCAAGCAATGAAATGCTTATACTTGGTTCATTTTCAATGCAGCGAACAGGCATGGATTAGCAGATAAATTGCAAATCTCATCATCAGTGAATATGTTTGTGAAACTGTTACAAAATGTTCTCATCAACAAAAAACCTATTGACCTGCAATGTATTTTGTGCAAAAAGATGCAGCAAAAAAATCATAGTATTCAATGTATTTTGCATGGGAAAAGTGGGCATAGGAAAAAAAGGTGCAGCAGAAAAGTTTATGGCAAAAAAAACCTAATTGACTTCAATGCATGAATTTTTGCAAACACAGTTTCACAATTATTTTTGGTAATGTTTTGCCATATTCTGGGAGAAATTCATTCATCACTAATCACTAGAAGTGAATTTTGAAAAGCTTAACTTCAGTGCATTTGCCCTAGTGATGCCTCCTCTGAGGTTTTGGAAAAAACCTGGTCCTGATTTTAAATTTACATTAATATTTATGAATCTTTTCACAGTGTACCCGTTTTTCTCTCTTAAGTGGAATTAGTTGTGTATGCAAATGACGGGAGGAAGCTACAGGATTTATCACTAATTATTATTAACTAATATATTTATGGCGTGAAAAAGAAGCCCACAGTCTCCAATTGGTGAAAAATATTGTTGTGAGTCGAAAATTTGTCACACAAATTTTTCACTGTTTCGTGAATTTTTGGCAAAGCCAAACGGGTCAGATTTACCCATAACTAATAAATGTAACATTCCCTTTAGAATGGGACAGTCTCTAAACTAGAATGTTAGTTTTAAATCAAATAAATATATAATCAATACATAATTAGGGTAGCTATATGTCTGAGTGAATCAGGCGGTCTTTATAAAAATAACACTAGCCATATTCACTTATGTACACAGGATACCAGAGAACAATAATGTAACCAAAGGGTGGTAGCAGAAATTTCAAGTTGAAAGTCTGGTAAGTGGTAACTAGTGATGAGTAGGGATTTTGTTTCACTGAGATGAAACGCCCATAGACAGAAAGTTGTGCACTGTTGAAAAAAATTGCTGTGTGAAAAAAACACGCTTGATTTCAATGAATTTATCACTTTTTTTTTTGCTGTTTCCTTAAATTTTGGAAAAGGGAAATGGGAAAGATTTGGCCATCACTAGTGATGAGAAACATTTTTCACCTGGCCCATATACTCCAATTTATTACGTACTGAAAATAACTGATGCGAAAAAGTTGGGCAGGCACTGCAAAAAACACTGTCAATGGTATTTGAGTTTAGTGATAGTGAATCTGACCCGTTTAGCTTTGCTGAAAGTTTGTGAAACGCGAAAAATTCCCCCAAAGCATTGGTGTATGGGCGACAAATTTTTTTGACGCAGGATAACTTTCACCTATTGGAGTCTATGGGCATCTTTTTCGCAGCAAAACCTAGTGAAAAATGTTTTTCATCTGACCCCTGTTTGTCTGTACTTAATTAGTAAAATAAGTTTTACCCAGGGTCGGACTAGGCAGCAGGGACACCAGGAAAAAACCCAGTGGGCCCCACTGGCCCATATCCACAGCCAGATCACAGTTCTGGTGGCTTCTTTTCTGCCGCAACCTCCCTTTTTCGGGCGGTCGCAGCGAAAACATTGCAATTAATCCAAAAAACTGCAATTTATTATATCAAATTCCAATTTAGAATGAGTGAGCTTTTTTTAAATGAGTCTAACTGATCACATTTCAACTGTTATGAAAAAAATTACTTGCTATTATTACCTATAAATTTGATTGAAGTGGCTAATTTAAAAAAAAAAATCCAGCAACACGTTTAAATGTATTCAAAACCAGTTCACTTTCAATATCACCAGGCTATTCTTTTGCTCATTCATTGTTGTTATTAAGAGGAGGTAGTCTGTGAGCATTCAACTGCATTGTACAGACTTGTGAAGCTTCTGTGAACAGTCTTATTCAATACTGGACTACAGATTGATTATAGCCTTGCCTTCTTTGAAACTGGTCACACACAGATTAAAAGGTGGAAAGAGTTATGAGTCGTTAGAGTTGTTTTTCTTTTACAAAGGGGAAAAACACATGGTAAGGAGCAGAGAACAAATCTGTGCAGGACTTAAATAATAGAAGGGAATAATAACACAATTTTATAATAAAATAAAGATATTAAAGTAAAGTGTGTTACAAGAAGACAGCAAAGAACATTTACTTAGTAAAACAATTTACAGTTCAAGATTTCCTTTATACATAGAAATATATATGATTGGCCCTGGTTGCTGACTAGGATGCTTCAGTTCCAAATCGTATGTTCTGTTAGAATATACAGTATATATAATAACATTGACTATGTAATGTTCCTTATAAAGGAATGTATCAATATGTGATATATATATATATATATATATATATATATATATATATATATATATATATATATATATATATATATATATATATAGTGTCGTTTAACTACTTTGTCTACTTCAGATGTTTATCAAAATACATTTTAATTTAACACATACAAGGCCTAATTATGATCGCACACATTTTTTTGGCTCAAGCTATCATCAAGTTAACCTTGAGCAAGTATCCGTTCTCACACTGGGTTTTGGGCCAAAAAAGAAGAGCATTTCCTTGAATGGGCATTTGTAAGGAAAAAAAGCTTTGGCATCTTTTAGGTGTCAGGGGGGCCTATCAGCTCCCAGCGGGAGAAGTCCAGACCAAGGAGGAAGCTTTGGGTCAAAGTCCAAGTTCAGCTGTATCCAAAAGGGGTTAGACGAAAGAGTAGTCAAATTCAGGCAAAGGTCCAAAAGGCAGGCAGCATGAATCAGAATCAGGGTCAAAGCAGAAGTCAGGAATTCAGGAAATTGCAATATAGGAAACCCAGGAACACAAGTCAGAAATTCCTTTAATTGGGCATCGAACCCGTGACCTCTGCGTCTTTTTATTTCAAATTTTCGAGGCAAGAACGTCAAGATGCCAGCGTCTTCCCATGTGGGTCATGGCTGCCACCATCTTGGACATGACGCTGCCGGAGACGGGATCAGGCGCTCCTGGCATTAGGTTGGGGGAAAAGTACAAAAATTGCTAAGCTCACAAACATTTCCTTCATGACTGCTCAAGCCAAAAAAGCTCCCCATAGATGTCACAAAGTCAAAGAAACAGAAATAGCTGTTTACTGAATTTACATAAAATATGGTTTTCCCCGTGAAACTGCAAAATTACTTTATGACAAAAATTGGTAATATTTAAATAAATATTTTAAAAGCAATAACATATTCTGCAGTGCTATACAGTAGAATCGTTATCCACACATTCTCACTATAACATTGTTACAATAATTACATTTCTGAGCTTTTGAATTTCTGTGCTTTTTTTTTTTATATCATGTTCACTATGATGTTAGTATACAGTGGTTACCATGGTTTCAGTAATTTTTTGGTGCCATTTTACAGAGTTTGGGTATTGTTTATTAGGCTGGTAGTCTGTTTGTTTGTTATTGAGAACAGCTGATGCTCAAAACATGGTGGAACTGGGTCTAAATACAGCTCGGATCACTGATTTCTAATGGAGAATATGAATTGTGCAACTGGCAAAGGCAGGGCATGCAGCACTTCCTTTTGGAAAAGGGAATGAGTCTGAAATATATTTCAGATTGTTTTCTGAATATACAGTATATGTGTGGGAGTGTGTTTGTGAGCAAATAGTGTAGAGTATGAAGCAGTAATAGGGATTTAAACCTTCCTGTAACAGAAGCATTTAACACTAGGGGGCAGATTTATCAATGGTCGAATTTCGGCGTTAAAAATACTTCGAAATTCGGCCATCGAATTGAAATACTTTGACTTCGAATAACGAAGTCAAAGTTTCTTTCATCGAATGTGGGTATCCTGCGGTCGAAGTAAAATCGTTCGATCAAATGATTAAATCCTTCGAAACTAACGATTTTACTTCGTTCATCGATCGGTTGAACCATTTGACTTCCAAAAACTTAGAAAAATGCTCTAGAAGGTCCCCATAGGCTAACATAGCACTTTGGCAGGTTTAATTTGGTGAAGTATTGAAATCGAAGTTTTTTTAAAAGAGACAGTACTTCGATTATCGAATGGTCGAATATTCAAACAATTTTACTTCAAATCGAATTTGAAGTCAAAGTCATAGTATCCTATTCGATGGTCAAAGTATCCAAAAAAAATTAATTTGAATTTCAAATTTTTTTACTTCGAAAATTCCCTCAAATTCACTTTGACCCTTGATAAATCTGCCCCTAGCTGTTGGCTGGGTATGTACATTTGGGAGTGGAAGTTCCCATGCATTCCATGCCCTGAAAGGCGTTGGATGGTTTTAAAGAGCATGAGTTTGCTTGAGAAATAAGTCCCACTTCAAAGTAGATGAGATTAGTTAATTTGAGGGTAAGTGCCTGTAATAGCTCACACAAGGGTTACATTTACTAAAGGGGCGAATTGTGGTTTCTTGGGAAAAATTAATCAAAATGACTATTCGCAACAACATTGGCTATTTACTAAAAGGCGACGAAGACAATTCTCTGGTGAAAAACCTCAACACTAGAGAACTTTTGTGCCATTTCACTAGGCAAGTTTCGTTAGTTTCGTTAATGTTCAACTTTAAAGGGAAAACTTTCCAATATGTTACCCTGTTTCGCCAAAGTCTACTTCACCTGGTTTTACCTAGCGAATGAAGCTACATCCTCAACATTACTATGTCTGTGACATAATATCCAGTATTCAAAAAAATTAATAAAATAAGAAACCACTGGCATTTTTTATTTTTAATGTGGGATTATGTTTAAAAATGTATAACTGTTAAATATGTTATTTGCACTTTTGTAACCATTCTAAACTCTGTTTTTGGGTAGACTCATTTTTAGGACAATAGAGGATCTCTTTTGTCATTATTTTGCTTCCTTGAACATTTTTAATAATAATTGGAAACTTCCAGCAATTTCACCATCACTAATAAAGACTAACATATGATGTGTATGTACCTGCCATATTTAAATGAATGTAAGCGTAAGTATGTTTTGCTTAAAAAGGTTTCGTGCTGGCAAATTCTCACTAGCGAAAATATGCCAGTGTTTTTTGAGATTCATTTTCGCATTTTGGTGAATATGCATAATCATTGCAAAGTAACGTCTGACATAGTTGCCCGAAGTATGGTGAAGCTTTCTGAAGTGAAAAATGGTACCTAAGTAAATCTGCCCATTGAAGTGAGAGATTGGATTAAGGTAGTTAGTAGACAAGTCAAAGGTTCCCTTGGGGCATCGATTAGGATTAGTACCTGCTTCTGCTACTACGGTGTAAGGATTCATTTCTCAAAGAATGAGAGATCCAAAAGAGGAGCACCACTGTATGGATTTTCTATTCATTAGCTGTACATCTAGAACTGCCAATATGTAATAACCCCTGACTGTTCCTACAGTATGTCATTAGGGAGGTAATTATGTGAAATGACTGTAGTGTATACCATCAATATGTAAGATCTGTGACTCTACTGATTTATCCTGTTGAATATAGCCTCTTTTGGAGTTTCTGCCAATAGAAAACTAAATTATGTCAGAGAATTACCTTTCTTTAGTACTACAGTGATATTTATATGATACACACACATACATGTATATTATAATAATGCCCAACTCCGAAGAGCAAGCTGCATCAGACTAAAACACAGAGTTTGACTGTATTATCCTTGTGGAATGAATTAGATGTGAAAACATCAGATCTGATCTGTGCCCAACTGTACACCCATAAGAGCAATACTATAAGAAAATACATACTGCTCAATGTTGTGTGTGTGTGTATGTGTGTGTGTGCCAAAGGTTAGGTGTATATTTCATCAACTTGTATGCATATTTCATTCTTTTGTTTTGTGTTTTGAAGTGAAAATGCCTAGCAAACATTTCAGAAATTTGCAAATAGGCTGTCACAAACAGAAAACAACATCATGGTAGAAGAAACAACAAATCAGTCAAACAACATTGCCCAAGACTCTTGAGACACCCATCTCAGTAGTTCATAGTAAAACTGAATTCCAGGAAAATGCACACAAACACACATTGTCATAAATTCTGCATTGCAGAAGTGAGCCACTCTAGCCATAGTCTTTCAGTAAAGTGACAAATGATGCCCAATGGACCAGAATGACTTTTATGGGTCAAGATATATATTCCTGTGTCAGTTACTTTTCACTTGCTTGCTGGTGAGATGCAGTGACACTTGCTTTGTTCATTCTAGAGGCTGGTTTGAAACACAAGCATTCCCAGAAGGAATGCACAGTATCAGTGAAACATTCCTACTTAGCTTTAGATTGTGAGATAAAACATAATGTCAACAAAGTTAACTGCTTAAATAGTGACCTGAGTGGGTTTTTTTCAAGGATGAGTGAGTGGTTTTCACATAGTTTTTCAAAATATTTTTTTGAATTGCTTTAAAACTTCTAAAGCTAATAGAATTGATTTATATGTCTAGGTAATAACCTGGAGCAGGGTAAAGCAACAGAGAAGTTTATTTAGTTGCTGAAGTATAACAGATTGGTGCATAACATTAGGGAACTAGGACAAAAGGTTGGTACTTGGGGAGAAAACTGTCACAGAGATCAGGTATTTGTTATAAATAAAATATATTCCAAGCAGGCCATATACTGTATGTGAGCGGGCACCCTAGAGATCAATAGTGGAAAGGATGTATGAAAGTGTATGTAAAAGATACAGCCAAATGCAGTAATTGAAGCAGGAAAGGGATATTTATTCAAGCACCATAGCATGACACATTTCGTACTGGATGCAGTCCTTTGTGATATTTTTATTAATGGCAGGTAAATAAAGAATCCATATTTGCAGACAGTAATAAATAACTTAAAGTTATTGAACCAAAGCTTGCACAGACTGTTAGGCAATCTGGTTGCTTTTGACCTTACTTCCTGACCATCTGGCTGTGTTTAGATACCTCAAGTACTGTACATGGATTTTACAGACTGTCATACTAGATCTAAGTTTGTCCATGTTACAATTTTGATCTCCTGTTGTCTCTGTGATTCCATGTGGCATTAAGGGAGGATATCTCCACAAACAAAATGTTTTTGTTATTTGCATAATGAAGGAAAATATAATTCTAAGCAATGTTCCTATATAGAAAAGTGGTTATTCGTTTTCAAATAGGAGGATATTGCCACTAACAGTATAATTTATATTCCACAATTCACATTGCACAGCTGCTTCCCTTTGCCCTTCTGCTACACTGGACAGATGTAGGGTAATATAATATAGGTTGCTAACTGAAAAAGTGTTTGCAGTGTGACTTACAGTAAGTGTTCTCATTGCAAAAACTTTTCCTTTGTGAACATTTTATGAGCCCTTTGCCTCTCAAGCGACAATAGGATAGTGATTGCAAATGTTGTGCGCAGTGTATGTAAAAAAATGTCTTTATCAAAAAGTCTAAAAGTCCTTCAAACATGTCTTAAAAACTTACAATGCACAATTAAGATTTGCAATGCAAATGGTGCGTAAATTTGTTCTGTTTATCTCTTTCTTGATGCACCACAGATCACTTTCATGTAATGGTTCACAATACCTTCAACAGTTTACATTCCACAAAGGCTAAGCAGCTTTTTCAAACACCTCACAAGTGTCAGGGAAATGTGGTCCTTGTCATTGGCCAATTAACTTGCATATTCATTTCTAGTCTGAAAGCTCACTAATGATTTCTTGGATAGACACAATATCAAAGGCTATTGTGATACTAAACTCTATAGTTAGTATAGATATGGGTATATAGAATTTGTGTGAAAGTATGGAGGGGTGTTTGTATGGATGCTGGGTTTTCATTTGGAGGGGTTGAACTTGATGGACTTTCTCTTTTTTCAACCCAATTTAACTATGTAACTATGTGATATCTTATATATAATCTCATATCTAATTCAAGAGTGATAACTTTAGGAAATTCTTATTAAGGAACTATATTGCAAGTTATGCCTGATAAAACTGCATTTTGGGGGGTTGGATAAATCTTTACAATAGGTTTGTATAAAGTTTGGTAACTAGCAGTAGGTGACTTCAGTAGTAGGGTCTTACACCTCCTAGTGTATATAATACATATATCTAGCTAACTGATTGCACTGTCCTCCGATTAGAAACTCATTTTTCAAGATGACTGAATCAAATGTACAGCATGCCATATTATTAGCAATTGCCACAGCTAGTGGAGTTTAAATTAGTGTCAATTTAAAGTGCAGTCTTAAATACATCCGATGATATTGGAAAAGTGTGTGTCTTACTAGTGAAAAGGAATACTAATATGAAGAATTACGGAACTGAGGGAATGGAAATCAGCTAATGTGAGGCTACATTCAAATTGCATTAGTGCCAAGGTGTCTTTTCTGTCCATTAACACTTCTTTTTATTAATCTGTATTTGTAAAATGCATTAAAAATATCAGTAGCAAAGGGGTTTCGATTAAGGATTTGAGAAGGAAGTTTTAACTTGGTTACAATAACATCAGAGTAACAAGATGATTATACTTAATACTGTTGTGCTTTTTTCTACACACCTCTCTGGTGAAGAGAAAATAATCTTCTTTCCAGCTATATTACAGGGAAAAGGAAGGCATCTGTTACTTCTGTGAAGCAGATTGGTATAAACAGCAGGTGAATTAAAGTTTGGCAATTACAGATTCCTGAACTAGACAGAGGTAGAGGCAGCCAAGCTCAGAGCATTGCTGCGTAGGAATACACGTCCTGAACAAACTCTAAGATCCCAAATTTTTGCTTTTAATCAAGCAGTTAAATTAATATAATTCATTTATATATGAACATATCAATGGAGGATTCCATCATGCCAGTTTTCAAATTTATTCCCAATACATCTATATAGGACATGAAGGTGATGGCACTGCCAGCATGTAGTATTGGTGAAACAAAACATAAGGTTTATTTTGGTTAACATGTGCAATTATCATTTCTATTTATATACACAAATGCAAAACTTCAAGAGAACCTTGCTAGGTAGAAAAAGTTTGACGAGCACTCCATTCCCTCCAGGAATGGACGCTTTTAATTTGTTGAAAATAAACATTTACTTCTTTTAATTCAACGGGTGACTCACCTACAGCTATGGGCTTGGAGCGATGCACGCGGGCCACCCGTTTGATCTGGTGAGTTCCTTCTTACAAATTACCCTTGATACTGTTTCAGGCATTTGTGAACCCAGGAGCGGAATCCGGGGTTTATACACCCGGGTCACCAACTTTTTTGGGTGAGCTCCAAATTACGAAATGGCTGTCTCCCATAGACTCCATTTTATCCAAATAATCCAAATTTTTTAAAATGATTCCTTTTTCTCTGTAATAATAAAACAGTAACTTGTACTTGATCCCAACTAAGATATAATTAATCCTTATTGGAGGCAAAACCAGCCTATTGGGTTTATTTAAATGAATTTCTAGTAGACTTAAGGTATGGAGATCCAAATTACGGAAAGATCCATTATCCGGAAAACCCCAGGTCCCGAGCATTCTGGATAACAGGTCCCATACCTGTACTATGATTTGAGATCAATTAGATTAATAGATACATGCAGATAAATTAATCTAATTTACACATGTTCTTTACTAGAAATAAATAGCACTCATAGTAATAATAATATTCATTATCGTCATGTGACATCTTCACAAATTGTAACATTAAACCTTTCTGGAGGAGCTACAACACTTTAAACAAACATAAAATAATCAATAAGTCTCATAAAATATATGTGCGTACTATACCCCTGACTAAAGACCCAACAACTTTCCTCAGTGTTGCCTCTAAGTGACATATATTGAATTTTGTTTTGTAACTGGCACTGAGTGTGAAATTGCCCTTTTTTCACAAAAAAATTCTATAAAATTCTGTAGAGTAGAGGGTTTTTATAGAAGAAAATCACCTGCTGAATATTTAGCCAGAACCTCCTTTCTTCTAATCAGAATGAGTGACCTTGTGTCAGCTGGAAAGACCTACTGGTAAATAAAGCATTAGCCACCCAAACTTGGCAAGTCTTTCACCATAGCTAAGATTTTCCATACTTTTTACCAGCTTACTTGCCCATCTCTTGACCCTTTGTAATTCAATAATGTCAGCTAGGCACCGCCTTGTAACACTTTCTGGAGAAACAACAGGAATGGCACATGCATTTAAGGCCAATATAATTGACTAACAGTGTGGTGTGTGGTTTAAACTCAGTACTCCTTGACCAAGAGAGGACTATCCCTATGAAAGATATACATATTATCAAAAGTCTGTCCATGACTCAATAAAAATGGCTACATTCCTTAAATTCATGTGTCATTCCTGTTACTCAAAACAGTAAAAGGAAGTTTCAATTTTCTCCCATCTTATGAAGACTCATGAAGATTCTCATTTATCCAGTTTATTGTTTATTCTGATAAACACATGAAGAAAAGTTAGCTTTGATAACTGATGATACAACTGAAATTTAAATTAAGAATGCATCATAGAGGTCAGAGAACAATCACTGTTATTCAATATAAAACAGATCATTAGACATTCTTTGGTAGATGTAGCTATAAGCTCTCAAAAACACATAGACCTATCTGCACTTGTCAAAGTGGCAAGGTTTATAAAGTACAAACATAATAGGCATTTATGAGTAATAAGTCAATACTGCAAGCAGTAGATTAGTATGTGATTTTTCCTAGCTTCATTATTCTTCTAAAAAGCATTCCAGTCTCTCTAATACAAATACCCCTACATCAGTAGATATTTATGTGAAAAAAAGGAATTCAATGGATGGATAAGAAGAAAAGCTTATCAAATAAAAGGATGAAATAAAAAATTGTGAATATATTGTCTCCCCCAGGGTAGATTTAACACCACTGCCTTTGCGTATCACTTACATTAACCCCAAAGGAGCCTGGGAACCTTCGTCACTGAAAGTGCTCTATTGTATTGTTATGGTGCACTTCACAAGGCACAATGTGATTCAAATGTTACAGAGGCACTTACTTCCATTTAATGGAAGACTACACAGGATACAAAAGGAATAAGTAACAGGCCCAAATTTGTGGAAAGGCCACCTTGGCCCCGGCCTAGGGCGGCAGTATTTTAGAGGGGCGGCATAATGCCAAACCACAAAACAAAAACACTGGGGATGCGCTGCAGATACAATTATTTTTTAAATTTCCTGTATGCCAATCCCCATTGCTCCAGTCCAGATGATGAAAATTTGCATGAATAAAGGGGAGGGGACAAGGGCGACGAAATGCAGTGTGCCCACTTTGTAAATCCGGTGAAAAGTGAAAAAATATATCTTTGCTGGCAGGTGGTATGGGCAGGGCTGGCCTGTGCCCCCTAATACTATGTATTAGAAGCCAAATATTTTTAAACACTGTGAGGTGCAAAGCATAGTCATTCTCCCAGGCAAAAGTGTTGCCTCTATAAGCACTTTAAGGTGTGTTCTTGCTCCACTTAGAACTCTTGCCAGTGAAAAACATAAGTGACCATATTTTTTTGTTATATTCGTCACAGATTCTAAAACCCATTTTTTCTATTAAAGGAACAGTAACATCAAAACATGAAGTGTATAAAGTAACTAGACATTAAGCCTGTTAAATTAATGGGCGCTAGAACATATGTCGTCACATACCTCCCAACATTTCAGAATTGGTAAAATTAGTAGGCAGGGCCCCCTTTATAGCACTGGTGGCCAGGGGGTTAATGCTGGTGCCCAGGGGGTGTTAACATTGGTGGCCAGGGGGGTGTTAACATTGGTGGCCAGGGGGGTTAACATTGGTGGCCAGGGGGGGTTAACATTGGTGACCAGGGGGGTTAACATTGGTGGCCAGAGGGGGTTAACATTGGTGGCCAGGGGGGGTTAACATTGGTGGCCAGGGGGGTTAACATTGGTGGCCAGGGGGGTTAACATTGGTGGCCAGGGGGGTGTTAACATTGGTGGCCAGGGGGTGTTAACATTGGTGGCCAGGGGGGTTAACATTGGTGGCCAGGGGGGGTTAACATTGGTGGCCAGGGGGGTAACATTGGTGGCCGGGGGGGTTAACATTGGTGGCCAGAGGGCATTGGTGGCCAGGGGGGTTAACATTGGTGGCCAGGGGGGTTAACATTGGTGGCCAGGGGGTGTTAACATTGGTGGCCAGAGGGTTAACATTGGTGGCCAGGGGGGTTAACATTGGTGGCCAGGGGGGGTGTTAACATTGGTGGCCAGGTGGGTTAACATTGGTGGCCAGGGGGGGTTAACATTGGTGGCCAGGGGGAGTTAACATTGGTGGCCAGGGGGGTTAACATTGGTGGCCAGGGGGTGTTAACATTGGTGGCCACCCCAATGTTAACCCCCCTGGCCACCAATGTTAACACCCCCCTGGCCACATGCGCAGTTTGAGCAGCTACTCCTCTGTCACATGGTGCCGAAAAATCGCTAGCGCGGGCATCGCGAGCGTTCGCCGCACTTCGCCAGTCGAATTTACGCTCCTGTCGGAGTCTATCTACTTCGCTAGCGTAAATTTGCCAGAGACGCTAGCATAAATTCGCCAGAGACGCTAGCGTAAATTCGCCAGAGACGGTGCGTGGGGCACATGCGCAGTAGCGCAATTCCACGGACACAGGGACTGGACGCAGAGACACTTGAACTTTATTATATAGGATACAAATATATTGCAGTGTTGTCCTTCACTGGTAAATGCTTGTTTGTTTCAGAAACGCTACTATTGTTTACATAAATAAGCTGCTGTGTAGCAATGAGGGCAGCCATTCAAAGAAGAAAAGGCTCAAGTTACGTAGCAGATAAGTTCTGTAGAACATAATGTTATCCACTATTTAACGTGTGCCATATACTGTTGCCTTTTTTCAATTTCCGCCATTGCTATACAGCAGCTTGTTTAGATGAACTATAAAAGTGTTTCTAAAGCAAACAGATCAGTTTTACCAGTGCAGGGCAACACTACGGGGGTTGTTATTCATCAATGTCCAAATTTATCTCAATATTTTCTGTGACAAACTCTGATCAAATCCGCTCTGGTTTTTTACGCTTATTTATTATTACATTTTCCTGAAAATTTGCTTTGTGGGAAAAAATCCAATTTTCACAAATTTTTAAGACTTTTTCATCCGATTTTCAAATATGTTTTCGTAATTTTCAACCGAAAAGTCAGAAAACTTCGGGGTATTGCCGGAAACCCAGCACACGTCAAAAAATCATTGGGACTTCTCCCAATGACTTATATACAACCTCAACAGGTCTGTGATGCCGGATTTTCAGATTCTGACTTTTCCATCCTCAGGGTTTAAAAATTCTGAAAAATTCATGATTTTTTAAAAGTCAGATTTTATTTAAAACAATCACAAATTTTTCGGGATTTTTGCATTCGGAGTTTAGTAAATAACCCCCTACATGATATTTTCATTACTTTAAGGGGCCCATTTACTAAGGGTCAAGTGAATTCGAAGTGAAAAAAACTTAGAATTTTGAAGTAATTTTTGGGTACTTCAACCATCGAATAAGCCACAATTCGATACGAATTGAAAAAAACGTAGAATATTAGACCATTTGAAAATTTAAGTACTGTCTCTTTAAAAAATGTCGACACTTTGCCACCATAAACCTGCCGAATTGCTGTGTTAGCTTATGGGGTCTTCCTAGAACCTATTTGGCTAAGTTTTTAGAAGTTGAAGGGGTTTTTTTTGTAAATCATTCGATCGATTGATTAAATCTTCAACGATCGATCGAACGATTTGAATTCGATTGAAAACAGCTAAATTCACTCAAAAAAACCCTTAGACTATTGAATTTCTACGAAGTTTTACGACTTCGCAATTCGACCCTTAGTAAATGTGCCCTAAAACATTTTCATTTTTTGGTGTTACTGTTCCTTTAATAAGTAATTTTCAGGCCTCCAGTGGTTAAATTAATGTGAGCTAAGAAAGCTTACAATGCAAGTTATCTATGTCTTTTATGTTTATCATCAGAATCTATTACAATTAGACATGCAGATACAAAGTTAAGGTTAAATAATAAGGTCATATTTTTAGTCTATTATATGTACTATCTCATTTTACTCACTACCTCAACAGTTTTTTTTATTTTTATTCTGTTCTTGTTTGGTACTAAAAAAAAATCTTCATTCGAATCTCTCTGGTAAACTATATTTCTACCATACTGTTAGACATTCAATAGAGCGCTTGATTAGGCAACTTGTCAATCAGCATTTATTGAGGAAACTAAAGTGCAAGGTGCCAAATACAGAGTGCAGGGACACAAGGAAGCTTGGAATTAATAACTGCCTTGATGAATTGATTAAAGCAAATCACATATTTAAGTAGATGCAAGACAGTACCACTAAATTGTGTAACAGTTTTTGTGTTCATTGTTTAAGTAAACTACTGGTAAACTACTCTTTGTAAAATTTTGCTTTACATTTTCTACTGCAAGGCTATTAGTAGAGTAATACTGACATATTCCTTTAAAATAATGGCGTTTGTTTTTTAACATCTATCCATAAAATCACATGCATGTGCTATATTTTTCTTTACTCAGAACTTAACAGTGCTCCGGTGTGCAGTTAAAATATGACAACCATTTCTCAGTGACAGAAGTATACTGCCTCCTCATTAAGATTGCCTAATTTGTTCAGCTATACATATATGAAAACAAACTTCTTATGGCCAAATAAGCATGTTTCACCAGCAACAAGAAGCATCCATTTATCTAAAGCTGCTATATCTGCCTCACCGCATGCCTTGGTTACTATTGATGGGTCTATCTAATTGGCACTGTGTTGAGACTTATTTTGCAATTGTAATAAAACAGCTATGAACTATAACCTATGTGCCAATCACATCCCTAGTTTGTGATACATAAATGTGCAAAATGTTTTATTTGCTGTTTATCAATTTTCTAAATGCATATTATATATAAAATATTTCAAATAAATGCTGCATTATTAATGTCCCTTGTTCCTGCCCTCAGGCAGCTAAGAAATAAATGTTTCATTTAAATTCAGAGCTCTTACTACAAGGCATCCTGTGTATATAATAGTTCTCAGTGTCAAGACTTACTGCAACTTTATTTTCCAAGTTCAGCGATGAAAGCTGAAATGGCACCTTTAGTGTTTAATACTTTGAAAACAGTGCAGAATGAAATCCATTTTCTTCTTGCATTGCAGATGAAGCAAATAAAATGGAAACACAACCTTGGAAAATGCATTACTAATTATTGTATTTTTTGTTGTTGTCCCTGAAAGACTAAAAAGAATCCATAATGCAAGACATCAAATATTTTCTTTTCAGAAAACTGTATGGCTGGGCATGACCGTGATGAATATTAGCAGAAGGCAAATACAACATATATAGAAATTTCATTTAATAAAGCAGGCATGTTTAAATATGTTTATTTTAGTGTGAAACCTCTAAACAATTTACAGACTTCCATTTTCCCATGGTAACCTACTTATTAGTCTAAGTACGAGACCAAATATACAATGGGGTAGACTTACCATTGATCTGAAAAAAAAGAAAAAATAATCAGTTTTCGTTATTATTATTTGGTTTTTTTTGGTGGCAAAGTTCACAATTTGTACTGTTTCCGAAAACTCTTACAGTATATTCGAGATTTATGAAGCCCAAAAAGCTATTTTAAAATGTAAGCAATTTTTCAAGTTATGATTGAATATTGGAAATAAAGAGTGTGATTTCACTGTGCATGGCTATTTTTAATTAAGTGTATATTCAGCATTTTTGAATTTGAGTTCTTTTTGAGTTTGAGTTCTGTTAATATGACTCACCTTTGTAATTGTTGTTTAGTTACTACACTCTTGGTCCTTTGGCATAAATGGCCTCTTTCACATCTCTTTCAAACCATCTGTCCTCTCTATCCAAAATGTGCACATTGTTGTCCTCAAAGGAATGGCCATTTTCTTTCAGAATTAAATAGACTGCTGAATCTATTCCTGAGGAGCTGGCCCTTCTATGTTGGGTCATTGTCTTACAGAGTGATTGTTTTGTCTCCCCAATGTATAGATCGGAGCACTCCTCACTACACTGGACAGCATAGACCACATTGCTCTTAATATGCTATGTTGTTGAGTCTTTAGGGTGCACAAACTTCTGTCTTAGGATATTGCAGGGTTTGAAATACATAACACTGTGGGAAGTGTCGTTTGTTTAGACACGAAACGCGTAGGTTTGCACAGCACACCCACTGAAATTGTAACTCCGCACTGTGTGTATTAATAAAGCCGGATTGATATTAAACAGTGGTATTCCTTCCGTTGAATGGTCGGCGCTGCTAGCGAGGAATCTACAGTGTGAAGTTTGGAGTATCTGGGGCTAATACCCGAAGTCTCGCGATAGCTGCGACCAGGAAGAGAACGCTGAGCGCCGAGGTGAGCTCCGCCATAACCGCTTCTTTAATCGTTTTATTTGAAATACATAAGAATGTGATGTTTCCTGAAAGTTTTTCCGATGTTCTGGCCTCATAGACTCAGCAGTCTATTTATATCTCAAGAACAAGGGCCATTCCTTTGAGGACAATAATGTGCACATTTTGGATAGAGAGTACAGATGATTTGAAAGATGTGTGACAGATGCGGTCCACAATCCAACAGGATTTTTATCCCTGCCGATTGACATCTGGCCAACACTAGGCCCCATATACGGGCTAATAAGCTGCCGACTCAGTCAGTGTATGGTCACCTTTAGGAGCAGATTTATCAAAGGTTGAATTTTAGAGTTATGTGAATTTTTTTACTCTAATAAAGTCAAACTCCAATTTGCTCACAACGCTAATTGGAGCTTACTTATGAAAAACTTGACTGTCAGAAAGGCTAATAACATCTTCAAATGGGTCAACGGACCTCTGCCATTCCAGGGTAGGGGGGGTAATAAATGTCATATTTCAATTCGAGTTGGTGGGTTTAAACTCAAAATTGTGAGTTTTGACCAAAAAACAACTCGAAAATTGTAAAATAGAAAAATCCAGTTGCCTTTGACTAAATTATACTAGTTAAGCTCAATCTTGCTTTTTTATCTTTAAATTTAACCCTTTTTTCTAAAGGAGTGACATTTTCTGAAAAAAAAGTGTGCCTGCTTTAAAACAAACTATGTATTAATAATACATCTCTTTCCCTTTGCAGTCACAAACTGTATTCTTGAATAAAATGTTGCAAGTATGAAAAGACTTTCTAGTAGCACTTTATATCACTGATGTCCAAAGCCCATACAATCCTGCTAGCTCAGCATTTCAATGTTATAGCGGACTATCTTCCTGCTGTGCAATCCTTCCAGGAGCTGGTCTTTTATGATAAATTATGAGGAACCAAGTTGCTATAAGCTAATGGCCTCATTTAATTTACCTTACCAATACTCCTCATGTTTTACTGCTCTATGATCTTTGTACCGTTTTACTCTCTAGACACAAGTCTCATCTGGCATGGTAATAAATCAGAATCACAACAAAACAGATGACCATAACAACTTTGCTTAACATTTTGACAGAGGAAAGAAGTTCTGTTCCAAAGAAGCTGTTTAGGTGCAGTAAAATGGCAATGTATATTCCTCAAAAGAATGATAGCGTAACACATACAAAATGGGGCATGTGCTGTACTCTTGGGAACCTAAATAACAAACTGAAGTTATTGTAAAGATAAAGATAAAGGTTAAGTGCAAAGCCAAAAGCATCCAAACTAACCATTAATTGCTGCTAAATAATTGAGGGTACATTGGGAATTAGTGCAAGTCTTTCAAAGTCCAATTTTAAATGAATGGCTTACACACAAGAAAATAAGTCATTATTACATTGTGAATAACAGGCTGATCGCGGGAATTCGTCACAAATTTGCGCCGGGCGAATAAATTCGCCCATCACTAATTCTTATTATCGCAAACCAGCTAAACATGAAGCAACTTCTGTTTCTCTGTTTGCCCTATTTATTTTTAGAAATATCAAAACAGCATAGGGTTTTTTTGTGCTTAAAACAAGAGAAAAAATAGGTTTAGAACAAGTCATGTTCATTTAACTGAATATGGAACTGATATTTATCATTTCATATATATCCCAAAGTTCAACAAAACTGATCCTATTTTTATATTATTATAGTTTTAAATGAACATATATTAAATATAATTTTGGAATGTTTTGATATTTTTTTTCTTTAAGCAATTTTTATTGAAGACATGCACTTTTACTGAAAACATTGTAATTAGGTGTTCATTTTCATGTTCATTATATAATGTAAATTGCTCTTTATTGACCACAATAATCACATCATTATCCAACACAATGTAAAAAAGAATCAAATGAAAAACTTGGCCACTAGAATAATTTTAACTAAAACATTTTTTCCAGTAAAGTATAATACAAAAATCACATTTTAATTACATTTCATAAGTCACAAATGGACTGTAATTAGAACAGTTTGTAATATGAGAATATGAGATGAACCAAACAATTTATAACCTAAATATATACATCATATAAAGGTTTCCACCATTGTTATAACATATTTGAATGTGTTATACAGAAGAAGCAGATTTGTTTTACGAAACAGTTTACATATTTCAAAGTGACAATATAGATGAAACACATATAGACTAATTCAGTTGCAAAGTGGAAGAAGCAATGAATTCTAGCACAGTAAACAATTAGCTACTTTATTTTCTTTCTAATAAGACTAAATTACTAGATAATATCTACTGGCATCAACTTGGCTAATAAAAATCTGTTGATTGGATTTGCTATTTTTCCAATTGCTATCATGAACGGCTTTGAATTTAGATTATCTCTAAACTTTGATTCATTCCTCATAAAATGCTCTCATTGATAATGCCTTAACATTTATGTCAGGTCAAGTGGTTAACTTTGAATAATGATGTGTCAAAATGTACAGTAATGTCGTCAATAGAGCAATTATCATTTAACTCAAGATTATTTCTACACCAGAGGACATTTACTGGACACAATAAAAAGATCGACAAAGAAAAAAAAGGGATATGGGACTAATTGATTGCGAATTGTATCAAAACTAAGGGTTTTTATGACCTTGTAGTAGTAATAAGAAACCTACATAAAATGATTTACTTATGTACTACTTGTACAATTCAGTGAACATTACAACTGTCATACTATACATATGCATGACTTTTATATATATATATATATATATATATATATAGATAGATATATAGATATATAGATATAGATATATATATACTGTAATCCCAAAGGAAAACCTTGGATTCAGGCAGAACTTTATTCTCTAGGGAATGTTACAAATGTCTCAGTAGTTGCCGTTGTTCAGGGAGTGTTATAACATAGCAAGTCATAACATACTACCGGGTAATCTAATAAAAGTGCACAGTGCAAATAATTATTGCCTAATGCAAACAACTTGCTAGGAATTTAGCATAGTTTTGTAAACCCTAGAAAGTATTTAGTGATTCCACTATTGCATATTGATTGTATATTTTATAGTTGTCACTAGCATGCAGTGTATTTAATAAAACTTTCTTGTGTCACAGATAGTGTTGAGTGCAAATTTTTCACTTTGTTTTGCCACAGAAATGATGCCCATAGATTTCAATGGGGGAAAAGTGTTTTGCACATCAAAAACATTTTGAAGCTATGTATTGTGCGACAAAAAGAACTGACACCCCTTACACTAATGCAATTTGGCAAATGTTTGCCTTTTCACGAATATTTGGTGAAAGGGGTCAGATTCACCCATCAAACTTTGCAGTGTAGTAGCTGTCTAATGATAAATGTTACACTGTGGAATGAATGTGTTTTTACATCTCATATTAATTTTATCACATGTATCCAATATATATATATATATATATATATATATATATATATATATATATATATATATATATATGTAGAAAGAAGATCAGCACTCTCTGTAGTTTAGGTGAAAATAGTGTTTGATTTATTAATCAAAAAATCACATCTTTATCCGACGTTTCGGTCCCACATGGGGACCTTTCTCAAGGATCCTTGAGAAAGGTCCCCATGTGGGACCGAAACGTCGGATAAAGATGTGATTTTTTGATTAATAAATCAAACACTATTTTCACCTAAACTACAGAGAGTGCTGATCTTCTTTCTACATATGCATTATACTTGGACCGTGCACCTTTTTGGTTTGAGTGCAGGCACTGTGGGACTCTATATATATATATATATATATATATATATATATATATATATAATCAAACAGAATGGAATGCACAACCATTAGTATGCAGAAAGCTGGGTGCTAGTCTGAGACGTATGTAGAAAAAATGCAGGGATTGACAGCACTCCGAGGAAATACATCAAGTCAATAGATTTATAAATCTCCACTTTCATTTGAACTATTGATGAGATGTATTTCCTCGGAGTGCTATCAATCCCTGCATTTTGTGTGTGTATATATATATATATATATATATATATATATATATATATATATATATATATATATATATATATATACAGGTATAATGCTTGGGACCTAGGCTTTTCCGCATAACGGATCTTTCTGTAATTTGGGTCTTCATGCCTTATGTCTACTAGAAATTCATTTAAATGTTAAATAAACCCAATAGGCTGGTTTTGCTTCCAATTAGGATTAATTATATCTTAGTTGGGATCAAGTACAAGCTACTGTTTTACTATTACAGAGAAAAAGGAAATCATTTTTTAATATCTGGGAGACCGCCATTCTGTAATTCGGAGCTTTCTGGATATCGGGTTTTCTGGGTTTTACCTGTATATATATATATATATATATATATATATATATATATATACATACATATACTAGTACAGACTTGTGGTACAACTCTACACAATATATGAGTAGGGCTGAGAAGTAATTACCGGTATATGTTATCTCTTTTCCCTTTTTTAAATATGCCTGGGACATTCCATTGGTTAGTCCCGTTGAACAAAAATCAAAATGCAAATTCTAGCCTGCAAAATGGTAAACTAGAAATTTACTGGGTGGATAATATGTCTGAAGGATTGAAGGATGATTCCATTAGTGAGAGACCCTAGGGATAGAAGTTACTATATAATGCTTTTTATAGTCACCAACCTGTCCTGTTTTTGCCTTTAGGAAAACATAGCTGATGTTCAAACGGTGAATAGTCATATAAAGTAGTATTCATTGTTTTAAGAGAGTCACATTTGACACTTTTATTTGACATTGCACTTGTAAAATATCTCCTTTGCAGGACCCACTTGTGGTGAATGGAATTGCCTCATATTACTGCACTGGAAAAAATTGTAAAACTACAGGAAAACTGTGAAGTGCTGACATTTTGATAACATTTTACAAAATGCCTTTGAGGTCAATGGGCATATTTTTCTCCACACTTTTTCTAATGTCAAATTCATTGGAGTCAATGGGCCTTTTTCACAGTTTTTCAAGCACAAAAAAAACATGGCGTTTTGGGTGCAAAAAAATGCATTTTTTTATGGTGAACCGAAATACTGCAGTTGCCATTTTTCCTGCATGAATTTCTAAAGCAAATATGTGCTCATTCATTGAATTTTGCTGCAAAACTGTAAAAGATTTAGGTATCCCTAGTACCCACTAAAGGAGAATTTTTATATCTAATGCCATATTCAACAATACACATAGCCCCATAATGTTTGTAGTCTCTGTTATAAATGACTACATGCAATTTTTCATACAGATGCTTTAGCTATATAGGATAGTAGTGTATGAATAATTTAATTTTTATTGGCAGCATACATGCATGATTTATATGCAAAATATGATTTATGAGGCTTTCTTTCAAGCAGTAGAGCAATATAAGGACATACACAGCTGATCAAAAATCAATTTGAAGCCGAAAGGTTAAACTACTACAGGTACATCTTTTGCAAACATTTACAAACCCAAATTCATTTTGACTCCATCCGTTTAAAATCGTTTTGTTGTAAATTTGTTGTAAATTTTAACATTGGTCATTTAAATTTCATAACAACTGTAATCTAAGGAGTTATTTATTAAAACTTGTTTTTTTTCTAGTCAAGTTTTTTAAGTAGGGAGAAAAAAACTTTTTCAAGATTTATTATGCCCCGAAGCTGTTAACAGTCTGAATCCAAAATTACTCCATCTAAAACACGTCAAATTCATGTAAAAGTCAATGGCAGTTGTCCCTTTAACCATTTGAAGATGTTTTTATCCTTCACAAATTCAGGGATTTTTGGGTGTTTGACACTGAGTTTCTGAGTAGGAATTTTAGGAATTTGATAAAGTCATACAATTCTAATGTAATTGTCAATAATATAAACTTTTAGTAAATAACCCCATAAAGGTCCAGTATAAATGATTTTATCACTGATACCATGAATATCAAAAGAGTTTCACATTTTGTCACAAGAGTGTCTGTAGTACTAAAATCATATTGTATATCTTGTATCATAAGATTCCTTTATTCTAGTTTCTTCCATGCTACTGAATGTCCCTTTGATATTATCACCAGGAAATCCTGTCATTGCATTTGAAGTAATATCAAATATAAACAGTTAGGGGCACATTTATCATGGGTCGAATACCAAGGGTTAATTAACCCTCAATATTCGACCATCGAAGTAAAATCCTTCGATTTCTAATAACGAAGTCGAAGGATTTACCGCATTTCTATTGAACCATTAAATCGATCGAACAATTTTCCTTCGATCAGAAATTACGTAGAAAGCCTATGGGGAAGGTCCCCATAGTCTAACATTGGAGCTCGGTAGGTTTTAGGTGGCGAAGTAGGTCGTTGAAGTTTTTTTTAAAGAGACAGTACTTAGACTATCGAATGGTCGAATAGTCGAATGATTTTTAGTTCAAATCGTTCGTTTCGAAGTCGTAGACTTAGTCAAAGTAGCCAATTCAATGGTCGCAGTAGCCAAAAATAAACTTTGAAATTCTAAGTATTTTTCATTCTAATCCTTCACTCGAGTAAATGTGCCCCTTAATATCAACTTGCACACTTTAGTAAGGCATGCATGAAAAAGCTACATTTAGGGCCACAATTACTAAGGGTCGAATTTCCAAGTGGTAAAACTTCGAAATTGAACTAGTTTTTTTTTTTTGAATTAAATTTAGCAGTTTTTGATTGAATTCAAACTGATCGATCGTACAATTTTCAAAAAAAAAAAACTTTGACTTTAAAAACGTAGGTTTATAAAGGATAAGATACTGGACTTCATAGCAAATAACAATACTATAAGTGTGTGCCAGCATGGTTTTATGCATAATAGATCTTGCCAGACTAACTTAATTTCATTTTACGAGAAGGTAAGCAGGGACCTCGATTCTGGGATGGCAGTGGATGTGATTTACTTAGACTTTGCTAAAGCATTTGATACAGTGCCACACAAAAGGTTACTGGTTAAATTAAGGAATGTTGGCCTGGAACATAGTATTTTTACCTGGATAGAGAACTGGCTAAAACATAGACTACAAATAGTGGTGGTAAATGGAACATTTTCTAATTGGACCAGTGTTGTTAGTGGAGTACCGCAGGGCTCTGTACTAGGTCCCTTGATTTTCAACTTGTTTATTAATGACCTGGAGGTGGGCATTGAAAGTACTGTTTCTATTTTTGCAGATGATACTAAATTGTGCAGAACTATAGGTTCCATACAAGATGTTGCCACGTTGCAGAGTGATTTGTCTAAGTTGGGAAACTGGGCAGCAAACTGGAAAATGAGGATCAATGTAGATAAATGCAAGGTTGTGCACTTTGGCAAAAATTATATAAATGCAAGTTATACACTAAATGGCAGTGTGTTGGGAGTTTCCTTAAATGAGAAGGATCTTGGGGTTTTTGTAGATGACAAGTTGTCTAATTCTTGGCAGTGTCATTCTGTGGCTACTAAAGCAAATAAAGTTCTGTCTTGCATAAAAAATGGCATTAACTCAAGGGATGAAAACATAATTATGCCTCTTTATAGGTCCCTGGTGAGGCCTCATCTGGAGTATGCAGTGCAGTTTTGGACTCCAGTCCTTAAGAGGGATATAAATAAGCTGGAGAGAGTGCAGAGATGTGCAACTGAACTGCTTAGAAGACTTAAATTATGAGGGTAGTGTAATAAAAAAAAGCTCACCCTGGTGGTCCAGTGGTCCGTGTCTGGCGCCATCTTTGCATCCTAAGGACGCGCGCCTCCATGTCATTTAAAGGCGCAGGCGCGCTGGTGCCAAATTTGAAAAGTATAAAAGCCTAATTAAAGCCACATGACCTTGCCCATGATGGGAGTTTATTCCTGGTGCTTCCTGAGCTTTGCTAATCCTGTTTTGAACCTGTTTGATTCCTGTTGTGACCCCTGCCTGGCTTTTGACTATTCTGACCTCTGGATCAGGACCCTTGCCTGATTACTGACTACCTCTTCTGATTAACCCTCTGATTGACTTCCTGGTTTGACCCTTGCCTGCCTGACTACGTTTATTCTCTGCCTGCCCCGACCCGGCCTGATCTGACTACTCTTTTGCCGAAACGCCTTGTAATACGACCTTCTGCCCAAAGACTTTGCTTTACAGTCGTGCCCCTCTGCCTATCCAGAACCTATAGCCTTGCACCTCTCGTTTAAGACCTGGTGGCATCCAAGTAGCTGAGGGCTTCTCCCAAGGCCAAAGGCGGTCACACTACAGGTGAAGCACGAGCCGAGACCAGGGTGCTTGGCATTTGTTCTGGTGTTGGGTGCCGACCGTTACAGGTAGACTGTCAAGGTTGAGGTTGTTTTTTCTGGAAAAAAGGTGCTTGCGAGGGGACATGATTATACTTTACAAGTACATCAGAGGATATTATAGACAAATAGCAGGGGACATTTTTACTCATAAAGAGGATCACTGTACCAGAGGTCACCCCTTCAGACTAGAAGAAAAGCACTTTCATTTAAAGCTACTTTAGGTGGTTCTGTACAGTGTGGTCACTGAGGTTGTGGAATGCACTGCCGTGTGATGTTGTGATGGCTGATTCTGTTAATGCCTTTAAGAATGGTTTGGATGATTTCTTGGATAGACTTAGGGGCAAATTCATCAAGGGTCGAATATCGAGGGTTAATTAACCCTCGATATTCGACTGGGAATGAAAATCCTTCGACTTCAAAAATCGAAGTCGAAGGATTTTGCGCAAATACTGCGATCCAACGATCCAAGGAATAATCTTTCGATCGAACAATTAAATCCTTTGAATCGAACGATTCGAAGGATTTTAATCCAACGATCGAAGGATTATCCTTCTACCAAAAAAACTTAGGCTAACATTGGGTTCGATAGCTTTTAGGTGGCGAACTAGGGGTTCGAGGTTTTTCTTAAATAGTACTTCGACTATCGAATGGCTGAATAGTCGAACGATTTTTAGTTCGAATCCTTCGATTCGAAGTCGTTGTCAAAGGTCGAAGTAACCCAAAAAACACTTCGAAATTTGACGTTTTTTTTCTACTATTCCTTGACTCGAAGTTAATGAATTGGCCCCATAATATCAAAGGCTATTGTGAAACTAAATTCTATAGTTAGTATAGATATGGGTATATATAATTTATGTGAAAGTAGGGAGGGTTGTGTGTATGGATGCTGGGTTTTTATTTTGGAGGGTTGAACTTGTTGACTTGTTGACTTTTTTCAACCCGATTTAACTATGTAACTATGTAACTTTTATGTAATGTTCTTTGGCCATTGTGTCACATAACAATTCAGAAATGTTTGATGTTTTGTCGGCACTAGATATAGGAGTTTTCTCCGAGCTTTTTTGATTTTTTAATACAAGCTTTCACATTGAAGACACAATATCTTGTTGCTAGGCTCCATTTGACCCTAGCAACCAGATACATGCTAACAGGAAAAATAGGAGATGTGATGCAAAGGATTATTCTCCAAATATAGATACAACAACAAGACCAGTTGCAAAGTGTCAATGAGAAACAATCTTTACGTCAGAATAAATGTTGAGGTTAAAGTCAAGTACTCCTTTATAAAATCATTCAGAAGGATAATTTTGTTGTAGTTGAAGGGAAAAACAAAAAAAATTACCAGGTACTTGTTAAGTGGATGGATTTTCTGTATCCACGCCACCAGGTGCTCACACTGTTGATAGATGTTGTGATTTCATTCCAGCAGGCTGTTTTTGTCAAAAGGATGTACAAACAGATCAGCATATCTTTCAATGATTGCTGCGAGTAGTGCAACATTTTCTTCAGTACTATATCTGTGGCCTTGTTGCTTATTGTCATCATCCACTGGTCAAGGTTGTCAAGGTCAAGGTAGTCTTCTGAATAACTTCTTATTCTTCTTACATATCTACAAAACCATATCTGGAGGTGGTAGGTGACCTGATTTTGTTTTCATTTGATTCTTTTGCCACATCACCATGTGGGCTGGTCTTGTCAGGGCCACTGAAGACTGTGCAAGCACCTGCAGCATGCAGGGCAAAGGCAGTTACAGGAAAAACATTTTCTCCATGGAAGGCTGGAGACAGTCCTTTTAAGCTGGTATGGGGTAAACTATAATGTAGGGTCGGACTGGCACATTTGGGGCCCAGGCCGACCCTACATTATAGTGTACCCCATACCAGCTTAAAAGGACTGTCTCCAGCCTTCCATGCATGCACAAAATATGACGCTCAGTGTGCATGCATGAAATCCAGTACGCTGCACACATATGCGTGAAATCTGGCATGCAGTGTGCATGCTCAAAATCTGGCATGCATTGTGTCTTTACGTTCAACCCCATTAGGGAGCAGGTTTGGGCTTTTTCCCGGTGTTGTTTTGTCAGTTGTTAGAATGCACATGGGTGTATGGTTTGCAAAGCCAAACATATCTGGAATATAGGATTTGAAGCACGCAAGCACATGCAGTGTGGAGGGTAAAGGCAGTCCCACAAATTTCCCAGAAGAGCAACTCCTTTGGGTGTGGTGTTTAAGTAATAACCTTTGATTGTGTGATAAGCCAATAGGAGATATTGATAGAAAGCTTAGGCAATGTGGGGCTTTAGAGGGTAACCGGAAGGCATTTTCTGCATGAAATATGACATATGTTGTATTTATGCAGTTTTAGATAGAGGTAGAATTTTGAGTGTTAATTTGCAGCGTGATTTGTGAAAAAAAGAGCCATAACCTTTTCATAAACAGTCCAAACAGTCCAAAATGGAAACTGCTATAAAGCAGTACTATTAAATAGTGATGAGTGAATCAGTGTCATTTTGCTTAACTAAAAAAATCACAAAACTCCAACACATTTTTGCAAAAGGGCGAAAAATTTGCGTAACGCATTAAAGTCAATGGGCATAAAAAAAAAGTACGCACAAATTTTTTACGTGTGCTGCAATTCTTTTCTCACTCCAAATGCATTAAAGTCAATGGACTTTTTTATGGCGACTTTTTTGTCCCATTGACAAACTTTGTCTTGACAATTTTTTTGTGTCGAGCAACTTTTTTGTCCACATTCATTAAAGTAAATGGCAGTTTTTTCTTATGGCAACTCTTTTGTCTCCGCAAATCCTCAAATCTACAAATCTGGGCCTGTTTACATCTTTATACTTATTGCTTTAAAATAGCATGCCAATACTCTATATTCTCTTTAGATTCAATACCCTTCCTGTCCAAATGGAATTACTGTGATTTTAATAATCAATTTCAAAGGAATGTCTTTATTTGATAATGCCAATGATTGGTAATATGAGTAAATCATTATCACTGTAATTACATGCCATAGCTTTCTTTTCACTTTAGATATCTGTTAGTATAGGAGACTGCTTGGTGCCATTACTATGAGTTTGCAAAACTGCACAGAATGACAATCCATTGTAAAATATATGTTAATTAATCTTCTGCATTTGTATCTGTCCATTGCATTTATGCAAGTATCACAGTTAATCTGTAATCTATTTGGCTATATTCTACAATAAGATAGTTTTAATAACTGAAAACACTAATCTTTATTAGAATGTACAGGTTCTCTACAATAGGCAGAAGCTGAAGTGGGCGTTGCATTCTAGACAACATCAACATAAAAGAGCTTCCATATTTTAAATTTCTTCTTATTGCTTAAGTGTATAGAAATTAAACAGAGCATAGACCTGCAACACTATCTGTTAAATATGTGTAAATAAGTATTTATTAGGTTCAAGCTAAACTTACTTTGGTGGACTTAACTAATTATAAGAATTTATTATGCAGATCTTGTTTGTAACTTATTTTGGTTTATTTTATTTGAAGTATCAATGAGTTTGCGTCCCCATGGTATTTAGAGATACTGTACATATCAGTCTTTATTTCATAACACTGACATGATATAATCAAAAGGAGACAGTATTTCCAAGAAGAGTTTGTTTTATTTACATGACTGTTTGCAACAATTTAAAAATTGTTGCTTATTAGAAGGGGATTTAAACTTGTATGCTCTGTGATATAATACTCTAACACAACCACAGTTAAATGTCTAGGTCAAAAATAAATAGTTCATAGTGATTCTAGATGCTTATTATATTGCATTATTGGCATTCTACTGATCCATCTGTTCCTTCCAAAGGCCACACAAAGTGTTACCACGTGGCTTATTTGGAAGAACTCTTTCTCTCTCTTTTCTCTCTCTTTCTCTTTGAAAGCTTCTTATTTCCATATGAACCTCTAGAATATCTTTCTTTATTTTATGGTGAATTTAGAAAAAATAAATTAAAATTTTAAACAACTCATTGAAAAATATATTTTTTTATTTGTTTGTTTGCAGTTGGTTACTGGACATATTTGAGCTATACTACCACAACTAACTGCCACTGTCTATCTCTAATCTATCTATGGGGAGCTCGTGGAAAGCTAATGGTGGAAAGCCATTTTTCCTGGCCCCTGTATGACAACCTAGACACCGGACTATAGAGTGCCCCCCCAACGTACGGAATGATGGCACTCAAAAGGTGCTTGTGATGTCAAATCTAGGGCCCTCTACCCCCCAGCTGCACCACCAGATTTTAGCTGTATGTCTCTGTGGTGGATGGGGGTTACATTTTATTGCCCTAGATATAAGGGGCACAGGGTTATAAAGACAGTCCACTGCTTCTGATCCTACTACAGTGGAAAATCTAGTAAAGGCAGTGAGAAAGACATTATGCCTTTCGGAAGAGCTGCCTAAGTCTACGTCAGCAGACATGTCAGACATCTGTCAGAAAGAGACAAGTGTCTTTTGCAGGACATGACTCAATTAAGGAGATTATCCATTCTGAATGGAAGAGAACAGAAAATAAATTTGTTATTCATGGAAAGTTTGCTAAAAAGTATCCGGTGGAAGAATCTTTTACCAAACTATGGGATAATCCTCCTAGAGCCGATCCTGCAGTAGTAAGGCAAGGAAAATGACACTGCCAGTGGATGATGCTGCAGCTTTTTGTGATCCGATGGAGAAGCGGATTGAAACCAATCTTAAGAAGACCTTTATATAAGCAGGTGCAATATGTTGGCCCGGCGGTAGCTATGACCTCTACATCCACGGCCATGAAGGTTTGGATGAATAACCTGAAGGAAGCAATTTCTTCAAATGTCCTACAAGAAATGTTGTCTGAATTGAAGCTAACGGTGGATTTCATGGCAGATACCACTTTGGATATGGTGCATCTGTCTTCCAGAACAATGGCATTGTCGGTGTCCTCGAGAAGGGCCTCCAAGGTAAATTTATGTCAGCTGACATTTGAAGGGGATATGCTTTTTCAGAGAGAAACTCAACTTTATCATTAAGAAGGCTTCTGGAGGGAAGAGTGTGTTTATGCCACAGGAGAAAAGGTTCAAGCGCCAAGGGGGTAGGTCTAGTTCCCCCACAAATAGGTTATTTAGAGGTTCAAGGCAGCCTAGATATGGAAGGACTGCTGAAAGACTGTCAAGCTGGAAGTCCAAAATAGGTGAAAGTCGTCCACCCAATAGAAGGAGTGCTGCTTTCAGCGTGGCTCATGCGGAGAGAAAGCAATGAGATCAGGCCATCTAACATCCTTTTAAGGGGTCTGGGTCTTGAATATCAGAGATCAGCGGGTCCTGAAGGTCATTCAGGAGGGATATCGATTGGAATTTCACAAAATGCCATCTCAAATGTTTTCAAGATGTCTTCGGCTCCTCAGATTCCAGGTTTAGATCAAGTATTACAGGAGTATGTGGACCAGCTCTTGAGCTTGGGGCAGTAGAATGGGTAACAAAGTCAAAACAGGGCTTAGGATTCTACTCAAAGCTCTTTTTAGTTCAGAAAGTTTCAAGGTCATTTGGACTAGTTGTAGATTTACGTCCTCTGAATCAATTCATCAACTACAGGTGATTCAAGATGGAATCTTTGGCATCCATTCTACAAGCAATTCCACCACAGTCGTGGCTTATAAATCTGGATCTGAAGGATGCATACTTCCAAGTACCGGTTCACAAAGCTCACAGGAAGTATCTTCATTTTGCCTTAATTTTGCCAGTGTCTTGATAGGCGGGATTAAACCATGTTGGTGAATGCTGCCATGGAAGTGACTTGGAAATAGAAATTACGGTGAGTATGAAAAAATGTCTATATTTTCTTTGGCTGCCTGCCAAGGGAAATCCCCCTAAAGAGAGCTGAGATCACAGAAGAGAGAACTATAGCAAGGCTGATCTGTGGCTTATCAGGCCTGTAGCTTCAAAATGAAACATTTAAAATAATAAAGATGATTTGCAAAAATGTTTTTTTCTCACAGGGGCTATTCACATGCAGAATATGATCTAAGGTGAACATCCCTTTTAAGAGAAAAACTTAAATATTGTATAGTACACATCTACATGATATTTCTAATGATTTAAAAAAAACAAGAGTAATTTAATTATTGCAGCTGTGTTAATGTTTGATTGTACTTTTGTGGTTTGCTTAAATGTACTTTTATTACATATTTGAAAACAAAAATCATTAAAAGATGCAAGCAACCTTTATCCTAGAGAGAAGAAGCCAAACTTGTAAAACCATTTTTCTCATCTTGTACCATTCAGTTTATTCATTTTGTTGCACATATCTGTACCTTTTTGAAACACAACAATATTATCCATATAGCATATTAATGTTCCAACAAAGATATGCAAAATCATGGTCAAATTGCAATTGCAAAGTTGATTTTGCGATATGAAAATTATAATACAATAGAACCCCCTTTTTTTATTTTTTCCCAGGGAACAGAAAAATATTGTATAAAATCCGGTAAAATCTAAAATCGAGGAAATGCAATATGCATTATATATTGGACCACAAATAATGGTGAAAAATTAGGTGAAAACTTAAAATCAGGGTATGTAAAATGAATGTTTCACTGTATTGCCAACTGACTTTTAAAGAAAGGCAAAAAGTACAATATATACATAAATAAACAAAATAATTAGAATTACAGTTGCCTTCTCTTTTTTTTCAAAAATATATTTTCCATTTGTAATATTAAACAACTTGATTTTCTTGCTTTAATTTAATAGTCCCCAGTATGCTTCCAAGCCTGCCTTGGTTAATGAAAACTTTGAATTTAGTTTGCCTACTTGGCTTCCATTCCAATTAGGGAAAAGTTCTGATGCACAGAATGTTCATGTTTACTGCCAGCAGGACAGCCAACTCATAAAACTCCATATGGAGCCATGCACGCTGCAGGGGAGATCAGACCTAACGGTATATTTATAAATTCTAAATTTATACATTAAATCATTTAGCATGTAGTTCAGCTCAATGTAAACTTTATTATTAACTTTTTTGTTAAGCATAAATGCTAAACAAGAAGCTCTACACAGAAGGTTTATTTTTTAGGAAAAGTGAGTCCCTGCCCAGTAGTAGAACTTGTTTAAGTTCTGTGCCTGAGGCATAAAGACATAAGTCACTTTCCCAAGATCACAGGGAAGTAACAGAGGAGTTGTCAAGGGAATCAAACCCACACTCAAGCTTGTTAAATATAATAACAAAGTGAATATTTGAATGTATAAACTCAATTTACTATTCAGCCCAGATTATTACGTGCAGCAAAAAAGTGGAGATGTTGTACTATTATGAATATAATTATGTTAATGGATAGTTATTGCATATACAGTAACAATATATACAAATTCTACAAATAATGAATGATTTCAACATTTGCTTGATTTTGTAGTGTCAGAATGTTCAGGGATAAAAAAAAACTGATAGCAAGAACCAGTTATTTGATTTGTTGAGTTTTTGTCAGCAAATGCAATGGCTATTGGTTAACAATTCCTATTATTGTATATTAGTTAAGCTGCCAACATCAAAGATTCTCGTTATTTCTATATGTACTGTTCATGAATATTGGGACCTGTACATTACTGACCCTATATCAGATGTAATCAAATTCCACCTCTGACAAAACAATAGAAACTCATTGACTTGACTCTTTGAGCTTAAATGCATTATTTAGAAACCACTAGCTAATTTTATAGCTAAAATGGCTAAACTATATATCTATATCTATATCTATATATATATATATATATATATATATAAAGATATATATATATAGATAGATAGATAGATAGATAGATAGATAGATAGATAGATAGATAGATAGATATACAAATAAACAAAACATAATTTTTGAAGCAAAGTTCATCAAAGTCTATCAAAACTATTCATCCCATTAACTTGGACTGTATTAATTTAGCAATTTAGGGGGTTATTTATGAAAATTCAAATTTTTCTGATTATTTTATTTAAAAAAGTCCAACCAAACTAGAATCCACGATTTGACCTTATTGTTAAAATTGGGGAAGAACTAAATAAAATTGAGCGAAAATCCAAATCATTCAATTTTTTCAGGTTTTTTTAAAACATTTTCCCAAAAATCCTGAACTTTTTTGGATTGTTTTTCTTTGATTTTTGCCCAAAAAGCCAGATATAGTCAGATTCTCAGGCTAATTCCAGTGCAGACCACAGAAACTTCCAAATAGGATAGGGACCTCTCCCATTGACCTATATACAACCTCAGTAGGTCTGAGATGGTGGATTTTTTATTTTGGATTTTTCGCAGCCTCGGGGTATAATAAAGCTCAAAAGCTCCAGTTTTTGGTATTAGGACTTTAATAAATAACCCCCTTAGTGTAACAATTTAGTGGGGTCTTAGCACTGCAATTGACATCCTTGAGTAAATGGGTACAAAACAGCTCTCCTGTGAGTTCAGATAGCAGTTAAACATTTCCCACCTTAATTAGAATATCTTTTCATCACGCCTTGATAAAACACTGACCTCGACAGCAAATGCTATTGGATTACAAAAGGAGCAACATACATGAATGTTACATTCTTGATATCATTAGCCGTTTTGTCAATACAGTATACTTTAGATAGCATTGCATTACAAAGGTTTGTATGACTAGGGACTCTCTTTTAAAATACTATCTAATTATTTTTTATTAATAATATATCTATTACATTCATTGTTTTTGTTAAGTAAAATTAATGCAATAGTAAGATGTGATGGAACATTGACATGGTAGCACACCATAGGAGTGGTGTCAGCTTGTACTATATAAAGCACTGTGGCACTATTTAGATTAATTATTTATGTATGCATATGTAGCGCTATAGTAAACTGACTTGTGCTAGGGCAGTTTAAGCTACTTTCCTTGGTGGGCTGAGACCACCGATGAGCTCTCTTTCTCAGGGGTAAGCCCTCGCAGCGGGGTGGAGGCAAGGGTGTAGTGTAACTGTAACCTGATGTGATAGCACAATGATGGGCGCCAGTAGTTCTTTAACAGTTGAACTAAGAACAGTATTTATTGAACAATAGCACAGAGATCATTTAGCACATTGATCCACAATGGAGTATAGAACATGCACAGCAGCATAAAGGAAGCATATACTCACAGCACATATAGGCTGAATCCCCACAGGCTAGGGAATATACAGCAGAGAGTAAGTTGACAGCATGCGATGGGTATTGCCCAGTTTTCAGGATATCTTCCAGTGGCAGACTAGGGGAACTCCTGACATCCCTATCTCAACACTTGGTTCCTTACTCTGGGTCAGTAATACCCTGGGATCTTAATCCCTCTAATCTCTTCGGCAGAGCCTTGAGCTGCTCAACTAATTAACCTCTCTATCACTCCTAGAGCGATCTATAAAACGAGTATAGCTGTCTAATTACTAGGGCCAAGGCGCCTAGGGTCAGCACTACCCATTCCCTTCCAGCCTGCTTGGTTGGGCTAAAGCAATGGACCCAGAGCACATGGTTCCTAAACCTTTTATACTCTGGCACAGTGCCATCAGGTGTACACTGTGTGAACTGCAGGGGTTACATAAGCACAAGGTCCCCATAAGGACCCACTGAGGTGTCCATATTACTAGGGATGTGCCTGTCTGTAAAGTGTAAGGGTGTCTAAGATTTTCACATCCCTACACATATATACAGGAAATTCTAAGCAAATGTCTCCTACAGTGAGAACTTGAAGAAACTTCATACTTCACCAAAATAAAATATGCCATCTATGATAGAAAGGAATATCTCCACAGGATTTTCTTTTGGATTTCTTTTTTAGCAAAAGAAAATCTGAGGATAATAAATGTGTTGAGTATTAAACAATTATTTAATTTATTGTGTTTTAACCTAATTAACCTTAATTAACAGCCCCAATTTTTATAGGATTCTGCAACTGATTTAGCACAATTTCAACTGGGAACCCTGCAGTATTCTAACTAATCAAATTGAATAATGTTGAAATATATCAATATTTCCGATAAATTCAGATCAATATTGATATTTATCATTGTCCAGGGTTTCCAGACGTATCATCCCAAACCATACAATATAATGGGGGTTTGAATGATCCTCACTTTATAAGTAATAATTAATTCTAAATTAATGCTGCTTTGAATGAGATGTAAATCTGAAAATCCTACTAATTGCCTACAGCTCAAGTTAAACATTTTTTAATGCTTCTGGTTGTGCAGTATATTCTGAAATAGGGAGATATGGTGACATGCCACAGTTTCATCCTACGTCTCAGGGGTGTTCAAAAGGTACGTTGGATCTACGTCACAAGACACTGTTAACAAACAGCTTCTCTAAATTACCCTCCTGTTTCATGTTTTTCATTTAGATATTTAGTACATTAAGGTTACATAATAAATAACACATAATAAATAAATGTTTAAATATAACGATATACATTTTCTCATGTATCAATATTTAAGTAATAATTTTCACTAACTGCTTTTATGGATGTAGATCATAATGGGACAATATCCCATATCCCAAGTAGACCTCACATTAGTAAAGTATGGGCACTCCTTTCCTGCGTGTTTCTATGAGCAGTGAAGGCAGCACCCACGTCAGCCATAAACCTTCTAAGAACCACAGAAGTCCCCCATCATAGTTACATAGTTACATAGTTAAATAGGGTTGAAAAAAACCAAAGTCCATCAAGTTCAACCCCTCCAAATGAAAACCCAGCATCCATACACACACCCCTCCCTACTTTCACACAAATGATATATACCCATACCTATACTAACTATAGAGATTAGTATCATGTCACTCACGCCTTCACTGTTCACATCTCTTACCAACATAAATTAGCACAGCAAAGAAATAAGACTGTCCAGTGCCCACTGTCCAGGTTCTCTCCGAGAACCTACTGTAACAACTCTAAACTAAGAGAGAGAACAATTAAAAAACATGCTAAAAATCCCTAACACTGTGAGATGCAGAGCATATACATACAGTATACAGCATGTCACCATATTGCCCTATTTTAGAAGACACTTCTCAACAGAAAGTATAATTTTATCAAGGTATTTTTTTGTAATAAACCATTAAAATATTTCACTTTTTGCAAACTAGATGTATATAAGAGGGGCTACAAGTGATTTTTTGACTTACCATTTTTTTGTTACTGTTCCTTTAAAATAGCCCTATTTCTTAGCACACATCCCTATTTCTTTGCATCATCCCCAAATCAAATGTATGTGCAAAAAAGAAACTTTTTATACAGCTTTTTAACTAGATGGTTAATATGGGTTCTGCGTCTTTCTCTCCCATCTTTCTTTTCCTTTTTATTTAACCTTTTAACTACCTTTAATGTTACATTTAAAAAATAATAATATATCAATTATGATTAGCATACGTAATGGGGCAGAGGTCACCTCTGAAATCACATATTACTTCATCCCTTCTTTCATTAGACTCTTTTTACTGAAATTCATCCGATATATGATTTTCAGAATTATAAAACAGACATCATAAGTTTATTTTACATAGTTCTATAAACAGAATCAATCTCATCTTAAATAATAAATCAACTTCAAATGAATGTACCATTTGCAGCTTTGGAAATTATACCACTTTTATAGATTTGCAATCAAAAGTAATAAATGCTTGAATTGTATGTTACTGTCTAAAAGGTATAAAAACAATTTATGCATGCGGCCAAATGAAAAAAATATAAATAAAAAGGAATCAGTTCAGTGAATGGTTTAGGATGGCAGTGAGCAAAGTCAAGTTGGCTCTGTTTTGTACAGGTATGGGACCTGTTATCCAGAACGCTCGGGACCTGAGGTTTTCCAGAAAGTGCATGTTTCGATAATTTGGATCTTCATTCCTTAAGTCCACTAGAAAATCATTTAAACATTAAATAAACCCAATGGACTGGTTTTGCCTCCAATAAGGATTAATTATATCTTAGCTTGGATCAGGTACAAGGTAGTGTTTTATTATTAAAAAAAAAATAAAAAAATTATTAAAAATGTACTTTGTAAAATTTGGATTATTTGGATAAACTGTAGTCTATGGGGCCTTTCCATAATTCAGAACTTTCAAAGCCAAAACTCAAAAATTTGAATCCGAATTTGAATTTGAGATTTATCAAATTTCTATCAAATTTTTTTAGCAACCCATTTTTTGCCTTTTTTTAACCTGCCAAGTTCCCTGAGAGACTATGATGATTTAAATATTCAAATTATAAAAAAAAAATCTTAATCTAAATTTAGGCTATCTTTCCTTATGGTTCAGAAAATGGTTAAAGGCTGCATGTCATGCTGGGAAACATTGGGTTACCAATAAAACCCCTCACCTGATGCTATTTTAGAGTGAAAGAGAGTTTGGAGTTAAGATGGCTTGGGCAAGAAATTATAATGTCACCTTTGTTTACCATAGCAACAATTACTGGGCAGGAAAGGCAGCAAGAGCTAGAGGAGGAGCAGCAGCAGCAATATCAAGAGCAATATGCCCCTTTGAGTCCTGCTAGGGTCAGGCAGCCTAGTCACTTCAGGAGGCAAATACTTTCTCTTGATCAGCTGCCTGATGATGAGGTTCTGAATATGTACAGCCTGAGCCATGCCAATATCCCCCTCACCCCTACTGTGTGACCCCTTCTCTGGCCTGTCCTCCTCCTCTTCCCTCCTGCAGGACCCTCTCCCTGGCCTGTCCTACTCCTCCTTTTCCCTTGTTCCTTTTCTTTTCCATCTTCTCTCCACAAACACCCCTGCCTCTCACTCCCCAACTTTCCTCCAACTTCTTTGCTGTCCCCCTCCTTTGGCCACTGAGATTCCACATACTGTTGGACTCAGTGACCCTTGCCCCCAAGGGGCAACTGGAAACTCGAACACTATCCAAGGGGTGCTGCAAAAGACTTCATTCAATTTAGAATTTGAAGCAATTAGAATAAAACCTTTTCCGCCGAGTTCATCCAATTCAACCTTATTTATAAATATGATCATAGTCAAATTCTTTTTTTAAAAACAATTTTCACACAGCTCAAAATTCACATGATAATAAATCTCCCCCTAAGTCTACAAAAGAAAATGACTACAAATTGTGTACTTTGCATACTGAAGTTACTGTAGCATCAATCATCCATCCATTATATTTACTATATGCATTATACATAGTACATATTTTTCTATATATTTTATGTATATCTAAATATCTTTATATATATAAAGTTTGGCACAAAACAGTGCTTGCAAAAAAAAATTGAAAAAACTTGAAATTTATCAAGTGGGTTATTTATCAAAATTTTAAAAGTTTTCAATATTATCTGAAAACTACTCTGACCAAATCCGCACAGACTTTTCCCACTATTTATCAATACACTTTTCTGAAAATTTCTCGATAAAATCAGGAAAAAATCCAAATCCACATTTTTTTTATTTGTCTACAAAAACTTCAACTTTTTCAGATTTGACACCCAAAACCTCTGTTTTTTTTGGATTTCATAACTGAAATCACAAAATCTTCAGATTATTGAATGAAACCCAGTGCAGATCAGGATGTCAATTGGACATTTGCCATTGACTACATGAACTTGGTAGGTTTGAGTTGGAGTACTTTTATATTCTGACTTTTAGCACCATCAGAGTTTAATAAATCATGAAAAAATCTAGTTTCTTTTTCTCTGAAAAGTAGTTTTTTACCTTTTGAAGCCAGACAAGAAAAAAAATCAGACTTTAATAAATAACCGGTTAAGTGAAAAAAAAACCCACAAAAAACTTTTATATCAAACTTTGTCAAGTAAAAGTGGTTGAGGTTCTTAATAAAGCAATGGGGGCTGTGCTTATCTTATTAGACATCTTCAAATCACTCTGAACTTTAGGGCATATTTCTAAAACTTGACTTTTTCTCACTTTATTTAGAAAAAGTATTCGACCAAACTCCTAAACCGGAATGCCTGTAATTTACCAATAATTATTCTCAATGAAATGTGTGCAATTCGAATTGTGCAACTTTTCCAAACTTATCAAGTTGTTGCCTGTAAAACTTCATCATTCTTGAACCAGCAAAAGATAAATGTATAGATTTTTCATATTTGCAATATTAGTTTACTTTCATCAAAGCAAATATAGTTAAAGTATAGGTTTTAGACTATGGAGTATTTAATATTTCTATTGCACCACATATTTTCTACAGCCATTTATATATATAATACAAATTTATCAATAATCTTGACTTTTAGAATACATATATTTGTTTGCTTGCTATATTTATTATAAACATTAAGCAATTTGTACTTACAAGAAGCCCATTCCAACGATTTAAAACAAATGCCAGGCAAGTTACTGTTTCTAGAAGGATAACATGAATTTCAGCATATTTACATTCATCTTGTGCCAGGAAAACCCAGGTGATCTCAGTCACAGATGAGCAAACCAGGCATTTTGAATTGATTTTTGTATCTTGGGTACACAAAATGATTTATGGCAGAACTCCTCTGTTTCTCACTAGCTGATCAAAGGTAACAGGAGAGCTGTCACTCAGAATTCTACATCAGCTGTTCAGGAGCTGCAAGCTTAACAAGAGCTCTACCTGTCAGATTTTGTTTACTTGCAGTTCAAACTCACTGTATGCCCAAAATTATTTGTTTCAGAATTCTCACATTCTGATCAAAACTAAGAGTAAAGACTGTCAGTCAGAACCAACACATCAAATGTTGCACCCACTGCAAGCCAAAATATTCTTTTATTTATTGTGAGTCTTTCACTGTAAAAGCACTACAAATCCAATGTGAGTTCTTTTCTCCTATATAGGAGAATATAAGATTTGTATTTTTGTTTCTTTTTCTGTATCTTTGTCTAACTGACATCAACCTCTACTCCACCTATGATCATATAAAGATAAGAGCTTTTAATGTGTCTGTGATCATAAATTCAGTTAAAGTAGGATACTGACTGCTGACTTTCTTCTGAAATCTGATGGACATTTGAGCAGTGACAACTCCTGTCCACCAACCGAAGATTGGCTGTCACATCCCACTGTGCAGCTTGTTTTAACTTATTGTATGCTCAAAACAATATGTGTGCTTTAATCCATCTATGTAAGATGTTTATTGACTGGGAATTCATTAGGTATTTTTTAAGCTCAGTTTTGTTATATTTCTATTGATAGATGGCTACTAATTGAAAGCAGTAATATACAAAAATTATTGTGTCATGTATATTGACCTTAACTATCTTTGCTGTCAAAGATGTGTGCCCTGTGGAAAGACTCAGTCAGGCCCAGACTGGCAATCTGTAGGTTCTGGCAAATGCCAGAGGGGCTGCTATAAGGTGCCATAGAAAGTCAGTATTTAGTGGGCTGGTGGAGGCTGTTTGGGCCTCTGTGTGGGCTGATTCGGCCTCTGTGTACCTGAAATGCCAGGGCCTATTTTAATTCTCAGTCCGGACCTGGCCCAGTGTGTCCCAGAGGGGACTAGCAAATAAATATCTGGCACTGGAAAAGAGTTGGCCCATTCTGTGATGGACTCAACCATATAGTGGCCTTTCAGTAGTGACATTAAGGGGCCGATTCACTAAATTCGAGTGAAGGATTCGATTGAAAAAAACTTCGAATTTCGAAGTTTTTTTTGGGTACTTCGACCATCGAATTGGTTAAATTCGTTAGAATTCGATCAAAATTGAACGAAATCGAACGATTCGAAGTAAAAATCGTTCGACTATTCGACCATTCGATAGTCGAAGTACTTTCCCTTTAAAAAAAACTTCGACCCCCTACTTCGGCAGCTAAAAGCTACCGAAGTCAATGTTAGCCTATGGGGAAGGTCCCCATAGGCTTGCTAAGCTTTTTTTGATCTAAGGATTTTCGTTCGATCGTTGGATTAAAATCCTTCGAATCGTTCGATTCGAAGGATTTAATCGTTCGATCGAACGAAAAATCGTTCGATCGTTCGATCGAACGTTTAGCGCTAAATCCTTCAACTTCGATATTCGAAGTCGAAGGATTTCAATTCGAGGGTCGAATTTCGAAGTATTTTTAACTTCGAAATTCGACCCTTAGTGAATCTGCCCCATAGTATTCACAACCCACTTATCATATAAATCCGTATATAAAGGTCAGCGCAACAGATGCACACTGTGAAATCCCTGTGCTTTGGTGGATGATGCTGAAGAAGGCACCACACACATCTTATTTGCCTATTGAATTGAATATTAACCCCTGCAACTGTTATCCTGCATGATGTATTATTACCCTATACTATTTGGCTACAAATTAGTATATACTGTAAAAATAGAGGTTGCATGACATTTTTTAATCAAGCTGCAAAATATTTACAACCCTTTTGGATCAATTGAAGTAACCTAAACATCAAGGATAATGGTATAAAATAGAAACAGGAGGCAAAGGCAGAAAAAAAACTTTTGTTGGCACAGTAAACCCAATACAATGGAAGTAACAGACATGTTCACATAGTTAAATAGTAATTGTCAATGAGCAGAAAGCCACTATTATTAGAGACAGTGATCATCAAAATTCAGAAGTGACAGGACAGCTTTTGTTATTCTGTTACATTTAGACACTGTAAGAGGCCCATTTACTAACAATCAAATGTAGTTTTTTTTCCACAAATTGTCTGAAAGGTATTCGTATTTTTTGTTTTGGATCATTCAGCACTTTATTAGTACTTTTATTAAATTCAATGACAGTCGAGGTCGTTGAGTTTGTTAATTTAGTCATGGTTTCAAAAACCTCTAAAACCTCTAAAATCTAACCTTAAATAAATAAGCCTCCACGCAGACATGTTTTCACATGCATTTTAAATGGATTAATGGACATACATTGCATTCATGATTATCCCCCTTCCTTTTAAACATTGAATATTTTGTGCTCATAGCATCAGAGTAATAGTATATAGTAACATAGACTTGTTTACAAGGGTCCAATAGGCCATACTAAATTATCCAGTGGTTAAATATTAGACTGTAATCCCAGCTGTGGGATATTCATGGAGGTACAATTTGGCGGATAATTAAAGAAAGGATTTGGGATGAACAAATTTTTGCACTCCTAGATAAAATTTAAACAATGCTGAATGGCTTACGATATTAATGTTTTTTTTTTCTGAAGCCTTATCAGCTAAGGGGATACCTAACCAAATGTTGACCTTCGAAAGGAATTTTAAAATGTCCAAAAAACTTTACTCTTGTCTAATACATTAAAAAATCACCACCAGGTTAATGTACAAAAGCTAATATTACTCTTATCAGTTCATAATAAAAGATGTCCTTTGGCATTGCTAGCGTTTAATTATCTTTATTAATGTAACCACAGTCTAGTCCTCCTACAGTACATTAAATTCTAGTATAATTTGTAAAATTGTAAAATATGTAAACTATACAGACAAAACAGTAGTAGGCATGCAGAATAGAGGCAGTACTATAAACAAAATAAATAATATTTATAGTACAGGTATGGGACCTATTATCCTAAATGCACGGGACCTGAGGCTTTCCGGATAATGGGTCTTTCCATAATTTAGAACTTCATACCTTAAGTCTACTAGAAAATCATGTAAACAATAAATAAACCTAATAGGCTGGTTTTGCTTCCAATAAGGATTAATTATATGTTAGTTTGGATCAAATACAAAGTACTGTTTTTTTATTACAGAGAAAAAGGAAATCGTTTTTAAAAATTTGTATTATTTGATTATAATGGAGTCTACGGGAGATGGCCTTTTCATAATTCGGAACTTTCTGGATAACAGGTTTCCAGATAACAGATCCTATACCTGTATTATGAATGTTTGATAAATTTTGTGCTAATTAAAAACAATAAACTAAACTAATTTTGTAAATTTTTTTATCAATTTGTGTTAAGTATGTGTAAGTTGGGCAAATTTATTTGCCAGGCACAAATTCGGGGCAAATTTCCACGTGTCACAGCCGGTAAATAAATTACCGAATTTGCCACAAAAATTCGACACCGGCGACAGTTTCGATGCCAAAAGTCGTCTTTCGTGAATTTTTCGCCCGTTTCGTGTCGAAGCAAAATGGGACAAATTCACCCATCACTATGTGTAAGCTATTTACTTGTTTCCCATTGTGAAGAACAAGTAATGATTGTTTATAGTAGTCCTAAGTGTAATTATTTGCACTCACTATGTCCACATAATTGCTTTTACATCATACTGAGAGCCCACACTGGTAAAAGAGCTCAACAAATGTTTGCTTAAATTGTTTCAAGTAATCTACTGCACAATAACCAATGTGAGAAAATGTATTTGCAGTTCGATGAAAGCTATATATCCAGCATTGGGAATAAAAAGGTTTCTTCAAAAAAGAAGCCTCAAGATTTCCAACCAAAAAATAAAAAATAAAACCAGTGACACAATACAAGCTGAAGCCCATTTTCTGAGAAATCATGATTAGAACAAAGCTATTCACTTTGAGCTAACTGTACTAGACTAGTCTAATGTGCCTGAGCATTGAATATGGCAAACCACAGGAAATACATGGCATTTGTGGTTTTAGAGAAAACTTCTAAAACCACTAAAATGACAATGTTGATAAATATGCGCCATGGAGGATTTCAGTGCTTTTAGAGTTTTTTTTAAAAACCATGACTCAAAACCATCACAAACACTATGGCGGATATTTACTAAAATGCAACTTTTTCTCAATATAATTCTTTTTAAAAATTCCCAAACCCGAATCCACTTAATTTACCAATAAATCTCTTCCAAAAAAATCAGTGTAGGAAAAAGGTGCGACAAAATTGTGTGTCAATTCGAATTGTGCACCAAAAATCTCTACTTAAATTTATTGGATCATTGAACAAAAACAGCATCAAACAGCCCCTGAACTGAACAGCCTGAAGATTTAAAACATATGACCATCTGCCATTGACATCTACATGATTTTGACAGGTTTTAGTTGGAGCATTTTCATATTGGGATTTTTAGCAGCTTCAGAGCATTATAAAGTTCAAACAATTCAAGTTGCTTTTTTCACCTTTAAAAACACATCCAGAAAAATGTAAGGCTTAATAAATAGGCCCTCTAAAACTTCAATTGTCATTGAATTTATTAAAAGTTAATTTTATAAAAAGCACAAACAGAAAAAGAGCTGAATGATCCGAAAACAAATATGAATAACTCTAAAACCAAAAAACAATTGGTAGATATAAACATCAGTAAAACCTCTAAAATTCGGATTGGTTTATAAATGGTCCAATACTTCTACAGGACCTCAACACCTCAAGGTGTGGTTTCCCTATATTTCTAAAAAGCTCTATGGAAAACTGAATCTGGTTAGGGCGAGAAGGGCTGAAAAGATCCAAAAAGACCTTCACAAGTAATTACATGCAAAGTGAAGCCTTCTAAAATCGGAAGGTATTTATTTGTCTCATGCCATACACACAGCACTGCCTAGATACCGAGAATAAAAGTTTTAATTCTCCCATAAGGCATCATGGGCAGAGACATGCAAATCACTCCTTTATGTCCCTTTGGCCAACTATGCAACCAGAACTGCTGGTTTATAGCTCAGATACAGCCTGATGGTTCAGAACTATATATGGAGGAAGGAGGCAACGCCCGCACACCCTGGCCTAAACTGAACACCTGGTGCACAGTGACGGAGGGATCGGCACCCTCCAAATGGTAATACAAGGAAAGATTCACTGGCACTTAAAGGCTGGTGCAAGCAGGAGGAGATGGACTCTCTGGCGAAAGAGCATTACTTTGCAAATTCACTAAGATGTGCATTTTACTGAATATTACCTGTTCTGCCAGACTTGTCTTCGCCAGCTCAGACCAGGCGAAGTGCATTGGAATGTATAGGGCTTCTTCAATTTTTAGTTGAAAAAGTTCCAAAAAACACTGGCATCTTTTAGTTTTTTCAGAGTGATAGGCTGCAAAAGTCCATAAAATCTTTTTTGGGTACCTGGGCCCACCCATACATTTCCTACCATATGGCACAAAAATTATACACTGGGCACATGTGTAGGGCATTATAACAACTCTATTTAATTGTATTAAGGTTTCCCTGGGCTTGTGTAATGTAATGTAATTGCAAATGAGTTAAAAAAAACTCTAAAAATTTAAGATTTATCAAATGAAAAAAACCACGAGAGCATTCATGACAAACTTCGCTGTCTAGGTGCTGTAGAAGTCAATGGGAGGAGCACTGATCCTATTGGGCCATTTTTAAAACAATCGGAATGTTAGAGGTTTTTAGATTTTTCCTCTACAAATTGTCCGAAACACTCAAATTTTTAGAGCTTTTTGTGGTATTCAGATTCAGCAATTTCTAAAGGCTTTTTTTATCAAAATATGTATTTTAAAGGTTTTTAAGTGACAGCCTTACATAGCTTTACAATTGGTTTTAAACAGTAATACCTAGCTTTTAGACAGCTATGAGATGTCAAAACATTTCTTACATTTGATTCTACCTATATCGTGGTTTATCTCTTTTTATTGATCATAAACAACAGATTATATTACAGTAAGTTATTTTTCAGTTCTACCTATATCAATACAATACTTAAACTACACTGTGTTTAGAACAAATACAACACTCTTTAATAATATCATTCAGCATTGATGCTGCCCAGTTGCAACCAAACCACAATTTTTATTTCACTTTGTGACTTGTATTCATTTGTACACATTGAAACAACATTTTACTGAATTTTTCCTCTCTAAGATGCACATTTATCAAAGGCAGAATTTCGAATTCATGTGAGTTTCAAATATAGTCGATTGGGGCTTATGTAATAAAAAATTAATATCTAAAATTCGCACAAATTTTATTGACTCAAAAACTCTGATCAAATTTGACTAAACTCGAATCAAGTTTTTTCTCTGAAAAAAACTTGAATGTCAGGAAGGCTACTAACCCATCTAAATTGGTCCCTGGACCTCTCCCATTGACTTATTCATGAATTCTGCAGGTTTTAGGTGGCGAAAAGTCAAATTTGAGTTCTTAAAGGGCCAGCGTATGATACATCTCGAAATTTGAATTCGAATTAAAACTCAAATTGAGTTTGGATAATTCAGGATTCAAATTTGAGAGTTTTGAACATGAAAAGAAAAATCAAAAATTCAAATTAGAATTTTCAATTAGACCCTTAATAAATCTGCCCCTTAAACTTCTTTTATGATTCTAATACATTTTTTTGAAGCTTGAAGATTGTGTTGAAGATGTAAAATTCACAAATTCCTTCTGCTCATACATTTATTTACCCTGAATATGAGTTACCAATTTTTAAAACACAAAATACAATGAATTTTAATAATATATGAATGGATATATTTTAAATTCACATTTGATAGCATGGTGCACAGAAATTTGATTTAATGCAGAACAAAATCAATTTTACCTCTCTATCACCTCCTAATACTTGTCCAAATGCTCTCATGTTTTATTATTCACCTGAATAAGATGTAAAACAGACATGTGCAGAGCTAGACAAATATTCAATTGTCATTTTTCATGTGTCTCAAAAAAAGGCAAATAGTTTTTATGAATTTCTACATTTTATATTAACTTTTATGGACATTTAAGAGGAATAGTAATGTGTGTGTCTGGATATGTATATATATACTATATATACATATATATATATATATATATATATATACATATATATATACTATAATATATATATTTACTGTATCTGGACAGTTGAGGAATGTACAAAGCAATAAAAGTGGGCTAGTTACAAATAGGGGCAGATTTATCAAGGGTCGAAGTGAATTCAAGTGAATTTTCGAAGTAAAAAACGTTGAAATTTGAAGTAATTTTTTGGATACTTCGACCATCAAATAGGATACTACGACTTCGAATTTACTTTGACTTTGTTTCGAAGTAAAGATCGTTAGAATATTCGACAATTCTAAGTACTGTCTCTATAAAAAAACTTTGAATTTAATACTTCACCAAATTAAACCTGCCGAAGTGCTATGTTAGCCTATGTGGACCTTCTAGAGCAGTTTTCTAAGTCTTTAGAGGTCGAAAGAAAATCCTTCGATCGATCGCTGAAATCGTTCAAACCGAACAATTCGAACGACTTCAGAGATCGATCTAGGGATTTTACTTTGAGTTTTTTTTAAACAATTTCCCAGTTATGTATAATCATAATATTGTAGATTGTTCTTGATCCCAAACTAAGATATAATTTATTAATCCTTGTTAGAGGCAAACAAATACTATTATTAATTAGCGTTTAAATGATTTTTAAGTGGACTTAAGATATGGAGATCTAAATTATGGAAAGACCCCTTATCCAAATAACCTCAGGTCCTGAGCATTTTGGATAGCTCCCATGTATATTAGTACTATACATGGGGGTAATCTGCAGCTCAGTAAATGTACATTGTGTCTAAGTTTGACTTTTCTGTGCATTAACATTTATTACTTATTATTTTCAATAATGTTTGTTTCCATTGTGTGGAAAAATATCTATGATAGCCAGCAACACTTTTATGTATAGAACTGTATCTAGCATACATATAGATACAAAAAAATGTCCACTTTCAGCTACATAAGGAGCACACGTTTATCAAGCAGTTTTTCATACTGAGCAGACATGATTTGTAAATTGAGCACTTAATGCAAGCATGGCCCATCATTCATTCACAGTATGGAAAAGGTGGTGATTGTGGGGCTGCAGGATACACAAATCACACTAGCCTTATCTATCTTTGTTAAAATTTACATTTCTCAAATTACCCATTAAATGTCTTTTGCCATTTAGGCCTATACATTATTAACGAGCAGACTGTTATGTATATATCTGTTAAACTCTGAATCACAAATTTGTTATAGACCAGTAAATATCTGGTGTAAAATGAATAAAAAGGGTCTGCAGCACCCATAACATCGCAAAAAGTTTGATTATTGGCTGTGCCATTATGCTGACTATGGTAACTTATACTTGAATTGCGCAAATAATAAAAATGTACAGCAATCAAGACTAAACATCACAGCAGCGAAATGAATGTGCACAATGGTGTAGAGCTAAGAAAGACATTTTTGCTAGGTAAAATATAACCAATGTGGAATCAACTCATCTGTTCATACAGTAAATAGAGAAAAATCTATTCAAGAACCAAGGTTGAGGTAAAATACATACTTGTCCTTAGCTCAATAAGATTACAATTACAATCAAGCAATACAGTCAAATTGTTTAATACATTTGCCTACAGTTTAACATAAAACTATTTCCCCACTCCACCCCTTACTTTCTACAGAGCAGATGTCTATTACCTATGTAATTGTGTTCTCCAATAATCCTGCCCACCTTCTTCTCTCTCTCTCTCTCTCTCTCTCTCTCTCTCTCTCTCTCTCTCTCTCTCTCTCTCTCTCTCTCTCTCTCTCTTCACCCTCTCTCCTCCCTGCACACACATATAGTCCCAGCATTTTAAAAGAGAGAGCTAAACCCTAAAAAATGTCTGGAAATTCCATATTTTATATACCAATGAGCCTCATTCAAACTTAAAAAGAGTTGGGGAGCAACACAAGCATGACAAAAGTTCATGGGAGTGCCAAATAAAGGATATAATTGGCTATCTGCTAGTCCTATGTGGACGGTTAGACTGCAGGAGGTTCTGTTTAGCCATAAATCTGGTTTTTATGCATCCAAGCCAGGAACTGAAAAATAAGTACCTGTTGGGTGCAACATCCAATAGGCTGGTGAGCAACATGTTGCTTGTGAGCCACTAGTTGGGGACCACTGATATATACTGAACTTACTACATCATCGGCCTAAAGGTTAAGCATCTATATTACAATAATGATCCAAGGCTTCTAAATTGTGACACAAGCTCTCCATATTGGATTTTGTTAGGAGTGTCAGTGACCCTGCACATGCTAAGTGTACTTTGGGCAGCTAAGCTTAGGGGTCATTGCAAATGATCAAGCAGACAATTAAGTTCTCCTGTTATATGAGCTATAGCTGAATTAAATATTATTAAAATAGTTGACCTACTATTGTGATTTTAATGTTCTATTCATACAGTATCTTGTGAGTCAGTCCCTAAGCTCAATAAGTGACAGCAGCACAGAGCATGTGCAGTGAATCAGCATAAAAGAAGATGGGGAGCTACAGGGGCATCTTTGGAGGCACATTTTTTTTCACTGCTAAAGGACTGTGGTTGCCTTGGGCTGGTACAGAAGCCCATTCTGTCCTACTTGTTTGTTAAACTTTATTTATTCTTTAAGAGATTCCTTCTGAAAAAAGGGACACCATATATTTTTCGGAAGAAGGTTATTCCACATTCATGCAAATAATTATGCTGGTGTTCATTTATAATTCAGACATTGTTGATAATGTTGCTACAGTAGCTACATAAAGATACATAACACAAGAATATATATCTATACATTACAAAAACAGATGTACTTTAATAAACTACATCAGATGCATATGCTGAGAGATTAAAATGAAAATATATAAAGATAATATTCATTTAATTTATGATTAAAATGATTTGGAACAATAATTTCAAACACATTTTCTGCCTCTGCATTCAGTACTGCATGCTTTATTTTTTTCAAACAAATGTCACAACAGCAATATCAGATATGATTTTTTTCCCTTTTGTATTTATTGCTTATTATTAAAAAGATTTTCTCCAAAACAAAAGAAAGCTATGAGAAGTTATTTTTTTATTTCTTATTTTTATTTCCGTGTATGTGCTCTGTACAATGATCAAAGAAAACCATTGTCATTTAGTTTTATTAAAAACCATACAAAAATAAATCTCTGAAATGAGGCCAATTTAGCTGTCTACTTTGCAGAGAGTGATACCAGCTTCAGAGCTGTAAAAGTCATGCTCCACATTAACTTAAGGAACCTACAGAGATTAAAATGGTATATATGTGGAAGGACAACATAAAACTTTGCAGTGTTGTTTAGTGTTCAAATCAATGTTATAAAACTTTGCAGTGTTGTTTAGTGTTCAAATCAATGTTATACAATTTTAATTTATAGACATTAAAAAAAGAAAAAAAATATATATCCATGTAAAGAATTGTAAACAGCTTGGTCTTAGCAAATATACTTGTAAATAGCAAACTATTAAAACCGTGTATGAATGTAATAACTAGTGGTTTCTGGAAATTATGGTTTTAGTGAACTTTTACAAATGATGTTTTGTGTTTTAAAGTGTTGCCATGTAATATTATTATGATAATGGGATATTTTATTTTGTAAGCTTTAACCTTTGCACTCTCTTGATTTGCTGGCAAATGGGTGCATGAATACGGATGTTTGAAGAATTCCCAGAACCCATTAATGATAACATTTACCAGTATAGCAAATAGAATCCTATCTTCTGAAAACCCTAGCAGGAAATAAGTTATAGTGTACTCACTAAAGATATATAATATAACTAATGTTTTATAACTTATAATAGCTCTCATACTTACTAAAAGGAACACCAAAAACTGAAAGTGTCTTAAAGGAATGACAATATAATGTACCATTGCCCTGCACTGGTAAAACTGGTGTGTTTGCTTCAGAAACACTACTATTGTTTATATAAACAAGCTGCTGAGTAGCCAGGATATCCAATGGATAACAGAGCTTATCAGTTATCTACATTATATCATGTGCCCTTTCTCATTTTTCAGCTTTGAATGGCTGCCCCCATGCCTACACAGTGGCTTGTTAATATAACCTATAGTAGAGTTTCTGAAGCAAACACACCAGTTTTAACAGTGCATTATATTTGCATTACTTTAAAACTATTTTTGGTGTTACTGTTCCTTTAAAAAATTAGCACTGTTTTTGGTTAAAGAAAACTCCTAATAAGAACAGAAACCCAACTTCATAGGTAATACAATAAATGAAATATGTATGATATGTTCCTTTAGGGAACGTTTACTACTATTAACTTGCATCAATAATATTCCACAGAGAACTATTACTGTTGTATTATCATGATCAAAACATATTTTGCAAAATCTAAGTACTTACGGGCTTTAGTTTTATTGGCATGTGAATTCCCCCCCACCCCACCTTTGTTCCAGTTATATTCCCTCTAGATAATGTTACAGCAACACAAATAAAATAACTATTTACTTTAAAAATAATAAAATGGAATAACTATATAAAGTGCTTTACTTTAAAATTCCCAGATGACCAGTAGTCGTCAGCAATAAATATATTAAAGACCATTTATATTTTCAAGCACATTATAAAATTCTGATCAACAGTTGCCCACTTACCAATGCTTGTTTTAGAAATGTATCTTTCATAAAGTATCTTTTCAGCAGAATTTAGTTAATCATTAAGTATGATACAATGAGGGGAAGGGTAGAGAACAATTATCTATTTGTATTGTTAACAAGTACATTAAGGGGCAGATTTATCAAAGGTTGAGGTGAATTTGAAAAAAACTTCAAATATTGAAATTTATCATGTACTGTCTCTTTAAAACTTCGACTTCGACCATTCACCATCTAAAACCTGCCAAAGTGCTGTTTTTAACCTAGAACCTATTTGGAGTCAATTGGTGGACTTTGAGAAATCAAAGTTTTTCGGGGGAATAACTTTAAATCGAATTCGATTGAATGCACTATTCCTTCGATCGTACGTTTCGAATACGTCCGAATACGGACCTCTTCGACCCAAAAAAACCTTCAACTTCACTTTGGTTGGTCTTTTTGAATTTGAATTTTGAAGTATTTTCAATTCGATATTCGACCCTTGATAAATATGCCCCTCACAGCACAGATGACTCTAATTACAAATATAGGCAAAACAAGTGTTTAATAGTTACTTGTATGTTCATGTAAAACACATGTATATTGCTTTTTTCAGTCATCATCAACTTTTTCGAACAATATTTATTAGAAAATGTAATTATAATATTGAAAACCACAATAATTGACAAATACATTAGTATTGCTATTGTAGACAAATACTGGAGGATATTATCAATGATCAAGACATTTTTACCAAAAGCAAATGGTTCATAACAATGAGGGTGTAAATAGTGTGATAGCAAATGTTTCATACTTAATTTGTGAGCATCAACAACAGCATTTTATTGTTGACTGCACCAGCTGTACCACAACCTTTTAATGCCAATACATTCAATTGTGCTATGCTGTTGAATCAAGATCAGTACAAATCATATTAGGTTATTCCTTGTTTGTTAGTTACTCTTGAGCTTTATGTTCCAATAAGTGAAACCCAAATATATCTCTAAAAGGAAGGTGCCACAAAATCACACTGCGGGTAATGCAATGCATAAAAGCCACACTTGGATGCGGGTTCTCTAGCATGTAAAATCCATCAGAATGTAAACTGGCACCCATTTTGCAACATAATATATATATATATATATATATATATATATATATATATATATATATATATATATATATATATATATATTAATATGTGTGTGTGTGTATATATATATATATATATATATAGGGAATGACCACTATAATAAAGGGTGGAATGAATTTATGGAATGTAATTGCTTAGGTGCCCCAGTGTGGAAGTGGTTGGGATAGTTTATTCGCAGATTTGGAAGTAGATGGAGTGTACTACAAATGTGAGGCAGGGTCTTGACATGAAGGGGCCAGGGATGGGGGACCTCGTGAATCAGGAAGGAGCAGGCTGAGATCAGGTTGGGGAGAGAGAAGAGCAGGTCCTCACCTATTTCTTTTTCATTGCTCAGCTCCCGCGCATTCGACTCGTCCTCACAAAGCACCCTGGCGAGTGGTGACGTCGCGTCGGCGACGTCACGTTGCGTCGGCAACGTCGCAGCGTCCGTGACGTCAATCAGAGTCAGCCCGGAGACTGGGGGAGGCAGTTGGGAAGCGCTGGCTGTGGGTAAAATTAAGCGTGCAGAGAGATTTGTGTGGACAGTCCCAGGGGGGGGCACTGCCCCCTCTTGCCCCCCTCTGTGGACGCCCATGGGTATACCTAAGTATGTGGCGTATAGGGGGCCCAGAACGAAGACACCCCATACGAGTTATCAGTTCTGGAATTGGAAAGTTATCATTTCTGGAATACTGCAAAATCAGCACATTTACATCATTTTTGAAGGGGCAAAAGTACAAAAATGTATGTTCACCCCAGAAAACCCTATGTTTTTGGAAAGTACACATTCTGACGAATCTAATATGGGTATGCACATCTTTCTACTCCAAAGTACCAAGCCGCAAAGCTTTCCTACATTTGGCAATTTTTATGACATTACTGAAAATCACCTCAATATTGCAATTCTGAAGCATCGTATCTCCCACATGTCATTACATACCAAGATAAAATACCCTAAATATGAAAGCCCGGGGTCCGCTGAATAGTTTGATGCCCAATATGCATAGGTGCACCTAAATATGTGGAGTATAGGGGCCCCAGAATGAAGACACCCCACACGAGTTATCAGTTCTGGAATTCCAAATACTGCAGAAGCCACAAAAAAGAAAGCTCTCTGTTTGATTTCAAATTAAGCAGAGAAATCCCTGTCTAAGGTGGAATTTTTTGTTCTAATTTGGTGTGTGAGGGTGTTAGCTACTTGGTGTGTGAATTTTGGGGAGTTTTGAGTTGATTTACTTTATTTAAAATCAAATTTTATTTTGACCCAGAAGGTGAGTGATTGCTAGCCCAGTTCCCTTCACTTCCTGTGGGCTACAAACTCACTGACAGATCCCCTACCCCTCCCCCACACCTGGGTTTTAGTTTCACTTGTTTTTTGTATTTAGTTTCAGCTGAAATGTATCACTATTTGCACAGATTGGGTGTGTGCTTTTATTTTTATCCTTGTTTTGTAAGAAGAGAAAGCTAAAGGGAGAAGGATTTAAGAAAATAAAACATTTTCTATTAGCAGTGCAACTCCCAGGCACCTGCTCACATTAACCCTCTCCCTGCTAAAGCTTCTCATTGTTGCATTTACTTTTGTTGATTAATAGAATTAAGCTTACTTTTTTGTGGATTGTTTTGTAAAATAATGGGAGGGAATAAAAAACAAAATTATAAAAAAATACCTCAGGCTCCTAAAGGAAAAGGAGCTGAAAAACCTGTCTGTAGCTATGCTAAAAAACACCAGTCACAGCCTTTGTCTAAAAGCTCCACTGCTTCTGTTTCTTCTGCTGCAGCCAATGTGACCCCTGCTAAAAGTTTTGCACAGGCAGTAGCTACCGGCAACAACCCAAGTCAAGTCACTGCTGGGGTAGAGCAGCTTACAAGGAAGCATGGGGTTAGACGTCTAATGTCAGGAGCTCATGGAATAGAGGCTTACATAAAAGCTGCAGCTGAAGTGGTGGGCCCCTCTGTAATAGTGGCAGCAAGTAAAATGTATAGGAAAGCCATAATATTTGCCCGTACACTAACTGCAGTGCATAGGCTGGTGCAGAGAGGCATCACAGTAGGGGGTAGTTATATCCCTGTAGAACCCCTAGAAGGATTAGGCATAAAGATAGTCTTATCTAATGTGCCCCCATTCCTGCAAGACCATTTATTGTTACCCCACCTGCAAGCCCTCGGTGAAATAAAGTCAACTATTTCTAAACTTCCCTTGGGTTGCAAGGAGAGCAGATTGAGACATATCCTCTCTTTTAAAAGGCAGGTGCAATTACTTTTACCTCGGGGTCAAGATACAATTGAGGGGTCCTTTGGTGTTCCATTTGAGGGGGTGCTGTATAAAATTTTTTACTGCACAGAAGAAGTGAGGTGCTTCCTTTGCAAGAACCTGGGACACACTCACCAGAGTTGCCCCAAAGGGCATATTAAGACCACATTCCCTGTTCCTGCCCCTAGTACCTCTAATGCAACATCATACCCTGCTACAGCTATTGCTGCAGGCTCCTCAAAGGAGAAATCCCCTTCAGTAAAGAACCTTAAGGTGGTTGTTACACAACCCACCTCTGAAACCTCCAAACCTCCTCCTTCTTCACTCAAGTTATCTAAGGATGCAGCCTACATTTCAATTTCAGCAAAAGAGAAGGGGGGAGGAATGTCAATGCATCCCCCAGTGCTGCAGTTGTTTTTGCCAAAAACCAACTTAACCCTGTTATGAGCAATCCTAAGGGTGTGGGGGTGCCGGTGGTTGTAACACCTGTCATGGTGGAAGCAGAGAGTAGCATTTCCTCTTCAAATGACAAGAAAAAGAAGAGGAAATTTAAATCCAACAGGCTGATACCTGAGGAATGGGTTTCAGTGGTCAATGATGGAGCACCCCCATCCAAGGGCAAAAAGGGCCGCAAAACATCTGCTCCTCATGTGGTGATATTGTCTGGTCCAACTGTTTGATGCAATCAACTGGTGCCAGACCATGCACCTATAGACTCAGTTGGGGAAGAGGAGATGAATGGTCTGGAGAAATTTGAACAGGGGATTATGGGTCTCCCCACAGAGTCAGGGGTGCTGCATCTGTCTCCAACAGGGCATCTTCCCTTGGAGTATAAGGGGACAGCTAATGAAACCCCTGCAGAGTGGGCCGTAAGTGTTCCTGAGGTGCTGAGCTTTGGGAACCACAACCAGCCTCAGTGTTTAGTGCCTCAGGGTATTTCACTCCAAGAAATGGAGAACATTGGGACAACCCCCATACAGGATCCTGCAGACAATGCTGCGAGGGAGGATAATGAGGCTAGAGTTGTAAATATGGAGGATAGCCAGACAGACTGTAAGGTCTACTGTGCATGTTAAGATCTCTCCTCCATTCTCTTCCACTGATCCCAATGTTATTGCCATTCAGGAGGCACAGGAGGCAGTGGAAAGGGCAGAGGTTGCCCATCGAGCCTCTAAAGCTCCTGTTGTTAAGAAGCCAATTCCATCTGCTACCCCTGAGCCAAACACCTCCAGTGGTGTTCCAAGCAAAATCCAAGTATTATCTGAGCCGTTGCAAGGTCTCCAGATAGCAGGTGCTTCTGATCCTTCTCCTGCAACTTCTTGTATAGATATTATCAAAGCTCCAGTGGAGAGGGGGAATTATCAATCCCTTAGCCAAGAAGAGTTCATGGATGAGGGGGACATCGAAAAGGAGGTTGACACAGTTGTGACAGATCCTTCTACCCCAATCATCCCAGCTGAGGAACTCAAGATGTTTCTTGAAAGCACCCTTGGTGTTAAATTGGAGAAGAAGCTACATATGGCTCTAGAGAAGTGGCATGATTTGACTTTGGTGATCAGTTCTTTGAGACAATACATCAAGGTCATAAAAGAGGCCAAAAACAATGGAACGGCAGAATATCTCTGTAGTGTTAAGTTCCACAAAAAGTGTTTGTCTCACCAGGCCTCTGTGAGGGCTAAAGCATTTACTAACACACAATAGTGGCTCTAAGTATAAGCACTCTTAATACAAATGGCTGTCAAGAGCCTTTTAGAATGTTTCTGGTACTCTCCTTTCTACGCCAAGGAGGGTACTCTGTGAGTTTCCTTCAAGAGACCCATATCACTCAGGAGCTTGAAGTGACCTGGCATCTGGAATGGAAGGGCAGAGTCTTTTTTAATCACCTCACATGGACGTCATGTGGGGTGGTGACCTTGTTCTCAGAATCCTTCCAGCCAGAGGTACTGAGAGTTAATTCTGTCATCCCAGGCCGTTTGTTACATCTCCGTGTCCGGGAGTCTAGTGGAACATACAATCTGATAAACTTGTATGCCCCAACTACTGGACCAGAGAGAAAGTATTTTTTTGAAAGTTTATCAGCCTATATGGAGACAATTGACTCAGATGAAGCCGTGATTATAGGGGGTGATTTCAATTACACCCTTGAGGCTCGGGACCGAAATGTTCCCCAGAAAAGGGATTCATCTGAGTCAGCTTTGCGGGAACTCATTGCCCGTTTCTCCTTGGTAGACATCTGGAGAGAACAACATCCAGAAACCGATGCTTTCACCTATGTTAGGGTGAGGGATGGCCGTGTGTCTCAATCCCGGATTGATAAGCTTTATATATCAAGCCATATTATGTCACGAGTTTGGTCCAGTAATATTAGCTTGGCACCTTTCTCGGACCACAATTGTGCTTCTTTGATAGTGGCAGTTGTACCATCTCTGCCCAAAGCAGCCTATTGGCACTTTAATAACAGCTTATTAAAGGATGAAGGGTTTGCAAAGGCAGTCCGGGAAATGTGGACAGACTGGAAGGGTTATCAGGATGAATTTGCCACACTGAGTCAATGGTGGGATGTAGGCAAGGTTCACCTAAAGCTCTTGTGTCAAGAGTATACAAAATGTTTGAGCAGACAGAAAAACGCAGAGATTGAGGCTCTGAATAGGGAGGTGCTTGATCTTGAGCAAAGGCTGTCAGGCTCTGAAGACCAAGCCATGCAGTATGAATATGTAGAAAAGAAAGAGACTCTGCGTAACTTGGAACAGCAAAAGGCTCGTGGTGCTTATGTGTGAAGCCGCATGCAGTTACTCTGTGATATGGATCGTGGCTCACGATTCTTCTATGCTCTGTAGAAGAAGGGGAATCGAAAACAAATAACATGCCGTCTTGCAGAGGATGGCACCCCCCTTGAAGATCCGGAGGCTTTTTTCTCCGGATCCCATCTCTCCAGATGCCTGCAGGGAGCTATGGAATGGGCTTCCAGTGGTCAGCGATGGGAGAAGAGGAGAGAGGTTGGAAAAACCAATCACTTTGAATGAACTCTCTCAAGCACTCCACTTAATGCCCCATAATAAATCTCCAGGGCTGGATGGATTGACTGTAGAGTTCTTCCAGTTCTTCTGGGATACTCTGGGACATGATTTCCATAGGGTTCTAAATGAGGCCCTCAAGACCGGTGAGATGCCACTTTCGTGTCGTCGAGCAGTGTTATCACTGCTACCTAAGAAGGGGGATCTCCGCCTTATTAAGAATTGGCGACCGGTCTCATTGCTCAGCACAGACTATAAAATTGTAGCCAAAGCTATATCACTCAGGCTCAAGTCTGTGCTGGCAGAGGTGGTTCATCCTGACCAGTCCTATACAGTCCCCGGCCGGACAATTTTTGACAATGTCTTTCTGGTTCGGGATTTACTACATTTTGCCCGGAAGGCTGGTCTATCTCTCGCTTTTCTCTCCCTGGATCAAGAGAAGGCATTTGACAGAGTAGATCACCAATATCTTTTAGGCACTCTGCAAGCCTATAGCTTTGGCCCACAGTTTGTGAGCTATCTGAAAACATTGTACACCTCTGCAGAGTGTCTAGTTAAAATCAACTGGTCTGCACCTCTGGCCTTCAAACGAGGAGTTCGACAAGGATGTCCTTTGTTGGGACAGCTGTATGCACTGGCTATTGAGCCCTTCCTGTGTCTACTAAGGAAGAGGCTTACAGGACTGGTGCTCAGGGAACCTGACATGAGGGTAGTTCTGGTATATGCTGATGATGTCATCCTTGTGGCCCAGGACCTAGTTGATCTTGAGCGAGCACAAGAATGCCAAGAGGTTTACGCTGCTGCCTCATCAGCTCGGATCAACTGGACCAAGAGCTCAGGCCTTCTGGAAGGTCCTCTACATGTAGATTCTTTGCCTTCTGCTTTTCGCAACATCTCGTGGGAGACTAAAGTCATCAAATATTTAGGTGTCTATCTGTCAGCTGAAGAGTGTCCTGTTCAACAGAATTTCATTGAGCTTGAGGAACATGTTCTTACCCGCCTGGAAAAGTGGAAGGGTCTTGCTAAAATGCTTTCTATGAAGGGACGGGCTTTGGTAATTAACCAACTGGTGGCCTCTCAACTCTGGTATAGGCTGACATGTCTTAGCCCAACCCAAGAATTCATTGCTAAAATCCAGAGAAGGTTGCTGGACTTTCTCTGGATGGGAAAGCACTGGGTCTCTGCGGGTGTTTCAAGCCTACCCTTGAGAGAGGGAGGACAGAGTTGTATGCATACGCTCTCAAGTACATACTTTCCGTCTCCAGCAGATACAGAGATACTTGTATGCAGATCCTTCTCCACAGTGGTGTACCCTAGCATCCAGCTTTTATCATCAGGTACACAACATGGGGTATGACCGGCAATTGTTTGTCATCGAACCTGAAGGATTCTTAAGAAGCCTCTCACCATTGCCGGTTTACTACCAAGAGACTGTAAAGACCTGGAGCATGGTAACTGTGCAAAGGCAAGGAGGCATTCAGGGGGAGGACATTCTACCTGAGCCCCTACTTTACAATCCATCTTTAAAGACTAGGATGTTGGAGTCCACCAGCATCCGCCTTTACAGGGCTCAGCTAACCAGAGTTGGGGATTTCCTGGATTTCGAGAGGTCAGATTGGGTGGAAGCTCGGGAAGTTATGCCACGCATGGGGTACCTTACCACTAGAGTTCCACATCGTCTACTCCAGGAGATCAAGAGTAACCTCTCTCCTGAATCTCACACACTTATTAATGGAATTTTACATGGTGGAGAACCACATCCACCTTGGAACTCTCCACCTCCAGCCATAAAAATAGCACCCAAGACCCGTCAATCCCCTGACACACCTCCTTCCCCCAACTTGAGCCAGTTGGAGAATCTTACCTCAACGTGCTTTTTTGACATGACAAGAAAGCTATTGTACTCCCTCATGCTTCACACTGTACACTTTCTTGCTCTTGTCTCCCGCTATGATACCATCTGGAGGCGGGTGTTTAATGAGGGTGAGAAACCCCAGTGGCGAGCCCTTTATTCCAGCCTGGTGCCCAGACCCACTGGAGACTTGAGTTGGAGAGTGCTCCATGGTGCACAGGAGAGTACCTGGTCAATTTTACAGACTCCACAGCTGCTTGCCCATTCTGTGGCAAAAGGGAGTCTGTGTTTCATGCTTATTTTTCTTGTGCCAGACTGCAACCTCTTTTGGCTCTTTTGAGGAAACTTCACCTGCAGTTCTGGTTACATTTTTCCCCTCACGTATTTATTTTTGGACGCCCAGTATCCCGGGACAAGCGAGAGAAAGACCTTCTCTTCAACTTGCTCCTAGCTTTAGCCAAACTAGCCATTCATAAGTCTAGAATGCAATGTTTGGAGGGGGGAATCCTCTACCGGTAGAGGCTTTGTTCCGTGTGCTGGTGCGTTCCCAGAACGAAGACACCCCATACGATGTATAAGTTCTGGAATTCCAAATACTGCAAAATCACCACATTTACAGCATTTTTCAAGGGGCAAAAGTACAAAAATGTATGTTCACCCCAGAAAACCATATGTTTTTGGAAAGTACACATTCTGACGAATCTAATATGGGTATGCACATATTTCTACTCCAAAGTACCAAGCCGCAAAGCTTTCCTACATTTGGCAATTTTTATGACTACTTAAAATCACCTCAATATTGCAATTCTGAAGCATTGTATCTCCCACATATCATTACATACCAAGATAAAACACCCTAAATATGAAAGCCAGGGGTCCGCTGAACAGTTTGATGCCCAATATGCATAGGTACACCCAAGTATGTGGAGTATAGGGGCCCCAGAACGAAGACACCCCATACAAGTTATCAGTTCTGGAATTGCAAATACTGCAAAATCTGAATATTTACAGCATTTTCAAGGGGCAAAAGTACAAAAATGTATGTTCACCCCAGAAAACCATATGTTTTTGGAAAGTACACATTCCAACGAATCTAAAATGGGTATGCACGTCTTTCTACTCCAAAGTACCAAGCCGCAAAGCTTTCCTATATTTGGCAATTTATGACATTTCCAAAAATCACCTGAATTTTGCAACTCTGAAGCATCGTATCTCCCACATATCATTATATACCAAGAAAAAGCACCCTAAATATGAAAGCCCTGGGTCCGCTGAACAGTTTGATGCCCAATATGCATAGGTACACATAAGTATATGGCATATAGGGGCAATAGAACGAAGACAGTTCTGTAATTCCAAATACTGCAAAATCAGCACATTTACATCATTTTTCAAGGGGCAAAAGTACAAAAATTTATGTTCACCCCAGAAAACCATATGTTTTTGGAAAGTGCACATTCTGACAAATCTAAAATGGTTATGCACATCTTTCTACTCCAAAGTACCAAGCCACAAAGCTTTCCTACATTTCACAATTTTTATGACATATACAAAAATCTCCTCAATACTCCAACTCTAAAGCATTGTATCTCCTACATATCATTATATACTAAGATAAAACTCCCTAAACATGAAAGTCTGGGGTCCGCTGAACAGTTTGATACCCAATATGCATAGGTACGCCTAAGTATGTGGCGTATAGGGGCCCCAGAAAGAAGACACCCCATACGAGTTCTGTAATTCCAGATACTGCATAATCAGCACATATACAGCATTTTGCGACAGCCAAAGGTAGAAAAAACTAGGTTCACCTCAGAAATCCATATATTTTTGGAAAGTACACATTCTGCTGAATAAAAAAATGCTATAACTGTCTTTCTACTCCAAACTTACATACTGTAAAGCAACACTAAAGGCAATGGTTTTTATGATATTTCTGAAAATCGCCTAAAAATATTGCAGTTGGTCACATATATCTCACCCAATTTCCTACATACAAATCGAAAACACCATAAATATTGACGCCAAGGGTCTACTGAACAGTTTGATGCCCAATATGCATAGATATACCAAAGCAGAGGGGCACGTGCGACCCCAAATGAAAACAGTGCATAAGAATTTTCTCGGCTGTTAATTCGCCTCCTGTGAACATAGCACTCTGACTGCATATAATGTGCCGTAAGACCCCCTAACAGTACAAAGACCCCCCAAAACCATATATTTTTTGGAAAGTGCACCTTGTGCCAAATAAAAATTTGCTAAAACTATCTTTCTACTCCAAATGTACATACTGCAAAGCAACGCTAAAGGCAATGGTTTTTATGATATTTCTGAAAATCGCCTAATAATATTGCAGTTGGTCGTATTTATCTCACCCAATTTCTTACATACAATAAGAAAACACCCTAAATATTGACGCCAAGGGTCTACTGAACAGTTTGATGCCCAATATGCATAGATAAACCAAAGCAGGTGGGCACGTGCGGATCCAAAATAAAAACAGTGCATAAGAATTTTCTCGGCTGTCAATTGGCCTTCTGTGAACATAGCACTCTGACTGCATATAATGTGCCGTAAGACCACCTAACAGTACAAAGACCCCCCAAAACCATATATTTTTGGAAAATACACATTCTGATGAACACAGAATTGCTAAAAATGTGTTTCTACCCCAAATTATCAAATGATGCTAAAAAAATTACACAAGGAAAAACAATGCAAGCATAAAACTACAATAAAAATCACAAAAAAGCAAATACAATTAGGAAAATCAACGAAATAACAAAATAACTGTTCCAACAGCGTGGTTAGAGGTCAGAAGGCTTGATCCAGTAATCATGCTGTGAAATCTAAAGTTTTTAGGGAAATAACATAAGGGAAACTTAGAAAATTAACTAAAAATAAAAAAAAGTGAAAAAAACCCCTATAAGTGTGTGTTTGTGTATGCATGGATGAACAGCTCTAAAAAGTGTATAAATATGTGCATATATGTATTTGAGTATGTAAATATGTGCAAAAGTTTGAAAAATCAAAAAAATCAGAAAATCAAAAAAAAAAAAAAAACTACTTTTACTAGTATGTGTGCTGTGTATATGTAAATGCCTGTAAATACCTGTAAATAAGTAAAAAAAAGGGGCACTTACCAACTCTAGATGAAGAGGAGACCTTTTCAGTGCTGTAGGGTTGAGACACGCTGAGTCACTGCACCAGGAAGTGCGTGGGCGGAGCAGGAGCATGTGCTCTGCTGGTGCTTGCGACATGGAAGCTGCTGAATCTGTTGCTGCTGTTGCTACGTCTCTCTGCGACCCTGGAGTGGAGGATCGCCAATCTTTTTCAGGTAAGCTCGTTGCCTAGGGGGTTCTGCTGCTAGCTGCTCCTCTCTGCACGCTGATTTTGCAGTGTGTGCAGAGAGAGAGCTGTTTTAGTAAAGAATGTAGCTCCTAAGTTCTTGGCACTTAAAGCCTTTTTTCAAAAGAACGTAGGAGCTACGTTCTTGGCAGTTAAAAGGTTAACCTTTATACGTGCTGTGTCAGCTTCAAGCAAGTTTTCATGTATATAAATATATAAATATATATATATATATATATATATATATATATATATATATATATATATATATATACACACACACACATATTAAAAAAAAAAATATATATATATATATATATATATATATATATATATAGTATGTTACAAAATAGGTGCCAGTTTACATTCTGTTGGATTTTACATGCTAGAGAACCCGTATCCAAGTGTGGCTTTTATGTATATACTAGACATTAAGCCCGTTAAATTAACGGGCGCTAGAACATATGTCGCCAGAGACGCTCCGTGGGGCACATGCGCAGTAGCGCACTTCGCCAGAGACGGTCCGTGGGGCACATGCGTAGTAGCGCACTTCGCCAGAGACGGTCGTGGGGCACATGCGCAGTAGCGCAATCCCACAGACACAGGGACTGGAGGCAGAGACACTTCAACTTTATTATATAGGATGTATACTGTATATACACATTAGATTGTATCAGTATACACATCCTATTTAGCACACAGACTTAAATGAAGTGCCACAGGAATCTATGGCCAACTCAGGACTGGACACATAGAACAAATGATCAGTAAGTTAAAAATGGGTTATAGTTTAGTTAGGTTATAGTTTAGAGTGAGGACACAGAGGCCAGACCTAGCAGAAGTATAGAAGAGACAGAGGGGTAAATTTAATGTATAAGAAAAAGGAAGAAAGTACCGACACCCAGGACTTCAATAAACATGCAGGGTTTATCCACTTGCATGGAGTCCTGTGTGCTGGTAATTTTTTCTTTTCCTGTTGAATTTGGAGGATGCTGATCCCTCATACTGTGCACCAGACCAGCTTTTTTGAGAGGCCAGGGTGTGCTAGTGTATTACCATTTAAATTTAACTTATACACATGGAATTAGAAAGCTTAGTCTTTTACCTGCTTACATGGGGGTGGGGAGTAGAGCAGTTCAGTTCCTGTATTGCCTGTGGGATGCTGGGAGAGTAGTGGAGTGTTGAAGGCTTCAGGAATTAATAATTGCCCTGGCTCTGTCTAAAATATATGCTATGTAGAATAAATAGTGTCTTGTGATTGTCACTACTGTAAATATAGTAGGGGGTAGATTTATCAAAGGTTGAATGTTTAATCTCAAAATTGTGAATCTTTACCAAAAAATCAACTTTGAAAATTTGAATTCAAATTTACCATTCAAACCTTAGTGAATCAGTCCGTAGGTGTAGGAATAGCTGCTGTCAAATAAATGTAATTTGTTTAAACAAACTCTTTTATAATGAATAGTGATGGACAAATGTGACCCATTTCACATTGCCGAAAATCACCAAAATGCATTGAAGTCTATGGGAGACAACCTTTTTTTTTTTTGACACAAGACAAATTGTGCGACAGTTGCCGTGAAAAATTTTGCTCATCACTAATAATGAATTCTTATAACCAAGAATACTTACTAAGAAAAATATGTATTCACATAGGGGGCCGATTCACGAATTTCGGGTGAAGGATTCGAATAAAAAAAAATTCGAATTTCGAAGTATTTTTTGGGTACTTCGACCATTGAATTGGTTAAATTCGATCGAATTCGATTCGAACGATTAGAAGTAAAAATCGTTCGACTATTCGACCATTCGATAGTCGAAGTACTGTCCCTTTAAAAAAAACTTCGACCCCCTACTTCGGCAGCTAAAAGCTACCGAAGTCAATGTTAGCCTATGGGGAAGGTCCCCATAGGCTTGCCTGTGATTTTTTGATCGAAGGATTTTCGTTCGATCGTTGGATTAAAATCCTTCTTTTTAAACGAAAAATCCTTCGATCGATCGATCGCAGGATTTGCGCAAAATCGTTTGACTTCGATATTCGAAGTCGTACGATTTTAGTTCCCAATCGAATATCAAGGGTTAATTAACCCTCGATATTCGACCCTTCATGAATCGGCCCCATAAATATAACAATGAGCAACATTTACCCTATTTCATCAGTGAAAACATCTTCAGTGTGTGAAAATGATATTTCATGGTAAACTGCAGCATTCACTAGAAACACAGCTTAAATAGCAATCCTTTAACTCTGTTTACTAAAAACAAATAGCATAAATAATGTGTTAACTAAAAGTGCAATATTAAACAACTACAAAATATTCCTATATATTGAATGCCTTCCATACATGATTACTTTTTCCATCTGTAAAACTGTCTGAAGCATAGTGCATACCACCAATGTACTTGAAGATCACCTTTAGCAACTGTATCATCTAATTGTGCTGATGAAAACTGCCAGAAGCAATACAACATTGAAATACATCACTTATCTGCTTCAGAGTTTTAAAAGTGTCTGAGAGCTATAATTTCATCTGCTCCAGCTAAAGTACATTTACAGCTTCATATTCTCATGAGAAGAAAACATTTAACTGCTCCATTCACATTTGTGGTACAAACATTTTAAGCATAAGTCATTTTTCATGAATTCCAGTGAGTCGTTATTTGACCATTCAGTAGAGCTACACCACATGAAATTATACAGGAAGACTGAAAGTAGATATTGTTGTGACATACAGTATAACACTGAACAAGCTCAAAACAGAGAAAGCTGTGTTTTTTTCTGTTCACTAGACATGAAATGAATAAGATGCAATGCAATTGCGGGGCACTGAAATACCTAAGCTGCGGGGTGTTAGAAGGTGTAAACTTACAAGGTCTGATAACTAGGGCCACAAAATGAATGATTGCTTAACATCGTAACACACTTTTTTTCAGGGTCATTAGATAAGTGTGCTTGATTAAGAACCATGAGATTTATTTGGATTAGTCGAAGTAAACTATGGGGATCATATTATTCTTCATTCATAATATTAATATAGGAGGACAGGTGTGACCTTGATTCATTCGACTCTAGTTTTCTCTAGGTTAAAATAATACTCTGTACCAAATGACTATTTTTATATTTAAAATACCAGGATTCTTTAAAAAATAAAAAAAGGCCCCTTAAGTTGGCCAAGGGAAGTTTGTCTTCAGTTTTACATGTGGCAATATGTAAAAACACATTTCATGTATAAAGATTTCTTTTACTTATTTTTATTTCTTTTATTTCTTAGTACTTATATGTATATTTTCAAGTGAATCAAGTGGATATGAGTAGTGATGGGCGAATTCGTGGAGGATTCCCGCGTTTTGCCGCAGGCGTCCTAAAAAAAGGACACCGGTGAAAATGGGCAGCGTCCACAAACGAAACGACGACAGCGTTTCACAAATTTTTCACAGTTTTGCAAATTTTGCGTGCAATTCGCAAATTTTTGGGTGAAACGGCCCAAATTCACCCATCACTAGATATGAGAGCTAGGAGAACGTATATCTGGTTATTATGTGCTCTTTGAATCAAAGCCCTTCCCACACATAATTTTTATTCTCCGTGTGTTTAACAATAGAGAGCAGTAAAATAATTAACAAAAGTTGCTATGCACATTAAGGGGCGCATTTACTAAGGGTCGAATTTCAAAGTTAAAAAACTTGATAGTTCGATAGTCAAAGTATTTTTTCGATCAAAAATGGCCGTTTTCAATCAAAGTAAAAATTGCTTGATTAAATCATTCGAATCAAACGATTCGAACGATTTTACAAAAAATACTTTGATTACTCAAAACTTAGGCAAACACTCAGAAAGGTTATAGGAGGTGCCCCATAGACTAAACAGCAATTCGGCAGGTTTAAGGTGGCGAAGTGTCGAATTTGAAGTTTTTTAAAGAGACAGTACTTCAATTTTTCAAATGGTCGATTTTGTGAAGTTTTTTCAATTCAAATTGAATTTTGGCCTATTTGATGGTCGAAGTACCCAAAAATTACTTCGAAATTTGAAGTTTTTTAATTAAAAAATCCACTTCAACCCTTAGTAAATTGGCCCCTAACTCTTGCAAATTCATACCTGATTTTAGTTTTGCTTTCACGAGCCTCAGCAAACTCATATATATTGGTAGTCATATCATACTGTATATATTGTATTGAAATAATTGTGTGCACATGCGAATGTACTGTATGTGCGCCTTTATTTGTGGAACAATACATATCGAGACAGCTGTTTGGATATTAAAATGGTATTTCATTTAGGAGCACATTTACTTAGCTCGAGTGAAGGAATAGAACAAAAAAAACTTCGACCACCTACTTTGCTACCTAAAACCTACCGAACATCAAAGTTAGCCTATGGGAAGGTCTCCATAGGCTTTCCTAGCTTTCTTTGATCGAAGGAAAATCATTCAATAGATGGATTAAAATCCTTTGAATCGATATTTGAAGTCAAAGGATTTAACTTTGACGGTCAAATATTGAGGGTTAATTAACCCTCGATATACGACCCTAAGTAAATGTGCCCCTTAAACTCCTCCCATAAAAACAACTAATTGCCAAAATAAAATGAACTACATTAGTCTAAAAACATGATATGAACTTAGTATGGTGGAGTTACATTTCTTAAAATTCTATTATATTTGTTAATAATAATGTTAAAAATAATAATTTTATTTAACCTCTGCCTTCTATTATTAAGGAATTTATACATTTTGATTATCTGGATGTAATCATAATCCACAGAGAAAAGAAGTTAATTGGCTTCCCTTGGCGTGTGCTACATTTCAACAGAATCCTTAGATAAGAGACTAATCAAGTTCCAAACTCAGTTGCTCTGGAAATCAATTAATATTATTATGTCCTATCCTCTTACACTAAATGCACTTACATATTACTCCCATCAAATTCACTTATACTCCTGTGTACTGCTATGAAATACAATTATGATTTCCCTTTCTTTCATCAGACTTGACTTAAATCACATATAGACAGGGAGCTAATTAGATTTACATTTACATCCTACAAACCACATTAGCAGTATTTTCTTTGTCATGAAAGCTGAACAAACAAAGGTAATATGAGTAAAAAGACAAAAAAAAATTATATATTTAATATATATATATATATATATACATATAAATGATAAATATATCTTATAATATACACATCAATGTACTATTAAATAGGAATTTGAATATGTTGACATTTTTAAAGCATATAACCTAAAAACACATACATTACACAATGACTGCTTAAAATAGTTACTATATTTCAAAATTCAGGTGAAAATTAAATATCTCAAGTGTATAAATGTCACCATAGAATCTATGAAACAATGACTTTGACAATGAGAGTGACTTTTATTTTCAGGTATATTTTGTACAATATGCTTGTATGTCCTCTCAGAGATCAATAATGTGTAGGTTGTACTGTTTCATTATTACATATAAATAATTTTTAAAAATCTGATTTGTTTAATTATAAAGGAGACTATGGGAGATGACCTTCCTGAAATTCTGATCTTTCTGGATTTTTGGATAATGAATTCCATACCTACATAACCTATAATGTCCTGCTTCCCAATGCTAGACATTCAATTCTATTATAGTTAATTTTTGTTGTATATCATTTTTTACTCTCTGAGTTACTTTCCTAATGAGATGGGATAGACAACAAACATTTTCCCTATGTCATTGCTTTAGGTAGAACAGATATAGGATAAGTCAAAAAGCCATGTCTGACCCCTTGTGTAGGAGGAGGATGAAGTGGTCTAATTCTAAAATCTTGAATATCCCATTTCGTGCAGGGTGTGTGTGTGTGTGTCCAGACCCTGGGGTGAAAGGCCCCGGTGAAGCTTATTTGTGTGAAAAAACATTCTGCATAAGGGAAAACAATTGTTAGAATTACATTACTTTTGTTGAGATATGTGGTAGCATATATTATATTAAACCGTTAGTACCCAAGCAGTCTAAGCTCAACCATGAGTATGAGGGTGAATATTACCCTGGTAATAATAGCAACTAGCAACCTAGCATTGTACATTTCAGATAGTCACCATATCTCATTAATGCTTTACAAATGCAATAAAAAAAGCAATAAAGATTGCACTACACCACTGTCCACAATGTACAAAACCCATCTTGGATTGTATGAAAAAGGTTCAATTTAACTTAATTCTAAAGTATTCAGATATTGTGGTCATGAAAACTTTTCCTGCCTCTGGGCTTTGTGTCTGCATTTAGAGATTCTTGTTTTGTTTCTGAGTATTTTCCAAACACTATATCCCGTATAAGTTATAGGTTCTGTACAATTTTACTTATGGGTGGTGTTTTATTGCTTGGTTTACTGTAAGAAGCATTTGTTAATACTCTGCACCAAGATACATTGTTCATTCATACCTTGAAATTCATTATAAAATCATATCTACACAGCTGTACAATTCACTCAACATTTTTTTAAGATTACATAACAACCAGCCATTCACATTTTAATAATGGTGAAATATTGGAAGCTGAAAATAAAGTGTCAGAAAAACACTAACAACAAATGGTAGAGGAGAGCGTGAATACAATTTATATTGAAACTTTAAATACCAAGTGCTGTGACAGCACTCTATTCTGTTCTGTTGAGAGAAAGGTGCTTTGGCTTTTGATCTACTAAGTGGAAAAATGGATTGAAAACATAATGTTCTAAAGTAATATCTATCTTCATACTGATAATAACACCTCTCTTGCCCAGCTCCAGAGAACAATAGCATGTCTTCCTTCTTCCGATGCCCTCTTTTCTGAGATGCTCCTGTTCTTAGGGAACCCTCCTGGTACAGAAGTGTGGTACTAGACTGAAGGTTGCTGATTAAATAACAGTAGCTAATTACAAATATTGGTGCTAAAAGGGGCCCATTGCTGTTAGTGGTATGGTATGCCCCGGTGGTCTGTCTTTTGTCCTTTACTTTTTAATTTGTTCATAAATGACTTTGAGGTTGTTATTGTAAGTTTTGCCCTTATTATCACTGGTAATATTTAATGGTTTGCATCACTTTGCAGACAAAGAATTGGGCAGCAAATTAGGTTACATTTTTGTTTGTTTATCCTTAAGAAAAAAAAATAAGGCATGTATATAGGAAATTTACTTTTTTAGGTATCCCAACGCTTAGGGGCATATTTATGAAAAATCAAGTTGCAAAAAAAAATTGAATAATTGTTTAAATGTCAACAACTTTCTTTATTTATAACAGCAACTTTATTTGTTTAATATTTCTATATTAACACATTGATTTTTAGCCTCATTGCAAATGAATGGAACAATGTACCTTCAATTGGCATGCAACTTTTTTTTATTGTGTGAAAAACATGCACTTGAATTATCTAAAATTTTTTGTCAAATAAGCTAGCTATTGAGAAAAAAGTCATAAAAGTCTTCAGTTTTTGTTTTAATCATTTAATCACAAATTTTTTTTTAAAATTTTTTACATTTTAAAATGTATTAAAAAACATTGTTTTGCCACTAACAAGGCTCTATATGCAGCTTAGTTACCATGAAGTACAGTATAAGCAATTCAGTAAAAATTAAAAATTCTGTTTTTCTGAGATATTTCAGATGATAGATCCCCTACTGAAAATAATAATAACAACAGCAATAGAAATAGGGAGAACAAAAGACATATTGCACAAAAATATATTTCATATTATGTAAATGTTATTTATCAAGTGCATCCATATTAAGACTTATGTGAAAAGCCTTTTATATACTCTGTGATGGTAAAATCAAAACTACATCTTACAGCAAATAGACCTCTTGTGGGACTTAAATTTAAGAAACTGTTCTTTTTCATACACCCTGGGGACCCCCTCTAAACTAGATTGTTTTATGTAGCACTTGTTTTTCGTCATGTTATTAATACATATTTTTATCCACTTTTCCACAAAAAAAAATACCTCCCCTATACATGCAGAATGATATGCAAAAAAGTAAAATATCACTTTCATGGAGAAATTTAATCAGGGCCACTCCTGCCATGAGGCTTTGTGCCTCCCCTTGTAATGTTAAGAGACAAATTTACGGGTTTTTACACAGAAATTCGGCTTCACTAGTGCAGAGAGCGCTATTGCTCTCAATGCACTAGTGATGCCGCCCCCCTTTGACTCGCTCCGATGTTGATGTTTAATTACTGAGTGGGAGAGGGAGGTGGCATCTGGGCTGCTTCCTCAGGCAGTAGCAGCCCCAGATCGCCCCTGCATTTAATATGATTTAATGGATAAAACCTTAGGCAAACCTTATCAAGCAGCAGAACAAGATTGCATGGTATACAGTAGTTTGTACCGAGACATAGAGTATGGGCTTATTTATCAAAAATCTAATTTGTGAGTTTTTAGAGATTTTTTCTACTTCGAATAAAAAAACTTAAATGTTTGCTTATTTTTTTTTAAAATCTGAATATTAAAAATTCCATTGAATATAATAGTGGAAAAAAATTTGAAAGTGAGTTTACAATTTCACCTTGGGCATAGAGGTGGGGCAGCTAATTACTTTGACTTTCCATTTTGCACTTCCTGGATATCACTGCACTACTCACATTCTCTCCTCTCTCCTCATTATCTAATTGAGTATCCAGTGCATGGGCATAAGAATCAGGTGCCCCATTTTGGTGCATAAACAGGATTTTGAAATGATGCAAAGTTTGCCTTAATAACAGTGTCCACAAAAAAGCGTCTGCCTGCTTAATGTGAATTTCAAAACTTAAAAAAAAAATGATTTAAATAATTTACTGTATGTAGTGAAAGTTACGTTTATTTTGCTTGAGAAACATTGTAAAATAGTATTTGGAATTATTTTTTAGGGATGGCACACCTTTGATAAATACCAAACATTCAAGTTTTTCAAAATATAATTTGGATTTCTGATTTCAATTCAAATTCAAACATTAATAAATCAACTCAATAGTGTATGCCATTACACTTTTAAGCAAAAATGTATTTTTATGCCCAAAATGAGTGAAAAATTATCAGTTTAATTGTCCAATAGAGAATATTACAATGAACAATGTTGATCTTTGTTCAGATGTCAAGAAGTTGAAAGCCTTAAAAATCTTAGTTATTTTACAGCATGCAAAGTACAATTTTCAGATTCCAATGGCCATGTTTCTTTAGCTATAGTTCAGTGTTTTCCAATAATACCAGTGTAATTTAATTTACATGATAAATTGTAGCCACTGCAACTTGAATGTAGTGCACTACCATGGTTACAAATTATTTGCCATAGGGACACTCGATTGTGTATTACCTTCATTATATATGATATGGTAAAGAAATATACGGATAGTATCAGGACACAACACATATAAGACTTTAAGGAGAACTAAACCCTGGCCCGCCTCCACCCCCTCCACTGCCCAATTCATTGAACCCCTCCAAGCATCGTTCCTTTTTAAAGTCTGCCTGTCTCCTGACCTGCAGAGTTGAGCAGCAGAGTTCAAAGGCACCATCTTCTGTCTGTCTCTGATCCTCTTATGTTAGAGAAGTGACTCAGATCTTAGTGGAGTATGCAGAGTTAAATCTATGTCCTGAATAAGCTTCTACTGTGCATGCTCTCACAAGATCTGTATTGGAAAGTTACAGAAGAGTATCAGAAGACAAACAGAAGATGGCCCTTAGAGCTCACAACTCTGTAGATTTATTGCAGGTCAATACACATACTATATGAAATACAACTGACAAAGGGTAACTGTAACTAAAGTTCCCAACTCTATTTCACACCACCACATCTATGTGCAAGTCCCTTAAACAATTAAACTCTTCCCTTAAACACATCAACACTTAGGGGCCGATTCACTAACTTCGAGTGAAGGATTCGAAGTTAAAAAACTTCGAATTTCGAAGTTTTTTTTGGGCTACTTCGACCATCGAATGGGCTACTTCAACCTTCGACTACGACTATCGAAGGATTCGAACTAAAAATCGTTCGACTATTCGACCATTCGATAATCGAAGTACTGTCTCTTTAAAAAAAACTTCGACCCCCTAGTTCGGCAGATAAAAGCTACCGAAGTCAATGTTAGCCTATGGGGAAGGTCCCCATAGGCTTGCCTAAGTTTTTTTGATCGAAGGATATTCATTCGATTGTTGGATTAAAATCCTTCGAATCGTTCGATTCGAAGGATTTAATCGTTCGATCGAATGAATAATCCTTTGATTGTTCGATCGAATTTTCTGCGCTAAATCCTTCGACTTCGATATTCGAAGTCGAAGGATTTCAATTCCGAGTCGAATATCGAGGGTTAATTAACCCTCGATATTCGACCCTTGGTGAATCGGCCCCTTACTCACAAGCTGATATAGAATAAATGTATATATTAATTGTCTATTTCCTTAATGAATCCTCATTACCATATATACATATATAGAAATGAATACAGGTGTATAAATATACATATTTAAATAAATATAACCTTCGGTGTGTTTTGGTAAAGCACAAAGATATTTCAGGGCACACTATTATCCCTGTGTAATAATAGGATGGTAATAATAGGATGAGTAGCTGATTCACTTGGCGCAAATCAGTAGCAGCTTTTCTACCCTGGAGTTACATACATGTCGAGGCTGATGTTACGTTCAGGGTTCCCTTGTGCCAGTCTTTTCACTTGCTCGTAATTGATAAGAGAAGGCTGAAAGAGTGTTTTGGTTCTCACTGCCAGTTTATAGAAGTACTGTATATATGGGCTGAAGCACCATACTATTCTGAATAGCATCGATGCTTTCTCAATTTGTCACCTATATGCAGGGCCGCCATCAGGGGGGCACAGGGGGGACAAGTGTACCGGGCCCGGGCCTAAAGGGGGGCCCGGCAGTGCTGCACTTTTCAAAAGAGCCGGGCCCCCCTTAAAGGAGAGTGATATTCCCGGGCCCCGGAGCACTCCCGTCTGGCCTGTCCCCAATAGCGCGCTACCTCCCTCAGCACTACACCCCGCCCCTTCCCACTCTACATCCAAGTCTATTGGCTATGCCTACGCTCCGCCTACCACTCATTGGCTGCACCACCCGTCTTTCTCATGGGAACCGTCCCTATGCTCCAGCCGGCAGTCTCGCCCCTTTCCTCCAAAAACACTTAGCTGGCGCGCTGCTCCGTCTGCGCATGCGCACCGGCGTGGGGAACAGCAAGGGAGCGCGCAGCGCAGGTGCCGCAACAAGGGGGGCCCTGGACAGCAGTACTGTTGGGCCTTGGGCCCCCCATGGTGGGAACAGTCCACATCTGGGTAGCATTCACTGTCCATTAAGTTCATTATCACACGAGCAGTGCAAGGATAAGAGAGGAGTTGCAGGCTCAGTGGCACCAGTGTCTGTAGGTTGCCACAGTCTAGATATTGGGTTTATCTTACATTTTAAAGGAGGAGCACACTGTGGTTTAAGGTTTATCTTAAGGTGTTTGTGGGTCCAGGGGGGAGGGGCTTGCTAGGGAGTATGTGGGGTTTTGACAAATTTGGCCTTCGCTGGGTTGAATCAGGGGTGTGGCCAGAGGAGTGGGAAGGGTCTGGGTGGGGCCCAGAAAAAAATTTTGTACGGGGCCCCGTGATTTCTAATGGCGACCCTGCCTATATGTGTGCTTGCATTCGGAAGGTGTCATTTTGTTTTTTAAATAATGAGCAAAAATTATCCTGTAATATATAAAAGAGTACAGATGACTGGTTGTTAGCAATAATAGCATCAGTTTTATCATCTGAGCAATTCAGATAATGCTGAACATAAAAAATGGCGATTAGTCTGGTATTCATCAAAACATTTAATTACTTTCACCAGATTCACCAGATTTATATCGTAAAAACAAATACCAGACATTTTCCAAATTTTATAAAAAAAAATATTATGCATTTGTGGAAGCTGTACTGCTCTTATGGTTCTTGCCCCAGCCGCCGACAGCAGAACAAGTCACGGTCTATCTCTGCTAGACACACTTCACAGAACTGCAATAAAATGGCCACGAGAAGTTCTAAAAACACAGTTACTTGGATTATTACTAGAACTGAGCATCTTCACAAACTCCTCAAGAGGTTTCACATTTTTCAAATAAAATGATGTTGTTCTTAAGATGCTACAGACAATTATAACCACTGGAAGTGAACAATCCCAGAGTAGAAGGATCACATAGAGCTGCTACTTTGTTGGGACCTCTCTATCCTTGTCCCTATCCCCCTTTCATGCCCTACACTGGAGGGTGATGTTTAAGGTACTAAACAAATAAACACCTTGAAGCTAAATTAATAGGCTATTTAGATGGGGAGGGGTTAATTAAATTGAAATGTGCTATTTTTAATTGAAACGTATGGTTACTTTACTACTAAATTATGCTTTGCAAAATGAAATTTTTAATATTGAAACAAGTTGAAATGTAGATATTTTTGTTCATGCAGGAGGCAAGAGTCAGATCTACAATATGCAAGTGGTGTCTTAATGCTGAGCTGCTTTTCCACATTTTTGACAGTGTTTATTGCCCTGTTGGATCAAATACTTTAAATATCAAAACTGCTATTAAATGTCACTTGAAAACTGTTAAAACCTTTGAGCGCATAGCCATTTAGTCCTTTGTTTCTCTCACAAAAGAAAATGCATGCCAAAATGACTATGCTTAACCTTCTATGTACCTTTCTGCCATTCTACATAGTGAAAGGATTTGTCCTTAATACAGTTTACTTTATGATAGGGTTTGAATCATTTGGCAAAAAATAAAAAAAGGCGTCTGTATTTCCTCTGATCTCTACTTGCACTCAAAACATTACAAATAATAATGGTATTTAAAGAAATAAAAATGTATTTTTTAAAAATGTATCATTTTTGTTGTGCAGTTGTTAGACCAGTTTTGGTTTCTGCTGTGCATGCACATTGGAGCCCATCACTAAGTGCCTACTGAGCACAAATAGCATAGGGCCATTGGAGATGCTTGAATTGTGATCTTACTGTATTTCAATAAAAACTATTTTTAGATCTTCATCGGGCGAATGTAATAAAAATCGGTAATGGAAAAACTATTTGCACTGCGAAAAGTTATGCCTTTGCGTGAACAAATTTTGCTTTGCGCGGATTTAATATAGCTTTTGCAAACCCAGAAACCGACCATTTCCGACAGTGGAAGACCATTTTATAGTTTGCACCAATGCACAGTAAATGTAATGAAACTTCTTATTGAAAAAGTCGTTATGTTTGCTCCAAAAGATTACGACACCTTCAAGCATTTATTAAGAGTGCACAATTAAAATTTGCAATGCAATAACAATTTAAGGAACAATATTACATTGCACTATATGGATTTTTATACTTATTGGTGCGAATTGTTTTGCTCTTTGCGACTTTTATTGCATTCCCCCATATATTTTTTATATCTGTGGTCCTGTGGATTTTCTAGAGATCCTGGAGGCACCATTTTGTTTACATAGCTGACGGTTTTCTGCTCCCAGAGCTGAGGGTCTGAGGGTTTTCCACCTGATAAGTTTATCTACATAGGTTATTTGTAGAACCTTTTCCTCTTTTTTGCTGAAAATCATTACATTTCCGAAGCACTTGATATAGTGGCAATAATTGCTGTGTGTTCCTTTTTTCTTGTACCAGTTCTAACAATTTTGTCAGATAGGGTGTTGTGATTACAAGAAGAAATTGGTGTAATTTAGTTGGATCATGCTGAAGCCATGGTGGATAGATTAAAAAAATGAGTATGTTAGCAGGTATTGGTGCACAGTTATTAAACACTAATGAAACTCCAAAAAAAAAATTGGAAAACACTGAAAAATTAGCAAAATGCCTTGAAGTCAATGGGCGTCATTGGCAATTTTTACGTACATGACTTTTTTGTCCATTTTGTCAATGGGCGTCAATAATTTTGGCGCACGTCAATTTTTATGCACACAACAATTTTTACACATGCAACTCTTCTTGTTTATTTAATTGTTTAAGGAGGTTATAAAACATTGTTAAAATGAATGCCTTTGGTTTCAATAACATTAACAAAAGAAAAATCACACTGTGCCATACTTCTGCTGATGTAGCTGCAGGAAATCCTTGCATTATTGCTGCATGGTGAGAGAATGCAGAATCAACCAATTCATTTAATTTCAAAACAACATTTTATAAATTACTTTTATGTTTCTGGCTACAGTGCTAACCTTTGACATTGTTGTAAAGCCGCTAAAAGGGTTATGAAGTCTGCATGGGGGCATTTTCTTGGAATTTTGGCTCCCTAAGCAAAATATAAATATATCACCTTTACAAAAAACAAGGACAAAACAGAATTCCGAGAATAATCAATCATTGTAGTGACTGAGTACATAATCCAATTATATACAACAAAATATGCATATGAATGTTTGTGCCAAGGCACTTTTTCCCCAAGCACCAATAAAGGATAATTCAGTGTCCATTAAAGATGTAGATGAAGCACTAATATTACATAGTAGAAAGTTTGTTATCTTAGCTCAGATAAAGATAAATAGAATGAAAACTAGAAATAGCTTATTATGGCTTTAGGCAAAGCATTTAATCCTAGTCAATTTGACAAGAAACCTTACATTACTAATTCATCCATATTAATTTAGTAAGATAACGGTACGAACATTCAATGGTATGCACATTCAAGAGAAAATAACCTAATCCCAGGGCCCTATAAGAAATCATGGGCCCCTACTACTAATTGGCAGATGTCGGTCCAAAAAAAAGCTAAAGAGGCATCGCCGTCAGTTTCAACCAAGCCTGTTACAATTTTTTTTTTCAAAACCCCACCCCTAATCTTGAATCCTCACATTCGAACACCAAAAAATAAAATGAAAATAATTAGTGGCGTCCACTGGGTATACAAATTTCACGGTACAAAAAAGGAATTAAATAACATAAAAAAACAACATTTCTTCCCCATCAGAAGTTAGGAGCACATTTATTTTTTATAAATCGTGTAGTACATCAATGAAATTTCATTAAAGCAATTGCATTTACAATTGTAACCAACCTTATTATAAAAATTACACACACACACACACACACACACACACACACACACACACACACACACACATATATATTCTTTCAGAGAGTACCCACACTCTTTAGTAGTTTGGTGGTGGGTGCTTGGTCAAGAGTTTGACATACAAAGTTCAGATTGGACCAGCACTCCACTTGTGTTTAAAATGATTTTATTGAATCATCACTCATATTTAAAATACGAGTGATGATTCAATAAAATCATTTTAAACACAAGTGGAGTGCTGGTCCAATATATATATTTACAGTTCAAAATGGACCAGCACTCCAGCAATTTTGTCAAACAAATTTATTGACACATCACTCGTGTATTCCAACGTTTCAGCCCTCGCTGGGGGCTTTATCAAGATCCTTGATAAAGGCGCCAACGAGGGCTGAAATGTTGGAATACACGAGTGATATATATATATATATATATATATATATATATATCCAACGTAAGTGACAGTATACAGTGATTTAAAAACAGATTGATACATTAGGTAACAAGGACCCCACAAATAATTCATATGGAGATAATTGATTCATAAGGTTTTTAAGATAAATGGTTAGTGGGTTTACCATGATCGAGTTTGATCACAGAAATTTTCACCAATCATTTGCCAATTATTTGAGGATTCAGGTAACTGCAGCTTTTGACAGAAAGAAAACATGCTAAAATTCTAAATATTCACTTCTTGATTTTTATGACCTCAAAGACCATGAGATTACATTTAGAATCATTTCAAGTTTGTTGTATTATAATCTCAACTACTATACCTACTTATCATGGATTGTCATAAGTAGTAATATCACTATCATCTCCAGAATCTGATTTCCTGGAGATTAAATCTTTGCTTTCAGTACACAACATTTTGGTGGTGCAAATTTAAAGGGGTTGGGCACTTTCAAACAGCTAGTTATTTTCAGATAGTTCACCAGAAATAAAGAATTTTTCCAATCACTTTCCATTTTCTATGTTTGACCGTTTTTCTAATATTGAAGTACAAAGTGTCATTTTTCACCTTCTAAAGTAGCCCTGGGGGGGGTCGCCTACCCTGTAAACGGTTTGAAATGTATACATTTGGTTGTTACATTTCTTATCTTTGTCCCTGCTGAGCAGAATCCCCGGAGTTCCATTAAAGGCAGATGTTAGAATTGAAACAATGGTTACTAATACTCCAGATATGCTACTGAGAAATCTATTAACTAAATGTTGCAAAATTGAACAGTTTAGAGTCTGTGCCTGAATTTCTGAACTGTCAGACTGAAACAACCGAGACAGGGTCATTCAACTTTAAACTCAGATTTTGAAAAAACTGTAAACTATAAATATGGAAAGTAATTGCAAAAAGTATTTATTTCTGGTGAACAATCTGAAAACAACTGAACGGGAAAAAAAGTGTTTGGGTCCATTCCCATCTTTAGTAGTGATGGGCGAATTTGTGCAGTTTCGCTTCGCCGAAAAATTCGCGAATTTCGCGCGAAATTCGCGAAACGGCGAAAAATTCGCGAAACGGCGCTAGCGTCTCGTTTTTGACGCCAGCGCCCGTTTTTTACGCCGGCGCCCGTTTTTTTTACGCCGGCGTCCGTTTTTGGCGCCGGCGCCCGTTTTTGGCGCCGGCGTCCATTTTTTCGGAAAAAAATTTTTGACGCCGGCGAATTTTTGGCGCGAATTTTTGCGGCCGTTTCGCGAATTTATTCGCCGACGGCGAATCGCGCAAATTCGCCGCGAATTCGCGCCTGGCGAATAAATTCGCCCATCACTAATCTTTAGCCACAGTGAAAATCATATTGCTACATGCTTGCAATAGGAGAATGGAAGTAGCAACCCAGTTTCATTCATGTCTATGGGAGACAGGACTTCACATTTTACAAAACTTTCCCAGGAATTGAAATAATGGTAAACCCATGGATCATGATATGTTTGCAAAGATCAGCTAATTTCTTGAGTGAGCAGAAGAGAAGAAAATGGTAGTCAAGGTAGAGAAACTCAAAAAGTCATAAAGACTTGAGAGACTTATGTTTTTATGACAGTGAATTTAACTGAATCACATTAAAATAATCTCAAGGAGCAGTAACACCAAAAAAGTGTGTTACTGGTAAAATGGGGGTGTTTGCTTCAGAAATTCAAGTATAGTTTATAAAACAAGCTGCTGTGTAGTCATGGGGCAGCCAGTCAAGCACAGGTTACTCAGTAGATAACAGATACGTTTTCAAGAATCCAATTACAACGCTTATGTGTTATTTGCTGTGTATCCTGTGTCTTTTTTCCTTTTTCATCTTTGAATGGCTGCCCCCATGGCTACACAGCAGTTTGTTTATATAGTAGTATATCTGAAGCAAACACAACAGTTTTACCAGTACACAACAACAGTATATTATATTTTCATTAGTTTAAGCAATTTAATTTTTTTTGTGTTACTGTTCCTTTAAAGGTCAAATTTTTGAGACTTTTGAAATCACAATGGAACTCCTTTTCTCTAAAATCACAAATGCCATGAAAATGATCAAAGATCAGAATATAAAAAGAACTAATGGAAAAAAAAAGTTGAACAAAAAATGACAAGCACCTCTAAAGCTTTGAATTTTTCATAAAATTATCTGAAAACCTGTAAAAGTCTGCATTGATTAAAGGAACAGTAACATAAAAAAATGCAAGTGGTTTTAATTAATAAAATATAATTGATTGATTCCTTGCACTGGTAAAACAGCTGTGTTTGCTTCAGAAATACTGCTATTGTTTATATAAATAAGTTTCTGTGTAGCAATGGAGGCAGTCCTTCATAGGAGAAAAGGCTCAGGTTACATGGCAGATAGCAGATCAGCTCTATAGAACATAATGGTGTTATTTGTTATCCACTATTTAACCTGTGCCATATAGACTTTTTTCTATTTCCACCATTGCTAATCAACAGCCTATTTATATTAACTATAGAGGGTTTCTGAAGCAAACATACCCGATTTACAAGTGCAGAGAAAAAGTACATTATAGTTTCAAACCTTTTATTCTTTGGTTCTCAGGATGAGCTCAGCTCCCATTGACTTGTATGGGAGCTCAACAGCTTTTACTTGGCATAGTTTTGTGTTAAAATGTTTTAACTTAATAAATCACAAATGGAGTTTTAAATAAATACAGAAAAATACAGTGATTTGTGGAAGGAAAATAATTTGATTGTTAGTAAATATGCCACTAGCCAGAGAGTCTGAGGCAGCAACTTTCCCCTGTTACTCATTAATGTGAAATAATTCAATTTGCAAAATAAAAGAAAATATTGTGATTTAAACACAAATTGTGAGTATTGGAAAAACATTTTCTTTCCTGCATACTTATCAATTGCTTAAAGGGGTTGTTTAGCATTAAATGAACTTTTCGTATGATGCAGAGAGTGATATTCTGAGGCAATTTGCAGTTGGATTTAATTTATTATTATTTGTGATTTTTTGAGTTATTTAGCTTTTTATTCAGCATCTCTCAACAATTATTTCATGCTTACTGTGATTTTCCTTTCCCTGGTCCTCTCCATGTCCTACTCTGCGGGGATAGCCCCTCCTTTTCTTCCATGAAGAACCCACCCCCTAACTAATAAATGAGGAGGAAATCCTCCCCTGGGTGTCTTGTACCAAGTTCTGATCACTCTAGTACAAAACAAGGGAGGGAAACCTGACATGGAGAGGACCAGGGAAAGGAAAATCACAGTAAGCATGAAATCATTTTCCATTTCCCCTGGCCCTCTCCATGTCCTACTCTGTGAGATTTAGCAAGCTGTACATCCCTGGGTAGGTAATGATTATACACAATGGTACTGCAAAAATTGTTTATTTGGCCCCACTGGTCGATTTCAAAATACTAGATCCAAACAAAGAATATTCAGCAGATCTGACAACTTGTAATGTAAAATGAATGTTTTTGGCGAAGACCAAGAGGCTGCTCTACAGATGATATCCAAGGAAATGCCCACTTCTGCTGCCCACGAGGTAGCTTGACCCCTGGTTGAGTGTGCTTTGATCTTGCTAGGCTCCTCTAGATTCGCTTGGGAATAAGCCTTTTTGATCACTAGGCATATCCATTTTGAGATTGTGGGACTAGATGCCGCTTGCCCTTTTCTTGTCCCTCCAGGAATAACAAAGAGCTATCTTATGATTTTCTTATTGCTGCCGTAGCTTCACAATATTTTTTGACATAATCCGCCACATCCAATTCCTTTAATTCAGGATCTGTATCTTGATGGGTAAAGGTAGGTACTACAATTTTGTCCTTTAGGTGGAATGGGGAGACAACTTTAGGTTTAAATGAAGGACAAAATTTCAGCACTAATCTGTCAGAGAAGAAGGTTGGACTGTTCTGTTAATTTTTTAAGCCTGCAGCTGCTCCACTCTTTTAGCTGACATGATAGCCAATAAGAATACCACCTTGAGCATCAAGAACCAAAGAGATATAACTTTACTGATCGAAAAATGGGCCTGAAGAAACCATCCTTAAAAACACTAGTAGATCCCAGCTTGGACATGTTGGTTGTTTTACTGGAAGCAGTCTCATCGCTACTTCAAAGAATCAAATAATTAAAGGATGGAGAGCCAATCTAATTCCAGATGTAGCTGAAATCGCGGATACCTATGTTCTTAGAGTACTAGCACTTAATCCCTTTTCCATGCCTGCTCGAAGAAATTCTAAGATGTTAGATGCCGATATAGATTCAATGGATTTCGGTTTAGTGTATATCCAAAACAAGTCCCATATCTTGGCATATCGGTTGCTTGTTGAAGATTTTCTGTATTGTTTGTATCACTCTAGAAGAGAATCCCTGAGCTTCTAGATTTTGCCTCTCAGTCTCCAAGCCATCAGGGCCAATGATCCTGGATCCGGATGAACGAATGGACCTTGGAACAGCAATGGTCTGAAGTCGGAAGCCTACATGGTCGGTCTATCAACAGATGAATGAGGTCCGTAAACCACGGCCTTCGAGGCCATGCTGGGGCAATGCAGATCACTTCTGCTTGATCCTCCCTGATTTTCTGTATCACCTTCGGAATCAGAGGCAGAGGAGGAAAGATATAGCCTAAATGGAAGTTCCAAGTCTGTGTCAGAGCATCAGCTGCCCGTGCTTTCGGATCCTAATTCCTTGAAAAGAACTATTGACACTATGTGTTAACAGATGAGGCCATCAAGTCTATTGAGGGCTGACCCCACCTCCGGACTAGCTCCCTGAAATCCTTCTTGCTCAAGGACCATTCGTGTCTTTCTGCAAAGCTTTTGCTGAACAGATCTGCCACTTTGTTTAGTGGACCTGGGACATAAACTGCTGTAATGTCTACCAAGACCGCTTCTGCCCATTGGAATATAGGTATAACTTCCTACAGGAGCCTTGGACTTCTTGTGCCTTCCTGCCTTCTTATGAAAGCAACCGCTGTGACATTGTATGATTTTACTTTCAGTCTGGAGCCTCTTAGTTGATCTTGAAAGACTTGACAAGCTTGTAGAATCACCCTTAGTTCTAAGATGTTTGATGGCACGTTTGGTGATGGATGAAGCCAATGACCTTGTGCTACTTCAGATCCCAATTCTACCCCCCCCAACCTTGACCTGAAGCGTCTGTTGACATAATGATCCACTTTTTTGGAAAAATGCTTACTCCTTTGTTTAGGTTGGTTCGTTCTTCCCACCATAAGAGGGTAGATCGCAGCTGTGATGACAGTGTTATCCTCTGCGATTGAGATTCCCCATCCCATTGTTGTAGGAAAAACATCTGAAGAGGTATCATCCTCCAATGAGCCCATGGTATTAGGCCTATCGTAGATAACATGATGCCCAAGACCTTCTGTAATAGACTCGTTGGTGCCTCTGGACTTGTACTTATCCTCTTTGTTCAGAGATCTCCTTTGATCTCTCTCTCGATCTGGATTGCCTCATGACACTAAAATCAGATAAGAGAAGTAAAATCAATAAGTGTTAAAAAAACTTTTTTTTTTAAAATACCTCAACCAAGGGAAGAAGACTTGTGTGGGGTGGCAGCTAGGAAAAGAACAGAGGGCGAAAGCAGCCTGCAAAAAAATCAAACACAAATCAGAAATCTCCAGGTTCCTGTCGCAGGACTCCCATTATTCATACTCTCTAACCTACCTAACCGGTGCACTGGATCAGATCCCAGGTCAGATAAGCAGCCACGAGGCAAACAGAGCAATCTGCCTTAAGTAGATTTCCTGCTCCTGAAAAACCTTGGCGTGACTAAGCTCCACCTCCTCCGATTGCGCTGCTATGTGGCGTGAGCAGGACTGGTACTACAACCTAAGCAACAGTCCCTCCAATAATGAGGTGCTGCAGACACCACAGAGAAGCACGCTTGTCAGTACTGTGTGCGCCTGCTAGCGCACCCAGAGCTGACGTCATCTCCTATCATGGCGGCTCCGCAGTGGACCCGGAAGCGTCAGTCTAACCCGCACCATACCAGAAACCACTTGTACCACTGCCACCACCCCTCCTGTGCCTGAAAAATTCATGAGGGGCTGGAGAGGATACAGCCCAGACCGTCGGACGCCCTTGGTAAGGCAGGCTGGATAGGTGCAGGCACAGGGAGAAACAGCCAACTGAATCACGTCCATGGACCATTTTATGAGGTAAGCTGTTTAGGGAAAACCCTTAGGCAAAACCCTCTCTCTCTGGGACGCGAAAAAAGACACCCAGGGGAGGATTTCCTCCTAGTTTATTAGTTAGGGGGTGGGTTCTTCATGGAAGAGAAGGAGGGGCTATCCCCACAGAGTAGGACATGGAGAGGGCCAGGGAAAGAAAGATGAATAATAAAAAAAGTAACAATAAGTAATAACAATACATTTGTAGCAGTATGGAGCATTTGTTTTTAGATGGGGTCAGTGACTCCCATTTGAAAGCATGAAAGAATCAGAAGAAAAAGTAAAATAATTCAAAAACACTATTAAAAAATAAGAACGATGATCAATTGAAAAATTTCTTAGAACCGGCCATTCTAAAAGTACTCAATGTTAACTGAAAGGTAAACCACCCCTTTAATTCAGTTTTATGTACAGAATAAAAACACACACAATTAGATGATAGAGGCTTTAGTTGAATCGGTTTAGCTTTCAGTTCGTTAGGCTTATTTTTGAAGTTTTATGCAATACACTTGTTATGTTTCCTTAAGGAGCACATACTCAGAAACCTTTCAACTAATCATAGAATCACAACATGCTTCTGTACATTGCTGCCTTCCCCTTGAGATGAGTTCTAGTTATCTATTAACTATGGATGTTAATAGATAACATCAACACATTATGTTCTCTTTTCATACCAAAATTGATTAAATGCATCCACATTTCCTAACTGGCGTAAATGTTTTCCTAAATGCCTAGCTAGCTTATCTGTGCTCAAATAATACTTTAATGCTTGTCCTTCAGATACTGCGCACATAGTGCTAACGACTTAATTCAATTAGACTTTCTTTAACCTCTCTTCTTTAGAAAATATATTTCAATTGAAGTATTTGTTTTGGTGTGAAAAATAAAAACAATAATCAATGTCATTCTGACTTTATTTTTACACCATATTTGATGTTATTTTATAATGTATCATTTCAGGCCTAACACTTTTCTTCCATTGTCTCCTTACACTTAACTTAGGGTTTGACTGGTATATCATTTTGTGTTTCTCTTTCAATATGTCTTACAGTTTTCCCCAGTGCTTTTTATTCATCCATATTTATATAATTTGGCAAATCTCAATAAGTTTTATTCTGACCTACTCTTCACTTCAAATGTTGCTTTAACAGATACCAAGGCTGAATTCAAGAGGGAACATCTACTTATATAAACTAACTTCACACAAATGGTCCTAAATTCCATTCTCATTTTTCAGTATCTCCCCAGGGCTTTATTTTGCTTTAAGCAGTTTTAGGATTTTTGAGTGTCACATCCTGGGACATATCACAGGTATCTGTTACAGGAATTTCTTTGCATACATTTTCATTTTTTTATTCTCTTAGCTAGTAAATGCTTGGACATTGGATATTTGACATTTCCCCAATTCTAAGGAGCTAATTCACCAAAGGGCGAATTTTCACCTGTGAAGGCTTCACCACACTTTGCAGCCGCAAATTTGCTGCTACTACATTAATTCACTAAAATGCGAAGTTGCATCTCTACAGCAGAACACTGGCGAAGTTTCACTAGTATTAATTCATCAGCATGAGCATTTCATAGCAAACTTTCACTAACGTTCGTTTCTCCCTAGTGAAGCTTTGTTTGTACGCTTAGGTCAATTTGAAAAGGGCGGGTTCATATTGGTTGTATCTATGACTTTATTAGAGATGTTGGTGCAAATGCTTGAAATGGCCAATTATTATTAAAAATGTCAAAGGGAGCCCTAGACATAAGCCTTCCCTAAAACAAATGTGGAATGCCAAATGGTAAAAAAAATGTTAAAATATAAATTTTTAACAGTTACAACTTTTAAAGACAATCCCCCTTCAAAATATGAAAAAACGTCAGCTTTTTAAAAAAAATTATGACTTTTCGGCATACAGGATATGATGTCACTGACATAAGATTGAGGAGGATGTAGCTTCATCTTATCAGTTCACCAGGTCTAAGCTGGCAATGGAAACACTGGTGAAAGAGGTAGACGTTCTGTAAAATTTGCACTTAAGTTGCAGAGCAATGATCGTTTGCCTCAGCAAAAATGTGCCTGGCAAAAAGGCGCAAAAATGCACTAGTGATGGTCACTTTCAATAGTGAATTGTCCTCTATAACACTTAGGAGCACATTTACTAAGGGTCGAATTTCGAAGTGCTAAAACTTCGAAATTCGACCATCGAATTGAAAAATTCGATAGTCAACTTTTTTTTTTGTTTGAATTAAGCTGTTTTTGATCGAATTAAAATCGTTCGATTGATCGCACAAATTTAATTGATCGACCAAATGATTTTCAAAGAAAAAATGTTGACTTCTAAAAACTATATGTTCTAGGAGGTCCCCATAGGCTAACATAGCAATTCGGCAGGTTTAAGGTGGCGATGTGTCAAATTTGAAGTTTTTTTTAAAGAGACAGTACTTCAATTTTCGAATGGTCGAATATTCAATTCAAATCAAATTTTGGCCTATTCGATAGTCGAAGTACCCACAAATTTCTTCTAAATTTGAAGTTTTTGAATTTGAAAATTCACTTCAAATTCACTTCGACCCTTAGTAAATGTGCCCCTTAGTAAATTGGGGATTTCTGGCAAATTGTAGCTAGCGACTGCCAATTTGCCTTTTAGTAAATCTACCCCTAAGACTCTACAATTTGTGAACAAAAAACTAATTATCATAGACACTTTGGAAATGACTTCTACATTATAAAATGCAACAACAGACATACATTTAATATTACTGATTTGACTTTATGTTCAGTTCACCTTTCCCTACTTCACTGTTAGTCTGTCCAGTAAGTGCGCCAGCTATTCCCCTAACAGCATTTGATGACAAAGGTACTTTATGATTTACTGAAAAGGAGAATATTTTGAAGGAAATGATATGGCTACGTAGCAGTTTGATCTTCCTTGGATTACTTGCCGACAAAATAAGCAGCATGTTCTGTTCTTCTGGCACATAAAAAACAGTCATGCTGTAACACTTAAAGTACCAAATGCCAAAAGAAAATCTACTATATCTACTGCATCTTATGGAAAAAAAACTAGAAAGCAAATAAAAATACAATATCGATTAAGATGCATTGTCAAAAAAGATTAAGCACTTAAATCTTTCAGTCTCAGAACCTCCAGGCTACTAAAATATCTTCTTCAGTGAATTTCATTATTCACTTCAATCACATCCATAGACGTCCATTAATTGTTCTAGAAAATCACAATATTGTATTCATCTTTGTGTAAATGATGCTGCATGAGAGACTGAAACTGAGTGAAACATGAAAGCTTGTTTTGTTAGGACCCCTGCTGCCTGCAAAGAGATCAAAGCTCAGGAGGAGGCTGGAAAACAGCCGAATGCACTGCACAAAAACATGGCCTGTGGCAGCTGCTCTGGGCACACTCTCATAACACATGTGCACCTCTCTGACGCAACCCTTCCAGCTGAATCATGGGAGCAGGTTACCTCTCTCTTCCCTTCATTATTTCAACCGCAGTCACTGAGGTGATATGGGTTCCATCTATCACAATGCACAAATTCACAGTGCACAGATTCAGCATAGACCCAATTAAAGCTTTTCCTTTCATTTGTGGAGATAATTAGACTTTCATCGCACCAGGAAGCTACTGAAAGATCTATTTCTTTCTTCAATAAAAGCTACATCAAACAAAACAGATTTTAATCGCCTTTTCTTTGGGGCATGAGTCAATAGCGAAAGATGTTATGGCTAACAAAAATATGTATGCACAGAAAAATGTAAGCAGTGTTCTTTCATTAACATCACATTTGCAAACACAAAATTCTCTCATTGAAACAACATTTTTTTTTATCTATAAATGATCATTCATAAAGCAATCGATTTGAGGAGCTCATCTGTATTGCAGTAACACCAGCACCTGCCTGCTTGTCTCTTAAGTAAATTCAGCTGGTAAAGCAACATGTGGAGACAATACAAATGCAACTGTGGATTTGCAACGGATTTGTAAGTATTGACTGCACAGGAAGGACCACCTTTTACTAAACAAAATGCTCGGATATCAGGATAGATAGATAGATAGATAGATAGATAGATAGATAGATAGATAGATAGATAGATAGATAGATAGATAGATAGATAGATAGATAGATAGATAGAATCACCAAACTTTTGAGAAAGGCCTCTGATGGGGCCGAAACATTAGTCGTAAGTTGTTCTATCAATAAATATTTTATTTGAGTTATATCATTGACTATAACTATATGTTATACTACAGTGCTTAAGTTACGACTTTTTCTTGATTTTGTTGTATTTTGTGTTTAGAAAAGTGAGCCCAGTAAATGTAATACAGGGGTGTCCAAACTTTTTGTAACGAGGGCCAGATTTGGTGAGGTGAAAATGTGTGGGGGCCGACCATTTAGCCTGACATTCTTTGAACCATTAACACCATTTAACTCATTTAAACAAGGAATCACGTAGCCATAGCGGTAATATTTGGGCCCATTAGTGAAATGATCTGCCACTTGGTCTATACTGCTGCCTGTGTGCTGAAGGTGTTAGCAATAGACACGTAACGGCACGTAGCAACACACCGCTCTCGCATTCTTCTTTACGGCTGAAGATGCAATAGACACACTGACGTGCCAGTACAGTAAACTAAAGACGTATGCGAGAGCTGCACGTCACTATGTGCCAGTATGTGTCTATTGTTAACACCTTCAGCACACAGGCAGCAGTATAGACAAAGTGGCAGATCATTTCACTAATGTGCCCAAATATTACTGCTACATCTACACGATTCCTAATCGCATTATTATTAATTTCATGATGGAGGCTGAGGGCAAGTGTAAATTTGATAAAGGGCCACAGTTGGCACTTTGGACATATCTGGCATAATATCTTCATTAAATTTCACTGAAATCAAATTTCACTGAAAAAACTATTAGTTTGTGTTTAAGCAAGTATAACAAAAAGAGTAAGTAGTGATATGAAGGCTGAAATAAAGATTATTGCATGTTGCTTGGTAATTTTTCTCTAATACTGAATATTTTTTTAATATTGCATTTCATGTGCAAAGCTTAAGGGAACATTACATAAAAGTTACAAATAATCAATGATCACAACAGTCATTTTGAATTTCTGCAATTCTCCCCTTATTTAAGAAAAATATTGAATGGAATAATCACAAACGATTGCTGAGATCAATTGTGGTAATTGCCCCAATATTCCATGCATTTGTAAGCCATTTGACAGTCAGGAGACATTTCAATTTTCAAGCTGTTGAGAAAGAACCCTCCTCCACAATTATTTCCTTCCCATTGATTCCTATTGTATCTCCACAGAGATTATCATTTTTGCCTTTGTTGTATCATAAATCATGTACATTGTGAAATTATAAATGCAAATGCTTGAATTCTATGTATATATTGACCAACAAAGCTTTAAAAAATAAAAGTGAACCACAATTACTTTGCATTTACCTGTAGAATAAAAAAATGTGCCCCTTAGAGTCTTAAGAACCAGATATAGGTACATGAACTACTAATAGTTTGTCAAGTTGAGTGCAGATATTATTTTTCATGTATAGACTTAAAGAAATCTGCATTTTCCCAATTACCATTCTGTGAGTATGCTTACAAAGGCAAGAGGCTCATTTATCAACACTGGGCAAATTTGACCATGGGCAGTTACCTATAGCAACCAATCAGTGATTAGCTTTTTGAAGCCAGCTGCCAGTAGAACAATGAATGCAGCAATTTGATTGGTTGCCATGGGTTACTGCCCATGGGCAAATTTGCCCAGTGTTGATAAATGACCCCCATGTGTCTCTATGAGACTGAAATTATGTTTTACTCTACACAATATAGCAGAATCACTGTGGCCTGTATAATGCGATGTGCATATACAAGCTCAGAAGTGGGTGAAATTATTTACAGCATATAGAAAATAACAGATACAAATGTAAAAAAAAAAAATCATAGTCATTCAAGTCAGCATCTTTCGGATCTGTAAAATTGATTATTGCAGCACTTTCAACTAGCACATGAGATAAGCTGCATCTTACTTATTGAGATCCAGGTAATACTTTTCAGAAAATTGTTTCTTTTCCTGGAAGATCTCTTTCATTATCGTTAGGATCAACCTATGCTTTGAATGAAAACATGAGACAGAATATTGTTCAGTTGATAGGATTTGGGAGGTATATCACATGCTGAAGAGAGAAAGCACAGTAGAACACAGTACCTCTTGCTCCATACCTTCTGTTTCATACATAGTCTAGACTGCTACTTACTGTACTACAATGTTAAAAGTACTATCGTTGCCTTTTACTGGTTCTGAACTCTGTAAAAGTAAACAATTAATATAAGGGAAGAGGTCAGATTCAGAGGTTCATTTATTTAGCAATTTTGATTAGGATAGTGGTACCTGTCTGATTTTGGAAAGTCATTTTGGATATAAACTTTAGCAAGATATACGTGAAAAAAAGTGTGGATATACTATAAATTATAGTACCAGTAGATATTTTATACAACAAATGTGAAATAAGATGAACTGATGTTGTATAAAGACCAGCCTGTATACCGAGGTTGCCTCTATTATTTATTCTATTCAAAACCATATATCATGTATTTAATTTCAAATAGTTTTTATTGACTTTGGAATAAAGGTACATATAAATACAAGCATATGGGTGCTGGAAACATACATAGATCTTGTACATATTAAGCTTGAAAGTGTACAGCTCTAAAACATCAGAAATTTCCGAAAGAAAGAAAGAAAGAAAGAAAGAAAGAAAGAAAGAAAGAAAGAAAGAAAGAAAGAAAGAAAGAAAGAAAGAAAGAAAGAAAGAAAGAAAGAAAGAAAGAGTGAGTTACAGGTACCCATCTAAATAGGTAAGATACATATACAAAAAACCAAGTAATGCTAAACCATAAAAACTGTGGATATACACCTAGACCAGAAGCAGTAATTATTAAAATACGGAAGAGCCTTTTGAATAAGCACTGTCAGTCCAAGGAAGCCATTTGCCATAATATTTATGTAAAGAATGCTTGTTTTGTGCAATATAATATTCCAGTTTACACGTTCCGTTCATTAGGTTAAGAAATTCTTTGTTGTCCGGCGCTTGTAGCGCTTTCCATTTCCGTGCAATAACCAGTCTAGCTGTTGTTAAAATACGTGTAATCAGGATCTTCTTCTTCCACGGGATATAGTCCATATCCAAATTGAGCAAAGCCATTCGTGGTGAAGGTGTGATAGGCAAATCCAGGACTTTCAGAAGAATATCAAATACAAATTGCCAGAAGCTATTAATTATTGGGCAATCCCACCAGATATGAACAAAAGAACCTATGTTTCCACATTGTCTCCAACAGGCATTTGATGAGGTATTAGGGTACATTGCGTAAGTTTAGTGGGAACCATATGCCATCTGTATATTACTTTAATACTGGTTCATATATCATGTATTTAAAATGGCAATGCTCATTTGGCGACAACTTTAAACACCAGTGGAAGATGCATTACTATTAAGAACTGGATCGCCTTTTTTTCGTAACTTATGTTTTATTTGCAATTTTTTCAGTAAATAAAGCACTTAGTGGTACATACAAACATCAAAGTAATGCAGATGTCACAGGGTAGTGCAAAACAACATAAAGAAAAAGAAAATAAAAAGGAGCTCCAATAGGAGCAAAAGACATTGTAGTGCAACAGGCATTTGCATAGGTTAAATGGAAGGCAGGCATAATATCGGGCTATGATAAACTACATACATATTGGGGAACAAAAAGAGCAATGAGGAGGTGGGCTCAGGCGTGGAGATAGAGCCAGTTATATGACCAAAGGGACATGGGCATCATGGCGTAATGTGGGAAGGACTGCACAAGGGTCTCAATGGTTGCTAAGAGGCCAAACCCCTAAGTTCCCACAACAACCAGACCTTGAGGTAGTAATCCATCCTGTTTTGCATATAGGCAATGTTTGACTCAAATATTCTGTTGCTGTTAACTCTCAGGATGATTTCGGGCTCAGTTGGCGGTGTTGGGTCCTTCCATCTGGAGGCAATTGCTAGGTGAGTAGCCGTTAAGATCTGATTCACTAGAGCCTGATAGAGATGGCGCGAACTGTTCGCCGGCGAACTTGTTCGCGCGAACATCGGGTGTTCGCGCGAACATCGGGTGTTCGCGCTCGCCGGAAGTTCGCGAACGTCGCGCGACGTTCGCCATTGTTGGCGCTTTTTTTTGCCCTCTCACCCCAGACCAGCAGGTACATGGCAGCCAATCAGGAAGCTCTCCCCTGGACCACTCCCCTTCCCTATAAAAACCGAAGCCCTGCAGCGTTTTTTCACTCTGCCTGTGTGTGCTGAAGAGATAGTGTAGGGAGAGAGCTGCTGCCTGTTAGTGATTTCAGGGACAGTTGAAAGTTTGCTGGCTAGTAATCGTTTTGATACTGCTCTGTTATTGGAGGGACAGAAGTCTGCAGGGGTTTGAGGGACATTTAAGCTTAGGTAGCTTTGCTGGCTAGTAATCTACCTTCTACTGCAGTGCTCTGTATGTAGCTGCAGTGGGCAGCTGTCCTGCTTCTGATCTCATCTGCTGACTGCTGCAATAACAGTAGTCCTTGTAAGGACTGCTTTTATTTATTTTTTTGTTCCAATACAGAGCAGTATCAAGCAGATTACTAGCCAGCAAACTTACTATCATCTGTCCCTGAAATCACTAACAGCTCTCCCCCTACACTATCTCTTCCAAGCACACACAGGCAGATTTTTCAGATACATTTTTGCCCTTGATCCCCCTCTGGCATGCCACTGTCCAGGTCGTTGCACCCTTTAAACAACTTTAAAATCATTTTTCTGGCCAGAAATGTCTTTTTTAGATGTTAAAGTTCGCCTTCCCATTGAAGTCTATGGGGTTCGCGAACCGTTCGCGAACCGCTCGCATTTTTGCGCAAGTTCGCGAATATGTTCGCGAACTTTTTTTCCGACGTTCGCTACATCCCTAGAGCCTGACCACTTCTATGTAATTTGGGGATGGGTTTACCAAGCAAGAGAACAATCGGATCCAATGGGACAGGACGGGCTATTATCCGGCTAATGAGATCCGCTACCTCTTTGGATTGCCTTTTTTCTAACGTACATCTCCTTTATAACAGATCATTTATCCTGTTCACAGCAAGATGAATAAAATGAACTGATGTTGTATAAAGACCAGCCTGTATACCGAGGTTGCCGCCATTATTGATTCTATTCAAAACCATATATCATGTATTTAAAATGGCAATGCTCATTTGCAGAAAAATTTAAACCCTAGTGGAAGATGCACTACTATTAAGCACAGGATTGCCTTTTTTCTAAATAAAAATAAAGAATCTCTCCTTTCCAGCTCTCTGTTTCTATAAGCATCATCATGCCATTGAGATATGTGACCTCAAGCCATCAGATTTGTCTGCAAAATAATAAACATAGCTGCACAATATTATATGCGCTAGATGTGGATTTACTTTTTATTAATGTAATAAATATACTGGGTAAACTAAAAAAAAGTTTGCACCAGTTCTTGTTCCCCATGTTAGCTAAGCCTGTAATTCCAGAAAGCCACATTCAATTTCATTCTGTTTTAAGGATGTACTAAGTAAAACATGGATTCAATTAAACATAATGTAGCCCACTATGTTTTTTCATGCTTTCAGAATATCCAACCAATTTGGCAAATTCATAGATTAGATGGGGAGCCAGCAATTTTAGAAATGGACACCAAAGGGTACACATGATGTTCTTTAGAAGACTTCCTTTGTGGTTCAAACTTTGTGATATTTAAACATATGTGTACATATTTGGCTTTCTTTATATGGTCAGTAAAAATAAATAGAGAATGAGAAGCTACTCCTTCTTCACACACAACATTAAAGTAAATTTAAATGATCAAATTCAGATTTTTTTTACATTTGCCATTTGCTAGTTTCTGACCTCAATATCTTTTTCAAATTTATGGACAACTATTTGACACATCTTTCTTCTCTCTCTCTCTCCATTCCCAAAAGTCTAGTTCTAAAATGATCATACTCATCTAGTTCTCATGTACAGATGCAGCCACTTTGGTTTGTCTGTTTGACACAGAATAACTAAACACAGATATCCCATTTATCTCATTTAACACAGAAAACTGCGTCACAACATCCCATCTAATTAAAGCATTCACCATTGTGAACAATGGAGCTTTGGTATGCTAATGAAAAGGTTAAATGCATTAAATGAGTTAAGATGACTTAAGATAACACAGTTTCTTCAATTACCCCTGAGTCATGACGCATTTAACTCACAAATCCAAGTGGCTTCATCTGTAGCTGGGCTTTCTAAATGAAGACTTGCAGATAAATTACTGCTCTCCCTTATAAATGCATACCCAGCTTTCTGACCCTATAAAGAGGCCCAGTCCTCATCTCTTTAGATAAAGCTGAAAATACTGTATATGCTTTCCTTCTATAAGTCTAAGGGGTCCGTTTACTAAAGTGTGGTAAATCTGACTTTAAGTTTCCGCATGTTATCGTTGAGAATATTTTTACGCCAGAATATTCACAGCGACTAAGTTTACTAAACAGCGATACGCTCAGAAGTCATTGCGATCACTTGCGGTAACTACGTTAAGGAACCAGCTTAAGTAAGAGGTAATTTTAGCGAGGTGCGAATTTTCTGGCGAAAAATTAAGTTTTTTCGAATATTTATGCTATAAAATAGTCTTGTTTTATGGCGGTTATTATGGCAATTTTTACTGTGACAAACATGTCTGCATCATATAAACCCTTCTGCCAATAGAATCATAGGAACAAGAATTGATACCAGTCAATCTCTTTGCTTCATAGAAATGCACAGTTTAATGTAGCCAATCACAAAGAAACCAAAAAAGCGTAGAGACTGACGAATCATTGGACTGTGATGCTCGCTGCCAATAATACACCTCTGAGCTGAAACTGCTGCTGTTGCACCAGATAGAAGCAGAAGCCAAAATATCCTGTCAGCAATAGCTACAGATCTGTCTCCTATCAGCAAAGAATGATGGGTGAAAAAAAACAGTATTATGGGATATTTCCTGCCCCTTGAGAATTTTCTGGCGAAAAAAATACTTTTACGCCACTACATAGGTGGCGGTAAAAGTTTGCGAATATTCTGGCGTTAATTTTGTCTTTAGCACATTTCGCTGTTTAGTAAACCATGCGTTAATGTGTACGTAGCGTTATTTTCAGCGAATGCGATAACTGGCGATTGTGGCAAACAATTATTCTTGCGCAAGAAAATTCGCAAATTTATATTTACCGCAGGTTAGTAAACTGGCAATAACATATATGGCGAAAATTCTGTCTATATATTGTGCGAATATTTTTAACGCACTTTAGTAAACGGACCCCTAAATTTACTCCTCTACCAGTCAGGAAACTCCACTGGAGGACTTACAACAGGCATTAACATACATGTAGGAGTTAATGCTAGTATAGCCCATAATGAGTTGTACCACATGATCCACTCAGTCCTGCCATTAGTATGGAGATGGCTTGCAAAGTATTACAAACAAATGTTATGCCATGATAAACAAACAAAAGGGTGTGCTCCCATTGTGTAAAATTGTCAGCACCTTTATTCTGCTAAAACTATATTGCCTTTACAATGTAGCAGAGAATAATCGCTCATCACAAAAGTACATTCAACGTGGACTGTGACCGACTTTCTCAAGAGTATGGCTATACCATGATAAGCCTTAATGCCATTTTTCTTTAGCAAATATTTTTTCAAGGTATTTTTTTTATTTTATTTTTTATTTTAAGTATGTGCACTGCAGTTTTTTGGAATGCATGGCAAACCTATAATTACAATACATGCTGGAAAATAATTTAATCATTTGGGAAAATAAAAGGAAACAAGTGTTTGCGTATATGTGTTACACACCCCTAAATAAGTGAAACATTAATCTACCAGAGAAAGGTGTTTTTATGTATAAAAAGTGATTTCATATTAGATTTATTATTGCGTTATTTGTCTTTGTACATAATGCATCACTATATAGTATGCACACTTCTTCCCATTTATTTGCCAGTTAATTTAAATAGGCTAAGTAATTTAAATAGGCTAAGGGTTCAAAGTTCTCATACTGATGAAAGGATCGCTTATCTTAATAAATCTTCTTTTGTAGTTTTTGCATAACAAGTCATTATTCCCTAGTGGTCTACACTGACTACAATTTTAAAGAAGACATGTTATTCATATGTTTATGCCACATATTTAAAATGCCTATTGCTTTAATTTCTGTTGGATCTGGGTTTGAACACAAGCCAATTCAAGCTAAAGATGAGATATATGAGAATGAATAATAACAATATTCACATATCATAACTGCATCCTACAGGACAGAGAGTGGTACTGTTGTTGTTATTAGTCCACACACAAATGCTTCATATCAGTCCCATCACTCAAATTCACACACTTGAATTAGTTTTAAATTTTTGTGTGTGTATATTTATTATTTTTGTGTTTGTCCACTCAATGTTGTGCTGGAATCATTTCAGTGTTGAAAAAGAAAAAACTACACTAAATGGGTTGGAAGCATTTTTCCAGTATGTAACTATCATTACTGCTCAATAAAGTTTTCCAGAAAATTTGAATCTGTCCCTTTTCTCCCTAAATGTAATACACACCTATGTAAAAGGCAACACACACATGATAGTGCTCTGCCAATCATGGCTGGGCATCATCTCTCCATAGGTAAGAATTGAATTTGACTGCTAAAAGCACATCTCATTTTTGATGAAAACAGAAAATGTTCCTTGACAGTAAGGACAGTTTTCAGAAATTAAGAAGATATTGAACTGCTGGGAATCCTTAGAATCAGTTTTATATTTTTCAGTGCCAACCTTCAAAGCACCACCACCAAGCAATAAAGCAACAGACAAACCACATCAAATGGAAAACTATACAAAATGTGTGAAATGTTGGAGTTCCCGATGGCTGTGCAAATATTATAGGGTATACAAGGCACATAAGTATATGATAAATTCACAAAAGCACTATATTTAAACTATGTTTTTATTTTGTTTTTTTCAAGGTAAAATTTTCATATATATAATATGAATAATCAAAAATATGGAAAGAAATAAGACTTACAGTAAAAATACCCTATGCTAAAATATTATACTTTTTATTATACATTTTAATACAGATATAGAACCTGTTATCCACACTGCTTGGGACTTGGGGTTTTCCAGATAAGATGGCTTTCTGTAATTTGTGTACATTAAGGGGGTTATTTACTAAACTCTGGTCTGGCTTTTTGGGGCAAATATCAAATTTTTCAAGATTTATTAAATCCCGATGCTGCAAAAAGTCAAAATCCTAACATCCACCATCTCAGATCTGCCAAGGCTGTACATACTGTAAGTCAATTGGAGAGGTCCCTATCCTATTTGGACATTTCTGTGGTCTACGCTGGAATTAGCCCAAAACTCAGACTATCAAGCGATTCTGGAAAAAACAATGAACAAATCGTACGATTCGGGTTTTCAGATTTTTTCGAGTTTTCCCCGATCAAATCAAGCTTTTTTTATTAATAAATTAGGTCAAATTGTTGATTCTAGCTTGGTCTGACTTTTTTATATTAAAAAATCCGAAAAATTTGGATTTTGATAATTAACCCCCCAAATATACTAAAAAAAAAATCTAAACAATAATTAAGCCTAACAGGATTGTTTTGCCTCCATTAAAGATGAATTATATCTCAGTCGGAATCAAGTACAAGGTAATGTTTTATTATTACAGTGAAAAAGGAAATCATCTTTAAAAATAATAATTATTTGCTTATAATAAAGTCTATGGGATGACCTTTCTGTTATTTAAAACTTTTTGGATAATGGGTTTCTGGATAACAGATCCTATACATTTATAAATTGAAAGCAAAAACTATCTACTCATAAAGGTGTATATATTTATATTACATAATATGTGTATGTGTATAATATGTGTATACTTCTGTTTTTATCATGTTAGTAGGAAAATGTATTTTTATACAAATGTTTGTTGATGTACTATATCATTTTGTTAATACAGTCGCCAATAATTATTTTTCAAGTGTTTTCCAAAAAGCTTACCTAAACTGATCATTTTATAAACTGGTCCATCCAAAATCATTTTATGATTACCTTGAGGAGGGTGCTTAATCATTCCAAGGATGAGTTATACAACAAAATATGCCTTGATATCAGAAAGCTTTATGGGACACTAACCTAAACTGTTAATGTACTGCACATTACTGCAAAGAAAAACAACATAAATATGTAACATTACTTATGACAAACAATACGATTAGTCTTTGTTATGCATTTTATAGCGCCTTTAGCAGTAGACAAGGTCTTAAGGTGGTATGCAGTGTATAAATATTTATTTAACAATACCAAAAACATAATATATATCTTAAACAGTCAGTATAATAATAAGTACTCTATGTTATATAGTTTATACATATTTCCAAGCCAAATTATATAGTTTATTAAATCCCCTTTGGGCATCAGTGGTCTTTATAATAATGCTTATACCTGGACCTGTAAATGGCAAGGGGCTAACTAAAAATACTGTCACCTGTAATTCATATCAATTGCACATGCAATTTACTTATTTCTAATCTAAGGGTTAATCTGAGTAAGAGTAATTTTTTTCTGTACCTGGTACAGTACTTTGTAGACTTTTTCAATTTGATACAAACAAGTTCCTGTGAAATTACATCTGAAAATAACAGTTTTTCCCTTTCAAAATGTACAACAAATAATCATTTACAAGTAATGTGTTACTGTCTATTAGTCTCTGAATAAAGAAGTGTGATGTTAAATCAAATGTTCCTTAAAGAGTGTCATTGCTATTAATTAATTAGCCCTTCTCTGAAATTTTAACAGGCATTATAATGAATGTATTATATTTGCTGTTTACATGAACATATTGCACTCTTCTCAGCATCCATGTTGGGAAAGTGCAAATAAATTGTCAGGTTTTATTAATTCCTTAACTATTAACAAGTAACTTATTATAGAACAAGTAGTTCTAATTAGAGTATAAGGTGAACAAAATTATTAATGTTGCATTGGCAGTATTTCTTTGTAATCTATAGGACAAAATGTAGATTATTCCCTGACAAATTATTACTGTCCTCTTCTTTATCAATTAACAACAGTGTCCTTTTAATACCATGAATAGAGCCCATTTTTTTAACAAATCTTGCTTTATAACTGAATGAGCTTTATCTGTTCTGAAAGATAAACTGGTTCTTCTGGACTGCAAACGGTGCATGAACATCACCAAACATATCATGCACCCTAATAAATAGTTGCTTTCTTAGAATTCTTACCAGAAATCTCTATGGAGGGGGGGAGATTCACAAAAATGGTGGTAAATGAAAATGTTGTAAGAACAGACCATTTTTCCAACATTTTCCACCTACTGACAAGTTTACACCTCTACTGACAAGTTTCAAAAATGTCATTAAAAAGTAGGCTTTTTGTTTTTTGGCAAATTGTCATAACGAAAATGGCAGGGGAAATGCCAAGTTGTGATGAGTGAAATGTTTTGCCAAGTTTTGCTGCAAAAGTGATGGTCATAGACTCCAATGGGTGAGAAAAAAATAAATTCTGCGCTGCCTTGAGTGTCAAAAAAAAATTGTCATCTATAGACTTTAATACATTTTGGTGAATTTTCACCGTTTTGCAAGTTTTCGTCAAATTGGGTCAGATTCACCCATCGTTATCGATAGGACTTATAGGGATGGTTCACCTTTTAGTTAACTTTTAGTATGTTATAGAATGGCTAATTCTAAGCAACTTTTCAATGTGTCTTCATTTTTTATTTTTTTTATAGTTTTTGAATTATTTGCCTTCTTCTGACTCTTTCCAGCTTACGAATAGGGGTCACTGACCCCCATCTAAAAAAATGCTTTGTAAGGCTACAAATCTATCAAATCTATCTATATCTATCTATATAGACTCCTCTCCTATTCATATTTCAGTTTATTTTGCGAATCAATGTCTGGCTGCTAAGGTAATTTGGACCCTGGCAACCAGTTAGATTCCAAAACAGCAAACTGGAGAGCTGTTGAATTAAAATATAAATAACTCAAAAAGGATAAATAATGAAAAATAAAAACTTATTGCAAATTGTTTCACAATATAGCTCTCTACACCATGCTAAAAATGAATTTAAAGGTAAACAATAGTGATGGGCGAATTTGTCCCATTTTGCCAAAAAATTTGTGAATTTCCTGCAAAATTCGTGGAATTTTGAAAAATTCATGAAACACGAATTTTGTTGATGAGCGTCTTGATGCCGACGTTTTAGTCAATGGGCGTCCGGATAGTGTTGATGAGCGACGGTTTTGATGCAAGCAATTTTTCCGGCGCCCGTCCAAAAAATTTTTGGTGCTGGCAAATTTTTGTGGCAGTTTCTCAAATTTATTCGCTGGTGGCGAAACACGGAAAACGGAATTTATTCGCCCGTCACTAGTGAACAACCCCTTTGAATCTGTATAGAGATTTTATTTTTGGTGCACAAATGACATTTTTACTGCTCAATAATGACAGTTGTTTACCATGTATCTGAAAATTCATAAAACTATAAGATACCTGTGTTGTCTTGTGGTACCTGCTATAATGTTAGCATTCTGGGGAATAAAGTGCTGTACAGTGTTAAAAATTAGTAGTTCTTTTATGCATTATAGGTGGCATTCTATCTATCCTAACTGAGAATTCAAAGAATTGGTCAAAGATTTTATTCTGACTGAATATAATGCTGCATCATTTTGAGCAATTACAATAATTATGATGATTTGCAAGGCAAAATAATGAATCCTTTCACAGTTTTAATATATGCACTTTTATTAAAACTGAATATATTTGGTAACAGAAAAAAACTACTAAATGGCTAATTAGAATTGCATAAACAATAAGACATTTAAGAAAAAAAGAGGAAGTTCCCATATTTTCCTCATCGTTTACTATTAGCATGTTATACATAAACCCATTCTAAGACACTTTCCATTGAGCCCTCTCCTATTCAGCTTCTATTTTGATTTTAAATCTGCTCCCTGTATGTTAAGGATTATTCCTTCGATCGAACGATTAAATCCTTCAAATCGATTAAATCGATTCGATTAAATCCTTCGAATCGGACGATTAAATCCTTCGAATCGATTAAATCCTTTGAATCTAATCCTTTAGATGCTGAACTAGGGGCTCAAAGTTTTTTTTTAAAGAGACAGTACTTCGACTATCGAATTGTTGAATAGTCAAATGATTTTTAGTTCGAATCCTTCGATTCGAAGTCGTAGTCGAAGTAGCCCATTCGATGGTCGAAGTAGCCCAAAAAAAACTTTGAAATTCGAAGTTTTTTACCTTCGAATCCTTCACTCGAAGTTAGTGAATCGGCCCCTTCATCTACTTAGGCTACTTGGCCACAAGAAGATTTCTGCTATTTAATGACAATATTCTCAGATCTCCTTTTAAATTAAGACAGTATGTATGTTAATTCAAGTGTTTCTTTTGTACTTAAAGGAGTACTAAACCCCCGTTAAGAGACACCCAATTCCCTTACCTCCATTGGCCTCCCTACCTGATTTTTTCCTCCATTGCCCTTACTTTAAAAAAGTGCCCCATGCATTAACATTGACATATTCATGCAGGGTAGAGCAGCGGAGTTCTTGGGCACCATATTTAGTATCTTTGGATTCCATGTGTAAGTAAGTGCCAACACTGAAATTTTCTTTGGAAAGCTCAAAAGATTGCCGAAGAAAACAAGAGGATCCGAAGATACTGAAAATGGCACCAATGAGCTCTGCATGCGCTTTTCTGCATGAATATGTCAACGTTAATGCCAGGGACACTTTGTTCAAGAAAGTCACTTTGGAGGGAGAAAGCAGGGAGGGAGACAAATGGATGGAAAATGATGGGGGTTTCCGCTTAATGGGGGTTTAGTTCTCCTTTATTCCAAGATCAATGCTCTGCCTCCAGTATTTCAACCAGTAATACGGGTATGGAATCCTTTAACCAGAAACCTATTATCTAGAAAGCTCAAAATTACAATCTCCAATAGACTCCATTATAATCAAAAAAATTTAATATTAAAAAATTATTTCTTTTTTCTCTGTAATAATAAATCAGTACATTGTACTTGATCCAAACTAGATACTAGATATAATTAATCCTTATCGGAAGCAAAAGTAGCTTATTGGATTTGTTTAATGTTTACATGAAAACTTTATGGAAAGATCCATTTTCCGTAAAAACCCCAGGTCCTAAGCATTTTGGATAACAGGTCTAATATCTGTATATTTTTTGAACTCCAATCCAGACAGGAAGATATATAGTCTGGGAAGCGGAAAAAATATTGTAAAAAAAAAAAATACAGTGTTTAAGGATTTTAATTAATTGATAGATTTTTTTCAGTAAAATACATAATTCTAATAATATATAATAAAATATGGGGGCAATTCAAAATATCCATGTAATCTTAATACTGTAATATCTACATATACTAAATTATCTTCAAAACAAAAAAATATATACTGTAGGCATGGTGCTTATATATATATATATATATATATATATATATATATATATATATATATATATATATATATATATATATCTGTTTACAAAATATTGCCTTTTATTTCCCTTTCCCTTGCCTCAAATGAAGAAAAAATATTTATTTCTCCCAGTATGGAAAAACTGTAACATACACTTTTGTACATATACAGTATTCCATGGTATTGGAAGAGTAATACCTGATTCTCACTTGGCCAATGTTTAGAACAGCACTGAATCCTGTACAGCAACTAATTAAACACTTACTATAAGGTTAGGTTTTTCATTAAATCAATGGGCCCCAGGTGGCATTTGCAAAATTCTTATTACTATGCAGTAAATTTAAATTTAATTTGAATTAAGGACTGATTTCACTCCATCTGCATAAGGTAAATGTTGAATGTTAGACGAGCGACAATTGCATAAGCTGTACAAATTAAAATGAACTAGAAATGATAACGATAATGTAATGTATCTTAGAGTGTTACAATTCGACAGCAACAGCAACAACTACCAATCATCCAACATTATCAGAATTAAAATTGTCAGTGTAATTTACTAATGCAGGTATTACTATTGACATATTTAAATTGTATATATCTTTGTTAAAATAGGTAGTATTAAAATAATCTGATATTAAACAGTACAGTAACAAGTAAGGAAGGCATGCAGAGGTGTGTGTATGTCTGTTTATTTTTATCAGAACCACAGTCCAATTATCTAACTGATATAAGGGTTGATTTAAGACCGCAACTGCAGTTGTGTTACTTGCATCCAAATGTGCTTCTTGTGCTTCCATGTATTTCATTGTATTTCATAAAATTCCTCAAAACATGCGCACACAATGGTGCATAATTTGTAGTATCAGCTGAAAATGTCGTCATTTTTGGGGCCTGCTATGAGGCCCAGTAATATAAAGCGATGCCACTGCATGCAGCACAAGGAGCAAACAACAGCATTAGGGTTGCAGGCAAGCCATATCCTCACCACCTGCCATAGGGCAGCTTGCTACCCCTAAATTGAGAATCTGAATAAAGTGTAAATTAGGGTAGAAGGATGGGCGCTTGTAACCTTAAAACATGAGGTATGGAAGACTTGAACAGTTGAAGTTTATTGCTGTGATACCTTCATAACAGGTACAGCAGCACAACCTTTTCACCTCACATCTCCCTAGCAATCACTGCCAGAATGGCCACCCTATTTCCTTTTCCTGTTTTCTTTTATTCACTTTTCAGTACCAACAAGTTTCACAGTTCAACTTAGGAAGCACTGCCACCTAGTGTCCAATCTAATTTGACAGCCCTCCCTACTGTCAGTGAGCTGCAGCCTTGAATGGATGGCTGGAACTTGTTTTTTTTGTCTTAAGGGGGGCCTGGTCATGCTGCACTTAGTTGATTAGCTGGGCTTCTCTGCTGCAGACTGCAGACTGTGGATGGAGTGCGTGGACTCAAATGAGCACCAAGAAAGGTGATGTTTTGCTAATTATTATATTGTAGGGCATTATATACTGTATCATTTGTGTAATTTTATGCTTAAGCTGGGGCTTTACCCAAATAATTATATTTTAATGCATGTTTTAATATTGGGAGCATATCCTTGACTATGCCAGAGCACGGGGGGGGGGGGGGGTATGATTTGCTGTATGTAAAATGGTAAAATCTGTGCAAAAGGTGCATAGGTTTCAGGAGGTGAGATTGCTCTGACTGAAGAAACCACTCACTGAGGAATACTTTTAGAAAAGCTGCAGAAGCATCTTGTACCAGAATATTTCCTATAAGGAGTTGTATTTCAAGTGTAAACTATGGTTTGTACCCTACTAGAGAAGTTCTTTCATGTGCAATATGCACTCAAGTACTATACATAGTAGGTGTTAATAGTAAAAGGTCACAGATTTAGATCATTTTCGAAAAGGATGTCCTACTAGTAGTAACTACTGGGTTTGTTATTGTGAGATCCGATGTGTATACTAAGTTAGATAATAGTGTCTACGGAGAAAATGTAATGGTCTCATTGCTCAAAAGTTAGATCAGGCATTAGGCTGTTATTACAGTAATAAGGTGGTAAAACACCAGTATGCCAACAGACAAAATAATAACTACAAGTAGTTGTTAGAAGGTAGGTTTGCAATGTAACATTGTCGTGTATTTGGCTTATGTGACCTACATACAATTATATAGCCACTTTGCATCTCCATCCAGACCTGTAATTGCCACCACTCAGAAATTATTACCATGGCATTACTTATATATAACTTTAAATGCTAAATGCTGCATTATTTATAAAAACAGTTTATCTGTCCATCTATCCATCTATATTATAATGAGAATATGAGTTTCCACCTTGCATTTTCTTTAAGCATGTCTTAAATATTTCATTATCTTCTCTGAGAATGAATTCATTAAAGCTCCCAGAAGTGATCAAGCAAAATGATGGCTAATGTGGCCACTTGCTGTGTTCCTTTAGTTTGATAACTTTTATTGCACTAAAGCACAGTATGAAATCAGGTTATCCGGTTGTAACTAGCTGGGACAAAAATACAAATGCTGGGAAACTATCGTAGGGGAATAATTCTAGGTATAAATCGTATTCCCTATTATGGGAAACTGAAACTGAAATGAAAACTGAAATGAAAATCATAATGAGACATTAATTAATGGACCATAAAGCTATCAGTTCACCAGAAGTCTGTTTTACAGTACGTTTCAACCAACATAAAGCTACAAGAGACAATCAATTTCAGTTATTTCTCCTCTGTGTGACAGTTCTGGGCCCAAGTTAATTAAATATTCTTCTGAGAACTGTCTTCATCAGATGAAGATGTAGATATACTGGAGCTTTCAGTATCTGTACTCTTTAAAATGCTCAAACAGAGAGAACAGATGTACAGTACTCTAACATGGAAAATCTTAAATTACTGATCACAGCAGATGCATTTAGAACAGTTACAGGACAGCCTTCAGCTGTTACAGAACCTCAACTGGTTCCAAGCAGGCAAGGCAATTCTAATAGTTGTACAATTATTTTAACTATAAAATCTGTAGCATATTGTAGTTATGCATTGCTTTCCTCAACATTCAAGACTAAACCTCAGTAGTTGTATAGTGCTTAGTTATGGGCGAACCTGACCATTGTCACCATCGGCTCCTTAAATCTGGAATAGGTGCTAGGCTCCCTGGTCACGGTTTTGCTTCTGCCTGTAGCAGCAACCTTTGGCCTCGGGAGGAGCCCTCAGCTACTCAGATGCTGCCAGGTCTTAATAAGAGAGGCGCCAAGCAAGGGTTCTGGACAGGCAAAGGGGCACGGTCGTTAGCAAGGTTTTGGATGGAAGGTAACAATTCAGGGAGTAGGCAAAAAGCGTAGTCAGGCAGGCCAGGGTCGGTACAGGCAGAGTTCAAGCAGGGTCAGACAGGGCTGGGTCGGTACAGGCGGAGTTCAAGCAGGGTCATTCAGGCTGGGAATCGGTACAGGCGGAATTCAAAGGATAGTCATTCAGGCAAGGGTCAATACTGGTAGAGTTCAGAATAGTCAAGCAGGCAAGGATTAATATTGGCAGAGTTCAGAATAGTCAGGTAGGCATGGGTCAGAACTGGCAGAGTTCAGTCTAGTCAGGCAAGGGTCAATAACGGGAATCAAGCAAGACAAATCCCACCCAGGATACTAACAAATTAGACCTAACAACAGGCAATGAGTTTGGATTCAAAACCTCTGTAAATACTGTGAATTTTGTGCTTCAAACTCGATGACGTCAAACGCACAGCATGGAAGTGTGTGCTGCATGCACCTTAGCAACTCAGCCGGCAATGAAGGAGGATGCGTGTGGTGGGTGTCCCCATCGGCCCGCTAGACCGACAGGGTGAGTTGTTATGCCCATTTTGCTTTGTCAGAAACAGCTACTGTATAAATTCCACCTTTTGTGCGTGCAACAAGTTTTCAAACTACACAAGATTTCTTTATATTATCTATTAGAGTCCATGGGCATTTTTTCTCAGAGAAATGCAGCAAAATATTTTGCTCATCCCTAAGAGTGCTTTAATCCCTGCATTTTATATGAAAATATTAGTGCTAATCGGAGGTTCAAAATATTATGAAAGAGAGCATCCAAGACTCTATGTTCTAGTCTGTACAGGACCTGAAGTTATGCTTCTCATTATAAACTTAATTGTAAGATGTTTCTGTCATTCTTGTAAGATATTTTGCATGAACAGAAACTTAGAAAACAGCACAGGTCTAAGCAGATTAAAAAAAAAGGGAAAACAGGTTGTGATGTTAATAGAAATTTCTGAAAAAAAGAATGTGGTTATAAAATCAGCAAATAAGAAGGAGAACTTTATGGATTCAGAAAAATATATGAGTTTTAATCCATTAAATAAGATATACAGTATTAACTAAATTGCATTTAAATGGTCTTCTACTAAGTAAGCTGCTATTTAAATATATATAGTATATAGATTTATATCTTCAACAGTATCTTCAGAAAACTTATTTACAAGAATGTGTATAATTATTTAGAGATTGCAGAATGGCTTTAGAGGTTATACAAAAATGTTTGATGGGAAGAGAAATGTTGATGTTACATTCATGTTAAATAGTTCCAACTGGATACATACAGTAAAGCCTCTATTTTACATACAGAACCCTAATTTTAAGTGTTCCCATATGTTATACCATTTTTTGTGGCCCCACCATTATATAATACATTTCCCTGACTTTACACCATCTTTTCTGGTCTCCTGAAAAATGTTCAATGTGGGTTCTACTGTACAGTACATAAAGTAGAGTAACAACTAGTGATAGGCTAATAAATTTGCCTGTCACAAATTCACGGCGAATTTCCACATTTCGCCGCCAGCTAATAAATTCGCATATATTGCTCAAAATTGCTCAATTTTTTTGTGAAAATGTTCAAATTGCTAGATTTTTTTAGAGAAAACTTTCGAATTGCTTGATTTTAGTGAAAACATTTGAATTGGCAAAGGACTGTGCAACATTTGAACCTGTTGCTGTCCCGGCTATTTGTATGAAAACAAAAAATACGGTACACAGGAACACTATAGGAGGGTGTGGGTGTTTTGTATTAATCAGTGCCTGTCTATCCGCTGACTGGCCAAGCAACTCTGTTCTGTAGTGATCTTTATCAAAGATCACTATAGCCCCACCCTTGTCCACCTGCCAGATCACAATTGAGTCATCAGGATCTCATTGCCTTCTATTCAGTTTTAGATACATTGCATAGGATTTAGGCTTAGAGAAGCTTTGCTGGGAAACCTTTCAGCTTGCATAAGGAGACAAATTGAGCAAGTTGCAATGGATACAAGTGTTGAATAAAAGTTATTTTAGAGTGGAATTTAGGGACTATTAGTGATTTTGGCCAGGCATGGATTTGCGACACAATTCCAAACATCGTCAGCTGTAAATTTTTTGCGAGTAAAAATCCGGTGAGAAAAAAATTTCTACAAAAAAAGTAGCCAAGACAAAATTGTCAATGAAACAAAAAAGTCGCCAAGACAAAAAAGTTACCAAAGAAAAACTCCTTTGGGGAAAAAATGCATTTCGAGTGAGAAAAATATTGTCGAACACATATAAATGTTGATGCCTATTGACTTCAGTGTGTTTCACAATTTTTTTCTCAGTTTCACAAATTTTTGGCGAAGATTCTCTCATCACTAGGATCAGTAGTATGTTTAAAGCGATCCTTCAGATTCAGGGTATGGACAAACTTGTATATATATATATAAAACAAACAAGGGAAAGTTGTGCTCACCACTATTTTTTAAAAGCCATTAGGCGGGTGTGCAATGAAGGTGTGACCACAAAATACATATAGTCAAATACAAGTACGAGTCCTAATGGGTTGAGTGCAGAGGACTCTTGTATTTGACTATACAGTATATATATATATATATATATATATATATATATATATATATATAAAGACGTATAATTGGACAACGCACTCCTGGGATTTTTTAGAATTCAAATTTTTATTCCATGTTTATTAATCAACGTTTTGGCTCCTGTCTAGAGCAAAGCCAAAACGTTGATTAATAAACATGGGATAAAAATTTGAATTCTAAAAAATCCCAGGAGTGCGCTGTCCGATTCTACATCTTTATACAATTTTCCTTGGAGCAGCACCCGGGTGATTGAACTTTTACACTGATGGTGTGCAGATCTGGTTTGTTTTGTGTATATATATATATATATATATATATATATATATATATATATATATACACACACAGTACACCATCTATTATATTTATTTTAAATATTTTTACCATGTTCTCAAAGGATATTAGGATGATCAGTGTTTTACTAACTTAAAAAAATCCTTTGCTAAAATAAATGTCTCTTGTGCTAAGAACAGCTTTTGGTTAAAATGCCCCAGGCAGCTGACACATTAATACTGATTGATTAATTTAATAGCATATTCAAGTAGAGATATTGACTTAATTAATGGGTTTCATATGCACAATGCTGTTTACATCTCAGCAAATAACATATAGCTGGCACAAACTATATATAGTATTTGCCAAGTAATGTATACAAGCCTCCGCTGTGTCTAGCTAGAGACCATATAATAATTAAGGTCACCAAGCTCTACTCAGTGGTTTAAGCTTAATAATTAGGCATTTCTAGTCTAATGCTATTCTGAAGAGACTTTTAAGTTTTTTTTTTTTCAAATTATGCTCAGTGATATAAAGAGAGCACAGATGTTCATTGAAGAAAGTTGCAGTTACCTAAATTAAAGAGACAACTATATCCTTACTCTAACCACAGGATATTTAAAAAAATGTATGAAACCATACAGTTCGATGACAAGGGGACTCCTCAAATGACAAATTGGGTTTCTTGACATTTCACAAAATATGCAAAAATTGAGGGAAGTGTGGGTGGGATGTTTCTATCTGTTCAGAAGATGAGGAAGTGAACTGCTTCTTCCCCAGACATCACATGCTTTTATTTCTCTACCCCCAGCTCAGCTTTCCCCTGTCTTAAAAGAATAGTTCAGTGTAAAAAAAAAAAACTGGATAGGTTTTGCTTAGTGATGAGGGAATTTCTCTCGATTTGCCACAAAATTAGTGAATTACCCACTAAATTCGGGAAACAGACAAAAAATTTGTAAAACAGGAATTTCAACGCCGGCAAAGTTGTCTCTGGTGTCGGAATTGTCGTCGCTGTTCAAAAAAACGTTGGCACCAGAGTCTGAACCATCACCAGCGTCAAAAAAAAAATTTTGCTGCAAATTCGCAAACTTATATGCCGGCAGCAAAATGTGGAACTTTGCTGCAAATTCGCGCCTGTCGAATAAATTTGCCAATCCCTAGTTGTGCTAAATAAAAAATATTTCTAATATAGTCAGTTAGCCAAAAATGTAATCTTTAAAGGCTGGAGTGACTGTATGTCTAACATAATAGAATGGAATACTACTGAGTTAGTCAGAGACTTTAAGAGGGGTCACATGGCACATAACTGTTCAGTGAGTTTGCAATTGATCCTTAGCATGCAGGTGAGATTCAAAAGCAAAGTTATGACCCATGTGCCCCCTCAAGTCTCTGATTGGTTACTGCATGGTAACCAACCAATGGAAACCAAGAGAGCTGCAAAGCAGGAAGTAGTGTTCTGGCTATTATGTTAGACATCTAGTCACTCCAGCCTTTATACATTACATTTTTGGCTAACTAACTATATTAGAAACATTTTTTATTTTGCACATCCTATCTATTTACCCAGTTTTTATTTTTACACTGAACAATTTCTTTAACTCATTGCTTCTCACCTAATCACATATGCATCTGATTCTGCTGGTCATTCAGATTCCTTGTCATGCCAATACATTTATATCTCCTGAGCTTTCCTTGCATCTCTGTCTGGGCAAAAATAATGTTACTTGGGCATGATTACTATCACTTACTTAGAGCATATATTATCAAAGATTTCTAAATAACTCAAATATATTATCCAAAATTGGAATGGTTAGGCTCTGCTGTCTACAACATGCACATGACCTGGTGTGGTCGCCTTATTTAGAAGATTGGTTTAGCACTGTAGCAAATAGCAAGCCACTGTTACATAGTTACATGGTTACATAGTTAAATTGGGTTGAAAAAAGACAAAGTCCATCAAGTTCAACCCCTCCAAATGAAAACCCAGCATCCATACATACACCCCTCCCTACTTTTAATTAAATTCTACCTACCCATACCTATACTAACTATAGAGCTTAGTATCACAATAGCCTTTGATATTATGTCTGTCCAAAAAATCATCCAAGCCATTCTTAAAGGCATTAACTGAATCAGCATCACAACATCACCCGGCAGTGCATTCCACAATTTCACTGTCCTGACTGTGAAGAACCCCCTACGTTGCTTCAAATGAAAGTACTTTTCTTCTAGTCTAAAGGGGTGGCCTCTGTATAGGTTTATTTTGTTTTTGATTATAACTAACTCTTCAACTACAATTTTCTCTAAATTCTCACCAGTGGCATAGTTGCACTCGGATCCATTTCCCCATGGATTGAATCGAATGTGGTAAGGAAAATTCACTTCTGGAGGGGTGGGGGGCACCCACACCCACCCGGGCCTAGAAGAGGGTAGTTACTTTACTGTTTTTCGTCCTTACACTCTTGACCATTAACACCAAATTCTTCATTCATCTTTGATAAAATCCATACTAATGTTTTTGTCAGCTTCTATCCTAGGGCCTCTGCAAATATCTCTTTCAGCAAAAAATCATTCATGTGGTTTCCAAAGCTCAATATACTGTAGCTCTATTAAATCAGATATTTGATTGCCTATCCAAAGTCTTCAATTGGATTCCCCTTTGGATGAACCAGTTTTACTTTGATTTAAACATATTAAAAAAAAAAAGTAAAGTGAATGTGCTGTGCACCCCTAGAGCACCTTTTCTATTCTAGATATTTCCATTATATTGAACGATTTTGCCATCATGACATTATCTCATGTATTCTCTTTAGCTCTTTTTATCTAATCACAAATGAATGAATGTATTTTTCCACATGATGTGACTAGTGATGAGCGAATCTGTCCTGTTTCGTTTGCTGAAAAGTTAGCAAACTGCTGAAACAGCAATGTTTCATTATTATGCGCACAAAATTTTTCTCGGTCCAAATGCATTAAAGTCAATGGCCGTTTTTTCGTATGGCAATTTTTTTTGTCCTTATGTATTAGTCAATGGGTGTTTTTTCATATGTTGACTTTTTTCTCCAAATGCATTAATGTCAATGGGGTGTTTTTCTTTTTTGTCAAAACTGTTGAAAAATTTGTGAAAGAGCAACATTTTGGGAAACTCATTAAAGTCAGTGGGCGTTTTCACGCACAACAATTTTTTGCACGCGCAACAATTTTTCTCGCTCCAAATGCATTAAAGTCAATGGATGTTTTTTCTTATAGTGACTTTTTTTCTCAAAATGCATTATGTGACTAGTGATGAACCGATCTGTTCCATTTTACTTCATGAAAAATAATTTTGGAACTGCGGAAAAATTCGCGAAAAAACGAAATTTTGCTTAACAAATTTAAATCAATGGCCAACAATTTTTATTGCTCCAAATGCATTAAAGTCAACGGGCGTTTTTTTCTTATGGCGACTTTTCAATGGGTGGTTTCTTTTATGGTGACTTTTTCTCCAAATTCATTAAAGTCAATGGGCAATTTTTCTTATGCTTATTTATTATTACATTTTCCCGAAAATTACCTTTGTGGGAAAAGCTCAGAATTTCACAATTTTTTCGTGAATTTCCCCCCGAAAATTTTTCCAGGAAAGCTCCCAAAACATTGTGAAATTGTCAGAAACCCCCGACACAACCAGAAATCAATGGGACAGTTCCCATTGACTTTTATGCAATCTCGACAGGTTTGAGATGCCGTTGTTTTATATTTAGGCTTTTTAGCCCTTGGGGTTTAATAAATTCCGAAATATTCGTGATTTTAGTCCGTTTTTATAAAAAAAAAATCAAGATTTTTTCGGATTTCATGGAATTTTGGGTATTCGGAGCTTAGTAGCTGTTTGTTGAATACTGTGTATCAGATTTATGGTAGTGTTAGTTTACTACTAACCTGACAAAGGTTTGGTGGAACACTACTACACTAGTTAGCTTGAGTTTGGCAATTTTTTCTTCTTCAAATGAACTGTAACACTAAAAGACGTGTTTTAAAGGGTTGACAATATAATGCTATGCACTGGTAAAGCTGGGGGGTTTGCGTCAGAAAGTATAGCTACACAGCAGCTTCTTTATATAAACTATAGTAGAGTTTCTGAAGCAAACACACTAGTTGTATCATTATATTTTCATTACTTTAATTTCATTTTTTTGTGATAAGGTTCCTTTAACAGGAGTGTTAAGCTTACTTTAACCCTTGTACTCTAATCAAGATACTTCTGATATTGCAACAGTTCTCTTGTTAATTATACAACATAATTAAACCTTTAGGAAATCATATTTATAGCAGTAACCTTCCAGACCCCAAATGAAGATTCCACTAACCTGGCCATCTGCCACCTGTGCTGTGTAGTTAATTTTTTTTTTCATTTGTCCGAAAACTGCTCTTGGGAGCAATTACATGTAAAATGGTTAGCATAATATATAGACAGCTTTTTGTACACTTTTAAATTTTACATTTTAGGTGTCAGGATCACTTTAAAATTTCCCTTCAAAGATTTTCCCTATTGTCCAGTGGGTTTTATTTTTCCTTCTCCCTACTTACCTTAAGTAATGTGTTAGAAGCCTTAGAATTGGAAAATTTAGTTGGAAACTGGCAGAGCTTATTACTATTAGTTGTATTATATTTATATTTTGTATTATATATAGAAATAAAAATGTATTCTGTGATATATACATATATACATCTTAATTCACATAATTTGAAGTTTGTGAAATGTTATTTCAATTAATATATTTTACGAGAATGATGCCTCTCACTTAACCCAAACTGCAGAATGTTTTCATCATATTGGAAAAATAAAATTAAAATGATGTGAATTGTTAAAATTTGTGGTCCCATTTGTGAATGTAATTAATAAATTGTGAATCACTATCATTCTGATGTGATTTGGAATACATTAGGGGGCTGATTCATCAATATTTAAATTGAAATTTCTACAGCAAATTATTTTAGCACTAAAACTCACAAATAAGCATTAGAGGTTAAAGTTTGAATTCCAGATGTTTATTAAGCATAAAAAACTTGAATGTAAAAATGCAGCATCTAAAAGCTGGCAAATTCACGTAGTAGTCAATAGGAGTTGTATTAGGCAAAATGTTTCTATTTTTTATTTCATCTAATTTTTCATTTTCAATTTTTTTTTTTTATACATAAGCACGCATTCCTGTTTGGGGAATTTTTGAGATTTAAAAAAAATGGAATTCACAAAATTCACAAAATATTTTAAATAATCCTCCAAGAATCATAAAAACTATTGTGTTTCTTCAGATGTATTGTGTGAATTCATAAAATATATATATATATCCAGTGTATGAATAATTCACGCTAATCACCTAAGTAATGTTAAAATCAAAATAAGTTTTGTGTTTACAATGCTATTATTTTTAAGGAGGCACATTTATCAAGGGTCAAATTTCAAATTCACGTGAGTTTTTTTAAACTCCCTAAAATTCAAATTAATTTTAAATTATACTTGGGCAAATTTATTAATAAAATGAAATTTTCAATACTCGGACGAATTTAAATGGCCTAAAATTTGATTCAAATTCGATCAAACTTGATTTGAGTTCTTTTTCCGAAAAACACTTGAATGTCAGGAAGGCTGCAAACATCTCCAAATTGATCCCTGGACCTCTCCAATTGACTTTAATAGTAATTTGGCAGGTTTTAAGTGGTGAATAGTCAAATTCAAATTCTTAAAGGGTTATGATAGTATAATAAATCTCGAAATTTGATTTTAATTTTTTTTGTTTAAAAAAAAAATCTCAAATAGAGTTTTGATAATTCCCTAGTTGAATTTGGCAGTTTTGACCATAAAAAAATTAGAAAATTTGAATTGGAATTTTCAATTCGACCCTCTATAAATCTGCCCATTAAAGATGGCCTGAAAAAAACAAGCACAATTGAAACAAAAAGATTTATTTGGCACACACCTTAATCTTTTGTTATATTATTTAACATAGCTCTGTATGTCGAACTTTCACTTGGCAGAGCCTCTAAAAATTAAATGTTGTCTCCATGGTCTGCAAAGAATATGCCGTTTATTTGATGATATACCATACATAGAGTTAGTTACAGCTGTTTCTGAAACACTTACTGATATTGAGGAACAAAACCTTTAAATCCTGTTTTAACAGTAACAGATCAAAATGAATTATACAGTATTTTCTTTAACCCTGCTTATTTCTAGTTGGCTGCATAGTATTAGCAAGTGTCTACTCTATACTGTAGGGTTGCCTATTAAATCTTTATAAAATGCATTGTGTGAGGGTATGTTAAAACATTTACAGTACAACCTTACATTAAGAAAATATATAAATTAGTTTTTTATTAATCTTATACTAACCATACTAATATAAACAGTTACTTTTTATTATATACTCTACTAATGTGCCAGGGTATTGCCGGCCATCGAAGCCATGAGTATGCCACTCAATATGAACATTACAGCTCTCCCTATGCTGTGGCTGTTGGTACCATGGCCCCATGGTACCTATGTCTGTGTGTGCATGTATGTGTGTGTGTGTAGCTTAGGTATTGAAGTACCTACTGTATGCAAAAAAACACTTAGGGGAATGAAACATACAGTCATTGATATAGCATATATAGAAAACCACAATAAAACATGAAAACACAAATACAGCAGCATAATATATTTAAATATGCCTCTCATCAACAACAACAAAGAGCACAGAGAATGTAAGGTAAAACTGAAACTTACTGTACCTTAGACACTAAGCCCTTGTCTAGAAATCATGTAAAGGAAACCATCAGCTGAGACTAAGAATTCTTTCTCCTTTATATCTCAGAAAGAAAATGTATTCATGAAAAACCACACAGAGGAACCCCTGCTTGAAAAACTAGGCTACAACAAGAGTGAAATGGTCTACCTGTGGGTAACACAGTAGAGACCAAGTAACCCACCAAAAGAATGAGTGTGCTTATTATGGAACATATAATCACCAAAGGTGACAGCCTGGACAACCTTTACCAGGACCAAGGGAAATACACCAAACTAGTCACTAATTCTATATTTTTCTATAGCTAAATATACTTCCCAGAGTGCAGGTATAGAGCAGCTTAAAGGACCAGTAACATCAAAAAGAATTTTTTAAAAAATCGTTAGAATACAACGAAAAAAAAACACCAGGACAAATTAAACTTTTAAATTGCAAATCCTTTATTAAGAAATAACTTACTGAAACTCCACTTTCTGTCCCCTACAGAAAAGTCGACACGGCGACCATCCATACTGCGATGCTCGATTTCTCCTCCCTGTCTATTGTAGTGATAGCGTGTGAAGGAGGCTGAAGCTGTAGGAGCGTTGGCTGGCGGAGCAGGGTTTGTAGTGGGGTTCGTGGGCAAAGTTTTAAAGACCCAGAATGGCACCTCTTCTTCTCCCCAGTCCATGTCTCCTGCACTCAGCCCTCGTCGTCAGCATAGAGTTCGGACAGCAGCAGCATGTCGAGAGGCAGCCCCTACAGTATCCCGTCCAACAGGTCCGTCAGTCTGGAGATTGCAGAGTCTCACCACCCGCACCAGCACCACAGCCACGGCTTCAGTGTGGATATGCCTCTTCCTGCACTACAAAAGCCAGGGAGGAGAAATCGAGCATCGCAGTATGGATGGTCGCCGTGTCGCCTTTTCTGTAGGGGACAGGAAGTGAAGATTCAATAAGTTATTTCTTAATAAAAGATTTGCAATTTAAAAGTTTAATTTGTCCTGGTGTTTTTTTTTCCATTGTATTCTAATGAATTTTTTTAAAAATTTTTTTGATGTTACTGGTCCTTTAAAGGAGAACTAAAGTTTAACATAAAAAAAGAAGGGCTTACATTATGTTTTCAGCTTCTTTACCAGACCAAGGCAACCACAGCCTTTCGGAAGTAAAGCTCTGTGCCTCCAAAGATGACCCTGAATGATATTGAATATATATAATATAAATGTCACAATATAAGGCCGAGGCTGATTAGTAAATAATTATTGGTAAATGACAGCTCAGAAACTAGCGCAGTTAGCATCAGAATTTAATACTCAGCCTTGTATCATCAGATAATATGACAGGCAAACCTCATGTTCTGCTTGATGACATGTGATGACCCCTAAGCTTAGCTTCTCAACAGCTACTCAAAGCCCACTGGGCATGTGCATGTCACACACACTCCTAATAAAATCCAAGATGGGAAACTGCTGTGACAACTCTGAAGACCTGGATTATTATTGCTATAGAGATGCTGAACTTTAAGGCTGGTTCAATAAGTTCGAAGAAGGAGTTAAAAAGGACAGCGCTGGAAATTTTGAATTGACTAAACTAATCCATCTCTGGAAAAAAGACATGTAATGTAAAATATAACTATGTATGTATTATGATATAGATCCAAAGTTCCCAGAAACACAGAATTTTAGCTCATTTTCGGTTTGTAAAAATGTACATATATTGGTGCTGTTGTTTCATATTAAATTCTGTTTCTATTCTCCGAGGGAAGCACTAACAGTTTGAGCTCAGCATGAAAGCCATCAAACACTTGAGTTGAAATTTAGATTGGGTAATTTTGTCTGCTGAAGTAGAAAAGGACATGTGGGATAGCAAGGAACAGAATGCTTAATAGAAAAAAGCAGATGTTTTAATAACTTACTGGATGGTGTTGACTAAAATATCTGCATACAAACATTTAATTAACAATATAAATACAAACTGGAAATTTTAAAGCTTTAAATTTGTAATTGTACAATTATTTGCATAAATACGTATTGCATTGTTCCCTGGCTCTAACCAGATAATCTACTAAATAAGGGATGCTGAATTCATTACCCTGTGGCTTATAGGAACTAAGTATAGTGGAAGTTGAAGTTTACAAGGCCAGTAGGACAGAGATAGAATATTGTTTAGCACATGACACCATTTTTTGTCTTTCAATTTGCATGCTGTTGTGTTTCTATGTGATAACAAAAATTAATAAAAACACACATGCGACTCTCTGAATTCACATTGTTGTTGTTGAATTTGTATTTAAAAGCAGTATTTTAATAGTACTGTTTCAGTGAGTTTTCATTCTGCAACAACTGTAAAACAACAAATTGAAAATGTAAAAAAAAAAAATCTATATATATTTTTTTTTTTTTAACCACTACTCTTTTTGTACAGCTCTGGGACAAAATTGGCTCTTCATGAATAAAAGATAACAATAACCTCCAACAGGGCAGGCTTTCAAGATATCCTAACAGAAGCAAAGGTGATATTATTTTGACAAGTCGATCTTTCAGAATAACTAAGCAAGTGATTGATCGCCTTGTGCTCATCCTAAAAACCAGCACTGTTGGTGGAACTGAAGGCTGAAGCTGGATCCCTCTGAATTCAGTTAATTTACAGTTAACAGATGCTTTGGTTGTTCTATTATTCCATACATCCTTTCCATTATGTGTGTACTGTTTGTTTCTGCAATAGATGCTTAAGTTTAAATTCTTAGAAGCCTTTTTATGTAATACATTTCTGTATCCGCTGGATAGCTATCCATCAGCTCTATAAACTTCTTTGCATGTCATCATAATTTTAATATTATTCACATACACATGGATTGTATTGGATTATAGCACCACAATAGGTTTAACATGCACAGCATGGTTAAGGGTTTCTTTGTTATTGTCAACTTACTTTTAATATTTATTTAGTTTCCAAGTAAAAAAGTGTCTTTTATTTTTTTTAATGACCATTGTTTAATGCTTTAAAGGATTACCTTTGTCGTGAACACATGCCGGTGCGGTAATCGTTGTGTATCAAGCTAGGCATCTTACTTTGAGGCAAATTAATCAAAGGGTTTATTGAAAATTTACCAAAGATCACCAGAAGAGAACTCCACGGCTCTCCCTTGTATTGGATATTTCTGCAGGTGAATTGTGGAACATTGTCTGTTTACCCTTTGATAAAGATGCCTCTTCCAGTGGGCCAAAGCTGTTCTGCAGTTCCCATCATTTTCTGTGTTTGAAATGGAGTTTTGTATTAGATAGAGACATATAGAGATTAGAGGTCTTAAATTATTTTACATCTTTCTTTGTTGAATAACTAATGACTACAGGTTAGTATGTCTCAGTCTAATCTACTTGTTTAAGTCTTTATCCATGATATCCTCATCTTTAAATCCACCTTTTAAAGCTTGATGTTAAAAAGACTAGTAATGGGCGAATTTATTCACCAGGCGCGAATTTGCGGCAAATTTCCGCCGGGCAATTATATTCGCAAAACCACAGCGAAAATTTGCCAGCCGGCGTCCATTCTTTTGGATGCCAGCACATTTTCACCAGCGAACTTGCGACGTTTCACTAATTGCCATCACTAAAAAGGACTAATGTTGACCATACATGTGCAAATCCACTCATTTGTGCATGAAACAAATGTAGCTAAATCAATCATTTACATCACATGAGGGTCCCAATCCGGAAAAGATTGCATTTGTGGCCCAATACAGTCCTCACTTGATGGAATATTCCAGGCTTACCGCCTGCCATAAGTAGCCATGTAACAAGACCATGTTAAATGTATGATACTGTAAATACAAATTATAAAATGGGATTAGGTGATAAAAAAGATCTGTTCTTTACTTAAAGAGCTCAGCTCAGCAACAACTGCCATTTATTAATACAAAACAAAACACATGAAATCATATTTACAATATAACAATATTGTAAAGTAACACATTTTCTTAAAGGAACAGTTCCATCTAAAAATAAAAATTGAGTAAATAGGCTGTGATGTTTCTAATTAGTCAGCCAAAAAATTAATCTATAAAGGCTGTAGTGAATGGATGTCTAACATAACAGAACAGAACAGAACAGAATACAACTTTCTGCTTTTCAGCTCTCTAACTCTGACATAGTCAGCAACTTTAAAGGGGGCCTTATGGGACATAACTGTTCAGTGAGTTTGCAATTGATCCTCAGCATTCAGCCCAGATTCAAAAGCAGGAAACCAAGAGAGCTACAAAGCAGGAAATAGTGTTTTGGCTATTATGTTAGACATCCAGTCACTCCAGTCTTAATACTGTAGATTACATTTTTGGCTAACTAACGATATTGAAAACTTTTTTTTTATTTTGCACAGCCTATCTATTTACCCATTTTTAATTTTTATACTGAACAATTCCTTTAAAATGAGGGTATGAATGAATTAATGTAATAAAAAGTGATGTTCTGGTGTCTAAGAGTGGTCACTTCAGCTATAGAGATTCTTCAGGTAGCACCACTAACTGCAGATAAATTAGGTGCAATAATAATATTTAGAAAAATCAAATCATTTTTAAAGTTATTTGTAAATGTTATTGCACTTGAAGGCAGCATTTGTTCTTTTCTACAATGCTGGCTCTGCAATGCACTCCCCCAGCTAACATACTAGTTCCCCTAAATCCATGCATGCTTTTTGACAGGTCCATCAGCTAACTTTTACTATTTTGAAAAGGACAGACATACAGTGCTTTTTTCAATTATACAGTATCTACAAACAAATGTAAAAGACCATAATGTATATTGGAAAGTTGTTTACAACTACATTTTCCTTCATTATGCAAAAGTATTATGGTCTAGCATTTCATTAGATACTGACAACAATGGCAGAGAAAGGTGACTTTAGCTGTAAAATGTTAACAAAGATCATCTATATTCCCACTATCTGTTTTGTGTTTTCTGAAATTGTTCTTATCATTATAAAAGATAATTTACCACATGCTGCAATTTATAAATATTTAGAAGTCACCTCTGAGTTCAGTGCCCTGTATAAAGCACTTGGCCTGCAGTCTTGTGCTTTTATATGGTAAAGAAAGCCCTTGGTGACTTCAAATATTCCTATAAATTACACATTTTCCACGATATGTTTTCTGAATAAATATGTGATGGGACACAATCAAAATAGCTTTTTTATGCCTGGAAATCCCCTTTTCCGAAACATTCCGGATAAAAAAATCTGATACCTGTATTTGTTTTATTCTTTTGCATAATAATACAGAATACCCCCTCCAAATAATAAATAAAACAAAAGGGTAAATTAAATTGTATTTGTGTGTGCAGAAAGCAAAGGACTTCAAATAGCTACAATTTCTAGCATGATGTGCCTTAGTGTACAATAGTACCTTAGGTGATTTGTAGCCATTATGTAGTTATTAGTAGTTATCTGATTTGACCATTACGGATGGGCGAATTTGACACATTTCGTTTCACCAAAAATTTGCTGCCGGCAAAATGACGCTGATGCCCATGAAAGTGTACAGGCGTCAAAAAAACAAGGTGAAAAAATTCGCCCATCCCTATTGACCTTTCCTTACAGTATAAATAATGAAAAAAAGAGAGAAGATTCTGATGTGATTGCAGTCTAACCTACTGTCAGCATTTTTAGTGTAAGACCTCAATAACAATATATATCTTTTCAAGTCCTGCAAAGTACTTTTACCAAAATTACTGCCTGATTCTCCACTGTGGGTGGGACTGTGATACTCTATCGGACTTGTTTTTCTAGCTCTGCAAATATAAATCTATTGTACCGCCAATGACTCTTTACGGAAGATTCATGCCAAGCATCATTTAAAGATTAAATCTTGGCCTTCACCTTTAGTTACCCAAAGATATCTCTGCAGTAGGTAAGGATATATTCCTTATGCCTGTGAAAATTTTCATTCATCCAGGTCATGATATCTATAAATATCAATTAACAGTATTTAGTAGAATTACTAGATACTAAAGCAAGTGGAATTGCTGAGTTTTCTTAAAAGGTTCACCACTCATCTGAGCAGTTGAACTGAAGAAGCCAATTAGTTAGGCGGTAAAATTTAAAAACTCAGAAAAGTCCTTTTTCTTTATACTAAATCCTACTAGATACTGAATATTTTGCTTGTATTTAAATTCACATTTGGCTCAAGTGGATTTTAGGAGACACTGTTATAGATAGCTTTTCTAGCTTCTTTTTTGTGGTCTTGATATTTTTCCTTCGGATACTGGCAATTATGATGCTAAGCCTTCTCAACCCTATAGATTGGTAGCATAAATACAACTGCAACAGAGTTATGTAATGGCTGCTGAATCACAGTGTAGGCTAAGTCTGAACTGCACTGGTATATATCAGTTAAGGTCAGAAAGCAAAATATAACATATTATGCAGAAGTGAGGTTCAATCTGACAAATTCAACATTAAGGGGGTTATTTATTAAGTCTGAATTTAGCTCAATATATTCTGCTACAAACTCCGATCCAATCCACTCTATTTATTATTACATTTTCCCAAAAATTTGCTTTGTGGGAAAAAAAAACAGATTATCACTTTTTTTTCGGATTTTTCACCCGAAAACTTCTGGGTATTTAACGAAATCGCACATAAAAAATTATTGGGACTTCTCCCATTGACTTATATGCAAACTCAACAGGTCTGAGATGCTGGCTTTGCTGATTCTGGCTTTTCCATCCTCTGGGTTTAATAAATTCCAGAAAAATTAGTGATTATTATTATAATTATTATTAGTGATTTTTTAAAAGTCAGATTTTGTTAAAAAAAATATGATTTTTTTGTGATTTTTGCCTTCCTGGCAAATTAGCACATACAAATAAAACACAACATAAAACCACATAATACTTGATATTAAATAACGATAACGTTTTAACGATAAAGTTTTGCAAGCATTTAGTTATTGGATGTACTGTAATTTTGTATATTTTTGACATTGGAGTACTGCAGTTGAGATTTTGCACATTTCCCCACAGTTAGTTATGTGTAAAACCCAATTCCTTAAAGATCCTTACATTAAAGAGCACTCTTAGCACTCCCGTATAGTGCTCAGTGCCTCTTATAGTTCCTGTTCCACATCAAGTGCAGTTAAACCGATTTACGCAAGGTGCAGAAAGAACTCTGGAGCTACCACTTGGTCTGGAAATGGCAGCTCTAGAGTCTTAAGGAACTTACCTCCGATGCGTCTCTGCCCCTTCTCAAAATGGTGCATCCAGCATCACATTTCACGTGACAACACAACGCAAACGTTCATTGCCATCACAAGTTTGGTGCATGCACAATGCACTTAAAAGGACGTTGAAGCCTGACTTCATTGCGAAGTGATTGTTGCTCCCAGTGAGACACTAAGGGGGTTATTTATCAAAGCCTGAATTTATCTCATATTTTCTGCTACAAACTTTTTTACGCTTATTTATTATTACATTTTCCTGAAAATTAGTTTTATTTTTGGATTAATTAACAGATTTTCACTTTTTTTTAATTTATCATTAGAAAACTCATATTTTTGCCCGAAAACTCTGAAAACTTTGGGATATTGCACAAAACCCAGGCCAGTGCACATCAAAAAAATTATTGGGACTTCTCCCATTGATTTATATGCATCCTCGACAAGTCTGAGATGCCAGATTTTCCGTTTTTTTTTTTAATTCTGAAAAATTCGTGATTTTTTTTAAAAGTCCGATTTTATAAAAAGAAAATTACGAATTACGAATTACGTGATTTTTGCATTCTGAGTTTAGTAAATAACCCCCTAAGCATTTGTTCCTGATCTTGATCCTGTTTTTCTGGACTCTGATACCTTGCTGCCTAAACTGATCCCTGCCTTCCTGACCATTCTCTTGCCTTTCGTTCCTGTTTTTGATGCTTCGGATTTCCAGCACTCCTGCCACTCCTCCACTATGGTGCAGTCCTGTTTCCCAATTCAGTGACTGTTCATCCTCAGTGGGAGGTGTAGGAAAGGTCAATCTTCTACAAGCTCTTCCGCCCAGTAGTTCTGATAAGAGTTCCCACAGCACTATGTGTCAATAAGTGCACTGTAGTCTAAAGAACTGGGCACATGTGCCACACTAGTGCTGAACAACAGAGATGTTGTTTATAAAATTGTAGCGCAATTAACAGTGAATAGAGAGTGCTGGATGCTGGAAGTTACACTCAAAATTGTACTTTGCTTATTGCACTTACTTAAATGAGCCCTATAATCTATTATGGAATTTTATCAAATGTGTTATCCTTTCTCAATTTAAGGTACAGTCAGGAATATCAACGGTAATTGCAGAAAACATTAAATTAAGTAAATACTGTATATGTAATATTTGCTCTTAAGAGAAGAGGTGAGGGCTATTAGCTTAAAGTAAAAATTTAAATGAGGCTAGATGTATGTATGTGAAGTCTTTTTATTTAAATATAAACATTTGCTTTGCCAGTCAATCACCGCAGTTACTCTGGTCTGGCAGATAATGTTTACCGTAGTGGTTGTTAGAAAAAATGTCCACACCAGTGCTTCCAGAAATAGTCTTGTTTGTATTTTGTTTAGTTGCATACAGTACTTTAGCTTGCATTTCAAAATTCTGCTTTATGTCCTCAGCCCGAATGGTAACTATATTATCAATGTCAATAAATGTAAATTCATCTCTTTAACTACCATTTCATTGCTTCAAAAGCTCTCTGAATTTGCATTTGACACAAGGGAAGATGCAACCTTAAAAAACATTTCCCAGCTTGGTCCATTAATTTCAGTAGGAAATGTACCTACTGCTGAGAATATGACAGTTCTGAACTTTGGTGTTTTCACATGATCTACCCCCTAGGGTAAAGCCAACAACACTTTGACTTACTCAGCTGGAACCCCATCTTTTGCAGTTTAATCAGTTACTGAAGCATCGAGGGAGAGTTGTTAGTAATGTTAACGGAATGACCCCTTTGATTTCTATACTACTTTTGTCCTAAAAAAATATGAGATATAAAATCTAGTTGGCTACTAAATTGGACAATACATATTTGTGTTTTATTTAATGCATGCCTAATAATGTAAAAAGAATGAGCAGCTGTATATCAAGCACAATAAAATAATTATATTCTAAGAGGCTAGTCTCATTTATGGCTACTGTCTAATATACTGCATCATTGTGTAATTTCTTAGGTGATATAAACTGACAAGACCATTACTGCCTACTAGGGATGGGCGAATTTGACCCGTTTCGTTTCGCCAATAATTTGCCGCCTGAGTCTTTTTTTTTTTGCTGCACGCCACCATACAAGTCTATGGGCGTCCCTTCCACGGCGACACAAAGCAAAAAAATTCACCCATCCCTACTTCCTATTGCACAGGTTAGTACCTAAGGCAAATAATGTGAAAAGTAAATAAGTGCAGTATATGCAGATAACCCCTGAGCAATTAGGCTTTACTCACCCTTTTTAGTATGTATACCTCTTTAAACATTAGATTCTAGGCTGTACATTATCTTGGGAAGAGACAAGGGTTGGGCCCAATTTAGAATAGCCTGGACTTAAGCTGGCTCCATCTCTAGGCCCCTTTTGGAAATAATATACCCAAGAAAATGTACAGACGTGACCTCTAATACACACTTCTCTAATTTGGCGTAAAGCTGGTTTTGCCTTAGCCTTTGTAACACATCTTGTACATGGCAACAATAATCTATTAGGTTAGATGAATAGATGAAAATGTCATCCAGATATACCACAACATATCGACCCAAAATATCTCGAAAGACATTGTTTACAAACTCTTGGAAGATCGCTGGGGCACTGCATAACCCAAAGAGAATTAGTAAGTACTCATAATGCCCATCCCGGGTATTGAAGGCTTCCATTCGACACCCTTCCCTGATTCAAATTAAGTTATACCTGCCCCTAAGTTCAAGTTTAGAAAAAATAGTGGCGCTCTTAACTCCATTGAACAATTCAGAGATTAAGGGAAGGGGATAACGATTCTTCACCGTGATTTTGTTTAGACCCCTGTAATCTATACAGGGCCTGAGACCCCAATCTTTCTTTTCTATTAAAAATAAACCTGCCCTTGCTGGAGGAGATGAGGGCCTTATGAATCCTGTATTTTTCTTGATATATTCTTCCATAGCCTAGGATTCTGGAAGAGAGAGAGGATATATCCTACCCTTGGGAGGAGAGGAACCTGGAGTCAGATCAATAGCACAATCATAGGATCTGTGCGGGGGCAGGGTTTTGTCAGCTTTTCAAGAAGACCAACAGCATGTACCCCAATGAAGTTGACACAATCAATTTGAAGGTTGTGTCCCCACAGGAGTGTGTGGGCAATAAATGATATAAAAATAAATATCGTTTGAATGGTCCCCTATAGTCATGACAAGCCTTTCTGAATGAGAGGGCACCACACCATTTCCCAAGGGACTACGATCAATACCTAGTAAGGCAAGAGATTTAGTGGGTATTCCATGCCCACGCACAAAGCTTGTGTCTAAGAAATTCCCTGCTGCCCCGGAATCAAAAAATGCTGAGCACTGTATGTGACCCCGTCCCAATTTAAAATGACCGGAATTAACAGTAAAGAACAAAGCTGTTGGGAAGTAGAAATGGCATAATCCAAATAGGACTCCCCAGACCTGCTTAGGTTCTGCTGTTTCCCGACCTCTTGGGACAAGTGTCATGAAAGTGCCCCTTATCCCCACAATAAAGGCATAAGCTACAGTATTCACCCGCCTATGACTCTTCTCATCTAGGGACAAGTGATTTCCTTGAGATGCCTTTGAACCGGGGAAGGAGACTTAGGAGCAGACTTCCGAGAAGGAGTTGAGGGAGCCATTGTAAGGGACTCTTCCTTAAGTCTCTCCCTATATCTCCTGTCTATTTGTATAGCTAAGTGCATGACGTAGCTTGCAGGGGAAAGTTATCAAGGCTATCTTTGATAGCCATGGCCAAATCTACCCTGAACTGACTCCTTAAAGCTTTATCATTCCAGCCCGTCTCTGCCACCCAACGGTGGAACTCTGTACAATAATCCTCAACTTGCCGCTTGGTCAAGATCATTGTAAATAATAGCCATGGCCTGAAAGAAGACATCCAAAGAGAGACGGTCTGGATCATTAGAGGATAAACTGAATGCCCAGAGCTGGGGATAACTTTGCAACAACGTTATAATGAAATTAACCCTTGACTCCTCTGTAGGGAAGCAGCAGGGCAGGAAGCTGAAGTGGAGCTTACAGGTCTCCCAAAAAGCGGAAAATTGGTCTCCGCTAAACCTTTTGAGGAATGGAAGTTAAGACTATACATAGGCAGCAGAAGGAATGTGGGACATGGCTTTGTTGAATGTCCAAGAAAGGGAATGGGGGAATTTACTCATGATGCAGGAACATTAACCTTTCTATTTTGGAAAATCAGTAAAAAATAAAACATAGAAAGCTGTTGAAAAAAGTAGTTATATGTTTGGAAGGTGAACCCATTTAATCTCTTTATTTCCCCATTATGTGGGATTACATTGTTCTCTATGATTCCACATGCTTAGGCAGAGATAATAAAGAGGGCATCTGCAAACAAACGTGCATGCACACCTTTTAAATAAATAGAAGTGCTGGGGATATCCCATAAAGTGCTGCTTACACTTACTTTTTGCACCCTGGACTCTTAACCCAACTGTAAAGTTGTCTCACTGTGCCCGTTAGTTCTCTAGGAAAGCTGAAAAAAGACACATTAAGCAATGTAGCCATTATGTATTATAAGTATCAAATTGAATGTAAAATTTTTGACCGCGCCCATTTTTGTGGCCAAACACCCTAATTAACATATTCATTCTAACTTTTCCCAATGGACCTCCTTATCAAAATTGTTACAAAGTATCGTAGTTGCACCTGGTGGCTGCTCTGGGCTCTCTGGCAAAAGTCAATTAAGTTAGAATTTTTGTTTCTATTTCTGGACTGGGACTGCAGGTTGAGCTGTCAAAAGCGAGACTGTCTCGCTGAAAATGGGACAGTTGGGAGGTATAACATTCCAATCATACTGTTTCATTAGCTATTTAGGGAGGTTTTTTACATTAGTACTGGTTGTTAGTGATGAGTGGATCTGTCCCATTTATTTCGCTTCAAAATTTGTGAAACGGCACAAAAATTTGAGAAACAATGGGAGTCAAAATTTTTTTGCACGCAACAATTTTTCTCACTTCAATTGCATTGAAGTCAAGAGCGTTTTATCTTATGGCCAAATGCATTAAAGTCAATGGGCATTTTTTCTTATGGCGACTTTTTTATCCAAATGCATTAAAGTCAATGGGTGTGTTTGTTTTTAATCCGTGACTTTTTTGTTGCAGAACATTTTTCTGCGATGAATTTTTGCCACCATTTTGCGAAAATTTTTGCAGAAATGAGGAATATTGCGGAAAATCCATGGCAGGCGATAAAATTCACCCATCACTGTTGGTTGAACCTTGCGGTGACTGATGTGATGCCATAAATTCATAAATACAGCTTACTTACTTTACTTTGTGAATCATGCAAATATGAGGTATGTCATTGAAAAAATGCTGCACTATAGGATACAAATTCCAGACTGTAGGACAAATTATTATATATAATATATCACATAACAAATGAACCACAGTAGACCATTTATAATGTAGTAAGGTACTATTAGTGTATCAGCACGAAGTACAGCTATATAAAGCCGTTTAAATGAGAATAACAAAACTTACAGTACAAAAACTGATAATACAAGAATTGTTTAAAAAGAAATCTTGTATATAATCACATTTTCTGCTGGAATAAATTAAACTCTATGGCCTTTGAAAAGTTAAATGACTGAAAAGGCAAATTGCCCTGTGTGATGCTATTCATTTATAATTTGTTTCTGTTACTGATCACACCATGTTGCTTACACTACCAGTTGGCATTTTGTTTCTGAGATTGAAATCATATGGTATGTTCAGATTCTTGCATTATACACAGTCTAGTTTTCTATTCATGGAGGGAAGTGGACAGTGCATTTTATACCATGTTGTAGAAAACAGAGACATCTATTGGTCACAACATGCAAACAAAGTAGCTTGAGAAGCACATATTTTTTTCTGCCAATGTTACCTGCATTTTGCCACCTATGACTTTATTGTGAAACTGCATCAATAATTTGCTGAAACAAAAAAGTCGCTGAGACATAGAAGGCACCATAAGAAAAAAATCGCCCATTGACTTTAATGAGTTTGGAATGAGAAAAAAGGCCCATCAACTTTAATTTGTTTGGACAAAAAGTCAATGAGAAAAATCTCAGAGACAAAAAAAGTCCACACAAGAAAACACATATTAACTTTAATGCTCAATGATTTCCAAAACATTTCGCCAGTTCGTAATTTTTTTTGCAGTTCCACAAAATGGGAAGGATTCGCTCATCACTAAGTGATGTCGTTGCAAAGCAAATCTTTTTGGTTCAATAGAACCGTTGGTGTTGAGTGGGTAAGAAAAGACGTGCTTTTAAAGCTTTCAAGTTAGCTGGGACAGCCAAATCATTTATAAGGTACAAAGAGGCCAATAAATCATGCAAAAAAGCTATAAGGCAAGCTAAAATTGATATGGAAAAGGATACTGTAACAAGCAGTAAAAAAATCCAAAATTATTTTTTAAATATGTTATAACTGTAGTAAAAAAATGAAGCAGGAAGGTGTGGGACCCTTACTATCAGAGGGGGGTCAGCTGGTTAATGGAAAAAAAAAATTAAAACTCAGATTCTGAACTCATATTTTTCATCTGTCTACACAAATGCATAACCAGTTAATGACGGTTTCCTTCTTAATAGTCCCATTTCTAGAAATACAAATAATGATGCATGGTTCAGACATAAGGACATTCAAAAGAGAATAGAAAATGTTAAGATTAATAAAGGTCCGGGCCCAGATGGTATTCATCCCAGGGTACTTAGCGAGCTTAGCTCTGTGATTGCCAAACCTCTTTACTTAATTTTTCAGGATTCATTAAGGTCTGGCATAATGCAGAGAGACTGGCGAATTGCCAATGTGGTGCCTCTATTCAAAAAAGGATCCTGTTCTCAGCCTCAAAACTATAGGCCAGTTAGTCTGACGTCAGTAATAGGAAAGCTTTCCGAAGGGTTAATAAAGGATAAGATATTGGACTTCATAGCAAATCACAACACTATACGTTTGTGCCAGCATGGTTTTATGCGTAATAGATCTTGCCAGACTAACTTACTTTATTTTTATGAGAAGGTAAGTAGGGACCTCGATTCTGGGATGGCAGTGGATGTGACTTAGACTTTGCTAAAGCATTTGATACAGTGCCACACAAAAGGTTACTGGTTAAATTAAGGAATGTTGGCCTGGAACATAGTATTTGTACCTGGATAGAGAACTGGCTAAAAGATAGACTACAAAGAGTGGTGGTAAATGGAACATTTTCTAATTGGACCAGTGTTGTTAGTGGAGTACCGCAGGGCTGTGTACTAGGTCCCTTGCTTTTGTTTATCAATGACCTGGAGGTGGGCATTGAAAGTACTGTTTCTATTTTTCCAGATGATACTAAATTCTGCAGAACTTTAGGTTCCATGCAGGATGCTGCCACTTTGCAGAGTGATCTGTCCAAGTTGGAAAACTGGGCAGCAAACTGGAAAATGAGGTTCAATGTAGATAAATGCAAGGTTATGCACTTTGGCAAAATAATATAAATGCAAGTTATATACTAAATGGCAGTGTGTGGGGAGTTTCCTTAAATGAGAAGGACCTAGGGTTTTTTGTAGATAACAAGGTGTCTTATTCTGGGCAGTGTCATTCTGTAGCTACTAAAGCAAATAAAGTTCAGTATTGAATAAAAAAGGGCATTAACTCAAGGGATGAAAACATAATTATGCCTCTTTATATGTCCCTGGTGAGGCCTCATCTGGAGTATGAAGTGCAGTTTTGGACTCTAGTCCTTAAGAGGGATATAAATGAGCTGGAGAGAGTGCAGAGATGTGCAACTAAATTGGTTAGAGGGATGGAAGACTTAAATTGTGAGGGTAGACTGTCAAGGTTGGTGTTGTTTTCTCTGGAAAAAAGGGGCTTGCGCGGGTACATGATCACACTTTACAAGTACATTAGAGGACATTATAGACAAATACCTTTTTACCCATAAAGAGGATCACCATACCAGAGGCCACCCCTTTAGACTAGAAGAAAATAACTTTCATTTGAAGCAATGTTGGGGGTTCTTCACAGTCAGGACAGTGAGGTTGTGGCATGCACTGCCGGGTGATGTTGTGATGGCTGATTCAGTTTAAGAATGGCTTGGATGATGTTTTGGACAGAGGGATGGGTGAATTTGCCCCGTTTTGTTTTCCCAAAAACCATACCAGGGGCAGTTGGGAAATTGACAAAATGTCTAGCCCCATGTCAGATTTCAAAATTGAATATAAAAAAATCTGTTTGCTCTTTTGAGAAATGGATTTCAGTGCAGAATCCTGCTGGAGTAGCACTATTAACTGATGCGTTTTGAAAAAAACATGTTTTCCGATGACAGGATCCCTTGAAAGTCTATGGGCGTCAAAAAAATGTTGTTGCGCGGCAAAAATTTGACGTGCGTCTTTTTATTTTGGCGCACAACGGGATACAAGTTTATGGGCTTAATTTTTTCGGCAAAACAAGGCCAAAAAATTCACCCATCCCTACAGACAGAATATCAAAGGCTATTGTGATACTAAACTCTATAGTTAGTATAGATATATATAATTTATGTGAAAGTAGGGAGGGATGTGTGTATGGATGCTGGGTTTTCATTTGAAGGGGTTGAACTTGATGGACTTTGTCTTTTTTCAACCCAATTTAACTATGTAACTATGTAACTACTTTTTGCTATGCTCTACAGCTACTAAAATTAGAATCTGAAAATACTCCAGCTAAAACCTGTCAAAATCATGTAGAGGTCAATGACATGTTCCTTTTAACAATCTGAACAAGTTTTTTACCTTCAGGATTCTTGATTTTGGGCTGTTTGCACTGGTTTTCTTTGATAATCCAATAAATTTGAGTTGTCACAGCAACAATTCACTAAAGTCATGTTTTTGGGTTCAATTATAAAAAGTTGTACGATTTGATTTGACGCACAATTTTGTTGTGACTTTTTGTCACACCACTTTTTTTATGAAGTTTTAATGGTAAATAAAGGGGGATTCGAGTTTGACAGTTTGGGCGAATTTAGTGAGGAAAAATACCCCCCCCCAAGTTTACTTAAACATTGATTTAAACATTAATGGGCTTATTTAAAAAAAAAATCTAATTTGTGAGGTTTTTAAAGTTTTTAAGTTTTTTTCTACTTCAAATAAACTCACCATTTAAAAATCGGTGTCTGTTTTGTCTGTTTATTTATTAAAAATCAGAATATAAATACCTCGATTGAATACTTGAAAGTTTGAATTTGTGAGTTTAGAAGCTCGAAAAACTTGAAAGTCTCAAATAAAAAAAAATAGCCTGAATTGACTTTTACAAGAACTTGTAAGCTTTTAGATGCCAACGTTTTATATTTGAGTTTTAAAAGATAGAATTTGTTTTTGTGAGAAAAATGTAATTGTGCGAATGTTGATAAATCACCTAATTAATTAACCCTAAAGATAAATCTTAAAATAGGATTTTTTACTCTAATAAGGTTGCATTATATCTTAATTGGAATCAATTACACAATATTTTATTTTTACATAGAAAAGGATAATATATTCTAAAAATCTGAGATATTACAGGAGATGGCTTTCCTTTAATTCAAAGCTTTTTGGATAACTGGTTTCCACATAACGAATCCTATGACACAACAATGATAGTCAGTAAATCAGTGGCAAACCCCATTACAACAGTATGCTCCAGGGCAAAGCTAAAAAGGCAGGTGCCCTGCTTGGTGCAGATTTTGATCATGGGTCCCCTTTCATACATGCCTGCAAAGCCACAAGAGCTACCCCTGCAGACTGTGGAGCCAGAACCTCCCTTTCCTTGTATTAAAAACCCTGAGTGCGCTCAACCAGACCAGGTTACCCACAAATATGCACAGACACCAGTTTTACTGAGAGTTGGTCTCAGCCTTATTAAAAACAATACACAATCATCCTTGCTAAAGAGTAATAGTATACAACAAATGCCATACACTGCATAGAGAGTGGGCATGTAACAATATTGCTAATTTCCAGGATATCATCAGGTGTAAAACATTGCCCTAGCCGTGACAATTGAATTAACAACTGGGAACACAACAATCTTAAAACAGTTGTTTTTGTGTAATATTCGTAGTTATAAAAAAAAGAAAAAGGAAAAAGTAAGGCACAAGAAAGGACAAAAATAGTTAAATGAAGTGTGTGGGGGAAGGCTGCACCAAAAGGCACAGGTCTGTTTTTGTAAATAATTTTTGGTTGATGTTCCTACATCTGACTGTTTTGCCAACCTGACTGTCCCATCTCAGCTTGTCAGTTAATGTTTTTAATCTAACGGACTCCTCCTCATTGATGAGCATGGGAAGTCAGATGGGTAATGTAAAAGCTTTGAGCAAATACTTTATGACAAAATTATAAGTAGCAAACAAAGCCAGTACTATGATAGATGTAAAAATGGTTTAATTTCTGGTGTCAGTATCTCTTTAAGGAACATCATATTATCTCCTCCTGCCTTCCCCCCCCCCCCTATTCTACTTCACTGGAAATCCCAACACACACGCAGACTAGAGAAAATGTATTGGACACATATTTGATATTCTTTACTCGTCATTGGTTTTCTGTTACAAAATAGCTTGTCTATAAAAATTAGGCACTGATTTTAGCAAATTTACTTATATTACCAATGCAAAGTGCAAATTTCCAATATAATTGCCATGCTGTTTACCCACAAGTCAGTATTTTAATCATGATTCCAGTGTAACTGCTTTCCTCAGGGAGTAATGTGTCTGGCACAATTGCAGTCAATACATAAAAACTGATACAGTTGAGTTTGCATTTCAGCAAAAATCAGAACATTTTTTATGTCTGGTTTGAATGATTTCTGGCATTAAGTGTAAAAGTGTTTTGTGCACCTGATTAGTGATGGAAGAATTTGCACCGTTTCGATTCGACAAAAAATGCACGAATTTCGTGCGAAATTCGCAAAACGGCGCCGGCGCCTGTTTTTGATGCCGGCGTCCATTTTTTGCCGCAAATTTTCGCAGGCGTTTCGCGAATTTATTCGCTGGCGGCGAATCGCGCAAATTTGCTGCGAATTTGCGCCTGCCGAATACATTCGCCCATCACTACACCTGATTCTTTTTCCCCAACTGCGCTATGGTGATTGCTGCAGACATGTTTGGGTGGCTGTTGGCCCTGGTTTGAGGTGGCAGTAGTTCCAAAGTTTTCACTGCGACCTGCAGCAATAGGTGCAACTATTACAATAATAATAATAATGCCAAGGGATAACAAATGAAGGAAGAATTATAGAATAGCTATCAGTAAAGTCGGTCTGTCTACATTTCTTTAAATCATATTAATGTCTGAATACTGTACCTCAAAGGACCTCTAAAAACTGGGTTAACACTAAGCAGAAGACAATATTAATTTCACCCCTAAAGTTTAAATAAACGATCATCAGAAAATTAAAGAAAACACACAAACAAATGAGTCTTATGACTGTTAAGCAAAGTTCTACTGGAATAAAAATGTGCTGCTGAAGTATAATCACCATAGCAAAATTTGCCTTATAAGAGTTTTTATTCAAGAAGAATTGGACTAAGAAATTCCACAGTAACATTTAAGCAACCAAAGCATGTCAAGGAAAGAAATAGCAGGTATTCCAGTACAGAACACATTTTGCTTTTGTTCTATTAAAAGAGAGTTTTAAATATTAAATCCCAAAATGCATGGGGCATAAGTGACTAGAATGCTCTAGTAAGAAATGGCCAAATCAGGGGTGCACAAATCCAGTCCCAGAGGCCATTTAACTGACCAGGTTTTAAGGATTCGGCAGTGAATCAGTCATTTTAATTGACACACCTGTGCTCTTACAATAATATCCTTAAAATTCAGTCTTGTAGCAACCCCTGAGGACTGGGCTCACACCCCTGGGGTAGGGAAACAAATGAAATCTTTACTGTATGAAGCCAGCTGCTTTTTGCAACAGTTAAATAAAAATCCTTTACAGGAAAGTTTAAAAAGAGGCTGAGTGCAGCATTTACTTTTAGGGGCACATTTACTAAGGGTCGAATTTCGAAGTTCAAAAAACTTCGAAAATTCGACCATCGAATAGGGTAGTTCAACATTCGAAGTCGAAGGATTTAATCGACTTTTTACCAAAAATCCTTTGATTTCTCAAAACTTGCCAAACACTCAAGATAGGTTATAGGAGGTCCCCCATAGGCTAAACATCAATTTGGCAGATTTAAGATGGCGAAGTATCGAAGTGGAACTTTTTTAAAGAGACAGTACTTCAATTTTTGAAGTCAAAGTTTTTCACTTCGAATTGAAGTCAAATTTGGCCTATTCGATGGTCGAAGTATCCAAAAATCCAAAGTTTTTGAAATTTGAAAATTCACTTCGACCCTTAGTAAATGTGCCCCCAAATGATTGGTAAGGTTATTGCAGTGAATATACAGTGAGCAGAAATCAACAAATATTTATCATTAGTGTCATCTATTTCAATGATAATTTATGTTATTTTTGAATACTATAATATGCATTTAAAATACTACCGCACATTTTAGAGAATAAGAAATGTCTCTTTGGGGAAGTCAATAATCCAGAAAATGGCACTATACGGGTTCCTCGTTTACATTTAGGTCTATAAATATTTGGGCAGTGACACTTTTTTTCTAATTTTGGATCTGTACATTACCACAATGAATTTTAAATGAAACAACTCAGATGCAGTTGAACAGCAGACTTTCAGCTTTAAAGCTGGCCATAGACGCAAAGATCTGATCGTACGAATCGAGGATTCATACGATTTTCAAACCGTGTGTGGAGAGTCCCGACATTTTTCGTCAGGTTAGAAAATTTCTGTCGGCTGCCGATAATATCTCTGCGTGTATTGCCAATCGCACGATTTTCAGTGGGAGACTGTCACTAGCTTTGGTCGGACATAGATATCGTACGATTGCTGTCAGGGGCAGAACATTGCTGATCTGTTCTTTGACTAATCTTGTAAGACTTTGATCTGAATGGTTAGTGGGTCGGGAGATGGGAAAGTCTTTGCATCTATGGCCAGCTTTATTCAGTGGGTTGAACAAAAAGATTGCATAAAAATGTCAGGAACTACAGACTTTTTTTAACACAATCACTTCATTTCAGGGGCTCAAAAGTAATTGGACAATTGACTCAAAGGCTATTTTATGGGCAGGTGTGGGCAATACCTTCATTATGCCATTATCAATTAAGCAGATAACAACCCTGGAGTTGATTTAAGGGAGGGGTGCTTGCATGTGAAGCGGTCAAAGGAGCTCTCCATGCAGGTGAAACATGCTATCCTTAAATGGCGAAAACAGAAAAAACCCATCCATGAAATTGCTACAATATTAGGAGTGGCAAAATCTACAGTTTGGTAAATTCTGAGAAAGAAAGCACTGGTAAACTCAGCAACGCAAAAAGACCTGGACGTCCACGGAAGACAACAGTGGTGAATGATCACAGAATCATTTCCATGGTGAAGAGAAACCCCTTCACAACAGCCAAACAAGTGAATAACACTCTCCAGGAAGTAGGCGTATCCATATCCAAAAATAAAGAGAAGACTGCATGAAAGTAAATACAGAGGGTGCACTGCAAGGTGCAAGCCACTCATAAGCCTCAAGAATAGAAAGGCTAGATTGGAAGTTGCTAAAACAACAGCTAAAAAAGCCAGCACAGTTCTGGAAAAACATTCTTTGGACAGATGAAATCAAGATCAACCTTTACCAGAATGATGGCAAAAAAAAAGTATGGAGAAGACATGGAACAGCTCATGATCCAAAGCATACCACATCATCTGTAAAACGGAGGAGGCACTGAGACACTAGTGTTTATCCATGATGTGAAACAGGACAGAAGCAGCTGAATGAATTCTGAGGTGCTCAGACATACTGGGGCTCATTTATAAACTTTGCGCAGGGCAGAATGATTCGCACTGTAAAAATATCTGCCCTGCACATGGTTATATTTATAAAGCTGGATTAGAGTGGTGCACTTAATGTGCAAACAGAATTGTGAATTTTTTTCACACTGTGAATGTCCATAAGAGCTTTTTAAATATGGCGAAAAAGGCAAATTGTGAATACTCTGCACCTGAGTTACGCCACAATTTTGGTGGCTGAGCAAATATTTGCAAATTGTGAATTCATCAGTACCTGGAAACTCTACAATATATTTTAACAATAACAAGTTATCTCCCGCTCTCTGTTGAGACTTTTATTTGACTCAATCTTTTTTAAATGATTTATCCAAAATACAGGTATGGGACCTATTATCTAGAAACCCTTGGACCTGGGGTTTTCCGGATAACGGATCTTTCTGTAATTTGGATCTTCATACCTTAAGTTTACTAGAAAATCATGTAAACATTAAATAAACCCAATAGGCTGCTTTTTCCTCCAATAAGAATTAATTATATCTTAGTTTGGATCAAATACAAGGTACTATTTTGTTATAACAGAGAAAAAGGAAATAATTTTTAAAAATTTGGATTATTTGATTATAATGGAGTCAATAGAGCTGGGAATTAGTCGTAGGCAAAAAGTGACAAATATACCTATTAAATATTTTCACAGAATTAGAAATATATAAGCCACTAGAATATTACTTTAGAACAGTGAACACAAACACAGGGGTTTTTGGCAACTGTTAAAAAGAGTTTATGCTCTATGATCTGTCGACAAAATAAGGTGTATGACAGCGCCTTCTGATAATAATTTTTAAAAAGTGATCCTGACATATACCACTCTTTATTATATAATTAACACAAATTTCCTATTTAACAGAAGTTAGTGTTGAAGTTACTGTTGGTATAACAGTGGACTATCCGTGACGTAAGTGTCAGGAATACATTATGTACTTTTCTGTTCATACAGTCCATAAAGGAAAACTATACCCCCCAAACAATGTAGGTCTCTATTAAAAGATACTGAGTAAAACAGCTCATGTGTAAAACCCTGCTTCATGCAAATGAACCATTATCATAATAATATACTTTTTCCCTTTCGTCCCCTTCGGCAGCAACCATGAGATATATTTTGTTCCCTGACTGGTAGGACAAGCAAAAAAAGAGTTAACAACTTCCTAGCCTCACCTATAAGTAGGAGTTACCTCAACAGTCCACAGTGTTTTTCTTGTCCTAGATGGTAGGTAAGCAGAATTTTCTAATCCTGTTGTTTTTTCTCTCTTTTTTTTAGGGAAGGCAGAAGGAAAGTTTCCAGGTCCCTAGGGGACTTGAAGACCGTAGGATGGACTGCCCAAAGGGCAGGAAATCCGGGGAAGACAGGACGCGTCCCCAGGTTCAGCCGCACTAAAGTCTGGGTAGTCTAGGGCTGCCCTAATCCAAGATGGCGGCCGTGTAATTGGGCGCGACGCTAAGAGCGTGCGTGGAATGACCGCTGAATCCTCTGATGTCAGATGCGGAAGTGAACATCAGATGCGGAAGTGAAGGGATTTAACCTGCGGTTTGAATTCTAGTGGTGCCTAAGCTGGTTGCGGACTTAGAATTTTGGCGTGTCTCCCTGCCTAGGCTGCAGCCTCCTGGTTAGGCTGTAAGGTAGTGTGAGTGAGGGTGATGTTGGTTAATGAACTTATTACTCGATCAGATTCTGACTGATGCATGTTTTTCTGTTACAGATGTCCACTCCTGTTAGAGAGGATCCGAATGCTAAGAGACTTAAGAAGTCTAAACATTTGCAATGTAGAGCATGTGATCAACCTTTCCCTGAAGGCTATGACAAGAGATTGTGCATGGACTGCATGACGTGTATTGCCAAGAAACAAGGTTCGGAATCTGTACCCTCTACTACCTGGATAAAAGATTTTATAAAATCTACAATGCAGGAGATGATGGCAGAATCACAGGATTCTAGATTGCCAGAAGGTCCTCTGGATTCTCCAGTATTGTCAGGGGAAGATTCATCCTCGGAGGAGGAGTCTCTAGCATTATTTTCAACAGATAATACGGCTAGACTAATTAAGAAAGTTAGATCCACTATGGATTCTTTTGAGGAAATAGAAGCTCTACCCTCGACTTCTCAGGTTACAAAGAGGTCTAAAACTTTTCCGGTACATTCGGTCATGAAAGAGCTTATGAAAAGAGAATGGAAAGAGCCAGAGAAGGCACCTACTATAACTAAAAGACATAAGCTTCTATTCCCAATACAAGAGGAGGAACTGCAGTCTTGGGAAGCCCCTCCCAAGGTGGATATAGCGATAGCTAGGCTGTCCAAAAAGACTGTCATTCCTGTAGAAGACGGATCAGGATTAAAAGATCCTATGGATAGGAAGGCAGATAGTATTCTGAAAAGATCTTACACAGCGGCAGTGGCAGCATGTAAACCAGCTTTGGCAGCTTCGGGAGTGGCACGCTCCACTAGATTCTGGTTGAAGCAGCTTGATGAAGATATCAATAACCGCATAGCTAGAGAAGAGTTATCTAGTTCTCTTTCCAAGATCAGTATGGCGATTGATTTCCTATGTGATGCTACTGTGGAAGGTGTTAAGTTATCTGCTAAGGCTATGGCTTTATCTACGGCAGCTAGAAGAGCCTTATGGCTAAGAAATTGGTCAGCTGACGCAGTTTCAAAAAATAGCCTCTGCACTATGGCTTTTGAGCCAGGACATTTGTTTGGTGCCGAACTGGACAAGTTACTGGAATCTTTGTCAAGCTCTAAGGGTAAACGTTTGCCGCAGGAGAACTTTAGAAGGAACAGGAGATCCTTTTTTAGAGCTAGAAGATCTCCAGTTCGTGATTCAGAATTCCAGATAGATAAGAGAAAGAGAGACAATGATTCCTTTCGACCCTTCAGAAAGACTCCATTCAGAGCTAACAAGGGAGGAGATAGACCATCCTTCCAGAAAAAGAAGTCGTCTTTCTGACGCCAGAAGTGCTATTCCAGTGGGAGGAAGATTACGGGAATTTTTTCCAGAATGGGAAGAGACTATTACAGACAGTTGGGTCCTTCAACTCCTGCAGCTAGGATATCAGATAAAATTTCAACGGTTTCCACCACAAAGATTTATTCTCACCTCCTCAGCCCAACCAGAAAGACAGCTGGCTATCGAGGAAGCAATTCTAGGATTCCTAGATTCAAGGGTACTCGAACCAGTTCCTTTTGGGGAGAGGTTCCAGGGAACCTATTCAAAGGTGTTTTTAGTGCCAAAACCAGACGGTACTTTCAGGACCATCATAGACCTACGGTTCGTAAACCAGTTTATCAGGAAAAAATCTTTCGGATGGAGAACATCAGATCGATAAAGAGTATCATAGAGCGGGGAGATTATATGGTTTCTTTGGACCTCAAGGATGCCTATCTGCATGTACCCCTCTGTCTGGCTCACAGGAGATTTCTACGTTTAGCGGTAGTAATCAGGGGCTCAATGGTTCATCTGCAATTCAGAGTATTGCCTTTCGGAATAACAACAGCACCCCGAGTATTCACCAAGATAACAGTATCAGTAGTAGCGATACTGAGGAGGAAGGGAATATCTATAATTCCTTACCTGGACGATTGGTTGATTTCAGCGGTATCAGCCTCTCTATTGAAGAAACATCTGATACAGACGATAGAGATGTTACAGAAGCTGGGGTGGATAATCAATTGGAAGAAATCAGTCCTGGTTCCAGCAAGGACAATTCAGTTCTTGGGATACATCATCAATTCAGAAGAGATGAAGTTTTACTTACCTACGGACAGAGTAGAGAAGCTCATGGATGCAGTCCAAAAGATTTTCAAGAGTCCTCAGTCCTCCCTTCGCGAGTTGATGAGGGTAGTAGGCCTTATGACAGCATCTATAGATGCAGTACCCTGGGCAAAATTCCATATGAGACCACTGCAGTCAGAGGTTTTAAGGAGATGGGACCGTCAGTTGTCATCCTTGGAGAAGAAAGTTATACTCAGCAGGGATACAAGAGTCCATCTGAAGTGGTGGCTCCAGAAGAACAATCTCTCGACCGGGTCTTATTTCCATCAGGTGGAATGGACGATTCTTACCACAGATGCTTCACAGACAGGATGGGGAGCCCATCTGAGAGAGATGACAGCGCAGGGTCTATGGAATTCAATGGAGAGTTCCATGTCTTCAAACTTCAGGGAGATGAGAGCAGTGTTCAAGGCCATCCAAGCTTTTCAACATCACTTGAGGGGTTCGAACCTGAACATCATGTAAGACAACTCCACCACAGTGGCATACTTAAACAAGCAGGGTGGGACCAGAGCCCCAGTACTCAGTCAGGAAGTGTACAGAATTCTATCTTGGGCAGAGAGATGTGTAGCCAGACTGATGGCAGTTCATATAAAAGGGGAAGACAACATCCTGGCAGACTGTTTGAGCAGGAAGACTTTTATTCCAGGGGAATGGTCTCTAGATTACAACATTTTTCAGAAGATAATAGATCACTGGGGGATTCCAGTAATAGACCTGATGGCGACAAGAGAAAATCGCAAGATGGAAATCTTCAGTTCGATCAACAGAATGGATCGGTCGGATTTTCTAGATGCCATGTCCTTCAGGTGGGATTTTCACCTAGTGTATATATTTCCTCCGATTCCAATGATACCCAGAGTGCTTCAGAAGATAAAGGCGGAACAGGTGAGAACTATTCTGATAGCACCATTCTGGCCCAAGAGAAGTTGGTTTGCACCCTTGATGAGAATGTCCAGACAGGAATTCTGGATTCTTCCCCAGATACCTACATTGTTGACTCAGGGACCAATACGATGCAAAGATCTAGCTCGGCTTCAGTTGACTGCATGGAGACTGATAGGTCCATTCTGACATCACAGGGGCTATCATCAGAGGTAGTAGATATTCTGATTCAATCAAGGAAAGAATCCACTAATAGAGTATACTCTAGAGTGTGGAGGATTTTCAGAAGCTGGTGTTCTCATCATCAGATTGGCCATAAACAGCCACCGATAGAGACAATTCTTAAATTTCTACAGGAAGGATTTGCAAAAGGGATCGCTGTAAATACTATTAAAGTCCAGATCTCGGCTCTTTCGGCTTTGATGGATAAACCTCTTTCTTCACTGCCTTTAGTGAAACGATTTGTGAAGGCGATATCGAAGATTCGACCTAAGGTGATGCAGCCACTGCCTACTTGGGATCTTTCTTGTGTGTTAAAGAAGTTGTGTGAATCTCCGTACGAACCGATACAAGATTGTTCTATCAAATGTCTTTCTTTTAAGGCTGCATTTCTAGTAGCTATTACATCTGCTAAACGTATTGGAGAGCTTCAAGCTTTGTCATCCAAAGAGCCATATATTTCTTTCCTTCCAGATAGGGTAGTGCTGAGAACATTACCTTCCTTCAGACCGAAAGTGGTTACAAATAGTAATGTTAATCAGGAGATTGTGCTTCCCAATATGAATCAAGACTCTCAGTCTCAAGACAATAAATTGTCTCTTCTGGATGTGGGTAGAGCTTTGAAGGTCTATCTGAAAAGCACTGAATCTTTCAGAAAGGAGGAAAATTTGTTCATTACCTTTGCGGGGAAAAACAGAGGTCTTAAAGCTTCGAGACCCTCTATTGCACGTTGGCTGAGGGAGACTATACAGATGGCTTATATCAAGGATAATCTTGTACCATCATTTAAAATAAAAGCACACTCGACCAGGAAAATGTCAACTTCATGGGCAGAGATTGCTGGAGTTTCCATGGATAATATTTGCCGTGCAGCTACGTGGAGCAATCCTAATACCTTTGTTCAGCATTATAGAGTGGACATTTTGGCCTCTCAGGAAGCTTCCTTTGGCAGTGGCATAATCCAGAGGGTGGTGTAGCGACAGACCCTAATTACTCGCTAACTCTCATGGTTGCTGCCGAAGGGGACGAAAGGGAATTAGTAAATTTATACTTACCGAAATTTACTTTTCCCTTAGTCCCTTTTCGGCAGCAAACTATTACCCTACCCTATTAAAGATATTAAGCATGTTTTTTGTCTGGGTTACTTTTTGATTACACTGTGGACTGTTGAGGTAACTCCTACTTATAGGTGGGGCTAGGAAGTTGTTAACTCTTTTTTTGCTTGTCCTACCAGTCAGGGAACAAAATATATCTCATGGTTGCTGCCGAAAACGGACTAAGGGAAAAGTAAATTTCGGTAAGTATAAATTTACTAATTTAGTAGTATGTGCCATTGGGTAATCATAAATAGAAAATTGCAATTTTAAAAAATAAGGGCCGCCCCTGAGATCGTAAGATTCACTGTGCACACATACAAACCACATGTAAGGTCACATGAGCCAATTAACAGACAGAGTTCTGCCTTTTGCTTCCTCACTTCTTCCTGTTACAGTTAGTATTGTAGTATTTCTGGTCAGGTGATCTCTGAGGCAGCACAGATAGAGTCATGAAATGGTGGTTCAAGGCAAGAGATGTAAAAGGGCAATATTTATGTAAATATATATTCCAGTTTGGTAAGATTCTTTAATATGTCATTCAATTTGATATAAACTATCTGTTGCTTAAGTATTCATTTTGGGGGTTATAGTTTTCCTTTAAGGGCAGGAAAATGTTGAAGTTTGCTGTTCAGAAAACACATAGCAGTTTTTAGCCTTAATTAAAACCCAAGCTACTGACAGAATTACAAAGGAATAGTTTGTATTAAAAAAGTGAAAAGCAAAAAAAAGAACTTTAACTTATTAGACATCAAAAATACAGGAATCATTAAAAAAATTATGCCAAAATTTTCAGAAACGCAAAGGGCAAAGCTATTAATAAGTGTCAGACAAAACCCCTATGCAAAAGCACATTTAACACTGTTATTCAGGTCCATGAAACATAAAGAAAATCTCAGACATTTATATTACAATGTTATGCAGCGAAATGTAACTACTAAGAGAACTGTTACTATTCCATGAGGATGACCTGACAAAGGGCTCTATAGAATGCATTGGACAAAATGATCATTTTATATTCACCTCTAAAGCTTTTTCCTTTACATGGAAAATGTTGGACAACACTACAGAAGAAGACTGAAACAATATTGAGCCCCCCCTCTCATATCCCAAAGGGCTAAACTACATGGGAGATTTTGTAGGATGAACAGAGCTCATCCTACAAGTTAGATGTAGTAGCATGGGTCATTATATAATGGGACTGATACAAAAATTGTGTTGATGAGACTTCTACTTCTTATTTAATCCATTGCATCGGATGCAGATGCATACACGAAACATTCCACATTATCCATTCCAACTTGCATTACAGATTTTGTAGGATCCCACAAAATCTCATGTTGTTAAATCATGCTGTTCAGTGATGGGCAAATTTGCGCCGTTTCGCTTCGCCGAAAATTCACTAAACGGCGCCCGGCGTCAAAAACAAGACACCATTTTTGAAGCCGGCGCCCGTTTTTTTGACGACGGCGCACGTTTTTGACGCCGGCACCCATTTTTTTTGAAAAATTTTTTTTGACGCCGGCAAATCTTTGACGCAAATTTTCGCGGGAGTTTCGCAAATTTATTCGCTGGCGGCGAATCGCGCAAATTCACCGTGAATTCGGGCCTGGCGAATAAATTCGCCCATCACTAATGCTGTTGCATGACAAGTGTGGTGAGGTCACTACTAGGATACCTGGAAAAGTCCAGGACGGAGCTTATTTATGCCCCAGGTTCCTAACAGAGTGGTTCCGGGACTGCTAGTCCAGCCCGGGTGTTATGAGTTGTACTGATGTATTTCAGGTGGTTAATTAAAAAGGCAGCTCAAGCCAGAGTGGGGAGTTCCTGGCTGGGGAAAAGACACAGGAAAGCTACCTGTGTGAGAGGGATTGGAATCACCAAAAGGTTTGAGATTTGATATCTTCCTGTATGATCTTTGTTTTGGGGAGACAGGCGGTAGGCCTTCTCCTGGTTAGTTAGGAAAACTGACCTGTATTAGTTAGAAGCCCATTAAGTGGCAAGGATTTTATTTTGAATTGTTTGTTTTGTTTATTTTTTCTGCAAGAGACAATAAACTGCCAAAAAGAGACTATACTCTCATGAGTTGTGCTTGTGCCGTGGGCTGTCTTACCCCAGGGTAACTGATCCCAGCTACCCAATCTCTTACATATGGTGGAGGGTGCTCTGGCACAAAATAAAGCAACAAAAGGCAGTTTAATATTGCAGAGACCGTGAATAAAAGGGGTAGTTATCCCATAAGAACTGTGCAGCATGGAGGAGATTGTGAAACAGTTAATGCTGTCTAATTCCACCCAGCAACAGGCACAGCAGCAAGCGGAAGCCCGCCATAAGGAGCTGGTCCTACAGTTGCAGCAACAGACGATGGTTCAACAACAGGCACAGCAACAGCAGATGATGGCCATGTTTAAAAAGCTGGCAGAAGATGCAGAGGAAGACCGGCAGGTACTGACAGGATTGGTCCAACAGTTGGCACAGAGACCCCAGGAGCCACCTGCAGTAGTACATAGCAATGTACCCAAAATCAATGTAAGCCGCTTCCTCCAAAAGATGACATCAGAGGATGATCCGGAGGCATATCTCACTACATTTGAGCGGACCGCCGAAAGAGAGGGTTGGTTGAAAGAGCAGTGGGCAGGTCTTTTGGCACCCCTGCTAACCGGTGAATTGCAAAAAGCATATTTTGATCTTGACCCTGTTACTGCCAAGGATTATGAGAAACTGAAAAAAGAGATTCTGGCCCGCCTTGGCGTTACCCTGGCGCTTCGTGCCCAACGTGTATACAGCTGGGCTTATCACCCGGAGAAGCCTCCACGCTCCCAGATGTTTGACCTGATCCACCTGGTAAAAAAATGGTTGCAGCCAGAGTCCTTGACTGGACCTGAGATTATTGAGAGGGTGGTACTGGATCGCTACCTGAGGTCCCTTCCTGTTGCCCTGCGCAAATGGGTGACCCATGGAGACCCTAAAACTGCAGATGACCTTGTGGAGTTAGTGGAAAGGTACTTTGCTGCTGAGAACTTTGGCACCCCTCCCGCATCGTTCCGGGCTCCACACCTGAAAGGGAGGTACACCCTGGCAATGGGTAAGACTGTTCATGGGGACACGGGTGGTGGTAAAAGTAAATCACCCTTAAAGGGAGAGAATTTTGGCAAAAACCCGGGAGGCTGGCAATCTAAAACTGGAAAGTCTGAGACTTTTAGGTTTAATTCCGAGACTGTTAAATGTTTCCGTTGCCATGATTTTGGTCATATTGCAGCAAACTGCCCTTTGCTTGATGATCCTATGCAATGTGATTTTTCTTACAGGAATAGACGCCAGTCCCTGTTTGCTATGGTTGCCTGCACTGCGGTGCCGGTTCAGGAAAAACAAATGTGTAAAGTGAGTGTGAATGGGAAACAATTGCTTGCATTGCTAGACTCCGGTAGTCTAGTCACTTTGGTAAAGTTAGACTCAGTAGGCCCTGTTAAGTTCCAGTCAAAAAGGGTTGGTGTGGTTTGTATTCATGGTGACACACGGGAGTATCCTGTGGCGACCCTAAAGTTCAAAACGGGCCTTGGTACAGTGACTTACTCTGCAGGGGTAGTACCAAACCTTCTGCATGATGCAATAATTGGGAGGGATTTTCCCCAGTTTTGGGATCTCTGGAATCAATCAGTTTCTCCCTGCTCTGATGCAGTGGTTGAAGGACCTGTGCCCATAGAAAATTCAGAGCTAACAGGTTCAGAGGATTCTCCTCAGGAAACCCCAGTTTTCCCTTTCTCTGTATTAGCAGGAAACTTGGAGGACCCTGAAGATGGTCAAAACCCTAGTGGAGAAACCAGTGAGTCAGGTATTATTGACAGTATTGTGGATTTCTCTGATTTGAATGTACACAAAGCGAATTTCGGTACAGAACAGTTAAAAGACCCTGACCTTATAAAAGCTAGAGAAAATGTGAAAATAATTGACGGGGAACCTATTGAGCCAGGGCTCAGGTTATCCTATCCTCACATGTCTTTAAAAGGGGATCTACTGTACCAAGTATCAAAAAAATCAAATGAGGTGATTGAACAATTAGTGGTACCCAAACCATACAGAAAAGTGGTGTTGGATCTTGCCCATGGTCATGTAATGGGGGGACATTTGGGTGTGAAAAAAACTACCGAAAGAGTTTTGCAGAGATTTTTTTGGCCTGGTGTATATCAGCAGGTAAAGGATTACTGTGAGTCCTGTCCTGTTTGCCAAATTTCCACTCCAAGGCCACATTTTCGTAGTCCCTTAATCCCATTACCAATTATTGAAATACCCTTTGAGCGAATAGCCATGGATCTGGTGGGCCCTTTGTTAAAATCTGCCCGGGGTCACCAATATATCTTAGTGATCATGGACTATGCCACTCGCTATCCGGAAGCTATTCCTTTGCGCAACACTTCTGCTAAAACCATTTCCAAAGAATTGCTTCATGTATTCAGTAGGGTTGGGATCCCTAAAGAAATCCTCACCGATCAGGGTACCCCTTTTATGTCCAGAGTAACTAAGGAACTCTGTAAATTGTTTAAAATTTCACAATTGCGAACCTCTGTATACCACCCTCAGACAGATGGTCTTGTGGAACGGTTTAACAAGACCCTAAAAAGTATGTTGAAAAAGGTAGTGAACAAAGATGGGAAAGACTGGGACTGTCTTTTGCCCTATCTTATGTTTGCTATAAGGGAAGTTCCCCAATCCTCTACAGGTTATTCCCCATTTGAGTTACTCTATGGGAGACATCCTAGGGGGCTCTTAGATATAGCTAAGGAAACCTGGGAAGGGGAAGTGACACCCTACAGGAGTATAATTGAACACATATCACAAATGCAAGACAGAATTGCTTCAATTATGCCCATTGTAAGAGAAAACCTGGCCCAAGCCCAGGCTGCCCAACAAAGAATATACAACCGTAATGCTAAAATACGAGTCTTTTCACCTGGAGACAGAGTACTAGTTTTGGTCCCCACAGTGGAGAGTAAGTTCCTTGCAAAATGGCAGGGACCCTTTGAAATAATTGAGAGAGTCGGGGAGGTAAATTACAAGGTACACCAACCTGGCAAGAGGAAGCCAGAACAAATTTATCATGTTAATTTACTTAAACCCTGGAAAGACAGGACATCATTGATTGCAGTACCAGCCTATGCTGTTTCTAAGGTAACTCACGAGACCCCTCTGGTTCCTGAGGTTACCATTACAGAAACTTTGTCCACCTCCCAAAAACAGGAGGTAAAAGAATTCTTAATGAGGAATAGGGATACTTTCTCTGACCTCCCAGGAAAGACTCCCGTTGTTGAGCATGATATTGTCACTGAGCCAGGTGTTCGAGTTAAACTTAAACCCTATAGGATTCCCGAAGCTAGACGAAAAGCTGTGGCTGATGAAGTGGCAAAAATGCTTGAGTTAGGGGTAATTGAAGAGTCCAATAGTGACTGGTCTAGCCCGATTGTTCTTGTTCCTAAGCCAGATGGTAGCTGGCGGTTCTGTAATGATTTTCGCAAACTTAATTCGGTATCCAAGTTTGACACTTACCCAATGCCTAGGGTAGACGAGCTCATAGACAGGCTGGGTACTGCTCGTTATCTAACAACATTGGATTTAACAAAAGGGTATTGGCAGATACCATTATCGGAACAGGCCAAGGAAAAAACTGCTTTTGTCACTCCAGGCGGTTCTTTCCAGTACAGAGTAATGCCCTTTGGCCTACAAAATGCTCCTGCAACGTTTCAAAGGGCTATGGATAGAATATTAAGACCTCACCAACAGTATGCGGCTGCATATTTAGATGATGTGGTGATACACAGTACAGATTGGGAGTCTCACCTGCACAGAGTTCAGGCTGTGTTGGATTCACTCCGTAAAGCAGGCCTTACTGCCAACCCCAAGAAATGTGCCATTGGTTTGGAGGAGGCCAAGTATTTAGGTTACACCATTGGCAGAGGTGTGGTAAAACCCCAGGTAAATAAAACAGCAGCCATTCAACAGTGGCCACACCCTCTTAATAAGAAGCAGGTTAGAGCTTTTCTGGGTATCACTGGCTACTACAGGAGGTTTATTCCTCATTTTGCCACCTTGGCTGCTCCCTTAACAGACTTAACAAAGGGAAAAAACTCTGTCATGGTCAAGTGGTCCCCTGAGGCAGAAAAATCTTTTCAGGCCCTCAAAGATGCGTTATGTGCACAACCAGTCTTGTATTCCCCAGATTTTTCAAAGGACTTTGTGGTCCAGACAGATGCATCAGATGTAGGGTTAGGGGCAGTATTATCCCAGCTTTATAACGGGGAAGAGCATCCAGTGGTGTACTTAAGCAGAAAGCTCAATGACTGTGAGAGGAAGTATGCCACGATTGAAAAGGAGTGTTTGGCCATAAAGTGGGCCTTAGACGCCTTAAGGTATTACCTCTTAGGCAGAAAATTTGACCTTATTACTGACCATGCACCTCTAAAATGGATGGCCCAAAAGAAGGAGACCAATAGACGAGTGAATCGTTGGTTCCTCACGCTGCAGGACTACTGTTTCACAGTGAAACATAGGCCCGGGTCAGAAATGGGCAATGTTGATGCCCTGTCCCGGGTTCATTCCTGTTGGGCCTCAGTTGTTCCAACCATTGGGTTGAAACAAGGAGGGGGGGTATGTGGTGAGGTCACTACTAGGATACCTGGAAAAGTCCAGGACGGAGCTTATTTATGCCCCAGGTTCCTAACAGAGTGGTTCCGGGACTGCTAGTCCAGCCCGGGTGTTATGAGTTGTACTGATGTATTTCAGGTGGTTAATTAAAAAGGCAGCTCAAGCCAGAGTGGGGAGTTCCTGGCTGGGGAAAAGACACAGGAAAGCTACCTGTGTGAGAGGGATTGGAATCACCAAAAGGTTTGAGATTTGATATCTTCCTGTATGATCTTTGTTTTGGGGAGACAGGCGGTAGGCCTTCTCCTGGTTAGTTAGGAAAACTGACCTGTATTAGTTAGAAGCCCATTAAGTGGCAAGGATTTTATTTTGAATTGTTTGTTTTGTTTATTTTTTCTGCAAGAGACAATAAACTGCCAAAAAGAGACTATACTCTCATGAGTTGTGCTTGTGCCGTGGGCTGTCTTACCCCAGGGTAACTGATCCCAGCTACCCAATCTCTTACACAAGATAAAATCTAAATCTCCTGTGTAGTTTAAATGCCTTGTGCACTGAGATTATTCACTGTAATGGACCTATTGGTCAATATTTGGTCTGGTTTTAACCTCCCAATAACTAGTTCTCATGTTAATGGATAACTTAAATATTTGTAATTGGGAACTTACTTAAATATTTGAAGTTGGGTACTTTTGCATTTCTAAAATAAAACATATTATTTGCAAACTCCATACATGTGATTTTTCAATATAATTGAAGAGAAATGAAAAATCTGTGCCTTTTACGGAAACATTTAGAGGAAAAGAATAATGTACAGTCTGCCCTGGGCATATGGACCTGCTTGCTGAGGAGCAACTACTGTACCAACATATTTTTTTCATCCAAAATATTGCTTGTGTGAGCTAGGGTCTGACCACTCACACTATATTAGGAATTGATATAACTGCTGTATTGCACATGCACCCACCACAAGCCCATGCAAGGTATTCTTGGGAAAATATAAAAATGTGGTGATTACTTGATCCCCAGCAAGTACCCTAGGTCAGTGCATTTTTTAAAGAAAAGGAGCTAACAAATTAGGATTCCTTGATTTAATTTTTCCTTTGATAAGTAATTTCAAATTTTCACTGTAATTGGCATGCACACATGTGGGTCTAAAATGAGTAGTATATAGTCTAAAAAAGAAAATTGCACAAATTATCATTAACATATAATTAACTGATATATTTTTATATTGATCAATGTATCAAGTTTATTATCATCTAGTCATTATTATTTGAATTAAGAAACACATTTTTTAGTTGCAAACATAGGTTTAATATGAGGCGTATAATAAGAGCCATTTGGCAAAGTTCACATCTCTTGTAAAATAATGTATCCCTAGAGATACAATATTTTCAGTAATAAAGAAAGATGAAGGGTCTTTTTTAAAATGAAAATGTTTCCCTCATTGCTTTGCAGAACTTACTACACCTGAACCAAAGCCATAATATGACTCGTGAGGACTACATGATTCATATGCAATATGCATGCTTCAAGCATAGTTTGACAGTGCTGGTAAAATAAGGATTCAGGAAACAAGACATCCATTTGATCACCGATTGAGTAGGAGTTTGCATTGTTTGCATGAGGTAAATTGTCTCCATGGGAAAGAAAGCTAGGATGTTGCATTCACATAAACCTCCTTTACATGCTAGTAAAATTGTCTTTGCTTGTAGTAAATGTGGTTGTGTTTTCCTGACATAATCCCAGAGAAGGAAAAATGTGCTGATGGGCACACTTCGAGGTCAGGTCAGAAATAAAGTAGGGAGAAAAAAAAGACAGAAATGAATAACATACCAAGCGTACTGATGAACGGATTCTATGATTTAGGAAGAAGAGGGGAATTTAAGGCTTCTTTTCTTTTTTCATGTTTTTCAAAGTGACAGGCTGCAAAAAACCTGCAGATAAAACTTCATATGGTGTGTCACAAAATGACATGCAATACCAAGTCACAAACAAAAATAACTGTGAATCACAATAAAAAGATGACACTGACAAAGGGCCTTTTATGTATTAATCTTGCAAGAAGACACAAGCTGTAATTTTACACGACTAACTAGTTTGATAGGGTTATAGAACAAAACAAAACCATTTTCAAAACTTTTTATTATAAATGTAAATAAAATTTGTGAAACATGGCCTAATTCTGACTGAGCATTGCAGCTCATTTAAACCAATCAGAGCTTTGCTTTTTTGGTTGGGTGCAATTAAAATAATAAACATCTTATAACTGTTATTTATGACGGGACAGGGCAAATATCCAAAATGTTTTTTTCAAAATTGGTTTTACATTTGTGGACATAACTCAGTAGATATGACTAGAGATACTATATATAGTTAGGACTACTATATAGGTGTAATTTTAACGTGGCATGGTGCTTAGCAATTTTATTATCATACATTTATAGATCCACTTGAATTTGCTCCACAGTGGAACTCACATAATGGTCCACAGGATAAGCATACAGTGGGGCAAATTTACTCATACTGGTAAAACTAGCCAGTGCAGTAACTTATAACAATCAATCAGATATTTGCAGTAATCCACAACATTGAACCGCATTTATGGCCACATTTACCCAAGAACACAGTGGCGCGTGAGCTGCCGGGGCCCTGAGGGGGTGCAGGCCCTGGCCCAATCGTAGCCCCTGCTCCCCCGGTAGTTATGCCACTGATTGCAAAGGGTTAATTGCTGTTTAAGAGAGTGTGAGCTGATTCTACAAGTGTGGTAAGGAAAGGGTTACATATATATATATTGTTTTTGTATGTCCTTATTTTTTGTGTTTTATAAGTACCAAATGCTCATATATTTAGATTTTTATAATATATACAAGCTATTAGAATAAAGTAAAATAACTGTAGGTATAAAATTAAGTGTAGAGAGTGCTACCCAGCATTAAACCTCTCTGTACAAATATAATAGCAAAAACATGTATTTGCTGGGAAAATGCAGCTTCAGATGCATGACCAAGCATATTCTAGTGCCTTGACTAAAAATACTCTTCATAACTAATTATCTTGGAATGGACACAAGCCTTTGCACACTAAACATAGTTATATGGAGAAAATGTATGAAATAAACTTTGGATACTTAAAGAAGAAACAGAAGTATATTACATTAGATTATGTTGGCTGTTATATTGTTGGTGGATAAATAATTCCATCCAAAAGATCAGTGATATTTCTTTCAAAAATATATAATGAATGCATTTTTTTTAAATGAGTCTTAAACTATATACATGATGCATGTTATGATCAAAACTATTTCTATTTGTATATGTAGGGATCCATAGAGTTAATATGTCCCTATGGCTTTATTTCCCTAAACTTCATGATCTCCCTAGTTGCTGGGCACATGGTCTGTAGCTAGATGTAATTTGTAACCACACCCTGTAACACTTGTTATAGTGAGTGAGAAGGGGTGGGTCTAGGCTCTTTGGCTGCTGGGTACAGCAAGGCCCAGAAAAGCCATGTGCTCTAGAGGGACCAGTACCTCTACAGAGATAAGTCGGGGAGTAGGGACCACATGAATGAGGCTAGTGAGTGGCAGGAATATAATGTTATCGACTTTCTAGGAGAGTAAGGCAGAGAGGTAAGACAGAAAGAGCAGCTTTGTGCTCCATCAAGGAGGTGTAGCAGGTAGTAGCTTCCCAGGCTGTAAGATTTGCCTACAGTGAACAGCCCACAGTGGATAGGGTGTCAGGCTTTAGGTTCTCCTCCCTGACCACTCAACTGGGTGGTCCACGTGTGAGGTTTTTCTGCCTGGAGGTGCTGAACTGCCTTGACTACATCTGCAGGAAAATGTCCCTGCCTCTACCTCTGAAGCTCTATTTGAGTTGTGTGCCTACATATATTCTGCATCTACCTCTGTAGCTCTGTGTGAGCGGGTTGTGCATACAGTATATCAATTCTGCAAATGCCTCTGTACTGATGTAAGTAAACCTGTGGATCATTTGTCTTGGACAAATAAAAGTTATTCTGTTATATTGCAAGAACCTCATGGCGCCCATTATTCCTATTTTTATTGCACAGTAGCTAGAGAGTTGTAGTTTCACTACACCATGTAACCCATGCTCTAAGCACTAACTGGAAATGAATCCCTTTTTGGTCTGCTTAGTCAAGTTAGCGTTACATATATATACTTTTCAATATGTACTCTGTTATCCACCCCCTATACCCCAAAATACATTGAGTTCAAACCTCCAAAAGTTTCTTTAATTCAGAAGAAGGCAAACAAAATAACTTTAATTTGCTTTTAAAACCTCTTCCACCAGTGGAGTGTATCTACAGTTTGGAAAGCAAACTCCAGTGATGTATTTATCTACCACCTTTTGGAAATTAGCTTCAATATCTTAACTTTCAACACAAACTTAGAGGTTGAGAGTAAATGGTAAATGAGAGACATATAGCTGTATTAGTATGCTCTGTAGGACCACACAGTCCAGAGGCAATGCCCGGGCTGCTGCCTGAGGCAGCAGCTCAGAAGATGCCCTTAAAATCCGGAAATTTGGCTCTTAAAGTTACAAGAGGAGGCTTTTTGCCACTCCTTGTAACTGGCCGCTCGCTGCCATCTGAGGCAAGATTCTCAACTTGCCTTATGGCAGGAGCAGCCCTGACACAGCCCTAGACACATATCAGAGAATTCCACCATTATTAGATATTTTAAGATGCAACTTTTTTCAGCTGTACCTTCATTCAGTTCATTCTAGCTTAGTTTAGTATGCCGCTTTATTTTGGCCACAACTAATTTTGGACCACTCATAATGTTTAGCAGGTTCACTACACTACAGCTATATGGTTTAGATGCAGGGGAGGAAACTTTAATCAGCTTAATTAGGATGTTAATTTCCCTTTAAAATATATTTTACACTAAAATATATTTCTTAAGGGAATTACTTGAATTATAGCAGGCAGAAATGTTAAAGGGGAGGTAAAGGCAAAAAATAAATCCTATTTTTACTTTCTTTAATGAAAAAGAAATCTATCACCAATATACTTTGATTAAAAAATGTGTACTGTTTTATAATAAACCTGACTGTATGCAGTGAAATACCACCTTCATTTTACTGACAGCTGCAGATAGGAAACTTCAGATGGTCCCTAACTGCTCTGCAGGGAAACAATCATACTTTCAAATGGCAATGGCAAGCTTTGTTTGTTTCCCTATAAAGCAGTCAGTGACTGTATAGAGATTTGTATCCGCAGACCCAATGTAGCCTGCATATTCTGTTTAATGAATCTTGCTGGATCGGCTTCTATGGCAAATATTATTTGACTTGCGCTGTTATAATTTATGACAATCCCTAAGATGAACCTCCCAACTGAAGCCCAGACCACACTGAGGATGTGTGTAGTCTTGGTCTTGCAATGATGTTTAACAATGTACAAGATGAAAGCCCCCTGAGGCCAACTTTGAAAACATAAATCATTTGTTTATTGTCTGGTGCAGTGAGTTCATGTTTATATTTAGTATACAAAATACAGAATTTATAACATTATTCAATTTTAGACTTTAGTTCTCCTTTAAATACAAATCATAAGTAATTTTGTAATGCCAACCAGGCTAATCTTTATTCAGTGCTATAAAAAAATAACCATAACCCTGAAAGAAATAGCATTTCATAACAATCTTAATTTTTATTTACCATTACCACCACCTATAAATTCATCTATTTTGAACATTTTTGCTTCCAAAGAAATCATAAATATAGGTTGGCTGTACAATTAATTTACTCATGTCCTGAAGGAATGTACACAGTAGGTGTGTTATCAAAAAGCATACTTGAGAATTAAACCCATGCCTACTATTTTTAGTAAACATTAAAATACCTCTTTGCTAAACAAACTGCAAAAAATGATTCACTTCTGATTCTACTTCATTATCAAAATGAGCAGCTAAACTCTATAAACTCACAAATAGAACTGTGTGTTGGTAATAAACAAGGCATGTGTGCAAATTATATATTTATAAGCATTATATACCATTTACCATAAAGACCTAAAGGAATATATGAAAATATATACCTCAGTCATGTATTTCCTTTACTGAAGCAGTCAACAAGTATTTGGTTATAAAACTATACAGTGGGTATACTGTAGTTAACACTATTAAAAAATAAATTCAAAATATACTTTTTCTGTCCAAATAACAGTATATTTCCATTTCATTGCAATGTTATTTGTTAATAAGGTCATAAAAGCTATTTTCTACATGCATTTGCCCCATGAATACTGTGGGTGGGGACATGAATGCAGTGCTTGACAGGTGATAAGGAGAGGACTTTATTTTGCAAATGGTATTTTGTAAACATGAATTCATATTCACAATTTCTGCATTAAACAATTGCAAAAGGTTGAAAAAATTGTTGATAAATCTGCCCCTAAATGTCTGTGGTGAGCATGACTTGACTTTGATCGGGGTATTTTGATTTTATATCAAGGATCTTCAAGGATCTTTATATTATAAATTGTCCTATACAATATAATAGAGGTTATACTATTGTAGAAATGATTCCTATATTGACTAGCAATAAAAATGCATTGCAAACTTTCAGAGCACTTTGGCCCCTTCATCAGACAACTAAAAATGAAAGCTGGAAAGGCACAGCATAATACAGTTATTTCATCGAAAAGTGTTCATGGGCAATAATTTAGGAAGTTACAGATAGATAAAAATTACTTGTAGAGATAATTAAAGTAATTAGAGTGGATTGTAAATAGTCCAGGAGTCCGGATTCAGTCAGGCCACAAAGTGTGACATAAAACCCAACCCCAAATTAAGTCGCTGTCTAAATGTGTTCAACAACTTATTTTTAGTAGGTCCCAATTACCCCTTATATGGCAAATCTAATTTCCCAAGCATTCTGGACAACAGGTACCACACCTCTACTGATTTCTACACTAACTGTACTGATTTGGAAATGTAGCCTTGGATGGATTCTAAACCAGGAAACTCCAGGTGCATAGACGTTTAACAGTTCCATCTATCTCTGCATATAAACCTATATGTATTTGTTTAAAATGCAATGGCATGTAGGGATTATGCATTCTGCTCAAACATTATGAAGCATATTGTAGGGCCAATAAAACATTCTATCTGTGTGTGGGGCAGCAACATTGTCGGTACCTTATAGACTAATGTTGTAGCCATCCAAACTTTCAATGTTATGATCATGTTCTTGAGCATCCCTGTTATATGAATTTGTGTTTTAGCCACGTAATCTTGTATAATTCCACATAGGGAATGTTTACATTTTTTAATAATCAACAATTCTGATATTAGAACATGCCATTTTTAACTTATGGATGCATACACACAGGTATTAGATGAATGCTGTCACAGTTCTGTGACCCCATATAAGTGCAAGGGCACAGGCAAAGTGTTTTATACAATAATGGAACTGCTCCAGCTTGACTTCCCAACTTCAGTTTGGGGAGCATTATCCTCTATTAAACACAGTTGTATTATATAATTAGGGAGTATCTTTATCAAAAGTACAACTTTTGAACCCACTCTAGTAATCCAAAGAAAAGAGCTAGATATTTGCTTCAAAACAGCAGATCAATTTATGAATGAATTATATTACAGAACTATAGCACATTTACCCCTAAAATTTAATAGTAATAGCAATATGTTTCTTGTTATTATTTTCTATATATATATATATATATATATATATATATATATATATACAGTATATATAGACAAAATTAATACCTGGGTGCCAGCATGGGAAATAAGCAGTGAAAAAGGATTGCGGCACTCACAGGGTTTTAGTGAAAAAACAAAAACATGTTTTATTATTAAGCCTCAACGTTTCAATCCCCCACAGGGATCTTCGTCAGGAGCAAAAACAAACAAAAACCTGTTTGTTTGTTTTTTTCTCCTGACGAAGATCCCTGTGGGGGATTGAAACTTTGAGGCTTAATAATAAAACTTATTCAATAGAATAGGTATGATTCAGTTTCCAATTTCTTCACTTTATTGCTGTAAGATTCAGTAGGTCACTTGATAAAGGGCCCTGCCCGAAACATGTAGTGTGCCTACACTGCTGAATTAAACACATTGCAGTTGAAAATTACTGTCTGGAGCTGTATTGATTCAATATTTTTCTTGAATTAATAAAACTTATTGTTTTTTCACTGAAACCCTGTGAGTGCCGCAATCCTTTTTCACTATATATATATATATATATATGTATACATATATCTCATTAATAACACAATACCCCATTTATGGAACAACGTTTGTTGAATTTGATTGGTTCAACGGTTAAGAAAAATTTACAGATACAACAGTCTAGTACAAAGAAGAATTTTAGAAGTAAAAAACTACATTTTGCAATAACTCTTCAAATTGTGAATTGCCCAGGCATTCTTTAACCCATAGGGGTTCTAATCACAAAATGGCTATCCAACAAATAGCAAATGGGCACTTTTCAAAATGGAAATAAAAGAAACCATCTTACGCATCAAAAGAATAGTTTAGCAAAATGTCAAAGAAAAGACCACTGAAACACTATGATATCAGCAGGACAAAAAAAAATATATTGATTTCTTACTTTGTGATGTTTTTGGCACAGACTGTTTTTGTCCTGTGTCCATTCATCCAACAGAAATGTAGCTTGTATAAATGTTCTTTCACAGGAAGTCTTTTTCTACTTTATACCTGAATGATACAAACATAAGACATTGTCATGTGCTTACAATGCCAAAGACAGTGGGGACCTTGACAAATAAAATCCTTATTTTTCCAGATTAAAGTTTCTTATATGTGTTTTGTACGCCTGACTCTTTATACAAAACATACTGTGTAATGTAAGATTAGGTAACCTTTGCTATTTCAATTGCTATAAAACTATAACTCCCACTGGTTCAGAGGTTTCTTGGGAATTGAAGGTCTTCAAGATATAGAATACTTATTGCTGCCTAGTAAAAAGCCTAAAATACAGAATACAAAAGAAGGATAAAATGGATGACAAAAATCATAATTCCATATTAATATGGCTATCAAGTGCTGTAGAAAAAATCTTGTAATGCACAAGAATGTTTATTAGAAGAAATTATGTTTTTTCCAGTATGAAAAAATATGACATTTCTTGTTGTATATGTGAATTTTTTTAAATAATCATGCATTCTGCTTAAACAATTTATTAGTAGGATTATTCATTCAGTTGAAACAATGCTTCAATGACAGTACCTTTTCATTGTAAGTACATTTAACCCCCTTATTTCAGTGAAGCCTAGCAGATTTTTGTAAAAGCACATCCGCACCATATACCACAGACGACAGGGGTCCCCAACCTTTTTTACCAGTGAGCCACATTCAAATGTAAATAGAGTTGGGGAGCAATACCAGCATGAAAAAGTCCCTGGGGGGGCGTGGCCAAACTTGATGGAGGACGCACGCACTGCCTAGGAGCTCCGTGCCTTACCTGACCTCACAAGCCTGAACTTCAGCAATCAGCCTATCCTGCAGCATAAGGTCGGCTCCACTACCATCAGTGATACCCCGGCATACACGATGGGCAAGAAAAAACCTAAGGATCAGGCCGCTACCATGTCCCCGTTCCTGCAATGACCGCTGACGCAGTGCCGACATGCTAGCAAACAAGATGGCGTCGCAGGAGTTGATGCGCATCGCGGCTGTGATTCTTCCAGCGCTTCTCCCTCATCGCTGCCGCCGGACCCTGACAGTCCGCAACTGCACCCCGCAGGTCAGTCTCTCGATCACCTCCCAGACCACCTTCAGCCCGTTACTGCCCCAGTATTGGCGCAACAGTTGGCGCAACTTAAAGAGGCCCTGCAAGATACCATTGCGCAGGCAGTCTCCCGGGCAGTCACATCAGCTATTAGGGAGGTTCAAAGGGATCTGAATGATTTGGGTGAGCGAACGGACAAACTGGAGTCATATACTGACGATATTGCTCAAAGACTGGGCCTTTTGGAGGATGAGAATTGTTCCTTACGAGATGAACTATCTTACCTTAAGGACAGCTGTGAAGATTTAGAAAACAGGTCTAGACGGCAGAATCTAAGGTTTCGGGGGGCCCAGAGATTGTGAAATATTTACAGGACTTATTCGGAATGCTCTGCCCTCAAGCACCTTTAACCCTTTGGTCACTCGACAGGGCCCATCGCTCATTGGCCTCCAGGCCCCCAGACAACAAACCACTGTGCGTGATATTATTGCGCTATTTCATTATTATGAGGGCAAGGATCAATGCAGACGGTTGAATTTCAGAACCATAAACTGCAGATATTTGCGGACTTGTCCCCAGTCACTCTGGCTAAACGACGGGAGCTTCAACCAGTTACACAGAAACTGAGAGAAAACAAGATTCCTTATCGATGGGGTTTCCCCTTTAAGTTGATTGTTCACCATCGTGGCACAAGCCACACTCTCCTTAATCCGGCAAAGGGGAATAAGCTGCTGGCTGCGTTTTTACCCAGTTAACCTTGTTTTTTTCTATGTTATTCTCAGCCTTGGTATTTGACTCCCTATATTTTTCTGCACTCAGACTTAAATGGTTAGGAAATGTGTATGTGATGTCTGGTTACCCGCTTTATGTCCTGTGGGGTATGCTCTGTCTAGACATGCAAATTATTATTTATGATGGGTTGCAATTGATGATAATGTTATCTATGAGACATAGTAGCCCCTCCCCTGGAGAGACTCCCCTCTGTGTCAGTTTATGGTTAAGTTGATATCGTTGAATGTTAAAGGTTTGAACAGTATAGCTAAAAGGTATCTGACTCTTAAGGAACTGAGATTGTCGGGGCGGAAGTAGCTTTTATACAAGAAACCCATTTCGATGCTTCCAAACCTCACAAACTCTCTTCTAAATATTTCCCACATGGCTATTATGCTTCAGGTAACCAAAAGAAGGCTGGAGTAGCCATCCTTGTCCACAAAGATTTCCCCCTTACAGTCACTCAGACCATCAGGGATCCTGATGGCCACTATCTATTACTAATGGCTACGTATGCAGGAATCCCCATTAGCTTGCTTAATATATATTCCCCTAACAGAAGGCAATGTACTTTCCTCTGCAGGACCCTACAACGACACTTGGACACATTCCACCCTTTTCTTATCATTGGAGGTGACTTTAATATGTCTTTTTCCCAAATCATGGATCGCTCACAACAGGCGCCCAATCAACCTTCCCACAACATGTCCAGAAAATTTCGACAGTTATTGAGACAATTTTCTCTATTTGACGCATGGAGGATCAATCATCCCAATGAGAAACAATTCACATTCTATTCTAACCCGCACAAACTTCATACACGTATAGACTACTTCCTTATTTCACATCCCTGTTTAACGCTTCACTACTCTACAGACATACTCCCCATTACTTGGTCTGATCATTCCCCTATTACTCTGCAATTGCAACTTACCACACCCCCACGTAGGGAACCCCATTGGCGTTTGAACGCGACAATACTACATGACGCTGAGGCGGTTACAATAATTGAAGAAGCACTGCAGGAATACTTTCGCTTGAATGTGGATTCAATACAGTCGCTGCCAATTTTATGGGAAGCTCATAAGGCTACTATTAGAGGTAGATTTATAGCTCTTACTGCGCAAAAGAGGAAGCTATACTCTAACTCTTTTACTGACCTTCAAACCCAACTTCGCGCATTGGAGAGATCTTATAATACCCATGGCACAGCCACTGTATTGACCCAAATTTTGCAAGTGAGAGATAAACTTAAGGCAGCCAAATATAAAGCTGTAGAAAAAGCTATAGTGTGGACTAAATTGAGGTATTATGAAAAAGGGGACAAGCAACACACACTTCTGGCGAATAAACTTAGAGAGCAAAAGGCTTCCTCTAGGATAACTGCTATAAAGACTCCGACAGGTCAGCTGACTTACAATCCTGATCAGATAGGGCAGATCTTTCATGACTATTATCGCCAGTTATATAATCTAGATCTACAATTGCCTGTTGGTAACGCCCCAGATGCTGACCCTATTATGGATTTTTTGACAGAAGCTAACCTGCCAAAATTCACGGATTTGGACTTACAGGCTCTTAATAGGCCCATTACCCCAGAGGAGATAGAAACGACGCTTAAAACAATGCCTAACGCTAAAACCCCTGGCCCTGACGGATTTCCCTATGAGTATTATAAGACTTTTCTCCATATTTTCTCACCTTTTCTTACAAAACTGTTCAATGAATATCTTAATGGTAATCCTATTCCACATACTGACCTCACTTCATACTTAGCTTTGATCCCTAAGGAGGGTAAGGATGCAACATTATGCTCCAATTATAGGCCAATAGCCTTACTAAATACTGACTTAAAGTTATTCTCCAAAATTCTTGCCAACCGTCTAGCCCCTATCATGCCACGTCTCATTCATAACGACCAGGTAGGCTTCATTCAAGGCCATCAGGCGGGAGACAATACCAGACGGACCATAGATCTTTTGGAGATTGCCCATAGGCAGAACCAACCCATGCTTTTACTTAGTCTCGATGCTGAAAAGGCCTTTGATCGCTTAAGTTGGCCTTTCCTGTTCACTCTTTTACGTCACCTAGATTTGTCAGGCCCTTACCTAGCAGAACTTAATAGCCTGTATAGCACTCCCTCCACCTATCTCAAACTTCCAGGTCAAGCTCATAGTCCAATCCCAATTTCCAATGGTACGAGGCAGGGATGTCCCCTTTCCCCCTTACTGTATGCTCTTAGCATAGAACCTTTAGCTGCAGTTCTTAGGAACAGCATTGATGTCTCAGGGGTACAGGTCAATTGTAAACAGTATAAGTTGTCTTTGTTTGCTGATGACGTGTTATTAACCGTTACTAAACCCTTATTAACCTTGCCCTCTTTGCACAAAATATTGGAGCTCTATGGCAGTCTTTCTGGACATAAAATCAATATGAACAAAACAGAAGCTTTACCAGTGCACATACCGCCAACGACTTTAGCAACTTTGAAATCTAAATTTAACTATAATTGGAAAACGGCCTTTATCACCTACCTGGGTACTAAACTCACTCCCTCCTACGACCAACTGTTCTCACAGAACTTTACACCTCTTATTGCTCAAACGAAAGCTATCTTACAAAAGTGGGATACTCACTCTCTCTCTTGGTTCGGAAGGATTGCAGCTTTAAAGATGAACATTCTCCCTAAATTTTTATATCTTTTTGGAACGCTTCCCGTTTCAATCCCCCGTAGAACTCTCCAGGATGTCCAAGCCTCATTCCACAATTTTATCTGGGGAAATAAACGCCATAGGATCTCTAGAAATACACTGATGACTCCACTTAAACAAGGAGGCCTTGGAGTCCCTTCACTTCGGCGTTACTATGAAGCATCCCATCTCAGACAACTACTGACTTGGTCTCGCTGGGACTCGCATACTGTTTGGGGACAAATTGAGAATGAGCAGACCTCGGGGATCCATCTTAACTCTTATATTTGGTCCTCCAATAAGCCATCAATCCCTGTATCAAATTTTCTACGCTCTACTCAACACACACTAGGTGTATGGAACTCTCTAAAACATAGACTTCGCCTAACCTCTGCTTACTCATTGAATACTATCTACCTAAACAATGCAGGCTTTTATCCAGGCACACTACAGGAGTTTAGCTCTCGATGGCAGAAAACTGCCTTACATACGATCAAAGACCTTTTGTCTCCCACCAACTCGATCCTTACCTTCGAAGAAATTTCCCAGAAAGCCCCACTGGTCAAGCTTCGACTGTTCGAATATTTCCAATTGAGACATTTTCTGCTCCCTTACATACGGCAGGCCGAGTCCTCGGATCCTCTACCTTGAACTTCTGGCTAGGCCAGGCCTACCGCAAAAAGGTCTAATTTCCAGACTCTACAAAATGCTGATAGACGTCCCACCAGATGTTCCCTCCAGGCACCCATATATGCTTAAATGGGAAGGGAGCTTGCAACTACATCTGACCGCGGAGGACTGGTCCGCAATTTGGTCCAATGCCCAGAGAATGGTCTTATGTACCAGACAAAAAGAGAACTTGTACAAAATTCTCATACGATGGTATCATACACCTGATAAGCTTCACGCTCTCTTTCCAGATCATTCGAACCTTTGTTGGAGGCAATGTGGTGAAGTTGGGACTTTAATTCATACTTTTTGGTCTTGTACTAAACTACAGAACTTGTGGGATGATATTGAGAAATTACTAACCAGACTCACTAACCTAACCTTACCCAAAGATATTTTAACGTTTCTTTTAGGGAAGCCAGTCCCTCGGCTGCCCAGACAGTCCCAGACCTTAGTCAATCAGATCCTGACGGCAACCAGATTAGCTATAGCAGCCAAATGGAAAGCCTTAGATCCGCCGTCTTTGGCTGAAGTAATTACCCGGGTAAATAATAATCGCTTCTTTGAAGAGAGGATCGCTTTCCTTCAGAACAAAACACAGCAACACTTGAAGGTCTGGTCTGTTTGGGTACTCGAGGGTCTGGCAAACTGAGACTTCTCATTTTGTAGTCTGCCCAAGAATGTCTTTGGTTATTACCCTGATCTATGCAGACGTCTTATTCATATGCTGCTGTTACTAGCTTCGCTGGAGTTGACTAACCTCGGCTGTTTGTTTATTTTGTATCTTTGTCCCTTCTTTCCTTCCCTCTTCTTTAGTCTTTATTCTTTTCTCACTCCCCCTCCTACCCTTCCGTCTGTCTATCCTCCCTTTTCTTCTTTACTTCTTTCCTTTTGATCTATCTTCTCTATCGAAGAGGCCTTACTTAACTAGCAATTGTTTATCACTGCTTACGATATTCTGTTTTATACTGTAAGGCTTATGATTGTGTATGTCTTCTTTATTCCTTAATAAAAATTTAAGTTACAAAAAAAAAAAAGAAAAAGTCCCTTGGGTGCCAAATAAGGGTGGTGATTGGCTATTTGGTAGCTCCTATGTGGAATGGCAGCCTACCAGAGGCTCTACTTGGCACTATACTTAGTTTTTATGCAATTAAAACTTGATTCCAAGCCTGTAATTCAAAAATTTGCTTCTGGTTTGAGGACACTGAGAGCGACATCCAAGGGGTTGAAGAGCAACATGTTGCTCACGAGCTACTGGTTGGCACCACATATCAAAATGTTCACAGACAAAATATAAAGAATCATCCCTGGGGGTAGGTTACAGTATTTGGTCCAATGGAAGGGCTATGGTCCTGAGGAGAGATCCTGGGTTGCAGCCTTTCAAGCGGCAGTTTCATGCCATGTTCTCTGGTAAGATTTGGGGTCCAGTGCCCCCCTCTAGAGGGGGAAAATGTGATAAACCCTGGTGGTCTAGCGGGCAGTGGGGACACCTGCCGCAATGCCCGTGAGGATCCCTGCATCTTTAGGCTTCTGCACACCAATGTGTGCTGTTTGAATTTGAAAATTTAAAGGGGCCTTGAGCAGTTACTCACTGCCTAATGTAGGTATATTTTTGGTAGTTCCTGGGTGTGATTTCTTTTTGTTTAAGCCGTGCTTGACCTTGCCAGTCCCTGTTCCTGTATTGTCTGCAGCCTGTCCTGACCCTTGCCTGTACTTTGACCATTCTCTCGGATCCTGTCTTGAACCCGCTTCTTTGGTATCCTGACCTGGCCTGTGACCCCGACTACTCTTACGTCTCCTGAATCTGTACTGCCTGCTCCCACTCAGCCTGTCCCTTGACCATGCTTCTTATTCTCCATTACTGTACTACGTGTGGTTCCCTTGCCTGCCCAGAACTCTATCCCCGGTCCTCTCACGTTAAGACCTGATGGCACCTGAGTAGCTGAGGGCTCCTCCCTAAGTGAAAGGTGGTTGTTATAGGCAGAAGGAGTCACGACCGGGACCTTTGGGATTTTTCTGGGTTTGGGATACCTATCGTAACAGATATTGACTTGATACTGACAAAATTTATATTTTTTTCCTTGCGAAATAATGGTATTTTACTATGTTAAAGTATTCCTGTGGTCTTATAACTCATATCAGTCCGACATATTTTGTTATTATTCCAAATCCTCTATACTTCTAAAACTAACTGCTGAGGAGCACAATCACTGGAGTCAGCAGCAAAACATGCTTTTATCCACATTAGGCTCTCAGCTGTGCAAGCAGAGAATTGTGCATTTACTAGTAACATCAGCAGGGGGCAGAATTCAGAAAGGCACAGTGCTAGGGAAGCAGATCAGAATGGTCATAGGGTTGATGTCCTGGAAAAAGTATTCAGCAGTCCTACATACAGTAGGCACATATACAATAGTATTTAAAAATGGCAGACTTCAAGTGTTTATTTCAATTACTGGGCCCTTTATTGATATCCACCCAATTAAATGCCTCTATATTGCAGTGATTAAGATTGTAGGGTGCAGGGTGATGCAGAATTCTCTTTAATTAATTAAGGTGTAATGCTGCTTTATTTTTCTTATTTTTGACTGTCTGTGAATTTCTGTGCTCCTTACTCCTTGCTTCTTACAATGGCTTACCTCAGTGGTGTGACCTGTGGTCTGTGTAGTAGAATTGATAACTGAGCCTTGACTTGACCTCTGCATTGCATACAATGTTCATTCTTCCTTTTGAAGCAAAATCATAACCTCCCTCAACTGTAGGTTTCCCTTACAGACCCATTAATGTATTTATGTTGCTGTGTTTGTTTAAGAAAAGCAAATTTTAATGTCACGATGCCTGATGCCAGTGTCCAATAATTTTGGACTTTTTTTTATCTTTAATTCATTTTATTTGCATTTTTTGTATTCTCCAGCTCACTTATATCCTATAAAAACCTAAGCAATGTAGAATAAAAAAAACATACATTAAAGGGGCAGATTTATCAAAGGTAGAGGTGAATTTTCGAATGAAAAAAATTTTGAATTCCGAGCTATTTTTTGTGTACTTCGACTAGGGAATAGTTCAAATTTGATTAGATTTTGAAAAAAAATCAAAAATTAGAATATCAAAATTTATCATGTACTGTCTCTTTAAAAATATGACTTTGACCATTCGCCATCTAAAACCTGCTGAATTGCTGTTTTAGTTTATGGGGGACCTCCTAGAACCTATTTAGAGTCAATTGGGAAAAACTTTGAATCAAATTCGATCAAATGCGCTATTACTTCGATTCGAACTATTCCAATTCCACCGAATAGGGACTTATTCAATCAAAAACTAACTTATTCGACTAAAAAAAAATTTGACTTAATTTCAGTTTTTTTTTTATTTGAATTTCGACCCTTGATAAATATGCCCCAAAAATGTCTTTATTATGGATAAAATAGATATAGAAATGTGTCCACACAAAGCATTTGTTTTCCTATTAAAAAATGTAAATGTAATCAGCTTTCTTTACAAAGCAAAGAAGAAGACATTTCTTACTATCACGCTGTTCAACAGAATGTTTAGAGAACGAGAATGGGGAAAAGTTGTTTCTTCTACAATTTTGTTATAATGAGGAGATGTTCATTATTTGAAGTTTTGAAAAACAGGGAACCATGGGATTTTATTACTATATGGAAATCCAACAACATTCCCACAGGACACTAGAATTAGGGGGCCCATTTACTTAGCTAGAGTGAAGGAATAGAATAAAAAAACTTTGAATTTCGAATGTTTTTCTTTTGCTCCTTCGACCATCGAATTGGCTACTTCAACCTTCGACTACGACTTTGACTTTGAATCGAATGATTCAAACTAAAAATTGTTCGACTATTCAACCATTCGACCATTCGATAGTCGAAGTACTGTCTCTTTAAAAAAAACATTGCCACCTAAAACCTACGGAAGTGCAATGTTAGCCTATGGGGAAGGTCCCCATAGGCTTTCTAATGTTTTTTTAGTCAAGAAAAATCGTTAGATCGATGGAACTATCAAACTATTTGCGGCAAATCCTTTGACTTCGATATTCGATATTCGAAGTCGAAGGATTTTACTATCAAACTATATATGGTAAATCCTTCGATATTTGAAGTCGAATTTGGGATTAATTAACCCTCGATATTCGACCCTATGTAAATCTGCCCCTTAATGTCTGACAGATTATTTTCATTGTAGAACTATTATACTAAAAAGACACATTTCATACTTTTTTCACTGCATAGAATGTCTTGTGACATTCATTTTATTCGTTCATCAATAGACTGTACATGAATCACATGGCTTCTGTAAAGTCAAGATCCTGAAGGCTTTGCCACTGGCTCTTTTCAAGGTACATAAAGTTCAGTACACGGCAGCACTAATTTTAAGACATATATGAAGGCATCAATAGTTGCAGAAAGTAATAGTTAACAAGGCATTTAAAATGCCTTTGCCTATCTGCTACTTTTACTTTGATATATTTCTTAAAGACAGGACCTCTACAAAATTAAATTGATGAAAAGGAGTTCTATGCTCTTGTATGGCATTAACATAGATATGCTGTTGTTGTCATGGTAGTACTATTTTGAAGTTCTGTTAGCTGGTTTATTCCCTTGGATGAATGTAAAACCCTCCTCACTACTGTTTTGCATTTTTATACAGTATTTCAGGTGTTAATGGAGGGTTCTATGCACAAAAACTGAAAGCTCTTGTGATAATGGACTATGATTAAAATTATAGTCCATTATCACAAAAGCTTAAGGTATATGCAAACGAAATGTATAAGTTAAACCAACAAATACAATACATATTTTAGAATTACTACTATTCTTAAAGGCATGCAATGATTGTAGCTATTTACTAAATTCAGCACAGACTTATCCTGCTTTGTTCTTGTCTTACCTAATACGTTTAAAGTAATACATTTTAATTTAAAGTTTTCTCTAATTGAGTAACCTGCATAAATGTAGACATACAACTGACGTCATAAACTTAATGAATTTAATTTGAGACATATGCCCTGTTGCTGTAAAGGCATGTTCTTTATTGTATTAAAACAACAACAAATCTTCAGTTTAAGACATAATAAATCCTACAGTATATTAAATCACACTATTCTCCCTATTCTCACTATTCTTCCCTGTTCTCCACTGTCTTTTTTCTTGGCTTTTGTGCCATACTTTCATGGATGTCCCATCCACTAACTATATCAAACACAGGAAAACTGATCCAGTATAAAATACCTGTACATAATTCAGGACAAGGGATGGCTTAAAGAGTTAGAACATAATAGTAAGGTTCTTTTCTAATGATGTTTTAGATTGTAATTGGGGTGCAATCTGAACTCACTGGTGGGATCCTATTTGATGTTAATCCCCAAGTGAACATACTGAGGCAAGAACTGCATTAAAACAAGAGGTTCATTTAATAAAAATATATAATAATAAAGTATAAACTGAAAAAAACAAGGACCCAGCAGAAAAGAATAATGTGCATCGAAAATCAGATCCGGATACATTGGTCGGGGCAGGCGGCAGACAAAACAAGTCCAAGTTCAGGTCAGAGCAGTCAGCAACCAAACAGTTCATGAAGGTCAGATAACAGACAAGCAGAAATCCAGGCCAATGGTCAACACTGGGAAGTCAGAGAATAAGGGAACAAGATTAGGGCAGGAACAGACTCACAGGATTCCAGTAGACAATAACTTCAGAATACATAAATTCAGGTTGCAAGAATACAGGAAACTAGAACAGGATACCTGGGGGGCTTGGTCAAGGCACAAGCACAATGATCCAGTCCAGGCTATTGGTAGAGGCAAGCTTACATATCCACTTTATCGGGCTATTGATGCAGCTGGATCATAGTGTTATTCACGGAATACAGCCAGGAGAAACAAAATCACTGATAATAAGCTCCAGGCCAAAGCCACAGTGCCTTTTGAGGCTTAGCCTGACGGAGTAGAAGCCATTATACATTAGGTCCCTGGTTCTAGACTAGGGAAGTCAAACACTTTTTGAGATCTTTTTTTTGGCATTTCAGATTCATGCTATTAATTGTAATGATTATACTAATGCTTACAAATTTGTAAATTTGTAAAAAAGTAAATGATACATAGGGACAGATTCACTAAGGGTCGAATTTCGAAGTTAAAAATACTTCGAAATTCGACCCTCGAATTGAAATCCTTCCACTTCGAATATCGAAGTCGAAGGATTTAGCGCTAAACGTTCGATCGAACGATCGAACGATTTTTTGTTCGATCGAACGATTAAATCCTTCGAATCGAACGATTCGAAGGATTTTAATCCAACGATCGAACGAAAATCCTTCGATCAAAAAAATCACAGGCAAGCCTATGGGGACCTTCCCCATAGGCTAACATTGACTTCGGTAGCTTTTAGCTGCCGAAGTAGGGGGTCGAAGTTTTTTTTAAAGGGAAAGTACTTCGACTATCGAATGGTCGAATAGTCGAACGATTTTTACTTCGAATCGTTCGATTTCGTTCGATTTCGTTCGATTTCGTTCGAATTCTAACGAATTTAACCAATTCAATGGTCGAAGTACCCAAAAAAACTTCGAAATTCGAAGTTTTTTTCAATCGAATCCTTCACTCGAATTTAGTGAATCGGCCCCTAGTATTCAAAAAATCACACCAAAATGTGTATTGTGGTTGTGATAAATTACATTTGCTTTATATTTATAGTTCTACTGAGTATAATGTATTTTAAAATACAGTTATAGTTGATTTACTTTTAAATTCACATTTAAAACTATAAAACATAACCACATTGCAACCCATGTAAATTTTCCTATTGTTTGTTTAATTTTTAAAGCACTATATTTGAGAAAAATAAAATATCAGTTACGTATGTTTATTGCTATCTGTCATTTACCAGAAATAGAAGTTCACTTAAAATCAGACAAACAGAAAAAGAGAGAGAGAGAGAGAGAGAGAGATATGCATCAAATATAAATAAAGTCAGTGCTTCTAGAGAAGAAATGACAAAACTTGATAAAACGAAATGCAGTTTCCAGCTGATGTTCAAAATTGGCTATCATTGCATATTTGAAATAGAAGAAAGTAAGAGTTTTACTATTTTACTATCCCACTATGATCCAATCACACATATACATAACACAGTTCTTAGAAGTTTGGGAAGGTTTTTTTTTTTTACCCCTAAATATATATGCATTCATTTTTTACCCACCTTATCTCATCACAATATTCTGATTTATATTCATAGCATTTTTACTCTTCACAGTTTTAAAATTTCTTGCCATGGGCATTTTAATATTCTTGTTTCAATGAGATAAATGGAGTTGTTAACAACGAAACAATGTTTTAGCATAATCCTTTATTCCCTATATTTGGAGAAAGCAATAATATTTAAAATTGATAATTCAAAAATAAATCAATAAAAAAGAAGTTGTGATTTAATACAGTATATCATTACAGCAGAGAGAGCAGCATTTTCCTGACAGGCCCTTTAGCTGCAGTGACATGCGGAAAGTAAAGTTCTAACTGATAAACCAAATCTCTGTCATTTCTGATGGTGTACAAGCTTCAATTTTATGCAAAATTTCATCTCATTCGGTTTACTATAACAACAATCTGTTTCTGTCACAAAGAAACAAGATTAAACTTTTTTAGATATCTACTGTAAATGCCTAGAATGTGTTGTGCGGGGAATTATACCCGCACAAGCATGGGCAGGTTGAGGGCACGCAGGGGTTAAGCTCACCGGCCGAGCGTGGACTTGCTTGTGGACGCGGGCCCGGCAGGTGAGGTGATTTGAAATTTGATTGGCTGGGAGAAGTCAGGTGACCTATCCGGTGGGTGCAGAACAGCTCCTGGGACCCGCGCGCCGAGACGGAAGTGATGGAGGATGCCGACGTGATGTCAGAAGAGGCGGCCAGCGTAACAGAACGTGAGGCGGAGCCGTCACAGCTTCAATCAACTCGGAGGCGGATACTTCGCGGCAAGAAGAGAGCTGTTACTACAAAGAAGAAGATTCCGGCTAAGAAGCCCGCAAAGAGGAGCGCCGCAGCCCAGCAGCATTCTACAGGAGTGTGGCCATCCATTTCACCCCCAAGGCAAGAAGCAAGTTCGGAGGTTCCTGTAAGGTCCGGCACAGCAGGGGGAGAGGCAGCGGTTCCTGGAGCAGTTAGTCAGGCCGCTGTTGCAAGTGGGCCAGGCTACATAAGAGCTGTAACCACTGCTCAGGAACCGCTGTCTCCCCTCACAGCGATCCCATCTACATCTACAGCATGCCCAGGACCAGCATCAGCACAGACAGCGGCTTCATCACAGGAAAAGGACGTCGCAAGTGCATTAGGTAATGTAGAGCTACTGACTTTTAGAGAGGCGATTAATTCGCTCTCATCAATTTTTAACAACATAGCTCCTACAGTTAAATCAAGTGCTAACTCAGGTTCTAAAGTTCCTGAGGTCTGTTTAAAAGATGCTATAATATGTAACACAACACCATTGGGCCTACATCTGTCATCCAGCGTAAGGGAGAAAATTATTAAGGGTGAATACATGGACATTTTGTCACTAATTCCCTCATCAAAGGATTTTAATGCTAATAAAGCTGATAATGAGGATGACAGAAGGAGACCCATGGCTCGTACATTTACGAATTGGCTGCAAGCTTTTTGTATCTACGCCAATGTAATGACTGAGAAAAAACCACAACTTGGTCCACAATTGTTTAAACACATTGATATTATCCTGGAAGCTTATAAAAGCTATGGGGGATTAGCATGGTACTTCTATGATGATAGATTTAGACAAAAAATGTCACTCAGTCCATCCTGACATCACTTGGGGAAAGAAGGATGTAGATCTTTGGTTAGGCATGATAGCTCCTAGACCCACTCCTGTCGCTATTGCTACAAGTAAAAATCCAGCTGCCAAACCGAATTGTTGTTGGGCTTACAATGAGTCGGTGTGTAAATGGCAGGCTAATTGTAGATATAAGCACGAATGCTCTATTTGTAATGGTAATCATCCTTCCTTTCGTTGCGCAAGAAAATACACAGTCAACCTCAAAGCAACAAAAGAGCAACCAGGCAAAATTGACAACCCCAGTGAATTGGTTAAAAATGTTGCCTTGGCTAGAGCTCTATCCAAACCAACAGATGGCCATACTAATTAGACAGAGCTTTAGTGAAGGTTTCCGTATACCAACGGAGAACATTAAGCCATCAATTTGTGTGTATGATAATTTAAAATCTGCTCATTTACATGAGAAAGTTGTGAGGAATAAGATTCAAAAAGAATTGGAGTTGAACAGGATTCAAGGTCCATTTAAGGAATTTCCATTCCAAAAGTTTAAGGTGTCGCCATTGGGTGTTGTTCCTAAAAAAGAAGTTGGCGCATTTAGGTTAATCCATCACCTGTCGTATCCATGCGGTGACTCTGTGAATGACGGGATTGATGAGGATTTATGTTCAGTGTCATACACTTCGTTTGATCAAGCATTAGATATTCTCAGGGAATGCGGGCAAGGAGCGCTTATGGCTAAATCAGATGTTGAATCTGCATTCCGATTGTTGCCAATACACCCAGACTGCTACTGGGTTTTGGGTTTTCACTTTGAAGGAGATTATTATTACGATAAAAGGCTGCCTATGGGTTGTTCATTATCGTGTTTTTATTTTGAAGTTTTTGCCAAATTCATTGAATGGGCTGTAAAGTTTGAATCTGGATCTTCTTTTGTTATACATTATTTAGACGATTTTTTGTTTATTGGTCCAAAGGAAACAGAAACTTGCTGTCATTTATTGAGAGTTTTCATGTGGATAGCGAAGGAGTTTGGTGTGCCTTTATCTGAAGAAAAAACAGTAGCGCCTACAACACTAATACAATTTCTAGGTATTGAAATTGATTCAGTTAAGATGGAGTTCAGGTTACCAGCTGAGAAGTTAGAGAAGTTGAAAAAGTTAATTTCTCATGCATTAATGGTCAAGAAATTAAAGCTGAAGGAACTTCAGTCTTTAATTGGTCATTTAAACTTTGCCACACGCATATTACCCATCGGTAGGGTTTTTAATAGAAGATTAACAAAACTGACTGCAGGAGTTAAAAATCCTAACTTTCACATTAGAATAACAGCTGAAGCAAAAGAGGACCTCAAGGTCTGGCAGCAATTTTTGTTATATTTCAATGGTATGTCATGTTGGCAAAAGGACTTTGCTGACAGTGACAGTTTACAGCTATTTACAGACGCAGCATCATCAGTGGGCTATGGTGCATTTTTTGAAGGGCAGTGGAGTGTAGGTACTTGGCCTCAAAAATGGATAGATGAAGAACTTACAAAAAACTTGGTGCTACTAGAACTATTTCCGATTGTGGTGGCAGTAGAGATTTGGGGTCACATATTAGCGAATAAGAGAATATTGTTTAGAACTGACAATTTGGGAGTTGTTCAAGTTATCAATAATTTATCTTCAAAGTCCTTGCCAGTGCTCAAACTTTTGAGGCATTTAGTGTTAAGATCACTGCAACATAATATTTGGTGTAAGGCAAAACATATAAAAGGAACTCTAAATACGACTGCTGACTCTTTGTCTCGCTTACAGTTTGGGATATTCTGGGGACTAGAGAAAGGAGCGGAAGCGCAAGGAACGGCATGCCCAGAGTACCTATGGGATTTGGTTTGGTGAAACTGAAAGAAGCAGTAATTAATTCATTGTCGGAAAAAACTTTATCACAATATATATCCGACTGGAACACTTGGGATAGTTTTAGATCCCTGAGTCAAGTTACAGAATATACATCAGAATATGAATTATTTTTGTATTTCTTGCGGAAACAAATGGAATATCAGAATAGTGTTGCAACTTTAAAGAGAAAAGTTGCTGGAATTTCATTCTTCCTGAAACTGATGGGCAAGATGGACTTTACGAAAACACACTTGGTAAAACAAATTCTAAAAGGTTTAGCCAGAAAAAACAAATCGGTTGATACTAGGAAACCCATTACGATGGAATTGTTGAGCAAATTGATAAATGTTTTACCTGAGGTGTCTTTGAATGTTTATGAATGTATTTTGTTTAGAACTCTTTTTATAATTGCATTTTTTGCAGCATTGAGGGTAAATGAGGTGGTTGCCCCATCCAAAATAACACCGGGAGGATTGCAGGTAGAGGATTTAACCATTGTTGAAGGGAAATTGAAAATAGTTATAAAAAACTCTAAGACGGACAAGAAGGCAAATGGTTTGATTTCATGGTTAGGCCCTTTAGCCAATAATGCATTATGCCCAATTGAGTTTACAGCTATTAGGCCTAAGCTTACTGGCCCATTTTTTCTTCACCAGGATGGAAAATTTGTTTTGAGATATCAATTTGCCAGCATGCAAAAAATGTGCTTACAAAAACTGGGCATTCCCACTGAAGGCTTTAAGACACATTCATTTCAGATAGGGGCTGCTACACAAGCTGCCATTTTCGGGTTAAATGAGAACGCCATCAAAACAATAGGTCGTTGGGAATCTGCTAGATACAAATTGTATGTTCGACCAAATATGGTTTAAAATGTTATTTTTTATTTTAGGACCTACAATCAAGATCTGGATTCTGGGACACTCGTTTATTTTTTGGGCAAAAAACAGAGCAGGCATCAGATCATACGGATTCAATTTGAGTTTAGACCTTCAGAAATACAAGATATTTTGGATGGGTATCAGAGGTTTGAGATGGAATGATTTAATTTCAGTTTTGTTACAGATGCTTGTTAGATGGGGTTACCCGGATGTAATACTTATTCATCTTGGTGGAAATGATATTGGGAAAGTTAGAACAGTTGATTTAATAAGTCAAATAAAGAGAGATCTTTCGCAAATTTGTGCAATGATGGAAGATGTGATCATTATTTGGTCTGAAATTGTGCCGAGATGGGTGTGGTTTACATCGGAAAAGAAACTGCTTGAAAAATGCAGAAAGAAAGTAAACCATTGTGTGAGCAAATTTGCGAAAACTCTGAATATTATTGTGTTTAGACATTTTGATTTGGAACCAGTCGAGGTTGGTCTGTACAGACACGACGGAGTTCACCTATCGGATATTGGGAACGATATATTTAACAATGGTTTGCAGACAGCACTTGAGAAGGCACTATTTATTGGAGGGGTGTCAACCGCAGTTAGAGGTTTATAACGCGCTTGACATGGTGGCCATAACAAATAAATATGGCATAATATTATAATTTGCTATGTTTTTGGATTGTCATATAGCGGCCTGCTGGGCATGAGCAGAGGTCGGCTGGTTTATCTCTGGATATTAAAATGAGAATTTTGTTTTAAAAACTACACTGTAGTGTTTAAAATGCTAATAAAACAATGCTGCGGCCTACCCTCCAACCAAAAAATGTGTTCTTGGTGTTGTGTGCAATTATTTCTATAGAGTTATGTTATTATGTAAGGGTACATCATACCTTGCCCATGTGTTGTGCGGGGAATTATACCCGCACAAGCATGGGCAGGTTGAGGGCACGCAGGGGTTAACCTCACCGGCCGAGCGTGGACTTGCTTGTGGACGCGGGCCCGGCAGGTGAGGTGATTTGAAATTTGATTGGCTGGGAGAAGTCAGGTGACCTATCCGGTGGGTATAAATTACCTGCGGCGCCGGTGAATCAGATTCAGTTGGCGAGAGTCGGCAAAGAAGAAGGACTGCACCCACCCGCCCACCCTATATTAAAAAAAAAAAAAAAAAAAAAAAAAATTTTGTCGCAGCATTAGATGTATCAATTTTGTGTTTTTTAACATTGGGTGGCCATAACAAATAAATATGGCATAATATTATAATTTGCTATGTTTTTGGATTGTCATATAGCGGCCTGCTGGGCATGAGCAGAGGTCGGCTGGTTTATCTCTGGATATTAAAATGAGAATTTTGTTTAAAAAACTACACTGTAGTGTTTAAAATGCTAATAAAACAATGCTGCGGCCTACCCTCCAACCAAAAAATGTGTTCTTGGTGTTGTGTGCAATTATTTCTATAGAGTTATGTTATTATGTAAGGGTACATCATACCTTGCCCATGTATCTAAACCTTGGTTTTAGGTTTTACAGTTAGTTCTATAAAGTCACTGACTGTAAATCACACCAGATTCTACAAAGGACTCTTTATAAGAGCTGCCTTTTAGTGGGTTAATCTCTTCATCTAGGTATAAGACAGTGAATATCAGATAAAAATCTGCTATATTTTCATACATTAACCATAATACCAACAGGGTTTTGGGCTTATAGTATATTTCTGTATGCCTGTGCACTGAAATAGTGTAGTACACCAGGTATGGGGTCCGTTATCCAGAACCCCATTATCCAGAAAGCTCTGAATTACAGAAAGGCTCCCTCCCATTGACAGAATTTTAGCCAAATAATCCAAAATTTAAAAAATTATTTCCTTTTCTCTGTAATAATAAAAAAGAACCTTGTACTTGATCAAAACTAAGATATAATTAATCCTTACTGGAAGCAAAAACAGTTTATTGGGTTTATTTCATGTTTATTTAATGTTCTAGTAGACTTAAGGTATGAAGAGCCAAATTACAGAAAGATTTGTTATCCAGAAAACCCCAAGTCCCAAGTGTTCTGGATAACAGGTCCCATACCCGTACTTCCTATGTGACAGTAGGCTTTATTGTTCCTAGGTTTGGGAACAAAGCGCAGTTCAAGCCCAGTATAGAAGAAATTCTCACCAGAAATCCTAGCAGAAATCCCAGTACCATTACTAATAAAGCTAGCTAATAAAAATTCAACATCTTGGTATTATAGGTATGGGATCCATAATCCAGAAACCCATTATACAAAAAAACAAGAATTATGGAAAAGCTATCTCCCATAGACTCCATTATAATGAAATAATTCAAATTTGTAAAAATATTTATTTTTTTCTTTGTAATAATGAAACTTTACCTTATACAGGTATAGGACCCATTATCCAGAATGCGCGGGACCTAGGGTTTTCCGGATAAGGGATCTTTCCGTAATTTAGATCTCTGTGCCTTAAATATAATTTATGGTAAACATTAAACAAATCAAATAGGCTTGTTTTGCTTTCAATATGGATTCATTATATCTTAGTTGGGATCAAGTTCAAGGTACTGTTTTAATATTACATAGAAAAAGAAAATCACTTTTATTAATTTGATTATAATGGATTCTATGGGAGATAGCCATCCTGTAATTCAGAACATAATTAATTGATAATTGCTTTCCGGATAACTGATTCCATACCTGTACTTTATCCTTATTTAGATATAATTAATCCTTACTATAGGAAATTTAAAATATTGAGATTGAAATTAAGGAAAAATCTCTTACCTGGAAACCCAGCATTCTGGATAACAGGTCCCATACCATAATTTATGAACTAAACTATTTGGTTTATTTAATGTTTAAATTAGATTTAAGGCACAGAGATCTAAATTACAGAAAGATCCCTTATCCAGAACTATAAACTATTCTTCATTGAGGAAAAACTGCTGTTGTTATTCAAGGGATTGTGGAGTTGATTAGAAAAATTAACTGAGTTTTCACCTTATTACTTTAGTATCTGGTCCTGAAAAGCCACCTAAGAGGATTTTTTTTTTTTTTATAAAAGCATGTTAAAAACACTAAGGGGCACATTTACTTAGCTCGAGTGAAGGAATAGAATAAAAAATACTTTGAATTTCGTATTGTTTTGGCTACTTCGACCTTCGACTTCGAATCGATCGATCGTTCGACTATTCGACCATTCGATAGTCAAAGTACTGTCTCTTTAAAAAAAAAACTTCGACCAACTACTTTGCCACCTAAAACCTACCGAGCATCAATGTTAGCCTATGGAGAAGGTCCCCATAGGCTTTCTAACAAATTTCTGAAAATCGTTCGATCGATGGATTAAAATCGAACAAACGAATAGCGGTAAATCCTTCGACTTGAAGTCGAAGGATTTTACTTCGACAGTCAAATATCGAGGGTTAATTAAGCCTCGATATTCTACCCTAAGTAAATGTGCCCCTAAGAATTGTAATCTAGCCATATATTTCTTAGAAGTTTTTTAAGTATGAATCAAGATAACCAATTCCTGCTCATAATGTTTCAAAAATGTGTCTTGCCAATCAATTTTCTTCTAAATATACATACTAGTGAAGGGCAAATAAATTCGCCAGGCATAAATAAAAATATATCGCGTATAAAAATATTTTCACTCGCATCAAAAATTGTTGCTTGTCAAAATTATTTTGACACCCATTCACCAATGCGTCTCGCAGTTGCGCAAATTTTTCGCCGTTTTGCGAATCATTCGGGACAGATTCACCGTTCTCTGATACCTACATGAAATAGGAACTTATTCCATATGAAAAAAAGATCTTCCTGTTCTTAACCGGAAGCATTTTGGTTGTTCTTTTCATTCTTCTCCTTAAATCACTAAAAAGCTAAGCTTTTCATATTATTCCAGTGATTTATTTAAAGACATGTGAGCCCAGAATCTAACAGCCTCATAATTTCCTCTTCCCTACTCTAGCTCTTGTAAATGTTACCAAGCTATTTTTATGATTATTCTACAACTGAATAAAATTGAGAAGACCAAGTCCAATATATATATTGATTGGCTTATTCTTTCTATTAATTAGAAAAAGGGACCATGTGAATTTGCTTTTTCTTTCTGTTTTGGGAATATATAACCGAAAAGACAGGGTACAGACAGAGAGGATGCAATCTAGACACAAACTGGGGGGGGGGGGGGAGGGGGAAGATCTCCATGTAATGACCAATTCTTCAAAATGCTTAAACGAGAATGTATTTCTGTTGCACATCTCAATTTCGGGCCAACATTTTCTTTCCACTGACAATGCATCATTGACATGTTAATGTAATGTTCTATAGTTTAGCATCTAGGCATATATAGCACACAACAATATAAACAAGAGTATTAAAAAAAGTATGCAATAATGGTAAAGGGAAAACCAAAGAAGATTTTTGTCACCGAAATAAAATGTAGCAAATAAGGCTGCATTATATTTTGTAAAGCCTTGTTTTTTGCTCAGTTGCCATTTTCTGTTGCTTGTAAGGCATTCTTTCAGACTAATACATTTTATATTGCAAGCATTTTATGTCTTCAGTATTCTTCTCTGCTGAATGACAGGCATAGTGACAGAGCACCTGTAAGTAACATCCATGATCCACAACATAGAAGAGTCAACTTGAGAAATCAATTCTAAACAAAGGAGCTCACAAGACAGAATAAACTCAACTGCTACAAAAGGGGATAAGAAAAATTGAATTTACATACAGATAGACTATGTGGCCTTCCTCTATATAAAAAGGATCAAGTATTGTCTGGAAAAAGAAAGGACTAGCTAGCTACAATATGGGAAACAGTTATTATCCACTACCACATATCAATCCATAGGTTTTTAAAGGGCATTTACTCCTTGCAGTTTCTTAAAAATTCTACAGATTGATGTTATACAGGTATACTGTGTATATGATCATAACAGTACAAAAGAGAAGCAGTTATTTTATTGCCAGAGATCTTAACTATTTACACAAAATAAACAGTTTGAAGCTAAGCTCTACCATCACTGATCATTAATTTCTGTATATTGTACCTAGAGTGATACTATGGATCATGCCATTTATTTTGAAAGTACAGTATAACTCAGAATTGATCTATTTGTTTAAAGATATGTTACAAATACAATCTGATCACCAGAAATGTTGTTTATGCTCTGTCTTCTAAACATGTTTTTCTCTCTTGATTTTTATCAAATAAAATGTTTTCATAACAAAATAAATAATTTGTAACATTAGGAAAAATGTCTTGTCAAAACAGTTTAACTGTTTTTTTGTGCATAGATTATAAAATGTTCACTTTTAAAAAAGCAACACAAGATGGAAAATTTAAGAAACTATTAAGAATTATTAGATAAGTGTTGAGCCATTATAAGAAAATAATCATCATAAAGCTTGGTCAATAAATAAATCATAAAGCTTGGTCAGCATAGTCCTCAGGATTACCATTTTGTCTTTGGCATATTAACTGGTTTCTAAAGAAATGGGCATTTTCAACATTTCTGCATTTCTGTATAAATTTATGTTTTGGCAATTTGTTGCTACAATGCAACGAGTATTTTAATCTGAACAGATAGGGGCCGATTCACTAAATTCGAGTGAAGGATTTGAAGTAAAAAAATGGGCTACTTCAACCTTTGACTACGACTTCGAATCGAAGGATTCGAACTAAAAATCGTTCGACTATTCGACCATTCGATAGTCAAAGTACTGTCTCTTTAAAAAAAACTTCGACCCCCTAGTTCGGCAGCTAAAAGCTACCAAAGTCAATGTTAGCCTATGGGGACCTTCCCCATAGGCTTTCCTAAGTTTTTTTGATCGAAGGATATTCCTTTGATCGTTGGATTAAAATCCTTTGAAACGTTCGATTCGAAGGATTTTATCGTTCGATCGAAGGAATAATCCTTCGATCGTACGATCGCAGAATTTGCGCTAAATCCTTCGACTTCGATATTCGAAGTCGAAGGATTTCAATTCCTTGTCGAATATCGAGGGTTAATTAACCCTCGATATTCGACCCTTAATACATCTGCCCCATAATATTGATAAATTTATCAAAGGTCTGATTTCGAAGCTATGTGAATATTTTTTAACTCTAATAAATTCCAATGTACTCACAACTCAAATGGGAGGTTATTTACCAAAAAACTCAAACGTCTAAAATTTGATTGAATACGAATGACCCGAAAATTCAGATCGAATTTGAATCAAGTTTTCCTCTGAAAAAAACTTGAATATCAGGAACGCAATAAACATCTTCATATGGTTCAATGGACCTTGGCCATTGACTTGTAAATGAACTGGCAGTTTTTTTTTTACTATAAAAACCTCAAATTTTTCAAGATTTATTATACCTCAAGGCTGCAAAAAGTCTGAATCCAAAAATCTGCCATCTCAGAACTGCCGAGGTTGTATATAAGTCAATCAGAGAGGTCCCTATCCTATTGGGAATTTCTGTTAATTAACCCTCGATATTCGACTGTTGAAGTTAAATCCTTTGACTTCGAATAACGAAGTCGAAGGATTTAGTGCTATTTATTCGATAGAACGAAAAAATCGTTCGACCGAACGATTAAATCCTTTGAATCGTTCGATTAGAAGGATTTTAATCCATCGATCGAACGATTTTTGTTCGACCAAAAAATACTTAGGAAGCCTATGGGGACCTTCCCCATAGGCTAACATTGACTTCGGTAGCTTTTAGGTGGCGAACTAGGGGGTGAATGCTCTTTGCAGACACGCTTTATTATTGTTCTGATCTCCTGGATTTTGACTCTGCCTGATTCCTCACCTTGATTGTATGATTTCTGCCCTGACTTCTTGCCTGTCCTTGACTATGGTTAACTCTTGCCTATACCATGCTTTGGATCCAACTCTGCTCCACAGCTGGGGGAGAGCTGATGCTACATATAACTTAAAAAGAAAAAAATCATAAATAGGTTTCATTAATGAATATTGGGAATATTATTTAGAATTTGCTTTTATTGCAAAATTTTGGGCTTTTCAACTCTAAGAAAAATGCAAGCCCAAATCCCTGGGGAAGGGGTCATATGGTAGACAACTCCAGTAATTCTAAATCTCTAATCAGTCAAGAGTTCGTTTAAGGGTTCATTCTTCATTACACAAGGCCATTTTACTCTTCTGTGAGGACTTACCCTGGTAGTCTAGTGGGAGGAGGTCTGCAGGGATGCCTGCAGCCTCCTCGGCGGGGACGCAGCCTCGCGGCCGCTCCTCTGCGCCTCTCTGTTAGGTGCGCACGGTGCTTCTTCTTCCTGGTTTAACTGCGCATGCACGCTGGTGTGTGATGTCAGCGCGCAGTGGCGCGAAATTTGAATTTAAAGCCCCAGTGCAAGTTTTCCCATTGCCCGTTATAGGAATTGTTCCTGGTGATTCCTGAGCCTTGTGCTAATCTGTTACTCTGATTCTGATTCCTGTGTTGACCCCTGCCTGGCTATTTGACGATCCTGACTTCTGAATCCTGACCCTTGCCTGATTACCAACTTCGATTCTGCTTTAACCCCTCTGATTGACTTCCTGGTTTGACCCTTGCCTGCCTGACTATGTTTATTCTCTGCCTGTCTCGATCCGGCCTGATCTGACTACTCTCTTGCCTAACGCCTTGTACTATGACCTTCTGGCCAAAAGACTTTGCTCTAAAGTCGTGCCCCTCTGCCTATCCAGAACCCTCATCTTGCACCTCTCGTTTAAGTTCAGGTGGCATCCAAGTAAGCTGAGGGCTCCTCCCGAGGCCCAAAGGTGGTCACACTACTGGTGAAGCAGGAGCCGAGACCAGGGTGCTTGGTGTTTGTTCTGGTGTTGGGTGCCGACCGTTACATCTTCTTCCCAATGAGACAGCACTGAATTAAAGTTTGCTTATGTGCATTGTTGAAATTCAGCTTCTGTATTGTATATGTGCCCACCAAGGGAAGTGCAGAGGATCACTGTAAAGAATATCTAAAACCCTGGGATGGTGCATTATTATTGTAGGGGTGCACCAGCCTGGGGTCCCAGTTTAGTAGTTGGAGTTGCTGGTGGGTGCCTAAAAATTGGCAGTGATTTTAGCATGCATTTAAATGCTCTTCTAAAGGATAAAGCATTGCATTAGATTTTTGTGACCAGGGCCTCTTCACAGCTCTTCAAAGCTGACCTCTTACTCTTCACAGCTTAGTGAATGTGAAAATGTTACTTAAATGTAAATGTTACTTATCTATATTGTTCATTTGGAACTTACATTTGATAAAGTACCATGATAATTGTAAGGACAATAAAGATATTTTTGAGTTTTATGCTTATGCATCTTTGTTAGCTCTGTGCAATATTGATATGTTCCTGTGGTTTATTTACACTGAAATAAATGTGTGTAGAGCCATAGTTCATTGATTCTGTCATGCATAATAGAGATTGCTTACTGAATTGAGCTGCAAATTGTGTTTATTGGCATTTGGAAGGGTGCATTGTTTGCACATTACAATTATGATACTGGAAGAAAAACAAAGTAATGTAGACAGCTTATAGGAATCCATGCCTAAGCAAACCTGAGTATTTTTTAGCAAAATGACCTACCTTTTGGATCAAGATAACTTGTATAATTCCCTCAAGACTTGTTCTCACTCATGAAATTGATTGCCAACACCTTGTATTATTGCAAATTCAACAGATCAAACAAATATGTTAAGTTCAATCTTGGACTCAATTATTTTTGTATTGCTAGGTTAGTAGGTTTTTTTAACACAATCAACCTTAATTTGACTGTGATGATCTTAATTTGTATACCTAAAAACCTCAGTTTTTTCTAGTGCATACAAAGCTAATGGGAATAAAAAAAGTAACCAATAATTCTGAAGGTTTTGTACCAAAGTATAAAACCTTGCAAATCTATTATTTTAAGAATGACAAGAACAACTATTCCTTGAGACTGGTATCCAAACGAATTACATTTAAAAAATAATTTGTTTCAAAAGTCACCTTCATTTTACTCAGCAGTATGTATTAATTTATTTTAATGCTCTTTTGGTTAGTCCATACAACTGACCAGTTTATTTAGTTACCAACAATGTATTATAAAAAGTGAAATAAAGAACATGGCACAATAGAAGGTTAGTACAGTCTTTTACATGCCTCATGTTTATATTTAGGGGCAGATTTATCAAAGGTCGAGGTGAATTTTAGAATTTAAGAAATTCGAATTTAGAGCTATTTTTTGTGTACTTCAACTAGGGTATAGTCCAAATTCGATTAGAATTTATAAAAAATTTGAAAATTCTAAATGTATCATGTACTGTCTCTTTAAAAATTCGACTTCGACCACTCACAATCTAAAACCTGCCAAATTGCTGTTTTAGCCTATGTTTTTAGTGTGAAATCAACACACAAATTACACAATTTATTAACAAAAACAGTGACGTTAAGATACAATAGAATGTTTTAAATAATGTTAATGGTCAAAGTGAAATTCATATGCACTCCCTGGCCTTTCCGTAATGCAATTATCTGGTGCTCAGTCCTCTAGGGAGACGGCACTCCCCTGGGTCCACAGGAAACAAGCAAATGAGGAAACGGCACACAGAAATGAATGCAAAAGGGGATATACCCCTATGGATTTATTGTGTCAAACAGCACAACGTTTCGGTGGCAGGCCCCTTCATCACCTGACAAAGGAGCCTGCCCCCGAAACTTTGTGCTGTTTGACACAATAAATCCATAGGGGTATATCCCCTTTTGCATTCATTTCTGTGTGCCGTTTCCTCATTTGCTTGTTTAAATAATGTTAATACAATACAATACAAACATGTCCATGTTTATTTCTCACGGTGTTCTATTGCCTACAAGGTGCAGTTGTAAAAACATTATAGCAATTTCAGAGCAAATCAAAAGGGCGGATGCTGTGTCAACATTCCAGGGAATGAGCTTGCGATGTGCTTTACTATTTTGTAAGGCTTATGATTGTGTATGTCTTCTTTATAGTTGTAATAACTTCAAGAACAGTAAAAAATGAGACTATGTATGAAATGGCAATTTGTACAGTTATTTCTGATGTGTATTGGTATTTGGTTGGGTCAAGGTGTCCCCCATGGAGGCAATGAGATGTGTATGTGTGACTTGGTCCACATAATATAATGACACAGAATGGGGCTGGTATTACCATGTGATTATGCCTTATGATTTCTTGTTTACATTTTCAAAGTGGTTTTTCAAAAAAGTAGTACTGTGTAGTGATGGACGAATCTGATCGCTTCGGCAAAAATTTGCAAATGGTGAGAATTCTCCAAAAATGTACTAGAATATCATGTAAATATGAATTACACCCAATAAACTAGTTTTGCTTCCAATAAGGATTAAGGACTAATATCCTTAATATCCTGGATGAAGTACAAGATAATATTTAATTATAATAGAGAAAAGGGAGAATTGTTTCATACTTACCGTAATTCTCCTTTCCTGGTCACTCTCCATATCAGCATTACACCAGGGAAAGCCCCTCCCATTCCTGCCCCTAGCTCAGATAGTCCCTCCCTCTTTAGCCTTTAAAGGTACCCCAGAAACTCACCTCCTTGTCTAGTACCAAGTTTAACCTTCTAGGGTGGGAAATGCTGATATGGAGAGTGACCAGGAAAGGAGAATTACGGTAAGTATGAAACAATTTTCCCTTTTCCTGGTCACTCCATATCAGCATTACACCTGGATATACCAAGCCATAATAAATCTAGGGTGGGAAGAAGAAAACATATCTCTGACACCAAATTATGCCAAAAAGAATTTAATTTTCAGATACAAAAGCAAGTTGCGATCCTGCTGCAAAGGCATGATTGCTGGAGACTAGGGATGTTCGCGCGAACTTCGACTGTTCGCGCGAACTTCGACTGTTCGCGTCAGCCGCAAGTTCGCGAACGTCGCGCGACGTTCGCCAATAGGCGTTCGCGTCAAAATCGTTCGACCATTCGACCATTCGATCGCTAAAATCGAACGATTTTCGTTCGAATCGAACGATCGAAGCCATTGGATTGAATGAAATCATTCGATCCAATGGCTTCGATCGTTCGATTCGAACGGAAATCGTTCGATCGAACGATTAAAATCCTTCGATCGTTCGAATCGAACGATTTTCGGATGTTCGAAGTTCGCGAACTGTTCGCGAACTGTTCGCATTTTTTGCCGGCGTTCGCGAACACATTGTCGGCGGTTCGCTACATCCCTACTGGAGACTGACACATCCAATGAATAATGTCTAATGAAGGTCTTAGCTGATGACCAAGAAGCTACTTCGCAAATCTGTGAAGTTGGGACCTCCGCCAATGCTTCCCAGGATGCAGCAATTGCCCTAGACGAATGAGCCCTCAAACCTTCCGGAGCTAGCTTGCCTTGAGACTGATAAGCTTTTGAAATGCAAAGACAGATCCATCAGCTGATCGTTGAAGTTGAGGCCGCTTTTCCCCTATGACATCCTGCAGGAACTATGAACAGCCTGTCTGAGATCCTAAAATGACCAGTCATTTCCAAATAGCGGATAAGACATCGTACTGGGTCAATCTTCTGCATCTCCTCCAGCTCCGCATCATCTGACATGAATCTAGGAAGGATGACCTCCTTCTTTAAATGAAATGAAGAAATGACCTTAGGTAAAAAAGCTTTATCTGGCTTTAGAATGACCTTATCATGTAAGAATAGAATATGACCCGGACTACAGGAAAGCGCCTGTAACTCCCCCACTCTTGATGCGGAAGCAATAGCCACCAGAAAAAGAGTCTTGATCGTCAAACACCATAGTGAAATCGATTCCAATGGCTCAAATGGTTCCGAGGCTAAGGCCTTCAGGACTAATGGAAGACTCCAGACTACCGAAGCAGACCTCCCTGGTGGTCGCAGTTTGAGAGCGGCCGTAAAAAACCTCTTCACCATAGGATCCTCCGCCCAAGATCTGTTAGTTAACGCTGAAATGGCCGACACATGGACTTTTAGTGTTCTATATTGTAGACCCTTATCCAAACCTTCCTGCAAAAAGCCCAAAATATGAGACAGTGAAATCTCTACTTAATCATCCTGTAATTGTTTCCACTCCAAAATTTTTTCCCAAATTCTGTAATAAGTTGTAGAAGTAGAAGGCTTCCTAGATCTTAACAGGGTCTCAACTACACCTTCTGAAAACCCCAAGTCCTCCAGTCTCTTGCACTCAGTCTCCAGGCCTGAAGAGATAAGCTTCCTGGATCCGGATGTAGAATCGGACCTTGACTTAACAGAGCCTTTCTCCTGGGAAGAGGCCAAGGTGGAGCAATCACCAACTTTGACCAGTACCATGGTCTGCGCGGCCATTTTGGAGCAATCAAGATTAACTCTGCCTTCTCCTGAATAACTTTCTGAAGGGTCTGAGAGATGAGAGGAACCGGAGGAAAGGCATACATCAGCTGAAAACTTCCAGTTCTGTAGGAGAGCATCCGTTGCTTCCGCTCTGGGACAAAACCTTCTGGAAAAGAAAATTGGACACTGGGTGTTGCTGTCCGATGCCATTAAATCGATCTCTGGGAGACCCCATCTCTCCACCAGCAACCGGAATACATCTTGATGCAGGGACCACTCGTGGACAGAACATTCCGACTCCGAAAATCCGCCTTCTGATTCTCCACCCCTGGCAGATAAGCCGCTGTCAAAAGAACTAGATTTTTCTCTGCCCAAGAAATAATCGGTTGAACTTCCATAAGTAGAGACCTGCTCCTCGTTCCTCCCTGTCTCTTGACATAAGATACTGCCGAAGTGTTGTCTATCAACATCTTGACAGAGGACCCCTGAAGAACATGGGCAAAAGAAAACAGGAACACAAACTTCACTGGCACACAGGATATTTCAAGCAGGAAAAACCTTGCTAGGTATTTATTGCAGCATGCAACGTTTCGGGGTTACCCCCTTTATCAAGCATCATGTTTGATGCTTGATAAAGGGGGTAACCCCGAAACGTTGCATGCTGCAATAAATACCTAGCAAGGTTTTTCCTGCTTGAAATATCCTGTGTGCCAGTGAAGTTTGTGTTCCAGTATTCCAGGGAGGTGGCCGATTCCTTCTTTTTGCTGTGCACCAGGTGTTCTCTATCTAAATGATTAGGGTGTGCGAGTGCTTCTTGAAATTCAAAAGAAAACAGGGCCTTCTTTGCTGCCCTGATCTCTAGTATGTTGGAAGGTACTCCCTTCTGCTGTGACGACCACAGACCCTGAATCCATTCTTCTTCCAGATGTGCTCTCCAGCCCCATGTGGATGCATCTGAGACTAGAATCCTCCAGCTCGGTTGGACTAGAGGGAGGCCTTTGCAGAGATTCTCTATTGACAGCCACCACCTGAGATATTGGTTGAATTCTGGAGAAATCTGAATCTGTTGATTCCAATCCTTTGTCAGTCTGTCCCACTGATCCAGAAATAACCATTGCGCTGGTCTCATGTGCCACCTGGCCCATCTCGTGACTGGGATGATTGCCGCCATGGAAGCTATCAAAGACATTAGTTCCTGGGCTGTAACATATGTCCTCTCCAGAACACCTGCCGTCTGACACCTCAAAGCCTGAGCTCTCTGAAGAGGAAGTGATACTATTCCCCCAATGGTGTCGAACATCGCTCCTAGATATTGTAGTTTCTGTGATGGAATATGCTGACTTTTCTCCCAATTTATTAACCAGCCATGGGCTTGTAGACACTGCAAAACACGGTCTCGGTGGAAAATGAGAGTCTCTTTGCTTTTTGCCGACATCAAGATGTCGTCCAAATAGTGCCATATGGAAATCCCCTCCAATCTTAAGGCTGCTATCAGGGTAACCAACACTTTGGAAAAGACCCTTGGAGAAGTTGATAGACCGAAAGGAAGGCACCGAAACTGGAAGTGTCTTCCTGCCAGTGAAAAGCGAAGAAATCTCTGATGTGCCTGTATGACTGGAATATGAAGATACGCATCCTTCAGGTCTATGGACAGAAGCCAATCTTCCGGCAAGACTGCCGCAATGATGGAGAAAATTGACTCCATCTTGAACTTCTGATACTTCAGATGTTTGTTGACCTCCTGAAGATTCAGAATCGGTCTCCAACCTCCTGAACTCTTTTCCACTAAAAACAGGGTAGAATAAATGCCTTTTTTTAGTTCCTCTAGTGGGACTGGTACAACCGCTCCCACTTCTAACAGCCACTGAACGTATTGATCCAAAGCCTTTCTTTTGTCTTTGGAAGCTGGGTAAGGTGATATTATGAATCTGTCCTCTCGTGGGACTGAAGTAAATTCCAGATGATATCCTCTTCTCAGAATATCTAGGACCCATTGGTCTGAGATGGTATCTTGCCAGACATGAATAAACTCCCCCAGCCTGGCTCCCACTTTCCCCTCTGCCAACGGATAGTCAGGAAGATTTCTTAGGCTGTTGAGTTGGCCTGGACTTATAACCTCTTGGAAAGGCATACTGACCCCTCTTCCATGCAAAGGGTTTGAAAGACTCTCTATTTCCTCTAAAGGAATGGTGAGAGGAACCTGCCACTGCCGCACCACGAGAACCAAAAGACCTAAAAGGTTGAAATCGCGGTCTCTTCTTTTCCTGTGGCAAAAACTGTCTCTTTCCTCCTGAGGCCTTAGTAATAACTTCATCCAACTTAACCCCAAAAAGACAAGAACCTTCAAAAGGGAGAGTACACAAACTCATCTTGGATGAAGTATCCGCTGACCATGACCTGAGCCATAGCGCTCGTCTAGCGGCAACTGAAATAGCCATTGAGCGGGCAGACAGTCTTGTAAGATCCACCGCACCTTCAGAAATAAACCCTGCCGCTATTTTCAGCTCTGCTAGACTTGCTGAAATCTCCTTAACATCTGCATTCTCATTAACCGCTTTGTCGATGGATTCTATCCAACAAGACATGGCTTTGGCTACAGATACTAAGGCGACCACTGGTTTACATGCTGCTCCAGCCACCATAAAAGCCTTTCTAAGATCCGACTCCACTCTTCTATCCATAGGATCTTTTAAAGCAGAACAATCATCGATTGGCAAGGTTGTCTTTTTGGCCAAGTGGATGACCGCGGGGTCTACTGATGGAGGTACGGTCCACTCTTTAACCTCCGTCTCCTTAAACGGGTATAGTCTAGCAAACCTGGTACCTGAAGAAACAAAGGAGACCTTCTTAGCCGCCTTCTGCCATTCTGCCATAATTAGATCCGCTACCTCCCCAAACAAAGGAAAGGTCTGACGATTCCTAGATGGAGTAGGTAACACCTTGGGAGTTTTGGCAGATTCCCCTTCCTCCTCTACTCCAAGTGCTTCAAGGCCTTGATAAGTGGGGAAACTAAAGCAAAATCAAACGATTCATGCAAGGTTTCGGAATCATCATCAGAGTCTGTAAGGATCTCTACCATACCGGGAGCCTGGTCCTCTTCTTCAGAAGAGCCCTCATTCGCGCCCTCTGTCTCATGAATGGACACCTGACCTTCCTCTAAGGTCTCTCTATCTCCTCCAGCGGAGTCAGAAGCTGACCTGCATAGATCCTTCCAGCAAGTTTCACAAAACTTTTTGTTCACTAGAGGTGGTTTGAAACATCCCACACATTCGGACATAGGTGTCCCCTTAGTCTTGCACTTTCTATGAAGAGTAGAAAAGAAAAAAGAGAGAGATAAGACAAAACTAATCAGACAGAAAAGAATCATAACCTTAAGGAGGGACTTACCTAGCTTGAAAGGTAGAGACACCTGAGGCTGAATGATCCATCTCAACAATCCCAACAAACACAGCTAAAAAACACCAAAAACCAGATTACACTAACAATACAAGTCCCAATGACCAACTTATCCATGCAAACACTCACCTAGTAGATAGGACAGGTAGAAAACTTTCCACAGTAGAACAGTGCAGCCACTTCCCTCAGGAAATAACCAAGACTCAAGCCTCACTATAAATAAACTCCTACACGAGTAATCCTTCCCCCAAGATGGCCGTCGCTAGATCAATGTCCTGACAGAGCCGCCATCTTGGAAGAGGCAATCCACTGTGGCTACGCTAAAAAACTAACTATCCCATGGAAAGGCGAGCGCATACACTGCTGGCCCGCCTACCCGACCGGATACCTAACCGGCTCTCAACGCCCATACTCCTCACTTCCCCGCCTCCCTTCATTGCGCTAGACGCGCAACTTCCTAATCCGGCAGATCCCAGCCTGTGCGCGTCATAGACCGGCGCCACTCCGGAGGGAGAGCGGTGAAAGGAGCAGCTGACAGGGAAGGAGAAAACCTCACTTCCCCGCCTCCCTCATTTGCGCTACACGCGCAACCTAACCTGCTGGACAAGCACATCCCTGCCTGTGCGCGTCATTGACCGGCGCCACACTGGAGAAGCACGGTGCACAAAGCAGCCGATAGGAAAGGGAAGAGAGGGGAAAACCTGGAGACAAGTTTCGTCACAATAAGAAACTGTTGAACAATAAAAGGAGGGTCAAGTAAAACCCCTTTCCCACAATAAAAAAACCCAATGCAGAAAATACCCCCTATTGAGGGGACCAAGCAACAACAGGTGTAACCAACCAACCTCAACTACGGATCATCTGTGACAGGAGCAACTTCACAAGCCACCCACCTGACACGCCTCTGGGAAACAGGAAAGGTGACTATATAGTTCCACTATGTGTCAGCCCTTTTTTTCACCATTCCCTCTCCAAACCTTCACAAGGAACGGAGGAAGGGCTCCCTTACTCTACCTATATGTTCTCCTGCGATGGATTGCAACTGGAACAGGGAACTAAGCCAGCCCTCCTGCTATAGACAGAAACAGAAAAAGACAAGGAGGTGAGTTTCTGGGGTACCTTTAAAGGCTAAAGAGGGAGGGACTATCTGAGTTAGGGGCAGGAATGGGAGGGGCCTTCCCTGGTGTAATGCTGATATGGAGTGACCAGAAAAAAGGAATTAATTTTTGAAACATTTGGATTATTTTATTATAATGTCTATAGGAGATAACTTTTCAGAAATACAGAGCTTCTGGATAACAGGTTTCTGTATAATGGCTCCCATATTTGTGTGTGTGTATATATTTAGATATATATATATATATACGTGTATTATAATGTTGCCCCTATTGTAAAGTATAAGGATATAAGTCTCAAAGGAGTTGCATAAAGGTATCACCTACATGCTGATGACACCCAACTCTACTTGTCTACTCCTGACCTCTCTCCTTCGTTTTTTTCCCAAGTTACAGACTATCTCTCTGCTGTCTCCTCCTGGATGTCACAGCATCACCTGAAACTGAAGCTTTCAAAAACAGAACTCATTATATTTCCTCCAAGATCTTCCCCTGTCCCTCTAAAATCACTCACAGTAAACAACACCACCTTTCATTCCACCATACAGGCACGCTGCCTAGGAGTTATATTAGACTTGCATCTGTCTTTTTCACCACACATCCAAACACTTGCAAAATCTTGTCATATTCAACTGCACAACATTGACCATATCTCAGTTCAGAATCAACCAAAACATTTATTTGGTCTCTTACCATCTACCGCCTTGATTACTGCAACCTACTCCTCACAGGTATTCAAACAAGTCACCTTTCACAACTCCAATCTATCTATCTCACCACATTTAAGGCCCTTAACAATGAAGTCCCTCCCTATATTTCATCTCTGATCTCCAAATACACTCCTTCATGTTACCTTCGATCTGGTTCTGACCTTTACCTTGCTTCTTCTCTCTCTAATAACTTCTGCCCATTCTTGTCTACAAGACTTCTTTTGGGCTTCTGCTTTTCTCTGGAACTCTCTGGGGCACATTTACTAAGGATCGAATTTCGAAGTTAAAAAACTTCGAGATTCAACGATCAAATTTGATACTTCAATACTTTGGGCGTTTTCGATCGAAGTAAAAATCGATCGATTAAATCGTTCGATTTCAAACGATTTTACAAAAAATTACTACGACTACTCAAAACACTCAGAAAGTTTATAGGAGGTCCCCTATAGGCTAAACAGCAAATTCGGCAGGTTTAAGGTGGCAAAGTGTCCACTTCAAAGTTTTTTAAAGAGACAGTACTTTGATTTTCGAATGGTCGAATTTGTGAAGTATTTTCAATTCACATCAAATCAAATGTTGGCCTATTCGATGGTCGAAGTACCCAAAAATTACTTCGAAATTCGAAGTTTTTGAATTTGAAAATTCACTTCGACCCTTAGTAAATCGGCCCCTCTACCTCGAGCTGTCAGACTTTCTCCTTGTTTCCAAACGCTCCTTTCCTTAAAGCTTATTCAAAGTACCTTAATTAATCAATCATCGCTGTATCATAAATCACAAAATTGTTTCTAAAATCCTAATGCCTCAATTGTACCCTCACCTTTAGTTTGTAAACTATACTATGTAGGGCCCTCTAATTCTGTTGTACTCTGTAAACCCTTGTTTGTTACCCACCATTTATTTCCTGTTTGTTATAACTAAGGTGAAGCACTGCGTATCTTGTCAGCACTATATAAATAAATGATAATCATGATAATCATGTACTGTATGTAACACCATGGAACTCTGAGGTAAAATCCATTTTCATAGTAGACATGAAACGCGTCAGGCCTTTGCTTATGGAAAATATTTTTTTTTAACATTTGTCACCTGGCTTCCGCTTCTCTATCTGGTGTGGTCGGACTTGTGCCAGCCTTTTTTGATGTTTCCTGGTGTTTGCTCCCTCTGCTGAAGGTGTCGGGCGTGTGCACCCAGGCCCACCATACACAGTGGAAATCATAATGTACCCTGGTTTCTTTTTGTAATTTTTCCTAAAATCTTATATCCTCATATTGTCCAGGGGAGTACTTTATTGATTATAATACAAATTACATCACAGAGCACTGATTATAACTGATGCCATCACTAAGCACAATTCATAAGGATATAATTTCAAGGATATTCATGGCGTTTTTATTGTGTATTTTGTATACTTTAATTGTGTAATATGTATACTGTATATAACTCATGTTGAAGAAGTGGATATACTGCACTTTAAAATGAAAAAAGTGTGAAAAACCAGTTCCTTCTTTTTCCTTTTCTTTTATTGAAGTTCAGATACATGTGGCATCATCAGGATATGATTTGGTTAATTCAATTTACTAATATTTAAAAAAAAAATTGCCACAAAACCATTGTAGTGTCTTTTTAACAGTATGTAACAATGGATTTAACTATAGTACAGTCATAGGATTCCATGCTATCTTGGAATTTTTTTACCTGCATCACACTGAGCAAATGTGAGAGATTTTTGCTATTGTGTTTGGTAAAATTCATATAACCATGTGTCACCATGTGTTTTTCCATCCTATGATATACAGGTACGGCATTTCTTATCTGCAGACACTTTCTCCAGAAAGCTCCAGATTACAGAAAGGCTGTCTCTCATAGCCTCCATTATAATTAAATAATCAACATTTTTAAAATTGATTTCCTGTTTCTCTGTAATAAAACAGCACATTATACTTGGTACAAACTAAGATATTATTAATCCTTACTGGAAGCAAAATCAGACTATTGGGTTTACTTAATGTTTGCATTATTTTCTAGTAGATTTACGGTAGGAAGATCCAAATTATGGAAAGATCCATTATCTGGAAAATCCCAGCATTTTGGATAACAGGTCCCATACATGTACCTGTATTGCATTTGGTTGGTGCCATAAATCAAACCGCTTTCTCTTTGAGACATTTAATTATTTCAGACTCGCTTCTATGCACCCAATAAAAGGACCTTACCCACAATATATGTCCCTTGGTTGGGTAATTGTTAATTTTAGTATGCCTCCTATTTCCTTTATCTAGCTACTGGATACTGCTGTAGGAAAGGCTGAAGTCTGGAACTGGTTCAGAAAGAGTGCCTTATGGTGTGGTATGCATAGGCTTAAAGGAACAGCTCAATGTAAATGTAAAAAATGCGTAAATAGATAGGCTGTGCAAAACAATATATATATATAATATAGTTAGTTAGTCAGAAATGTAATCAATAAAGGCTGGAGTGAGCAGATTTCCAACATAATAGACAGAACTCAACTTTCTACTTTTCAGCGCTCTAACTCTGTGTTAGTCAGTGACTTTAAGGGGGGCCACATGGGACATACAGTAACTGTTCAACTGTTTGCAATTGATCCTCAGCATTCAGCTCAGATTCAAAAGTAAACAGTTATGACCCATGTGCACCCTCCCTCAAGTCACTGATTGGTTACTACCTAGTACTCCCTTGTGCCCATGTTCGAATCACCCACCTCAAGGTGGGCATATCGCGGAGAGATCCGCTCATTTGCGGCATCTCCAAATGACCTCTCTGTGTATGGCCACCTTAACTATATTGAAAACATTTTTTATTTTGCACAGCCTATCTATTTACTCTTTTTTTATACTGACCAGTTCCTTTAATTCTATGCTGGGCTAAGTGACTAGTGAATCTTTCCCATTTTCCTTCTCTAGGAAAATCCCAAAATGGCTGAAAATGTCACAAAATGCATTGAAGTCAGTGGTTGTTTCTTTTCTTAAGTTTTTTCTTAATCCAAATGCATTAAAATAAGGGGGTGTTTTTTCTTTTTCTTCAATGGTAAGAAAAGTGTCGCTTATCACTATTAGTGAGCCCAGCAACCAGAAAACAAAATTAGATAAAATCAGGTGTCTTACTGTCATACTTAGGTTTGGGTACCATTTGGCCCTAATATCCACATTTCAGTTTAAAATCAGTAAAGGCTTCTGTAGCAGTTTGCATGCTTTGGCATTCCCTACCTTGCATCTCTGAATAATGTACATGCTAAAGGTGAGGCCCAGATGCTGCCCTTAGATCACCCCCTCATAAACACAATGCTACAAAATACAGGATGTGTTACATTTTTAAATAAAAAGCACAGGTACTTGCTGTTTTTTTCTGTAGTGCAAATCACGCCAGTTTTCATCAAGGTCTGCTCCTGAGCCATTTTCTAATACTATTGCCGAACCGTTTCCTAATATTAAAGCCAAATTAGTTTCATATTATATAGTCATGCGAGGAGAACGTTTGGATAAAGTACCTCTTCAATCTGTACAAGAAAATCTTTTGCAATCCAGCAACTATAGAGAGCTTTTTTTTCACCAGGGGCATTAGGAAAGTTGAAGCAAGATTATCCTTCCATAAAAATCTGACTGCTCTGTTTACCTGTGACTTTCTATTCTGGTTTGATACCATAATGACAAAATTGCCCTAAACAAACATAAATTGCACAGTAACCCCACTATAATAAAATAAGATGACTAACATAGATCTGGTAAGTACTGTTCTCATTGAAGAACTCTTTTGCATCTGTAGTTAAGCTTGCAGTACAACCTTGGAGAGTTAAGGAATAAGGAGAGCAAAATAGTCCATTTTGGGGACATTATTTATTTCCTTTACTGAATTTGTTTCAAGAGTTCCTGCCTTGTGAAATGTACACTCTATTTGATCCAAATATTTAAAGGGATAAAATGACAAATCCAAGTGAAAGCAACTTTCCTTATTACTGATTCTCATTCTACTGCAATGTTGACTATAGAAACTATTGGCTTCATGTTATTTATTTATAAAATACAAATCCTAAACCAACTTTTGTCATTCTGTCAGCAAACTCTATATGAGATAAGTGAACCCTGTACTTAAACCATTATGCCCAGTGTATTTTGTGTCTGAAAACAAATAATTATAACAACTTTAACTTGAACAAAGAATGTAAAAGGATGCTGATAGTATGCAAGCATGGCACCCACATTCATTCCCACAAAGGCTGAGGTATATGAAAAGGTATTTCGACTCTAAAAAAGACATAAAAGTACAATGTATTTAGAAATGCAAAAGTTGCACCAGCTCCAGCAAGCCCAAACTGCTACTTTTAAAGAGGTAACCAGTGAATGTAACCTACTCAATGGTTGCCATGGTTTACCAGACATATTTGCCCACCATTGGGTGTAAACTGTAAAATGTTTCCACTGCCAGTAGGTCACAAAATTCTTTTGTGAGTTCACAAAACCTATATTACCTTAGAGCAAAGGAAAAATTACCTTTGAGCCAATCTTTCAAACATGCCCATGTTTTGCATTAGGTTATATAGCGCATGATAAAAGTATGTGTGACATCAAATCCTCTCTCATCACAAACATGGATTTTAATTTATATTGTAGCTAACATTAGCTAGAACAGGTATTTCAGATGGATAAAAATGGGTCAGTTTTCCAGCAAAACCCCCGCATAAGGATTTTCATAAATTTGAACTCAATGGAAATTAGCTGGATGAAGATCTAGAACATAAGCATCTAACTGGAAAGAATGTTAAGATTAATCAGATTTATTTTTTGAGTAGTTAAAATCCTTCTTCACTAATAGATATCAAGGGGCCTCTCAGATATGAAAGATATTCAAAAAGTCTTACATTATGTTTTAAAAAGCAACACATTGGTATAAGCAAATGAAAATAACGTATCTTTTTTTTATGTTGTCACATTAATATATGCAAACCAATAAAAATATTTACTTTTAATTTACACATAAATAACCATGCAACGTAAGTTAACTACAGGTTCAATGTGTAGGCAATAAACTCTTTTTTTTTACTCCATGCTTACTTTGCACTGCTTGAAATATGTTAGATTTTACCATCTGTGATCTCCTTGATTTTGCTGCCATAAATTTGAATTATATATTTAATAGCTACCAGCAGTAAATTCAGGTAAGTTTAAAATGATCAAACGTGAAAAGTTTTGATACAATTTCATGACGTTAACAACTCCTGTGCCATGTAACTATAGAGAATTATGCATAAGGCAGTTTGAAATATAGGTTAGAATGCTTTTCTTCCCCCACATACCAGATTCTTGTAAAGTAACTACTCTGCAGGAAATCATAGGAAGCGAAGGAGCTCAGAATGTGCTCTTAAAAAACCTGTTTGATTGTTCTATATAAATCAGCATAAAGTATCTCAGCTTGATATGTTTGCCTAACAATTATTTGTGAAATATAATGTCCAGGTTTATTTGGTTTTCTAGGTTGGCACAAAAAATGAGTGCTGTTTTCACCAGGTTGTATTTAGACTGTGTAAACAGGAGTTAATGTTAGTTGTTTATTGATATGCTAGATTACACTAATGAGAACATCATTACATTTTTGCTTACTGAATTGCCAAATACAGCTTTCCTGTTATGTAATACAGGTTTTAACCTATTGCAGATTTGTTTTGTCAGGTAGTAATTGTTTTAATGTATCCTTATATTAGAAAAATAACCTGTTAATTCATAGGGATGTCATACTGCACAGGGTTTTTTGTTAAGAAAGGAAAAGCAGAAGAGAGAATAGAAAAGAAGAATGAGATAGATAGAAAGGGGAGAAATAATGCACATTGTGGGCACTGAGTTGAAACAATATGGAGGCAAACTTTCACAATATTAAATATTAAAAAGATGATTTTATTTACTCTATATGGCTGTAGCCGATGTGCATACAGTATTTGATTTCTCTGCTTGAGGTGAAGTATAAACCTTCTCAAAATCCTACCATGGTTGCCAAATGGGATAGATTGTTGCATAATTGTTGTTAATACTGGCATCCTTTAATATTATTTGCCAGTCATACATATATTTAGGCTATTACATGTTATAATACTTGTATATCTAACTTGGTGTGGGGGTTATTTTTATCCAGGAGCGAAACTTTTCTAGGATTCATTATGCGATAAAATGGCAACAATTCCAAATCCGAAAATACTCCAGCTAAAACATGTTGAAATCATGTAGAAATCAATGGCAGATGTCTTGTTTTACAATTGGTTTCATGTGTTTTTGACGCTGACTTTTGTATGACAAGTAGAAAAAGTTGTCAATTTTTTTTTGCCTTTTCTGCAACTTTTCCCATTTATGCTTTCACAGTTCGGATCTTTAATTAAATTTCATGACATTCATGGTCATAGTAAGTAATAGTAAGTTTAGGTGTTAATTCAAAAACCTCTAAAACCACTAAAATGAGAATGTTAATAAATTGGCCTCTAGGTATTCCATTTTTTATTATAAATTTTGAAAATGTATTTTGCACTTCACTTAACAAAAAATACAGAAAAAAAACTGTTTTTGTTTTTACAGACATAACAGATAATTATAATCCTGCTGATGATGTGACAGACTAAAACTGAACCCCATGTTTGAGAGTTCCTTCAAATAAATTATTTGGATATGGAGCAGCACTTCAAATACTATTTGGTTCTGCTTCTCTATATGGTTTATCCTTTGGAACTTTTCCAGAGAGAAATTAAAAAAACATATTTCTTAGAGCATGGATTATTTTCACAGTATTTAGTATGTGCTCTATATATACTTGGAATGTGATCATACTGTATATGCAAAAAAGATGTTTGAAAAAATATTTACTGATTAAATTTAATTACAAACATGTTTAAAGATTAATTAAATTAGTTTAGATACAATAGTTTTTAAACTAGATGACACATTACAGGCAATAATATAAAATAGGCAAAAACAGATATATCATCGCAAATTACTTTTTTTTAAGATTGGAAAAGGGATATGAACTTCAGCATCCTGAATGTACATTTGCATTTATATTCTCAAAAGGATATTGTATGTGATGAAAAAATAATGTGTGAAGACACACAAATCATTGAACTGCAGGAGGCACTGAAGCTTTTATTCCTAACTTAAAGAAAAAACTGTGTCTGTATATATCACTGCAATTTTAAGTATAACGCCTCATTTATCAATAGGTGTCAGAAATATGGCAGATTAAAAAAACCTGGCACTTAATTATAATGTTTTTATTATTATTATATAAAACTATTAAAAATCAAAGGAACATACATAACTTTCATGCCATCCTTAGATTGTTTATATATGTATTACACAGTTTTTTTTTTAACCTGGTGTGGTGAATAGACCAACAGCTATTGTAGCTTCTAACCATATGAGCAAAAAACAAGTGAATCAGTATCTGGAGCAATTTAAAAGCTTATGCTATTCATATCAATATAAATTATGCTATGAAAAACTAGCTTTGGGGCTAGGGATAAAGTGGTATCAGCAATTATGATTACAGTATTGATGATGCTTAGGGATGAGCGAATTTGTATGGCGTTGTGCTAAGAAAAAAAATGTTGCTGCACGTCAAAAATGTTTTGACACCCAGAGACTTTAATGGCCGTCAGCGACCTTTCGCCGGTGTTTTTTTTTTTTTTTTTGGCGAAACAAAACACGTCAAATTCGCCCAAGCCTAATGATGCTCATATAGACTTGCATATTTTAAATGGACTTAATGGAGAACCAAAGCTTAACTAAAGAAATAGGGTAGATAAGTTTTACATTATGTTTTGGGCTTCTGTACCAGACCAAGGCAACCACGGCCCTTGAATATTTGTGCCTCCAAAGATGCCCCAATAGCCTCCCATATTTTTTCCTGCTGATTTACTGCTCATGCTCTGTGCTGCTGTTCAGCTACTGAGCTTAGGGACCGACACAAAATATAGGGTACACATAAAATATAAATGTCACAGTATAAGGCTGATTAGCAATTATTGAAAATACTTTGGTTTGTGCTACTGCCACATAACAAAAAGTGTCTATAGTACCACTCAGCAAATAAATGTTAAATGAGTAAAGATACAAAAATATATAATAGAAGACATAATAAGGAGAAAACACTCACAGTTCACCTCAGTCCCAAGGTGCAAAAACCAAAATCACTGTATCCAAAGGATGTGAGGATCTCCAAAAATAAAGAGACAAATATAAAAAGTAGAAAAATTTATTAGGACATGAAGACCTAACGCGTTTCGTGCCTATAGGGGCACTTACTCATAGGCTAAATGGCACAACCCTGTACACCTGTTATATAGGGGCTGTGACCAATCACAAGATTACAAACACATGTTACCACTCCACACAATAAGTGAAGTTCCACCTAGTGGTGAAAGCATAAAATGTTACGACCTGATTGTGATCTGGCGGGGCACACAGGCGCATTTTTTACAATTTGTGGAATACGCAAATTCGAATCAAATAGGCCTTAAATTCACACATTTTGTAAGTAGAGATTCTATTAATTTTCTTGATCTAACTCTCTATCAAGATAGTGGCCGAATTTTGTCCACTATATATAGAAAACCAAACTCCGGAAACTCTTTGCTACAAGCTTCCTCTTGCCACCCCGAACATGTTATTAAGGCAGTACCAATAGGGCAATTCATGAGATTACAAACATACAAGAAATTTAAGACATTACTAAATTGTCTGTTTTGGGTATTGATAGAGTGGTAAGAGGAAAACGAGGGGGAGATGTCCTGCCAAAACTACTCCGGTTGGAAACAAAATGGATATTTTTCTTTGGGAGTAGAAAACCTTTTGGTCTAAATAGCGACTTTGACGTCACATGCTTTTTTTGACTTTGTTTAAAAAAAATTTTGAGTTTTTTTTTGAATAGTCTATTTTTAAATTATATATATATCAATTTCTCTTTGAATAGAGGTCTGTCCTTTATTGTAGGCCAACCGGTATGCTATATATGCATCAAATACACACAATATACTATACATGTATATACGAAAGGTATAAAATTAAATATATACTGGGGAAACCTTATCATATTATGTATCGTAAATTTTAACTATTTCGGCTTTAGTATTTTTTCTTATTTTTTCTTTCTTTATAGATAATTTCATTTGTAATTACTTTATTATATTTTCAACTATTTGTTCATTGCTTCATTCATATATATAATTTCTCTTTTTTTTCATTTGTTTATTTTTGTTTAATTTTTGAGGTGTATCTTTTGTTATTTAGGATATGTACGTATGTAACATTTTATGCTTTCACCACTAGGTGGAACTTCACTTATTGTGTGGAGTGGTAACATGTGTTTGTAATCTTGTGATTGGTCACAGCCCCTATATAACAGGTGTACAGGGGTGTGCCATTTAGCCTATGAGTAAGTGCCCCTATAGGCACGAAACGCATTAGGTCTTCATGTCCTAATAAATTTTTCTACTTTTTATATTTGTCTCTTTATTTTTGGAGATCCTCACATCCTTTGGATACAGTGTTTTTGATTAGCAATTATGTCATCTATAAAGCGTCGCCATAGGACAAGATCCAAGCCCAGTTTGGGCATTATATGTTGTTGTTCCCAATAGCCCATAAATAAATTAGCATAGCTGGGTGTGAATGTTATACCCATGGTGGTGCCCCACTGCTGTAAATAATATTGATCCCTAAACCAAATGTAATTAGGGTTCAAAATAAAAGATATAGCTTCCAATATAAACTCTTTCTGGTTTTCTAGTATGACCTCATCCATTTTTAAGTAATGTGGTACAGTATGGCTTTTATTCCCAACTCATGTATATAGCACTTTCACATTCAATGTGCATAGAAAGGTTCCCTGATTTACTTTTTACCACTGTAAAACCTGTATAACTTGTGTAGAGTCTTTTAAATAAGCAGGTAGTAATACGTTATGCACATAATTGCATAAATTGCATGATATAGAACTTATACCAGACTGTAGGTCTCCCAGGTGTTTTTTTTTATATTTAGGTAAACAGTAAAATACAGGATATTTTTGATACAGATAGTCTCTTTGTTCTTTAATTTTAGGATTTTTAGAACTGCATTTATTAATGGATGACAGTTAGAACTCACCAAATGATGAATATAGTTCAAAAAATCCTTTAAGAATGAAAAGAATGTGGATGAGTTTTTATTTATTAAGTTATAAACTCACATGTTGATAAATCTAGCCCTTAATAAATCTCAAATATTTAGAGTTTTAAAGAACTATAGAAAAACAATAATTATTAGAAATGTTGTGAAAAAAAGAAATCGGAATATAAGTGAATATGCCGCTTAGTATTGTGTATTTAATCAAAGGGCATGTTCGAATCATCCAAGATATGAACATTGGCCTAATCAATGCATTGTGAGTGTTAAAATGTCCATTGGGAATGAAAATTTTAAACTCATGGACGTTCACTTTATTATCTCACCTGAAGAAGGGAAGCAGGAGCACCCTTAAACATCAATGGGCTTGCTTGAATCATCTAGGTTATGAACACTGGGCTGATTAATGGACTGCTGTGTTAACATTTCATAGGGAATGGAAATTTACATTTCACTGATGTTGACTTTGTTTGTGCAAGAAGGGAAGCAGGAGCTCCCTTAAATATTGTACCTGCACCACACTGTTTGTACTTTATAGCAAACAATAAAAGATTTAAATGGAAGAGGTGTGACTCCCCATCAAAATATTGATGTAACAAACTTGCTTAAGCCGGAACCTAAGCTTAGGCTGCTGGTGTAGATCTGACACCTCCCTATAGCAGGAGAAACCAGCTAGCTCTGGTTTTCACCGACGCACTTTTTGGGCCACAGAACTTTCTGCTGCAGTCCTAGCTGGGAACCTTCCAACTTCTGAGTGCTGAAATCCCAAAATCGAGGTACAGGTAAGGATTAAGTGAAGGGAAATCAAAAACAGGCAGAGGTCTGGCATGTATTTGCACAGAGGCGCGCACCCGCCGGCCAGAGCGCAAGGAGCGCACTGGTCCCGTGGGGCGCCTTTCAGTTTATGTACTTGCCTCTATTCTACTGCATGTAGAACCGGCTGTGAAAATACCCTACAAAAATTACAGCAGAGTTACAAGTTGGTAAGTGCCAATAGGTATCAGGGCCATTTGAAAGTAAGCAGTGGAGAAATATATATTAATATATTAATATATATTAATATATTTGTTCTTGAATATTTCTGATAAAGAACAAACAGTAAAACAGCAACAATCAAGCAAATGCAAATGGATCAAGTCTTCTTAGGGGGTTATTTACTAAAAACCCATGTTTTCCTCATACATTATTTTACCAGAAACAAACTAGACCATCCACAAATTTGCCTAATTTACTAATAATTAAACATGAACATATTGGAACCAAAAAAAATTAAGTATTTATGAATATCTAGGATTTTTGATAGTTTATATGCTTAAATACCTATTTTTTTTTCGAGTTTGTTGGCTTAAAAACCACAAATACCTCGAATTTATTTTGTGAAAACCAGCGTCAAACACCCCAAAACTCCTAATATTTGTGAAGGTTAAACATCTTCAAAAGGATTTTTTCTCTAATAATAGATTTTTTTTGTGAAAAAACTTGTACTATTAGAGAAAAAAGGTGTATGTAAATTTAAAACATGTAAATTAGGCTTTGGGGAAATGGAGGCTATAGCGTAAGCAATGACAGTGAGGGACACCATGTTGGTGTGCTCCTTCTAAATTATTCATTCTCTTCTTTACAGCTTTGGATGGTGCTTACACATGTCCCAGTGAACAGGTAGGAGATGAGAAGTGAAACCATGTGAAATCAAATACACATTTTTTCTTTATCACTGTGGAACAATATAAACATATGACCAATGAGCAGCTGCAGCTTGGTATGTAACAATACTATTTATAATAAACTAATAACTTGCTCTTAGCAACTGCAAGTCAGAAGTCTGACACAGAGATAAAGAGAAAGAGAGAGAGAGAAGTTTATATTGCTGAATTGCTAAGAAGTGCTTGCCTCAGCAAGGTAAAATGCATGGAAATGATTTTGTTTTGTATGACCAATTTGTATTCTTTTTGGGAATATGGTAAGTTACGATTTTTTTTTTTTTTAAAACAAACATGTTTATCACTGCTCTTTATTTTTACATTGTCAGTATATGTTGACAACATCTTGTCCTCCTGTCGAATTGTGTCCTTTAGACAAGATTGCTAAAAAGCAATTTTCTGCCTCAAAAGAATTTGATTTTTGAGTTTGTCTCTGGGCAATTTTCAGGTCTAACAGAGCTGCAGAAGTGTGCAAATATGAAAAGGCCCATAATCTCTTTGATTCTTCCTTCAAAAAAATTTAGCTGAGAATGCAAATGTATGGAAGCTAAACAGGATATTCCGAAATGACCTGTTATGACAGATCCATTAAAGAATAAAACAAAATCATGATTTTCCTCTAACAATATTTTCATAAACAATATCTCAGCTTACATGCAGAAATTTAAATTCTTTAGTAAATGAAAAATGAATTGTAGATTATATTTTAAGAGCCAAAGAACAATTCCTCTTTTTATTATTTCAAATATGACATAGCTGATAAAATAATGCAAGAAGAATATGACACACAAGTACATATGAAAAATGCCTAGGAAAATGGTGATATTGTTCCTCTTTTAAATATGTTATAAAATCCACAACCCTCCTTTTGCTTGTAAATGGAAGTCAGCGGCAAGTCGATTTATATACAGTAGAGTGAGCGGATATCTAACATAACAAACCCCAGCTTCCTGCTTTTCAACAAGCAACAATAAGAGGGCTCACATGGGACATAAGTGTTCAGTGAGTTTGCAATTGATCCTTAGCTTGCAGGGCATTTTTTATTTTGCATAGCCTTTCTATTTACCCAGTTTTTATTTTTATATTGAACTGTTCATTTAAGCATTTTTTGATTCTTCAGGCATCCATATTTTGATGTTTGTTTAATAAACATGTTTTACAAACATTTTTCCTACAGTTTTATTAATTTGCTCTGCCTACCTAACATCAACCTCAAGACTCAATTTTGTATTGGTTTATTAAATAAGTTAAAATGAGTGACAAGTTTGGACCAATGAATGAATACTAGGCCAAGAAACTCATCATTAGTAAGTTATATATATATTAAAATTCATTCACAGTTTGCTGCCCCCATGTGGCTTTCAAATATAATCATATGTCTTTTATTTTTTTAACTTAATCAGTATATAATAAAAATGTTAAAAACCCATGTCTATAAGGAAAATTTTTAGTCTTACATGCTGCAAAGTCTTAGCTCAGTTAACCTTAGCAAGGACATATTTACATTTTCACTACTAATTCATGGATTTTTTTGCAAATATAAATATAAAGATGGAGCAGACCACATTTGACATTCCCTTCTAACAGTCCTTTTTTATAGGTTTAAAGGGGAATGGCCCGCTAGGTGGAAGCTGCAACATAACACTTTTTAAAATTGTCAATTCAGGCTTTCTGTGACTGTTGGCTTTTATATAATGTTTTATGAAATATCACAGTGTTTAGCCTTCCTGGATACACAGTAGAAATTAATATTTGCTAAATAATTATTAAACATATGTCCACCGTGCAGTTGTGTGAAGTGTAAAATTAGAGCTAATATTAAATTGTTGCTTATGTAATAAAAATAAGAAAAATATTGGCTTTTCTGTAGTAGACACAAACTTTAGACATATTGAAAGCATATCGCTCAGAAATCCAGAATGCTACTTGGTTCAGTTCCAGAAATCAATAAGACAAAAAGCAATATGCCTTAATTTACATGAGAATTTTCCATTTTTGGAGGTAAAGCACTGAAGGATCAGAATTCCTTGTCTACAGCACTATAACACCTTTAATTACCCTTAACATTAATCAGCTTTCACTAAATGAAACCTGCAAGCCTCATTTACATACAAGTCAGTCAGTTTCAGCCCATGCTTGGGCCTTTATCAAGGATAAGTGTTAAGTGTTAGATGTGCATATTTATACACATAGCCCATCCCAAAAAAAGGTGCCTAGTTATGACGTCATACATGTGAACCAAATCTCATTAAGTTAATCAGCTTGGTAAACATATTATATCCAATGTGCTAATTACATGTCACATTGGATGTAATATGTTTACCAAGCTGATTGTGTAAATAAATACTAATTTTCTTCACTCAACATTGATATATATATATATATACCAAGAAAAAAGACATAAGAATATCTCAATAAGGGCAAATATACACATACATATTAGAAAAACCACAAAGTATATGCAGAATCATTAAAACATAACATTGTATAGGTACTTAACGCTGGTTTAGGAAGAATAGGAAGCAACAGTGTTAATTCAGACCCAATGGAGCTAAAGTATTACTTTTTTTATCCAAAATACTTCCCTCTGGAGAAGAATTTTTGATCTATCACCCCTCATCTCAAAGGTGGGATGTCATCTATTGCTAAATACTTTTATAGCAGGTAACTGCCCGCTCCGTGCCACCTGAGGCAAGGATCTCTGGGGCTTAAGCTACAGAATAGACTATGGATGCAAGTGACCTTTGTGCCCTTTAGTGTTCTAACACTTTCATTGTAATGCATCTAAATGCAGCTGGGGTTGTTAATGATACCTATAATGTCTTCTAGAACATACAAATATTTAATGTTTGTATACATGCATAGTGCCTTTTCATTTTGTTGTGATTCTTACTTACAGTCAGGCGATATTTTGGGGCTGCTGCTGCTGTCTGAGGCAATGGCCCAGATGCCGCCCCCCCTCTCCTGCTCCACGCTAAAAAATCAGTGTCAGATCGGGTCAAAAAGGGGCAGCATATCTAGTATATTGAGCACAATAGCATTCGCTGCACTAGCGGAGCCAAATTAAAACCGAGAAGTTCGGCTCTTAAAGTTACAAGAGGCGGCTTTTTGCTGTCCCTTGTAGCCGGCCGTTCGCTGTCGTCTGAGGCAAGATTCTCAACTTACATATATAGAAAAATGTTCAGTGCCTATGCATTGGGTAGTGATTTTGGGGTTAACTTACCCAAGCAAACAGGAGATCCAGGTGCACAAGCCCCAAGCTTTCAGCTCAGGAAGGCAATGTAGCAAGTAGAAAACATGGCGATGGGCTGGCACAAACTGGATCACACTCCAGAAATAGTAAAAAAAAGTTAGTTTATTAAGACAAAAACATCACACCAAAGGCCTTACTCATTTCGTGACTTGGGGGCACTTAGTCATAGGCTAAATAAACAAATAACACACAGTCATATTTAAATGAAAAGTCTAACTACCAATCTAAATTGGGGGCGGTAATCAGAGGAAGGCCTATAGTAATCCATCTTACTTTGGCCAATCCACAGTAGGATAATAGATTAAGGTTACAGATTGAATGTCTATCAAAAAGCTTTACACATAAAAATATAATTACAAAGTTAAAATTGGACGTTTTTGTACATTGTTAAAGCAGTTAAATAGCAGCATTATATTTTAATTTAAATAGTATAAAACGGTTTAAATATTCAGTGTATGTATATATAGAGGGTGACTATAAGGAGCCGATTCACTAACTTCGAGTGAAGGATTCAAAGTAAAAAAACTTCGAATTTCGAAGTGTTTTTTGGGCTACTTCGACCATCGAATGGGCTACTTTGACCTTCGACTACGACTTCGACTTCGAATTGAACGTTTCAAACTAAAAATCGTTCGACTATTCGACCATTCGATAGTCGAAGTACTCTCTCTTTAAGAAAAAACTTTGACCCCCTAGTTTGCCATCTAAAACCTACCGAACTCAATGTTAGCCTATGGGGAAGGTCCCCATAGGCTTGCCTAAGTTTTTTTGATTGAAGGATAATCCTTCGATCGATGGATTAAAATCCTTCGAATCGTTCGATTCGAAGGATTTAATCATTTGATCGAGGAATTATTCCTTCGATCGAACAATCAAACTATTTGCACTAAAATCCTTCGACTTCGATATTCAAAGTCCAAGGATTTTACTTCCCAGTCGAATATCGAGGGTTAATTAACCCTCAATATTCGACCCTTGGTGAATTGGCCCCTATTTGTCAACAGCAAAGTGGTAGGAAAGAAAATGATAGCTCTTTGTCTAAAGGTTCACTGTCTTCTAGCAGTAATTACAGGAAAATCATTAGAAACCTGATATTTTGGTGGTATGAATACAGGAGGATCAATAATTTAATTGCAGACTACTTAAGACCATTTCTTATTATTATTAGATTCATGTTTCTGTACATACAGTATATACTGGGACTAAGAACAGCACAGAGAATGAGCCATTCCCATCTGTATCATGGGTAGTAAAATAAAAAATAATGCCAGTAGCAATTAGTGGTGCATTTATGCAGTGCCTGTATAAATAAAACAAATCACCACAGAACAAAAGAAACACATACACTTGCTTAATGTTTACATTTAATTTGTTCTATAATGCATAACAGCTCCTTTGTAAGTGCCTTAGGATTGTAATGAAACTAATTGAAAGGAAATGTAGAATAATAGGAACCAGAATAGGAAAGTATCATAAGGTAGCAAAAATGGTTATTACATAGGTAAATCCATTTTAGATTCTGATTTTCTAGTAAAGTAAATTATGATCTATGTCTATGCCTGAGGAGTGTATTGCTTAGTAAATGGAAATATTCAACCATTTCAAAAGGGGCTCTGATTAACTTAAGTTTTTGGACATATTTCTTTGTCACCTCCTGTGTGACAGTACATACAACTTTAGTGTATGACAGCTTGCACACATTTTTAGATGATAAAACTATGTCCATGCTCTTTATTTGAATAACCTATATAGCTAAAAGTATTGAGACACAATATATATATCCTGTATTTTAATAATCCAAATTATAAATTTATATTCCTTCAACATTCTCGCTAGTTTGGGGCTGCAGTGTTTTTTATTCGATAATTTGACAAATTTAAATTTGTGTGAGTTGAGTTGTTTGTGTCAAATGCAACTTCCACTAATTCTGCATTGTGGGGGGAAAACAAGATTGATCTTGCTTACTTTTGGCTGTAAATGATGCCTATAATGTGTTTATCTGTTTTTTACATCTGCCTGTTTATTGAACTTGATCCTAGATGTCTGCCCTGTGAAAAACTGTTAGAGATTTATTATGCTCCAAACCCACCATGTGGGTTTAGTGCTTGTTTGGTTTCCTGTCTGATAATTTTTTCACACCTATTTTTTTAAGAGGTTTTATTGTTAAAGTTAGGGGATTCGGGTTTGGGTTGAATTTATTTTTTAAACTACAGAGAGAAAAAGTCATATCTTAGTAAATACCCCCTTGGTGTCTTGACTAATAAAGCAGCAAGACAGAAGGGCTAATTTTATGTAAGAAGCACTACTAAAATGTTTGCAGTCAAGTTACCAAGCTCACTTCATACATTAAGGGGCATATTTATCAAGGGTCCAATTTTGAAGTAAAAAATATCGGATTCAAACTTTTTTCATTGAATTTGGGTATTTTGCGGTCAAAGTAAAATCGTTCGATCAAACAATTAAATCCTTCAAATCGAACAATTTTACTTTGACTTCAAAAAACTTAGAAAAATGCTGTAGAAGGTCCCCATAAGGTCACATAGCACTTCGGCAGGTTTAATTTGGCAAACTATTGAAGTCAAAGTTTTTTTTAAAGAGACAGTACTTCGATTATCAAATGGTCGAATATTCAAAGTATTTTTCTTCGAATCAAATTCGAAGTTGAAGTTTTAGTATGCTATTCAATGGTCGAAGTATCCAAAAAATTACTTTGAATTTCAAATTTTTTCACTTCGAAGATTCCCTCAAATTCACTTCGACCCTTGATAAATCTACCCCTAATTGACCTCTTAGTAAAATATTAAATATATATTGTATATGCACTGGAGATCATGTAGAGGGGTTGTACTTCATGGAGAGTTGTATTCTTTCATCCCAACTGTCAATTATGGGCACTATATGTGCAACAATCTAATTTCTGAAAACAAAATAGCAAAGTAAATATTCTACATGAATGTAGTTACATATTTCTAAATTATTAGAAATTCTACATAGAACCTGTGCCATTCTGTTTGGTCTGGAATAATCTTGCTGTGTCTGTATGGATTTTTATTGATGATTGTTGAAAGACATTGTTACTGTCAGAGCTGGCAATATGTGCATTGAGTCTCCCTCTGCATAGTACTTTGCCCTAAATTACAAGAAGAGACAGAATGATCATCTAGAGGTGAACAATACAGTATATTGTATTGAGCTCCACAACATCTCAAGTACTGTGGCACTCCATCAGTGACTACAGTTGCAGTGACTGTAATTCCAGTACAGACACAATTTTGACATTTCTGCTTGGCATTTGCAAGGACACAATATCATGGAGATTTTGTGCTAATTATTATTATTATCATTATGAACATGTATTTTTAGAGTGCCAACATATTGTGCAGCGATATGCTTATGATAAATATTTTAAATATTGCTTGAAGCTAAAATGGCGGACTCATTTACAAATATGAGTGCAAAACAAAAGCTAAAATGGCGGACTCATTTACAAATATGAGTGAAAAACAAAAGCTAAAATTAATGCAAAATTAAGTGAACTTAAAGGGATTCAGTCATGATTTTTATGATGTATTTTTATTTCTAAATTACACTGTTTACACAAATACTGTAATTCACTCTACATACAAAACTTCTTTCCTGAACCTGCAAGTGTATTTTTTAGTTGTAATATTGGTGTGTAGGCAGCCATCTCAGGTCATTTTGCCTGGTCATGTGCTTTCAGAAAGAACCAGCACTTTAGGATGGAACTACTTTCTGGCAGGCTGTTTCTCCTACTCAATTTAACTGAATATGTCTCAGTGGGACCTGGATTTCCCTATTGAGTGCTGTTCTTAGATCTACCAGGCAGCTGTTATCTGGTTACCTTCCCATTGTTCTCTTGTTAGGATGCAGGGGGAGGGAGGGGGTGGTATCACTTCAACTTACAGTACAGCAGTAAAGAGTGACTGAAGTTTATCAGAGCACAAGTCACATTACTTGGGGCAGCTGGGAAACTGACAATATATCTATCCCCATGTCAGAATTCAAAATTAAATATAAAAAAATCTGTTTGCTCTTTTGAGAAGGGATTTCAGTGCAGAATTCTGCTGGAGCAAAATTATTAACGATGCGTTTTGAAAAACAACATTTTTTCCCATGACAGTATCCCTTTAAGCCCTATTCACAACTGTTATATACTGTACACATCATATACTCACATGTTACACTTTGTCCTGAGCACCAATGCACTGATGCATCATCCTTTGATGAACTGTACAAAATAATGCACAAGGTGCAAAGTACAGGGGCATAGAGTGCATTTTGGGTAATTTTGCAATGAACTTGCAGGGGTCACATAATGTGTTGTACCTACACATGGCAAATGTGGCCTGTAATGACTTTCTGATCTGCACAGACCCTGTCACTGCTGCTGCCCAAGGCAGCCATCCCGATGCCACCCATCTTTCACCCATTTTGTGCTCACCTCTTTGTCGTGAGAGTGGGTTGGGTGGGGCACAGTGCAGAGACAGCTTTTATACTCTGTTTCAAAAAAATTTAAATTTGATTCATAAAGTAAAGGGGTTTTTTTGTGCCCATGGTAACTGGCCAATCAGTAACTGGTCCCAGACTACCACCTGAGGCAAGGTTCTCCCCTGCTTCAGACAGAAGTTATCCCTATGTACAGGACTGGAACTAGGAGTAGGCAGAAGAGGCACATGCCTAGGCACAAAGGTTAAGGGTTTGCCAAGCACTTACCTCTTTTTCCTAGCTGCCCCTAGTTCCCACACAGAACTCCTGCTTCCCTATCTTGGCCCGCATGGACATCCTCCCACCCCCTCCTAGCACTCATTTATCAAGGTTGATAACGGTCCTAATAGGGATCTAATTGTTGGAATGCACAGTGATTGAGAATAAACATATATTTATTCACGATACAAACTGTGTATCATTTATTCATGATACAAACTGTGCATCATTCTACCTATATACTGTATATACAGTATATATACATGCACTGGAAGTCATATTGGGGGGGTGAACTTGATGGCCTAATTATGCATGTATCACTATGCATCACTATATATTTTCCTGTATATATCTCTATATGTGGCTGTTTTACTGGAAAGCATTAATGCATCAGAAGACATTTTTTTATATTTATTTATTTTTATTTTCAAATGAGAAGTTGACATCATACACGTGTGCAAACCGGGAACACCCCGGGACACAGTTATCATTGGCATAGATAGTGCTGATGCATACATAAGGTAAACCAGAAAACATATCCAACAAATTGTCAACCAAAAAGGGAAGGGAACAATAAAAAAAAAAAAAAAAAAAGGGGGAACATGAATGCAAGTTAGGCACATTATAGCAAAAGAGCTGTTGGTTAGGATTGTTGGGCTCATCCTCACTCCCAGCAATAGTTAGACTAGGTTAACAACCCTTGAGAAATTTGTCGGTAGGAGAGCCAGAGGGACCAGGTTTTGTTAAAGGCCTTGGATTGACCTGATTCGATGCTTGTCAGCCTTTCCATTATCAACAAATTGTTGAGCCGCTTTTTCACCTCACGTATGTCCAATGTGCTGGTTTTCCAGGCTTTCGCTATCGTCTGCTTAGCTGTGGAGAAGATATATGTAGTCATGCGCCTGGAGTATTTATTGCCACCAGGGACACGTTTGTTGAGCAGAGCTTCAGCCGGGTTTTTAGGGAGAGTGAGTCCCGTGACACAAGTGATAAGAGTATAGACCCAAATCCAAAATCGGACTGCCACAGGGCAGTCCCACCACATGTGAAGGAAAGAGCCGGTCTGGTTACAAGCTCTGAAGCAAAGAGTGGAGGAAGCAGGATACCATCGGGCAACCTTCTCCGGAACCAGGTACCATTGGTGCAACACTTTCTGGGAGGTCTCCTGTAATAGAACGTTGACCGAGCACTTAATGGTATTTGTAAAAATGTCAGACCAAGTATCGTCATCCAAACATTGCCTGAGATCCCTCTCCCAATATTGGACAAACTTCAATGATTTTATAGGGGTGATATGGACCAGATGATCATATATGTATGACAATGCTCCCTTGGTGGAGACGAGATGCAGGCAAAGACTTTCAAAAGCAGTCGGACGGGGGAAAGTAGTACCCCCTTGTTGGGATTTTATAAAGTGCACGATCTGCTGGTATCTTAACCATTCTCCCTGGGGAGCCTTGTATTGTTCCTGAAGTTGGGAAAACAATATAATCTTGGTAGATCGTGTGAGGGAGTAGATAGTCGACAGGAGAGACTGTTCCCACCAGGCGAAAGCCTTAGATGACTTACCAGGGGGGAAGTCAGCATTGTTGAGGAAAGAGGTAGCCGGCTTATGAGGAGAGAATAGGCCAAAGGTGTCTTTCGTGCGGGCCCACACTGTCAGAGAATGCGCCACTATAGGGTTGTTCGTGACTTTAGTAGGAGAAGTTGTAATCCACAGTATATTCCGTAGAGAAACGTCCTGGAGAGAATGTTGTTCTATGTGAACCCACAACGGGGCATCGTAAGGCTGATGCCATGAGACTATTTGAGACAATTGAGCAGCAAAAAAGTAACATTTCAAGTTCGGGATACCAAGGCCCCCTTTGTAACGACTGCGACAAGCTGTTGAAAAGTTCAATCTGGCCCTCGTACCATTCCAAACAAACTTATTAAAAGCCTTCTGTAGAGTGTCCAGCAAACCTCTTGGAGGGTAGGTAGGTAGAGTGCGGAAAACATACAACAAAAGTGGAAGAGCAGACATTTTCAGGGCCGCCACCCTCCCCAACCAGGACAAGTTAAGTTTACCCCAGGACGTTATCATGGCTAATACTTTATGACCAAGTTTAGTATAATTGTCTGAGGGCAGAGTAGAATATTGGGAAGATATCAGTGTCCCTAAATATTTAATGGTTTTTGGCCTCCAGTGGAATTCAAAGTTTATTTCCAGAAGCTTCCTGTGATGTTCCGGAAGGCAGATGTTCAGTGCCTCCGATTTAGAAGAATTCACCACGAGGCCGGACAGTTTAGCATATGTGGAAAGCGTATCATACAGAAAAGGTAGGGAAGTCATGGGCTTGGTCAGGGTCAAAATAATATCATCGGCATATAGGGCACATTTATATTCCGTCTCCCCCACTGACACCCCCGAAATGTTGTTATGAGCTCGAATGGCTTGTGCCAGCGGCTCGATCACTAGGGCGAACAGCAGGGGAGACAAGGGGCATCCCTGTCTAGTGCCTCTCAGTATAGGGAACTCTGTGGAACTGAAACCCATGTAGTTAACTCTTGCTCTAGGACGGCAGTAAAGCGCCGAGATGACTTGGGAAAAGGATGGGGGGAAATTAAAAGTTTTGAGGACTTCAAAAAGGAAAGGCCACGATATAGTATCGAACGCTTTCTCCAGATCGAGGGAGAGGAGCATAGATGGTATATTTTTCGATTTGGCTATATGCACTAAATTAAGGACCCTACGGATGTTATCCGTAACCTGTCTCCTAGGGATAAATCCGGATTGATCTTTATGAATGAGGCTCTCAATGACGGTGTTCAGTCTAGTGGACATAATTTTAGATAATAGTTTAACGTCAACATTAAGGACAGAGATCGGGCGGAAATTTTTACAACAGGTGGTATCCCTATCTGGTTTGGGTATAACCGCTATCTGCGCTAACAGATCCTCCTGACAAAACCCACTCTTGCCCTGCATAATATCGTTAAACATAGTAGTGAGCCAAGGGATCAGTTTCAAGGCAAAGGTTTTGAAATATTTTCCAGAGAACCCGTCGGGGCCAGGGGACTTCGTAGTCTTGATTTGCTTTATAGTCGTCTGCACTTCCTCTGGTGTAATTGATGCAGACATAACTGTAATCTGTTGTGGGGTAAGAGAAGGTAACTTCAAATTTTGGAGGAAATTTGTCAGAGCGGATGGGTCAGGATCAGGACGGTTGCTATATAGAGCCTGGTAAAAAGAAGCAAACTCTGTAGCAATACGTTCCGGGTTAGCCGTCAACGAGCCATCTTTCAATTTGAGTTGGGTAAAGGCGGATGTGAAAGATTTATTAGCAAGCCTTCTAGCTAACATAGTGTCTGCTTTATTGGCCCTGCGAAAGAACTTCTGCTTGGTCCATTGTAATTTAGTAATTTCTGACTCAGTCAGAAGTAAGTTAATTTCCGTCCTCAGCTTGACTATGTCTTTCCGTAACCTAGAATTATGGGGGTCATGGATATATTTAGTTTCCAATCCTTGCAATGTTACCATAAGTTTTTGTAGGTGCGCATTTTTCGCTTTCCTGACCCGTGACCGGAGCTGTATGAGAATACCCCGCAAATAAGCCTTATGGGCTGTCCATAATATCGGGCTGCTAATTTCAGGGGAGTTATTGATCGAAAAGTATGAGTCTATCTCCGACTCTATTTGGTCTCTATGTTGGGGAGAGGATAATAAGGTGTCATCCAAGCGCCATCTATTACCTGATGGTTTATCCGTAATACTGGCAAGTTCCAGGGTTACAATGGAGTGGTCTGACCAAGAGCAAGAGCATATGGTAGAGCGAAGGATAGAAGGGGTCAGCTGCCTGCTTAGTAAAATCATATCAATCCTTGAGTGCGAGTTGTGGGGGGGGGGGAGAAAAATGAAAAATCCTTCTTAAAGGGGTAATGTTCCCTCCATGCATCCACAAAGCCATATTGGCCTATCAGGGAAGCAAAATAGTGGGGGCCTCTCTTAGGGGAAGAGGAGGGAGCACTAGATTGCCTGTCAACATTAGGATTACCCACCTCATTGAAATCCCCTGCTAGAATAATGGGACCTCTACCCTCCTCCTCCAGGATCGAAAAAAAATCTGTATAGTAATTGTGCTGGGAATCGTTAGGGCCATACACCGTTGCCAGAGTAACGAGGTTATCTTGGATTTGGCCGACCAATATTAAATATCTGCCTTCTGGGTCAGATTTGGAGTATGTAAGGTGAAAGTTCAGGTTTTTATGTAAGAAAATGGCAACGCCCCTGTGTTTCTTATCGGTGCTAGCCAAGTAGGAAGGATTATAGATATGGTGGAAATACTCAGTAAGGGGGGAAAAACTCCCCAGGGGACTCATCTGGAACAACAAGGACAGAAATAAGGTGCCCAAACCCGTCACTTTGTTTTACCGTTCTGGTTCCGGTGCCACAGTGGGGAGAGAGCCCTCTCCTGCGGGCTGCCAGAAGGTGTTGGAGTAGGTGAAGCTGAGGCCGAAGGTGAGTGAAGCTTCAAGCGGGTTAGAAGTTCCATGCCGTCTGGAGGGGACACCGTAGAATATTGACGGTGCTGGTGGGTAAAAATCAGCTTAAACGGGTAGCCCCACTTGTAGCGGATCTGATGAGCTGTCAAGATGGATGTGATCGGTTTCATAACCTTCCGTTTCAGAATCGTGGAGGCTGCGATATCCGCATAAATGGAAAATTTGAAGGATTTGTATTTCAGCACTGCGGAGGCCCTGGAGGCGCTCATAATAGCCTCTTTGGAAGTGAAATAATGAAGCCTCGCAATGACGTCCTTCGGCGGAGCTCCTTCCTTTCTTGGACCGAGGGCTCGGTGCACTCTGTCGAGCTTCAATTCAGAGGGCGGAACATCAGGCACAAGGGACTGGAGGAGAAGTGGGATCTCTTCCTGAAGGTTCGTGAGCGAATCTGGTAGGCCGCGGATTCTCACGTTGTTGCGCCGCGATCGATTTTCGATATCCTCCAGGCGGTCTTGCAGTTCCGAGAGCTGTTGTTGTAAATGAGAAATCAGGGAGTCATGCGACTGGGCTTTGCTCACCAGATCGTCGACTTTGTCCTCGACTGCGGCTGTGCGCTGGCCTAACTCACGGAGTTCCTGGGTCACGTGGTCCGTGATCTTCGTCGCCACCGCGTCCAGCTCAGAGTGTAAGAGCTGCTTGAAACGGGCGATTAGCTGTTTGTCCCCGGAGTATTGCGTCTGGGTCTCCGAATCGGAGTCCAATTTATCCGAGTCCGGGTCTCGTCGCAGAGTTGAGGCCGGGGAGGAAGGCGCACTGTCCGCCATATTGGAACGACGACATAGCTCTGGTTTGCGGGCCGGTGTCATCGTTTGCCGCAGCGGTGGCAGATTTTTCTTGGGCTTGCTGCTTTTAGACATTGTTACCTCAGGGAGACTTGCTTGTGTTATATCTTTATTATATGCAATATGTGTATATTGTATATATATACATTGTGATTTGTATCTAAGAATGTTTTGTAATTACATACTAGATAGTATCAGGACATAACAAAGACAAGCTTCAAAGACACCCAATGTACCATACAGTTGTTAAATCCCCTCCCCTTTGACCAGGGGCAGCGGGAAAAGCAAACCTTCCTGTCTACACACTGCCTTTCCCCATTCCATTGTCCCCATTCCATTCTGGAATGAACTGCCTCAGGAATCTATGCCCTACCCCCCAAGATTAATGTATTGGTCACTGACCAATCAGAACCTGACATGTACTTATGGTCAGTCTATAGGTTAATACAATAGGCTAAGTTAGGCAGAGAGTCCGGAGAGTTCCTGCAGTGAGGACATAGATGACAGACCTAATGGAAGGATGAGTATCCGAGAGGCAGTGGATTTAGATCCAGCATATACATATTTCTAATTGTTTTTGTAACTATTTGTTATACACTCTATGTAATGTAACTTGTTTTATGTGTATTATTTCTGTAGATATGTGTCAATAGTTTTGTAAATAAATATATATATTTTGATTGAACTATCTCTTTCGTTAAAGAACCCTTATAACCAGGAATACTTATGTACATGTGTATATAAGAATAAATATACATATTTACATAAATATATCCTTGGTCAACAGACATGGTCAGGGCTTCAGCCAGCCAACGGGTAGGTAGAAAGTCCAATAATAATGCTCACTGATAGCTATGAGAGTCCCCTGGGTGCGGAGAGCCGATGGGACACGTCTGGTTAGGTCCGCTGCATGGCCATGCACCCCAGAAGACATTGTATAATGATCAAATGCAGTGGATACTAAAGAAAGCTATAGTCATATGAAAAAGTTTGGGAACCCCTCTTAATTCTTTGGAGTTTTGTTTATCATTTGCTGAGCTTTCAATGTAGCAACTTCATTTTAATATATAACATGTCTTGTGGAAACAGTAGTATTTCATCAGTGACAAAGTTTATTGGATTAACAGAAAATATGCGTCATAACAAAATTAGAAAGGTCCATAAATTTGGGCACCCCAACAGAGATATTACATCAATACTAAGTTTAGCCTATTTTTGCAAATTTAACATGGATTCTAGATTATGGTATTTTTGACCATTTGTCCATACAAAATCTGATTTGATTTCTGACGAGCATGGACAGCCTGCTTCAAATCACCCCATACATTTTCCATGATATTCAAGTCGGGGGACTATGATGGCAATTCCAGAATATTGTACTTCTCCCTCTGCATGAATGCGTTTGTAAATCTTGAAGTATGTTTAGGGTTATTGTCTTGTTGGAATATCCAACCCCTGCGTAACTTCAACTTTGTGACTGATGCTTGAACATTATCCTGAAGAATTTGTTGATATTGGGTTGAATTCATCCGACCCTTGACTTTAACAAGGGCCCCAGTCCCTGAACTAGTCACATAGCCCCACAACATGATGGAACCTCCAGTAAATTTGACAGTAGGTAGCAGGTTTTTTTCTTGGAATACGGTGTTCTTCTTCCACCAAGCAAAGCACTTTTTATTATGACCAAATTCACTGTGGCTTGTCTAAGTGAGCTTTTGCATACAAGTGACTCTGTGGTGTAGTGCAGAAGGGGCTTCTTCCCCTAAACCATGATATTGAACAATCTTTGTTTTCAAATCTTTTGAGCGTTGCTTTGAACATCCCATGCTGTCACTCTTCAGTGGAGAGTCAAACAGAAGCATAACTTGCAATTGGCCACCTTAAATGCCTTTGCTCATGATTGGACAAACCTGCTTATGAAGTTTAACAAGCTAAGTCATCCAATTTGGTGTTGCCAGTAATCAGTATTGACCAGTTACATGCATTAAAATTAGCAAAATGACAAGGGTACCCACATTTTCGCACAGCCAGTTTTTAATATTTGATTTAATTTCATACAACTGAATGCTGCGTCACTTAAATTCTTTGTTCAGAAAACTCCCCAGTACCCAGATGTTCCCGGGAAATGAAAGACATACCACTGTTATCTTTTTTGTTGAAAGTGGAGTCAATTATTATGCAGGCTTATAGGGGTTCCCAAACTTTTTCATAATATTGTATTTATTTAAGGCTTACATACTGCACAAATCAAATCAGGTTTGCTATACAGGTTTCAGCTATACAATTTACATCAGGTAAACTAAACGAAATCGGTTGAAAACATAATGTGAATACATTATTGCAAATCTATTTTTCATCTTAGATGTGTAAATTAAAAGACCATTTCATATTTTTATTTAGTATAGATAATTGCTGATGTTTGACAGTGGCACGGCAACCATGAAATGCTTTGGTGACAGATTATCACTTCTGCTTTGCATAAGAAACACAAAGACAATATGTTGCATAGAAAAACAGTAGTAAATATGTTCAAACTTCAGTGGCACAAATTTACATTTTATGTAGCCAAAGTGAGAGCAGATCAGTAGCGCTCAGTATAAATTGATTTTAAACTTAAAAGACCCCTAAGAAATTGGATATCCCACTGTAAAATTAATTAATCACTTTGAGGATTTAGTGGAAAGAAATGGCCGTAAACATCTTATTTGCCCAGCTGGTGGTAAAAAGTAGGCTGAAATATAGCTTTGAGAAGCTGGATGAAAAGAATAGACTGAGTGAATTGATATGTTTTGGAAACAAGATATAATTTAACATAGTAGATTACTATACAGAAAGGAAAAAGTAGTTGATTATTATTTTTTTTTTTTACATTTACGATCATCTATGCGAATTATTACCTATATACACTGTATATCCTAAAAGAAAAACTCTGATGAATAAATAAGTAGCTCTAGAAATCTTCAATAGGGTGCTTTACCTTGCAGGGAATTTTATCATTGGCTTTTGATACAATTTCTGCTGCAGGGAAAGATTTTCAAAGCTCAGAAAGCCGAAGTACTGCCAAGCGCTCAAAGACCCCCTACTGTGCGTGTCAAACTAAGAAATCTCTCTGAACTTGTCGAATTAAAAATCATCTCCCTCTCTTGGCATCCTTTGCTTGAGCTAAGAAGAAAACTCTGGCCTCATTTTTTTAAGGAGCTCCATGATAAACAAATGACGCCTAAAGCATCTTAATTCTTTATAACAGATAATTAAAAAAAAACATCTTTGTAACAAGTGAAACAAAATTTAATTTAACAATAGGACTTAAACAGTTTGCAAAGGCCAAATGACTTTGCCATTCAATCAACTTCCAAAGGTAACAGCAAACAGCTTGTTAAGATCCTTTATTAGAAGTGTCTTTTTTATTTTTGATTTTACATCAAGAGGATCCTCCACAATGAAACATCTCGGCATGATTTATGCTATCTTGAATGTCATAAGACTTAATTACAAAAGCTACTAAGGAAATCTGTGAACTACTGTAATAATATATGAAATAAGCTTGAGGGTTAGCAAGCCACAGCAGCCGAATATTTATTTCTGTTTACATTTCCATAGATAAAAGTCACAGAAATAGAATTCTATTTTATAGTTCTAAGTTGACTGTTTTATTCATGTCTGTTTTGTCTTCAAAATCTTTACTTGTTTGTTTTTTTGTTCTAACAGCAGTTTGTAAGAAGGATCCATTTGCTCAAAAACAAAAGCAAAAAATAGAGTTTTGTAATCCTGGAAAAAACGTAATTTGTAGCTTTAGATGTGAAATTGTATTACACTTCTTAGGGAGAATGTCTATTTTGTACAGCTTGTAAGAGTAGCAAGGTTGCTGCTGGTAATTGACAGACGAAGAGATATCTTGTGCATGCTTTAATATTGGACAGTTAACAATTAACAACTTAATCATTCCTTTCTAAAGAGAAGAACAATATCTACATAAATCGTAAAAATCTACACAACATGTCAAATTCTTAGATATCACAAATATTGATTCTCTCTGGCAGGTGCGGATTATAGCCTAGGCTATAGCCTAGGGACTCATAGTGGTCAGGGGCTCATGGTTTTTTTGGGCAATTTATTTTCTTTAAAAAAAAATTTCACCAACTGGTGTCCACTGACCTGACCAGAATTAAAAACTTCCTGAGATCAGCATTGGGGTCCCACTCCCAGGTAGTAGCTGCGTACTTACCTGCTAATCTGCTATTTTTGTATACCTTTTTTGCTATTTTTGATAATTTGAAAATCAATCGATGATCATCGACGCATTTTTAGCGTGATCTGCACCACAGTTTTTAATACGCTAGCATCGTGTGCCGTTGCCTAAGCTTGAAAACGATAGCGTATTTACGTGTCAGTCAGCTCTTTTAAAAAAAACATGGCACGGACCGCACAAAAAAATCTTGGCACCCTAGAAGGGGGCCCTGTGGAAAGTGTAGTCTAGGGGCCTCACATGAACTTAATCCACCACTGCTCTCTGGAGTGCTTTGATTTATCTTTACAGATAATCTTATTATATAATATATAGTGTTAGTGTACTGCAGGTAAGTAGATCAGCTTACCATATTAAAGTGAAAGTACAATTAGGTTTCTTCAAGATATATGGGGAGAACTATTTTAGGATTCAGTGTATTAATTATCTGCTGAGTCCTTAGCTTTGTCTGCTCAGGCTCTTCCTTTTATAACATTCCACCAATCTAGACCAAGCCTCTGCAGAAACTCATTGTAAAACCAATAACACACAAAAGATATGAGCTTAAATACCAGTTATTTCTGTTTGTACATGTTTAATCTTTCTGGTTTTGTTGCTGTGTGTTTGCAAGCTCTTGTCAGCAGGCACCTTATTTATGGTCCATTGTATTTGATGTGAGGTTGAGGTAAGTTTACCTGTTCTAAACTGATCCCTGTGCTGTGTTGACCCTAAAGCTAAAATCACTTGTTTTCTATCTAATTAGTTTTAAAGCAGGAACTTATCTGTTCAGAGAATCTTCAGTGCCCACAGTAGGCGAAAGCCTGAAGAAAGGTTCACTTATTTTAAGATGACTTTACACAAGCTGATAAATGCTGCAGGCACGGCCCCTACATACCCAACTGGCAGCTTATTGGTCTGTGTATGTCCAGCCTTCCCTACAATTGTTCATATATTTGTTGGGTATGTTATAAAATACCCTCAGACATGGAACAAATCAATACTTCAATATCATTCTAATAGGTTAAACTATGTCCCCATTGTAATGTGATAATTGCCCAACTGCATTAAAGGAGATACAAAGTTTAACTAAAGAAGTAGGTCAAATATTTGTACATTATGTTGTGGTTTCTAAACCAGCCAAGGAACCCACAGATCTGGTCTATCCAAAGATGCTCCAGTATCTCCCCATCTTCTTTTCTGCTGATTCACTGCACATTCTCTGTGCTGCTGTCACTTACTGAGCTTAGAGTCTAATATACTGAATACATATATTATTAATGTCACAATATAAGGCTGATTGGTAAATAATTCAGATAATAGGTATATGGCAGTTCATAAACCAACATATTTAGCATCAGAATTTAATAATATGCCCTGTAGCATCAGCTTATTTCACAGGCAAAACTCATTTTCTGCTTAATAATTTGTGATGACCCCTAAGCTTGGCTTCTCAACAGCTTTCTCGGACTACACTGAGCATATATGAGTGACGCTGACACTCCGAATAAAATAATGTGACCGTTTTAAAACGCAGATCATTTATAACAATAGAGTTGCTGAATCTTTAGGCTAGTTCAAAAAGTTCAGTATATAAAATTTGTCATTTCTAGCCATAGCCATTTTTAGGGTTTAGTTCTCCCTTAATGGCCAAAGTGGGTAAAGTTCATAACAGAAATTAGCCTTAAAGGGACACGACTTTTAACATAAGCGGGGTTTGTTCAGTGTTAAGGAAATCTGAATAAATGACCTTGTTTATAAAGGATGAAGGGAGAAGTAAATCAGTTAGTCCAATGTATGAAAAAAAATGAAAAACGTGTTTTTTCAACACAAGTCTTATTTAATGGGCTAAATATAAGATACGGTATTTTTAGGTGTAGGAAAAGGAAAATCCAATTTATTGTTAGGATCCTGTACACTAGGCACTCTTCCAATGACTTAAACTGCTTTTCCCCAGTAAAGTTTTCTTTTCCAGGAAAAGTGCTGTACCACAATTGTATCTAAATGCCCTTGGGTTCAAGTTTAGTCCCTGCAGTCAAATGTGTTGTTATGGTTTACAAATCTTCTCTGGTGTTAACCACATTGTATGGCTCTTAGTGGCCCATGGTCCAAAATACAGGATCAGCCCAATCTGGCAAACTAGCCTTGCCAAAAAAAAAAAACAGGATTATTTTACTGTATAAGTGTGCTGCCTCTTTTGCATTGTACAGCTGCCCTCGCTGATTGAAGGTCTCTCCCTCCACATCAAGATACACATTCAAAGGTGTGTTTTAGCCATTGCCATTGCAGGGAATATGCTGTCTTTCAAAGTGAGGCAAATTACATTTTGGGGGAACTATTTTAAATAAATTAAATTTCTACTAGACGTTTATCTGAGTCTGACTTGTGATATATTGCAGGGCATTTCTCTACATTTATTATTTAGTTATGTAATCTTTGACAGCACATGGATTATAACTCAGCAATGCAATCTATTTTTTACTAAAGGGGATTACCACCTAATTGAAGGTCCCTAGAGAATCATAGGTAATGGGTGTTCTGTCTTCCTCTCCCCATACCCTGTGTCCAGTGAAGTAACAAATATGGGCCAGCCCAGGAACTAACCCCAATCCTTTGTGTAATAAGTCAGTAAGTGTTTTTTATTTTCTTAATACAAGTCATTGATGTTGTGGGTTACACTTAAAGTTAAGCGTAATAGAAGAAAAACCGGCACTCAGAGCTCAATGCATGCGGGCAAAGCCCTGCGTGTTTATTACAACGTTACGTTTCGGGGGCGGGCCCCTTTGTCTGACGAAGGGGCCCGCCCCCGAAACGTAACGTTCTAATAAACACGCAGGGCTTTGCCCGCATGCATTGAGCTCTGAGTGCCGGTTTTTCTTCTATTACGCTTACTTCAATTGAGGGTTGCCGATCCCTTGCAACTGTGCACCGGGCCAGCTTGTGCTTGAGAGGCCAGGGTGTGCTGGTGGGTTCTGGAATTTACACTTAAAGTTACAGAAACCAAACAATAAAAGTGTTTCAAAGTAATGAGAATATAATGTTATGCTGCACTGGTTCAACTGGTGTGTTTGTTTCAGAAACTTTACTACTATACAAGCTGCTGTGTAGCCAGGGAGCAGCCATTCAAGGCTGGAAAGGAGAAAATGCACAGGATACACTGCAGATAACAGATAAGCTCTGTAGTATACAATGGGGTTCTTCAGAACTTATCTGTTATCTACTGTGCTTGAATGGCTGCCTCCATGGTTACACAGCAGCTTGTGTATATAAACTATAATTGCATTTCAGAAGCAAACCCACCAGATTTACCTGCTACAGATGTATACCTCCTGATTAGTGCAGTATAGGAAATAGTTTTCAATAGGATAAATTCTGACCCCCAAAATATGCAAAATGGTTATTCTGTGCTACTATATTTTGTTGCAAAAAAGAATAAAAACAAAGAATAAACAAAATTGCTACAAATGTGTCACTATGGCCGGCAACACATTTCTCATACTGTAAGGCAGTATCTGTGGTACCAAGGGACAACATTATCTTAGCCTACGTGGTGGAGGGCCGATAATGGAAGCCAGTGTTGGCTACTTCTCTTTTAAACCACACCCATTTAAACCACACCCGTGTTATTTTAAGAACTTTTAAAACCACATTAATGGTGGTAGCACACACAAAAAAAAGAAATTTTGGTGCTCACAGCAGGGATAGCACTCATCACTCATATGTCAAAAATGTAAGTCATACCCTTAAATATACCATAAATATACCCTTATATCCATATGCTCTCTCCTTCATATGGATAACACAGCACCCCATCCCAGTACATTACTAAACACCTTAGGGCCCCTAAAAACAAACTTTCAAATTCAAAAAAAGTATGACACACACAGGAGCATAGGGCAGGCAGAGTATGGCACACATGGAGCATAGGGCATCTAGAGTATGGCACACAAAGGGCATATGGCAGGCAGGATACAGGGAAACCTATAGTACTCAAAGATGTTCATACTGGGTTACATAAAGTGACACAATACTGGTGCCTCTCTAGCAGAGGTGTGAACAGGTGAACAATGTGGGTACTTTCAATCTTGGTCTGAGGACAGTACAGGGTTTTAGGGGTGTGAGCACTAGAGGTGTTACAGGTGTGAACAATGCAGGGGCCAGTTACAGCAGGCAGAGTTTTATATGGGGGTCTCACAGGCAACCATGCTGTAAGTTGTTCACCAGTGCAAAATAGATTGTGTGTACCTACTCAGTACTTAATGCTATTATCTACACAGAGAAACTAGTGTTTCTTGTGTTTCTGTGGGATTAACTTCTGGTATATGTCAAATTTGATCATGTAGAAGTAGGAAATGCAGTGTTGATTATAAAAAACATTTCTGGTTGGGTATTAGTCATGTTTCATACTTAGTTATGCTGCGCAATTACTAGGTTATAGTTTGTATAAGATTAGTATTGCTTGCAGTACACTGCTCTGCATATTGATGTACCTTCGAAGCAGGTTACAGGAAAAGCCAATTACAATAAAATAAGCTTATGTAGTAAGTCCAACTGCTTAAATTGCCATCAGCGTTACATTCAAGGCCTATGAATAATGAAATGACTGCTGTTGCCTTGTAAGTATCCAACAAATAAAAAGAGCCCTGTGATTTACAATCTTGCAATCTATATGAAATAATGCAGATGGGACGTAAATAAAGACAGAATAAATATTCTTCCTTTGGTATTACAAAAATCTATTATACACACAACAACAAGAAACGACAAATCAACACCATAATTAAATATATTTGTCATTTATTATGAAGGAAATTGGGGATATGTAGGAATTAGTCCAGATGTAGTGCAATACAGTATGAATTAGATAAGGTTTAAACTTGACAAGGAACTTTCCTGATATGACAGAATAATCCTGTTATCCTTTATCAAATATTCTTTCCATGCACGCTTACAATACTTGCATACACATATACGCAAACACTGTTCATCATGGCACCCATCACAGGGAAGGCATATTACTTATTAAAATGTATTGTTAATAATATATCATTAGAATTTAATAAGAATGTGGCATATTCAGTGCTGCGCAATATGTTGGCGCTATATAAATACATGTTAATAATAATAATAATAATAATAATTCTTCATTATTAAAGGGGAACTGAACATCTGCATTTTTAATGCACTGTATTGGGTCAAAATTGTATTGTGTTATGGACCCAGTTAAAATCCATATTTAGTCTTTGTAAAATGCAATGTTAGATTTCTAGGATTGCCTTTGGCACATTGTGCTTTTAACGCTCTGTACAAAAATCTTTGATCTCTGCATTTCTTGCCAAAGTGGTATCCAGTCAATGGAAATTATTCAGGCATTAGGGGCATTAGAGGACAGTCTATGGCATTCCCAATATGATTCCCTTAAAGGGTATCTATTGCGAAAATTAAAATTTAATATAAGCTTCAACATACTGAAATAAGAAACTTTCTAAATAAAATCAATTAAAAATTCTGTACCATTTCTGAAATAATCAAGTATATCCTCACTAGCCCTCTCTCTGTATCTGTTTCTCCTCATTCAGTCTTCATTCAGCAGTTGGGTGTCAGATAAAAGATAATCATTGACGGTTAGATCCAATACATATATTGGGGGGGGGGGTCCTTCTATTAAAATCACCAGAAATCATGCAGTATTTGTGCATTAATCAATTTTTTTCAATGTGTTTCTTTATTGAGTTTCATAGAATTTTTGGATCAGTAGAGCAAGTGCTCACATCAAATAATAACAGTAACAAAATAATAAAAAATGAACAGAATAAATTTGAGAAAGAGAGGGGGGAGGAGGGGAAGGGGGTTATGCTTTCCTAGGATACTTTCGATACATGAGTCCTATGTATCATTTATGTATCTTATAGAAGACCATTTGTCCCAATTCCTGCAGCATTTACCTACATTATAGGTAGCCAAAGCAGCCATATTTTTTATATTGGTAGTGTAAGTCCAGCTCCTTTATAACCTATTGAATAGTGATGGGCGAATTTATTTGCCAGTCGCGAATTTGCGCGATTCGGCACCAGCGAATAAATTTGCGAAACGCCCGCGAAAATTCACGGAAAAAATTCGCCGGCGTCAAATTTTTTTTCTCGAAAAAACGGACGCTGGCGTCAAAAACGGACGTTAAAAAAACGAGACGCCGGCACCATTTCGCGAATTTTTCGGCGTTTTGCGAATTTCGCACAAAATTCACAAATTTTTCGGCGAAACGGCGCAAATTCGCCCATCACTACTATTGAACTGTAGGAGTTTCTGCAGACTTCCATTTCCTTGCTATCAATTGTCTGGTCGCAAAGATCATGTGGCATATGATTGTGTATAGTTCTTTTGGTGTGTTTGGTTCAATAAGGCCTAGTACAAATGCTTCTGGGGTGAAGTGGATTTGTAAGTTCCATAAGGCTTTGCAGTAGAACTCCAATTGTTTCCACAATTGTTGCAGTTTAGGACATTCCCACCAAATATGAAGCATATCTCCTTTCTGGTGACAACCATCTCCAACACGTATTAGGTATATTTTTATAAATGCGATGAAGTTTATTTGGGGTCATATACCTATAACACTAATTTGGTTACTGTCTCTTTAAATAGCAACTTACCCATGGCAATCCAGGGGCCCTGAGTCACTTTTGCATATGAAAAGTACTGGGAACAGGAAATTACAGCGCAGTGCCTCCACCTATGGAACACTGAGGAACACACCTCAGTGGGGTTCCACTAGGAATAATAAAACACACAGTTGGCAAATGAATATATCTAAACTTTATACTATAAACAGTTTAACACTAGGGCAAACTAATACACACTTCACTCCAACACTGGGGACACGTGGGACACTACCTAAACCACTATTAGGTGCTTATCTGTTGCTTTACACAGTCCTTGGTAAATATCACAGTCCCAATCCTCCAGAAGGGGTTAATAACCACACAGTTCAAATGATTGTCCCTTCCCCAGAGCTCTTATTCCCCAGGTAGTGCTACCTTATTCCCAAAAGTACCTCTCCCTTTTGAAGTTGGCAGCAGCTCTCTCGTAGCAGGTAAATGGTTAAAACCTGTCTTCAGTATGGGGCTCCACGCTTGTATCCATACCAGTATCCTCCTTTGGGTGGCTCACTCACCGGGGTGCTCTCAGAGGAATTTACACTGGAGATCACACACAGCTCTGCAGCAGAATCAATCTCACTAGTGGCACCTTTCTCCTTCTGAGTTTGCAGCTGAGTCTGGCTCCAAAGTCAGGCACACCCTTTCTCCAAAGGATGCACTGGGGTTCCCAGCCAATCGGGTCGCTATCAAGCATGCAACTGGGCTGGATGATCTCACAGGCAGACAAACAGGGGAAGAATTCTTCATGTCCCCTACATACCAATCATACAAAATTTTCCTTGAGGTCTCTAAGTGGGTGATACATTTAGAAACTTTAGTAAGAATGGAGAATATTTGTGCCCAATCTTCAGAGGTCAAAGATATATTTAGCCTCTTTTCCCACTTGAGAACTGTAGCTGATTTTTTTAATAACAATGCTTGGTGTTACCGTTTTATACCATAGGGATATGCCCCCTTTTGCAGGTGTTAGATTTGTTAACCAGCTTTCCAATGTAGTTGGTTTCCTGAGAGGCATGCTGTTAATTGAAACCAGATAGTCTTATTTGCAGGTATTGGTAGAATACCATTTTCAAGAGATTCCTCAAATGACAGCAACTGCCCTTTTTTAGTAAGATAATGCATAGGAGCTAAACGGAAATCACCCCAGTGAGTTAGTTTGAGATCTGGAATAAGCAGTCCAATGTTGCAATTAGTGTTATAGGAGATAAATGCAGAGAAGTCTTGAAATTCTTTTTATGGTTTTGCCATAGGGCCATTGAATGAGTTACTGTTGGAGGGACTCTTTGTAGATTGATGTGTTAAAGAGTTGTCGGAGTGCCTAAAATTTGTGGCAACAGTAATGGGAAGACTGAACATTGTTTGATCTGGACCCAACTTTTCTCCATTTCTAGTGTCATCCAAGCCTTAAGTTGGTTGAGAGTAACCGCTTTATAATAACCCATTATGTTGGAAGCATGAAGACCTCCACTGCTTCTTGGCATTTGTATGATCCTCTGTCCGACTCTGGGTATTTGGTTAGCCCACAAAAAATGGTTAAATAATGACTGCAGTTTCATTTTATAAGTTGAAGGAATATGAATAGGAATAGTTCTGAATACTTACAAGTTTTTGGTAGTGCCACCATTTTTAAAGCCAAAGTCTTCCCAACCAGAATAGAAATTGGCACTTCCATGTTTTGATATCATTATACACCTCTTGGTATAATCTAGTGAGGTTTACCTTCACCATATCACTAGAAGAAATCATAATATAAATACCTAGATACTTTATGGAATTTTCCTTCCATTCAAACTGATTTTGAATTTAATAAGATTGGCTCAGAATATGTTTGTAATAGTAACAACAATCTATTCATTGATTGGGAAGAGTGGGACATATCGATAATGGTATCATTGGTAAATAAGCCTACTTTCTGTACTTGACCTGATATATTAATCCCTTTAATTTCTTGATCTTAGTGAATAGCTTGAGCGAGAGGCTCAGTCATTAGGGTGAATATCAGAGGAGATAACGGTTGTGTTAATCTGTGCTGAAAGCACTGTATAAAGCGACATAATCACTGTAATTAATTCTGATAGAAAATTAAATGCGCTTAATACCCTAGATAAATAAGTCCAGTTTGCTCTGTCAAACGCCTTCTCTGCTTCCAAAGATAGGAGCAGGGAAGGCGTTCAAGATTGTTGCAGCCAATGAAGAATATTTATGGCTCCATGTACCATCAGGGGCACCTCTGACTATTGTAAATCCAACCTGGCCTGGGTCTATAATTTCTGACATAATAACTTGGAGACATGTGGCTAAAACCTTGGCATACATTTTTATATCTGCATTCAATGAAATAATTGGCCTGTAATTTTGTACTGAGGTCGGGTCAGTTTAGGTATGGTTATAATCTGTGACAAGAGCATTTCTTTAGGGAAAGAACTTGAAGTAAAGGCTTCATTGAAAGTGTTTGTATGGGAGTAAAAGTGAAGAATACATCTTATCAGGGCCGCCATCAGGGGGGGACAGGGGGGACAAGCGTACCGGGCCCGGGCATGAAGGGGGGCCCGGCAGCGCTGCATTTTGTGAAGATCCGGGCCCCCCTTACGAGCGCCCGAGCCGTACGTCTTGCCTCTGTGCTGCCGAATGCGGAAGTGCCGAAAAGCCGAAGCCGATGCGCCGAAAAGACCCGAAGTCACGGAAAAAGCCGAAGTCACGAAGCGCCGAAAAGACCCGAAGTCACGAAAACAGCCGAAGCCAAAGTCCTGAAGCAGCGCAAAGACCCGAAGTCACGAAAACAGCCGAAGCCGAAGTCCTGAAGCAGTGAAAAGACCCGAAGTCACGAAAGGAGGTGAAGTTGAAGTACTGAAGCCGTGAGTTCAATTCTACTGAACACCAGTTTGTGTATTTTTTTTTTTTTTTTTAATCTCCTGGCCACCAATGTATTATTTTAATATTCTATAGGCCCCTGCAACCAATCTTTTTTTTTAAAACATGTTTTTTTGGGGCCCCAATTTTTTTTTTAACTCGTAAGGGGCCCCTGACGCCAATGTTTTTTTTTTTTTTCAAGAATTTTTTTTTTTTTTACATTTTTTTTTGGGGCCCCAATTTGTTTTTAACTTGTAAGGGGGCCCCTGCCGCCAATGGTTTTTTTTTTTTTTTTCAAAAATTTTTTTTTTTTTTTCAAAATTTTTTTTTTTTTTTCAAATTTTTTTTTGGGGCCCCAATTTGTTTTTAACTTATAAGGGGGCCCCTGCCGCCAATGTTTTTTTTTTTTTCAAAAAAAATTTTTTTTTTTTTAATTTTTTTTTGGGGCCCCAATTTGTTTTTAACTTATAAGGGGGCCCCTGACGCCAATGTTTTTTTTTTTTTTTTTCAAAAAAAATTTTTTTTTTTTCAAATTTTTTTTTGGGGCCCCAATGTGTTTTTAACTTACAAGGGGGCCCCTGCCGCCAATTTTTTTTTTTTCAAAAAAATTTTTTTTTTTTTTTTAAATTTTTTTTGGGGCCCCAATTTGTTTTTAACTTGTAAGGGGGCCCCTGCCACCAGTTTTTTTTTTTCAAATTTTTTTTTGGGGCCCCAATTTGTTTTTAACTTATAAGGGGGCCCCTGCCACCAATGTTTTAAAAAAAAAAAAAAAAAAAAATTTAATTTTTTTTTTTTGGGGCCCCAATTTTTTATAAGGGGGCCCTGACCATCAATAGCTTTTTACAACTTGTGTGGGGGGGGTTACTTTTTTAGCGCTGATGTCTGTGTGGTCTTTTAACTGCGATGTGGAGTGGGCGGGAAATGGGGTGGAGCTTGGTCGTCAGTGTGGGCGGGGCCCAGGGGGCCCCAAAAATTTTGTTGTACGGGGCCCCGTGATTTCTAATGGCGGCCCTGCATCTTATAGTATATATGGGTGAGACCATCTGGGCCAGGTGCCTTGTTACTGGGAAATAATAGCATTGCTTTTGAGACTTCCAAATTAGTTATTGGATTTTTAAGCGTCATCAAATGGTTATGATGTACAGATGCAGCCACTTTGGTTTGTCTGTTTGACACAGAATAACTAAACACAGATATCCCATTTATCTCATTTAACACAGAAAACTGTGTCACAACATCCCATCTAATTAAAGCATTCACCATTGTGAACAATGGAGCTTTGGTATGCTAATGAAAAGGTTAAATGCATTAAATGAGTTAAGATAACTTAAGATAACACAGTTTCTTCAATTAACCACGAGTCATGACGCATTTAACTCACAAATCCAAGTGGCTTCATCTGTAGCTGAGGGAGCTTTATTTTATCTAAGAATTTATCTACGTGCTGTACAGGTTGAGTAATGTTTGGGTTCTCAGCAATATTATATAGAAGTTTATAAAACTCAGCAAATCTATTCCCTATTTCCTTTGGGTCATAGATAGGGTTGTTTTGTTGGTCTTTTACCATATGTATTAGTTTCTTTACTTGGCTAGAACTTAGTTGGGCTAAAAGTGTAGATGCTCTGTTGCCCATTCTATATTGCATGGCTTTGATAAATGTTAATTTACTTTGTATTTGTACCATAGCTATATTTTGTAATGCTTTTTTAGTTTCGTTAATTAGTACCTCTGTTGATTTATCAGGTTATTTTTTATGGTTTTGTTCTAAGATATATAATTTGTACAAAAGGTTTTGAAATGTCATAGTCTTTTCCTTTTTATATTTAGAGCCCATTTTAATAAAATGACCTCTAATAAATGCCTTTGGGTGTTCCATACACTAAATACACGTATACTGCATTGGCCATTATCATTAATTGTGAAGTACATCTATATAGCCCAATGTATTTTTTCTTTAAATAAGGGGTTGGTAATCAATAAAGGATTAAGTCTTTATTGGGCTCTAGAGGATCTATGCGTCTGATCTTTTATAGATAATGTTACAGGGGTGTGATCAGACCATGTAATTAGGCCAATTTGGGTCTGAGCAATGTAGTCTAACATATCTTTTTGTATTAATATCAAGTCAATCCCTGAATAGGATAAATGCAAATGGGAGTAGAATGTGAAGTCTTTTTCACCGGGATGTTGAAGCCTCCAGGTGTCATAAAGGCCATACTTTTGCAAATGTTTTTGAAATGAGGAGAGTTTTGCCTTGTACTGTCTCTTAGGAATTACTGTTCTATCCAATACAGGATTGTGAACGAGGTTGAAATCTCCCCCCATTATCAAAGATCCATGTTTCAAAGAGATTATCTTTTGCAATACCTTTTTAATAAAAGTAAGTTCGAAAGTATTAGGAGAATAAATATTGACTAGAGTATGCGGTTTTTCGATTTATGTTACAATTCAACACAATACAATGCCCATTGGGGTCCACATGGTGGCTAACATATGTGTAATCTAAGGTTGAATTTATCAAAATTGCAACTCCAGTCTTTTTCTTTTGTGCTGGGGCAGAGTAAAAGTATAAGTAAAGTATAGCATATTGTTTGTTTTTTGGCATACATGGTGTGGAAGGAGTAAAATGTGTCTCCTGTATAAAAATTATGTCAGCTTTTTGCTGTTTGGCTTCATATAGTAAAGAAGACCTTTTATAAGGGCTGTTAAGGCCCTTTGCATTAATAGTTAAAATGTTAAATGGCATTTTAATGTTAATGTTGAATGCATACATGTTGTCAGGGAGCCGGGAGCCCCCTCTGGGAAGTAGTCCGGATCTAGGAGGAAGCCCCTCAGGAGGGATCAGGATCGTGGTATCCAGGAGTAAGGCAGGAGAAACAAAGTTCAAACACAGGTCAAAAGGCAGGCGGAATGTAGCAAAGTCCAGGGCCAGGCAGGGGGTCAATGACAGGCAGAATATCAGCGAAGTCCAGGTCCAGGCAAGGGGTCACAACAAGGAATCAGGCAGAATAAGCAGGGAAAACAGCAAGGGAAACCCAGGAATCACTAGGAATCAGAATCCTATTTTCGGGCGCCATCTTGGCGCCTCAGGCGACCTTTTATGTTTGAATTTGGCGCCCTTGCGCCAGCGTCAGCGCGCCCGCGACCATCGCGCCGCGCTGACGTCACGGCGCCGGCGTCGGGACCCACGTGGGTTGCCTGGGCGCCGCCATTTTGGATTCTTCGCCGCCGGGAGCGGACGCGACTCCTCGCGCTCCCGGCGGTCTTGACACATGTGCAGCCCCCCATAAGCATTATGAGTATAATACAGCATTGTATAGACAAATTCCTAGGACACATGAGTCACAGGAACAGCGGGGGCTTGCAGAATCGGCCTTTGAAAGCGAGGAGCCAACATGGGAGAAAATCGTCTGCTGCGCTCTCTCTCCACCTGGTGTTCTCTGTGGCGGGCGTCTACCTTAATAGATAGGGTGATCAGTCCCTCCAGGGTGTCAGGAGTCTCTCTGGAGACGAGATCATCTTTGATGCGGATGGATAGGCCTTGGTAGTATACGGCCTTGTAAGCGTCATCACACCAGGAAGTCTCCGCCATCAGTGTTCGGAAGTCTATAGCGTACTCATTGACACTGCGGCTTCCCTGCCGGAGCTGCAAGAGACGGGCAGGGCGTTCGTGACTCGACCAGGTGCATCAAAGACTGTGCGAAAAGCTTGGAGAAAGTCTTGAACAGCAAAAGTCACCGGAGAATTCTTCTCCCAAAGAGACGTAGCCCACTCCAGTGGCTTGCCTTCCAATCGAGACATCACATACCCCACCTTGGAACGCTCACTTGGGAACTGCGTGGGTTGGAACTCAAATTGAATTTGGCACTGTGTGGCAAATCCCCTGCAGGCTTGTGGGTCCCCACTGAAGCGAGGAGGAGGTGGAATGCGAGGCTCACCTGTCGGATAGCTTGCGTTCGAAGAGGCTGCCGCCATGGGTGAATCTCCAGAAGGTGGAGCAGCGGAGGGCGCGGATGGCTCTCGAGCAAGCAGGATATCGAGTGCTTGCCCAATGCGAACCTGCTGGTTTTCGTAGTCCTCCATGCGGGATGCCAGTCCGCGGAGCGCTCGTCCGACATCAGGTGTGGCTTCCTCAGAAGGATCCATGGCCCGAAAATAATGTCAGGGAGCCGGGAGCCCCCTCTGGGAAGTAGTCCGGATCTAGGAGGAAGCCCCTCAGGAGGGATCAGGATCGTGGTATCCAGGAGTAAGGCAGGAGAAACAAAGTTCAAACACAGGTCAAAAGGCAGGCGGAATGTAGCAAAGTCCAGGGCCAGGCAGGGGGTCAATGACAGGCAGAATATCAGCGAAGTCCAGGTCCAGGCAAGGGGTCACAACAAGGAATCAGGCAGAATAAGCAGGGAAAACAGCAAGGGAAACCCAGGAATCACTAGGAATCAGAATCCTATTTTCGGGCGCCATCTTGGCGCCTCAGGCGACCTTTTATGTTTGAATTTGGCGCCCTTGCGCCAGCGTCAGCGCGCCCGCGACCGTCGCGCCGCGCTGACGTCACGGCGCCGGCGTCGGGACCCACGTGGGTTGCCTGGGCGCCGCCATTTTGGATTCTTCGCCGCCGGGAGCGGACGCGACTCCTCGCGCTCCCGGCGGTCTTGACACATGTGCAGCCCCCCATAAGCATTATGAGTATAATACAGCATTGTATAGACAAATTCCTAGGAAACGCATACCAGGTAAAGGAGGGGGGAAGGGGAAAGAAAGATATAACAAAACATATATATAAAAACAAAAACATTAGAATAATGAAGGTGGATACTTCCACTGTACCATGGGGCCTCCAATTATTAACCATTTTAACACATGACCAATTTTAAAACATTCATAAACATTCCATATTAGATTTTTTCAGCCGCAGTACACCGACTAAATGGTATTATTTACTTTTTTCCACCATGGGTCCCCATGCCGAGTTGGCCATTTATCCATAGTTCCTCTTTTTCTCTGGAACTCATCCTAGTTCCTCCTTTAACTAATATTTTCCCAGGATCACCACCATATGCTGCGACAATGAACACCTAATCTAATATACCTTTTCTGCCCGTAACTAACCCTATACACTCCAACCCTCATGCTTACCATGAGTAGTGATGGGCGAATTTATTCACCAGGCGCGAATTTGTGGTGAATTTGCGCGATTCGCCACCAGCGAATAAATTCACGAAAAGCCCGCGAAAGTTCGTCGAAAAAACGGGCGCCGGCATCAAAAACGGGTGCCGGCGTCAAAAACTAGATGCCGGCACCATTTCGTGATTTTTTTCACCGTTTCGCGAATTTCGCGCGAAATTCGCGAATTTTTCGGCGAAGAAGTACACAAAAACCCCACATCAATCCAACATACAGTAATTTTTCGGCGAAGAAGTACACAAAAACCCCACATCAATCCAACATACAGTAATTTTTCTTAATATGAGCCTTTTTAAATGCTAAAAATATAAATAAATAGGTTTGGACACTCAATTGTCAATATGATGATTTGTAAAATGTAGAAAAATGGGTCACATGTTGGGTTGTTTGCATTTTACTTGGGTTTGGCCACATTTGCATGCCCAGTATAAATCTTTTCTATGCAACATATGTGCAATACAGGCATAAAAATTGACAGAGCTCTGATAATTTGGTTGGCCATGTGTATGCAACCATGTCATCATTGAACTGAAGAACATGGTCAGGAATGTTGGGAGCAAGAGGGGATAGCTGTGCATGGGCAATTGGAACATACTGTTGGTGGCAGACACAAAATGGCCGCTATGAGTGAGTAGAAATATGCAATTATAAAGAGCCATGTTCTGTATGAAGCAAATAGATGCAGTTTAATAGGGGTGAGTGTGGCCTATCACCAGACAAGGTTTTCATGTTAGCATGTTCTTTAAATTACATTTAATGGCTTGTGAGAATCCAACTAAAGGGGCAGGTTATCCTACTTAGGATCATGGTTTCACTTTATCACACTGATATTGAAAAGTTTATAGTGAGTTGCTTTTTATATAGTTCAGCTGCAGTGTCAACCCATTCATTAAAAGTATTTGCATCCAAAGAACCCTCCATAGTTACATACTGTAGTTAAGTTGTGTTAACTAGAAAAAATAATAAAGTTCTTTTCAGGTAGACACAGACTTGATGGATCCTCTGGAGGTTCTTTTCTGATTCCTGTTGTTCATACAAACACACCTTCAACATTTTCTTAATCCTTTGGACTACGGTTCTAGACATAAAACAGATCAATTTCTCCAGTGCTTTTGACAGATCCGTCACAGACATGGTGTGACCAAATGTGAAATCCTTTCTTATCTGTATATAAAGCATATGATTGAGAACACATTTATAATATTAAGAGCTTGTGGGAGTTAAAGGGATTGTGCACCTTTGAATTAACTTTTAGTATGATGTAGTGAGTGATATTCTGAGACAATTTAAAATTGATTTTTATTTCATATTATTTGTGTTTTTTTTAATTATTTAGCTTTTTATTCAGCAGCTACCTAGTTTACAGTTTCAACAATTTACAATTGGTTTTCATTTCATATTATTTGGGATTTTTGATTTATTTAGCTTTTTTATTCAGCAGCTACCTAGTTTGCAATTATAACAATCTAACTGCTACGACTCAAATGACCCTATCAGACCCTATCAGGTTTATTTTAAAGTAAACTCCAGTCTGAAAACAGATAATATCTGGTAGCATAGACTAAGGGACTAATTAACGAAAAAGGAAATGAAACTTAAAGGAGAGGGAAGCCCATGTGATCACACAGGGTTTTGTGCATAAAAAACCTTGTCATTTTATCTGAACATACTTGTCTAACTCAATGCAGGTTTCCTTTATGATCACTTGTGCCTTTTACTTGTGCTGAAAGACACAAGCAATCTTAATTTTAAGAGAAACCACTTTTCATAATTATCTAATAGAAATATATATGTACTGTATTTGAATGTAATAGAAGCATAGCAATATTTTGAATACATTTTAAAATCTTGATGCCAAATCCCAGTGAAAAGAAACTTATCTCAAAAGCAACAGATTCTCATATTTGCTATCATATCCTCAGTATAAAGCCATATCATCTGTCACCTTTGTCAAAAAGAATTCTTAAGAATTCTAACCTTTCAGAGATTATTCTGCCATTATGGACTTTATGATTTATTGTAACTGATAGTTTTACTGACAGTTGCAATATTTGTATTATAACCTACACCAGATCACCTCAGATGTTGATTTTTGTATGAAATACAGTACATACACTGTAGATAAGTCAATTCATTGTCTTCATTTAATATGTCCTTTGTGTTTTTTGTCTGCTGCTAATACTGTTTATTAGGGTCTGTAGAATGTATCATATCTATGTTTTATGCTATATGGCATAAAGCAAAAACATTATTTCCTTGTTGTTTCTTATGGTTTTTTACAAAAAAAAATGTGTGAACTCAAACCTGCCAAGATTAGGAAACATAGATTTAAAAATAGCCACAACTCTTGCACAGTAAAAACAATTTGCCAGTAGGGATGTAGCGAACTGTTTGCCGGCGAACTAGTTCGCGCGAACTAGTTCGCGCGAACTTCGACTGTTCGCGTCCGCCGCAAGTTCGCGAACGTCGCACGACGTTCGCCAATAGGCGTTCGCGTCAAAATCGTTCGACCATTCGATCGCTAAAATCGAACGATTTTCGTTCGAATCGAACGATCGAAGCCATTGGATTGAATGAAATCATTCGATCCAATGGCTTCGATCGTTCGATTCGAACGGAAATCGTTTGATTCGAACGGAAATCGTTCGCGAACACATTGTCGGCGGTTCGCTACATCCCTATTTGCCAGCAGGTAAATAATGGCACTGCAATTTTTTTATCCTTCTTCTGTTAAATAATTATTGTTAAAGGACAAGGAAAGGCAAAAAAAAAAATCCCATTTTTAATTTCTTTAATGAAAAAGAAACTTATCTCCAATATACTTTAATTAAAAAATGTGTACCATTTTTATAAGAAACCTGACTGTGTGCAGTGAAATTCTCCCTTCATTTACTGCTGTGGATAGGAATTGTCAGATGGTCCCTAACTGCTGAGCAGGGAAACAATCATACTTATGAACAGCAAGGGGAGCCCCCGCCTTACTTACCAGCCATGCAGAATTCAAGCAGCTTTGTTTAGGACGATCCCTAAGCAGCCCAGACCACACTGAGCATGTGCAGGGTCAGGCAAAGATGTTTAACAAAGTTACAAGATGACAGCCCCCTGTGGCCAAATTTGAAAGCATAAATCATTTGTTTGATTAGGCTTTGTGGTGCAGTATGTTTATGTTTAGTATACAAAATACAGCATTTCTAGCCTTATTCTATTTTAGACTTTCCTTGTCCTTTAAGAAACAATGGTCTTATTATCTTAACAAGACAATTGGTCTCTGTTAACCGAGCCCACTCTGGTCTTTGTTAAACTGGTGATTACTGGTATGATTTACTGATTGTCTGATTTATGAGTCATTAATGTAAAAATATAATTAACTATTTATGGAAATGATGAAGTGACATCAATATTGTCCAATGTCAGCCACTTAACTACAGTATGTGCATGATGAACCTCTGATTTCTACTTAATGGAGAATTCAATTCCTACCCCTCACCCATGTAGACCCCCCCAGCCTAGCTGCCCCCAGGGGAAATGCCCCTAACTTTATACTTACCCCTCAGCACAAATTCAGGCATCGGAGTTCACCGCAGCCATCTCCTGGGTCTTCGGTATTCTGAGTGGGAGACCAGCGAAGAGGCGCATGTGCAGTTGGAGCAATTTGCCAGTTTGCGTACACAAAAATTGGTTTTATATTCTTGTTTTGCTTTGTCTGTCTTATAAACCCAAAGATAATTACAACAGATAATACAAATCCCAAATCTCAAATAAAATGTAAACAAGTAAATAAAATAGTTATGGAATAGAAATTGTACATCACAAATTACTATAATTATTATTATTACTTTTTTTAGCCTTCCATATACACATTCAAGTCTGTCAATGTAACTGCTCTCTGGTTGTTATTTATCTTCTGTTATTTGTATAGCACTGACACATTTTCGCAGCACTTTACAGAAATTATATATGACTCGTATCATGAAGTGTGACTTTATGAACCAGATGAAAAGTTGTTCAAAAACTATATAAACCCAGCAAAAAACTTTTATTAATAACCTGTATTAATACATCAACATGTTTCACAGTGCTGTACAATAGAAGGATGTATATATTCAACATACAAATACAGCGTCATAATAAGAGATTTGATGCTATATCCTTTTTTCTCTTCTTGTAAGAAGAATAAAGTATCAGCCATTTTTATAGCATCATCCTTATTTGTAACAGCCCTAACTGTTGCTTCACCCAGATTACCCAGATACTTGGCTAACTATTTAGGAAAACATCCCCATTCTGGCATCTTTTTGTCCTTCTCCATCCATTGATAGCAAGGATTTTATGCTTCAAAAATCATTTGACCTATCAACAAGACTTCCTAGTACTGACTAATTTTTTATCCATGGGCTCTTTTATCCCTTCTGTACCTAAGCCTTCTGTTACTTTATTATTCATTTATCTTACTAGCCTCGCCACAAGGTGTTATTACAGAAGGGTGATGGAAGTAAGTAAGCAAAATACCAATGTATTAGCAGTTATGGATCTTCAACCAGGGCTAGAGTCAAATAACATACTTTATGTCTGCCACCAAATGTTATGGCCTGCATTTTAGCAGTATTTAAGCCAAATGCCACCCTCACAACAAGTCTTTCACAAGGTTGAGGTAAAAAAAAAGCAGTGCTCCAGTGCACATTTCTATTTAACCTTCCAGTTCAAAAGCATTGTGGAGGCTTTATTTTGCAGTAATAATCAGAAGACTCTTATTCCAATGATTTCATATGCCTCTGGTTAAGCAGTTGCAATAGTGATTTCTGTTTTTTTAAATCTACAGATAATCACATCAGTCCTCTGTCATTGCTCTCTTCATCTCTTTTTATCACCCTTAAATAACTCCTTAAAAATTTGAAGTAGAAGGGTAAGATAATATCTGAGAAAGTATTGGCATGGATTAGCGAAAACATTTGCTGTGATTAGTGATGAGCAAAATGTTTCACCATAAAAATGATGCCCATAGATTCTAATGGGTGAAAAAAATTGTTGTGCATCAAAAAAATTGTCACCCATAGAATTCAATGTATTTTGGCAAATTTTCAGCAAAGTGGGTCATATTTGTCCATTACTAGCTGTGATTCCATACCTGGTGAAAAATTTCACTCATGACTAAAGCAGTTTTAAATACACATTTACATTTATGTGTAAGCTGGACAACCTCTAATTGTTTCTTTTGTTTTAATAATGACCTACTAAATGATCTACTAACAGATCAAGCATGTTTTATTATCACTGTCACTTCTGGGTTAAAATGGATATTAGGATTCTATTGTGATGCATTACTTTATATATACTTATAATATCTCACATATTTGGGCGGTCAAGCAATTGACATAAATAAGGAATTTTTTTTTGGTTGTTCCTGACTTTAGTTAATTGTCAGGAGAGGAGCCTACCTAGGTTTGATAGTCCTAGGCCCAATTTACAGAAGTATTTGCTTTGCTATATTCTGTCATAGGTAATATTTCAGGGTGATTGCACTGTGCTTAAAAAAAGATGGATTTGACGCATTTTGTGCTATTGTGCTCTTCATCAATAGAACGAAATGTGTCAGGAGGGAGTGGCTGAACATAAGGTAGGCAGACTGGGGGGCACTGCATTATGATGTGTTATGTTGGAAAGCCATGGAAGGCTTTACTAATGTGAATTGTAGTTTGGATGAATTGCACAAATGTTTTAAGTGAGATACTGTGCATGTCTTGAATTTATATGCAAATTGGTATTTTAGCCTATGGAGGACCTCCTACAAATTTGGAGTCGTTTGGTGGACTTTTGAAAAAAAAAACTTTTTTTTTATAAAAGAAATTTTTTAACTTTTTTTGGTGAAAAAACTTGAATCAAATTTGTTTTGAATTTGATTCAAGTTTGCAGGTCGGTCCTATTCAACTGAATTTTAAGAAATTGTTGTTTTATTTAATAAATTTCGATTGTTTGGTTTTTTTCCGAATTCCAAGTTTATGGGAGTTTTTATAAACTCCCATAAACTCTAAACTAGACCCTTTATAAATATGCCCCATTGTGTAGTAAAATCCATTCTTGGTGTTTGGAAGTTAATGTCTTCTTTCTCTTTCACCACTCACACTACTACTTAATTTCATTAAGCAGCTCTACTGTATAAACAAATATCAGGGTTATGGACAGGGCCGGGCCAAGGTATTTTGGCACCCTAGGCAAGGTCTTCAAGCATTACAATTTCCCACCTTACCATTCATATTGCCCCCTGTACCTGTGCCAGCAGCCATCATGTTGCCCCATGTATTGTACCTGTACCTGTATCATATTGTTACCCCCCAATCTGTACCTATGCCAGCGGCAGCCAAAAAAATCCATAGTTACATAGTTACATAGTTAAATTGGGTTGAAAAAAGACAAAGTCCATCAAGTTCAACCCCTCCAAATGAAAACCCATCATCCATACACACACCCCTCCCTACTTTTAATTAAAATTCTTTATACCCATACCTATACTAACTATAGAGTTTAGTATCACAATAGCCTTGGATATTATGTCTGTCCAAAAAATCATCCAAGCCATTCTTAAAGGCATTAACTGAATCAGCCATCACAACATCACCCGGCAGTGCATTCCACAACCTCACTGTCCTGACTGTGAAGAACCCTCTACGTTGCTTCAAATGAAAGTTCTTTTCTTCTAGTCTAAAGGGGTGGCCTCTGGTACGGTGATCCACTTTATGGGTAAAAAGGTCCCCTGCCATTTGTCTATAATGTCCTCTAATGTACTTGTAAAGTGTAATCATGTCCCCTCGCAAGCGCCTTTTTTCCAGAGAAAACAACCCCAACCTTGACAGTCTACCCTCATAATTTAAGTCTTCCGTCCCTCTAACCAATTTAGTTGCACGTCTCTGCACTCTCTCCAGCTCATTTATATCCCTCTTAAGGACTGGAGTCCAAAACTGAACTGCATACTCCAGATGAGGCCTCACCAAGGACCTATAAAGAGGCATAATTATGTTTTCATCCCTTGAGTTAATGCCCTTTTTTATGCAAGACAGAACTTTATTTGCTTTAGTAGCCACAGAATGACACTGCCCAGAATTAGACAACGTGTTATCTACAAAGACCCCTAGATCCTTTTCATTTAAGGAAACTCCCAACACACTGCCATTTAGTGTATAACTTGCATTTATATTATTTTTGCCAAAGTGCATAACCTTGCATTTATCAACGTTGAACCTCATTTTCCAGTTTGCTGCCCAGTTTTCCAGTTTAGACAGATCACTTTGCAAAGTGGCAGCATCCTGCATGGAACCTATAGTTCTGCACAATTTAGTATCATCTGCAAAAATAGAAACAGTACTTTCAATGCCCACCTCCAGGTCATTAATAAACAAGTTGAAAAGCAAGGGACCTAGTACAGAGCCCTGCGGTACTCCACTAACAACACTGGTCCAATTAGAAAATGTTCCATTTACCACCACTCTTTGTAGTTTATCTTTTAGCCAGTTCTCTATCCAGGTACAAATACTATGTTCCAGGCCAACATTCCTTAATTTAACCAGTAACCTTTTGTGTGGTACTGTATCAAATGCTTTAGCAAAGTCTAAGTAAATCACATCCACTGCCATCCCAGAATCAAGGTCTCTACTTACATTCTCGTAAAAAGAAATTAAGTTAGTCTGGCAAGATCTATTACGCATAAAACCATGCTGGCACAAACTCATAGTATTATGATTTGCTATGAAGTCCAGTATCTTATCCTTTATTAACCCTTCGAAAAGCTTTCCTAATACTGACGTCAGACTAACTGGCCTATAGTTTTGAGGCTGAGAACGGGATCCTTTTTTGAATAGAGGCACCACATTAGCAATTCGCCAGTCTCTCGGCACAATGCCAGATCTCAATGAATCCTGAAAAATTAAGTAAAGAGGTTTGGCAATCACAGAGCTAAGCTCGCTAATTACCCTGGGATGAATACCATCTGGCCCTGGACCTTTGTTAATCTTAACATGTTCAAGTCTCTTTTGAATTTCTTCATGTGTGAACCATGCATCATTAGTTGTATTACTATAATTGGGAGTGTTAAGAAGGAAACCTTCACTTACTGGTTCTTCATTTGTGTACACAGATGAAAAATACAAGTTCAGAATCTGCCTTTTATTTTGTTTTCATCAACCAGCTGACCCCCCTCTGATAGTAAGGGTTCCACCCCTTCCTGCTTCATTTTTTTACTATTGACATATTTAAAAAATAATTTTGGATTTTTTTTACTGCTTGCTGCAATATCCTTTTCTATAGCAATTTTAGCTTGCCTTATAGCTTCTTTGCATGATTTATTGGCCTCCTTGTACCTTATAAATGTTTCGGCTGTACCAGCTAACTTGAAAGCCTTAAAAGCACGTCTTTTCTTACCCACCTCAACACCAACGCTTCTATTGAACCAAAAAGGTTTTGCTTTGCAACGACGTTCCTTGCTTACAAGTGGAATATACTGACAAGTATATTTATTAAGCAGCATATTGCCCTTAATTTGTACCTGTGCCAGCAGGAGCCACATATCCATCATGTTGCCCCAAACATCCCATAACCCCTTACCTTTTTTGGTCCTAATAGATATCCAGCCATTGGAAATAGCAACAACCCCCTCCTACTATGCCAAAACACACATAGAAACCAGTTTTATTGACCTGTAATTACTATTGTACATTTCAGCCCTTCCCTGTGCTGCTACCTCTATTTCCAGCTATCATTTCATTGTTCATAACAATCGAGGGAAGCAGAAAAAAGAGGCTGTTCTATTAAAACACTAAATAATGAAGTACAGTGTATTACAGAGACAAGAGAAAGACCTGGAATGAAGAAGCCTTTTTCTGATTTCTGATATGCGCTTGTGCGGGTAGCGTCCCTTTTAGGAGTGTGCTGGAATATTTAAGTGTAGTTTGTGCCTTTATAGTATAAAGTATAAAATGGCTCGCAAAAAAAAAATGATTCATTTTTGACTGGTTTTTGAACTGACCTGCATTTAATTTTCCTTGTCTCCTCTTGTCCATTACCATTATGGATTTTAGGCAATGGAGGGAGCATAAAACCATGTTCTATAGTGCCAGAACGGACACCTCAGCCCCTGCGACAGCAGTGCGCAATCTAGGACATGTGTGCGCAACAGTGCGCACCGAGGACGCACGCACACAACCGTGCGCATCCAAGGGCGCGCATGCGCAAAGAGCTTTGACTTCAGAAAGCGCACCGATTTTTCACTGAAGTAACACTTGCCGGACAAGGGGTAGGCTGCATATGAGGTACGTGCCTGGCTCTGGCACCCCCAAGCTTTGCGCCCTAGGCACGTGCCTCTTCTGCCTACCCCTAGTTCCAGCCCTGGTTATGGACCACTGTCTGGCTAGTCTGCCCAAATATTGCACTCTTACTGGCTATGCAGGCTGTTCAGATTTTACTTTGCCTTACTGCAATTCTTTGTACAAAAGAGGAGGGTTGTGGGTGCACTCCTAAGGCCATCTAAAAACATATTTAAATACAATAATCCAGTGTCTAAAAAAAGAAAAACAGGGTTTTTTGTTACAAAGTTATGATCATAAAATTGGTAAGCCACGATACCACGTCAAGGTAAACCCCATATGGCATTTTGTTACTGCAATTCTTTACTTTTTTCACTGGCTTATGGATCATTCAACAATATTTTATACAGCCCTCTTACATATTAAGTATTGGTCTGTATTTATATCTCACCCATGCTAAAAATTTTCTTGAAGACACCTTACTTTCTTAAGTTTAATATATTAATATATGCATTAATCTGTTGTTGTACATCTTGTATGAACTGATACATTGCTCCACAATCCCATAATGGTTGAATAAGAATTAGATCTTTAATGCTATAAAAAGATAGGCAGTTGTTCTTTTGACTGAAACACTTTAAATGGTTTCTCTTATGGCTTGAAGACATAGATTGTTTTTACAAACCCTTTGAAGCTATTTTCTTTTGCTGCTACAAAAAATCTCTCCAGTGTAATAATAGATCCACCAGAAAATGCAGTCTATGATAAAACTTCAAGAGTCGTGGCGAGAACCTGAGAGAGTTTTTAAATCCCTGTGGGGCATGCACATTTGTGTTGCTATTTAGAACTATTCTTTCAGATCATTTTAACATTATCTTTCATAGAAAAAAAATACATTTTAGCTTGAGTAGTGCAGGAATTACAGAACATTTTAATATGGTAAACATCAACAAATGAACATAGTCCAAAGAAAATAATACCCATATTAAAGGACTCACACAACCATTAAGAGGTTTACTGAAATTAATTATTCTGCCTGGATTTATCAATCATATATCATTTTTAATGTATAGTATTGTTACTGTAGTCTACTAGCACATTTTATATATTCAGGAACATGTGAAGGTTAAAATTTGAATCAGTATACAACCTTTATATTTATGTTTTATTTTTCTTTTAAAGTGGATCTGACACCCAGACATAAAAAGCTCTTTAATAAAAGTCCTTTGCAAATTAAACATGAAGCCCAAATTGTATTTCTTTTAACATTTATATACCGGTAATGAAGTAGTTTAAAAAACTCAACTGTCAATCATGTATTGCCTGTCCCACCTCTTTGCCTCTATCTTCTAGTCGAAAACCATCTTCTAACTTATTTACAACTAATACATGGACAACATTTTTCACATATTTTATAGGAGGATATATTCAGGGTAATGTTATGTGTTTACAGATCTGGGGCTAAGATTTATAGCCTACTAAATTTTAACATTTTAAGATACAGCTTGAAGTTCTTTGAAGTTTCTCACGTCAGATCTGAGGATCAACTATGTACAAAATAAATGTACATCGATTTTTACAACTATGTAAAAATAAAAGTCAGCATTATTTTAGACACCTAGGTTTTCCCACTTGAATGTTATATTAAACCTTCACCTGAATGGAGTTTTAAAAAATCAAAAGTCAAACGTTAGAGCAATATGATTGCAATGTACCAGTGAGGTTCACAAACTCAGTACTTCCTCTCTCTCTAAACTAACTGTTAAAAGAGCTGATTTAATTCTTTAAGGGGCAGATTTATCAAGGGTCGAATAGGATATTACGGGGCATATTTACTAAGCTCAAGTGAAGGATTAGAATAAAAAAACTTCGAATTTTGAAGTTTTTTTTTGGCTACTTCGACCATCGAATTGGCTACCTCGACCTTCGTCTACGACTTTGACTTCGAATCGAACTAAAAATTGTTCGACTGTTCGACCATTCGATAGTCGAAGTACTGTCTCTTTAAAAAAAACTTTGACTACCTACTTTGCCACATAAAACCTTCCCGAGCACCAATGTTAGCCTATGGGGACCTTCCCCATAAGCTTTGTAAGCAATTTCTGATTGAAGGAAAATCATTCGATCGATGGATTAAAATCCTTCGATAGTCAAAGGATTTTACTTCGATGGTCGAAAATTGAGGGTTAATTAACCCTCGATATTCGACCCTTAGTAAATGTGCCCCTACGACTTCTAAATGATTGCCATTGACTTCTAAATGATTTTGACAGGTTTTAGCTGGAGTATTTTCGGATTGGGAGTTTTAGCAGCTTTGGAACATAATAAATCTCATTAAAATCCAAGGTTTTTTTCCCTCTAAAAAAACACAAGGAAACTTGGTGAAAAATATGTTTTTCCTGAATAATAATCAACCCTTTTCACATATTCTTAGTTTATCTACTATGCACAAAAAAATGTATATATTTTACAGCAAACATGTATCATATTCTAAAATTCTCTTTAATTGGCTGTTTTTTAAAAGTAGACTTTCCCTTCACCTATTATTCCCATAAACACAAATAAAATCATATTCTGGTGGGGCTTCATAAATTTGCAGATGCTTTTTACCTGTACTTTCATTTCTATTAATGCATTAAAAGACCCTCTTTCACACTCCTCAAGTTGAAAAATCGTAATTCCCAATGACATTTTATATCGAGCTGTCAAATTAAAGTATATAAGGTTGTATCCCCAGTACATATTAAATCCATAATTACTACAGTAATTGCAGTACGGAATTAAATATGGGCCAGCTATCAGTAAAAATAAAATTAGTTTGATACATGGAGACCCATTTATCAAAGGTTGCTTTTTGTAGTTTTATGGGTTTTTGAAACCACAATTAAACAGTTTTTTTCTAAAATTATGAATACCATGCGAGTTAAAAGATAAATTAAAGGGATCCTGTCATCGGAAAACATGTTTTTTTCAAAACGCAACAGTTAATAGTGCTACTCCAGCAGAATTCTGCACTGAAATCCATTTCTCAAAAAAGCAAACAGATTTTTTTATATTCAGTTTTGAAATCTGACATGGGGCTAGAAATTAATAGTCAATTTCCCAGCTGCCCCTGATCATGTGACTTGTGCCTGCACTTTAGGAGAGAAATGCTTTCTGGCCGGCTGCTGTTTATCCTTCTCAATGTAACTGAATGTGTCTCAGTGAGACATGGGTTTTTACTATTGAGTGCTGTTCTTAGATCTACCAGGCAGCTGTTATCTTGTGTTAGGGAGCTGCTATCTGGTTACCTTCCCATTGTTCTTTTGTTTGGCTGTTGGGGGGAAAGGGAGGGGGGTGATATCACTCCAACTTGCAGTACAGCAGTAAAGAGTGATTGAAGTTTATCAGAGCACAAGTCACATGACTTGGGGCAGCTGGGAAATTGAGAATATGTCTAGCCCCATGTCAGATTTCAAAATTGAATATTAAAAAATCTGTTTGCTCTTTTGAGAAATGGATTTCAGTGCAGAATTCTGCTGGAGCAGCACTATTAACTGATGTGTTTTGACAGTATCCCTTTAAAAGATCTGAATATAAAAAGCACGAATGAAAGAAAATTATGAATACCTAGAAAAATTTTAATTTTTTGGACTATTTCTAGAGAAGAAAAAAAGAGAAAACCTCAAAGTCTGAACTGATTAAAAATGGTCCAATAGGATCATTGCAGCTTCATTTGACTTCTATAGGAGATTTTTATAATTCTAGGTTGGCAGAGTTTTAAAGAAATATAGAAAACCCACAAATTTTTATTTGAATGTTGGTAAATAGGCTCCTGAATGTAAAACATACACAGTGTCCATTGGAAAGAAATATACATTAGTAATTAGTAAAAAAAATAAAAAATCATTAATTCTCAATGGGCACATCAATGAGTATAATAAATTTAAAAAATTAAGCTGCATTTGGTCTGTAGTTATTTCTATTCGCCATGTGATTAGCACATTCAGAACTAACAATAAACCACCTAATATAATAAACAATATATAGAAATTTAATGTATAATGTATTTTTGCCTTGTGCTTTGTTTTATAACGTGCATCCTTTTTTTTAACGCACAGTGAAATGAGTCAGGGAAAATTTTTGCCTTGGTTTCACGAACACATCCACCTATGGCGAAACGGCCAAATTTGTTGCAAATTCAACAATGGCTAAAATTTTGGCCATCACTAATGTAGTTAGGAGTATATGTATTCTAGGGATGTTTGTGTGGGAAATCTTTGGATATTCTGGTTTCCTCCCATACTCAGAATTGACCATTGTGTGTGTATGTGTGTGTGAGGATGCAATAGAAATTATATTGTAAGCTCCACTGAAGCAATATGAATGATTTGAATATAAATATGTATAATGGGCAGTCTCTATAAAGAGCTACATATATATCCAGGCCAACATATATATCCAGGCCAACATTCCTTAATTTAAGGTTACTGGTTAAATTAAGGAATGTTGGCCTGGAACATAGTATTTGTACCTGGATAGAGAACTGGCTAAAAGATAGACTACAAAGAGTGGTGGTAAATGGAACATTTTCTAATTGGACCAGTGTTGTTAGTGGAGTACCGCAGGGCTCTGTACTAGGTCCCTTGCTTTTCAACTTGTTTATTAATGACCTGGAGGTGGGCATTGAAAGTACTGTTTCTATTTTTGCAGATGATACTAAATTGTGCAGAACTATAGGTTCCATGCAGGATGCTGCCACTTTGCAAAGTGATCTGTCTAAACTGGAAAACTGGGCAGCAAACTGGAAAATGAGGTTCAACGTTGATAAATGCAAGGTTATGCACTTTGGCAAAAATAATATAAATGCAAGTTATACACTAAATGGCAGTGTGTTGGGAGTTTCCTTAAATGAAAAGGATCTAGGGGTCTTTGTAGATAACACGTTGTCTAATTCTGGGCAGTGTCATTCTGTGGCTACTAAAGCAAATAAAGTTCTGTCTTGCATAAAAAAGGGCATTAACTCAAGGGATGAAAACATAATTATGCCTCTTTATAGGTCCTTGGTGAGGCCTCATCTGGAGTATGCAGTTCAGTTTTGGACTCCAGTCCTTAAGAGGGATATAAATGAGCTGGAGAGAGTGCAGAGACGTGCAACTAAATTGGTTAGAGGGACGGAAGACTTAAATTATGAGGGTAGACTGTCAAGGTTGGGGTTGTTTTCTCTGGAAAAAAGGCGCTTGCGAGGGGACATGATTACACTTTACAAGTACATTAGAGGACATTATAGACAAATGGCAGGGGACCTTTTTACCCATAAAGTGGATCACCGTACCAGAGGCCACCCCTTTAGACTAGAAGAAAAGAACTTTCATTTGAAGCAACGTAGAGGGTTCTTCACAGTCAGGACAGTGAGGTTGTGGAATGCACTGCCGGGTGATGTTGTGATGGCTGATTCAGTTAATGCCTTTAAGAATGGCTTGGATGATTTTTTGGACAGACATAATATCCAAGGCTATTGTGATACTAAACTCTATAGTTAGTATAGGTATGGGTATAAAGAATTTTAATTAAAAGTAGGGAGGGGTGTGTGTATGGATGATGGGTTTTCATTTGGAGGGTTTGAACTTGATGGACTTTGTCTTTTTTCAACCCAATTTAACTATGTAACTATGTAACTAATAATATAGGTAGAAGAAGGGATCTTTCAGTAATTTGGATCTCCATACCTGTGTAAGCTTATTTATTAAAGGTCTAATTGAATTTTTGTGACAATCTAATTATATAAATTCAAACTATATTTTCAAATACTCGAATGTCTGTTATTAAGCAAAAAACCTTTAAATCAAATGTAAAAAATTGGCATATAAAAGCTGGTGAGGTCATGAAGAAGGCAATGGCATTTTTTTATTCAAGATTTTTGAGTTTCTAAACTCACAAATTCAAGTTTTTAAGCCTATAAAATTGAAACATTTTAGGTATTCAAGTTTTTTGTATTCAATTGAGTTCTTTACATTCTGCTTTTTTCATAAATAAGCAAACATTTGAGTTATTTTAAATTGTAAGTTTATTTAAAGCAGAAAAAACCTCACAAATTTGATTTTTGACAAATCAGCCCATTGATAAACTCATGTTGAACCATCAATATTGATTCATTCAGCTTAGTTATGATTAAGTACAAGGTACTGAATTATTTTAAAAAATATATATAATTATTCAAGTGGGCTCTATCGAAGGTGGCCTTCCCATAATTATGAACTTTATCAATAATCGTTTTTTGGATAAGGGATACCATATTTGTACCTTAAATCATAACTGAGATTGATACACAGGCAGATACTTTAAAAACGCTCAATTATAAGAAGTTTGAAAAAAACTAAATTAGATAATCTACTTTATAAAAAAGTTATTTATATTAGAAGAGAAGTGACCTTATGCACTTTTCTAGCTGAAATAGATTATAAATATTTTAAAACTCATTTGGAAAGTTCCATATCTCCATTAGCATTCAGTGCCATCAAGCAAAGCAATGATGTTTTGTCACTAATAACAGCTTATCTCAAGTCATGCTGACTCATTACAAAAGAGTCTGCTTTCTGAACAAGTGCTGTAATGATGCCATAAAAATACACAGGATAAATCATTCTTAGTTATTGAACAGGAGACAGTGAGCAACACAAATGGCCCATGAATTTTTTCAAAAATGTCTGACACATTCAATGTATATTTTATTTTGTGACTTTTAGGAGAAAATCGTTACCCATAACAGAACAAAGACATTTCTGCATGAACTACCCTTCAAGGTTAAACATTTAAAGTCAGAACCGTATTACCATCATGAAAAAATCAAAGCAAAAATGCAATACATCTCTATTTGTACAATATTCAAAAATAATCAAAAAAAAAAAAAAAAGACAAGTAAATTAGTGCTTACAAGTTTAATTTTGTATAACTATTTGCTGCTAAGGGGTTTGCTCTAAGTAATTTCAGACGGCTGGGAGAAATTAATAAAAGGTGCACATTAAAGAAGTAAAAGCATCTTATTGGTTGTTATTAAAAACTGCTTAGTTGCTGGCATTTAAGCTTTTGTCAGATCTGCCCGGAATGATAAAGCCCTTCTGGTCACTACATCTGGTGAACATAAAGTATCAATTAAATATTTAGAATTTCCTGATTTAACTAGCGACGTGTTTTAATGAGATAAATGTACAATTAGACAGAGTTTCCAGGAGGTGTGGTGTTCAGTGTATTGGTGCTTAGGGAAATGGCAGCCAGATTTGCCCATTTAATATAGTCGTAATATAGTCATAATGGGAAAGTTATCTCTATCAAACATAGGACCAGATTCAGATCAATAAGAACATTATTGTTTGGTTTACCATGTGAAAACGTATGGGTAAAAAACGAAAAACTTCTCCTGACTTAGCTCCAGTTTTATCCATAGAATTTAACTGAGTTTCAGGGGCAGATTAATCAAAGGTTGAGGTGAATTTTCGAATGAAAAATTTGAATTCCAAGCTTTTGTGTACTTTGACTATGGAATAGTCCAAATTCAATTCGGATTTGAAAAAAATTAAAACATTTGATATTGAAATTTATCATGTACTGTCACTTTAAAAAGTCGACTTAGACCATTCGCCATCTAAAACCTGCCAAATTGCAGTTTTAGCCTATGGGGGACCTCCTAGAACCTATTTGGAGTAATTTGGTGGACTTTGAAAAATCTTTTTTTCGTTTTTGGGAAAAAGTTTGAATCAATTTTATTAATTTAATTAATTCCAGCTCACTCTGAGTTTCTTATAGATGCAATGAAACAAAATAGACAAAATTGTGTTTTAATGCCTAACAGGTGCAAGTTGCATCTAACCTTTCAGAGTGGGGAGTTGCATCACTTATAGATCCTATTCTAAATGGTTTTTGTATCCAAATGACTGGGCAAAAATCTGGTGTGCCTAAATAGGAAGTAGTAAATATGTTTATTTCTCCATTACCCAAACAATGTAGGACCTCTGCTGATACCGTACCATAAACATATCAAACTTTCACTTTTTGTTTGACCGTTTTAGCTCAACTCAAGTCAAGTCAAATACTGTGTGTCTCATTAATTACCATTAGAAATGTATCATCAAACATTTTATACTCAACAAAATCAGTGACAAATCTGTGGAAAGATCATAGTCTATTTTCTGGTTTAACATATTAGGATCTTAAAGTAAGAACAGTCCAAAGAGGACATTTCACATTCTCTTTTTGTAGCATTACATTACCAATCAACCATACAAACATTCAGTTCATGTATCTAACACAAAAACAATATTTTTTGGGTTTATCAACTTTCTACCATATTTATTTACTTCAATCCAGCATTTAACATAATTTATTTAAAATCTGCCTGGAAGTACTAAATTGTTTGCCCTACATATTACACAAATCCGTAACAACAAAATATATTTTATTTAAACCATGGAGAGCATATCAGCTGTGCTTTTTATTCTGAAGCTAAAAAAAAATTATCATTGTATATTAGTTGTCTATAGAAACACTAGTCTGAATGTACTGTTCCCAGGAACAGTACATACAATTCCTTCTATGTATATAATATTTTCATGGAAAACCTATTTTTTTACCCTTTCAAGTGTTATTCATAAGAAGATAAGCCAAGATATTTGATGTCAGAAGAGTTAATTACATGCCCCAGTGAGAGTTTATGAAATGAGAATGAAAAGGAACCCAAGATAGTGCCTTAGGATAAATCAGCAGGAAGTCTACAGAAATCTAAGGAACTATAAGCAAGAATGAATGATGGGATAAGTAAAAGGAAACTCGGGATAGAGGTTTGTTATGAATGTTGAAAAGATGTAGAATGAGAAATAAAGGAAGGGTCAATAGTATAAAAAACAGCATGATGCTTGAAAAAAAGATGAATAAATATTGCACGTATTTTGTGAAGAATTTATATGCAATATGAATGTATATCCAGAAGTGCTGATGACAACAAGAAAAACAGCAAAGAAAATATTAAATACTGCTCGAACAGCTTCGCATACTGAACAACTAATCCATGCAAAATTTTCAGTTGCGTGAAAAAAAAAAAGATGAACACCTTTATACAGAGCGTTATTCAACTTGCAAAGAGTAAAACAAAACAAATTTGAAAGAAGAATTTGTAATACTATAAAACTATTAATTAATTCCATAAAAGAACTTTAAAGTAAAAATGAGTTACTATTACAATTATTATAAAAAGGTAGTGAATTGCTCAAAACACAGTTATAAACACATATAGTTACATAGTTACATAGTTAAATTGGGTTGAAAAAAGACAAAGTCCATCAAGTTCAACCCCTCCAAATGAAAACCCAGCATCCATATACACACCCTTCTCTACCTTTACATAAATTATATATACCCATACCTATACTAACTATAGAGCTTAGTATTACAATAGCCTTTGATATTATGTCTGTCCAAATCATCCAAGCCTAACATCACCCCGGCATTCCACAACCTCACTGTCCTCAATGTGAAGAACCACCTATGGTGCTTCAAATTAAAGTTGTAGTCTAAAGGGGTGGCCTTTGGTACGGTGATCCTCTTTATGGGTAAAAAGGTCCCCTGCTATTTATCTATAATAGATATGTTGTTATTATACTGTACATTACATGGGCATTTTTTTCTGTAGTGAAATGCACAAAATATTTTGCTCATGCCTAATTTATATTATATATTCAGCATGATATTGTGTCGACCCCTAAGTTCAGGTACAGCAAATGATAGCAATACATAGCATTTGCAGTGAACCAGAAGAAAAGAAGAGGAGCTACAGAGTAATCCCCAGAGACAGAGATCATTCCTGCTAAAGGGCTATGGTTGCTTTGAGTTGGTGCAGAAGCCCAAAATATAATGACAACATGTCTTACCTACTTTAAGTATTAGCTCGCCTTTAAAATCTGTGACAACATTTATGTGCACTATTGAATAATTTTGTTCCAAATTTTTCAGAATATTCTCAGCATAAAATAAAATACCCAGTTTTATAAATATAAATAGTCATTGCACATTCATCAGGAAAATAGAAAAAATACATTTAAGGGATTCTGGGAATTTTTTTAAAAAAATGCATGTTAATAGTGCTACTTTAGTAGAATCCTGCACTGAAATCTATTTTTCAAAGAGCAAACCAATTTTTTTTATACTTAATTTTAAAATTGAATAGGGGCTAGACATGTTGTTAGTTTCCCAGGTGTCCTCAGTCATTTGATTTGATAAACATTAGTCACTTTTTACTACTGCACTGTAAATTGGAGTGTTATCACCCCCTACCTTTCCCTCCCAGCAGCCTATCAACAAAAAAATGCAAAGGTATCCAAATTAGCTCCCTGACACAAGATAGCAGCTCCCTGGTAGATTTAAAAATAGCAATCAATAGTAAAAATCCAAGTCCCACTATGACTCTAGTTACATTGAGTAGGAGAAACATTAGCTTAACTGAAAGCAGCTCTAATGTGAAGTGCTGGCTCTTTCAGAAAGCTCAGAATCAGACACAATGATCTGAGATGGCGGCCTAAACACCAATATTTAAATGAAGTCCAATAATCCCAAAGTTAGATATTTAATTGTTCTCTTTATCAATAAAAAAGTTTTAATAAAAACTGACTGGCCAGATCTAAAAGAAATTAAAAAATATAGAGGAGCACAAAATTCACTTACAATTAATCAAGAATCAAGAGCAAATATAATGTGGTTCTGGTGGGAGAATATCTTCAAATTTTTTGTCTGCCATTGATTAGTTAGATTGCGTCCAGTGTTTTTGTTGTGTGTTTTGGTTGACATTTGTCTCAGAGGGAAATTCTTATTATGTAAGTTGAGGATCACTCTAGAGTGGGTATTCAATAGATTTGATTTGAATTTTAAATTATCCCAGCTTTTCAGTATCTTTGAAGTAAAAGGATTGGTTATATTTTAAAGTGTTCGACTGGGTTTGGGTAATCAATGAAGTACACCCAGTGGTATCGCTATATCATGTTGTAGTACTGGTATTTTGCAGTGTAGCTGCCCTTTGATACGCAAAAATATGCTAGCCTTAGGCCTCCTCTATTTTTTGGTTGGGATAGTTACACAAATTTTTGTCTCACACTTTTCTTTTGCCAAATTAATTACCAATTCATAGAGTGCAATATTTGGAATATTAATTTAGGAATATGAAAAGGGATGGTTTGGAAGAGATAGAGAAATCGAGGTAGAATGTCCATTTTGAATATATTGATGCGGCCAAACCATGAGAATCCAGACCTGTCCCACCTAGTCCCAACCTGGATAGACATTTGAAAATGAAGGCCTATGATACACGATCGAAAGCCCTCTCAGCCTCGGTGGATAGTAAGGCTAATGGGATGTTGTTCTTTTTGCAGTGCTATATAGCCACAGAGTGTTATCCTGAGCATCTCTTTAGGAACGAATCTCACTTGTTCTGAATGGATAAAGCTGGGTTTGTAGTCAGTTTGCTAAAACTTTGGAGCTGCAACTATTTCTTCTGAGGTAATAGGAGCATCTAGCTATTTGTAGAAATCTTTAGATATTGGCGGTTGTGATAGAGGCTGTAGATTATTTTCAAATGACATGGATTGTGCTTTTTCATCCTGATTGGCAGAATGCAAGGAGGCACATGAATTTGTGATGGTCATTAATTCATTTTGTGGATCTCTTGATAGCTAACGTATTTGGGATGGTTTGGGCCTCCATCACCCTAAGCTTTTCTTAGAATGTCTTTAATATCCACCAGTTGAGCTGTGATGCTTTAATGGAGCTTGCTATTTTCTACAGAACCGACTTTGTTGACATTGAAGATATAAAGAAAGTCATGCAGGTCTGGTTGTACAGGCATTGATGGAGCAATCATAAGTGAGAAGGCCAGGCTAGGGCTACAGACCAGAACATATATCACCCTGTTTTGCCATTGGGATGCATCTCCATTGTCTGCTCTCTCAAATAATTTGATACTAATGGGGTTTTGGACTGAAATAAATTTGGCTGTATGAAAGTCTGATTTTGTTTGCTGCCTTTACCCATTTCAGCTGGTGAAAGTGGCTCAAGCTGAAGAAAAGGTTGGTAGTTTTAGCTGTAAAGCAGGAGCTGCAGCAAGACACATGCTATCAGGTCATCATTCAGTCAAGCCCCTCACAATTGAGTTTTTAATTATAAAAATTAATATTTGAGATTTTCTGAACTTCAAAAAAAAGTGTGAAAATTAGATTTTTGTGAAATCTGTCTTCCCGTGCTTATAAGAATAGTGAACTGGAAAAAATGTGCACAAAGGGGCAGAATTACCAAAATGTGACTTTAGAACTCACCACAATAAAAGTCACCAATGTTCTGTTAATTCCTATGGGATTTTTAAAAGCATAATTATCAAATGGTGAACATTGATCAATACGATTCTAAAAATCCCATGAGATAAATAGAACATGGGTGAGTTCTAATCTCACATTTTGACAAATCTGCCCTATAATGTTATACATGTATGGGATACATTATCTGGAAACCCATTATCCAGAAAACTCCGAATTACAGAAAGGCTGGCTCCCATAGACTCCATTATAATCAAATAACCCCAATTTTTAAATTGATTTCCTTTTTCTCTGCAATAATAAAACAGTAGCTTGTTCTTGATCCAAACTAAGATTTCATTAATCCTTATTGGAAGCAGAACCTGCCTATTTGGTTTATTTAATGTTTACATGATTTTCTAGTAGACTTAAGGTATGAAGATCCAAATTACATAAAGATCCAATATCCGGACAGCCCCAGGCCCGAGCATTCTGGATAACAGGTCTGATACCTGTAGTAAAGTGAAATGGAGTTATTTAGATTTGCTGTTCAAAATTCATTCTGGACAATAAGCAATTCAGAATGTAGAAACATTTATTAAAACTCACAACCACCTGTTGAATAACCTGTTGACCCATTGTTTATATAAAGGGATATAGGGATTCCTAAGGTAATTTGAAAATTTTATTTTTATACAGTACTTGGTTGAGACCAGCAAGAATAATAACTTCTGGTTTACAAACTGGTATTTTGCAAATTTCAGTTTTGTCAGCACAGCAGGTGATTTTAAAGGTATGATAGATTTTTTAAGGCTGACTCAAATGCTTTGACTAAATCTTAAGCAGTTATCTTATTAGTATGAATGATTACAGAAAGTATTATGTGATTGCTATAGAGCTGACAGATGGATAGAGGGGATGGACTTAACCAGAGGCTATTTAGAACAGATTTTTTTGCTGATGTTGGCATTTATATCACCTTATTTAAAATCTGCCATATTATATTGTTCCTGTTACATTCCCTTGGTAGCATTTGACAGTATTCTCACAAATAAATCAAAACTAGGATATTTTGCATGGTATAAATCTTAGTTCAGAAAACCACAGATTCCTAACATTCCATATAATAGGTCCTATAACTATACAATTTAGTGGTCACCTATTTGAAACACTGGACTGGTTAATTTCCACTTGAATAGCTAAATTGTTTATAAACGTTACTTAGTGGGAGACACAAATAGTACCAACAGCACCTACTACAAAATTGAATTGTAAATATTTTTGCAATGAAAACCTGTAATTTTGGCTAAGGAAAAAAAATGCCCATTTACTTCAATGCACTTGTACAGAAAAAATGCACATTGACAATGAATTTTGTACAAAAATCCATCCAGTTTCCCAAATTATTTAGGACTAGTGATGGACAAATATGACCTGTTTTGCTTCCCTGAAAATTTGCGAAACGTCAACAATTCACCAAAATACATCGAAGTCTATGGGTGGCAATTCTTTTTTTTGAAGTTCGACAAATTGCATAACAAATTTTTGACACATAACACATTTTTCCACCCATTAGATTCTATGGGCATCATTTTTGCAGTGAAACTTGACGAAAACATTTTGCTCATCACTATTCAGGACAGAATTGCTCACACACACAAGATATTAATTATAGAATCAGAATTGAAGTTTGTTATGCATTCATGAGAAATGCTCTACTAAAAACAGATTAGAAATATTCAGGGTGAAAAAGGTTTAGAAAAAGACAGCTCTAAAACATTATTGAATAAGGTTAATTTACACAACTGATAGTATAGTGAATTTTTACTGTCAACTTTTGAAACATAAGCTTTTCCCTTTGAAGGAAACGTTCAAAGATATAGTTCAGGAGCTCCCAAACTCCCCAACATTTATTACGGGACATGAAAACTCCAAATATGAAAATTAAGTAAAACTTCAACATTTACAAATACCATTTAAGTTTGGACATAGGCCTTCTCAAACTCTTCCATGTTCAGGCCTAGTTTACAAAATGAACAAAAATGTTAATCTACATATGTAGTGACTATAAGATTATATTCTGTAAAATGTTGTCTGCCTGAAGTAATTGAACCGAAGACAGAAGGGGACCTTCCAAGAACTCTCAGACTCTCATGGTTAACTGCTCATTTAGTAAATTGAACACAGACCTGAAGAGTGATCCAATCATAGAATGTTTTTAGCAACTCACCCTCAAGCTTTAATTATTGTTTAATTTCCATTGTGAACACCCGGCGGATTACAAAGACAGTTTTTGATGGTTTCTGGTTGAAGTAATGCTTACTTTTATAAGCAAACTAAAGTGTGTATGTGTGTATATATATATATAGAGACACTTGAACTTTATCCTATATAATAAAGTTGAAGTGTCTCTGCGTCCAGTCCCTGTGTCCGTGGGATTGCGCTACTGCGCATGTGCCCCACGGACCGTCTGCTAGCGACGTAGACAAGCAGATGAACACATTGACACACCCTGGTCTAGATTCAGTGAAGGTGTCTGGTGGATTCCTGGAGAGGCTGGGCAGCGTCATGGTGTGCGAGTGTGACAGCTGGGTACAACAAGTGCCGACATCAGGAGGATTTGCTGAACTTGAGCAGCAGCCACAGACCAGCGAGCCACCTTCGTGTGACGCACCAATCTACTCCTTTTCCGGCTCCCTCTCTGCAGACTGAAGCAGTCGCAGGCAGGGCTTCCTTTCCTCCTCTGGCTGTTTCCACTTTACGGGGGTGCGAAATGTAAGTGGATCAGCCAGGGGAGGGACCCAGCACCAAGTACTTATTTAATAAATAAATAAAGGCAAAAAAAATGACAAGTCAGCCATGGGCCCCCAAAATAAGTGTGCCCTGGGCAGCTGCCTACTCATTAAATGGCCCTGCCCCTGCAGCCAGCACCCCTCTCTGAAAGCAGCATCAGTAGTTTGATCAGTAGAAAAGCTCCGTCATTGTTTCACAGTAGCTGCTCTCCTTCTGCAGCTCCCCCTCCCCTTTCACTAACCATCCTATATAATAAAGTTGAAGTGTCTCTGCGTCCAGTCCCTGTGTCCGTGGGATTGCGCTACTGCGCATGTGCCCCACGGACCGTCTAGCGCCCGTTAATTTAACAGGCTTAATGTCTAGTTTTTTATATATATATATATATATATATATATATATATATCTATATGATTACAGGATATAAGTGCTATATATACTAATGGGTAAAAATTGCACCCATCAGCATCTTGAACTGCATGGAGCTGCTATGTTCAGTGTGTCCTTGTTCGACTTGAACCTTTGATAGAGCATCCACTGTTTTGAAGGCAAGACTATATTTACTGTTTGTCTTAAAGATGTTATGTACAAGGCCGTGATACAGTGGGTTATTTATCCGAATATCCGAACCTTGAATAATTTGTAAGTTTTAGGAGCAAGAAAAAAAAATGTATTAAAGTCCGATGGTCTAAAAACTCTGAATACTAAACCCTGGCATCTAAAAGCTCTCGAGGTTCTGTATTAGTCAATGGGGAAGGTCCCACTGTTTGCACTGATGTCCGTACCAAATTCGGACCTTGATAAATAACCCCCTAAGTTCACAGGTCATTGTAAATTATACAATTTACAAATCATATATGTCAGATATGTCAAGGTGAAATTTTTAGAGCTTTTAAGAAATATAGGAAAACCACAAATTTTTCAAAATTTGTGGAAAAAAATTGCAATTTGATTGTTAATAATGTGTAAATGTGCCTCTTATTTTCTCAATGTAAACAGTATTCTATATAACAGATGTCATTCACATTAATACAATACCTTACTTTGTTGTTCTTTCCTAACTCCTTTGTAGCATTCCAAACCAGCATAGAATTGTTTTTCTAAATTACTATGTAAAACCTGAGTTGTGGGATCATTGTTCACTGCATATTTTGACCATTTTGAACTGAATAACATATTGTATCTTTGGGCAAAAACAAGCAATTTCAGCTAATTGTATTTCATGTGCCATGCCACATAATCCAACTGTACTCAACAGTAACATCCATGTCTTGTAGTTTAATCAAAAACATTAAGCTTATTTTCTTTGCTATTGCAGATACCAAATATTCATGCTGTTTTGGGCTGAGAATTGCCTTTGCAACAGCAAACTTCAAAGCAGTATTTTTACACATTTCATCTTAAAGTGTTTAATGTTTAGCCTTTAGGTGCAGGTAAGTTTACAACTTGGTCCAAAAGTTAAACTGTTCTGAAAATAAAGAAAATGAACACCAAATGTCTCTCAGTCTTATATCCTGGTAACTGAAAAAAGTAATGAGTGAAAGTCACTGAATCAGCATTACAAATTGCTCAAAATTAAACTTTCAACGTAACACTTTTCTATTTTAGGTTTATTCTGACTATAATGTTATTAAATGTTACTTTCATGTAATCTTTGTTATGATAACAAGACCAAGTAAAAGTCTTTTCGCATTCCGAATCAACTTGCAGAAAATTTGGCAGCGGTACTTCGCTGATTTACTAATGGTCGCGGACGCAACATCACTAGTGAAGGAGATAGACTGTAGCGGTACTTTGCTTCCTAATTTGCGCTCTGACGAATGGACATAACTACGCAAATTCAAGATGCAGATTTTACTGAACGTTACCTCTCAGACCAGGCGAAGTGGAAAAGAGTAGATAGGAGTCCCAAAAAACGCTAGTGTCTTTTCCTATTTCAGGGTAATAGACTGAAAAAGAGCTTTCATTTTGGGTAACTGGCTTCCCCCCTACATTTCACATAAACTATACACTGGGCTCATGTGTAGGGCAATATAACAACTTTATTTTCTTTTATTAAGGTTTCCCGGGCTTGTGTAGTGTAATGTTTTTGTTGCAACATATACGTTCATTGAACTTTAACTTCCTGCAGTATGCAAATTAGGCAACACTAGCACAACTTCTCTCCCCTTGTCGTAGTAACGCTAGCGCAACTTTGCCATCGTTCAGCGCTCTGGATGCTACTCTGATTTTAGTGAATTAGCGTTGTCCTGTCGAATCTATGCCTGCCGAAGTGTTGCGCTGTGAGTGAAGCCGTCGCTGGTGGATTTTTGGAGGTTAGTGAATTTGCCTCCAGTGTTTTCTTATTGTCCAGCTACAACCTTCCTTAAATCCTCCCATAACCCTTTTGTAGTATAACACAACATAGAAATACAAAGTCTATAACCTATAGGGATATTCAGGATAAATTGAGAAAACCATTCAAATAATTGAATTAAATTTTTAATTCATGTGTTGCAATAACATTTTGTAATCAAATTGAATTTGGCCCAAGTCTAGTGATAATAACATTGGTAGGTGAATATTAAATGATATTTGGCATTCTCTTGTCTGCTCTTCATATTGTACTTCTAGAAGTGTGTTGGGGGCTACAGACTAAGTAGGGAATGGTAGTAGTTTAGCATGGCAGAAAAGAACACTTAGAGGACGGAAAAGCAAGCTGGGCCTTTATAAAAGAGTTAGGTTTACATTAAAAAAAGCAGTTTGTCCAACATACAGTATCACACACTGATGCATGTGGTTGCATACAGGTAAGTGCAACGTGAAGTAATAACTTTATAACTGGTGTTATGAAAATAAGGCAAAGACAAACAAATATAATTTTAATCATATTACATGTGCACATGTATTTATACTGATCCTAATATGTTATAAATTATTTTATCAGGAAGAGTTGTACAACATGAATTTTTCACTGTGCAAAACATTTTTATTTTGTATTTTTCCTTTAATATCTTGTACACATTGCAGTAGCCAAAAAAGATTGCAAATTTTGTTATTTGAGCCAATGCACAGTGTTTGTTATGACAATTGCAGTTAATTGATCAATTAATAATAAAGTGTACATTTTTAAACCATGTTGTCATATGAGGCCACACCTATACTTACATGTCACTCTTTCTGTTGAGAATTTAAGTATCTTTATTATAGATTATTGCTATATTATTGATATATTGGGGCACAAGACTCAGTCGAAGAGGCAGGCAGTGCTGAAGGAGGAGTAAGGGACCTGGGCACAAGACTATGATTGGCAAAGGAAAGCAGCAGCTGTGCTTAAGAAGGGACTGGGCAGCAGGACACTAGTGTTCCAGAGAGGTAATCTTTAAAAGTTTCTAAGTTTCCATATTGTTAAGAATTTGTTATATCACACATATTATTATTGTCACAGTTGGTGGGTAATTGTTTTTGGTCCTGCCATTTGGGTATGGCCAATAGGTTTCCCCTTTACATTCCCACCACAGCTGCGGTGGGTGGCATCTATGGAAATCTAGGCTTGGTATAACATGGCAAAGATGGGGTTATCGGTTTTTGTCAAATGTGGTTTTAATAAAAGCTGTGGCCGACCTCCACCCATGAAAAGGGAAAAACTGAGTCATGTGTTTTATTTTAATGTTAGCTAGTTCTGCTACAATTAAGGTTGTTACATACAAGCAACTGCCTCCCCACAGTCCAGCGGTAGCAGGAGCTGTTTTTAAGGGGACAGAAGCAGTTCAGAAGACAAATAGTGCTGAAGAAGGAGTAAGAGACACAGGCAAAAGACAAAGCAGCAAATGGAAGAGACAACCATGTTGAAGAAGGTGGGGGAGGGGAAAACGACTCAAGGCTGTGCACATGTATGTGTCCTTAACACATTTTCCTTATTTTACCTTTTTCTGGATTTTAAGGTTTTTTTCCACGGTCGCTTAAAAAACTTAAACCTGGGATTCCATTGTATTCCTGATATTTTTTAATTCTTCTCTGCTTACCATTGCAATTTTTTTCCATAACTCCTTTCTTTCACAATATATTAAATTAAATTTATATTTTGCCTTTTCAACCTCTGTATTTATCTTTTTCCTTCACTTCTGCCACCAATAAGAAATATAGGGTAAGCTACTATATTTCACTGATCACAGATATATACTGAAATATGTGTATGACCAGAGATGAAAAAGTATTTTGGGAAAGGAAACACCATTTCGAATTTACTGATGAAATCGTGTCAATTTATCAAAGTCTACTGAAATTCATGCTGATTAATTCCTGAAGTTTGCCAAATTTGACATTTTTTTCATTCATTCAAAAAAATCACTAATGCAGCCAATATATAATGAATCATCACACCAATTATATTACAATTACATATATATATATATATATATATATATATATATATATATATACACAAAATTAGAACAGATGAAGCAGCACTCGAATAATGCAAAAAGTGGTATTAAAAAGTCAAACATCATATAGCGGCAACGTTTCAGACAGACTGTGTGTCCTTTCTCAAGCCAAATGAAACAATAAAGGACACACAGTCTGTCCGAAACGTTGCTGCTATGTGATGTATTGACTTTTTAATACACTTTTTGCATTATTAGAGTGCTGCTTCATTTGTTCTAATTGTTTATATTACGTGGGGACAAGACAGCGTCTCCTATAGGATCGAGCATATATATGTATATATATATATATATATATATATATATATATATATATATATATATATATATATATATATATATATATCCAAAGACTACTGCACACACTTAGGGGCAAATTTATCAAGGGTCGAATTTTGAAGTGAAAAAACGTAAAAATTCGACCATCGAATAGGTGTAGCATGATAGTCGAAGGTTTTTTCCTTAAAATTAAAATCGTTCAATCGCACAATGAAATCCTTCGAATCGATTTTCCAAAAAAAATCTTTGACTTCTCAAAACTTAGCCAATGGCTAATATAGGTTATAGGAGGTTCCCCCAATAGGCTAAACAGCAATTCGGCAGGTTTAAGGTGGCGAAGTGTTGAACTTGAAGTCTTTTAAAGAGACAGTAAGAGACTGGTCGAATTTGTGAAGTTTTTTTAATTTGAATCGAATTTTGGCCTATTTGATGGTCGAAGTACCCAAAAATTACTTAGAAATTCAAAGTTTTTGAATTCGAAAATTCAATTCGACCCTTAGTAAATGGGCCCCTTATAGTTCAGCCACATACCTTGGTGCTCCCAGAGGTTTCACAATATAGATAAGTTAATGCTGGTGCATTGTTGTTAAATGAAAGATCTATTTTAACGTTCAGTAAAAATGTTGTCAGCTGAAAATACAGTAACTAACAAAAATGTATGCCTGGACCACATTAGTAGGCACAACTAGAAGGTCTGAATGTTTCATTAGCACAGCAACATGTTTTTCATTTTATCCTACTGTACATACCACTGCATATTTTATGTAATAATAACATTGTTATTTGTATATTATGTAACACAATTAATTAGCACTTTTTTTTGAAGAAGACAGGCTAAAAATGCTTAATTTAATCCTAAGAAATAGGCCTGCTTCATTCCCTAGCAAGTACTCTCAATTTATACATAGCTGTGCCTGAAAACAATAGTGTCCAGGTACTCATCTCTCAAACTATAGAAAGTTCCCCTGCAGGCAACACAATTGAAGTTACTGAAAGATTCCAAGAAGAAATAGGATGTACAAACATAAAATGCAAGGTTGTCAGCACATGATATAGACATTTCCATGTTAAAATAGACAAACCATCTGTATAAATGTGGGAAATTCGAAATCTGTTCTCATGCATGTAAATAAATATTGATTACATTTTTTATTTTTTTAAGAACACTGTTAGATGAACAGATTAAACGAGGAATTATCAATGAAAGGAGAAAAAAATCATTGCATAGCAATCATTTGGAAATCAGAGTACATTGTATATAGAAATGAATTGTTTACCTTGAAATTGATCACAGAGCATTACTGGAAATATATCGGATCATACCAAGTCGAAAAATTTAGATGTTGGTACAGTATAAACACATGTCTATTCCTGATGTTAATTTCCTACTATCCACTAGTTTGCAGTGTTTAGTGTATCCCATAGTATTTTCAGATTTTGATAAATAATCCCCTTATTTTATCGTGTTCTAAAATGTTTCTGTAGCATATATTCCCAAATTTTTATTAAGCATAGTGTCACTAAATACTATTTACAAATGGAAAGTCAAACTCTTATTTCCTATTTTTAGAATATTTTAAGATTGAATTTTGTGTGTGAGCTTAAATAATGCCTTCTTGCTTTGATTCTATAGACAGCCAAAGCACTAAAATGAATATAGATGTTTATATGCTGATGCAGAACATAATTTCCTCACAGGTGCTTACACCTGTGTGATACTGTTTATGAATATCAAAGAAATATTAGTACAACCACACAATGTATTGCTCAATTCAATATAATTTAATGATCATTGGCAACAGATTACGACATATAGTAAATCATGAATAATTCCTTTGGTGTTTCTTGTGATAACATTAATCATAATGAACTTGTTTTGTTTTAATGGAATTATAATTAAGCATACCAGATGGCTTTAGCGTCATAAGGGATATGTGAATAAGCTTAGATTTTGTTATTGACTCATCTGATACATCAGGGGTGCAATGCTCTACATCATTTACTGTGCAGCAAATTCTAGCTTAAAGAGCTATGAATTGATTTTATCTTGTTGTTAAAACAGAAAACAGTACAATAATGGAAACCAGGAGATATTAAGTTGCGGAAATTGCTATGCTAACCTATTGAACAAAACACAAAATACTGTACTCTGTTTGTTCAATTAAGATAAAAGGGCAATAGAGTTATAAAAGCTGAGTTTTATTTTATGACACATACACATAAGGAGTTTTATTTGTAGTCAACTGAAATTTCTCACTATATACATTTGTGGCATTACTAGTGACGTTACCCATGTAGGTAATAATGACATCAACGTTAAGAAAATATTTGAGATATCAATATATTGTATTGCATGGTCTGTAAGAATAAAAACCTTCATAGACACCTTTAATAAAACTTTGAATTTTTAGCTGTCAAAATTAGATGGTCTTAAGACAAAAATATTGACAGATATCTAAATAATACATTGCATTTTGGAATTAGAGTAGGACTATATTACATTTTAATGTACAGTTTTCATAGGCTTCTTATTGATCTGGCCTCAATTGCATTGGGCTAATTGTTACCATATCCTAAGAAATACCACCTTTATCAAAAATCTTTGTTTCGTGGTTATAAACAAGATAATTTGCTCTACAGCTCTTGCCTGCTCTTGCTTAATCCATTTTAAGATTCTAAAATCCACCACGATGGATTCCCAGTAGAAACCACATACGAATAAAGAGAAAATGGAAAGGGGCACAGTAAAACGCTGGGTAATTTCACATAGCTATTTGTATAAGACATACATAGTATATATTGAAACACTGGATAACAAAAGCCTTTTAAAAGTCTCCCTCAATACCTTGAAGTATCTCGCCTGGTGGTCGCAGAAGGAGAATTTAGATTAGCTTCTGCCATTAGAGGTGACCATAGCACAATGTGCTATTTTTTCATGTATATCCAGATATCTAGTTATCTATAATCACTGCACATCTATATGTCATGTTATGTCAACTAGGTTGTACAATTATGGCTCTTTAGACTCCTGTTTTTGAGGGCAAGCAATCAATAGGGAGCACCTGCACACATTTAAATGCATTTTAGTGCTAATGATGGATTGCTTTAGACATATAGACATAAATGTTAAAGCTATTTACATTTTCAGCATGGACAATTCGATCTTCTGTTCTGTTGCAGGGTGTAAATGTTAACTTATACCAAGAGATATAAAACATTTGCGAATTGGCATAACTGGCAAAAAATGCTGAATAGAACAAAGGTTGTTTTTCTTCTCTTTTTTCTCTTTACAATTACAGAGTTTAAACTTCATAAGGGTTGACATGTCCTTTAATAAAGAATAATGGAATCAAGCATTTGCATAGGACACACAGTATATGGTGCAACCTAAGCCTCGAATAAATAATCAAACCATCAGGAGATTAAAAATATTTGTGTGCATTAACAGAGAACCATGATAGCCTTGACAAGAACACACAGAAGCAGATAACTTTATTTGCAAAGAAATTGCATTTTATCATTCTGAATCATTTAACAAAAAAAATGTATGCAATTTGTTACCAGATAAACAGAAAACAAGGGCACCAACACAATTTGGAGGAGCACTGGACACAATCAATATGTAATTTGTCTCAATTCCTTACAGCAATATGACAAATGTAACATGAACACTGATCGCTTCCAAAATACAGACTGTGCAATCCCCTGCAGCACATGCAATTAGAAAAAGCTTCAATACTAAACAATTATATTTTTCCTTGCAACAAGGTTCAGACAAGAATTAATACACATTCCCTTGTCATCAAAGGTGGTTAAAACAAACAGTATTAATACAATAAAGGAAACTGCAATAAAGAGAAGGTAATATCTGATATTTTAGAATCTATCTAGACTCTAACATATAAAGGTTCTTTGGGATTAAAACCTTTTGTGATACGTTGGTCTAGAAAGTGATCATTAACTGAACTTTTCAAAATATGTTTCTTTCTTTTTTAAGCAAAGTTCTTTGCCCTATTATTGGGGAAAGTTGGTTAGTGTCTTTCAAGGAAAACTATACCCAAGAATAAATACTTAACTAATAGATAGTTTATATCATAGTAAGTGGACTTACCAAATTGTAATATACTGTAGATATCAGTAAATATTTTACTAATATCTTTAACCTTGTGCCACCATTTTGTGATGTTCTCTGTGCTGCCTCAAAAATCTATAACAGGAAGAAGTAAAAGACAGAACTTTGTGCATTAATTGGCTCTTGTGACATAATATGCATGTGGGCCATTGGTTTGTTAGTGCGCACTGTGAATCGCGTGGTCCCATGGGGCGGCCCTTAGTACTTAAAAATGTAAAATTTTTATTTGGGATTACCGAATGGCACATACTACTTAGAAGTATATTATTATGCAGTGTTTTAAATATGAGCTGGTGTATGCAATATATTTTAATAGCAACCTACATTGTTCTGGGGTATAGTTAATAATTCCATTACTGAATGCATTTGGAGGTATATTTGCATTTGAAACATCCACATAGGTTTGAAGCAGGTGCAGTATTTTAAAACTACTAGCAATGAACCCAACATCCATTCTCATAATAGGTATAGTTGGCTGAAATTGTCATAGCTAATTCTGGACTAATCCACTGTTCATGACTAGTGATGGATTTTGATTTGCCCAAATAATTTGTGAAACAGTGAATAAAATTTGCAAAACACATTAAAGTCAATGGGTGTCAAAATAATTTTGATGCCCGAAAATACTGAAGCGATGTTATACGCGTATATGCATATCTCGTTTGTCCATATGCCTTAAACTCAATGGGCATCCAAATAATTTTGACACACGACAATTTTGACACACTACAAATTTTTCCATGGCTAGTTTTAACAGCAGTTTTTGTGAAAACATTTGCGAGTGGCGAGGTGCGGAGATTCGCTGTTAATCCATGCCTGGCGAATAAATTCGCCCATCACTATTCATGACCATAATGTAACAAAACTTGAAAAACCCAAAGTAAATCATGGCCAGCTGTAGACGTGTATGGACATTATTTGTTTTGTAAATTATACTTGCCCAAGTTATCCAAGCCATCTTAAAAGGCAATAATACAATCTGCCATCACAATATAATAAGGTAATCAACAAATTCCCTGTGTTCCCTGTAAATAACTATATTTACTAATTCAAATGAAAGTTCAGTACCTTAACTCTAAAATTGGGACCTCTGGTCCTTTGATCTTTTCTAGGTGAAAAAAAATGACTGCTATCTTGTCTATAATGCCCTCTAATATACTTGAGTAATAATATCATAACGTTGACAGTATTTCCTCATAGTTTTATTGTTTCATTTATTTTACTATTTAGTTGCTCTTTTCTATCTCATTATTATCTTTTTAAGGGGGGCCCCTTAACTGCACGGCACTCAAGTTGGTGCATTACCAGGGATCTGTAAAGAAGTATGCCTTCACCCTTTAAAATAATATCCCTTTTTTATTCAATACAGCATATATTTGCTTTAGTAGCCACTGACTGATACTGTTTAAAGTTACCGTTTGTTATCCACAAAAATTCCCCAATCCTTCCCAATTAAGAATACCGCCAAACATAATTCCATTTTGTGTATAGCTAGCATTTATGTTATTTCATTTTTGTTAACTTTTTAATGTTGATAAATATCACAATTGAACCTCATTTACCATTTTTTGCCCAGTTTTACATTTTAGTCAAATCTTTCTGCATGGAACAGTTTTGCACAATTTAGTATCATCAGAACAAAATAGAAACATTACATAGTTACATAATTACATAGTTAAATAGTTACATAGTTACATAGTTAAAAATAAAAAATTGGCATCTGTCATATTTACAAGCTTGTTAGCTTTTTCTGGATAACTAAAGTCACACATAATCACATCTTGACTTAGTTACAGTATGAAGCCTCTTCTATTTCTAAAAGTAGCTGGGCTTCCTTCACTTTAGTTATACTGGGCAATTTTGTAGCATACACCAATGATAACTTTGTGTCCAGCTGAAATCTCTAACCATACAGCTTACAGCTTGGTAAATTATTTAGTATGTGGCTTTAATTCTAATTTTACATGCCCTTTTAATTGCTTTGTCTCTCCTAAAATGTGTGTAACCATCTAAACTGTCAGCTCAGTTGCACAACTGTGCAAAAAATGTACATCCCAGTCACAATTCAACCCACCAGGTCTAATTAAAATTAATTATGTTGTAATGAATGTTCCATACATGCTTTTAGCACTGTGAGTTATTACACTAATTACATAAATACTTATGTAATTTAAATTACTCATTAGAGAGTTAGATCTACTGTCAGGTATACTATGACAGGTATAAATACAGTCCAGTAATTTAGGAACTGAATTCCTTGTTCTTTACTGAAGGACTTCCGCTATACATTTGCTTCCTAAGATCCTGGTGTCTTCCTTCCAGTTCCAAAACAATTTATTTTGAACAACCAAAACCTGAAAGACATGCAAAAAAATGGACGGACACTTATCAACATTGAACCTCGTTTTACAGTTTGTTCCCCAGTTTTTCAATTTAGTTAAATCACTCTAGAAAGTGAACCTGCATGGAACCTATAGTTCTGTATAATTTAGTATCGTCAGCAAAAATAGAAACAATACTACAATGCCCACCTCCAGGTCATTCATAAACAGGTTGAAAAGCAAAGGACCAAGAACAGAGCACTGTAGTAGTGATGGGTGAATTTGTCCCATTTCGCTTCGCTGGCAAAACTGGAGAAAAATACGTGAAACGACGATTTTGACGCCGGTCAGGATTCTATTTTATGTGGTGATAGAGCTCTTAAAAGTAGGTTGACCCCATAAACCCTTTTGGAAAGTACATATTCTTATGAATTCAAAATCGGTAAAATGACTCCTATCTATTAAACTACGTTATTGTTAAAGTTAATGTTTTTTCTCTGACATGCCAAGGTCATTCTAAATAGTTTCATATGTATAGTATTACTGAAGTACAGTATGTGAAATAAAAAAAAATTACACATTGAGATTGGTGGTCAACATCCTGGTTCCAACTGCACAGGGCTGAAAACAAAAAACTGAAAATATGTCCTGAGGACGACTCACGTTCACGAGCCAAAACATTGAATTAAACACTTTTTGCTTTGCATTTAAAGTCCTATGAGTGTTGTTTTGCTGCTCTATACTAAGATTGAATATTCCAGCACCTAGGCATATACCTGTGATCTATTATATATAAATATATAAAACACCAGCACCCAGGGGTATTTTTTCATCAAATAAGCAGTATATTGTGTTGCATGTAACACAATATACTGCTTTTTTGATGCAAAAAGACCCCTGGTGCTGGTGTTTTCTTTATCTACAAATACACTGTTTCTCCGTGCACAGAGGCAGCTTAATGGAAGGTGGTGCTGTCTATATGTTTGTATATATATATATATATATATATATATATATATACATACATATATTGTGAAGGTTTAGGGAGATCACACCAGGATTTGCACCATACGTCTCCAATATGCTGTCAGACCCAAACACTCTGGACTAAGTCAATTTAGCAAGTCAATATCAAAGCAGGTCCCATGTGTATCTCCTACTTCCACACATCCAGCTCCTGCCCAATTCCATGAAACACCACTTGGATGTCCAGCCCACACCTAACCCTGTGGTGTCTTTTCAGGGCTCTAAAAGCTCAAAACCTAAAGAATGGGCATATATATCTTCCATCCAGTGTAAATCCCCTCCATATTGTACCAAAAAAATATTATATATATATATATATATATATATATATATATATATATATATATATATATATATATTCTGTGAGTGTGCAGAGGTCTCTCACTTTCACATTAGGGCCCATTTACTTAGCTCGAGTGAAGGAATAGAAGACAAAATACTTCAATTTCGAATGGTCGAGTATGGCTACTTCGACCTTCGACTATGACTTCGACTTCGAATCGAACAATTCGAACTAAAAATCATTTGACTATTCGACTATTCGACCATTTGATAGTCGAAGTACTGTCTCTTTAAAAAATACTTCGACCCCCTAGTTCGCCACCTAAAACCTACCAAGGCCAATGTTAGCCTATGGAGAAGGTCCCCATAGGCTTCCTAACAATTTTCTGATCGAAGGTAAATCCTTCAATCGATGGATTAAAATCCTTTGAATCGTTCGATTCGAAGGATTTAATCGTTCGATCGAACGATTATTCTTTCGATCGTTCGATCATAGGAATAGCGCTAAATCCTTTGACTTCGATACTCGATGTCGAACGATTTACATTCGGCAGTCGAATATCGAGGGTTAATTATCCCTCGACATTCAACCCTATATAAATCTGCCCCTAAATATAACCACCACATGCATGTTTTTTGTGTAATAAACATATCAAGGTGCAGGTGGGGAGAAGATGTTGGGGGATAAGACAGTTTGGTACAGCATAGTATTGGGATGGTACCGGAGGGGTTTCTATTTGTTTGGTGGTTTCTTGGACTCCTTTGGTTCCCTGTTTCTTGTTGCCTGGTGATGGTAAAGGAGAAATGCTGAACTGTTTTTTTAAGCAAGTTCAGTGTTTTTACTCTAGAAATGCTTTACATTCTAATGAACCTTTTATTCACAGATCAAGTGGCAAGTGCTTACAGTCTGTTAAGAGAATTTTAATTTTTAAATTGATGTTTTATTTTTGATTACTTGGTAAGCAAATTTTAAAGCTCTGTGTTGTGATTAGTAAAGTTTACATTTAGGGGCCGATTCACAAAGGGTCGAATATCGAGGGTTAATTAACCCTCGATATTCGACTGGGAATTAAAATCCTTTGAATATCGAAGTCGAAGGATTTTGGCGCAAATAGTACGATTGAACGCTCTAAGGATTATTCCTTCGATCGAACAATAAAATCCTTCAAATCGAACGATTCGAAGGATTTTAATCCAACGATCGAAGGAATATCCTTCGATCAAAAAATGTTAGCCAAGCCTATGGGGACCTTCCCCATAGGCTAACATTGAGTTCGGTAGCTTTTAGATGGGAACTAGGGGGACAAAGTTTTTTCTTAAAGAGACAGTACTTTGACTATCGAATGGTCGAATGGTCGAACGATTTTTAGTTCGAATAGTTTGATTCGAAGTCGTAGTCGAAGGTCGTAGTAGCCCATTCGATGGTCGAAGAAGCCCAAAAAATACTTCAAAATTCGAAGTTTTTTTACTTCGAATCCTTCACTCGAAGTTAGTGAATCGGCCCCTTATTGTATAAACAATGTGCTTTTATAGTAAAACAGTACTGCAAAATATTGGTGTATTTTATGGTGCATTTAAAAAAATAAAGGTATCAAATGTAGTACTTGGCCCGTTTCAATTTAGTAGAATAGTACCCTGAGGTGGAACATATGTGCAAGTGCTTTCTTTTCAACATTAATTGTTGCTAAGCTTTTTAATTACTTGAGTTATCTTTAATTGTTTTATGTATTCTACAATGTCAAAACAACTTTGTATGTCTAGACAGGCTGGTTTGTGCCAAGTACAATAGGCCTTTTTCATTGAAAGGAGATAGCCTGTAAGCCACATAAATTGAAATTTTTCTGAATCTGTTGTATCCAGCTGAATAATATTCCTATTCAGCTGCAGGAGTGCCTAAGAATCTATTGCTATTCTTTAAGATACCGATTTAATATAAATGATGAAGCCATCAAAAATGTATTACAAATGACATAATTGCTTTCATAAAATTGTGTGTTTTAAAACAGTTTGTGCCATTATTCTAAGGTGATAGAAAATCAAAACAATATTTTTACCACTACTACATGAAATGGAAGCAGACTGATCCACTACTAAAAACAAGAGAGTTGTTCAATAATTCATTGATTGTTTCATAAAAGGTTAAAATTATACTTATAAACACTACTATGTATTGCTTCCAGTCTTTTGTATGTATTAATGTCACTTACAGGGTAAGTTACATTGAGTATTTTAAGAATTGATGAGTTCGGTCAGTCTGAGGGTCTGACATCATTATTATCATCATCAACATCATCATCATTTATTTTATTTATTTGTTGATATTTTTAACAAACAATAATTTAATAAACAAGGTTTACAGGAGCAAAAAATAGGATTAGAGTGCCGTACATAAAATATTCAATGTTTATACTTTATGACTATACTAATATCTTCAACTCATGGCAATAAAAAAACAGTGGGGCTCATTTATTAACGCAGCGCAGTGCTAAAAAGAGCGCAGTGGCCTGACATTTGCCCAGCGCATGCGAGTATTTAATAATGTAGCGCACGATACCTTAACAGTGCGATTTTGTGCGCTAATGTAGGTGCGACTTGTGAAACTGTGTGAAACTGCGTATCAGCTGTCGCAGTGCTTATAATAAATTGTGCGCACAGGAAGATACCGCAAAGGTAAGGATTAGTTGTGCTCATGTATGAATGCGCTGCTTTAATTAGTTGTGTCACATATTGCGCATATTGCGTTCACTTAGACGCATCTGCATTTGTTTCTGTGCTAATATTTGTTTGGTTGCAAAGGTGTTTAGCCTACCTGATACCCTTAAAGGAACCTTGGTCAATATAAACATGTTGGGTGGAAGGCGTGGTTAATATGCACTTTACAGGGGTTGTTCATCTTTGAGTAAACTTTGAGTTAACAAACATCCCCACCAACAGCAGCACCATTGTATTTGCCAGAACCCAGTTTAGCAGTGTGGCTCTGCTAGCGCAGCTGGGCAGGAATGCGCATTTTGAAGAGCGTTACTATTACGCCACAAAGAGGCAGTCGTAAAAATTGTGGTGCTGTTGACCGGGTGCAGTTTTGCACATATACAGACGCAAATCTGCGACGGCCGCAGTGCAAGCGCATTGTAGCCACGCCCACAGCCACGCCCCTAACAACCACGGCATCGTTTGCGACATAAATGCCCAATCTTTTGCGCAATGCGCATAAACAAAACCATCGCAAAAGCTCTGTGTTATGCGCAATATCACGCAAATATATTAGCGATCACACTCGTGATGTCGCAGACAATCTTTTGCGTCCACTTATGCGCTGCGCTGCGTTAATAAATGAGCCCCAGTTTCATTGAAACATTTCCTCTGAAAATGTACTTTAATTATTTATTTAATTTATAATTTATTTTTATCTTATATACTTCTTTCAGGGTGTCATTGAAATTACTGCATTGTTGCTAGGGTTAGTTGGATATTAACAACCAGATTCCAAACTATGGAGCTGCATAAGAAATTATACACAATTAAAGCAGTATCAGCTTAATTAAGCTATTCTGTATCATATATATATATATCAATAATATGTATTGTTGCTTGTCTCCAAAACAGCACTCAAACCAGCCCCTGAATCAATATTGTTTTAAGAGTATAGGAGGCCTATGTATTAATGGTCATGGTTTACAGTTTACAGTTTTAGAGTATTTTGAAACCATGAATAAACTTATTTCCATGAATGTCATTTATCAAAAGATCTCAACTTCTTCGACTTGTCACACAATAACTACGACTTTTTCATATTGTTGCACAAAAGCCAGCCTCAAAAATATGTTAAAAAACCTTTAAAAACCTTGAATTAAAGAAAGATCTTTCATTTGTGAGATGGACATCTGTCATTGAATTCTACATAATTTTGACAGGTTTAAGCTTGAGAAATTTTTGATTCTAAATTATAGCAATTATGCCACTGCGGAAAAGTACAACCTGAAAAAGTGGTAGTTTAGTAAATCGGCCCCTTAGTGCCTGTTGCCTGGTATTCTTTTTGTTGTTGCTAAAATGTTATCACTTCTTACTTCATATTACAATGCATTTGCTAGTATTAAGTCTTTATCTGCTATATTGATTCATGTAACTGCATAACATGGCCTTCTTCAGTAGATCACTTGATTCTATACCCCACTACAGTACACAATATTCTACTTCCCACACTCTGATCACCATTTAAATTTTATTCTCACTCTTATGATATGACTGGCACCCCACCATACTTCCTGCCTGACATTCATACTTTAACTTTTGCTCTCTTCTCACATGACTAGAGAAAAAGTCTACTTGTAAGGAACGGTTACCCTGGTGGTCCAGTGGCTTCCTCCTGGGCATGCGGGGGTGCCCGGCATGCCTCCGGCGGGGACACCTGCCGCATGCGTCTTTCCTCTTCTGTGTCTGGTTCCTCTATGGCGCACACGCCATCATGCTTCTGGGTTTATGCGCCAGCGTGATGACGTCATGTGCAAGGGCGTGAAATTCAAATAGTATAAAAGGGGAATTCGGTATTCAATTCATTGCCCGTTGTTAGGTTCAATTATCGTGTTCCTGGGTGTTCTTTCCTTTGTGAATACTGCCTGTTATTCTGTGTATTGACCCTTGCCTGCCTGCTTTACTACTCTGACCTCTCCAATCCTGATCCTGCCTGCTTGTGACTACTCTGACCTCTCCAATCCGACCTTTGCCTGTCCACTGACTATTCTATGTTCTCCTATCCTGATTCCGGCCTATCTGACGATTCTCCGCTTGTGCTGACCCAGCCTGCCTGTTCCTGGTGGTGTTCTTCCTTCCAGTATCCTGGTGAGACGATCATGCCCCTTTGCTTGTCCAGAACCGTTAGCTTTGCTCCTCTCTCAAATAAGACCTGGCGGCATCCGATTAGCTGAGGGCTCCTCGTGAGGTGAAAGGCAGCGGTTATAGGCAGAACTGAGAGCCGTGTCCAGGGAGCTTAGCTTGGGTTCTGGATATAGGGTGCCGAACGTGACACTACTGCACCTCCTGAAAGTTCCCACACTAACTCTATTCCCAAAGATCCTTAAAAATCAGATTTTGTTAATCTTCTAATGCTACAATCTTAATGGATTGTAAACTCTTTTGGGACAGATATCTCATTCTTAATGCGTTTTGAAACTCCTGGTTCTTAAGTATCTAATTTAAAAAAATAATACCCCTTTCTGTGTTTAAGCAGAGCAACTCACTGCATACATTTGTGGTGCTATATAAATATAAATACAATACAATAAAATACAGATAAATTGTTTTTAAAGCCCTCCTTACAAAGAAACAAAGATATAGAGCTTTTAATGTTTTCCTTCAATAGAGTAAAAATATATTTTACTAAGAATGACTGCAAGAAATATATCTTAGAACAGAGAACCCGAGATTAATACAATGTTAAACATGAAGAAAATTCATCTTGTGATTTATATTAACAGTCCTGACGAATTATTTTAAGAAATGGATTTACATCTATGATTATAAATAAACAGCGTGCAATTGTTTTTGTTCTGGTTAAAATTTCCTTTACATATTTTTTGATGACAGAATACATTTTCATAGTTAATAAAATGCAAAACTGAAACATCATGCATTTACATTGTAAATTGTTAAAAGCCAATTCTGTAGTTGTATTGACTAGAAATCCTTATTTCAAAGTTAAACTAACAGCAGAATATATATTTAATTTAGTGGAGAAGTGCTTATTACGGACAATTTCATAGTTCATAAAGGTCAGTCAATTCATTGCTTTTAATATACAAAGTATGTAATTAAGTTCATACAGTAGCAAGCAGGAAAGATAAAAAGTTCAAGACATAATTGACCCAAATCTCTTGGGAGTAGATTAAAACATTTTGTAATGTAACATACTGTGTTTATTCATAGTCATGTACGGCTCCCACAAGGGTTACACTACCTGTACTTGTAATTACAATTAGGAACTAATTTCTTTGGGGATAAGTGAATGGATACAGTTTCAGTAAATGTACAGCAAGGATATCTTTTATAAAATTTTAATTAAATTATATGATGTATTCATAAAAATAGAAGTGTACATGATGTTAAAGGGTCCTTATGGCACAAGAGGAGACTCATATTTCTTAAAATATGCAGTTTTGAAGTATATAATGCTGTGCGTCAAACAAAACTATGTCTAGTAAATGTTAACACATACTGTAGTAAATGTTGCATCTACAGTAATTAAGGTTTCTTTTTTTTCAAGGATTATTAGCCAGATTCATTAATTTGCTTTCACAAATGTACAGTATACTTATGTATTGTTTGCTATTGAATATAATTACACTGAAAATATGTAGCTGTCCCTGTATTGGTAAATTGTTGAAAAGAAAAGTACATTGTAAATAGTTTGAAGTCCATTAGAAATCTACTATTCAGAATGTTTTAACTGGTTCTTTATATACAGCACTTAAGAGAAAGCTGCCTATGTCTTGCATGTCTCTTTCATTTCATGCATTTTTGATCCAATACTTGCAGTTCAGAACATGATTTTCTCTTAAAACTACAGGAAACATGTAAGGGGTTATTTATTAAAGGTTGAATTTCAAATTTATGTGAATGTTTTCTGTAATAAATTTGAATATACTCACAACTCAAATTAAATGTTAAGAAAAAATGTGAACGTCTAATATTCGATCGAATAATCCTGACCCGAAAATTCAAATCAAATTTGCATCGAGTTTTTCCTCTGAAAAAAACTTGAATGTCAGGAAGGCAATTGACATATTCAAATGGTTCAGCAAACCTCTGCCATTGGCTTGTAAATGAATTTAGCAAGTTTTACTGTAGGTTGTGAATATTCTAATTAGAACTGTTTCATTGGTGGAGGTGTGATAAATCTCACATTCTAATTTATTAGATTATTAATTTACATCTGAATTGGGGGATTAAAATTAGAATGTGGGAATTTTGACACCAACATTTTTTTTCAAAAATTCTAATTCCTATTTACTATTCGACCCTTAATAAATCTGCCCCATAGTGTATATAATTAGTGATGAGCAAATCTGTCCATTCACAAAAACTGCTAAAAAAATTCACAAAACTGTGCGTGGCACACCTTTATTTCTCACTCCAATTGGATTAAAAGCAATGCCCATTTTTTCCTGCAGCAATTTTTTTGTCTCAGCAACTTTTTGTCCAACCGCATTAAAGTAAATGTGAGTTTTTTTCTCATGCCATATCCATTAAAATGTGTATGCTTTTTATCTTATGATGACTTTTTTTATCTCTGTGACATTTTTATCCTGGAAACATTTTGATCACGGCAAATTTTTGCTGCAGTTATGCAAAAAAATTCACAGATACCGAAGTGTGGAATTTTCATTGTAAATCCATGCCATTGAAAAAATTCACAACTGTATAGTCTAGCCAAATTTCTTTGTGCATACTTTCTAGTTCATACTATATTAACTTTTAAGATGCTTATCATTCTTGTTAGTATAAGGTAAGTAGCTATTGTACACAAAAAGACCAACAGGTAAATTAAGGTAAATTAAAAGTATGTAAGCATTTGGCACACATTGCACAGCATACCTAGAATTTCAAGATATGAGTATGTTTTGTGCAATATGGTAGTAACTATTAATAGCTGAACATTATGATATCAATCTAAATTAAAGGCATATTATATTAATAATATAATATCAATATTTGCAATTAAATAAATAATGACTTGTGATGTACAGTATCTATGTATCTAATTATCATCTATCCAATTTCACGTTTAAGCTATTTATTCAGCCACAACATTATGAAGATATAAATATTTTCTATTAAAATACAAATTTTAAAATACTAAATACTAAAATACAAAAATGTTGCCAAACTTTTATGTTTGCTGATTTATTAAACAATTTGAATTTTAAAAAATTGATCAAATAAAACACCCTCAATCCAATTCGTATTCTGTTCATTTCTTTTCATTGGCCTATTAAAAATTTTCAAAAACTCAAATTGACTCCTACATGAACTTGCAAGCTTTTAGATGGCAAAAGTTACACTCGTGTTTTTTTAAAGTTGCGCTTGATAAATATTAAACATTTGAGTTTTGTAAACCCTGATTCAAATTAATTAAGTACAAATAAAGTACAAAAAAAACTAATTTGAACAATGAACAATTTTTTCTGCATGGTGTACAGGGGTGTTTGTCGTCAATATTCCACAGTCTTATCCTCAATTATTTTTATATACAGTAGGAGTAGAATTGTAAAGATCATTATAGAAAAGAATTCTAGTGATCGATAACATTTTCTATAACAATTACCAATTTAAAATGATAACAGCAAACGAGGAGCACTCTGAGTTTGAAAATTTAAAAGCATGTTTATTTAAAAGTTAAAGTACAAATTAATAAAATACACAACATTTCAATATCCCCTTCAGTCCCAACATGTTTTGTTCTCCAATAACTCTTCCTAATTAATTAAGGGTAATTAAGGGGCACTAGACCAGTACGACACTATAAATAGCAATCCATTTAGCACTTAAAGGTGAGTAATTAATCTTTTCCTATTGGAAGAGATGTATTACACATTTTAATTAACTATACATCCACCATTTAAAAAATAATGCATCATTTCTTTTAAAAAGGTGCAAATTCTATGGCAACTTTAAAACCATAGGTACAGTAAACTTTGTAGCACATTGAGAAATCTAGGGGGTTATTCATAGGGATGGGCGAATTTTTTCGCCTCGTTTCGCCGAAAAAATGACGCCCATAGACTTGTATGGAGACGTGCGTCAAAAAAAAAAGACGCACGACAAAATAATTTCGCCGCGCGGCAAATTTTTTTTGACGCCCATAGACTTTAATGGGCGTCAGCGACATTTCACCGGCGGCGAATTTTTGGCGAAACGAAACGGGTCAAATTCGCCCATCCCTGGAACTCTGATTTTTTTTTGTGGTCGGCGTTTTAAAGGGAAAAAACAAAAAAATTCATAGAAACAATCCCACAAATTTGCTCATGATTTGTTAAACCTGGAGGCTAAAAGTTTGGATAAATGTACTCATCTCAAACCTGCCGAGGTCGTGTAGAAGTCAATAGCACATTTCCTGTTTACAATTGGAAGATAGCATGTTCTGCAATGGATTTGATAAAATAATCAGAATTATTTGTTGTTTGTCAGTTTTTATGTGACAAATCTGAAAATACAGTACGATTTGGATTTTTTTCACGATTAACTTAAATTAAATAACTCAAAAACAACAAAAAATAAAAAAAATGACAACTTATTGCATATGATCTCAGAATATCCCGCTCTACATCATGCTAAAAGTTATTTTAAAGGTGAACAAACCCTTTAAACTAGGATTACAATTGTTTTCCTTAGAAAAGTGTTGCTGAACTTTTCTACTTTTTTTTAATGTTTAAATGATTTTTAGCAAACATATAGGGGCAAATTCACTAAGATGCGAAGTTGCGCCAGGCGCAACTTCGCCGCACTTCGCCGCACTTCGCCAGGCGTATTTTCGCCAGTGCTCCGCAAATTCACTAAAATCCGAAGTTGCGCACAGGGGTAGCGTTAGTTTGCGAAGTTGCGCTAGCGTTAATTCGCCAAGCGAAGCAAAGTTTCGCTAGCGATGGTTAATTTAGTTGAGGGAAGGCTTAACCACACGCACACAAAGCTTGATCTCTTACATAACTTGGGAGACAGTGGTTCTTTAAAAACAGATGAAAACTGTGACAATTCTCTTGGGTGGTTGCAGATTCAGTTAGTACAAGTAAATGCTTCAAATAACTGTTGTTACTCACAAGATCACATATGTGGTGTTCACAACAGCCAAAGTTAATATTACCTGTATGGATGGGCGAATTTGACCCGTTTCGTTTCGGCAAAAATTTGCCGCAGGCGAAATGTCGCCGACGCCCATTAAAGTTTATGAGCGTCAAAAAAATTTTGCTGCACGCAATTTTTTTTTTGACGTGCGTCTTTTTATTTTGACGCACAATGCCATGCAAGTCTATGGGCGTCATTTTTTTGGCGAAACAAGGCGAAAAAATTCGCCCATCCCTAATTACCTGCCTTGGTGAACAATCCCCAGCACTAGGCAAAGCTCACAGTGGTGTATTACTCCAGTAATCTCTTTACTTCTGAGACTATTTCTGAGAGTCATGCATGCAGGGTACAGTTTAACCCTTATTAGCCTCCTCGTTGGAGTCTCTCACTGCTTTACCTTGATTCTGACTTTCACTCCTAGAGGGAGCTATAACAAATCTAACATTGCACTTACTTCTCCTATACTGGAACCTCCCTCTGTTCGAATGCCCCCACACCAGACCTTCACCAGCAAGCAGGACCGAAGTGGCCAAACATGTCCTTTTCTTTATATAACCTAGGTAATCCTGACATGTTGAACTGCTAAGGGACCTCACAACTGTAATAAAGAACCCAATCTAGCTGGCTAAGAACCCAGGGAAACTAAGAAACTAAAAGTTGACAAAAAGTTTTACCTTCTTACATATATCCTAGTCTAAACAAAATAAGTTGTTAGCAGAGAGATGATCTGAACTGCATGTGAGCTTCTCTGTAAGTGAGGATAGACACACCAACGTCTGTGTGAACAGTAACTTGGTTGCTTTATAGAACTCAGCATAACATGTCTGCAACAGGAACTTTTCATAGAGAGCATAAACAGGAAGAGGAAGAAGAAAATCACACAAGGACATCACATTGCTAAGCAACAATAGACCCTCCTAACATTAAGTAACATGCGCTGGAACATTCTCAGTCTGTTGTTTTCCAACATAAGTTTGGGACAGTAGAGAAGACAAAAGACTGGTCATATCTTATATGAACATACGACACACAGTAGTACTTATAGCGAAGCGTTAATATTGCCCAACCTAATCATTTGTTTATTGACTGAGCTGGGTTAAAAAATATTCCTGTCCTGCATCTCATGCTGTAATGTGAATCCTGCCTTCTGGATAAGTTGTTTGCTGAGTGAGTTGGATCCAAAGTTATAACAGCTGTTCTTTTTCTACACTACAGGGTTAACCAGCCAGAGGTGGGCTGGACATCCAAGGGGTGTTTTAAGGAAGTGAGTAGAAGGTGAATGGGGGTGTGAGAGAGTAGGAGTTTCAAGTGGTAGTAACTCCAAAGCTTCATAATATCTATATAGTACTACTTATATATGTAGCACTGTACAGCAGAACAGTAAATGAATAAAACAGGGGGCATTACAATAATAACTAGAGATACAAAGTACAGTTACCTTAAAGATTAAGAGCTAACCACCATATGTAATAAAAGGCACTACATTTGCCCATGAGCAGTAACCCATAGCTAGCAATAAATGTTTGCTTTCAACAAGTGACCAGTACATGCTGCCTGCTGATTGGTTGCTATGGGTTACTGATCCTGGGAAAACTTAGAGACAAAAGGAAGAAGACAATCCCTGCCCCACAAAGGTTACAAAGTGTTTAACTTCATGGAATCTGATTGTAACATTAACAAATGTAAGAACATGAAAGCCCTGGGGCTATAAATGTAGGGGCTGCATGACAAGGGAAACCATATAACTAGTCCTATGGTGATTTATGACTAATATCTTGTAAATACTGTGCAGCTATTGCTACTATCAGTGCCTCTTTTCCAGTAGGTTGAGTTTCCTTCATTCTTTTATGGATGTGAAGATTGGATGTGACGGGAGAATCTCTGGAAGTGGGTGTTTGGGGCACTGTAGCAGGAAGTGGGCCTAGTCCTCCACTAACTACTGGTCACATTGTTGGCATAGTCTGCTCTCCCTGGGCCTGTATGTCTGTCTGTGCCATCCCAGTTCAATTTCCAATTTGTGGGCACTCAGTCTGTACATACTCAGGATCTGTCTATCTTTGGGGTTTTGTAATATTTCCAGATATTGGGCCACTCTATTTTCCCTCCCCAGTGATTTGTAGATGGAAAGTTTCTGGGGGTTTGTTTTTTTCCTTCCTCCAATCAAATATGTATTTCTCTCTAGATTTGTTAATTCTTTGTGTTATTTGGCCTTCTGTTAGTTGGTGGGAGACTTGGGTAGGCAGGGTGCTGATGAGTTGTTCCAGGGCCCATGGTTTATCCTCGGTCTCATTGTTCAGCCAGGCTTTATGATGTAGGTCACGGGGCTGCTGTTCTGTAAGTGTGCCCAGTACGAGAGTGTCCTCATCAGTATGGTGAACAGTAGGGGAAATATGCCAAGTTCTGCTCAACAGGCAAAGCTTGAGATGTTCCAGTAGATGTGGAGAAGGTGCTTATTATGCAGATGAAATATTTTTGTTGGGCTACAGTCCCATTTGATTAGTCTTGGTAAGTGACAGGCCCCCACACTTCACTACCATTGAAGAGGACTGGACTGATGACACTGTCAAAGATTTTAAGCCAATCAACTAATAGAGTCTCAAAGATTCCTTTTATATAAACAGTTCTTTCAGTCCTTTGGTTTCTGTCAACTGCACAGTGAGATGGTATTGTCAAATATGTCACCGGAATTTTGCCACCCTTAGGGACAACGGAGATTCGGAGACCAGTTTCCTAATTTTCAAGTCAACCCTCACATCTCTGTATAATCCAGGTGCATATAAACGTGCTCTAATGTCACACATTAATACGTCTACACCCTACTATGAGCAGTGACCATTTTAAAAGAAATTATCTCACCATTATCTTCTTCTTGTTAGGGCCAAACTCCTTTTGTGAAGCATATGCCTGCATTATAATTAGAACATAAGGGTAACGATCAACAGACAAACTGATTTGATGCTAACAACATGAAACTGCATTTTAGAAAATGAGATTACTGCAGAGAATCTTGTCACTCTGCTAATATAATGTGATGTTTTAAAATATTTTTGTTGAGGAATCAGCTTTTATAATACAATATAAGTTGCGGTGGTGCAGGCACTGCATTACAACTGAAAAGAATGCTGCTTGCTTTCTGCATGGAGAGGTACTGCTAAAGCAAAACTGGGCATTTTCATCATTTATTTATAATGTTCTGCTACAGCTTAATATAAGTTTCTCTCACAAACTATATCGCCTGTGGCATCCTACAAAAGCAGTAGATGCAATGGAAGGAAAGTATGATGCATCCCATTTAAAACAATATTCCAGGTTTGCCATCAAGACTTCACATCTAGATTCAGAGAGAGGGGCATTTGAAATCACTCTTGCTCATTTAGTTTCCAATGCGATTTGATGAGCATTATTATGCCATACTTACCATACTGATGCCATATAACATAATTAAATATTTGCAAGCACAAATATAGTCAAAACTGCATGCATTTCTTTTTGTATGCAGCTTAATTCCGATACCCTCATAGTGTTAAATCAAACCCATAAATATAATAGAAGCAGTTATCTGAGCTATTAAATAATAAAGAATTTCAAGAACAGCTAGAGGCAAGCCAGGATGTGAATAGCCCAGCAGACAAGACTAAATTTGGCCTATATATCTAGCTTGTCCTGCAGGCATAGAAATAATCCCCGGCACATTTTTACCTAAATATATTGTATTTTGAAAATGTAAATGGCAAATCAGTAATGAATCTAGAAAGTGAACCTACAATTAAATCAGAACTGCATGTTTGTTTATAGACATCCCAAATGTAGAATTTCTCTTCATAATTTGCATGTTGTTTCCTTGCTCATTACCTTTCCTCCAACCATCAGAAATAAAATAATTAATGGTTCGGATAATTATAGTATATTGGAACCCTTTCCCAACTGTTTAGAAATATTTAAATTGCTGCTTTTCTTATTAGACTGTCCTACTTATTTTTAAACGTACAGAGTGATTACAAAATAATAAAGTGAAAATTATATTTTTTTAACCAATAATTTACTTTTTTAATCCATGGTTAGACTTACAGTTGATTATAGAGTGTTTGAAGGCATAGAAACTGCATTATGTTATGAATAAAGGAGACACCTATAGCTATAGTTTGTGGGTGGAAACAGTACAGCATAGTATAGTAGATATTCTCCTAATATGTGCCCACTTATAGGAGGTTGAGATATTGAGAAATATACCAGAACCAATTTCATTTAGAAATCTATATTATGGAAGGTTTGGGACCTACAATTTCCTGGGGAAGGACTTTTCTTGGATAACCTGGATAAGGATTTTACAGATATTTGTTCCAGATACTTACAGACCTTGAGGTTAATAAGCATGCACAGAATTAAGTCCGCAGCTAAATGTACTAGGGTTCTATTAACACAGGTCTCTTGTAAAAAGCCTTTGTCCAGAATTTATTTAGCTTCTACCCCTTGACACATTTGCATAACCCAACTACATTATGGAGAAAGACCCCCAACGGCATATCCCAGAAAACAGGATTTCTTTCTACCAAAAAAATAGAATTTCGGTAAATTTTGGTTAATAACACCTAAAGATTAATGAGCTTCGTACAAATTTAAATATACTGTTTTTAATACTGCACATTTTTGCAGTGCTTTTAATGGAAAACCTTTATAGTATAAAAATAAATACTACTTACTATATGCTAAAAACATCTGCTGCACCTATTGTGCTAATTAAAGTAATACTCACATTTATAATGTAGTGATGTACCATTATTAATAAATAGATGGGGCATATTTAAAAAGAAATCATACCCCCCAAACCACCCCTAGCCTAGTGGTATTACCACTAAAAGCAATATTCAGTTAATCACAGGTTGTGTGTGTCATGTCCCTGACACTATAGTTAATTCCGTGCAGGCTAATAGGATGAGGGAAACTATATTAATATTATATAATAGAGCTTGCACTGCAACTGGAGTGCAAGCTCTATTAGCCTGTGTCTCTGGCGGGAGAAACATTTTTTGGGTGACAGGTGCCCTGTAAACAGCCACATACATTATCAGATAGTGCTCCCTCACTCCAAAAACTGTTCCAAAGCAGATCGTCATAGTGAGTTGTAGGTTCCAAGCCAGCTGATAAACAGAGGAAGGATAATATGCTTAGACAAGGAAAAAAACCAAGAGGCGAGATATTGCCCTTAACAGCTCTCTGTTGGTAATGACAAAATGTGTGTCCTAGCAAGTATCTAGCCAAGCTTAACTCCCTGATGACAATATGATAGGGTACAGCCTTTTTAAATTATGCAAAATAAAACCCACCTACTCCTTAGCCCCTTCCCCATTCTGGGGGTTATTGGGCAAAGGTCTTCTCCTTCCATGGGTGCTTACAAGAATCAGGAAGACGGGAACTGTAGTTAGTTTTAGCTTCTATGTGTATCGTGTTTAGCTTTTAAGAAGTATTTGTTATTTTTTCTTAATTGTAAAAGACAAACATCCACAGCCCTATTAACATCTATGGCTGAGCTCCCACATAAATATTTAGAAATATTTAAAAAGCTAAATAAACATGACTGAATCTGTTACCTGCCTCTATTTAAATCTTTGTAGAAATACAAGATTATATTGTTGCTGTAATTTAGTTCCATGCAGCACAAAAAGTGTGCATTATTATGTAGTCGTTTGCTCTGGGATTAGCAGTAGTCAGTATACATCTTACAAAATGTGTGCTTCATAGACCTCTTTTATTTTAAAATCTCCAGTTTAATCCTATTCCTTTTTTTTTGAGGCCTTCACTTTCCCCTGAACAAAGGAATAAAGAAAACAAAAAATAACAGAAAACAAACTATAAGAAGGATTAGGAAAATGTTATGTCACAATGGACAAAAGGAAACTTGTATTATGCTGTACAAATAATAGCCTCTCTCGTTCTTGGACCAACAGAAATACGTTTTCCACCACATAATAAATGTATTAACCTTTTCTGACCTCATATTTCCCACCCAAATTTTTGATATAGCATCAAAGACAAGAGCATCTGTCTAGCCACACAATTCACCATCTTTAGGAAAACGATAAATTTATACTCACTACATGAGCACCACCTTGTGGCTAGCTGTAAAATGTCTGTTCTGATAGCTCTGTAGTATTTCAAAGTTAGAGTAAAAAGAGCAAGCTAACAAACTGGACTAGGTGTTGTGATGGGCTGGGCAATTTGGACCCTTTCCCCCACCATCTATAGATTTACAAAAAAACTTTGTTCCTGATTAAGGGAATTGACAGACTTTTAACTCTTAATTTTTAACAAATCCATGTTTCATTTCCCAATAACTCATTTTTATTTTATCTTTTCTTCTCCTCGTCATTTTAGCCTTACTTTATTTATTTCATACTTAACCTTATTCCTTTTTTTCCCCTTATCTCTGTGATGTATCCCTCATCCTGAGACTGAGTGGCACTTAAGTATGAAGTTAAAAAGCTCACAAGCTATGTCATATATATTTAAGGTAGTTTTTGCTTAAAGAAGTTTCCAGGGCTATATATTCTATATAGGCAGGGGGCAGCTATTGTGTGTCAATAGCTCCTCCCTCGCCTACATATATAGAAAATAGAAGCACCACAATCAGTGTATATATGCAGATATTTGCAGGAAGGATCAGCACACCAACTCATATGTATAGTACTAATTTATTTCACTGTGTATTCCAACGTTAAGATGTTAAGAATGCCTTTGTCAAGGTAAAGGTCCCAACGGGACTGAAGCTTTGGAATGCACAGCACTGGCGGAACAATAATAAACCAGGCACCTCTGCAAAAAATCTTTGGGGACGGGCACGGTTGAGCAAAATAAACTTTTACTTACATTATTTTTATTATTTAATTTTTTCTTCCTTTTCTTTGAATTCACAATCCGCATTATGAAATTTGCATGAACCTATTAAAATGCGGAATTTGGAAGATGTTTTTTTTAAGAGAAATTGTGTGGAAACCTTGGACCGTGATATTGTGTGCTGAACATTTGGTTTTACAAGCCTGAGTGTTTTTTCCCTGCGAGACTCCCACTAAAGTAATAATAATTTCTCACATGCTATTGATAAGAATTGGATCTATTCCAAAATAACAACCTGCTCCAGCCTTATAGATTGCATAGCGTGTCAAATTAATCTCAAAGACATTTTATGTTTGTTTTTTATATTACATATTAGTGTGACCAGTGCTTATTATAGACCCCTGATCCCCAACAGATATAGTGATCCCCAACCAGTGGCTCATTGCTCACCAACCCCTTGGCTGTTGTTCCCAGTGGCCTCAAAGCAGGTGTTTGTTTTTGAATTCTTCACTTGGAGGCAAGTTTGGGTTCATAAAAGCAGGTTTATGTCCAAATAGAGCCTCCTGTATATTACCAAATTATAGCCCTTATTAGGTACCCCCAGGAACTTATTTCATGCTTGTGTTGTCTCCAACTCTTTTTATAATTTAATGTAGTTCATGGGTAAAAAAGACCATTATCCATTATAGACCATTGTCTTTAATGGTATAGCTAGCCAGTTTGCACTAAATTAATTAAATTATATGAATTATTGCTACTATAGCGATTCTGAACCTTTAAGATGGTTCAATAAGTTCAATATACAGTATCAAATATGACATTTCTACCCAAACTCATTTTCATTAAATGAAAAATACTATTACATTGCATTAAGAATGCACACACATAAAACCGTTAGCAGGCTGTGCATTTCACATTATTTACTATACAATGTTACAAATGTTAATCAGATATTATATTTTTCTTTACAATTTATAAAAATTAAATAAGCATAAAGCACCACCTGCATAGTGAGCAGGTTTCCAAGAGGCAGTCTTAACGTTTTGCTCAGGGGACACAAATTAAGCATCAAAAGCCACTTCAAGACAAAACAGTGTCTTAGAAACAGATATTTACCTTGTTCGGATTATAAACCCTTTGTTAAAAATTCCTGTACTAAGACTAAGCTGGTGAATCCTGAATTATTTCCAGCAGTGTATGGGCATACTTTCTTCACTTCTCAAAACTACCCTAACTCTCTGGAACATTTTGCTTGCAGAAAAGTGTTTAACGAACTGACACAAATATAAAAAGCACCTCATGTCTCTTCATCAGAATATGTTTCACCACTTTGTAAGGTTTAATGTTATCTGGTCTAACTGGGCTGTAGGGTTACACACTGTTACGAATCCTTAATAACTGATCCTCTGTGGATCGAAACGCATTGTTAAAATTATGGACAAATAAAGTTCTTCTTTAATATATTGCCTGAAATGTGCTAATTTGACGTGAGTGCTCTCTCTAATGATACCATATATATATATATATATATATATATATATATATATATATATATATATATATATATATATATATATATATATATATATATATATATATATAATCCATCCAAAATCCATCCACTTTGAGAAAGGACTAGGCCGAAACGTCAGCAGCCAATGTGATAAATTAATTTTTAATACATTTTTTAAATACTTAAGACCTGTGAGTGCGGTTTCTATTCGATGGACTATATATATATCATCAAAATAACATACTGTATGTATATATATATATATATATATATATATATATATATATATATATACAGTACGTTATTTTGATGATATATAAATTTGCCAACATTGTGTATATAATCACTTACAAAGCATCATTTAAGTTACCCCACCACACATCATCTCTCTACTTATCAAGTATATTTCCTTACTCATTCACTCTTCTTCTTTTCCCTTCCCTTGCACACATAAAAACTCATAACCGTCTTTTGTGTTTTTTTTACTATGCACTTGCCAATGCCATTACTACTAAAATCATACAGGTTATCTTCACCACCTATCATACCTCCCAACATTTTGGAAATCAAAAGAGGGACAAAAAGAATATTTGGCCACGCCCATTTTTGTGGCCACACCCCCTAATTACCATGTTCATTTTACAAATAAGCCGTATCACTTTAAATGGGCAAGGAGAGCTGTATGGCAGTCCCTACTAAGGGGGATGTAGAACCTATGTACCCCAGCACCCAAACGGTCACTAAGTTTAACGAGGAAACATCACGGGCACAATGCAGAAATCATTCGGAATGGCACAGTGTTCCCTTTTTATTGTATCTCAAGACACTGCAAAGGCAAACTAGAAAGCGCTGCCCAATGCGCACTATTATTCGAGTGCCAGTGCCGGCACATTAGCAGCGAGGTTTCTCACCGTTCCATTACATCCGGATGTAGATAATCTGCCCCACTCTGCAACATGCGATCGAATTCCGCCGCCAGATGAGACAGATCGCTATTCAGGATGGAAGGACCGATCTTGCACCCAGACGACATGACTGTAAAAGCATGGTTCACATATTGGGACTCCGACACACACAGGAAGTGTCATCACCAATACAGGAAGTTATGGAAGAAGTTGAGCGCGGTTTAGGGTTGTGGTAGAGCGGGACATCTTCACCTGCTATCCGGGACGGCAGGACAGGCAGGTAAAATCGGGACTGTCCCGCCACAATCTGGGACACTTGGGAGGTATGACATATACATGTAAACTGTTATCCATACCAACAGAGATTTCAGCAGGCAGTCACAGATCTGACAGAAAGGCATTGTAATTTACTGCAGTGCCCACAAAATGCATAAGGCTATGGTTAGTTTAAAATTAAATCTAGGTTTACAATTTGTAAACATAGATTTCATTTTAAACTAACAATAGCCTTGTGCATTTTGTGGGCACTGCAGTTAAGCATGAGCCTATGAGAAAGTGCAATGTGCACAAAATGCAGACGATTATGGTGAACACTAACCCTTTCCAGCTAACGTTAGGTGATCCCACTCGTGGCTAAAAAAAAGGGCAACCACGTTTGGGAGTTTTACTTTCAAAGCAGCAAGTAAGTTGCAGGTAAAACGTAGTCCCTTTATAAAATGTATAATGAAGCAATAGAATTCTTAATGAATCAGATGCAAGTTGACTGGCCAGATATGAGATGACTTTGACGAAGTTGGCCAGCTTAAATATATTGCAATATATGGACAAACAATCCCTGTTTTGTTTAAAGGGTAAAGCATTTTTCAGTAGCAGTATGCACAAAATGTCTCTGTCTTAAATATATTGATAATGGGTTGAGTGCAGAGGACCTCTTGTATTTACTTATGGTGAACACTACCTTTACTTGAAATACATCTACTACTTTCTTTAAAATGCATGTCTGTTGCCACGTAATAGAAATTTGTGGTTGATTTTTCATTTTCGATCCTGACAAAGATGTTTGAGCATCTGCATTAGAATATAGCCATGAGTTTTGTTTCACTGAGAAAAAAAAAATACGCATTTTTGTGCAGGGAAAAAATGGCCATTTACTGCAATGTTTTTTGCATTTGAAAAAAACACCCAATGCATTTAGCACAAGAAAAAAAGCCCATTGGCTGTAGACATTTACCATTTAGTGCATTTTTCTGTGGTTTTGTGAATTTTTCAGAGACTGAAATGCAGATCATACAATGAGCATACGCAGAGTTTTCAAAAGATCTTCCAATACAATATATTAGGTCTGTAGCCATTGATTTTACTAAGCAGGTGCATGTGTTTGATTTTGGCTCTTATTTTATATTTTGTATTCTAACACTTTTTTGTTTCTGAAATTCAAGCAGAAAAAAACACAAACCCTCCTTTTCGTCATGTTTTGACGAAATGTTTTGCTAAAAATCACAGTGACATTCTTACGCTTTTGCACATATGCCAAAATGGAAATCTGCTTTATAGAGTGACAGCAAAAGAAAAAAAACCAGAGACAGCGAAAAAGCATTGTTTTTCTGAAACTTCCAAATTAATAAGGGTATTTTTTGTTACACAGGCTAGAAAGACAGACAGCCTATTTTTTTTTTTTATAGTTACCCTACCAATCTAACTACAGTGCAAATGATTCAATGGGATGTTATGACAAAATACAAAGGTGCTTAGAAGCGATGTAATGAATAATGAGAGCGTGGAGGGACTGTGGGGCGAAATTGCTTGCACAGTTCCCTCCACGCCTCAAAGATTTACTTACCCAGTAGTTGAGGGCACAAGGTCCTCAGTGTCCCCTCCTCTTACGGTACAGGACCGTCAGGCACGGATTTCCCCCAAGTGCGCCCAGAGACCAGCCTCCTCCGGTGCTGTCTCCCATACACATGATTGCACACATACTTTTTTACTGGAGCGCTAAGCGTCTAGAGATTATTGTTCTAGAATTGAGCAGAATTACCCCAACAGCTGGGTGGCATGCCATCCTTTCATTTATGCCACCCAAGGCTCAGGCCTTTGGTGCCTCGCATCAAATCCGGGCCTGAGGACTGTTCCCTCGCAATGCGCCTTCCAAAGTAACACTCGCAGAGCAGCATCCCTCCCCTGGTCTTGGATGCTTGCATTTAAATGTTTGATTGTTCAGATGAAGCCACTTGGATTTGTCAGTTAAATGCATCATGACTCGGGGTTATGTGAAGAAACGGTGTTATCTAAAGTCATCTTAACTCATTTAATGCATTTAACCTTTTCATTAGCATACCAAAGCACCATTGTTCATAATGGTGAATGCCATAGATGGGATGTTGTGACACAGTTTTCTGTGTTAAATGAGATAAATGGGATATCTGGGTTTAGTTATTCTGTGTCAAACAGACAAACCAAAATGGCTGCATCTGTATTTGTTTATTACAGCTTAAAAAAAAAGTCTTATATACATATATATATATATACATTCTATATAGTGTGAATTGTATATGTCATATGTTAAAATTAGGCTTAATATGTCTGTTTAAACGTCATAGCAGTTGGCAGGTATAGTCTTTGGCCTCATAATGTTTGGTTTGTCCTGGTTTACTTGAATTTGGCTTATTTACTAATATTTCAGGTAGAAAATTTACTTTTAATAAATAATAATCCCCTAAGAGTAAAACTGTAATGACCTGCTGATTTACATCATCCATTTCCTAAACCCCTTTTAGGCTGGAAGAGCCCATGCACTGCCCTCCATGCCTTCTCTATTTTTACAGTTAGGCACTTCAACAAATAAGGTGTGAGAAGGTAGTGCTATGGTTAGAGTTACATACTTCTGTATACTCTGTAGGGAAGGGGTAAGTGGAACCAGGTTAGGGATAGCCCCATACTACATAGAGAAATGTAAGCTGGAGGAGACATGGTGGGGGTTCACAGCAATATAACATAAAGTACAAGGCATTCAATATACTGTAACTAATACAGTACATCATTCAAGGTATATATTACATGCACTGATAGTGAGAAAAAGTTTCTCACTTAATATAAACATACTGTTTGGCACCAAAGTGGTTAATGAAGGGTGCCGGGGACTGTGGGGATGTGCTAGGGAGCAGAGGGAACTCTGGGCATAACTTTGTGGAGGTGAGGGATTGGTGATGGACACAAATAGCAGGGCTGATATAAAAAGGGAGATCACTTACCCTCCTCCTCTTTCAGCATTACGGGCACCTGGAGCAATGTGCAGGATTGGCAGTGTGTCTGGTCTCACATATTGGTGTCCGATCGCCCCAACCCCCCCGTCCTATTGCATAGTCATATTTTGCAATATGTGTTAATTTAAAGGTTTTTATTTTTAAAATAAAAAATAATATGCCATAATACGACAAGGACAGGTTATCTGATTGATTAGGCATGGTTTAATAAAGCTGTGGCCGACCTCCATCCAAACTGAGTCTGGTGTTTTTTATTTATTGGTCGCAAAGAGAAGGTTGTATGTTTCACACAAGCAACCCAATCTTGCCTCCCAATCTTGGCTTCCATATTAAATTATAGCTGGCTATCCAAAACAACCCAATATCCAAATATTTCATAACAAAAATATAAGTTATGAAAATATAACTACTGTATAAATACACAAAAAAAAAATGTTTTCTGAAAAGTCTGTAGCCAGCAGCTGCTTGATAATTACATATGTTGGGTGAATGTAATCAATTAGCAGTAACAGCAGTAAAGTGGTCTAGATTTGCAAGAGAACACATTTTTCTCACTTACTGTAGAATTAATAAAAAGAATCAGTCCCTGACTCTGATTTTAAGAAAAACTAAACCGATCAATAGATTAAAATCATTGCTTTGAAAAATATCATGGCAAGAATAAGCAAAGCTGACATAAGAAACTAGTAAAGCATTTCTCAGTCAGGGGAATATGCCATAAATCTATCAGGATTGGTATTATTATTACACTAGCCAAACTGCTATGGCAATGATTTGACAATTTAGTAATCTACAATTAAATTCCATTTGAGCATTCAACCATGATCAATACTGTATATCTATCTAAATATCTATCTATAAAGATCTTTGCTACAGTACCTAATTAAGGAGAACACAAGGCACCTCTCTAGTATTTGCCTAGCAGCAAGGTAAATTCCAGGGGTAATTATAGTTGCTTACAGAATGAAAGACTATTCCCTGTTTAATTTTTCTGTGCTTGATTTTTTTCATGGTTGTTTTATTTTACCATTTATAAAATATTAAATATTTAAAATAAGCCTAATTGAACATTTTACCCTTTATACTGGATGCCCAGTGGATCTACGCCTTACAGTGTTCATCACACCTTAATATGCCTCTCATGTTGATTCTTCCCCTGCATATTTTTGCAGATGAATTTGAAATTATACTACAGATTCATCAAATGCATTCTCCAAGGCATATTTATAACAGTTATTTCTAAAACTTTTAATGAATCCTCCTGATATATCATTCTAGATCCAACATCTCAAATTTAATTAGACCATATTGTACATGATGTTCATTATTTGATTACAATTTTAATTACAACTATTGGCAGTCCCAATTAAAACATTTTATGCATTAACTGTATTCCAGCCCTCGTTGATTGAAAAACACAAACATACACAATACTGCTCTTCATATAACCTTATACACACACACACTAACATGAAAAAAAAGTACCTAGTAAATGACCAGGGAATTCTGGTATAATGAATACTATAACCTTTATGTTACTTTTCCAACTATTACTACCAAATAAAACAATAAGAAAATGGGTCTCAAAGGATTATCTATCTATGCAGTTTAGAAAACTGTCATCTCATAAAAAACTTACACCTCATCTCATGAAAAGTGTATATTCTAAAGAATTCCTGTCTGTTTTATTCCTTAATATAAAGTAAAGTTTTTGTATGTAATATGCTGTGCACTTCAACTGACTGGAAACTTACAATATAAGAGGATCATTCAGATTAGAAAGACATTAATAATGTGAGTCTTCTAGGTGGGACTGAAAGTATTTGATGGCCTACAGTGACACCTATTGGCAATTCTTTCAACTAGGAGTTTAGAGACAAACTTGTCTAAGAATGGTTTCTTTGGACCACAAGAAAGTAAAAAAAGAAATAATTCACATACCGAAGGTAGCAGTGTAGGTTTTAATACATTAGTATGATGCCAGTAACATTACATTAAATTATACAGGTTCCTACAAAAATGCCATTTGTAAAGAGATACACAGGCTTTATAGACAACCTATTTTTATTTAAGTTGTGTAAAGCCTGTTATTCTAAAATACAAATCTTGCAATGCATGCCAGACAAGTATTAGAAGTTTCAGCAAATAGTATGTCATATTAACAAACCAAAATCTACTGATTCGAAAATAGCCACAAAAGGAAGGCAATTGTCATATTTAGCCATGAAGTTCAACTGTGTGGCATCACAACAAACATGTCACGGAAATATTTATGGTGCAATGTAATACTGGTCGCTATGCACAGACTGTTCACAATTCCTTTGCAATGAGAATTTTCCCTTTGTAAACACATTGCTTGTCAGTTGTCACACAACAGTAGCAAATTTTATAGTTTGTATGTTTGTATAGCACAGTGCATGTAATAATGAAAAAGTTATGTTTGCTTCAAAAGTTATTATGTCTTATGTTCAATATGGTTCCAGTATTAAATGTATGTTTGCAAATACAAGGCGTCTGACTGGTAAAATGGGAGAGCTGGAGATGCTGGTGCTGGAGGGAAAATATGATGTGATTGGGATGGACAAAACATGGCTGAATGAGTCACATGACTGGGCAGTTAAAATACGCTGCTATTCTTTGTTTTGGAAGGACAGAGGCAATAGAAAAGGAGGAGGGGTATGACTGTTTGTTAGGCAGGATTTAAAAGCTAATATAAAGGAAAATATGATGTTAGAAAATGAGGGGCGGAAGTCTTATGGGTGGAGTTCTTCACAGATTGTGAAGACTACAGCAAATTAATTGTAGGAGCATGCTATAGACCTCCTAATGTAAGAGAGGTGGAAGAGGCAAAACACCTGATGCAAATAGAAAAAGCTGCTAGTTTGAGGAAAGTAATGATAATGGGGGATTTTAATTACCCAGATATTGACTGAAACAACAGTTCTGCCGGGTCAGTTAATGTGAACAAGTTTATAGACTTATTGCATGACAATTTCATGGCACAGGTTGAGAAGCCAACCAGAAAAAAAGCTATTCTGGATCTAGTGATCTCTAATGACCAAGAACATTTGGCAAATGTGCAAGTAATTGAACCCCTGGGTAATAGTGACCATAATGTGATATCATTTGATGTCTGGTGCAAAAAACAAATATAAACTAGGGCAACAAATAACATGAACTTCAGAAAGCTAATTTTAGTGCCTTGAGGGCTGCCCTTCAAAGCATAGATTGGGGCATTATGTTTCAGCTAAAAACATAGAACATAAATGGTTGTCATTTAAAATGATATTAAATAGTTTCTGTTCTCTATATATTTCCTTAAAGAGTAAATGTAGAAGCACTAAGAATCATCCTATGTGGCTTAATATAGAAGTAAAGAAGTTAATAGAAAAGAAGAGAAAGGCATTTAAAAACTACAAGTCTGTTGGGACAGAAGCTGCACTTAATGAATATAAACACTATAATAAATGTTGTAAATCAGCAATCTTGAAGGCATAGAAAGGAAATGAGAAGTGCATTGCGGCTGAGGTAAGAGTTACCAAAAAAGTTTTTAATCATTTTTTATAGTGATAGTAAAAAGATGGTACCAGTATGGTTGTAACAGATACAGAAAAGGCAAATGCTAAATCAGTTCTTCTCTTCAGTGTATACAATAGAGGAGTCAGAGTTCCCAGGCTTGCCTCACAGCTGCACTGTTGGTTCAGCTCAATCTAGTCCAAGGGTCCCCAACCTTTTTTACTCAAGAGCCGCATTTTGGGGCATATTGATCAAGGGTCGAATTTTGAATTGAAATGACTTCGAAATTCAAATTCAAAAAGACCAACCGAATTTAAGTAAAAGGTTTTTTTGCGTTGAATAGGTCCATATTCGGCCACATTAGAATCGTACGAATTGAAGGAATAGTGCATTTGATCAAATTCGATTCAAAGTTTTTCCCCAAATTTTTTTTTTTCGATTTTTCAAAGTCCACCAGTTGACTCCAAATAGGTTTTAGGAGGTCCACCATAGGCTAAAACAGCAATTTGGCAGGTTTTAGATGGGGATGGTCAAAGTCGAATTTTTAAAGAGACCGTACATGATAAATTTCAATATTCTAATTTTTTAATTATTTTCAAATTTGAATCAAATTTGGACTATTCCCTAGTTGAAGCACTCAAAAAAATAGCTCAAAATTTTTTTTTTTTTCATTTGAAAATTCACCTCGACCTTCGATAAATCTGCCCTTTAAATGTAGAAAGAGTTGGAGAGCAACACAAGAATGAAAAAGTCCACCGGGATATCAAATAAGTGCTGTGATTGGCTGTTATATGAACTGGCAGCCTACAGGAGGCTCTGTTTGGCAGTACACCTTGTTTTTATACAACCAAAACTTGCCTCCAAGCCAGGAATTCAAAAATAAGCTCCTGCTTTGAGGCCACTGGGAGCAACATCCAAGGGGCTGGAGAGCAACATGTTGCTCGCAAGCTACTGGTTGGGGACCACTGATCTAGTCAGCGGCTGACTCAGGATATGATTCATAAAGCTTCATTAAGATGGCATACACCCCCGAGTTCTAAGAGAGCTTAGTTCAGTTTTAGACCGGACCCTATTTCTAAAAAAGATTTTCTTTCATGGATTGGAGAAAAGTTGATGTCATTCCAATATTTAAAAAGGGATTATGATCCAGCCTGGCAATTATAGGCCGTAAGTTTGACATCTGTGGTGGGCAAATTATTTGAAGGCTTGTTAAGGGATCACATTAAAAATTTTGTCCTATTGAATGGCATTATGAGCAGCAATCAGTATGGCTTTATGAAGGATAGGTCATGTCAATGAATTTGATTTATTTTTATGATGAGGTAAGTAAGATGCTGGACAGTGGGGGAGCAGTAGAATGTTGAACCTACAGATTGTGTTGTATTTTTTGGTCCTATCCTATCAATAATGCACAACAAATTTAACCTAGAGAGTGCAAACATTTTCTTATGACTTCACCATAGTTCAGGAACATAAATGCTAAATATTTTAGCTACATCAGCCTTCCTTAGGTGCATATTCATATTCCAGCCTCTCAAATCAAATCACTGCCAGGTAAATTGCCCCCTAGAGAGAGTAAAGGCAGACAGTGGTCATTTGTTTATTGTTTTGTGCTCTATTAATCTTTCAAATTATCCAAAAATATCTTGTGTAAAATAATACAATGGTATTTTAAAATGGTAAATTAGTTGCTTGCCCTTAAAATAATGTGTTATGTTTTCCAATTAAGCTTAATTTTTGCCTTAGAAGAAAAAGTTCCACATACACATACACATTCTAAAGCTGTGGTTTGACCAAAATCAATGTGTCTGCATTATAATGAGGCTATGAATATATTTCACAAACTACCTTATAATGTCATCTACTGTTGTGGTTTGGTTTTATAAAACCAAAGTTTTCAAACTACCCCAAGAAAGTCCTTAGAGACAATAGTAAAGAATTTATTGTTATCTGTGGGTTTCGATACCCAGTTTAAAAATCACATCTATTTATACAGTAATACAAAAACATAAACACATGGAATATATATAACAGATAACAATAAAAACATTCATTTTAGTTTCATTAGTTTCAGACTAACAAAGCTCACTTCAGCTTCTTTCTCCTAAAAATCGTGGTGCTCAATTAATCAAAACACTTCTAAAATAAAACTCCAAGCAATTTCAGACTGTAAGGGCTCATTTATAAACTTTGTACAGGGCAGAATGATTCACACAGTGAATATATTTGCCTGTCCATGATTATATTTATAAAGCTGGATAAGAGTGGTGTATTTAGGGGCAGATGTATTAAGGGTTGAATATTGAGGGTTAATTAACCCTCGATATTCGACTGGTGAATTAAAATCCTTCGACTTCGAATATCGAAGTTGAAGGATTTTGCACAATTTGTTCAATCGAGCGATCGAAGGTATAATCGAACGATTCGAAGGATTTTAATTCATCGATCGAAGGATTATCCTTCGACCAAAAAAAGATAGCCAAGCCTATGGGGACCTTCCCCATAGGCTAACATTGACTTCGGTAGCTTTTAAGTGGCGAACTAGGGGGTCGAAGTTTTTTCTTAAAGAGACAGTACTTCGACTATCGAATAGTCGAACGATTTTCAGTTAGATTCGAAGTCGTAGTCAAAGGTCAAAGTAGCCCATTCGATGGTCGAAGTAGCCAAAAAACACTTCGAAATTCGAAGTTTTTTTCCTTCTATTCCTTCACTCGAACTTAGTGAATGGGCCCCCATATGTACAAACTAATATTTATGTGCATACTCTGCCTTTGAGACTTTGGTGGAGGAGAAAATATTCGCAAAAATGTTTTCGGCAATTGCAAATGTAAATTACTGTCAACACTATTTTTGCACACAACAACCTTGCACAGTGGCTACACTCATGCAAACATTAGTCTCATTTGCCAGGCATTTGCACGCAGTGCAATATTTTAGTGTTCATGTGCAATACAACCATTTGCATATAAATATGCAGTGCACAAACTTTATAAATGACCTGAGTGTTCTTTGTGGGCCTATGTGAAGAATACCATATTTTGTTAAATGATAAATTATAGCTATACAGATGAAGCCACTTGGATTTGTGAGTTAAATGCGTCATGACTCAGGGGTAATTGAAGAAACTGTGTTATCTTAAGTCATCTTAACGCATTTAATGCATTTAACCTTTTCATTAGCATACCAAAGCTCCATTGTACACAATGGTGAATGCTTTAATTAGATGGGATGTTGTGACGCAGTTTTCTGTGTTAAATGAGATAAATGGGATATCTGTGTTTAGTTATTCTGTGTCAAACAGACAAACCAAAGTGGCTGCATCTGTAGCTCATCCTTACAAATGTCCTCAGGAACCCAGTACCACTGTCTTATTAGAACTACACAGTTGATTTTATATCTAAATGGCAGCTGATATAATTTTAAATCTTGTCAAGATAAAATACCACAGGTTTGTGCCTAAGCACTTAAAGGCATATTGTCAACAAATGGGATGTGACAGTTATTTCCTTTAGCTTATAGTAAAACATCTTAAAATCAAATTTGTCAACTGAACAATGTTTAAATAAATACGCAAGCAAAATTATACTTGTAAAATACTTTTTAAAAAATAGTTTTTCCTTTTAACTTTTCAATTTAATATAAAAATGCATGTTTGGGGATAATGTGCTGGTGAAATAATAAAAAAAAAAAAAAAAAAAAAAATATATATATATATATATATATATATATATATATATATATATATATATAATAAGCTTAGACATGGTGCACACGGACAAACAAAAAACAATGCCTGTGTGCTGGTTAAAGACAACAATAGTAATAATCAAAAAGAAAACCGCACCAAACAGGTCTTTATATGAAATAAACAAAGGTTTTATTTGATCAATGTTTCGGCTCAACCGCTGGAGCCGTCTTCAAGATTTTGCCTTTTTTTTTAGTTTTCCAGTTCTCAAAACCCCCAAAAACTGCAGTGCATGTTTATTTGTGATATTCCTAAAATTCAATACTTTAAGTACACGAATAAACAACTTGAACATGGTAAATCAAATTCTAATCTTCATTTTCAATGAATCTGACAAATCTGATTAAATCTGGAAAAAGCAGCTTGGAATTTGCAAATAAAACTTTCATTAACTTCTACACAAACTCACCAGCTTTTAAATCCCAACTGTTTTAATTCAAGTTTTTTGCTCTTAATAAATCTCAAATTCACATTTAAGAAATGGAAATTGGAATTGAATGACTTGAAATGTACTATAAATTTGAATTCTGATAAATCTGCCCAAAACAGTTGACAGGTACAACTTCCAAATTCCACACTCGTAATTGTTGGTCATTAGCAAAGTGTTGATCTTAGCTGTAATTGTTAAAGTATTCACCAATTTTAAATATAAATGCCTTCAAGTTAAACCTGGCTGTTTGCAATTTCAGTCCACATTCATTATATCACTTTAACTGCAACTTTTTTAGCAAATCTGTAGAATACATTAAGGGGCAGATTTATCAAGGGTCGAATTTCGAAGTGGAAAAAACTTCGAAATTCGACCATCTAATTGGATTACTTACTAAGCTTTTTTTAATAGAATTTGGCCGCTTTCGGTCGAACGGAAAACATGAAATCCTTTGAATCAAACAATTCGGACGATTTCATTGATCGATCGAACAAACGATTTTCCTTCAACTTCTAAAGACTCAGCCAAATGTTGGCTATGGGTTCTAGGAGGTCCCCATAGGCTAACATAGCAATTCGTCAGATTTAAGATGGCGAAGTGTCGAAGTCTAACTTTTTTAAAGAGACAGTACTTTGATTTTCGAAGTCAAATTTTTTTTTTTACTTTGAATCAAAGTCAGAGTTGAATTTAGGCCTATTGATGGTCGTACCCAAAAAATAGTTCGAAATTCGAAGTTTTTAACTTGAAAAATTAACTTAGACCCTTAGTAAATCTGCCCCTAATTATGCCATGCCACTGAAACTATTATTTCAGATCTAAATAATTCATACATAAGCATTTTGATTATTAATGTAGCTACATTTGCACAATCACTATTATTATATTTTACAAATGAGTCACCTCAAAAAATAACATTTTATAAAAACCTCCTATTTCTTCAGTATTTACCTGCCTTGAAGAATGCTGGGCTTTGTATCTCACAGGAAATTAAAAATTAAAATTAAATTGACGGTTTACTTTTAAACCTGAATAAGCTTGAGTTATGTAGAAAAATGAAGAAGCTTTAGGGAATGATAATGTGTTATTAATTCATTATAATAGACAAAGTATAGTTGTGTAGCTCTCCAGGACCCAGGAGTAATTAAATGGGTCATGACTACACACAATCGGGTTTATAAATGACTCATTCTGCAATACATTGCTAATCTTTGAAATCTAACACATCCTGACTGTTACATCAGAGCAGACATGTTTCAGAACATTTTGCCAGAAGCCAACATTTTTAATCCATGAGACATAAAATGACAAAAATTAGGAAAATGCTTCTCAATTCATATAATAAGTATTTTTTATAGCAACTCAAACTTCCATCTGTAAAGATATGAATCATTTTCAAATAAAGCTTGTCTGGGGGAAACAGTTAATGGATGATTTTATAGCATAGCTTTAGAGCAAGGGTATTAAACAAAATGGTTTGCACATGGGTAGTTATGTGTATAGAAATGTGAGCATTTTTTCTGTTGTGCATAATATACAAGTGATTCAAGTGAACCCAAAATTTTATGTAGTATATCATTCACCAGAAACCCTTATATTTTGGAATAACCAGCTTTTTATCAAAATCTCAAATTCTAAGTAATGTACAATGAATGCACATGTTTTCTATCCCTTGCACACATATACAGCTTCTTCCTTACTGTTTCTTGGCATATGTTTGTAGCACTAAACACGTAAGGCTGTGGACACAATAAATTTCTCCACTTTGCTTTAACAACCTGGTGGAAGATTGCCTTTATTTGAGTGCCTGCTTCCCAGTATATTTGGTTTCTCTGCTCCGCATGCTGAGGGCTCAGGGTGGTGCACCTGGGCCTCTTCCCTAATGTGGTGAGTAACAATCTTACTATTTGAAGACCCTCATTCAAATTCATCAAAAGTTATAACTTATACTTAAATAACATAGCATTAGCACCTGAGGAGTGGCTATAGGAACCCAGTTTAATGGTTTCTATAGAAACATTTTAGTTATTATATAAGATCTGGAAATCTTTTGATATAGAAAGAGTTCTTGAACTGGCATGGCTGAGGTTACATTAATAGTAGACTTGCACATTACCCTAACCCTCCCCTTCACCACTCACTCTTAACACTGTGTGCTTCTTTATTTATGAACCCATGTAGGTGCAAGTCTATAAAAAGAGCAGACTGTAGGCAGAACCCAGCACTGTAAGGAGAGCAGAAGGAAGAGCACAACCCGAACACACCCTTGAACCAGCAATCTTCGTGGCCCAAACCTGTCTGATCTGCAGGTCCCACAGTTTCAAGCGAGTTGTATCTACTGTATATGGTAAGCTCTGACTTCCACTGTTTTTTAGCAACATTTTTATTAACATTGGTGCAAGGGTTTGGTTGATTCCTTTCTCTTTGGTCTAGGGTTCTAAAAAGATATCGTTCCTGTCACATGATGTAGGAGAGTCATGATGTTGGGTGAGTGCTTAGTCTTTTTATATGTTTATGTTTATGTGAATGTTGTTTTGATTGTAATATGGTCTTGACTTGAGAAGATCTTAGGAGGAAACTGAAACATTGGCCTATTATTTTAAACATAAGGTGCCCATTTACTAACAATCAAATTCAGTGTCGTACTGGGCTGGTGGGACACTGAGAAAAAACCCGGTGGGCCCTGGCCCTCATGGGCCCCCGCTGGCCCAGACCTGCTCCCATGGCTGGCCCCCTAAGGAAATGAACCCTAGCGATGTGTACGCACATATGCACACAGCGCCACCATGACCTGCTCCATACAATCGTCCGGGGACTGCCAAGAGGGCCCTAGGTTTGCAGCCGCGGTGGGCCCCCCAAAGGCTCCAATCCGACCCTGATCAAATTGCATTGCATGAATCACAAAAGATTATTGATTTTCCTATTTTTCTAAAAAATTTTGATTTATCAAGGGAAAAAAACATGAAAACCTTTCCTGCCAAACTTAGCCAAGTAAAAGTTGTTGAGGTGCTGTAGAAGTCAATAGGAGAAGCACTGATCCTATTGGACCATTTTAAACCATCAGAATGGTAGAGGTTTTCGGATATTTTTTGCTACGAATTGTCCGAAAAACTGAAACTAAGTTTTTCATGGTATTCAGATTTTTTTTCATTCATACGTTTTATAATCAAACCTTTTAATACATTTAATAACATTTGTGGTTTTAGAGTTTTCAAGTTTATTCATGGTTTCAAAAACCTCTAAAGCCACTAAAATCCTACCTTTAACAAATAAGACTCCATGTAAATAAAGTTCAAGTCTTTTATTCTACTAAAAAAGGCACCTGCTTACCCTGACTTTCTGTTCTGTTCTGTTCTATTCTATTACTGGGTAGCACCTGGAAAATCTTGTAGTGTGGAGTCCTGAAACCATTTGTACTATTATATGTAATATGTCTATGTCTAAATATTTTTTTGTGTTAGCTAAAGATCTTAATAACAATGATTAAAAATGTGTTTGTTAAAGAATACCACATATACAGTATATTTCAGCATTGTTCAGCCTTCATCATTTTATTTGAAATTCTTATTATCCCAGAAGAACTTATCATTATATTGCCAAAAAAGATTTTCAGATTTTTTTTTCTTTCCCAGAAACACAACATGATTATGGCTCACACTGTTTTCAAATAAATGTTCTTTAGAGACTTAAAAGCTGATAACTAATATTCAACTCCCAGAGGCACTGCCTGACTTAAGTGCATATCTCATTATTACCAGGTAAAAATGCTCATTAGGATGACAACATTACTAAACTGCTTTATCCTATATTTGCTATTGTACTTAGGGGAATGTTTATATCCAGAACAGTTCTTAATAATCGGCCAGTATGTGAATTCTCTGATTTTACTGAACTATATTTAAATGCTTGCAACAGCAGTAATAATCTTCAGCAGATTTTAGTGAAATATAGATACAAGGTGTTTTCTGACAACTTCAGGGTAAATGGCCATTTACCCTGACATAGCACATAACCTAAATAGCAAATTATCTAAATATTCTTATAATGTACAATTTGTTAGCAGAAACTATTTTAGAGGTTTAAAGCAATAACTTATTTTGGCTAAATGAGTTACATGAACTTGGAAGAAATTCAAATTGCTTAAGTCTTTTCATGAGGTATGTTACGAGATAACTGATGAAGTAGCCATTAGTCACCCCTTGAAAGTAATTTGTTACAAGGACAAGGAACTGCCCCTTGCTTGTACCTGTAACTTTATTCTTTGCAATTTTGCTTGTGTTTCCCACAGTCATTTTTCAAAGTTCACACTTTCTCTCCCCAAAGTGGTGTGAGGTCAGATGAAGTGCAGCTGTCATTATGCCATGTTAAACACAGTTATAGCCAATGATTTCAGAGATATCAAAATGCCATGAGCAGAGATTTTGGTTTGTAATTCTTACTTTATTTAAATAAGTCACTTGTAAGTGATGGTGCACATGGTGCTAACAACCATAGATTTAGTTTTGCAATGGGGAATGAGAAAACATATATTAGATATTATAATTTTTTACTGTATTTGGAGCAGTTTCCATATAACTCTGTAAATTCCACCAGCAGTGATATATTTGAAAGACACTTTTGGCAGGGATGGAATGAACATTACTTATGCAGTCACAGAAAGGTTCAAAGCAGCATGTTTTTATGTTAGTGAAATGGGAGCACTGCATCAGCTTCAATACCATCACAATAATTTATTAAATTTATTACTATACGCCAAATGAGTTATTTATTAAACCCACTTTGCCCAAACTCCCATGTACATTTTTATTGTATTTATCAATAAATTTACTCAAAAAAATCTGGTGTGGGAAAAGACTCGATGAAATGGCAAACAAATCCCAATTGTACAATTTTTTCAGATTATTGCCCGAAAATCACAAATTCTTTGGATTTTTGCACACAATCCAGCGCAGATCATGATATCATCCAATTGTAACATCTGCCACTGACTTTTACATGACCTCAGCAGGTTTGAGATGGAGTATTTTTTTATTCAGAATTTTAACAATCTCAGGGTTTAATAAATCTCTAAAAATTTGAGGTTTTTTTCTACAACTTTCAAATTCCAACCAGAAACTTTAATAAAAAAAACTGAAAGTTGGGCATTTACAACAAATACTCAGCATGTTCTTCCAGTGTAAATATGCAAAGAATCTCTGCTATTCTGAAGTGCATCTGCGCTGGATATTTTGGTTTGACACAGAAAGTTAATTATGGAGGAGGAGAGAAATTTGTAAATGTGCATCATTTTTTAAATCAGCTCTTCCTGTTTTTATAACTACAATATATTGGGTCAACTGTAGGCATTAGTGGAATTTGGAGTAAAAAAGTAACACAACTGTGATGCTAAACCTCTTTTTGTGTTTATCCCATAGGACAAATAGGGCTTCCCCTACTTCTATGTTGCTGGTGGACTTAAGCAGAAGGCTAGTCATATGTTTGTGATTATGAGCATGATTATTAGGTATCTGTTGATATGTTAGTGGTCATTACAGCAGATGCTATGTGCTGTACCCTAGCTAATAAAGTAAATAGGGTTTTAATTCCCTATAGCTGACCCAGTGAAAGGCTAAACAATATAAGAGTTCAAAGTAGGATAAGTACTGCAATACATGGGACAGATATCAGCCCCTTGAAAAAATTACTATATTGTGTTTCTCACCCTAATGTAACTGCAATATATAGACAGAAAGAAAAAACTGGAAGTATTTGCTTTTATGAAAACCATTCCTATTTGTCAAATTATATATCATCACAAAAAAATTGCAAGATTTTCCCACCCTTCTTAATGAGTAGTGGCTTATTACAATGAAAATAATGGGGCTAATTTACTAATTCACATGCAACATAAATTGCAACAGTGCAGTTGCCCCATCAGCAACCTTATTCATAAGATTTACTGAAATAAAGATACTGATCAATAAAACAGAAATAAATTAAAAATGACAGGCAATCACACATACATGTATTACAATAAGTAAATGCCACACTGGCAATAGTTGGAAAAAGAACCATTTTCTCCCACTCCAATATAAGCAAGAGGTGCATTTACAGAAACAGACAATTCTGCCTGTTAAATGTATTTTGAAAAATACCATGTAGATTTTCCATTTGAAATGGGCTGTCATATAACAGATATAAAGCAATACAAAACAAGCATCTATAATAAAATAAAGGTGAAATGGCAAAACAGCAAAAGCTGAGGGAACTGGGCTGAATAAAAGGCATTCAGAAAAGATAAACATCAATGTTTTATTATTAAAAGTTATAGAATTCTCTAAAAGTTTTACGTGTGTGATCTCTTTGACATTTAAAGCAAAAGTACATTCTTTGCTATCAAGTATTGTAAAGGTCATGCAACATTACATAAAAGGATGGTAATGGTAAAAAATGTAAAAGGCTCTGAATTTAGCATATGGATACTTCAAGGCATTAAGCATGCCACTTTACTTTCAGATGTGCACCTAGTACTATTGGAAAGCAACAAAGAATACACAGGTCACTGCAACTGAATTCAGAATAAAACAGTATGCTGGTTTGTTAAAACAAGAATAAACAGAATAAAAAAAGCATTTCTTCTTAACATATACAGTATATAGCCAGCACATATGAGAAAAATAAAATGATTTAACTACATTTTTGTTAAGAAGCAATGTATAATATGCGAAGGTGTGAAGGCTAGAAGGACAAAGACGCTTATATAACTCCTAAGCGAGTTTTAGTCCTGGACTCAAAGACTTAAAGCAGCATTTGAAAAATATAAATACCTATGACACAAAATTATTATTATTATTATTGTAATTAAAACATTTAATGAATACATTCAGTGGTGTAACAAGATATTACTGGGCCCCACAGCAAATTATTTTTCAGTCCCCCATAATGTTTAGAGGTGGATTTGTTTTAAAAATATTTATTGAAACTGTATATGAATTAGGGCTTCATGGGGCCCCTATACCTCCTGGGCCCCCCTGCAGCCGCAGGGTCTGCTTCCTCTATAGTTACGCCCCTGAATACATTTTTTTCCAGTGTTTTAAATAATGAGTGCCAACCAAGTAGTCTTTTTTTCTTTGTCTTGATGTTTTTTTAGAATTATTGTGAAAGTATTGATTATTATGTCAAAAAGGAGCAAAAACTTTGAATCCGAAAATACTCCAGCTAAAACCTGTCGAATTCATGTAAAAGTCAATGCAGAGGTCTCTTCAACGATTTCAAGATGTTTTTGCATTGACAATTTACAGATTTTTGATGGGGGATTTTCCTCAAAAACTCAATATATCCAAGGTATTCAAGGGGTTTTAACCTAAAAACTCAAAACATTTGACTTGACTTGAAAACTTGAGTTTTTTTATCATTTTTTTTTAGTTTAATTATTAGTGAATTAGCCAAATTGGTACATGGGAGTTAGACCAAGTTTGTTTCTGGTAATATATGAGAACAAAATCAGATTTAGTATATAACCCGCTTAATGGAAAGGCGGAGATTTCTTGTTCGAGACTAGGTTGCTAAGATATTGTTATATTTCTTTAAATTTTTTTTATTGGCGTGTGCCACAAGGTACTTATATCTGCCATGCTCATAGATTGTGGAAATTCTGCTGTAGTGGGGGTGATCAGAGTATTACATTTCCTGGGGATAAAGAGTATAGCAGCAGTAAGTGTGTGAAAGACAGTGGGGCAAATTCACTAAACGCCGAAGCGCCTAACGCTAGCGTGAATTCGCCAGCATTGGGCATTTTCGTTAATTCGCCGATTCACTAACGAACGCTGGCGTAAACTCGCTAGTGTTACTTTGCACCCGTACGCCTGGCGAATTTGCACAATGGACGTAACTACGCAAATTCACTAACGCGCTAATGATTCTGAACGCTACCTTTTACACCAGACTTCCTTTGCCACCTCAGACCAGGCGAAGCAAAATAGAGTGGATAGGGATTGCGTCAAAAAAAGTTAAACAGTTTTCTAAGTCCCAAAAAACGCTGGTGTTTTTTTCATTTTTTATGGTTGATAGGCTGAAAAAGATTGAAATTTTTTTGGGGGCTACCCTCCTTCCCCCCTACATTTCATAACCCATGGCAACTTAACTATACAGTGGGCACATGTGTAGGGCAAAATAAAAATGTTATTTGATGTTTTGAAGGTTTCCCAGGCTTGTGTATTTCTGCTACAAATACTTCCATTGAAAATTGAATTTGGCGCCGTATGCAAATTAACCATCACTAGCGTAGTAGGCGAATTAATGCTAGCGCAACTTCGCAACCTTATGCTACCCCTGAGCGCAACTTCAGATTTTAGTGAATTTGCGGAGCGCTGGCGAAAATACGCCTGGCAAAGTGTGGCGAAGCGGACGCCGGTGCAACTACGATCCTTAGTGAATGTCCCACAGTGTCTCTTGTTTTAATGAAATGTCTGCTGGACGTAAGTTTAGCAGGACAAGATAGAGGGTTAGTCCTGTGATTGTATGTAACAATTTGAGAACCAATTTACAAAGGGGTTTTAGCCCTGGACAGCAAATATATGTTCAAAAAATATTCTGTGGTTCCACAAATTCTTGAGTGTAGATCCGATGGATTTTTTGGAGGGGTGTATAATGCCATTATAGGATCTTGTGTTGGTTTTTGAGGTGGTTTGTACACCTGAAGCATACATGTGTCATTTTGTTTGTTTTTAAATGGGGATAGGAGACCCCAAAAAAGTTTCCCAGTTTAAGGATATGAATGGTTTTTTTGAGCACAGCCAGGTATTATAAGTAAATTGTAGAATTTGGATATACTTTTGTGACTGCTGTTCTGTGTCTGTATGAGTTTCTCAAAGTCCTTTAAAGCTCTTATAGGTGATCTGAGAGATATAGACAGACTAGGGGTAGGCAACAGGGAAGGTACATGCCGGGTGCCCCCCAAGTTTTGCCCCCTAGGCATGTGCCTATTCTGCCTACCTCTAGTTCTGGTTCTGGCTTTGCTGTGCAGACTCCTTTCTCAGAAAATAAACTCTATAGGGATCTTTGTTTTTGGGGGGCATTATTGTGATAGGAAAAAGACTTGTGTGTGGATGTGTGATGAACTTGGATATGAAGACATGCAATATATGTAAAATTCTTTGTTTAGATTCATATTCTCGTACATGTAATAAAATATAATATATATATATATATATATATATACATCTAATATAATATAATCAGTTGAAAAATGTGTACCATTTCTACTATAATAAATTATCCTTCAATATCCACCTCTTTGGAATTTGGAATTGCGCAAGGCAGTTAGCTCTAACATATTGTCTGTGCAAATGGAAAACAGACCATTGATATATTGAACCTAACTATCTATCAAATTTAACGTTGACTTCTGCTTGCAGTAAGACAGATTGCCAAGAGGAAGATAATGAAGAGTAACTTTCTGAAATGGTACAACATTTTTAATGTGATTATATTTAGAAAGTTTCTTATTCCATTATGTGAAGCTTAATATAAATGTTTCCATCAACATTTGAGAAATAAAAGATGCTTGAATTATGTTTAGTAGATGTGTTTTCTTTATATAATTTCTTTCTAGAAGGGAAACTATGCTCCAAAATTAATACAGATAGTTTATATCAAATTAAATGGCATATTAAAGAATCTTACCAAACTTGTATACATATATTTAAGCAACTATTGCCTTTTTTTACATTTCTTCCCTTGAATCAGAAATACTACAACTCTAACTGTAAATTCAAGAAGTATGGATGCAAAAGACAGAATGCGGTCTGTTAATTTGCTCATGTGACCTAACATGTATGGTTTGTTTGTGTGCACCGTGAATCCTAGGATCCCAGGGGGTAGCCTCTATTTTTAAAATGGCAATTTTCTATTTAGAATTACCTAATGGCACATACTACAAAAAATGTATATTATGAAAATGGTTTATTTACATGAAGCAGGGTTTTACTTATGTGCTGTTTTATGCAGTATATTTTTATAGAGACCTAGATTGTTCAGGGGTATAGTTTTCCTTTAAGTTTTACTGCTGTTAAGCAGTAGATGAAAACATGTAAAGCATAATTAATTTGCTACATTATAGTACTTACAGAGATTGCTATATATTTTTGTTTCTCATTCATTTGCTGATGCTACTGTAGTTACATAGTTAAATCAGGTTTAAAAAAGACAAAGTCCATCTAGTCCAACCCCTCCAAATGAAAACCCAGCATTCACACCCACACACACCTCTCCCTACTTTCACACAAATGATATATACCCATACCTATACTAACTATAGAGTTTAGTATCACAATAGCCTTTGATATTATGTCTGTCCAAAAAATCATCCAAGCCATTCTTAAAGGCATTAACTGAATCAGCATCACAACATCACCCGGCAGTGCATTCCACAACCTCACTATCCTGACTGTGAAGAACCACCTACTGTACGTTGCTTCAAATGAAAGTTCTTTTCTTCTAGTCTGAAGGGGTGGCCTCTGGTAAGGTGACCCACTTTATGGGTAAAAAGGTCCCCTGCTATTTGTCTATAATGTCCTCTAATGTACTTGTAAAGTGGAATCATTTCCCCTCGCAAGCACCTTTTTTTCAGAGAAAACAACCCCAACCTTTACAATCTACCCTCATAATTTAAGTTTTCCACACCTCTAACCAGTTTAGTTGCACTTAGTCTCTGCACTCTCTCCAGCTCATTTATATCCCTCTTAAGGACTGAAGTTTAAAACTGCACTGCATACTCCAGGTGAGCCTTATCAGGGACCTATAAAGAAGCATAATTATGTTTTCATACCTTGAGTTAATGCCCTTTTTTATGCAAGACAGAACTTTATTTGCTTTAGTAGCCACAGAATGACACTGCCCAGAATTAGACAACGTGTTATCTACAAAAACCCCTAGATCCTTCTCATTTAAGGAAACTCCTAACACACTGCCATTTAGTGTATAACTTGCATTTATATTATTTTTGCCAAAGTGCATAACCTTGCATTTATCAACATTGAACCTCATTTTCCAGTTTGCTGCCCAGTTTTCCAACTTCCAAATCACTCTGCAAAGTGGCAGCATCCTGCATGGAACCTATAGTTCTGCACAATTTAGTATCATCTGCAAAAATAGAAACAGTACTTTCAATGCCCACCTCCAGGTCATTAATAAATAAGTTAAAAAGCAAGGGACCTAGTACAGAGCCCTGTGGTACTCCACTAAAAACACTGGTCCAATTAGAAAATGTTCCATTTACCAACACTCTTTGTAGTCTATTTTTTAGCCAGTTATCCAGGTACAAATACTATGTTCCAGGCCAACATTCCTTAATTTAACCAGTAACCTTTTGTGTGGCACTGTATCAAATGCTTTAGCATTTGATACAGTGCTAAAGTAAATCACTTCCACTGCCATCCCAGAATCGAGGTCCCTGCTTACCTTCTCATAAAAAGAAATAAAGTTAGTCTGGCAAGATCTATTACGCATAAAACCATACTGACATACATTCATAGTATTATGATTTGCTATAAAGTCCAGTATCTTATACTTTAATAACCCTTCAAAAAGCTTTCCTACCACTGACGTCAGACTAACTGGCCTATAATTTTGAGGCTGAGAACGGGATCCTTTTTTGAATAGAGGCACCACATTAGCAATTCGCCAGTCTCTCGGCACTATGCCAGACCTCAATGAATCCTGAAAAATTAAGTAAAGAGGTTTGGCAATCCATTTGCATTTTTAAGCGGAGAAATTAAAATTTTCCTATTTATGAAGCCTCTATTTTTTCTAGTCGAGTTTATTAGGGGCAAACATCAAATTTTTAGAGGGAAAAATTAAGTTTTTAAAGATTTATTATGCTCCAAAGCTGCTAAAAATCTGAAAATACTCCAAGTAAAACCTGTCAAAATCATGTAAACGTCAATGGCAGATGGTCCCTTTAACAATTTGAAGATGTGTCTTGCCATGATCTTCTAGGGTTTTGGATTGTTTTATAGTTTTATAACCCGAAAAAGTAAAATCAGAAAAGTCACACGCTATGATTTGTCGCACAGTTTTGTAGTGACTTTTTTCCTCACATTTTCATTTGGATTTATTAGTAAATTAAGGGAATTTGGTTGAATTTTTCTGTTTTTCATGTATTGAGGAAAAGCTGAGTTTTTGTAAATAACCCCTACAGAGTAAGATACCAACAATAACAATAGAATGAGAAAATAAGGCACTCCCAACAGCATCACACTAAAATGTATGTTTTCTGGTGTTGGAAAATAGATTCAGTCTATACCATCTGGGTAATTTCATAACTGAAAATGAAGGATACTTTTCCCATACAGCAATATCACAATAAAGCTCACAAAAATAAATATATATTCAGCAGCTATGTGGCATCAAGCTATTGTGGACATGTACAGTACATGTATCACAACAAGGAAAAAAATCTCTTGTTAATAGCTAAAGTGTTTTTGTAGTATACCCTATAGGCCCTATGAATCCAGCTGAAACATGAATCAAAGACAATACTGTGAAATATATGAAAGCCTGTTTCCAAGTAGTGCACAATCAAATCAATTTTACTGCTGTCCATCATAAGTGCAATATTTATTCCTTTATATTTGTTTTTTGCTAGTTATTGAGCATAACAAATTATGCATTGCCACCATACAGTATATAATGTGAGGAACCCTTGAAAGTCTTTACTGTAGTATTATGTACACAACTGATTCAGACAAAACATACATTGAAGACTATAATATTGCTGAATAGCTGGTGTCCTACCAGTTAAATAATTTTCACTATACATGTACTGTTATGTTACATATTACAGCATACAGAATGATGCCATACAATAAGGTGCCTATTTATCAAAATTTGAAGTTCTGTATTTAATTTTTTTTACTCGAATACTCAAATCTTGAAAACTTGATTGCTTCAGAAAAAAAACTTGTACACGGCACATTGCATTCTACTGATCATTTTCACATTTACCAAATTGTTTAAAATCTTTAATGTTTAAAAAAACTTAAATTTTGCTAAGACAACTCCTGTTGACTTCTATGTGAACATTTAGATGCAGAGTTTATTGCTCTTAATAAGTTTCAATAAATCGGAAACCCAAATTCGAATTTTAATGAATTGGTCCCTCATATTCTTTTACTTTTCAATGGTTAATTCAGTATCAAATACACCATATATAGCTGTCCAATTATGCAAATGATGTGCAGAAACAACATAATTGCGAATAAGACAACATTCAAAAGTGAGGCAATATAAGCAAATTAAGTCACCTTATGAAAATTTAAGAACAAAAGTCCAGTGAATAACATCTCATCACAGTTACCTTATGGTTTTTCCTTATCTCATCATCAAAATAAACATTATTAGAATATTAAATCCTTTAAAATTACTTACAGGCAGAAGTTTTTTCAGTTTTCTTAGAACAATTTGCTCTTTGACGGTTGCATCCACTTGCATGTACATCCAGGGGTGTTTTAACTTAAAACATGATCTTGATATAATTTTGTTGCTCTGTCCAGACAGTGTTCCCTATGTAGAATGGTGTCATCTCTGAAACATTCTTGGTTGGTTAAGTAAGTATGTATAATTTTAAACTATCTGAAATCGTTTGTTTTGCTTTCATTCTATTTATTTAAGTGTATCCAGTCTCCAGTTTAGTATTGGTGGCAAATGTATTCTCCAATAAAGTCACTGTTGGTTCCAAATTTATTAGTCCAAAGTTCCAGGCTTAGTAGGTTGTAACACCGAAATATTATTAAGTAAATGGTTTTTTAAAGAATCCATCCAGCAAAGGAAATTCAAGTAGACTCTAAAAGCAACAAAAATACATAGTTCAAGCAAATAAACTGAAATCATAATCATTTGTTAAGAGAAACACATGGAAGTAAATATAATATAGGCTGATGGTCAATCTCTGTTAAATACCATGATAATATAACAAATTGTTCATATTGCACCTGGAACATTTTTTTCCTCAAAAACTACATACATTTTAGCATGTCTGCTGGTGGACCAACAGAAGGCGGGTATTGATGAACAATGCCAGGTTGGTCAGAAACGAAAGACAGAAAATGCAGATCTCCAAAACACTAATTACTGTACCTAAACATGTTTTTTTTTTTACAGTTTTGAAGGGCATCTCAACTACATGTACCCAAAGCATCCTCAGCAAACTCAGCTCCCATGTTCTCTGGCATTGAAGCAAAGAAAAGGCAACCATTTATTTTAATATTATTAATTTAAAGCATTCATATACTGTAAGTGGTGCACTCCATCATAAACTTAATGAGTGGCTCACATATCAATTGTTTACATGTATCTTTAAGGCCAAGTGATTTTTATAGCTCCAATTGATGGGGGGGGCAGAAGTTTGTCAAATGTTAGGGCACCCATCAAGGATATAACTTGCCTTATACCCTGTGCACTGGGCCAGGTTACTAGTGAGCAGACAATCCTCTTCCTTCCTTCCTTTCTTCATGCAAGTGAGCATGTGCAGTAAAGTTAAAGGGCAGATTTGTATGGAAAGAATCTCATCCTATCCTTAGAAGCCAAAGCAAAATGACAGTGTTATTTGAGAGAACAGCATTAAAATTGTCTCCTCAGCAGTAGACTTAAGGAACTGGACATACTGTAAATGGTTATTTTAAAAATTATATTTTCGACATACAGAAGAAAAGGAACATGGGAAAAGTATAAGTTTTGTTTTGTCCATAGTCATTTTTATTTGAGACCAGTAGTATAGACTGTGAATAGAAGGGGGTCTAAAAAATTAGCCACAAGGTACCCCAATTGAGATGGGGTGTGGTAGCATAGCTTAATTATGCACACTGTTGCTCATTACAGAGGGATTTGGGAAGGCAATTCAAATGACCAATACTTATCATCAACCACATTATACAGTATGCTTCATTAGACTAACAGCTGTAGGTTTAAGAGGTTTACTTGTTTGACTAAGAAAACAAGAAAGAGAGAATACTTTACATTAGGAGTGAAGTACAATGCCATTGTTTTATGAGGATGACCCTACAATGTAGGAAGTAAAAAAGCTTTTTTTTGCCTATGTCTTTTGTCACTATTTAACATTTATGCTATTGAATGCTACATGGTATTTTGAAACTCAATAAGGCACCATCATTCGAATGTACTAATTACAATAATTCCATCCATTTCCAGACCCTAGGAAACTAGAGTGGTTAATTGCTTGTTTCTTTTGATTGTATATATTACTAAGTAATTATGAAACCAAGTTTCCCTAATCTGTCAACATTTGCTTTTAATTGGTAAGTTAACTTTTGCAAGCTAATTAATTGCTTACACATAAATTAACCAGCAATTAGCAATTATGGAAGTATAGATACTTCCATTAACAGGGCTACATCTCACATCTGGGAAGATTCCTGCCAGACAGGTGCTTCAATCTGCTTGAATACAACTAAAATATATGTATTAAACCTACCAGTTTCTACTTAATTCCTTCTACCTATTTGAAAAATGACCTTTCACATATCTGTGGTAACTTTTTATTGATGACAACAGTTTGATTATTGAAACAATACTGCACAAGTCAGCACTTGGGGTTGGGAGTTTTCTAAGAACTTTAAAAGGAGAGTCTCCACCTTGGTCATTAGCTTCGCCTAAGATCTTTAAATTGTTTTAAGGAATTTGGATTATCATTTGATTTTCGGTAACCTAAGGGCCATGTCAATGGTTGTGGGGTTCTCTGAATGTGCTCAAATAATGCTGATTTGACTAACCTTGTTAACACTATAATAGGAAGTAAATGTTTTTACATTTTACTAATACATGATTATTCAAATAATACAACATATTGATATTTAATATAAAGGTTCACCAGATTTTTTAAAGGCAAAGTGCTCAGCTGATTATTGACACTCTTTTTTAAAGATTTAGGACACTTGACACCCATGGCTAATTACAAATTATATGCAATTAGACCTGTATGAAGAGTATTGTCCCTTTGCAATTTGCTAAACCCTTAGAATTTGAAATGTCCAAAATAAGTTCTGTAGTGTAAATTATTTTCTAAAATAAATTCATAGATGTTCTCAACTACAGTATATATTTTTAAAAAGCAAAGTTAAATGATTACAACTGCTGTTTCAAACAGACACAGCCTTGCAGTGACAGGCTTGTAAAATGAGCTTTGCGGCAATAAAAACCAGCATCACTGATATGTTTTACATACATTTATGAGAAGCTGGACTTAAGGCATCTCTTGATACAGAAGAGACTCAGTGTTCATAAATGAAAAGGGTTTAATTAGCATTTTTTTTAAAAATCATGTTACTGGGTTGATTAAGAAGGTGCTAAAAAGAAACTATAAGTGGTTACCATCTTGGTTTTCACACCCTAGAGAAAACCGTTTAAAATCCTTCCTTACTTCAAGGTTGCTTTCAGGCTATTACAGAGGTAACCACAAACAAATTTAATAGATAGACTGTCTTAACATAACACCGACATGTTATGCAGAGATTTAGAGGGCTTAGGGTAGGGGCACACGGCGCGATTTCGCCGCGATTCTGCGCTGGGCGAGTTGCGAGTCGCTGCGTTTTTTAAGCCGAAATAGCTTTGTTAACTTTGGCGCTGGCGTCAATGCAAATCGCGGTGAAATCGCTGCGCTAATTCACACGCGGCGATTCGTTTTCTATTGTCGCCCGAAGTTGCCTCGCTGGGCGTTTCCAGGCGACAGTAGAAAAAGAATCGCCGAGTGTGAATTAGCGCAGCGATTTCGCCGCGATTTGCATTGACGCCAGCGCCAAAGTTAACAAAGCTATTTCGACTTAAAAAACGCAGCGACTCGCAACTCGCCCAGCGCAGAATCGCGGCGAAATCGCGCCGTGTGCCCCTACCCTTAATCAACCTTTACATCTGTCTATGTCCCAGAAGAGCTTACAATCAAATCCATTAAATTTGACAAAATAAAAGTTTATTACAACTAAACTACTTATCTCTATATCTTTAGAGCATTATAAACCATAGCAAGTGACCCTTTCATGCAGAGGTAGATATAGTAAAAAGAACTGGCCGCTCCGAATCCGCCCTCAGCCTAATATCCCTAATATTACTTACTTAGCTCCTGCCAGTGCTATGCCACAAATACACAGGGTGCTCAAACTCCAGCATCCCAGCCATACAGTATATCCACTTCTTTCAATCATGGATACGGTGACACTCCAGTTAAAAAAGCAGCCGTTTATTGCAACATGCTGTGTGACAACAAAGCCTGAACCTTTTTGGGCTTGAGCCCTTTATCATAGACTCATGTCTACAAGATTAAATCCATGTATTACATAAAATTACACTTTAACATAGCCAATTAAAAACATGTTATACTGTTAAAAACAAAAAAACTTTTAAATTAATGTCATAATCAGCTGAGCACTTTGACTTTAGAAAATCAGGGGAAGGTATAAGAAGATTTATGATATCAAATAAATATCATGAACATATAAATATTAATATATTATTAAGATTTCCAGGAATTAAATAAAGACAAACTTATAAATATATTAATATAATCAATTAAAGGTCTCAAATGTATGCAAATAAGCAATATCATATCTTGTATTTAGCCCATTAGGTACTCTTGTGTCTAACTTTAAAATCCAGAAAGCCTCCCTTATATTCATGGGACGCATAGTATCACCCCTTCTAAAGGGTGTCCTAGCCTGTTCTATAACCTTTAAACTCAGGTACCATTAGGGGAATATAACAAAATGTTATCCTACAAGAGACCTCTCATCCTTCTTTTCAATGGCCCTTTATATATACATATATATATACATTTCGTACTCACAGTGAGAACCTTTCAGTTCTTACACACAATGGCTCCACATTTGTATGTCCCCTTAAGGGAAAGCTAGTTCCACCGTTGGCAATCCAAAGGAGTTAATAATCAAAAGCTGATAAGTAGTTATAGTAAGCACTGCGTATATTGTCGGCACTTTATAAATAAATAATGATGATTAGTGATGGGCGAATTTGTGGCAAATTTGCGTGATTCGTCACCAGCGAATAAATTCGCGAAACGCCCACGAAAATTCGCCCGAAAAAAACTGGCGTCAAAAACGAGGCGTCGGCGCCATTTCGGGAATTTTCGGTGCAAATTCGCCCATCACTAATGATGATAGTTGAGCAGGCACTTCAAAGGCCAATCCTCCAGATAGACAAAGTAAAATGATCAGTAGTTTATTTGGTAGACAAGGACACAGCCTTACATGGTTCTCTTACAGACAATTAATCATAGCCCCCCCATTGGCTATGTATGGCCAATGAAACTAGGCTAGGTGCCAAAATGTTCCCTAAAGTAGGGGCTCACCTAGAGACACATTTCACATCACTAAAAGTTAAAAACTCATTAAGCTTGTTATCATTATATACAAGGGATGTACTGCCTTATTATCCTACAAATCTGATAGTATTTCTCACTATACTCTGTAACATAAAAATCTTATCTTTATGCTTATTATTACTTATACTCTCACCAGATAATTTATTTGTCTTCTCCATTATGCTTCACCTACTGGCATTATTAAAAGATTTCCCTATCAGATCCATAGAATAACCTCTCTTGTGCAATCAAATGTCTTGATTCCCTGGATTGCTCAATAAAAAATATCTCCTTAGTGCAATTTCGATTACAACTTACAAAATGGCCATATGGAATACTCTGTAAAGTGTTGGCTCTGAGTATGGTATGTTCCCTGCTTTGGGCTTATGGAAATTTCATTATTATTCCTCCCAGTATCACTGTTAACTTTTAGTTTAAGATCCAAAAAAAAATCTCCAATCTATCATATTACAAAGAAAATCGAAGTTTATTTTCATTTAAATAATCATGAATAGTGATGGGCGAATTTATTCGCCAGCTGCGAATTCACTGCGAATTTGCGTGATTCGCGCCAGCGAATAAATTCGTGAAACGCCCGCAAAAATTCGCGTAAAAAAATTGGAAAATTCGCTAATTTTTTGGTGAAGCGAAACGGCGCAAATTCGCCCATCACTAATCATGAAAGCTCACAATTAATTCAAGTGGACACCCCACAATAAATAATATAACGTCAATATAACGATCATACCAAATAATGTGTTCACGATAGGTATTGTGACATCCAAAAGATGCAGAACCGCTCCCATCAAACCATATAAAAGTTGGCATGGAAGGGGACAAATGAAGCCCCCATTGTGCTCCCACATCTTTGAAAATAAAAATCCCCATCAAAATTTTAAACAAATTGGGTGTTAATAAAAATTCTAAAATCATAAAGTGAAGTGTAAAATATCATAAGTGTACTTTCGTTTTTAAGTGTCTCCAAGTTATAAGGACTTTAACAATAGGTACCAAACCACACTATTTAAGTTACTTACCACACTATTTCAGTTATTATGGCGGATACACAATTTTTTAGTATGCAGTCCCTGATACCCTAGTATTAAATCCATTTTTAGGCCAGCGGTATTAGTACCCATCCCTTTGCCAGTGTAGGTAATTTAAATAACAGATGTTATTCAGAATATGGTGCAAATGCCATTTTGCAGGTACTTATACAACTTGATAAGGTTACCTGGAATTACCAATTCAAACTGCCCGTAATTACAAATTTTCCTTGCATCAATGTGTGAACGTAGAAAAGAAGTTGTATCAATGCAAGATTTTACCTGGGTTGACAGAATAATTCCAGCATGTCAGCAATTAGTAAGACCCAACTGCCAAAGAATGTTCAAACTTCCTGAAAACTTTATGAAAAGGTATTACTAAACATTAACTACCGTATAGGTACATGATTTCAGCAGTGGCCGACTGGCAGTCCTTCTTTAAATGCTGCATAAATACACAAAAGTAATTAATTAAGTGATGTGAAAAGAAATATGCATGTCAAGATCCTATTATTTTTGATGGATCAGCACATTAAATTATTAAATTAACATGCTGCTTATATGGTTTTTATATTCCTTATTCTAAATGCAAAACTATGTACCCATATTCAGGCCAAATAGTAAATATATATAGTATACATATTTAGCTTTTTTAATATGGGAGAATGGAAGAATCCAATAGATCAAGTCAGAAATAGTTTTATTGTTTTCATTCCTATGCAACAGATGATTTCCACCTACAAAACCAGCAAGCCCTAGGACATGTTTGGCCACTGTGAGTGTCATTTCATGGATAATTTAATAGCTAATAACCCCAATTCCTGTAAACCAGGAGATTAGTAATGATTACTCTCAAACAGGAAAATTAACCCTGTAGGTTAATTTTTCAGAAGCCATTAACTTTTTTTTTTTTGCTTTTTTACATGACTTAATTTTTCTTTGTTGTCAGCATACATATAATTGCATTTTTTTCATAATGTAACAGAAAATAAATGTGAACAACAAGAAGCAGCTATGTGCATATGTTATTTTAAGGGGAAGCGAAGTTGCATTTGGCCGGGAAGCTCACTGATTAATTGCTAGGGCTTAAAGTTTAAAGAAGAAAAAAACAGTTCTGCAGTGTAAATAATACATTATATATATTAGGTTTTTTTTGCTAGCATTCCATCCATCAAACCACAGCTCATATTACAAAGTGAGAATTATTTCAGAAAACATTTACAACTTTTGTTTCATGGAAAAGTGTTTTTATTTGCAAGTTTAAATTCAAAATTGTCTTAAAAGATGTATTCATTTCCTTTGGCTCTTTTCAAAAAGAGAGGCCTCCCTTGCACCCACATTCTATAGCAGGTAATTTCAATGTGTAGCATAAATGATTAGGTGCATATCCTAATAAAGAGGGTAACTTTGAAGTCCTGTGTGCGGCTTGAAAAAAATTATAATTAAGAAATTATTTTTTATTATGTTTCAATCACAGTCATCTGTTGTAAAATAGTGTTTAATGCCATTGTATGCTAAGGCCAGAGTAGACAGGACTCAAAGGCAGACTGTCAAAAAGCCAAATTCTACTACTATGTGCTGAGTTACATGCTCTGCTGGTGATCCATTGCTTCTTAGCTCAATTTGCTTTTGCAGGGCACGGTGTTGCTTTTTCCCCACTCTGGGGTTCTTGCCATTCAGGTTGGTTTCCACACTCTGGAATATTCAGGCTTCCCATTAAGACCTTCTGGCTTTCCCCTACAGGGACACAAATTCACCAGCTTCAGGGCTGGCTCACCTCAATCACTTTAGAATCAATCTCAATTACCTGGTCACATTTACCTCTGCTCCTTGCAGTGGTAGGCAGCGTCCCCAGCCTCTCTGGGAGTTCTTAACACAGACAGGTAACCTTTCTGTTCTGTGCCCTGCTCTGAGAGATATTCCTAACACTTAGGTGCTGATTTATCAAGGGTCCAATTTAGAGTGCCATGGGAGTTTGTAAAAACTCCCATAAACTCCCATGAACTCGAAATTCGAATAAAAACGACCAACTGAGATTTCTGAGTAATGATTACCATGTATTCTACTGTGGAAAGCATTTTCACATGTTGCTGGTGATATTTTCTCATTTTTTATGTGAGTTCTACTGAGGTTGTGGTCATCTAAGCTATGTCTGTATTGCTTTTACCATGATGTGCTAGACACATTTAGGGGCAGCTTTATCAAAGGTCGAGGTGAATTTTCGAATGAAAAAAATTTGAATTTCAAGCTATTTTTTGTGTTCTTCGACTAGGGAACAGTCCAAATTCGATTAAAATTTTAAAAAAATTCGAAAATCCGATATCGAAATTTATTGTGTACTGTCTCTTTAAAAATTCAACTTTGACCATTCGCCTAAAACCTGCCGAATTGCTGTTTCAGCCTATGGGGGACCTCCTAGAACCTATTTGGAGTCAATTGGTGGACTTTAAAAAATCTAAGGTTTTTTTTGGGAAAAACTTTGAATCAAATTCAATCAAATGCGCTATTAATTCGATTTGTGCGATTTGAAGTAGGCTGAACACGGACCTATTTGATCGAAAATGGACCTATTCGGCCAAAAAAAAACCTTTGACTTAATTTCGGTTGGTCTTTTTGATTTCGAATTTTGAAGTTTTTCAAATTCGTCCCTTGAGAAATATGCCCCTTAAACTATGCAGACATGCAGGCTTTCTGCAAGTGTTTAGTCATTCACTGAACCTTTGTTCAGTTGGGAACAGGAATTAAATATTCATGCAATTGAGCACAACTACTGTATCTCAATCCTTTTCACATATACAGTATTCAGTTTAAAGAATTGTATCTGTGAAATGAGTGGCCTTATTGAAATTATTTTGAGTATTTCTTCTACAGTTGAACACATTAATATTGCATTTTTTATAATGGATACCGACACCCTGACAATGACATTTATTCTTTATCAAAGCTCTCAAATCTTTAAGGAGAATTGAAAGTCAGATAGATTGCTGCAGTTTTTCCCCTGTGCTGTGCACACCCACCCATGATTTGAGCCATGAACTGGAGATGAATGGGATGATCACTGTGAGTTAGTATCCATTGTATATTAAAGATACATACTGCACTTACATGTACTGTACATGCTGGATGAATGAAAATCTTCATAGTCATACATGCTATTGTGTCATTTACTAAGAGAAATTTTGAAAAGTTATTTACATTTCACATAATATCCAGTTCACACCTGGGGCTAGAAGACTTATGACAAGAGTTTTAATTAGTTCACCACAGTTTCTATAAAAAGTGCTGAACTTACTAATCGCTACATTACAGTTTTAAGAGACAAGTATACACAAACTAAAAAGTACCAGGAAAGCTAATTAAGTGTCTCAGCTATTTTACAAATGCTTAATTTGCAGTTCAAGTACTTATTTTAAAAAATGTGCAAGCTAATGTTTTACCTTAATTTATAGCTTTGAATGTAAAATGTATCGATATATAACGGCCTTCTACAAAAATATTTATAATGGGTCAAAAGATTTTCAGATGCCAGTGACATAAAAATTTGTGTTGTTTTTAATACTATATGTTTTTAATATTAGATACAATTAAATGTCACAGGTTATTCTTGTTTTTTCATTAAACATTAAAAATGTTTGTCATACTGAAAAGGATCATATTGTTGTTTGAGGGCACTTTCATCTGAATTAAGCCATCTCTAGAATCCAATAACAAATCTCTATACTTAAGAGGACAGCATTTTAGAGAAGAAATATTACATAAATGGTGAGTATAGGTGAATGCCATTAGAGTCCTTGTTGTAGTGAAGCCACAAAGCTTATGATGATCCTGCTGTCTGTTAATAAACAACTTGTCTAAAGCAACATGGCTGCTTTACATTTTAGAGGTTTTTTTTCATTTGTGAACCACTGGGTTTTCTATAAATCTAATTATAAGCTATAAATACTTTCTCTAAAATGTAAAGCAGCAATGCTGCTTTAGACATTTTTTTTATTAACAGACAACAGAAAATTGAGTGTTGACAGATATGTTTGAGGAGACCCATCACTGTCAATACACCACTTTAAGGTGCTATTTTGTCCAAAAAGTTAAATTTGCAGAAAAAAGTGTGTTTCCTAGGATAAACTACTGCATATCTGAGTACCTAAATAGCATTAGTAACAATTTGCAGTTTCTGACATACAGTGGACAGTTAAATCACATATATGTTTCTAATTCACATCAAAATAAAATACAATGGTTTAAAAATGGTTGCTTGGTGCCATGTACGTGTAAAATATTTATAGCTTATATTTAGATTTATAGAAAACCCAGTGGTTCACAAATACATGAACATAGTACAGGTACAGGGGGTACATTGGGTTAAACAGCATTATAAAAATAAGTGATTATAATGTTCCCATTTTTCATTGTATACAGCATGTTTATAGGTTTAAATTCTTCAATATTTCTTTTGGAAGCAACTGCTATAATTGTTGCAAGGAATTTTATTTTATAGAATTGTATTGTAGTGATGCCAGCTGTACAATGCTCTAGAACAGAGAGTCACAGTGATATAGTGGCAAATGTTTTACATTTTGAGATTGAATATTTCTAGTAATTTAGAAGCAGGACAGATTCTACTTGATTGACAGCTTAGATATTTACAGTAAGCACCTTTATAACAAGTATGGGTTGTTTAATGAAGAAAATAATTTAGGTTCCATGTTTAACTTACAAAGAGGCTTCATTATACAGATTTTTATGTGTTGGTGAAAGGTCCGCTTTAAACTTTTTTGCTTGAGAGATTTACATCAAAATTCAACTGTCTAAAGTTCCCCTTTTCTAGAGAATTTATATCCAGATGTATTGTCTGCACAACATTTTTGGCACCAGAACCCAGCTCTTGCCTAACATTTCCACAACTCTGCTTGTTCAACTTTTATTAGACCCATTGCATCAAATCCTGAATGTCACCAAGCACAGCAAGTCCGAAGACTAATAATTAAACATGTCTTTTTGAATTAGAAGTTCAAGAAAGGACCATTTTTATTTTATTATCCAGACAGCTGAGAATCTTTAAAAAAATATTTTCATGCACAATTTAAAATGTTAAACATTCAGGAATATTCAGAGGTATTTTATTTGTAGCTAAGAAAATTATAGGGCATTTTAATGAGTAATTAAGCATAATTTCAATTAAATGTGAAAATGTTAACTTCTCATGCATAAACACAAAGGAAGTGTAATGAGTGTTAAAATGATTTAAATTCAGGCCAACAACTTTAAATACTACATTAAATTGTATGTAATAGGCAAACCACCATTCATATTGCTACACTGTCATGTTTTGAGCATTAAGCTTAACGAAGCAACTTTAATCTCTTGTGATTGTAATAAATTATATAACATGTAATTCAATATATTTTAAAACATTAAAATGAATGAACATTTTTGTATGAATTCTATTGTCCATTTTCCAAAAAGTCAGATTAATATCCTTGCACATGGGTGATCCCCTCCGCCACTTGTGGCAGTTTGCTGTTGCCCCCTCCCCCATACACTCACCTTTATGTTCTAGGGGGTCCACAATGTCAGCGGTGGGGTCCAAGAGGAAAGCAATTGCGCAATTGTATCAAATATACAAAGTTGATTGGACTAGTGAAGACAAATTAAAGATTTATTGTTTATCAAACATGAAAAGTGCATAATGTCCTTACTACTGACGCGTTTCGTGCCATTTGGCAGTTCCTCAGAGTATATTGCGCAATTGTGCTCACTGCTCTAGAAGAATTTCTGTTTTAAAAATGGAAATTTGGCTCTTAAAGTGTCTTAAAGTGTCACCCAGTCATAAAAAGCTGCATAATAAAAGTCCTTAAACATGAAATTTAAATTATTTTTATATTAAAGCATTCATAGCTGTTGTAAACTCATTTGAAAATCTCATCTGTCAATCAAATATTGCCTGCCCCTCCAAACTAATGGAAACAGACTGATGGAAACAAGATTCAAATAATTTATACAGTGTAATTAAAGTTAATTTTGCTTGACTAACATGATAAAATAGGATCTGGAATAATTTGTTTGGGTGATTGGCCCCCTTCAAAGTTACAGGTGCCTCATTTTGCCGCCCCGGTAACTAGTGGGTAGTTGCCGCCTAAAGCAAGTTTTTCAACTCGAATCATTGATGCAGCACCCCTGTACTTGCACACTAAAGAGAAGGAAAGGAAGGAAAGAATACTGCATTTACATTGCACTCAGTGCAATTGTGTGCATGGTAACTTGTAATAGATTAATGCATGGCAATTATTCACATATAAGGGCAATAATGGACATTTACAAATGCCATTTATTTTACTCAATATGTTATAATTTGTCTATAAATTCTAAATATAATATATGTATATATACAAATATACACAGCATACAGGTATGGGACCTGTTATCCAAAAGTCTACAACCGACTGGTTTTAAGCCACAACACTCCACGGAAACTGCCCTGACTCGACTAACTAATGACCTTTTAACTGCTAAAGCCAACAATCACTTCTCACTACTAATACTGCTTGATCTCTCAGCCGCATTTGACACTGTAGATCACCCTCTCCTCCTCCAGTCCCTCCAGTCACTTGGCCTTCGTGACACAGCCCTGTCCTGGTTCTCTTCTTACATCACCAATCGTTCCTTCAGTGTCTCCTACAATGGAGTATCATCTTCTCCCCTACCTCTTTTTGTTGGAGTTCCTCAATGCTCTGTCCTGGGACCATTACTATTCTCCCTGTATACCTCCTCCCTTGGCAAATTAATAAATTCTTATGGTTTCCACTACCACCTCTATGCTGACGATACTCAGATCTATCTCTCATCTCCTGATCTCAACCCAGAACTCCTAACTCGCGTCTCCTCCTGCCTGTCCGCTATCTCTACCTGGATGTCGCAACGCTACCTTAAATTAAACCTCTCTAAAACTGAAATGGTTCTCTTTCCTCCAACTAACACCAGTAGCATCCCCGAAGTATCCATCATAGTTAACAATTCCACTATCACCCCCTCTCCCCAGGCCCGGTGCCTTGGGGTTATACTAGATTCTGCCCTGTCATTCACTCCTCATATCCAGTCACTTATTAAATCAAGTCACTTCCACCTAAGGAACATATCCAAAATACGATCATTTATCACCCAAGACGCTGCCAAAATTCTTATTCACTCTCTCATCATATCGCGTCTAGACTACTGTAACTCTCTTTTAATTGGCCTCCCCCTCCAGAGACTGTCACCTCTCCAGTTCATAATGAACACTGCTGCCAGGCTCATACACCTCAGCAACCGCTCCTTCTCTGCCTCGCCATTCTGTCAATCCCTGCACTGGCTTCCATTACCTTTCAGAATCAAATTCAAATTAATGACTTTCAAAGCACTTCATAACTCTGCCCCACCCTACATCTCTGAACTCATCTCTATATACTCACCCACTCACTTACTACGCTCCTCTACTGACCTACTACTCAACTCTTCTCTCATTACCTCTTCACATGCTCGCATTCAAGACTTTGCAAGGGCTGCACCCCTCCTCTGGAACGCTCTCCCAAGGTCTGTCCGACTTTCTCCCAACCTTTCTGCTTTCAAGAAATCTCTGAAAACGCACTTCTTTCGAGAAGCCTACCCTCACTCTGCTTAACTACCAAACGCAACACCACATACAATACCACATTTCTCACCCACTTAATTCGATCTTGCCCACTCCCACACCTTGTGTATTACTCCCTTCCCTTTAGACTGTATGCCTATGCATAGGGCCTTCCTCACCTTTTTGTACCTGTATTGATTGTGATGTTTGTTACTCCATATGTTCTATGTATGTAATTCATGTGATTTAGTTGTATAATCACATTTACTTTACAGTGCTACGCAATATGTTGGCGCTATATAAATACATGTTAATAATAATGTTAATAATAATGCTAGGGACCTGGGGTTTTCCAGATAATGGTTCTTTCTGTAATTTGGATCTCCATAGCTTCAGTCTACTAGAAAATCCTATAACCATTAAACACAATTGTCTTTTTTTTTTGCTTCCTATAAGGATTAATTATATCTTGGTTTGGATCAAGTACAAGGTATTGTTTTATTGTTTACAGAGAAAAACAAAAATCATTTGGATTATTTGATTATAATGGAGTCTATGGGAGATGGCCTTTACGTAATTCTAATCTTTCTGGATAACGGGTTTCCAGACAATGGATCCTATACCTGTATATTGTAATGATCTTGTTTGTATGTGTAAACTGACTTAGACAAGATTAATGGGTCCTTGTAAAAGTTTATAAACAAGCTGTCAACCATCTTATACTTTGGTGGGGAAGTACTTCTAAAATGATATATACACTAGGCTAGAGCATACGAGTAGAACCATGTAATGCCTGCTTCATATTTTATTAAGTAGGAAAGCTTGTTTGTTGACCTTGAGCAACCTTCGATAAATTAGGTCTATATACTTTTTGATGTGTCCTTCAATCTGATTGCAAAGTTTTAATGCATACATGAAAATCTATACATTATACTAAATGACCACTTCATCATGCCTTGAAAGTGTGAGATATCTTTCACAGGGAGCAGCTTCAGATAATACACTTAAAGCAATATTAATTGCCATTCTTATGCAAAGTGGCATATGAAATTAATAACTGATGAGCCTTCTTTGTGCATTTGCCCCTAACCTGAGAATATTTCAGGGGGGAAGAATGGGCATCCAATGAATATTTAACTTCCTCTGAAGCCTTGTGGTTACCCTGGTCAAACATTTATTCCCCTAGCTCAGCAAAAACTTATTAATGTTACAGTCAACTGGACTTTTTTTTTTCTTTTTTGTTACTGAAATGTATTTTTTTTTTTCAATTTGATTTGCAGTTTATGAAGCAGTGGGATATTTGTTACTCATCACACACAAAGGAACTGTTAATATATTTTAAATATAAAATATTTTACATACCATGAATTTAAACCTAGATTCAGTATGCTGTAGATGCAATACTTTTATGGTTATAGGTAATGAAGTTCTTTAAATGTTATTTTAAAAAAGTGCTATAGGAATAGTACAGGTATGGGACCTGTTATCCAGAATGCTTAGGTTTTCTGGATAATGGATCTTTCCGTAATTTGGATCTTCATAACTAAAGTCTAGCGATGGGCGAATTTATGAGTCAGGCTCAAATTAGCGGTGAATTTCAGTGTTTTGCCGCCGGCGAATAAATTCTCAAAATTGCCGCAAAAATTCGTCAGCGAATTTCATATTTGATGCCAGTGACAATTCTGACACCGGCAACAATTCTAGGCACCCATTGACTTTAATCGGTGTCAGAATTGTCACCAGCATCGGAATTGTCGTCGGCTGTCAGAATTGTCGCCAGTGTCAAAAATATTTGAACGCCGGCGTCAAAAATCATGTTTCGCTAATTTTTCACCGTTTTGCGAATTTCCCGGGAGAAATTCACCCATCGATACTTAAGTCTACTACAAAATCGTATAAACATTAAATAAACCCAAAAAGCTGGTTTTGCTTCCAATAAAGATTAATTATAGATTAGAATGGATTAAGTACAAGGTACGTTTTTATTATTACATAGAAAAAAGAAATCATTTTTAAATATGTTGATTATTTGGATAAAATGGAGTCTATGGGAGACAGCCTTTCCATAATTTAGAGCTTTCTGGATAATGGGTTTCCAGATAACAGATCCCACACCTATACAAAAAGTCCAGATGTCACAATAGAACACATAATACTCAACTTAATATAAGTTTCATGTTAACTATTCCACAAGAGGCTGAGGGGAGCTGCAGGTTGTACAGGTTGTAGGTTGTGACCAATGTAAAAAATGTAATTTTTAAGCAAAAGGTGACAAGCTAAGACATTATTATTGTGCCTTTTCTTAGACTGCCTTTGAAATTTTAAATGCTTTATGGACCACTGTAAGAAATGTGTAAAATATGTTTAGGTACATTGTGGTAATGCCATTGGAATAACAGTACGCAGGTTTTTATTGAAGGTTAAATATGAGCAGTTCATTGAACAATATTGATAGAGGATTATGTTTTAAAATAGGTGACGTTTTATACATGTTTAATGACCCGCAGAAACCAGGTAACATTAAGTGGCACGAAGTCAAAGGATTTACCGCTATTCTTTCGTTCGAACGTTCGTAGAAAAAATCGTTTGAACGATTAAATCCTTCGAATCGAACGATTCAAAGTATTTTAATCCATCGATCGAACGATTTTCCTTCTATCAGCAATTGCTAGGAAAGCCTATGGGGACCTTCCCCATAGGCTAACATTGGTGATCGGTAGGTTTTAGGTGGCGAAGTAGGTGGTCAAAGTTTTTTTTAAAGAGACAGTACTTCGACTATCGAATGGTGGAGTAGTCGAACGATTTTTAGTTCGAATCATTCGATTCAAAGTCGAAGTGGTAGTCGAAGGTCGAAGTAGCCAATTCCATGGTCGAAGTAATATCAACCGGCGGAGCAGTAGGAAGCGAGAGCAAGTGGCAGACATCAAAAGTGAGGTAAAGGCAAGAGGCAGGCAGAGAGGAGCATTCAGACAGGCAGAAGGGAGGCGAGACCCATTCAGCGGACGGGGGTACAGATTGTGAGGAGAGAGGAGACAGTGGAGGTGGTCTGACAGCACATGCAGCAGGTCCGGAAGAGATTCACGGTGGGTCTGGAGGAGGCGGTCCAGGGGAAAGTATGTCTAGCTCAGCACATGTAGACAGCACCATAAAAGGAACATGTGAGAGGGGGACAGAGAGGAGCAGGGTGCTGCTGGCTCAGTAACGAGTTGTACTGGAGACCATGGGGACACAGTGGCAGGTCTGGACTGAGATTCAAAATAGGCCCTGGCATTTCTGATACACAGAGGCCCAAACAGGCCACACAGCAGCCCAAACAGCCCCCCACCAGCCCAATGTATAATGTCTATGGCATCTTACAGCAGCCCCTCTGGCATTTGCCAGAACCCACAGATTCCCAGTCCGGGCCTGCACAGTGGGGTTGATATAGCTGTGTGGTGGGCAAGGGGGTATTCTCTGTTATTCACAGATGGCATGGGAGAACTACAGACAGAGGGGACACAGCAGCGATGATAATCATGGAGCGGGCATACCACAAGGCAGTGGCAGCAGCAACCTCAGTATGCAGGCAGCAGCAAGTGCAGAACAGAACAGTTACAGCAGGACAGCAATGCCTGGAACTTCAGGGGACATGGTTTCAAGCCATATTGCTGGTGAGCAGTGCCGGATTTACATAGTAGGCACCCCTGGGCCTGCCGCCGTTCGTCACCCCTGTCCCCTCCCCTTCATTTGTGCATATGCACAAATTTTCATCATCAGGTCCGGAGCACTGGGGATTGGCGCATGGGAAATTTAAAAAACTGTTGTATCTCATGATCAGCCCCAAAGCTTGTGAACCAATGTGGGTGTGGTTGGGCTTCATTCAGCCACCTAAAATCCTGCCCCCCTAGGCCCGGGCCTTGGTGGCCTTTCCACAAATCCAGGCCTGCCACCGAGTGTGGAATTTCTGCAATGGTCAGAGAGAAAGGAGGTAATTGCGGGCAAATTACTTAAGTGATAGAAAACCTGGATGCAGTTTGTGTTTCTATGGAGGCACAGCATGACTGAAGTTTGGTGAACAATTACATTAGACCGGGATTGCAGTGGGATCACAAGGATATTGGCTTGTGGTTATGAGTTATGGCAGCTCAGAAGGTGAAATCCAGCACCCATGCAAGAAGTGTAAGTAATCATCCCTTTCTCGCAGGTGCTGGCAGACAGGGTGCCGCCAATACAGCAGCCCCCCTCAACAAGGGATTGTGTTGGCAGTTCAACGAAAGTCAGTGTAAGTGGGGCAGTGGGTGTAAATTCAGACAAGAATGCTCGGTTTGGGGGGGGGTCCAACGATTCAGCAACCAGATGTTTTAAAAAGCAGAGGCAAGGGGGGTTCAAGCAAGGAGATAATTTTGTAAAAAAGAAGGAGCCCAATCAAAGTAAATACACTAAGACCATGACTGGTGAGGTATCCACACAGGGAAAAGGCGCTGTTAATTGGGATGAGTTTTCATTTGGTTTTAGAATTCCATTTCAGATTAAGAGTTGGGGAGATTGCAAAAATCTAAAATCAGCATTTGAACACCCAGATGTGGTGTGGGAAAAATTAGATAAGGAAGTTCAACAAGGTAGGATGGCAGGCCCCTTCTTGTCTTCGCCCTTATGGCTCATGCACCACCCTTCCCACCCTAAGGGCTCATCGGTAAACAATCGAAAAGCACAGGAATGGTCAAGTGCACTATGCATCGTTTTATGACGTGATTAGACTGGTCCAGAAATACAGATCAGGGGCACTAATGGCCAAAGTGGACATTGAGACTGTGTTTGCATCTTCTGGGGTGTAGATTTGAGGGTAAGGTCAAGGAGGAGGTCAAGTCCGTATACTTTGGTGGGTCCCTGGCAATGAAGGTGAGTATTGTGAAAAGCTGAAGATACTAAGCTTGGTCATGTCATGTGAATTGTTTGTAAATTGCTCTCTAAGAGCAATGGGGTCTCTGGGATGTGGTGATGTTAGGTGGGTTTGACACAAAGACATACGTACCTAACATGCTGGGGGAAAAAGGGAGGATGGTGGTTGGTACAATAAATGTTCAATTTATTAACACATTTCCAGGGACTCAGAGAAACAGTTAAAATGTTCTTATGAATTATTTTGTTCATGTCATTTTGAATTTGTTAAAAATGTTTTATCTACAGTATGTATGTTCAATAAATCTGTGGCCAATAATGTATTTCCATCAGAATTAAAATGGTGTGAGTGGTGCTTTATTTATAGGCATTAGTTGGTATAAAAGAGGAACAGAATGGGAATTTACACTTGCTCTTGTCATGGATGTCACATTATGACATTATGGTCACACAAACATTGAGTAGCTTCAGTTTCCCATTGTGCAGTAGAATCATTCCAGGGTTAATAAAAACTATAATGGGAGTAGACTGACCTGGCCAAAAAAGAGGGCTATTGATCAAATGGTAATATTTTCTGTGCACCTGTATACATGCTCAAAAACAGGGGCCTTCAGCTACAAGTTCATGATCATAAAACTGCTAAGTCACCATAAACCGCATATAGTGTAAACTCCCTGCTTCATTGCATTCTTGCCGTCTCACGGGCTGAAGTTCCCCAGCTGCATCTTTTATAGGGGAGCAATCTCCAGGACCATCACCAGTAGCCAAAGGTATAAGTCCACTACAGGGATGGATGCAGGGGACACATGTCCTAAAAAACAAACAAAGTAGGAAGGTTCCAGCTTTTTAAAAAGTACAAACTCTATGTGACCAAAATATATTGCCACAGGAAGATCAAACCTATATTTTGTTGTTGAACATTTCATTTTGGAATGGCTAATATTCAATCAAATGGTTTCGACCCAAAAATTCAAATCGCATTTGATTTGTATTGGCTTCATACACATCGAAGTTTTTTTTCACGAAAATAAAAAAACTCGAATGTCAGGAAGGCTATTAACATCTCCAAATGGCCCAGCGGACCTATGCCCTTGACTTGTACATGAACTCGAAAATTTGAATTCAAATTCTAATTGACTATTCAATTAGACACTCTGCCCCCGAGTGTCTAATCTGAAAAGGTGAACTTTAAAAAGTCATGTGCTACATCCCTCTGCTTCACTTTATCTACAAATAATAAAAACAGGCAATCAGTTCTACTTAAACTAAAGTAAATCAGAGGCTAGCAGAATGTAACATTTTAAATAAATACACAGCATTACATTTGCATTACCTAGAGCAGAGCTTAATTTTGTTGATCATTATTTGCCACTGCATTACCTTCTCGTAAGACATACTGTATACTACAATGCAAGACATGCTGCAATATCAAACATGCTCCCACAGTTTCTGCACGCCAGCAGAGCTAAGCCTTTCATGAGAAATGCCACTAGGTTGTGCTGTGCCTATAGAAAATGCAGTTCTGAAAATAAATACGCAACGTATGCATTTAACTATATTGTGTCATTTAGACTAATAACACCAGTGCACATCGACATGCTTTCTTCATTTCTTTTAATTTGTACTTTCACAGGGAGTTAGAATGTTGCGAATATGTTATATTAATCTTAAGGTGTTCATATATGATGTTAAATAATAACATGACATGCATATCCTTGCAGCATCTTTACTATGTCGAATGAAGCCATCTATTAGCTGTGCAAAGGCAGACACCAGTGAGGATATGTGCAGAACTGGGATTTTCAGCATTTACCTAATTGAACAGTCTTTTTTATGTTGGGATTTAAGAACTGTTATCCAATCAAATGCATCACACACTCATTCAAACAGAGTACTGTTAGCATTTCAGAACATGCACTTCAATATTTACATATGTATGTTGAAGACTAATAAACATTTTTTTGTGATGCCTATTTTACAGCTCCCATGTTGCTAAATTAAATTAGTTTTCACTCCTTAGCAGCTAAAGGTCTACACATTTCTCAACACTATTCTGTATGTTTTCATTTTATTTTTTGCTTTTAAAAATGGGAATATACTTTATATTAGAATATGCAGTTCCTCCTGTGGACTTATATGAACAAAATGGCAGCCTCTTTCTTACTTTCTCTCTCTCTTTACAGCAAGTGGTTCCTCCCCTCCACTAATACCTAATCTGTGATTTTTGTGGATTTTTTTTCTCCAAATTTGCTATTCTCCCACTGCTTCTATGTTTCACTCCTTCTCAAGTAGAAAGTGTTGCACGGGCAAGATACTGTAATATGAAAGTACAGTACTACCAGGACTACTCAGTAGGGATAGGTGAATTTGACCCTTTTCGTTTCGCAAAAAATTTAGTCTATGGGCATGAAAAAAAATTTGACGCGCGTCTTTTTTTTTTGTTGCACAACGCCATACAAGTCTACGGGCGTCATTTTTGCGGCAAAACAAACAAACGGGTCAAATTCGCCCATCCATACTACTCAGTAGTGTAAAATGTACAGTAGATACATTCAAAACCTTTTCATGGTAAAGGATAACATGGCACTACAGAAAAAGGTATCTGAAATCTTTCCCAAGGTTTTGGAATGTTTTAGCTAGAATTCTCTCTTTAATTACCAAACAGTTTTTTTCTGTACATCTAAGAATTGCAGACATGTGAGGAGGAAGTACAGCATGTCCCTAGGCAGGAGGCCATAGGTGTGTTTACGGAGGGAGCTATGATGGGGGAAAGGTGGAGTGGGCTTCATCTTAGTGATCAAGTTGCTCTGAATTTTCTCTTAAAAAAACTTGAATGTCAGGAAGGCACCAAACAACTCCAGATTGATCCCAATCAAACAGCAAGTCAGCAGGTTTTAGACATTCGAGTTCTTAAATGGACACAGTATGATACATTTTGAAAATCAAATATGAATTTTTAAAAAAAACCCAAATAGAATTTTATCAATTCCCTAGTCAATTTTGACAGTTTTGGCCATAAAAAACTCGAAAAAACGAATTTGAAATTCAAATTTTCAATTCGACCCTTGATAAATCAGACCCTAATTGTTGCTCCATTAGTTAAGGGAGTCAGTGAAATGATTAGGATTCAGCTATTTATGGTAGTTTTCATTTATGGGTGAACCCATGTCGGTCTGCCAGGGGGAATTTGTTCTGTTAGGTGAGGCTTATCTTGGTGGGATGGTTTAACCCCTTAGGTGGGTGAACATTGTTGTGAATGTAGTTCAGGTAAACTATTAATTGAAGTCATTGCTCTGTAGCAAGTGACTATCATAAGCGTATTCCCTGAGCTGAAAGATTTGTGGCTAGAAGATATTGCTTAAAATTATGGTAGGGCAAACTAACAGGGGCTCTGGTGATATATGTCAACATTATGCATTAACTTCGCCAAAAATTCACAAAACAGCATAAAATTTGCCAAATGCATTGGTCTATGGTAAAAAACAGAGCAAAATCTTTTGCTCATCCCTATTTATTGCATTTTGCTGGGATTGAAATGGTGTAGAAAATATATTTGATGTATCGATATGTTTCTAATGTATTGTGATTTATGTATATACACATTCCTAATGGTTTTTGATGGTTTAACGCTGTTTGCAACTAGTGATGGATGAATTTTCACTTCGCCAAAAAAATTATCGAATTTCCTGCGAAATTCATGAAACATATACACATGCCTATTTTGTCCAAATGCATTAAAGTCAATGGGCGTCCAAATAATTAGATGCGCAGCAACTTTGACACAATCGACTATTCTGACACACGCCTAAACTTTTCGATGTGCCGGATTTTTCACTGGTGAATTTTATCATCGCAGTTTTGTGAATCTATTCGCCGGCGACAGCAGAAGTTCCCTGTGAATTCACGTCTATTCGTTATTTGCCCATCACTATTTGCACTATGGCCAGCATCATTCCAACATGATTTTGCCCTGCATTTTATTTGGCGGTTAGGCTAGAGTGATCACGCTGTTCATGCCTGGGTCATCATTTCTAGTTAGTTGCAACATATCAGAATTGGTAAGAAACTGGTAAAATTTCATTATTATGTGTACAAATGTCTTGGGTCATTTATTCTTTTCCTCACAATACCATGCAGCACTAAACTGTACATTAATTATGTCCATGTCAGACACACTTGAATATCTTGGAGGAGCTACATTGGGAGTGTTTTCAAGGCCAGTATTTGAGGAGCAAATACAGAGGTTAAAGATTCTGCAGTCATAGCTTCATCAAAGCCTAGTAATGCAGGATACATTCTCAATTCTCTGTGCTTCTCCTGTTGAAGATTTAACCAGCTTTTCTAAAAATTTTTGCTTGCCAAAGCCATCTTCTTTGACATTCAGCCTTCCTTCGCATTCTGCCTGCCAACTGAATCTGTCTGAATGTCTCCTGCTTTAACCCAAGAAATGACTTTTTCATTCAACCCAAAAATAATTTCTACCTTATACAATGCCCTGCATCTGCCTGAAAAGAGAGTCCACTCTCCATAGACATGCTTCTTATCTATAGCACCCTGATAAATGTATTTGGATTTTATCCCCATTGCTATAAACAAAATGACTATAGGCGAATGACACCGATTTTAGTGATTCTGTCGCACATCTGGTACATAAGTAATAAAAAATATATATTACGTATAAGTATATTTGTTTACACAGTCACACACTGTCAATTTTGTTTTTCTCACTGTATCTTGGGAATTTCAAGCCAGCAGAGTCTTTATATACAACTTTTTTTCCCTAGCAAACTGGCACTCAGAAACATTGTCCAACAAAGGACGATATATCATGTGAACACAGGCATGCTGACAGGTAGACTCTTAGGTAATAAAATAAGCAAATACTGTAGCTTGAAGGTATATGCAACTTTCCTTGACTGACAGCTTTCTGTGTCAATCAAAAGGGTAAGTATGTAAAAAATAAATAAATAAAAATGACAGAATTTCATTTATGAAATGTATTGTTATTGTGGCTAGAAATACTGCATTATAGCCAGGTCATGCATTAATACATGGGGCAGGCTTCTCTGTGTCCTCGCAACTGTTATAATTAATATATTGCTTGACTGTTTTGCAATAAAGAGTGCCCTGTGAAAACACATCAAATGTACTTGCCTAGAGGAAAGACCATGTAATGGTCAAGGGATTGTTAAGCAGCAAATAAACTGTGTTAGAGCTTCAATCTTGCTTCATTAACCTTGTGGAATTTGATAAATTGCCATTTTTATAGCTCCTCTAACCCTGTGGAACACAAAGCTCCTGTTTTGAAATGTATGTACAGTGAAGGATGGGGCTCTAAGGATTTTAGATAAAACAAAAGCAAAAACAAAACCCTGAGTTTTCCTTCAGTAACTTAGAATAACTCTTTACCATGGCAGTCCTACACAAACACATATAAATAGAAAATGTTTAATGCAAATTAACTATAAACCATTAACCAAATAGAGTTTAGAATAAATGTTGGCAAAGTGAACAATTTGCCCCTCACGCGACAGTAGGATAGCAATTGCAAATCTTTCAGTTTGGGATAGAGCGCAGTGTATGTAATAAAACTTCTTAATGAAAAAGTTGTTACATTTGCTGCAAAAGTTTATACCACCTTCATAGCTGGTGTTAAAGGTTAACAATATGCAACTAAGATTCACAATGCAATAAAAGCCTAATGAAGAATATTACATTGCGACATGCACATTTTTATTTGTAAATTTGTTCTCATAGCAAATTTTATTACATTTCACTGTATATATCTAAAACAATTCTGTGTATAGTCACATAAATAGTTTATTTTTTGTATAAAGTACACTTTTATGGGCACTTTTAAAGGTTTCACCTCTCCCCACAAACACTTTAATTTGTTACACAGACCACACTTGATAAAATGCTGTACTTTATATCAATGAGAACATATCAGCTCAATTAAAAATGCCTAGTGTAGGACTGTAGGACTGTGCTCATCATTGCTGGTTCTCTCCAGTCTCCTCTTGCAAATTATAGGCAGTGCCCCCATTAAAGCAGAAGAGCAATAAAGCTACCACCACCTTAAAGGTGGTGGTAACTCCTGGGTTCTAACAGTGGCCTGCATCAAATAGTGCACCAAATTTGCACCAGTTTCACCAGTTTGTTCAAAATTAATACAAGTATAGGATCCCTTATCCAGAAACCCGATATCCAGAAAGCTCCAAATTACAGAATGGCAGTCTCCCATAGACTCCATTTTATCCAAATAATCCAAATTTTTAAAAATGATTTCCTTTTTCTCTTTAATAATAAAACAGTAGCTTGTACTTGATCCCAACTAAGACATAACTAATCCTTATTGGAAGCAAACTCAACCTATTGGGTTTATTTAATGTTTAAATTAATTTCTAGTAGACTTAAGGCATGAAAACCCAAATTATCGAAAGATCCATTATCGGGAAAACCCCAGGTCCCGAGCATTCTGGATAACAGGTCCCATACCTGTACCTAGAAAATAATTGAGCTTCCCAAGATCTTTCATTTTGAACCTTGTAGTGAGCATTGCTTTCACATCATTGAGTAGGTTTTCATTACTGGCAGCAATAATAAGATCCTCAACCCATATCAATAGTATTACTCTCTCATTTCCAGACTGCCTTATGTGTACACAATGGTCTACTGAATTATGTACAAATCAATTTGTGTATACTGTAGGTAGTTATGTAGCATTTTGTTCCAGTTTCTACCTGATTGTTTCAGACCATACAGTGATTTATGCAGTTTGAGAACTAACCCATCACCTGTTTTGAACTCAAATCCTATTGGTTGGTCCGTATAAATCTCACAATCAATTGGGGCATGTAAATATGCTGTTTTCACATCCATTTGATGAACAACAAAATCTTTGCATCTTTTGCAGTCTTTTGCATTTGCATCAAAATGCATATAGAAGTAAAATTCACAGTTGGAGAAAAAGTCTCCATGTAATCAATTACCTTTACTTGACTGTATCCTTTAGCAACATATCTAGCTTTGTATGTTTCAGATCCATCTGCATTACTTTTTATTGCATAGACCCATCTACCCCCACTGCATTTTTACCTTCTGGTAGAGTGGTCAGTGTGAATGTATCATTCTCTTTTAGTGAATCTATTTCATCTTTCATTGCATAAAGCCATATCTGTGACTCGGGTGAATCTATGGCTTCTTTACTGATACATCATGTGCTCTGTAACAGTAGTTCATGTTTGTCAGTATCTGATCATTACAATCTGACTTTATTACATAGTCAAGTACTGAGGGGCTTTTCTGTCCCTTTTTGGGGTATCTTGTACAATGGCTGTCCTGTATTTGGCCATTATCATTGCCCTCTGTACTCTCAACTTCAGATACTGGGACTTCCCCTGGATTTTGGTTTAATATAGGGTGTACACACCTTTCCCTATAAATGTTATCATCAGCATCTAAGTTTGAGTTTATCTCTCAGTCACACTCTTTGTAATGAACTTTACTAGCCTGAGTATAAATACCTTCCCATTACTTGGGTAATATACCAGGTATGAGAGACTATTTTTGTCATATCCTACAAAAATTAAATTTTTATAATTTGCAAATCATTCAGACCCAAAAGTATTCATATTTGATAGATTAGACTTTCTCCCAGTTAGCATATAGTATGGAGTTTGCCCTAAACAATTATTAAAACACCTGTTTGCGAATCATAGCAGCAGTCATTACTGCATATGTCCATAATTCTTTTGGCAATTTACTCTCAAGTAATATATACCTTGCCATCTCAAAAAGTGTTCTCCAATTTCTCTCAGCAATGTCATTTTGATGGGGTGAGTAATGTGCTGAGGTCTCATGTCTTATGCTCTTCTTACTGAACATTGACTAAAAAGTTGCCATAAATTCTGTACCATTATCTGCCCGTATATATTTGATAGTCCCATAGGAGGCAGTATCAGCAATGAACTTTTCTGTGGCTAATACTCTATCACTCTTATTTTTCAGAAAGTACACAAATACTGCACAAGAGTAATCATCAATAAATGCTACAGCATATCTAAAAACTGCTAAATCAGTATGTACTAGTTCAAGTGATTGTTTGGTATGGGTGTCAGACTCTCTGTTTCTGTTCTGAACACATTTTCCCTTGGGACAAATTTCACAATTTAGGTTAGACTTCTCAACTTTACCCTTTACCCTAGATCATCATAATTACAGTGACCACCGATTTTATGCCAGGTTTGAATATCATAACAACCATGACAATAGTCTCATCAAAAGTTTTCATATAATAAAGTTGATTATATTTCTTGATGTTGAATTTGGTACTGTTCTTATAGATCAGTTCACTCCCATCTTGCGGAAATTTAGCAGATGTGCTGTTGCTTGTTGCTGCTTCAACAGAGAAAATGTCCTGTGGATATGTGAGGATATACAGTGCATTTAGTAATGTTGTCTTCCCCTTGCTGTCAGTCAGGCACACTTCTGCGTCACCTCTCCTCAGCACTACATCAGAAGTCTTTTTACCGTCTGCCAACTCCATATAGTGGTTCTCCGGCTTGAATGTCTCAGCAAATCTTTTAAATTTTTTAATATTTATGTGATGTTGCTCTTGCATTCATCATTAGTCTCTTCAATGTTAAACTATGTGACTGCCTCTCACTTATTTTGAAGGTAAATATTTGCTCTGTGTCATCAGCTGCTTGCTTTACATTGTCCCACCCCTTGTGTCTGCAAATGCCTCTTTATGAGTCGGGTTTTTACAATAGTTACACCACTGAGACCTTAATTTATTTAACTTGCTAGGGCATGTGTTAGCTTTGTGGCCCTTTGGGTTGCAGTTGTAGCAGACAGGGTTAATGTAGTCTCTCTCCCTTACTGTTGTAACAGGGGTGCTGACCTGCATCACATTATCATTGTTTGGGCCGACACAGTATTTCTCAATGTCCTTAAAACTTTTTTAACTGCGTTTTAAACTCAGTAAAAGTCACTTTTCCATCACCTTGTGTGATATGGATAGCAAAGGGTTTAAATGATTCAGGTAGTCACTTAAGAACCATTGCAATCAACAGTCCATCACTTAGAGGCAGATTTATCAAGGGTCGAGGTGAATTCGAGGGAATTATTGAAGTAAAACATTTTTTAATTCAAAGTAATTTTTTGGATACTTCAACCATCGAATAGGATACTATAACTTCGAATTTGATTTGAAGCAAAATAGTTTGAATATTCGACCATTCAATAATGGAAGTACTGTCTCTTTAAAAAACTCAAATTCAATACTTCGCCAAATTAAACCTGCTGAAGGGCTATGTTAGCCTATGGGGACCTTCTAGTGCAGTTTTCTATGTTTTTTTAAGTCGAAGAAAAATCGTTCGATCGATCGATGAAATCCTTTGAATCGTTTGTTTCGAAGGATTTAATCGTTCGATCTAACAATTTTACTTGGACCGCAAATGACCACATTCGATGAAAAAAAACTACGACTTCGATATTCGAAGTAATTAAATTCGATGGTCGAATTTCAAAGTATTTTCAACTTCGAAATTCGACCCTTGATAAATCTGCCCCTTGGTGTCTCTCCAACATTTCTCAGTACTGTAATGGCTGTTTCTGCACGTATTATATAGTCTGTGACACTTTCAATTGCAGCTTTCTAAACAGATGTTAACTCTGTGTATAAGCTAATTATTCATGGCTTACCTTTGCCAGCATAGTGGTTTCTCGGGATTTGAAGTGCTTTCCTTCCATCATCAGCTCCTTCTCTCATAATCAGACATAGAATTTCAACATCCAAAAAATTAATTAACTCAGCATAAGCCTCCTCTTTTTTTACTTCTGTCCTCATTCAAGTCTGTGTCCTCTATGGGTTTATGCAGGATGGTTTCTTTAAGATTCATCAGGTGCATGTGGCCTAGAAACTTTCTCTCCTATACTTCATAGTTCTTTTTTTTCTCCATCAAATATCAGCCTGCAGCATCAGTTTCCTCTCTCTCTCTCTCTCTCTCTCTCTCTCTCTCTCTCTCTCTCTCTCTCTCTCTCTCTCTCTCTCTCTCTCTCTCCTGGGCCCATAACCTGGTGCTATTCTGCTTAAGATATGCTTAAGTGAGCTTGCAGTTTTCTTTTAGACAGAGGAGAAACTGCACACAGACAACATGCTACTCTTGCTTCAAGCAGACATAACTATATTAACACTTCTGTATTAGCAGATCATGTCACATGCCACTGTATCAGTATCATATCAGTATCAGATCAGTATGGGATCTGTATGAGAGCACACCCATAAATACATATCTTAACACTATCTCACTTAAATTCTGTGGAATTTCTGCATAAAGACCATATGCTACATATGCAGTATATCTACTACAATTGTAATTTGATTACAAATGAAGCTTTAATTTAACTACAGATTTTTATCTACAGGGTTGCAGATTTAACAACCAGGACCTGCAATTAAAGAGAGAGATGAATGTCAACCCTCTCTACTGCAGGTTTTAAGCCTTAGTCCTGCTCTAGGGTTCATTTATGAAGAGCAATACATGCAACATCACATCCCTTAGAGCTCCACGTGTAGCCCTTCTCGAAAAGCTATTTGCACTCTGTGCCTTTTGGCAGATTAAAAATGCAGTGCAAGCTGAAGAGCAGAACCCTGTCTGGCACTGAAGAGTACTTAAAGTATGCCATAAACATGCATCACCCAGAGCTCCCAGCTATAATGATTATACTATATATTAGGATAAAGTAATCAGTCTCAAAATCAGGCTATATGTAATGATATACTGAAAAGTCTTAAGGGCATGTTTACTAACATTGGAGATAAATATCTGGAGAGATTTTTGGAGATGTTGCCCATGGCAACCAATCAGCAATTAGATTTAAACAGCCACAGCCAAGTTAGAAAACAAAAGCAAAGATCTGATTGGTTGCTATGGGCAACATCTCCAGAAATCTCTCCAGATATTTATCTCCAATGTTAGTAAACATGCTCCTCAGAATCAGAGATAATAGGACTACTAGGTGCTGAAATTGTCTTTTCTACAGTAAAAATTGCATCAGTAAAGTTCCATACGTGTGCTTGACTCTACTAACTACAGTATCTGTATGCATAGATATACCAGTTGGTCCTGCTTTGCATTGCCATGCAGCGAAACCTTTTACTCTATACCTTCACACTTTACACCAAGTAATTCCAGGGTTGCCATTCCACATTTTGCTATGTTATTGATATTGATATTGACAAAAATTGTTATTGATGCTTCAAGCTCTGGAAAAGTCCTCAGGACCAATCATATGTTACAATATAGAAGAGCCTTACATTTAGGACTTTATACAAGTATACATGAAAGTGCTTCTGGACCAGTAAATTTATGTTAGGACACATTGGAACATATGAATATTTGTTAGAAAGAGCCTCAAAACCAGAACTAAGTATCTTGATAAATAAGGACCCACATGAAAGTATTAAGATGGAATTTTGCAGGATAGAGGATACAGGATAGAATCTCAGAATAGGATTACATGTAAGAATACCTGAACAAAGTAAACAGACTATAATGATTATTTACAAACACATGTGCAGTGTGCAAGTGCAATGTCAGACACAAACCACCTTAATACAGCATGTTTTTTCATAATTCAGTCTAACTGTATCCATGCGAAAAATAAATAATCACATGGCACACACCAGCTATTGTGCTAAAACTTAAGTGGTTTATAGAGCTCTCCACTCGTTGTGTGGAGATCTCAATAAACCACTTACGTTTTAGAACATTTGCTGAAGTGTGTGCCATCTGATTTTTTATTTTTCGCATGGAATATTGAAACCTATTCATGCAGCAAGGTTTCCGAATAGAGCACCACAACACACAAATCGCAGCCTTTTGAACTATTGTATATTAACTGTATCCATGTTCTAACTTGCATCCACTTCAGTTCTGTCAGATGCATTAAAATGGATGCAACTAGACTTGCGTTTTGACACTAATAATAAATACATAAATTGTGTACATCTAAGGGGGCCGATTCACTAACTTCGAGAAGGATTCGAAGTAAAAAAACTTCGGATTTTGAAGTGTTTTTGGGCTACTTCGACCATCGAATGGGCTACTTCGATCTTCGACTACGACTTTGAATCGAAGGATTTGAACTAAAAATCGTTCGACTATTCGATAGTCGAAGTACTGTCTCTTTAAGAAAAAACTTTGACCCCCCTAGTTCGCCATCTAAAAGCTACCGAAGTCAATGTTAGCCTATGGGGAAGGTCCCCATAGGCTTTCCTAAAATTTTTTAGTCGAAGGATAATCCTTCGATCGTTGGATTATAATCTTTTGAATCATTCGATTCGAAGGATTTAATCGTTCGATCAAAGGATTATTCCTTCGATCGTTCAATCAAACTATTTGCGCTGAAATCCTTCGACTTCGATATTCGAAGTCGAAGGATTTTAATTCCCAGTCGAATATTGAGGGTTAATTAATCCTCGATATTCGACCCTTGGTGAATCGGCCCCCTAGCATTTTCATAGTGGAGATTATGTCACTTCAGGAGCATGCACAATTCACTGGTTGATTGCCTTGGTACTAAAGCCAAATTAGCATTTAGGGTTTTTTTTTTCCATGCATTTCATAAATCCAAATCTGTCACTGATTTACTTCCCAAATATGGAGGTATTGTGTGTTCATGTTTCTTCTTTACCAGGATGCTACTCTCCTGTACTTTACAATAACTGGCTACACTTTATTTTCATTTATAAGTTAAAAGGAAGGAAGTTTGGAAGCCTAAAGCAAAACTCGTTTTCCTAATGGAAACATACACATGTGCCACTGGTAGATAACTCCTGTCATATGCTGCCACAGAAAAGACAATTTTATTTATTTTTTAGAAACTCTGTATAGCAAAAGATTATTTGACTTTAAATTATATCATTCCTATTTCTTAAAAAAAAAAGTTTCATCTATTTAAATGTCAGACTTGGTATTCCCTACCCCTGGTACAAATAATATTCTGGATATTTATACAAAATTGTTGTCTTTTTTTTTTTTTGCTCCATGAAACAGAATAGCAATTTGTGCATAGTTTGAAAAATCCATATTATCTTTCTAATTCCAAACTATTTTTTATTTTAGTTATGACCATTTGAATAGTATGCTTTTACAAAACCACACATTTAAAATACACATGTCATTTTAAAGGGACAGTATGTCCCCTTGCTCCCCCTGAATATACTTTTTACCTTTAGTTTTAATCACAAAAAAAAGTTTTTTGTTATATCTTGTGCTAAACAGAGCAAACAGAGAGATGGAAACTAAACTTAAATAATAACAGTGCACAGATAAATTCAATGCATAATGAACTGCTGCTAAAAAATAGTCAAAAAAAAGGGGGAAGGAAGGCATTATAATGGTAATCTAAGAATCAATCATGAGTAGTTTATATTGCCCTGTTGGCCTTAGAAATAGTAAAAACCATAAATATTTGGTAATTAAAACAAAAGGCAAAAGTATGTTTGGTGCAAGTCCTATTTATTGTACTTCTGTTCAGTAATGGGGGTATACTGCCCCTTTACATAGGGTTAAAAAAAGTACATCAAGTTCAACCAGTCCAAATTAAACCCAGCATCCATACATATACACACACTGACCTCTTTATACACGAACATAAACTTTATATACTCAAATACTAACTATAGATTGTAGTATCACAACAGACCTGGGCATTGTGCTTACCCAAGAAATCATCCAAGCCCCTCTTAAAAGTATTAACAGAATCAGCCATCACAGCATCATCTGGAAGTGCATTCCACAACCTCACTGCCCTCACTGTAAAGAACCACATACGCTGCTTCAAATTAACGTTACCTCTAGTCTAAAGAGGCGCCTCTGGTACGGTGATCCCATTTATGAATAAAAAAGTCCCCTGCTATTTGTCTATAATGTCCTCTACTATACTTCTAAAGTGTAATTATCTCCCCCTCAAGTGTCTTTTTACCCCAACCGTGACCCTTATAATTGAAGTCTTCCATCCCTCTAACCAGTTTAATTGCATATCTCTGCACTTTTTCCAGCCCAGAATTAGACAACTTGTTATCCACAAAACACCTAGATCCTTCTCAGTTAAGGAAACTCCCAACACACTGCTATTTAGGGGCAGCTTTATCAAAGGTCAAGGAGGTGAATTTTAAAATTTAAAAAATTTGAATTTTGTGTACCTCGACTAGGGAATAGTCCAAATTTTAATCTAATTTGAAAAAAAAATTTGACTTTGACCATTTGCCATCTAAAACCTGCCAAATTGGTGTTTTAGCCTATGGGGGACCTCCAAAAACCTTTTTGGAGTCAATTGGTGGACTTTTTTTGGGGAAAAACTTTGATTCAAATTCGATTGAATGTGATTACTTCAATTCGTACAATTAGAATTCGGCCGAATATGAACCTATTCGATTGAAATTGAAAAAAAAAAAAACTTTGACTTAATTCTGGTTGGTCTTTTTGAATTTGAATTTCAAAGTTTTTCAAATTCGAAATTTGGACCTTGATCAATATGCCCCTTAGTGTATAATTTGCATTTATATTATTTTTGCCAATAACCTTGCATTTGTCAACATTGAACCTCGTTTTCCAGTTTGCTGCTCAGTTTTCCAATTTAGACAAATCACTCTGCAAAGTGGCAGCATCCTGCATGGAACCTATAGTTCTGCACAATTTAGTGTTATCAGCAAAAATAGAAACAGTACTTTGAATGCCCACCTCCAGGTCATTAATAAACATGTTGAAAAGCAAAGGACCAAGTACAGAGCCCTGCGGTACTCAACCAACAACACTGGTCCAATTAAAAAGTCTTCTGTTTACCACTACTCTTTGTAATCTATTATTTATCCACTTCTCTCTCCAGTTACAAATACTATGTTCAAGGCCAACATTCCTTAATTTAACCAGTAACCTTATGTGAGGCACTGTATCAAATGCTTTAGCAAAGTCCAAGTACTGTATATCTCATCCCATCCACTGCTTCTTAGAATCGAGGTCCCCGCTCACTTTCTTTAAAGGGTTCCTTAACTCAAAACTACTTTTTGAATAGAGAAATAAAATGTTATTCTAAGCAGCTTTCCAGTATGCGTCATTTAAACATTTTAATAGAACCCAGGACAGTAATGGACAAATACTGCTTTTAGCTGTAATAACATGTACAAATAACTTGATAATTTATCATTCATGTATATTTTCTTTCATTATCAATTAAAAAAAAACACCTTCTTTGGATCAAATACTAGAAAAGTATGCAATGAGACAAATATATTTGAAATAGTTCTTGAAATGTCAGATTTTATTTTAATTTAAACCAAAATATATTTTGCTTTCAATATAACATCATTTTCTCTAAATTCTTTAGCTTTCTGCAAAGATAATTTACATAACAAACCAAATTATTCTGTGTTTTGCTTCTTTACAGGTCAGGAACAATTTTTAGTTAAATAAAGGACAATACATATCAAACATATATTTTTTGCCCTATACAACTTTTGCATTGCTTTATGAAGATGCATTTCATATCTATGAAATTACTAACACATTCCTCCATGCTCACAAACAGGATGGTAGCTATATAACCAAAAAGTACAATAAGAATCCTGTACTATATTTTGACAAATATTCATAATAATTGCTGCAAATTAATAATTACTATGATCTAATGGAAGACCCTATTTTTGCAGATATACAGTAAATATGCTGGTGACATATTAAATGAAAAATGAAACAAGACAAGTTACTGTGTATGAGTTATTTGTACAATACACTTTAATTTACTGTAAGTGCTTTAAAACAAAAATGTATTGTTAAAAATGCAGATTATGCACTATTTAATTCTGTTCTTTACGGTGAGATACCCTGCACTTTCTATTAAAAAAAAAGTATACAAGACCAAAACTATTTAATTGATGGAAATTCTTTGGAATCATCCAGTTCAAATTACGTTAAATCTGCCCCTAAAAGTTAAAAAAAAAAAAACATTTCTGGAGTCACCCTAATTTTACTGTTACCTTATGAAAATACTGACCTGTTGTATGACAACATTTAGCATGTAATTTTTTATCAGATGGGGAAGCCTATTTATCAAAATTCGAATTTGTGTAATTTTAGATTTTTTTCTATTTCAAATTGACGTAAAAGTTTGCTTATTTATTAAAAACTGAGAATATAGCAAATATGATTGAATAAAATTGATGACAAAAATGAAATCACTATTATTTGTGAGCTGAAATGCTCAAAATGTTTTTTAAAAACTTGAATAAATAGTTTACATTTTGGACAGCTCCCATTGACTTCCTTATGACCTTGAAAGCCTTTAGAATTCAAGTTTTTGAAGCTTAACAAATACATAATTTGAAGTTATAATTCAAGTTTGTGAGTTTTAGCGCAGTAAAAACCCAAGTTTGAACTTTGATAAAACAACCCCATGCACTATCTATATTTTAAATTATCATTTCTGCTGAAGCAGCCCCACAGCATTATGCTACCACCACTAAACTTTACTATAGTTATGGGTCAACTGTAATAAGAGGTCTGCATTAGTGATGGGCGAATTTATTCGCCAGGCGCGAATTCGCTGCGAATTTGCGCGATTCGCCGCAGGCGAATAAATTTGCGAAACGCCGGCAAAAATTTGCTGGTGAAAAAACGGACGGCGGCGTCAAAAACGGACGCCGGCATCATCACTAGTCTGCATACCACTGGCCTGTATGAAAGGATGGTCTATAACACACATGAAAATATTTCTGAAATAACAATGCAGGAAATGTTTGTTTAGTGATGGGCGATTATCTCCCATTTCACTTTAAAAAAAAATTAGCAAAATGGCGAAAAATGCACTAAACGCATTATTTTAACATGCAACAATTTTTACAGGAGCTTACATTTTTACATGCGCAACTTTTTCGTCAATTGTCAATTAAAGTCAATTGTCGTCAAAATAATTTTGATGTGCGACAATTTTTATGCGCTCGTCAATTTTTTCACGTGCACCTTTTTGGTGCACGTGAATGGACGTCAAAATTATTTTTACACACCACAATTTTTACACGAGCGACTTTTTTGTTGCAGCCAATTTTTTACAGCAGTTTCGCGAAACAATTCTCAGGTGACGAAATGCGGAAATTAGCTGCAAATTCATGCCTGGCAAATAAATTCGCCCATCACTAGTCAGATGACCTAGATTGAGTTTTAAGACAAAAGTTATGTGTAATGTATATGTAAAAGTAATATGTATGGCATAAATCAATGCAAACACCCCAGGACAACTACAGAGAACTTTTATGTTTATAGCTTTATGTTGTGATGCAGGGACTGGTCCTTTTGTGAGAAGTCAAGCAAGAATGGATCGTGGAAGTTCATAAAAGTACTAATGGAAAGTCTGTTTCAGTTTGCTTGACAACTGAAGCATGAGGCTATCGGTAAAAGGTGGGTGTTATACAATATTCTGATCTTAAAAAAAACAAGGAAAGTAACAGTAAGGTGAAAGGTACATTACTATACTCACTAGTGAGTGCTTAACAATCTGGAAACCCCCTCCTGAGTTAATTTCTAGTTTTGCTTTCCATTAATGCAGCTAATAATCTGCAAGGTACACAAACATCATCTGAATGGAACAACTACAGCAAATCTACCGAAGAGAACAGGCCTAATTGACTCAAGAACAATGTGCAAAACTGGTTCGGATATACCCCGAAAGATAAAAAAAAAAAACTATTGCTGCATAATGACAATATAAAAAATAGTAACGTGTGGGAACTTCATACTCAAACAGAAAATTTTATTTTCAAAATGTTTCCTTTATCGTTATTATTAACATGTACTTATAGAGTGTCAATATATAAATATACTGTAAAACTGAGTTTACTGTACATACAAAAACTACAACCAATGCCAGAAACAAGAGGTAAAGAATCATAGAGAACAACAGTGTTGTGAGACATTAAAGTATTTGTTATTTAGCTCGATGGAATAGTTATCATGTAATACTCTGTGCCTTTTTACATTACCAGTTACATCTTTAATGATCATATTGGCACATTGCGTCTAGTTCCTAAAATTAAAGGCAATGCATTTAATCTAAAATTATTCATTTTAACAACAATGGCTTATTAGCTAAGAAACCATTTTTTCAGTCATTTGGGCTTTTAGCAATATGTTTTGCAAAGAAATTTCGCATTTCTTGTTCATTAAAATATGTTCTGCTGTCATTTTAATTATCTCATTAGGGATCAGCTTGGTGTTATCAACTTAGAAATACTTATTTTGTTAAAATGAAAACTTTTGTTACAGAGTATTTGCTAATAATATCACAGGTGCATGATAAAATACAAAAGAACCACAAAGTTAATTAAAATGCCCGACTTGAACAAATCCTCATACTTTTGAGAATTAGAAACAGAATAATGAATTTTTCCAAAATCAACTTTGCATTTTTACTATTTCCACTAATTGGGACCTGACATAAATGCACATCTGTATTTTCATTAACTGTGTCCACAGCATCATTTCAGAGTTTAGACCTTACTCAAACATACAGTGGATAATATACTCCCTAATGTAATTTGTAAGTCACCAAGGAATTTTATGAACATATAAAAGCATTAAGTCACAAGCCAAGGCATTTATATTGGGCATAGTGACTTCTAAGGGATTATTTGCAAAAATTTACATTCACAACTTTAATTTTTTTTAAAGGTGATCTATAGAAAGGAATGATCAATTGTGAAGAAAATATTATGAAGAAATGTAATTAGTGCATGCAGTTGGTTGCCATGTGCAGGGAGGAGACAATGCAGATATGATAACGGATTGTGGAAAAACAGAAAATTAATTCAATTACTTTAACTTATACAAGTTATGTGTGGTTTTAAGGCTCAGCCTCTCCACTATTCTATCACTGTAAATGTGCTTTACAAATGACCCAATTATCAAATTACCAAAAGTAGGAACATAAACCATGGTACCAATGGTAAAGCATCTCTTGTGCAGAGGGTCCCTGGTTTGACATGTTTGCACATAACTATAAGTTAGTGTGTTTAGTAGCACAGAGTAATTTAATTTTTCATTAACCAGGTCAGACCTTTAAAGGAATTCTGTCATGATTTTTATGGTATCGTTTTTATTACTAAATTACAGTGTACATGGCACGCAGTTAATTCTACTGTTTCAAATTTTATTCTTGAACGAATACATTTATTTTTTTTGCTGTATTATTGGTGTTTAGGCAGCCATCTCTGGTCATTTTGCCTGATCATGTGCTTTCAGAAAGAGTTAGCACTTCAGGATGGAACTGCTTTCAGATAGGCTACTGTTTCTTCTATTCAGTGTAACAGAAGGAGTTGTGACTTGTGTTAACTGGACTTCGATATCTACTATTGAGTGCTGTTCTCATATCTGATCTCTTATCTGGGAGCATTTTAGCAATGCAGATGTAAGGGAGCTATCTGGTAACCTTCCCATTGTTCAGTAGATGGGCTGTTGGGGGGGATAGGGATATCACTCTCAGTGCAGCCGTAAAGAGTGACTGAAGTTTGTCAGAGCACAAGTCACATGACTGGGGAACCTGAGAAACGGACAACTTATCTAGCACCAGATTTCAAAATTTAACATAAAAAAAACCTGTTTGGTCTTTTGAAAAATGGATTCCAATACAATATTCTGCTGGATTTTGATGAATTTTGTAAAAAAAAAAACATGTTTTCCCATGACAGAATACTTTTGCCTCCAGGTACCATCAAAGAGGTTATACTTTACAAAAGTGAGTATGGCTTGGGGTCTTGGTGCTGGAGTGTAATAAATTTGTCTGTGTAATATGAGGTGTTATATAATATAATTCTTGTATACTCTCACTGAGGTGGGTGAACTATGTTGTAAGAACATGAAGTTATAAGTAAATGCAATGTAACTAGTGTTCAACAGTAAATAGTCAATAATTATCTGACCTTTGAAAATCCATACTTAACGAAGTGTCTGAAAAAAAAGAGAAGTACAACGTACCTGGATTTACCAGAATAAATTCAAACTAGATGGTGTAGTTTCTGAAGAAACCACAAGATGTTGGCTTTGAAACGCAAGAGGTGTTGGGGCTAGTCGCCCCTGGTGCATAGAGAGTACACAAAGTTGGTAGAATCTGGTTTAAAACTGTGAAAATTGAAGCAGGTCAAATTGTACCATTAAAATCAATCAAAAAACCTGATTGGCTGTTTTTGGCTCCGCCCACTTTTAAAATTTGAATCCCAGTCCCCCTGTGACCAACTGTGCCAAGTTTGAGGACTCTCCCATTAACATAATTATCTAAGAGCGGCGACAGTTTTAACTTTTCCCATTGAAACAAATATTTGATTGGCTGTGGTAGACTCCACCCACTTTTCAAAATTTTAACCCCAGTGACCCATGGTGCCAAGTTTTGGGTCTCTGGTTTTAACACTGTGGGAATGACAGTGTTTTACATTTTCTCATTGAAGTCAATAGGGAAAATCTGATTGGCTGTGTGTTGCTCCACCCACTTTTTGGAGTCCCCAAAATGTGACAGAACTTTTCAGTTTGATCCCATGACTAAGTGACCCAAGTTTGGTGAGTGTAACTTTAATGCTGTACGAGTGGCAAAAGTTTCACATTTTCCAATGAAAGTCTATGGGAAGAAAATGGGGTCTTTGAGGGGCCGCCACAGGGCCATGGAGGGTGGGATTGCTTAACAGAGCACAAGCAACCTATTTGGGTATGAGCCGAACAAGTGTACAAAGTTTCATAATTGTACTTCTAAAACTCTGGGAGGAGTAGCGTTTAGAAAATTGCTAAAATTTCATTGGCTGTTGGTTCAAAACTGCACGAGCGGCAGCGATTTGAAAATTTTCCCTGTCAAAGTCAATAGGAAAAAAGGCGTCTTCAGTGGTCCGCCGCATGGGCGCAGTGGGTGGGATCGCTTACTAAAGCACAAGCAACGTACTTTGCTATAAGGCGAATAGGTGTGGAAAGTTTGGCGCTTGTACCCCTAAAACTGTAGGAGGAGTAGCGTATAGAAAATGGGGGGGGGCGCTAATAATAATAATAATAAGAAGAATAAGAATTAGAATAAGAACGAGCTGAACTAGTAGATCAATATGTTGGCTTCTTCAAAGCCAACATAATAAAAGGGTATTAGAAGCAGAATCCAGTTTTTCCAAAAATTGACTCCAATCAGTGGAAGACTTGAAATTGTTTTATCCGTGACTGTCATTTTATTTTTCATTTATTTGTGTTACTCCCTATGTACAGCCTTAAGTCAAATGCACTGCAAAACCAAGTCTAGTGTATACATTTACCCTTTATCCTAAATCCCTCCTCATGTTTATATTTCTGTTAATATTTCTGTCTTCACACTTCACACAATCATTTCTCAATTTGTTTTTACTGTAGTGATGTTAACTGGTATATACATTTCTTAGTTCACCACTTTCTCTATTTCCATGTACCATTTGCTTATTGCTAATCAACAAAAACACAATATGCACATTATGGATCATTTAATTTAAGTTACAGTTGTTTAAGAATTTAGAATTCGCAGCACATTCAATTTGCTAATTTTAAATTAAAAGTACCCACATGTCCACATACTGTATGTAGTCCCATCAATGCCCATTTGAATGGACAGAACTATAAATTATAGGCACCTACTCAGTATGAACTTAATGATGCACATAAGCTTTTGCCCATTTACATGCTCAACACCTGGGTTTCTTTATTTCCAAGGTTAAATACTGTGATTACAAAAGTAAGTTTATTTTGCTTTACAAACAACAATTATTTGACCAAAACTTTAACTAGAATGTCTTATGTGACCAGTCCTGCTGAAAAGCTGCCTGATTACAAAGTAATTTGTAAAGCTTTTGCATAAGCTGTTTGAAAACACATCATTAGAGAATTTATTAAGCCAACATTTGAATATATTTAGCAAAATCGCAAATAATTATGGATGCACTTCATTAGTTAAAAAACAAAACTCCTTTACCCATAAGAGAGCCATTTCTAAACTATGCCAAGGGATACAGATGCAAATGTATTAATTATTGTTGAATGATAATTTAAGTCAGAATAATAATTTAAGGAAAACAATTTCAAGCACATGAAATGTGTCCTCTGTTCCTGAGTTTCTTAATCTTATATTTATGCTACAATTCACAATAGCAAATGATGGTAATGTTTGCTTCTAATATTATATATATTATTCTGGAGCACTGAGGAGACATGTAGTCCTCACTTTATTGGCAACATGTATAGACTACCATAGGAGAAGTTATGTGCACTCCCGTGAGCAACAAGTGACTTTAAGGTCAAAATAAGTGACTTTGCCCTCAAGGAGCCAGTTTGGGGGCCTAGGGCCCCCAGCCACAGAGCCCCCTCTCCAACCCATCCTAACAGCAACCCGCACCTCCCCCCTAACGCATGCTTCACTACCTTTTCCTGCAAGTCGCGGCAGGGGTCAGGTAGGGAGGTAAGCAGCGGCAGTGCAGGAGTGGGTTTGTTTTTTTCCCAGTGTCCCTCTGGCCCAGTTAAACCCTGTCAAATAAAATATGCATACATTTTGTTCACACACATGTTTATCTAATCTGAATTACCTCACACACATACCAAACGGTACAGTCTCATTAAATGACAGAGTAAACAAATTAACACTGTTTAGTGTTTTTCTCAAAACATTTTTACAATCGTTTTTTTTTCTTTAGATTTTACAACACTAGTAATATAATCATCATCATTTATTTATATAGCGCAGACAAGATAGGCAGTGCTTTACCTTAGTTATAACAAACAGGGAATAAATGTTGAATAACAAACAGGTTTTTACAGGGTACAATAGGATTAGAGGGCCCTACAAATTAGAGCTTACAAACTAAAGGTTAGGGTACAATTGAGACATTAGGATTTTGGAAACAATTTGTGATTTATGATACAGCAATGATTGAGTAATTAAGGTACATTGAATAGGCTTCTTTAAACAGGTGGGTCTTTAAGGAGCGTTTGAAAGTTTGGAAAGAAGGAGAAACTCTGACAGCTCGAGGGAGAAAGTTCCAGGGAAAAGCAGAGGCCTGGGAAAAGTTTTGTAGACAAGAATCGGCAGAAATGATAAGAGGAGAAGCGAGGCGAAAGTCAGAAGCAAAGTGAACACTGAAGCAGTGTATTTGGAGATCAGAGATAAAATATAGAGAGGGGCTTCATTGTTAAGAACCTTGAATGTGAGTGTTAGTAATTTGTTCTAGATGTTGAATTTGATTCTAGAGGAGATTGGGAGCCAGTGAAGGGACATGCATATGGGAGCAGCTGATGTTGAGCGGTGAGATAGACAAATGAGTCTAGCAGCCGCATTTAGAACAGAACTGAAGTTAAGAAGGCAACTTGTTGGAATACCTGGAGTAGGTTGCAGTAATCAAGGCGGGAGATGATAAGAGACTGAATAAGTGTTTTGCTTGATTCTGAACTAAGATATGGTCGTATTCGGGCAATGTTGCACAATTGAATACGACAAGATTTTGCAAGTGTTTAGATGTGTGGTGAAAAAGACCGATGCAAATCTAGTATAACTCCTAGGCAGCATGCCTGTGTGGTGAATGAAAAATTGTGTTTTTTACTGTGACTGATATCTGTGGGGCAGGGGAAGATCTTGGAGGAAATATCATGAGTTCTGTGTTTGAAAGGTTCAGTTTCAGGTGGTGCTGTGACATCCAGGAGTAGACAACAGATAGGCAGTCTGTAACTTGGGAAAGGACAGAAGGAGAGAGTTCAGGAGTAGACAAGTAGAGTTGGGTGTCATCAGCATAAAGGTGATACTGAAGTCCACATGACTGAATAAGTTTTTCTAGCAAAGTAATATAGAGTGAAAACAGCAGGGGGCCTAGAACAGAGCCATGAGGAACTCTGACAGAGAGAGAGGGAACATAGTAGAAGTAGAGTTAGAGAAGGCAACTTTAAAGATAAGATGTAAACCATGAAAGGGTAGTGTCACGAATGCCAGCTGAGCATAGAATGTCTAAGAGGAGTGGGTGGTCAACGCTGTCAAAAGCTGCAAAGAGATCTAGAAGGATTAGTATGGAATAGTAACCTTTAAATTTTCCCAGTAGAAGATTATTGGTTACTTTGGTGAGTGCAGTTTCAGTTGAGTGTTGGGCGGAAGCCAGATTGTAGGGGTTCACGAAGGGAGTTGTGAGTGAGATGCTGGATCAGGTGTTTGTAAACAAGCCTTTCCAGTAATTTGGATGTGAATGAAAGAAGGAAAGCCGGACGATAGTTAGTGGGAGAGCTGGGATAAAGGGAAGGTTTTTTTTGAGGATAGGAGTGATTAGTGCTTGTTTGCATATGGATGTAAAAGTCCCTTTCATGCCAGCAAAGCTCTTACTTAAACCCTCAGATTATCAAAAGTCTGATTCCTTTCTATTTTCTGCTAAGAGAAATTTACTAGTCTTAGGGGCATGTTTACTAACATTGGAGATAAATATCTGGTTGCCATGGGCAACATCTCCAGAAATCTCTCCAGATATTTATCTCCAATGTTAGTAAACATGCCCCTTAGTTAAAGACTTATTTGATCCACATAAGAAAACGTTATTGTCTTGGTCAAAACTCAAAAATGAGTACAAGCTTAATGAATCTGATAGATATTATTACTTAGCTTGTCAATGCGGTCTTTCTCTACTGCATGATAAAAACAATTTGATTTTAGCTGACCACAAGCTAGCAGATGATTTGGCAGAATTTTTGGAACTCCCCTGTTTGATTTCAATTAACTCTTTATCTAAAAAATTTTGGAATATTTATGGTACAGACTCACATCCATTATCTAAATCGTCCATTAAATGGACTGAGTTTTTACAATGTCAAGTGTCTCCCTCAGATTTGGTGAAATCTATTAATACTTATAATAAATTAATTTTGGCAGAGAGTTGGAGAATACAACACTTTAAGCTTATTCATTTAGGATATGGGAAAATGTTTGCTAAAAGTACCTCTAATAGTCCTATATCATTTTGTCCTAAATGTGACGAGACTAATGTGTCAATTTTTCATTATTTATGGTCCTATCCAAAAATTAACCTTTTTTGGAGGGAAGTTACAAATTTTTTGAATTCTAGACTGAAGATAAAAATTAAACTATCTCCGTGTATTGCTTTACTGCATCTAGATATTTATATGCTTTCTGCAAATCCTAAGTCAAATATTATCTCCCATGAAATTAAATTATTGACTTCCTTTTTTCTAGCTGCTTCCAGGAAAGCTTTATTTAATTTCTGGTTACAAAAGGAACCCCCCTCATTATCGGACATCATCTCTTATATGAATCAGCTTACTTGGCAAGAAGCCTTAATAACTAAAACTAAAGGAAGTATTTCCAAAGATTCTTTTAGGCTGGTTTGGTCTCCTTATTTTGAAATCTGTAACTCCAATACTGGCGATCAAATAATGCGCTTTCTTCAATAGTTAGATGACCTATCTGACACTCCAGATGATAATTGGGCTTTTTCTTTTTTTTTATTACTTGTGCATCCACTGGCTTAGCTAATTTTTAGTTCGTTTTTGTTATTTTTCATGAATGATATAGTTTTGATACTATCATGCCATTGTCTCCTTTGCAACATATTTTCTTCATCTGCATAACATTTGTTGTCATTTTGATTTCATTTGTTTAATATGAAAATCAAATAAAATATTTTAAACATGGATGTAAAAGTACCAGTAGAGAATGAAAGGTTAAATAGATGAGTACAGGAGAAAGTGTATCAAAGATTGGATAAAGGAGGCAAGACGGTATGGGGTTCAAAGGAGCAGGTTGTGGGTTTTGAGCAGGCTAGTAGTTTGTTAACTTCATCTAGTGTTGTGGGAGTGAAGGAGTGCAAAGTGGATGTGAGTGGACTGCATGTTAGTCTGGGATTGTTGTCAGATGGTGTGCTCAGTCTAATAAGATCGATTTTTTCATTAGAGAAATGTGCAAAATCTTTGGCAGTTAAATTAATGGGGAGGGGGGCATAAGAGTCAGTTAAATGTGGCAAACAGTCACTGCGGTTTAGAGGACAGAGTGGACATTAAAGAAGACAAGTACTGTTCTTTAGCTATTGATAGAGCTTGATTGTAGCAGGAGAGCATGAATTTGAAGTGGATAAAGTCAGAATCAGACTTCCTCCACCATCGTTCAGCTGATCTAATACATCTTCTGAGGTACCAAGTTACACTAGTGTGCCAGGGTTGGGGTTTAGCTGGTCGGCTGTGATGGGTAGTAGAAGAAGCAAAGGAGTTGAGAGCTGTTGAAAGAGCATCGTTGTAGAGAGAAGCTGCCTTATTTGGACAAGAAAGATTGTTAATATGAGAGATGGATTGTGCTGAAGCTATTGATAATTGTTGTGGATCAATGCGTTTCTGTACGTGTGGGTGGAAAGAGATGATTGTGATAGTGCAGGTGAAAGTGTTATCTGAGAGGTGAGTAGGTGGGGGTAAGGAGAGTTAGTAAGGTTGGATGGGTGGCAGGAGTGGCAGAATATAAGATCAAGAGCATGACCTATGATGTGGGTAGGGGAGTCGGTTCACTGAGAAAGACCAAACAAAGTTGTTAGTGAGAGGTGGCAGGAGGTGGCAGGAGAAACAGAATGTTAAAGCCCCCTAAAATGACAGCAGGTGTCTCGCTGGAGAGAAAGTATGGAAGCCAAGCAGCCAAGAAAGAGTAGGGACCAGGGGGGCAATATATGACACGCAGAGAGATTGGAGAAAACAATCGTTTGCTGTGGACTTCAAAAGAAGTGAAGGAGAGAGAAGTTGGTGTGGTTTGATTTTGAAACCTACATTTGGGGAGAGAAGAAATCCAACCCCACCACTGTGATGACCATCCGGTCTAGGGGTGTGACTAAATGAGAAGCCTCCATAGAAGAGGGCAGCAGGTAGCGCTGTGTCAGTGGGAGAGAGCCATGTTTCAGTGATAGCCAGAAGGTGAAGAGATTTGGATATAAAGAGATCATGGACTGCTGTGAGTTTATTGCTGATTGATTGTGCATTCCAGAGGGCACATGAGAAAGGCAGAAAGGGTGCTGGTTTTATGTGAATAAGGTTTGCAGAATTAGACATGCATAAAGTTTTAGAGAATGGAAAAGACTGATGGTGGGAATAGGTGAGGGTAGGAACGTTTGAGTGGTACCAGGGTTTGGGGAAGTAACAAACTGCAAGTAACAGTAATAAGGAAAGTGAGACAAGGTGTGACTATATTTGACAGTGCAAGCATTGTATTGTTTGATGGGTTGAGAGGGGATAAGAGATTTAACAATACAAGACAGGGTGCTTAGATTGAGAGAGGGTGATGGGAGCAGTGAAGAGGAGATTACAATTTCAGGATAGTTTGATGGGTGTTGGAGTGCAGAGGATATGTACAGAAGTATAGAGGAGAGAGAGAAAAATAAGGCAATTCAATTAAACATGGTAAAATGGTATAATCCATGTTATCTTGTTTATAATGATGAGTAGTGATGTTGTCTCGATGAGATGTTCATTGTTTGCAGAAGTTTCCAATCCAACTCTGATCCAACTGCTAAGGATGGGTCAAATTTTTTCACCTTGTTTTGCAAAAACAATGACGCCCATTTGGCGTCGTGAGTCAAAATAAAAAGATGTGTTTCAAAAAATTTTCACCACGCGACAAAATCTTTTTGATGCCCATAGACTTTAATGGGCGTCAGCAACATTTCGCCTGCGGTGAATTTTTGGCAAAACGAAACGGGTCAAATTCACCCATCCCTATCAACTGCTGTCCAACTCTATCTAACTCTATATGTTGTACTTTAAAATTCTGCAGTTTAAATTGATGGATTTTAAGTTGTTAAATCTGCCATAGCTCTAATGCCATGCTCACCCCTGCTATGCATCCCCTAAAGCAGGGACCTGCAACCTTGGCTCTCCAGATGTTAAGGAACTACAAGTCCCACAATTAGAGATGGCGCGAACTGTTCGCCGGCGAACTTGTTCGCGCGAACATCGGGTGTTCGCGCTCGCCGGAAGTTCGCGAACGTCGCGCGACGTTCGCCATTTTGGGTTCGCCATTGTTGCCCTCTCACCCCAGACCAGCAGGTACATGGCAGCCAATCAGGAAGCTCTCCCCTGGACCACTCCCCTTGCCTATAAAAACCGAAGCCCTGCAGCGTTTTTTCACTCTGCCTGTGTGTGCTGAAGAGATAGTGTAGGGAGAGAGCTGCTGCCTGTTAGTGATTTCAGGGACAGTTGAAAGTTTGCTGGCTAGTAATCGTGTTGATACTGCTCTGTTATTGGAGGGACAGAAGTCTGCAGGGGTTTGAGGGACATTTAAGCTTAGGTAGCTTTGCTGGCTAGTAATCTACCTTCTACTGCAGTGCTCTGTATGTAGCTGCAGTGGGCAGCTGTCCTGCTTCTGATCTCATCTGCTGACTGCTACAATAACAGTAGTCCTTGTAAGGACTGCTTTTATTTATTTTTTTTGTTGTTTTACTACTACTACTACTACTACTACTACTACTACTATAAGAGCCCAGTGCTATTAGTCTAGCAGTGTTGGGGAGTGGGACTGGTGTGCTAATCTGCTGCTCCTAGTAGTTCAGCAGCACCAACTGTAATTTTTTTTTTTTAATATTCATTTTTTTTTTATTTTACTTTTTTTTATTTTACTACCGCTGTAGTAGTGTATAAGTTGACCTTTTAGGCATTATTTGCCCTGTAGGCATTTTTTGCCCAGTGTGTTATTCAACCAACTGCCATCTAGCTGTGTGACCTTGTTCACATTCTGTCTAAATATCCATAATATTACCGTCTCCAGAAAAAACACCGGAGTGACTTTTTTAAAGCAGCCATAATATATTTTACGTAATCCGTATCCACCGCTGTAGTAGTGTATACGTTGATCTTGTGGGCATTATTTGCACAGTGTTTTCTTCAAACCGCCATCTAGCTGTGTGAGCTTGTTCACATTTTGTCTAAATATTGATAATATTATCGTCTCTAGAAAAACCACTTGAGTTACTTTTTTTCAAGCAGCATTCTTATATTTTACGTAATCCGTATCCACCGCTGTGTATACGTTGACCTTGTAGGCATTATTTGCACAGTGTTTTCTTCAAACCGCCATCTAGCTGTGTGAGCTTGTTCACATTTTGTCTAAATATTGATAATATTATCGTCTCTAGAAAAACCACTTGAGTTACTTTTTTTCAAGCAGCATTCTTATATTTTACGTAATCCGTATCCACCGCTGTGTATACGTTGACTTGTAGGCATTATTTGCACAGTGTTTTCTTCAAACCGCCATCTAGCTGTGTGAGCTTGTTCACATTTTGTCTAAATATTGATAATATTATCGTCTCTAGAAAAACCACTTGAGTTACTTTTTTTCAAGCAGCATTCATATATTTTACGTAATCCGTATCCACCGCTGTGTATACGTTGACCTTGTAGGCATTATTTGCACACTGTTTTCTTCAAACTGCCATCTAGCTGTGTGTATTATCGTTTCCAGAAAAACCAACTGAGTTTTTGTTGTTGTTGTTTTTTTAAAAATAATGCCAGGCAAAGGCAGGCCGCCACGCAGAGGCCGTGCTAGGGGCCGTGCTGCTATGCAATCCTGTGGCCCTAGCAAATTGCCCAGTTTTAAAAAGCCAATGACCCTGAACTCCCAAAATGCTGAAGAGGTAGTTGACTGGCTTACACAGCACACCCCATCCTCTAACGTTTCTAACTTTACCACAACATCCTCCTCATCCTCCACTGCTATGGCCACCCCACGTAACACTTCCTCCACCACCGGTGCATCTTCTTCACTGGAGTCAGAGGAGTTATTTTCCCATGAGTTTCTTGAACTGAGTAATGCGCAACCATTATTGCCAGAAGAAGATGAAGGAGATGAGGACGTTACACCAGATTTAATTCTGGCAGAGAACACGACAGAGATGGACATAATGATGAGTGATGAGGAGGAGGTCCCCGCTGCTGCTTCCTTCTGTGATGTGTCAGAAGAAATTGATGCATCTGAGGAGAATGATGATGAGGAGATTGATGTTTTGTGGGTGCCTAGTAGAAGAGAGCAAGAGGAGGGTAGTTCAGATGGAGAGACGGAGAGTCAGAGAGGCAGTAGGAGAATAAGACTTAGAAGAAGCAGGGAGGACAGCCCGCAGGGATCAGTAGGGCAACAACATGTATCGGCACCTGTGTTCAGCCGGCCAACGCACCCGCCATTGCCGCCAATGCCGCCAACTTCTACTGTTACCGCCAGATCGCACACTTCCAAAAAGTCAGCAGTGTGGGATTTTTTTAATGTGTGTGCCTCTGACAAAAGCATTGTAATTTGCAATGAGTGCAGTCAGAAACTGAGCCTTGGTAAGCCCAACAGCCACATAGGTACAACTTCTATGCGAAGGCACATGAGCGGCAAGCACAAAGCACTTTGGGAGCAACACCTCAAAGGCAACAGGCAAACTAAAAGCCACACTCCTTCTGGTCCAGCATCTTACTGCTCTACCTCTGCTCTCCTTGACCCATCTGAACCACCCTCCACTCCGCCTTCCACCTTGACCACCTGTTCCCATTCCCAGTCATCTGCCACCAGCCAAGTTTCTGTGAAGGCCATGTTTGAGCGTAAGAAGCCAATGTCTGACTGTCACCCCCTTGCCCGGCGTCTGACAGCTGGCTTGTCTGCACTCTTAGCCCGCCAGCTTTTACCATACCAGCTGGTGGACTCTGAGGCCTTCCGCAAATTTGTAGCAATTGGGACACCGCAGTGGAAGGTACCCAGCCGCAATTTTTTTTCTAAAAAGGGAATACCACACCTGTACCAACATGTGCAGAGCCAAGTTACCGCATCTCTGTCACTTAGTGTTGGGCCAAAGGTCCATATGACTACTGACGCATGGTCCTCCAAGCATGGTCAGGGCAGGTATGTCACCTACACTGCCCACTGGGTGAACTTGGTAATGGCTGGGAATGGGAAGCAGGGAATGGGTAGCTCAACAACAACAACAGTGGAGTTGGTGTCACCGCCACGGATTGCACGCGGTTCTGCCACCACCTCTACTCCTCCATCGCTCTCTACCTCGTCTTCTTCCTCTTCTTCTTCTTACTCTGCTGCTGGGTCCTCCTTCTCCTCCTCCACACCTGTGCACCCCCAGCTCCCCCTAGGCTATTCGACGTGCCAGGTACGCCGTTGTCACGCTGTCTTGGGGATGACGTGCCTGGAAAGCAAAAACCATACCGGATCTGTACTCCTGTCATCTCTGCAGTCACAGGCCGATCGGTGGCTGACCCCACACCAACTGCAGATCGGAAAAGTGGTGTGTGACAATGGAAGCAATCTGTTGGCAGCGTTGAGACTGGGAAATTTAACACATGTGCCCTGCATGGCACATGTGTTAAATTTAATAGTCCAACGTTTTGTCTCCAAGTACCCAGGATTCCAGGACGTTCTCACCCAGTCCAGAAAGGTGTCGGCCCATTTCAGACGTTCCTACACAGCCATGGCACGCCTTGCTGACATTCAGCAGCGCTACAACATGCCAGTCAGGCGTTTGATTTCTGACAGCCAGACTCGCTGGAATTCAACGCTCCTTATGTTGGAACGTCTGCTGCAACAACAAAGGGCCGTCAACGAGTACCTTTTTGAACTGGGTGGTAGGACTGGATCTGCAGAGCTGGGGATTTTTTTCCCCCGTTACTGGGTGCTTATGCGCGATGCCTGCAGGCTCATGCGACCTTTTGAAGAGGTGACAAATATGGTCAGTCGCACCGAAGGCACCATCAGCGACCTAATACCCTTCGCTTTCTTCCTGGAGCGTGCCGTGCGACGAGTGACAGATGAGGCTGTAGACCAGCGTGACGAGGAGCTGGAAGCGCACGATTTATGGTCGGAATCACCAGAACGAACCCAGGCACCTGCTGCAACGCAGGGAGAGGTGCCAGAAGTGGAGTCAGAGGAGGAAGGTGGCTTTGTGGAGGAGGAGGAGGAGGACCAACAGGAGCAGGCTTCCCAGGGGGCTAGTGGTGACCTTTTGGGGACCCCTGGTCTTGTACGTGGCTGGGGGGAGGAGACCGTGGATGATGCAGTCCTTGATAATGAGGAAGCGGAGATGGATAGCTCTGCATCCAACCTTGTGAGAATGGGGTCTTTCATGCTGTCATGCCTGTTGAAGGACCCCCGTATCAAGAGGCTTAAGGAGAAGGACCTGTACTGGGTCGCAACGCTACTAGACCCTCGGTACAAGCATAAAGTGTCAGAAATGTTACCAACATACCACAAGTCCGAAAAGATGCGGCATTTACAAACCAGCCTGCAAAACATGTTGTACAATGCTTTTAAGGGTGATGTCACTTCAGGAACTCATCAACATTCCAGGGGCAGAGGTGCCAGTAATCCTGCCACGAGCACAACTGCAAGGACAAAGCCCTTTGGCCGGTCTGTAACGTCAGACATGCAAATGTTTTTCTGTCCAAGGCAGCGCCACAACCCTTCTGGATCCACCCTCAAAGAACGCCTCGACCGGCAGGTAGCGGACTACCTGGCATTAACTGCAGATATCGACACTCTGAGGAGCGATGAACCCCTGGACTACTGGGTGCGCAGGCTTGATCTGTGGCCAGAGCTGTCACAATTTGCCATGAACCTCTTGTCTTGCCCAGCCTCAAGTGTGCTCTCAGAAAGGACCTTCAGTGCAGCAGGAGGGATTGTAACTGAGAAGAGAACTCGCCTAGGTCACAAAAGTGTCGATTACCTGACCTTTATTAAAATGAATGAGGGGTGGATCTCGGAGGGTTACTGCACGCCGGAAGACTTGTTCTGACTTCTATGCAGCTGTCCTTCTCTTCAAGCCTCATGACTCCACACACAGCTGTCCTTTAGCGTCCTCCTCCCTCCTCCACCGTTACAAACTAGGGTGCAAACCCTACTGGTTTAATTTTTTCTGGCCTCTGTGCTTCAGTGGCTGCAACCAAAAAAACTGGGCAAACAATGTGTACAAGGTCAACGTATGGCGAAAAATGACTATTTTCAGCATTTATATGGCATATTTTTTCTGGCAACTGTGCTTCAGTGGCTGCGTCCAAAAAAATGCATATTTTCTGCATTTATATGGCATAATTTTTCTGGCCTCTGTGCTTCAGTGGCTGCAACCAAAAAAATTTATATTTTCAGCATTTATATGGCATAATTTTTCTGTCAACTGTGCTTCAGTGGCTGCGACCAAAAATATGCATATTTTCGGCATTTATATGGCATAATTTTTCTGGCCTCTGTGCTTCAGTGGCTGCAACCAAAAAAATTTATATTTTCAGCATTTATATGGCATAATTTTTCTGTCAACTGTGCTTCAGTGGCTGCGACCAAAAAAATGCATATTTTCTGCATTTATATGGCATAATTTTTCTGGCCTCTGTGCTTCAGTGGCTGCAACCAAAAAAATTTATATTTTCAGCATTTATATGGCATAATTTTTCTGGCAACTGTGCTTCAGTGGCTGCGACCAAAAAAATGACTATTTTCAGCATTTATATGGCATATTTTTTCTGGCAACTGTGCTTCAGTGGCTGCGTCCAAAAAAACTGGGCAAACAATGCCTACAAGGTCAACGTATGGCAGTTGTTTAAAGAGAACAGTAGATTACTAGCCAGCAAAGCTACCTAAGCTAAAATGTCCCTCAAATCCCTGCAGACTTCTGTCCCTCCAATACAGAGCAGTATCAAGCAGATTACTAGCCAGCAAACTTACTATCATCTGTCCCTGAAATCACTAACAGCTCTCCCCCTACACTATCTCTTCCAAGCACACACAGGCAGATTTTTCAGATACATTTTTGCCCTTGATCCCCCTCTGGCATGCCACTGTCCAGGTCGTTGCACCCTTTAAACAACTTTAAAATCATTTTTCTGGACAGAAATGTCTTTTTTAGATGTTAAAGTTCGCCTTCCCATTGAAGTCTATGGGGTTCGCGAACCGTTCGCGAACCGCTCGCATTTTTGCGCAAGTTCGCGAATATGTTCGCGAACTTTTTTTCCGACGTTCGCTACATCCCTACCCACAATGCATTTGCCTTTAGACTCCTTCATTAGACTCCTTCATTGCATTGTGGGACTTGTAGTTCCTTAACAGCTGGAGAGCCAAGGTTGCAGATCCCTGCCCTAAAGTGAATGTCCTGATATACAGCAGGGGGGGTCACATGGATGAGGGCGGGTAGTTGATTAATTTAGATAAGTTTAAAGACACAAGAATCTCCTATTCTGGTTAACAGAACATCAGTAATCAAACAATTGATATGATTTAACGCATACCTCATAATTGAATAATTGGCAATGGTAATAAAAAGTTTTGCAGTTGACTTGAATGGTGAGTTACAGACAGCAAGGAGTAGCAAAACTGAATTAGCAGGAATTAGGGTCCTCGAGCGTTGCAGAGTTGATCCTACGTGACACAACCATCGGATGCAGACACTGCACACTGCGTCTGCATCCGACAGTCGTGTCGAATCAACGCTGCGACGCCATGCGACAATTGTATTACTTACCTTATTTTTATTGCATGTGTTTTGTCGCAGCGCGTTGGATTGCGCCGAAAACACTCGTGGAGTCCTACCCTTAGACATACCCCACAATGAATAATTGGCAATGGTATTAAAAAGTTTTGCAGTTGACTTGAATATAATGATATTAAAATAACAGCGACACCTAATGGTCAGCTCTGCTGATTTGGCAACTGGGAGAAAATGTCAGAGGTAAAGAAAACTCTTCTGATGCTGCTCTGCTTGCAAAACTCCAGAGAAACGACTTGATGACTAGATGATTTTTCTCTGGTCTCAAAGTCAAATCAGAAGATTTTAATTTTTTTTACTTCTGTTTTTTCGGGAGCACCTGAGCTTTCTAAATCATGTATTTTAACTAGTAATGGGCAAATAAATTCGCATATTTTTCGCCGGGTAATTCTAAAATTTTTCGGTGAAGCTAAACGGGAGAGATTCGCCCATCACTAATTTCTACCTCTGCAAAAAGATTTATAGCACTAAATACCAAAAAAAAAAGAACAATTCATATTTTTCATAATTTATCAATTTATACCAGAAAAATATTTCCAACTGATTTGGAAAGGCTCATGTCTCTCGAACGTGCCAATACCTGATGTACAGTATAGTTTGAGGGAGATTTAGGACTTCTGTACAGAAAAAATATATATAGAACTGAAATTTGAAAGCAAAATTTTGAAGGCATAAATCACCATTCTTAAAGGGATCCTCTCATTGGAAAACATGTTTTTTTCAAAACACATCAGTTAATTCTGCACTGAAATCCAATTCTCAAAAGAGCAAACAGATTTTTTTATATTCAATTTTGAAATCTGACATGGAGCTAGACATTTTGTCAATTTCCCAGCTGCCCCCAGTCATGTTTCTTGTGCCTGCACTTTAGGAGAGAAATTCTTTCTGGCAGGCTGCTGTTTTTCCTTCTCAATGTAACTGAATGTGTCTCCGTATTACATGGGTTTTTACTATTGAGTGCTGTTCTTAGATCTACCAGGCAGCTGTTATCTTGTGTTAGGGAGCTACTATCTGGTTACCTTCCCATTGTTCTTTTGTTTGGCTGCTGGGGGGAAAAGGGGAGGGGGGTGATATCACTCTAACTTGCAATACAGCAGTAAAGAGCGATTGAAGTTTTTATCAGAGCACAAGTCACTTGACTTGGGGCAGCTGGGAAATTGACAATATGTCTAGTCCCATGTCAGATTTCAAAATTGAATATAAAAAAATCTGTTTGCTCTTTTGAGAAATGGATTTCAGTGCAAAATTCTGCTGGAGCAGCACAATTAACTGATTCATTTTGAACATTTTTTTTTTTCCCATGACAGTATCACTTTAAGATTCCAAGGCCAAATAATACTGAAACCATATATTTATGAAAAGTACACATTCTGCTGATTCCAAAATGGGTAACTATGTCTCTCTACTCCTTACTAACAGACATCAAAGCTTGTCTGAATGTAGGGTTTTTATAAAAATGTATTCAAATTCAGAAAAATCACTTCAAAGGTTTTATTTTGCTAATCCGCATATCCCACACTGTATTAGATACCAAGAAAAAGCACCCTGAATATGATTGCCAGGGGTCCACTGAACAGTTTGATGCCCATTGTGCATAGGTTTTCTAAAGTATCTGGCATTTAGAGACACCAATATGAAGTTAGCACATCCAAATTGTCCAGGACATTATTTCAGCTACTGAAAAATCAATTTACTGCAAATTTTTGTGGGGTAAAAACACAGAAATATATGTTTACCCCCCAAAACCATATATTTTTGGAAAGTACACATTCTACCGTATCTAAAATGGGTACCCATGCCTTTCTGCTCCAAACTACCGAGTCGCAAGGATTTTCCAAAATTGGTGGTTTTGGTGAAATACCTGAAAATTGCCTCAAAACTTCAACTTTCCAGCATCATATTGTCCATGTATCATTATGTACCAAGAAAAAACACCCTAGATATGATTGTCAGGGGTTCTCCAAATCTTTTATGCCTATTGTGCATAGAATTACCAAAGTATCTGGCATTTATAGGCCTAGTGTAATCAGTCAGATCACAGTTTGAATATTTTAACAGGGCCAAATAGGTTTTACAGACAGAAATAAGTGAATGATATCTACACAAAGCTGAAAATTCTAAAAAATGGCTAAACATGCAATAAAATGGCTTTGAATGCACCAAAATTACTGAAATTGCAATATAATCTGAAATGGCATACAAAAGGGATTACGCACTGCAATAAGCAAATATGCTATTTGCAATGGTAATAACATAATTTTTTCAGGTAAAAAAATGCAATAAGAGAAAAAAAAGACACAAAATAGTGTAAGTATGTGTGTACAATTGTCAAATTGTGTGTTGTGTGCAAGTGTGTGTGAGAGCTGTGAATGTGTGACCCCCCCTGATCCCCCAAAATTGTAAGTGTGAATGTAAGTTTGAATGCAAGTGTGAATTAGAATAATAGGTGTGTGTTTATGTGTGGGGGCAATGTAATTTTTTCGCCGCACACCTATAATTCACCAATACTGCAATGGTGGTGCTGGTCCTCTGTTGGCCTGGCCGGGTCCCTTAGTTACAACAAGCTTTTGGAAACGTATCCGCACACACTCCAGATTATGCAATCAGGAAGTAGACCCCTTTTATCATGCCACCAAAAATTAAAAGTTTCGGGGAAGGAACACCCTTCGTTCTTTCTGAAACGTTGAATTTTTGGTGGAATAATAAAAAGGGTCTACTCCCGACTGCATAATCTCGATTGTGTGCGGATCCGTTTCCAAAAGTTTGTGTGGGGGGGGCACTAACCTAAGGTGGCAGGCTGCAGATTGTCCAGGAGGGCAGGAGGCAGAGCTGGAACCGGAGGAGATGGTCTTCCATGCAGGATCCAGTAAGTAGGCAGAGCTGGAGGGCCAGGAAGTGCAGGATTTACTGCTGCCTTGGAGCCCGTGGGTGATCACGCCCCAGGGGGCACTCGTTCCCTGCTTCTGTTCATTGCCTAGGGGCTTAGGAATGAGTTGGAACAGAGCGATCGGCTTTTCTTAAATAATCCAAAAAAAAAAAATGGTTCCATCAAGCTATCTGTAGTCTTTGCTATCCCTCCCAGCAATCAGTCACCCTGAATGTGGGCTTTGTTTACAAATTGGTAATTTAATGGACAGTTACTGTAGCTCTAATACATCATTGGTCCTTGCTCCCTTGCCTAGATAATGTATTAGAGCTGTCTTCTAGAAAGGAAAAAACATTTTTTAAAGCTCAGTGAATGGAATCGACCCGAATTCGAGTTATTTCTTTGAAAAAGACTACATTTTCAGGAAGGCTGCAAACAACTCCAAATTGATCCCAGGATGCCACCCATAGGCTAAAACAGCAATTCGGCAGGTTTAAGGTGGCAAATAGTCGAATTCGAATTCTTAAAGGGCCAGTACATTCGAATTTTAACTATTCCCTAGTTGAATTCCACTTAAAAAAAACTTGAAAATTTAATTTTCACTGTGACCCTTCATTAATCTTCCCCTTAGTATTACATATTAATACAGTAGTAAAATGAATCAATTTAATCAGTAATAAAATTGACATAAATTTCGTGCAAATTGGCATGCTTATAGGCTGGAGATCAGCGGGTAAATACTGGACAGCAATAAGGAATATCACCAGTTTAACACTTGGTCAATGTAGTGCCCAAAAGTTAGTGGGGACTGCCAATTATCAACATAAATACTGCACATTTGACCACTATTTTCAATGAATGTGTTAGCCATATAGCATTGGTCCATCTAACAGAGGAAGGAAGTTGAAAGGAATATGACTACCATGTACCATTCTCATGTAAGTATCCAGCATTGGACTAGGTATATGTTGTCCACAAGAACTACCAACCATTTAACCCTAGCTGTCCCAACCCTAACCCGCCTTTTTTAACAAATACTGCAATCTTTTAGTAATGCCCCACCCACTAATGCCGACCATCACTGAGGTTAGGGTTGACACTGGTATATAAGAGATAATAGAGCTGAGATGAGTTGGGTGAGTATGGGCCAGAGAAGCCCACATAGACTGGGGCCCATCGGGGTTTTCCTAGCATCACAGTGGGCTAGCCCAACACTGTAAATATAGGAATTTAAAATACATAATATTATATTTGTGTAAGTTCTCTTTATGGCTTTAATATTTTAAAATAAAATATTTTAACAAAACTGAAAAATGTTTTACCAATGGATTACAGGATTCTTTTAGCTCACAATGCATCTGGAGGTGAATTCACTCTGCTGCTATAAACACATACCTCACTGCTAGTGATGGGTGAATACATTTCAGAGGCGCAAATTTGAGGCAAATTTCTGTATTTCGGCACTGACAAATAAATTCAAAAAACTTGCGGAAAATCCGTCACGTTGAAAAATTTTGGGAGCGCGTCAGAATAGCTGCGCACATAAACATTGACGTGCATCAAAATTATTCGGACGCCCGTTGACTTCAATGGGTTTTGCAAATAAAATTTGGCTAAGCAAAATGGTACAAATTTGGCCATCACAACTCACTGCCATTGGAATCAAATCCGAGTTTTTGTTTTTCACTTTAAATTACGCCTTGTCTAGCGATAACTGGTGAAGCAAGATAAAAGCTGGCCATCACTCAACGGGTTAATCTTTCATTATTATTTTATCAACTGTAAACAATAAGAGAGTATGAATAGGAGATATTCGAAAGTCACACAAAAGAGTATTTGCACTTACCTATTGTATATAAAAAGAGAGCTAGGATGCCAGAACTATAAAACATCTTTATTATATGCACATTTCCTTTTTACATTACATATCATATTTGCAGTTTTACTTTCATTTAATATATACATTTTTTATAAATGATTAGTTATGCTATTAAATATATATTGCCACACATTCCTCACTAGTGATGGGCGAATTTGCGCTTATAAGATGGGACATTCAGCTCATTTCCCATTCACTCATTTCACACTCCCATAAACATACACAAAGCATATTCAAGAAAGCAGTCTCGTAATTACAAGATAATATAAATACTGCAGCATACGGATATGATGTTTATTTCAATTTAAATAACAGAAATGCAAAAGGTTATATTCACTATATGTTATTCATTTTTCTTGTGGCAATTGAAGCTGCAGGCAGCATCTTTTGCAGCCTTAAAAATGTGTTTCCGTTACATGTACATTTTTCCAAAATAGACACTTGATAATCTCAGTATTATTATAGGCTTATTAGAAACTGATTTAATTTTAAATAAAAGTGCATACAAGCATAAAAAGGGGGCAGTTACTATAAATATATCTATATTATAAATATATCTAAAGTAATATTATTGCTTTGATGGGTTATTTGGGAGGTAATTACTATCCTGTTGAGGACAGAGAATAGTGGCACCTTTTGACTTGCCAAGTCAAATCAAGTCACTTTGTGTTAGTGAGTTGCAAAACTCCATAGCCCTCCTTTACACATTGTTCCTTTAGGGGCCATTTTATAATTAACACTGATTTTCTAAACCATTAAGACCTCATTAACTATCAATGTATTTATTTCAATGTGATGCATATTAATTTCCTGGAGTTTAAAGGGGATAGAATCAGCATCTCTCTCCCTGCTCTCTGCCAAGGACAACGCTTCGGCTCCCCCTCTCCTTTATTCCCCTGAAGAAGTCCAACAAGCTGCATGTGTGCACCAAGATGTCTATAGGCACAACTGCCACCTGACTTATAATCACGGGCTTCTGCTGTCAGTGCCAACGTGACTCTTGCAGCTCAGTGTGAACACCCAGCTGAGAGCGATTCTCCACTTATCCGCAGAGCTCTGCTTGCATGTCAGGGAGTAATACTCTTTGGATAGTTTAAGCTGTCCGCCTTCACTTCTGCCACTCTGTTGGGCCCTGGCCATGGGATGTGGGGTAAGGGGCTCTGTGCACCGCTGTAACCAGATTCCAGTGCACTTGAAGGCCGGGATGATCTGTACAATATAGCACTTCCTGATGCACAGCTTCACCTCGCTTCACAAGCTGTCAGTAGAATATGGGCTATAACCAGGGAGGATGGATCTTCGCCCTGTCGCCTTTTCTGAAGAGGAGTGGAAGCAGAGTTTCAGTAAATTACTTCTTAATAAAGGCTTTGCGATTTTATAGTTTAATTTGTCTTGGTGTTTCTTTTTTCGATGTACACTAACGGATTTATTTTTTTTGATTTTTAGACTTTTAACACCCCATAGAACAGAATAGTAATACAATTCTCACTGCTGGGAATCTTGTACTCACTTAGCTATATAGCATTTATAGAAAGTCTATACATTTCTGAGTTAACCAGGTTAATCCATGAGTCTTTGCATGAAACCCAGAATCTCAGTCTCAGACGGTAGACACAAGATGCTTGTCTGCCCCCAGTAGACACATCACTGGAGATAACACTTGTGGGAAGTCAAAGGAAGTTGCTAGGGAGAGACCAATAGTTGTATTTTACTGGGCAGGCCCAGATCATGGGGTATATTTATCAAAGAGTGAAGTTAGAGATCCCCACAGTCCTCTAGAGTGAAATTCCACCACTCTCCATTCATTTCTATGGGATTTTTAAAAGAGTATTTATCAATGGGTGAAAGTGAAAGTTTATCCTTTGAAAAATGAACCTTTCAAAATCCCATATAAATTAATGGAGAGTGGTGGAATTTCACTCTAGAGGTCTGTGGCGACCTCTAACTTCACTCTTAAATAAATATACCCCCATGTTTATTAAATTGGCTATTAGGGTCTCACATCTAGGACAGGTATAGTTGTCTCTCTTGCACATAGTCTTAAGCTTTAGCGGGGTTGTGTAAAGTTGGTGGTATACTTTATATTGAATTAGTCTATCCTTTACTAGTATTATGTTATAGTACATGGTCTCTGTGGCCTCGTTCCAGTCCTCCTACGTGAGTTCTGGGATCTGTGTTTGCCACTTATTTTGTGCTGCATGAAAGGGAGGGGGGGCACTGGCTAATAGATTGTGGTATAGTTTGGACACCAGCTTTGTGGAGTGTTCCCTGGCAAGGGTCTTCTCCACTGTCAGTGTGGTTGAGGGTGGGGAGAGTGTGCCAAATTGGGCGCTAAAAAAACATGATCGATTTGAAAGTATCTAAACAGGGGTAGACTCTCTGGAGCACATTTGGCTTTGATCTACACATATGAAATAAATGTGTTATTCTGCAGGAAGTCATCCAGGTATTTAATGCTGGGGTTATATGGGCTAGGTCAATGCAGGTAGTATATCTGAGTCGTCAGATAGTATAGCTGAAAGTTGGGTACGGCTAGACCTACATCCTTTTTATCAGCCGTCAGTTTATCCCAGGCAATTCACAGTACTTTATGATTCCATACAAAAGGGGAGAATCAGGCCGTTGATTTTTTTGAATACTGACTTGGGGATATGGGTTGGGAAATTGTGTAGGTGGTATAAAAATGTAGGGAGGTACACCATCTTAATGAGACTAATTCTCACTCAGAGTGTAAAGTGAAGATTCACCCAGATTTTGAGGTCTGACTCCAGTTTTGAACTTATAGGGCTAAGATTGTTCTGTATGAACCTGGAGGGATCTGCATGTATTTGGAGCCTGAATACATGCCCAAATACCCTTGTGAAGAAACAACTACGCTGCTTCAAATAACTTTAAATAAATCTAGATATCTATGCAGTAATTTTAGATATATCAAAAGCAGCTGTGCCATTGCCAACACTTCAAAGCTATCAAAATATCTTCAGAAATCTAAATAAAATGTTTAGTGAACTTCCAGTCTATAACTACAGAACCAATGATTCCTTCATAGATCATTTAGTTTCCACATCATGTAAGGTTATTGAGATATTACTCCTAGTTACACTTAAAGGGAATCTGTCGTCATTTTAAACTTTTTTTTTTTTTTTGCATTTTTATAAAAAACACACATCCATAAACACTGTCTGGCAAATAAAATGTTAATCCACAAATCCATGCATAAGTTATTTTAGTTTGTATTTTGTCATGGGGGCTTCCATTTCTGCTCATTACACATTCATCCTGTGCTGCTCTAATAGCAGGCACAGCATTACCTGTGTGCTTGGAGGCAGCCACTCGGTAATGAAAAGCCAGGTCGCACTACGACATGAGAATCTAGCTGTACACTCCCCCTCCCCTCTCTGCCCATGCGTGTAATGTTTGGAGGAGAGAGGTCACATGGTTTGCAGGGAAGCAATTACTTTCACTTTCCTACGTTCTGCTCTACAGCTGCACTAGCAGCCCCTCCTCCCACAGACACTATCAAAGCTCCTGCCGTTCTGTAAGTTTGTTCTCTGCTTTCCTTTGGAGGGGGGAACTTTCTCTCCTTGCTGCCTTCCTAGTTTGTTTTACTGGTTACTAGATGAGGTAAAGGAGCTGTGAGTTCCCTCTGCTATCCACCTCACACACACTGCGCTCCTTTCCTGCCTGCAATACTTCTTTTTTCATTAACTACTCACTGCCTCCTTTCTCCTGAGCTATTTTAACCCTTCCTAGACTTCCTCCTAAGTTTTCCTGGTTTTCAAGTATGTCCTCCTTATTTTATCCTTTTTTTCTATTCCCTGTCATCAGTCCTGGGAGTGTACTCCTGTGTTTCTGCCATTCATTTTTGTGTAAACAAATATAAATAAACTATCTATATAAAATATTTTTTCCAGTGCCCAAAATGAATTGTGTGTATAAATAAAAAAAAATAAATAAATATATATATATATATATATATATATATATATATATATATATATATATATATTATATATTTTTATTTTTTTATATATATATATATTTTTTTTTTTTTCAAACATAAGTGGGGGCAGTGATCACAGGACTATCTTATTTCAGTCCTTCTGAAGTGGTGTCAGTGGGAGCTTATCTTGATTCCTGCCTATTGTTCAATTGACAGGCTCAGCAGACAAGGCTCTATTTACATTACAGCAGCTTGTAGGAGGGAGGGGTAATGACATCACTCCAACTTGCAGCAGTAAAGTGTGACTGAAGTTTATCAGAGCACAAGTCACATGACCTGAGGGCAGCTGGGAAATGTCAAAATGTCTAGCCCCATAGCAAATTTTAAAATTAGATATAAAAAAATCCATTTCTTGTTTTGAAAAACGGATTTCAATGCAGGATTCTGCTGTAGTAGCACTATTAACTGATACATTTTGTAAAAAAAAAAGGTTTTCCATGACAGCATCCCTTTAACTTCTTTCCTTTTTTCCAAAAGTAAGCTCTAACACTGAATTTCTCCAACTGTCCAAATTTTTATCTTATGCACAATCTTGGTTATTTCGACACTGAAGTTCATATATTTATGTGTCATGTTTTCTTTTGTTTACTAAACATTTGTTAAAACCATTGAGGAGAAAATAAGCCTCTAAATAAGGAGACAAGACCAGATATATCATGTTTTACAAAACATTACAAGTGGTTAAATTATCGGCTGTTTAATTAAAGGGACAATCTAACTGCATGCTACTCCCAGGATACAGTATGGTACCCTAACCCCTTCTATATCTAGATTGATGGCACAGGGCTTCCTGAAGGGAGGAAGGGAGTCAAGTTTTGATCTTCTGACTCAAATGAAAAACTGAAGCAGAGGCCATCTGTACTTTATTTAACTGGACTTCAAATATAAAATGGTGAATTGCTGGAGGCATTTAATAGTCTAGGACAGTCTAGGACTGTTGCTTAGTTGCATGGGTGGTTAGTAGATATTTGATTTACCTTAGCTATACTGAGTCAATATGGGAGCACCTGGATAACACTTGAACTGGCACTTATATAACAGTGTAAAAAACTGTAACCCACAGCACCTTAATACCCCTCTGAATTGTGTCTGTATGTTACCCTCCCATTTAGACTGTAATCCCTATGGGGTACGGTCCTCTGGCCTTTTGTTTCCTTGACACTGAGCACTTAATTTGTATTGTAATTATATTTTTTTTATATTTATCTGAATTGTATTTCTAATAATGCACTTAGTTACTTTTTATTTCACTGGCCCCTTGTTTGTTACTACTAATTTATTGTTTTGCTGTACAGTGTTTTGCAGTGCCAAATTAGGCCTGTGAATGGCTATTTGATAGCCCCTATGTGGACTGGTAGCCTACAGGAGACTCAGTTTGGTAGCATGTCTGGTTTTGTGCAACCAAAAGTTGCCTCCAAGCCAGGATTTCAAAAAGAATTAAGGTCACTGGGAGCAACAGGCAAGGGGTTAGTGAGCAAGATGTTGCTTGTGAGCCACTGGTAGGGGATCACTGATCTAAGTCATTACCAATTCATTCCCATGATAGGTGTACAGTTTTTAAAATTTAAAATCTGAATATGTATACACATAAACTACAGATGAGAGGAAATTACTGCAATTGTTGTGTTTAGAAAACAATACATGATATTATGGTTTCCTAAGTAAATCTAGCAAGCATTCTTTATTTGTTTTAATATATATTCCAGAGGGAACTGCTTTTATAGAGTCTGTATCAAGTGTCCTGACATAAAAGGAGCAGAACACTTATGCTTCTTAAGGAGGAGCTACTGAAATAAAGGAACATTACGTTGACTATGACAGGTTTCTAAAATAGAATTAGTTTTCAGTTGTGTATGGAGGTTTATAATAATTGTCACTGCAAAGGAATTAGCTAAATATTAATATTATTTTTATTAAAAAAAAAGCAGATGTGTGAAAGAAAACACCAGTTTCTACTAAAGCTTTATGATAAGCTGATAAAGGCCCAGTAGCAATGTTATAAAGAAAATGTTATGCTAATAACTAAGAATGAGCAAACTGTTTTGGCCAGAATAGTCTTTTGGTGAAATTTGTAGAATTTTTCAGCACTAGAAATTTGCCAAAAAAACAGTACTTTAGCTGATATTCCACCTAGTCTTATAGAACTTGAACCTTCATTCTGTACCCCATACACCAACACAGGATCGGACTGGGCAGGTGGGGCACCAGGAAAAAACCCGGTGGGCCCACAGCTCTTGTGGGCCCAGCTGGCCAAGTCCTCTTCCCTGCGCTGCTCCACTTGCTTCCACTTTCGGCAAATACAAGGTGCGCATACGCACACGTGTTTGTGCGCCGGCGGGGGTGCGACTTGTGGTATGGGACCCCTGGGCCCCCTAGTTTGACCATGGAAGCAGACCATTAAGTGATTGGCAGTGGGCCCACTGCCGCCAGCTGCCCACTGCATCCGTCACTCTGTTTTCCTCCCTCTATTTCCACTGCCTGCCAGAGCTTGGCAGTGGCACAACACCCTCTCCCAGGACTTTACTGGCTGCATTGAAGCCTCCTATTGTGATTTGGAATACCATGCTGCAGCATCACAGAAGATGCTGACTATTCTTAAGATTAAGACTCTCCACTTTTGCTAAGGGAGATTTTTTTATGTACTGTATAAAATACATTATTTGTGTAGATGTTCTTTGTGTCACTGTTACTGGGTTGGGATAAGCAGACAAAAAGTTGTCCAACATATATTTCAACAGTGTTGCAAGTTTTTTATCCTCTTAAGGAGTAGTAGTATACCTTTCAGTTAACTTTTATTATCTTATAGAATGGCCAATTCCTAGCAACTTTTCAATTGGTCTTCATTTCATTTTTAAATTTGTATATTTTTCAAATGATTTGCCTTTTTCTGACTCAAACCAATGTAATTTATACCCTAGCAACCAGATCAGTGCTGAAATTCCAAACTGGACAGCTGAAAAAGATGCTAAATAATAAAAAATGAAGACCAATTGCAAATATCTTAATATGGTTTTTTTATGAACAAAAGTGTGATAAAACGTTTTCCCCACAAGGGATTCTGTTATGCTTTTGTATTTATGCTAATATTTTTATTTAATATTGTTATGCCATTCAAGCTAAAAATGCTAGTTTTGATATTTATTTGTGGGCACTATTTTGTACTGGGGCAGGGTGCGGGCCCTTCGGATGAGGTTTCCTGGTGGGCCCCAGGCACCCCAATCCAACAAATCATTTATAACAAGCTATGCAAGGTCAAAATCCCAGTACAGTCTCTGTAACTGGTAAAAAAAATGCACTCTCCATTCTGTGAAATGCATCAAATGGGTTAGGTTAAATTCAGTAGGATGGTGACATCTTTTAAGTTTGATTAATGATATCTATGAGAATGCCGCAGGGTTAGTGTTTTAAGTGGCAATATTGGACTGAATTGACAGACTATTTATACTGCTGCAAAAAACATGTTATTCCCCCATAACCCCAGATCTTGTATTCTATGAAATCCCAAGATATTGAAAATGTTTATGTACTTAGCATTTTTCTTAATATTCAGAACATTTAAAAAGCATTCAAATGCAGCATGCATCCGCTTAAAGGTGAGCTGTTTTATACTAGCTGATAAAACGTAATGTCCCTGGATAATAAAGACTATCATTCTGCTGAAAGTGCTGATTCATTTGTCTTCCTTTTACTAATGGATAGCTAATATAAGATCAGTCTAAAATTCTAAAGCTTTATTTTGTAGAGTATATGTTTATGAAAACATATGCCTAATAACCTAATATATGTAAAGTGTTATTACCAGAAAGACTGAAATAGATTGTAGCAAACACATGTTTAGCACTAGCATTCTATGATTTGAAATCTGAAAATACATCTTACAACTAATATTTTAATATTTTATTTCTTGAATAAATAGTATGTACAGATGAAGTCACTTGGATTTGTGAGTTAAATGCGTCATGACTCAGGGGTAATTGAAGAAACTGTGTTATCTTAAGTCATCTTAACTCATTTAATGCATTTAACCTTTTCATTAGCATACCAAAGCTCCATTGTTCACAATGGTGAATGCTTTAATTAGATGGGATGTTGTGACGCAGTTTTCTGTGTTAAATGAGATAAATGGGATATCTGTGTTTAGTTATTCTGTGTCAAACAGACAAACCAAAGTGGCTGCATCTGTAAATGTGTCATGTATTTTAAAAAATTAAACAAACAGGTGAGGTGTTATCTCATATCACCCTTTTTCCACTGTATCAATTGCATCTGTGGTAGGTATGCATGAGAATATGTATGTGACATAATAGGACACCATATTACCTCCCAAACAAATCCTTTGTCTGTAAGATACCAAAACCACTTACATTGGACTGGTATTTAGCAATACTTTGAGGGTCATATACTGTAAGAACCATGGTGAAAGCGCAAGTACTCTTGCGTCCCTTATTGTTCATATATGACGCAGTTTTGCCCTTGGTTGGGGTGGGCTCTGTACCCTACCCACAGCATCTCCCTTTACCTGCCCTAAAGGATGCCGATGCTTGGATCTTTGGTAAGCCTCAGAAGGTGGTTCTTTAGCATTAGATACATAGTAACATAGTAAGTTAGGTTGAAAAAAAGACACATGTCCATCAAGTTCAACCTTTTGACTGTAACTTTTAGTTTATCCAGAGGAAGGCAAAAATACCCCATCTGAATCTCTGTCCAATTTGCCTCAGAGGGGAAAAAATTCCTTTCTGACTCCAAAATGGCAATCGGACTAGTTCCTGGATCAACTTGTACTATGAGCTATCTCCCATAACCCTCTATTCCCTCACTTGCTAAAAAGCCACCCAACCCCTTCTTAAAGCTATCTAATGTATAAGCCTTTACAACTGGTTCAGGAAGAGAATTCCACATCTTCACAGCTCTCACTGTAAAAAACCCCTTCCAAATATTGAAGCAGAACCTCTTTTCTTCTAATCAGAATGGGTGACCTCCTGTCAGATGGAAAGACCTACTGGTAAATAAAGTATTAGAGAGATTATATGATCCCCTTATATAGTTATACATAGTTATCATATCTCCCCTTAAGCTCCTCTTCTCCAGTGTGAACATCCCCAATTTGGCCAGTCTTTCCTCATAGCTAAAATTTTCCAGACCTTTTACCAGCTTAGTTGCTCTTCTCTGTACCCTCTCTAATACAATAATTTCCTGTTTGAGTGATGGAGACCAAAACTGCACGGCATATTCTAGATGGGGCCTTACAAGTGCTCTATTAAGTGGAAGAATGACCCCCTCCTCCCGTGAATCTATGCTCATTTTAATACAGCTCAAGACCTTATTTGCCCTTGATGCTGCTGACTGGCATTGCTTGCTACAGCCAAGTTTATTATCTAGAAGGACTCCAAGGTCCTTTTCCATTATGGATTTGCCTAGTGCAGTCCCATTAAGGGTATACGTGGGTTGGAAATTTTTACATCCCAGGTGCATGACTTTACATTTATCAACATTGAATCTTATTTGCCACTTAGCTGCCCAGATTGCCAGTTTGTCAAGATCCTGTTGCAAGGATGCCGCATGCTGGATGGAATTAATTGGGCTGGATAGTTTTGTGCAAACACTGATATATTACTTACAATACCCTCCCCTAAGTCATTAATGAACAAGTTAAATAAAAGTCAATCAGTTAATTTGTTTAGTTATTGAAATATTTTCAACGCTACTCAGCACAGCAGGTCCAATTGCTGTAGACTTACTGCTGGTATATACTGTATATCATGACAAGAAAAGTTTCATTAAAAAATACAATAAATTGTCTCACTAGCAAAATAACTTTCCTAAGATTATCTGAATCAAAATTCATTAACTATAGGAAAACATTTATCCTAAGCAAATATGGTTGTGCTCATAGTTATGCATAGAATTGAGTGGGGACTAGGGCCTGGCCGTCCTCCTGGTTCAGCGCTGGTCTCTCCTATGGCATGCACAACGCACACTTCCGAGTTTTACGTGCCGTGCGTGTGACCTCATCATGTCCTGGTACGAAATTTAAAGGTATTTAAAGGGGCTTCTGGCTTGTAATTGATGCCCATTGTTAGGTATAATCTGATTAGTTTCCTGGGTGAGATTTTGACTGTAAATATCTTGGTTTTGATCCCAGCCTGTTTGACTATCCTGAACTCTGCCAAATCTGACCTTTTGCCTGCCTTACTATTCTTGAATTCTGTAGATACTGACCCTTGCCTGCCTGACAATCCTTGAACTCCGCCTGTACTGACCCCGGCCTGCCTAACTATTCTTGAACTCTGCCTGTAACGACCCTGGCCTGCCTTCCATCCAAAACCTTAAAAACGAACATGTCCCTTTGCCCATTTGCTTTTTTCCTCTCAAGCTAAGACCTTTTTCAGCAGGATTCAGCCGAATCCTTGTGCCTGGCCGAATCCGAATTTGCATATGTAAATTAGGGGCGGTAGGGAAATCAGGTGACTTTTTGTCAAAAAAGAAGATTTTTTTCCACTTTTTCCTTTCCGGACCCTAATTTGCATATGCAAATTAGGATTCGGATTCGGTTTGGCATTTGGCCAAATCTTTGACCAAGGATTCGGGTATTCGGCCGGATCCCAAATAGTGGATTTGGTGCATCCCTAATGCAGTTAAACATGTTCAGTTAGACGTAATCATTAGTATAGATTTGAAGGTTATAGTGAACTACAAACTATGCAAATCTGATATTAGTAAAATATTTATATACATATATACTTACAGTATATGTATATCTAGTATAAATTATATATATTTTATATTCCGAGTGAATGGTTAGTGTTAGAGTGTAATAATAATATAGGGTTTATATCGATTATCTAAGTCCCCCAATCATTCTGACACCGCAATGCCAATGTCCCAAGCCAGGATATGGACAGGGAAATGGTCAAGTGTTCTTCTAGATGGACAGTGGTCATACAGATAAATGATACTAGGGTGTGATAATAAATAATCTCCATTCTGCTAGTAGAAATGAGAGTGTCAGCATGTCTCTTAGGGCCCTGTTCAGAGTGTTGCTCAATAACTGATTTCGCCATCCTGTCTGAAATTACTAGACACCAGCTCAGGCTGCTGGGACCAGAAAACTGTCTTATGTTGCAATACTGCACATCTTGCAAGAATGTATAAATGTATGTCAGTAAGTTTCCTCGCCAGACCATGTATGGTATTTCCATGTACCCTTGTCACAATTACTGTAAATGCCTTCTGAAAGCTATATAACGCTTGGACCAAGAGGTGTGTCTTTGGTAAGTCCTTGGGTGACATTCCGTGTGTTACTCCAACAGCTTACCCAGACAATGCTGTTATGTTGTAGTGTACTGAATAAATTTCCTGACTATTACTAAAGGTTTTCCTTTACTGAGTTTTGTCTTATACGAGGTCAAAAGGTATTACTAAAAATAACATCAAAATATAATCATGTCTGTATAGTACATACGCTGTTAATATTGCCTCACCCAATCCTAAACACACTGAGCTCAATTCACAAAAAGATAAAATAAAATTATAATTCCAGAGAAACCCAGTCAAATTATTATATTTTGTAGAATCCCATTTAGGAGAAAAGATTAGCCAAAATGGATATAATTTCACTTAAGAGAGAGGTGTCTAAAAGGTGACTGCACTACCTTGTATAAATACATAAAGTGTCATTTCATTAACCTCTCTGAAAATAGTTTATTCACAATTTCATTTAGGATACAACTGGCACTTTTTATCTTTCATTTCACAAATTCAGTAGTAGGCTCAGTTGAAAAAAAGATAGCTTATATCTTTAACGAGACACTGGGGTAGATTTATCAGATTTCTATCTTCCCATTGATTCCAAATTTAATTACATTAATCCAAATTATTGAATTAATCTGCCAGATTGATCTATTTGATAACTTGAGATCAATATTTTTACAAGACGTCTGCATTCCTGTAATCCTGTAAGAGAATTCTGTATTCCCGAGAAGCCATAAGAATGACTGGGACTTGGTAAATCATATACTTGTGGATCAACTAAACCATAAGGATTTGTCTAAATCCAAGTCTTCAAAAAAGTACTGGAATTCAGCTGAACATTGAACTGAATTCTGGATATAGAATTCTCAAGCAAACGATAAGCTACTCTGATCAGAAAAACAGGCTTTGTAAAATGTGAACAGAAAAGATGCAAAATCAAAACAAAGCTAAATATTTCCATCTGTTCCACTGAATAATGTTTAGTATAAATGTTGGAATATCTGTAGTCAAAAGCTAATGAGCTTTGCATAGCTCACTAGCTATGAGGCTTATGTTAGTTAATTGCAATACAATCGCTTCCAACAGCATAGTGACCATATCATTTTACAATAAGTTGTGTAACTGTCAGGAGCGCCCGTTGGTGCTCCCATATCTGGTGGCATCCAAAGCAAGATGGCGGCGCCCATGACCCACGTGGGGCGACGCTGGCATCCTGATGCCAGCGTGATGGCGTCACACGCCCAGGTCGCGGGTTCGATGCCCGAATATAGGAATTCCTGCTTTGTGTTCCTGGGTTCTCTAAATTCATATTCTACTGTTTCCTGGTTTCCTGACTCCTGCTTGACCTTGTTTCTGATTATTGCTGCCTGCCTGATTGATTACTTTGCCTGTATCTGACTATGACTTCGCCTACCCCTTTCGGATACCAAGAACTTGGACCTTTTTCCCTGAGCTTTCTCCTTGGTCCTGATTACTCCCTGGTGGGAGCCAATAGGCCCCTGATAGTAACATTCAATAGAGCAAAAAATTGGATGTTGTGTTTGTGGCATGGGTACCTGTCCTTAAGTGTTATTTCTAACCCGCAATCTTAAGCAAAGATTCTTCAAAGTCGTTCAAACAAATCTGAGCCATTGGAGTGTTAAAATTCTTTATGAGGCAGGCCAAGAAGCCAAGGATTGAAGTGTTTTTATAGTTCTGTTTGCCGTGACCATATTTAGCATTAATACTTTCAGATTGCAAGCACATTCAACTTGCAAAGGTTAAAAGTCACGTGCAAACAACTGAAGATGATTAAATCGTCAACACAGTGGATTAGTGGGATCATTTGAAAGGGAAATTATTAATAATTATTATTGATGACAGTTGTTGAAAGGCCTATTTAGGATTTGTGTTGATATGTTTTTATTAACATATAAGATTTAACATCTTGTTCACCTTTCAACTTACACTTCAGTATTAGAAAAAAGGTCACAAATAGAAAAGAGAAAGTAATTGGAAGAAATCTTTATTTCTGGGGAACTATCTGAAATCAGCTCAATTGGAAAAAGCACTGATAAATATATATACATTTATGGGATCCCTTATCCGGAAACCCAATATCCAGAAAGCTCCGAATTATGGAATGGCTGTCTCCCATAGACTCCACTTTATCCAAATAATCCAAATTTTTAAAAATTATTTCCTTTTTCTGTGTAATAATAAAACAGTAGCTTGTATTTGATCCAAACTAAGATATAATTAATCCTTATTGGAAGCAAAATCAGCCTATTGGGTTTATTTAATGTTTAAATTAATTTCTAGTAGACAAAGCATGAAGACCTAAATTATGGAAAGATCCGTTATCCGGAAAACCCCAGGTCCCGAGCATTCTGGATAACAGGTCCCATACCTTTATATATATATATATATATATATATAAATATATATTTTATATATATATATATATATATATATATAGGTTTTAAATGCTAGAACAGCAATGACAAGACATGAGTATAAGAGCAATATTTAAAATCTGTCAAAGCAAAATAAAATTGTGAAAGAAAGCAAAACAACAGTTTTTGCTTAATTAGGTTTTCAGACTTGTTTAACCTCATGTACAGATTCATCTTCTGAATGAAGAAATCAGATTTGCCTTTGGAACTATCTGATAAATACAATAAAGCAAACATACAAAAAGTCTTTATATTTATATTGCAGTGAATTTTTTTTACAATGTGTAACAAGACAGGAAGATATGATTTAGTAAAGTAATGCATTGAATTGTAATTTTCTTATTGGCTGTCTCCAGATTGCTTTCATTAATCAAATATAATTTACCTTATTATAAATGCATTGATCTTGCTTTGGAGGTTTTCTTGAGTAATCTTATCAGCTAGGACATATTATCGACTGCATTAAGCAATGGCATGCCAACAAATAGGACGTGGTTATTATAGTGCACCTAATTAAAAGCAAAAGAAAAAAAATCATGTTTTTTATATTATAAATATTTTTTTTTTTCCGTCAAGATGAAATTTCCCAATATATACGTTTTGAAAAAATTATTATTATATTAAACATGACTCTTCCATCACTTTCCCTGTGCTCCCCTAACTGACTAACAATTAAAAATACATGACACAATCCTCTTTTGGAGTGATAATGGTCACAGCTTTATTAGTCACCAACAATGTAAAACAACATATGAAAAGACATACATACACAATCTTATCATCTCAACAACAGTACAAAACTTCACATCATGTTATACAGTATAACAGTAAGGTTGAAGTGAAAATTTGAATCAAAAAAATTCAAATTTCGAGCTAATTTGATTCAAATTTGAAAAAAAATATACTGTCTCTTTAAAAATGAAATCTGTACGATTCAAATTCAATCGAATACAGACTATTCACCCAAAGAAAAGAACTTTGACTTTTTTAATACATTTCATTGGTCTTTTTTTATCCGAATTTCAAAGTTACGGGAATTAAAAAAACTACAATTTCTTCAAAATTCGACCCTTGATAAATCTGCCCCTTAATGTTAACACAGTGACATGACAATAGAGAGCCCCTTGTCAGCCTGCCCTTCCACAACAATGGCCCTTGATGTCTTCTAGTCACAACCTGCCTACCTTTCACTCTGTAACGCCAATAGCCGATTGCTACCGAGCAATCATTCACTAGGGCCCAACCTACAAATCCAACCAACTATGACCACCAACCTTGGGGATTAAACCATTGCCCAAACACATGCCTTACTGTGGCACCCCACTCACACCCCAGCAGAAGGTGTGACAATACCATGTCTTAGCAACCAATCATTATACCCAACTCCTCATACTCTACTACTACCCTTATCTAATTAACTAATAACTGGTGTACCCACACCCCCACAACCCTGAGTAACAACTAGCAAAATAAAAAACTTAAAACAACAACACCAACCCCTATTTCTAGGGAGGGTGGGAGAGGTCTTTTCTTTTTGCCGCCTAACCTAAAATGGTGGCCAGCTGCTCCTGTCTTAAACTAAAATGGGCTACCCAACTTCACCCCCAGTCTTTACTTCCTCCACACTATGCTACAACCCATATTCACTCCTTTGCAGGATCATGGCTGCCCCTCCTCCAAGCCTTAGCTGCTATCTGTGGTTTACAAGAAGAGCGTCATACTGCACAACGAGTATAATATCAATACCCAGTCATTTCATTACACAACAAAATCCTATCACTGCTACTTTTTTAATTGCACTATGCAATAATGTATTGGCTTTGAAGTGTCCTAAAATGTCAGCATTATCAATTATCTCTTAATTACCCTCTTGTCTTAGTGATGTGATGCAATCAAATTGCATTTTTTCCCACGAATCATGAAAAATGTATGGTTTTCCTGTATTTATAAAAAGCTCTAAAAAATTGAGATTTATCAAGCCAAGTAAAAGTGTTCAAGGTGCCGTAGAAATCAACTGGAGGAGCGCTGATCCTATTGGACCATACTTAAACCAATCAGAATGTTAGAGGTTTTTGAATTTTGAGAGCTTTTCGTGGTATTTTGATTTTTATTTTAACGACTCAGTGCTTTTTATTTTGTTCATACTTTTTTTAATGATCATTGTGGTTTTAGAGTTTGTGAGTTTAGCTGTGGTTTCAAAAACTAATAATATCCAACCTTTAATAAACAAGCCTCTATGCTTTAATGCTTTACAAATATTTTTCCTATACACTAACTGGGTCGTTCCTAAACCCACTCATGAGTTCCTACAATCAAATTTGGTTTCTGCATCTGAATAATTCGGCTTGCTGATGGTCGTTTTTTTCCCACACAAGAAAATTCAAAGCTTGGCAAGTTTTATGTGCTTTTTTTTATATATTTTTTTTTACTATATTTGAATTTTTTAATAAATAAGGTAATATTCACTTTTTTTAGTTTGCGAGTGTAATCAAAGTAGAAAAAGCCTTTAAAAATTACACAAATCCGAATTTTGATAAATAGGCCCCATATGCTAAATGTCCTTATTACACACCTGAAATGTCATTCAACATTCTACTAAAGCATGCTATCAAGAACATGGTCCTGGATCATGCTAACATTTTATTCTTCTACTAATTTGCTAAGTCAAACCTTAGTTTTAGAGCCACATTTATCAAGGGTTGAAATTCAAATTCATGTGTTTTTTAAAACTCCCATAAATTTAAAAATTTTTAATAAAAACAAATTTTCTCAGCTCAGACAAATTAAATCAACCCAAAATCAAATTTGATTTGATTTAGAAAAACTTGATTCAAATCAGTGGTGGACTGGCACACCGGATTACCAGGAAAACTCCCGGTGGGCCCAGGTGTCAGTGGGCCCTCATGCTGCTAAATATTTGGCCTATTTTATGGCCATTCCCTATTTCTATGAGAAAAAAGAGGCTAAATAGATTAATTAATAGAATAATAGATTATAGTATGTAAAGAAACGAGAGTAGGAGAATAGAGATTGAGTGAGGAGAGTAAGTATAAAAGTACTGAGTGTGGGCCCTTGTTCTAAGGTTTATTGGTGGGCCCCTGGTGTCCCAGTCCAACACTGATTCAAATTTAAAAAACTTGATTCAAGTTTTTTTTTCTGAAAAAAAATTGAATGTCAGGAAGGCTGCAAATATCACCAAATTGATCCCTGGACCTCTCCTATTAACTTATACAGCAATTTGGCAGGTTTAAGGTGGCAAATAGTCGAATTTGAGTACTTAAAAGGCCAGATATGATAACTCTCGAAATTCTAATTTGACAAAAAAAAAATTTACATTTTAATTCAAATTCTAATTTTCACTTTGACCCTTAATAAATCTGCCCCAAAATGTCTCTTTATTGGTTTGAAATATATATTAAGAACTGTTTTTGTTTAAATAATAGCAATGTAGCTAACTAATGCAAACTAACATTTCTGATCTCTGGAGTATAGTTCTATTGATATTACAAATCATAAAAGAATAAAAAATGTAAATATCTGAATTACAAATTTTGATCAAACTAGAGGCATATTCCAGGTAAGTAATAGTTTTGGCATTTATTCATGGCATGCTTATATGCAGTTATTTTTATTGTTACTATTATACTGTCTGGAAAAGTATGTATGAAGAATTATTTGAGAGAAAAGCATTAATGTAAAATACTAACTATTCTTTTGTGGTGAACATTAAACATTCAGTAGCATCTGGGATCTAGGAATATATTTTCATTTTTCGTTCATTAAAATATGTCAAAATATACTAAGCAGTTAGCCACAACGCTTTATTTATATTTGAGCTGTCTGCATTTCAAAGGAATAAAAACAGAAGGCATGACTATTATGTTTGGTTAAAACATGGATGTTTAAAATATATATTTTAAAGCGCAAGCCACAACAGTTAATTAAATAGCCGCAATCAAATATAGCAAACTCAGTACAATATGCTCAGAAGTCTAACATCAAACTCCATCTGGTGAATAACATTGAAATGATTAGTAATGGGCGATTTTCTCCCATTTCGTTTTACATAAACATTCACAAATTTTGCGTGAAAATCGTGAAATTGCGAAAAATTATGCGAAAAAATTGTGAAACTCGAAAATTGACGCCTGCATCAATTTTGACGCCATGTTAAAGTCAATGAGCGTTGAGGCGCTGCGATTTTGAAGAGCGAGCAACTTTTCGGTCGTGCATCCAAATTTTTTTGACGCCGGTGAATTTTAGCCTGTGTAATTTATTCACAGTGGCAAAATATGGAAATTCAATGTGAATTTGCGGAAGGCCATCGTTAGAAAGCATATGTTTGTGTATTACCTGGTACCTCTAATGGGTGAAAAAAAAATTGTTGCATGTCAAAAAATTGTCATACAATTTGTTGCGGGTCAAAACATTTTATTGAATCTCATAGACTTTTTGGCAAATCGATATAAGGTCAGATTCGCTCATCACTAGAAATCCTCTGTTCAACAAACTACATTTAATTCTAACTGTTTACAATAACTAACATAACTAAGCTTTGCTACTAAAACTTCCATGTTTGCAGAGTATCCTGTAGGCTGAATATCACCCACAAGGTTCTAAAATATACTCATGACATACATACACAATACAGACCAGTTTTACCATTTTTGGGGTCCATTAGGGTAGTTAGAATTTTTTCTCTATAATTTAAATTTTTGAAATTGAAAGGGGTCTATTTATTAACATTAGAAAAATTCACCAGGTAAAAGTTGTCGAGGTGCTTTTTAAATCATTTTGGCTTTTAGAGGTTTTCTGATTTATTTTCACTATGATTTGTCAGAAAAATTTAAATTGATAGAGGTTTTATATGTATTCATATATTTTTCATCTTGTTTAGCACATTTTTTTTAAATACAGATCTTTTAATAAATTCCATGGCATTTATGGTTTTATAAAAGTGAGTTTATTTGTGGTTTGAAAACCCTCTAAAACCACTAAAATGATACTGTTGATAAATAAGTCTCAAATTAAAAGTAGTTAAAATTTGAATTCAAATGCCTGGAGGCCTATTTATTTTTTTTTGATGTGGAGAAAAAAATAACAACAAAGTGTTTCCTTGATTGCTAGCTTATTTAAGAAAAAAGACAGAAAAAATCCCCAAGCCCTTATTTTTTTCTCACAAAAAAAAATAACACACGAACAAGAAACACATTGTTTCATTCATTTTATGGAAAAATATGAATTGAAAAAAGTTGAACTGGGTAAATAAAGTTGTTCTACTTCTATTGAATCTTCCCAGCTTTTATTTGACAACCTTTTTCTGGTATCTTTTCTGGTATCAAATGCCACCTATTTGAGGGTCTGAAGAATATTCTCGAGTATATTTGAATTCACATGCTTCACAATGTTTTTTTTTCCTCAATTGTAGTGAAAAACACTATTCTACATGAAGCCTATTTAATTTGTGTAGTTTTAGAAGTTTTTTTCGAATGAACTCATTAAAAAAAACTCAAATGTTTTCCTATTTATTAAAACATAAAAATATAAAAAGCTGAACTGAATCAAATAATGGGAAAATACCTTAAATACCTCGAATTTGTGTGCTAAAAGTGAAAAGCTCAAATTGAATAAATACATTTTGCCTAGAATTGCTCCCATTGACATCTACATGACCTTGCAAACGTTTAGATGCTGATGTTTTACCTTCCCATTTTTCTTAGCTTGCTAAATACTTGATATATATATGTATATATATATTGTGGTAAAGAGATTAGGAAACGGTGGACAAAGGTCATTCTAGCCATTAATGTCTCCCCAAGTACTGACATAAGCTCTAGGAAGGGAGTTGTAAAACAGAGAATACATTCTCTGTTTAAAGACTTTATTATCCAGGTACTCCATTCTGCAGATCCAGTCCGGACATTGGAGTTCACCTTCCACAGGAAAGCTGTCCTGTGGAAAGATTATTTAAAGTTAATTGGAATGGGGGAGTGTGTCTCTCAGCAGGACATGGCAGGTAGGAGACCTGGCTGTGTGAGGAACTCCTAGAGGAGCTGGGGGTGCTGTCTGATACTGCAGGAAGCAGAGGGAGCCTGTGACAAGCTTGTGACTCTGACAGAGAGTATTGTGAAGAGTGTGAGGAAGCCAGGAGGCTGAAAATTACCCGGGAGAAAGTCCTGTGAGTACAGGGGTGTGCCAATATCACTTTGTTTGCTGGTCGTCCACAAGGGGCCCAGTCTAGTCAGGGACTGCTTCAAAGTGTGAAGTAAGTGTCCAATGGGCAAGGTTTTATTTTTATGGTTTGTTTGTTTGGTACCAATGGTCACCTCTGTTTCTGTGGATAATCGACTGTATTTGTTTAAACAGTGGAAAAATAAACCTGTGTTTTCCTTGAAGAAGCCTGTGTCCCTTTCTTTCTGCTCCTTTGTCCTATGCTACCTGCCCACCATTGACTAATCCCCCTCCAAAATTTACGTGTGCAAGCTGCCAGTTTGCCACAATATATATATATATATTGGGAAAAGAGATAAATTGCAAAATGGCAACAGAAGGACGTGTTTTTATAATTATTGGACAGCTGTAAAACAATCACAAGGTAGATGAAACTTCTGTCTATACGAGCATTGGGATATAGTTTTCTTGAGATTCTCTATATAAATGCAAATTTCAATTAGAAAACCATGTGTCTCAAAGTCATTTTGCAAATGCAGTATTCTCTGCTGGAAAATGTAAAACTCATCACAACCTCTGTTGTTTTCCTAAAACAGAGCAAATCAAACAAACAAAAAGATAAGTAAGTTACAAAAATGGGAAATGAATATTAAACAGCATTTCCTTTCACAGTATAAGGTCACATATAGTCTCAAGTACAAATCGAATACAGAAAAAATACACTCTAATGATCACCTGCAGTAACACCATCTGTTTTATGTATAATATTATGTATAATATTCTGGATCTAATCAGATTAACACATCTTTCTTTTTCTAACCTATGGTTTTTAATACAAAAATACACAGGGAAGCCTAGTATGCTCTGTTAAATTCCACACTACTGTTATAAAAAAACTCTTTTTAATCTGTTGGAATCTTTCAAACAGCCACATTTGTTTAAAAATAAATGAATAAATGCAGATATCACATAATTGATTCTAAAGTTAAAAGTAAAAGGAGCTCTTCCTCTGTTTTTCTAACTTTATGTATTTGGTATGTTCCTGTAAGGTCATACCACCTTATATTGGTGGACCCCAACATGGTTCTGAAGGAACCAGGTAGCTGCATGTTGCAGCTCTTTTGGCATCAAAGTCATAATAAAATGACTACTAGGACCCAGGTTTTATTGCCCAACTGGTCTTACTTGGTATCTGTCTTGATGTATTGATAATAACTTTTAAAGCATTTATAATACAAAATAACACTGTATACAAAATTAATAGTATTATGTATGTACAGTATATGGTAGTATCATTTTAAACAGTTATCACTGTTCTTGGTTTCATAAGGTTTTTGCTTTTAGCTTCCTTAATGTTATAAATATCAGCTTTGTGTAGAGAGTGAAAATTCATCACTGATGTTAACATGACCTGTACCGATAGGTGATGGTATTGATAATAACCTAATACAAAGCACTGTATACAAAACTAAAAGTATGTACCGTATATGTTAGTATTACTAAACAGTTACAAAAAAGTGATGGTGGTTGTAAGACTCACAATTCATAACTTTTTTGTAATGAAGGTCTTAGGTCTTAAGCAGAGACTAAGTAAATGTAATAAGATCTCAAGAACTGAGCATACTTTTCTATCTGAACTCCGTATTGTTGCATTAAATTGAATTACAGCTGATGTGACTTTTCAGCTGTGTGCAGATACTTCTCGGTAATGCATCTCTGCCCCTTCACCCTTTCACAGTTCCAAGGGATAGTCTACTTATGGACCTTACTTCTATTTTATTTTCCTTGCTATGTTTTGCTGAAAATCTCTTGAAGTACAAGACAGCCAAGTCTCATATCTAAAGCATTAATAGTCACTCGGAAGAAAGGTAAACAATTAAAATATACATTTCTTAAAGGGAAATTTTTAGAACTTTTAATTATTTATGATACACATTATAAAACATTATTTCCCCTTTGGACTATTTAGCTGTACTCTTGATGTCTGTTTGACCTATGGCAGTAGGAAACCACTCAAGCTGAAAAATTAATTACGTCCAATTTGTTTGCCTTATGTTTTTTAAGTCACTGTCCCTGTGTGTTAATAAGAAATAAATCATTTGACCCATAAAGAAAATAACAGAAAAGCCAAAATGAAGGCATTATATAGCACTGAATGCTTCTTAGTGATGCCTTTTTAAATATTTCAAACAGACTATAAATAATTAAATTCCTTCCACTGCAAAGTATGTCCTATTATGCAAATAAATAGCCTCCTCCCTTGTTTCATTAAATATTCTAGATCGTAAGCTATGAAGTTTTACCACTGTACTAAAAGGAGTGCTGCCCGCTGTCAAGAAGTATTTAACTTTTTTTATTAATTGACTGCTCTGGGTTTCATATGGTTTTTGCTTTTAGCTTCCTTAATGTTATAAATATAAGCTTTGTGTAGAGAGTGAAAATTCGTCATTTCATTTAATAAGAGATGTTGCAAAGCTTTTCTAATAAATTAATACTTCCTAGCTGAAAATGATTACTTTTTTTGCCCAAATAAATGCAAATGAAATACAGCTCGTTAGAAAGAAAATAGAAAATAAGACAGCTGCTATTAGAAAATGAAGTGAGAAGTATCTTAATTTTCTGAATTAAATTACGACTGTTTGTTCCCTTCACCCTTGTCAACGCTATAAAGCTTGTTAGGTTTGAATGCATAATCATTCATTTAAGAGATAACTATTAAATGGATGAGTGTGTTTAATTACACGAAAGACATTTAAAATATGAAGGTTTAAGTATCTTTCAAGAAGTTTTAATTATTAAACAGTGTGTATCCAAATAGCTGAGGCCATTAGGCTATTCATTTCTTTCACAGACTTATATTTCCTATTTCTGAATTTATATACAAGCCAGCTAAGGCTTTGATTCTGGGCTGTTGTAAAACAATACATGCAATACTTGTGACACAGATCCTGCCTATAACTGACTGTCCCTAGGGCATGAAATGCGTAGGGCATTTGAATATGACGATTTTAATGTAGTTATGAATATGAATGAAGATGAATGAAGAGTTGTACTTTTATTTTAGCAGCCCTTGTGGAGTCTTTTGAGGGTTATGTAATAAAAGGGACTAAAGGACCCATTTACTAACAATCTAATTTTTCTTTTTTTTCACGAATTTAAATAATTTGGTGTTTTCTTATATTTCTAAAAAGCTCTAAAAATGTATTGTGTAAAAACCATGAATACCTCTAAAGCAGTAAAAGTTGTTGAGGTTCTATAGAAGACAATGGGAGCTGCACAGATCCTATTAGACTGCTTAAAACTAATTCAGACTTTTATTTTTTCTTGCTAGGAACTTCCAGAAAAACTAAAATTTTCAGATTTCCGACATTTTTGTATTTTTTTAGCTCTTTGTTCAGGGCTTTTTTCATTCATACTTTTTATATATTTTTTTTTTATAAATTCAGGCTCAGCAATGGGGTCTATTTACTAACATTCAAACCTCAGTTTTTCAGAAATCTTTAAAAAATTTGTGTAAAAACTCTAGACTTGTTAAGTGTGACTATTGGACCTTTTTTAATTAATTCAGACTTTAGGGGGTTCTCTGTTTTTTTTCAGCTAGGAATTGCCTGAGAAACTTTAATTTTTAGAGATATTCATATTTTTTTTGGTTCAGCATTTTTTTCATTTGCTCTTTTTTTATATTCTGAACTTTTAATAAATTAAGTGGCATTCATGGTTTAAGAGAAAGTGAGTTTATTTGTGATTTCAAAAACCTGTAAAACCTCTAAATGAGACTGTTGATAAATTGGCCCTGTCATCAGCCATATTTACATATATATATATATATATATATATATATATATACTAGACATTAAGCCCGTTAAATTAACGGGCGCTAGAACATATGTAGTCAAACATTCGCCAGCATACCTCCCAACATTTTAGAATAAGAAAGAGGGACAAAATTGTATGCACAGGGACTGGACGCAGAAACACTTCAACTTTATTATATAGGATAAACAAATCTGTTGGCTCTTTTGAGAAATGGATTTCAGTGGAGACTTCTGTAGGATTAGCACTATTGAATGATGTATTTTGAAAAACACATTTTTCCCATGAGCATATCCCTTTAAGCATAGATTTTTTTGGGGGGGGGAGTTTGCAGGGGTGACTTTAAGTTAACATGACTGGCCAAACACCCCAAATCTGATCAGCCAACACCTAGACACTTTCTATTGTGGACACCGGCAGTTACAAGCTAGGCACAGCAGAGCCTATGCACTATCCTTATGCACTAAGAGCACAATAGTTCAGCTGTGCCTTACTGTAGAGAAAAGCTTTGTATACCAAGGGAATATCCAGATGTGACATTACTGCACCTTTGCCAGATACAGTACATTCAGTTGTTCCACGGAGCTAATTCAAGGCACAGCTGACCCAGTTCGGAGAGCACTGACCCTTGGATGTGTCTCCTTACAGCTCTAATGATATGAGCACAAACACTCCAACACACACTCAGACATGCACAGTATATGCACCAAATGAACAACTTGACATCCACACTACAGTCTAGAACCCTAGGACCGCAGTTCAGCAACAACTGAAGGTTGCACATTCCAAAGCAAAGCGGTGTTCCTAAAAACTAAACGTAAATTCAGTAGCTCGACGCATTCCACTGACCTTGTGCAATTGCTATAGATTCAAATTTGTGCAGTTCCTGCAGGAGGCAGCTCCTCTCGGTGGCGTGCAGGCTGTAGATGAAGTCCTTGGCCCCTTGAGCCGTGTTTAGGGATTCAATAGGCTCCTTTCTTGGGTGAGTGCCCAACAACCTGCAGCTTAGCATGGCTGCGCCCCCGGTGCACTGTTGCTTGCCTACTCCTAGCCTGCACATTTTAGTTTATGAAAGAGTTATTTAAAGGAAGAAGAATATAACTATAACCCTGCAAAGTTCTTTAATATGCAGAAAGTGATTTTCATCTTGAGCTTAAATGGTCCTGTAATTGTTTTTACCCTAAATTCTGTCTTCCCTGTAGAACGAAACAGCATGACAAGTCCAGAATGTCTTAAATATTGTAAATAATAATGCAAAGAGACAGCAATGGTTTGGAAGAAGACTTATCTTCCCATAAACAGTGATACTGAAGCTGTGCCAGCACTTTAATATTAAAGTGTTCCTAGCAAACTTTCAATGTGTGGAAATTCTTCCATACTCTAATATTATTGTGATAGATTTACTAAAGGATGGGAGAATTCTAAGTGAATTATTCTCTTTTCTCTGAAGTGAATAATGCATCTATGTGAATAATTCTCCTGTTTTGATAAGAATAATCTTCTTCAGAGAATTATATAACTGTTTTTCATGAGCATAGTTCACGTTAGGGAATAAATGTGCATCAAAGTAGGGGAATGTGTCATAACAGGATAGTTATTTACCTAGTTGAATTTTACACCTATAAAAATTAGATTATTTCACGGAATGGAACTATTAACCTCAAAGACAGCAGAATAATTTGACTACTATAAGTGATTTTCTGTACCTTATATTTAAGCTATTTCTAAAATAGTTTGTAGCATAACAGCAAGGACTATCACAAGAAATCTAGGAACTTCACAACATAGTATAATAAAGAGCATTTTGATTACATTTATAGAACTTTATACAAAATAAAGACTTGATCTGAAACTATAATATTCATCCCATACTTAGATGACATTATTGTCTTTATTTTGCTTTTCATGCTTCAATATTTCAGTAGCAAATTACCCATTATATTCTGTATTTCAATAAGTAGTGTCACTCCATGAGGTTTAATACAACAAAAAAATAAAATGTTGAGGGCTATTGTTTACATTATTGGTAGAAATCTGCCAAAATGGAAGACCATGTACTCTACTTTTTTTAATGGCAATACACAGTGTGTAATATTGCAGAGACAAATTGTTTTAGTTCTTTGTTGCAGGAAATTTTAAATGGCCAGACAAGAGGCCTCATTAAGTTATATTTTGTGAGAAAAAGTGGGACAAAGCTTCAATAATTCAATGTTCTATAAGTTGCTTTGTATTACAGAATCAAACTGTTTGCATTAGACTCAGGGTACTCACTGCATAATGGAAACTGTATGCTTTCCAGATTGCATTGTAAAAGATTTCTGAACCATTTTATAGTGGAAAGGAAAAAACTACACAGATCCTCTTATGTATTAAGCATCCTTTAATTTTTCCAGTTACAATGAATAAATAGTTGCTCCATTGTACACTTTGGTACATAGAGGATTATAATAGATCAATTTAAACTATAAAAAAGAATGCCCAAAATTTGAAAGTATAACAAAATATTGTAAAAATTATAATAAGAGGTTTCTGTAAAATGCTTGCTTTTTTTTTTTAATTTCATGAATTCCATGCGGACTGAAAATTAAAAAAAGTGACATTATGTATTATTTAGACTCCCTACCAGTTTATTATTCTCTAAATCAGGACTCTCCAAATATTTCTATGAAGTGGGTTGATTATACATTTTAATACCAGATTAAAATTAATATAATAATAGCACAAAAAGAAGTCCTGAAGCAAATGGACTGTCTGTGGACATATTTACATGGTTAAATCAGGTTAAACAAAGACCAACGTCCATCAAGTTCAACCCCTCCAAATAAAACCCAGCATTCATACATACACACACTCACACTGACCCCTCTATAAACTTTCATAAACTATATACTGTATATATACTGTATATCAACTATAGAATGTATTGTCACAATAGCCTTGGATATTATGCTTGTCCAAGAAATCATCCAAGCCACTCTTAAAGGAATTAACTAAATCAACCATCACAACAACATCTGGCAGTGCATTCCACAACCTCACTGGCCTCACTGTGAAGAACCACCTACGCTGTTTCAAATGAAAGTTTTTTCCTTCGAGTCTGAATGGGTGGTCTCTGTTGTGGTGATCCTCTTTATGAGTAAAAAGGTCCCCTGCTACTTGTCTATAATGTCCTTTAATGTACTTGTAAAGTGTAATCATGTCCCCTCACAAGTGTTTTTTTTCCAGAGAAAACAACCCCAACCTTGACAGTCTACCCTCATAATTTAAGTCCTCTATCCATCTAACCAGTTTAGTTGCACTAGGGGGCAAATTCTTTAAGATTCGTAGTTGCGCCAGGCGCAACTTTGCCGCACTTCGCCACACATTTCGCCAGGCGTAGTTTTGCCAGCGCTTCGCAAATTCACTAAAATCCGAAGTTGCGCTCAGGGGTAGCGCAAGGTTGCGAAGTTGCGCTAGCGTTGATTCGCTAAGTAAATCGAAGTTACGCTAGCGATGGTTAACTTGCATACGGCGCCAAATTCAAATTTCAATGGAGTAATACGTAGAATCAATACAAATGAATGGGAAACCTTCAAAACATCAAATAATTATTTTTTGCCGTACACATGTGCCCACTGTATAGTTAAGTTGCCATGAGTTAGGAAATGTAGGGGGGAAGGAGGGGAGCCCCAAAAAAATTTTAGATCTTTTTCAGCCTATCACCCATAATATAGAAAAAACGACAATTTGACCTTTTTTTGAAGCAATCCCTATCTACTCTATTGCGCTTTGCCTGGTCTGAGGTGGCGAAGGAAGTCTAGAGTAGAAGGTAGCGTTCAGTACACTGCGCACGTTAGTGAATTTGCGTAGTTACGTCCCTAGTGAAAATTTGCCAGGCGTAAGGGTGCGAAGTAACACTAGCGAATTGATGCTAGCGTTAGGCACTTCGGTGCTTAGTGAATTTGGGTCATAGACTCCATTTTATAAAACAATCCAAATTTTTTAAAATTATTTATTTTTTCTTTTTAATAATAAAACAGTATCTTGTACTTGATCCAAACTAAGATATAATGAATCCTTATTTGAAGAAAAAACAGCCTGGGTTTTTTTAATGTTTACATGATTTTCTAGTAGACCTAATATATGAAGATCCAAATTAATCAGAAAACAGAATTAAGATCTGTTATGTGGAAAATCCCAGGTCCCGATTATTCTGGATAATAGGTCCCATACCTGTACACATAATTTTTAATGCAAACTATATTAAGAACACAGTATAAACCGTCTCAATCTTAACTATGCTCAAATCGGGCATAAGGGTATATCTAACCTTTGCTTAACTGATGTCATCATAATTTAGGGAAAACGCTGTTTACTATAAAAAAAAATAAAGAAAATCCCCAGTAAATGTATACATTGGCAAATATGATCATATTTTCTTAGTCAATTAAGCTGGAGCTGTGGTTTATAGGGATGTAGCGAACGTCGGAAAAAAAGTTCGCGAACATATTCGCGAACTTGCGCAAAAATGCGAGCGGTTCGCGAACGGTTCGCGAACCCCATAGACTTCAATGGGAAGGCGAACTTTAACATCTAAAAAAGACATTTCTGGCCAGAAAAATGATTTTAAAGTTGTTTAAAGGGTGCAACGACCTGGACAGTGGCATGCCAGAGGGGGATCAAGGGCAAAAATGTATCTGAAAAATCTGCCTGTGTGTGCTTGGAAGAGATAGTGTAGGGGGAGAGCTGTTAGTGATTTCAGGGACAGATGATAGTAAGTTTGCTGGCTAGTAATCTGCTTGATACTGCTCTGTATTGGAGGGACAGAAGTCTGCAGGGATTTGAGGGACATTTTAGCTTAGGTAGCTTTGCTGGCTAGTAATCTACTGTTCTCTTTAAACAACTGCCATACGTTGACCTTGTAGGCATTGTTTGCCCAGTTTTTTTGGACGCAGCCACTGAAGCACAGTTGCCAGAAAAAATATGCCATATAAATGCTGAAAATAGTCATTTTTCGCCATACGTTGACCTTGTAGACATTGTTTGCCCAGTTTTTTTGGACGAAGCAACTGAAGCACAGTTGCCAGAAAAAATATGCCATATAAATGCTGAAAATAGTAATTTTTCGCCATACGTTGACCTTGTAGACATTGTTTGCCCAGTTTTTTTGGACGCAGCCACTGAAGCACAGTTGCCAGAAAAAATATGCCATATAAATGCTGAAAATAGTCATTTTTTGCCATACGTTGACCTTGTAGGCATTGTTTGCCCAGTTTTTTTGGTCGCAGCCACTGAAGCACAGTTGCCAGAAAAAATATGCCATATAAATGCTGAAAATAGTCATTTTTTGCCATATACGTTGAGTCAACGTATGGCAAAAAATGACTATTTTCAGCATTTATATGGCATATTTTTTCTGGCCTCTGTGCTTCAGTGGCTGCGGCCAAAAAAACTGGGCAAACAATGCCTACAAGGTCAACGTCGTTGACCTTGTAGGCATTGTTTGCCCAGTTTTTTTGGCCGCAGCCACTGAAGCACAGAGGCCAGAAAAAATATGCCATATAAATGCTGAAAATAGTCATTTTTTTGGTCGCAGCCACTGAAGCACAGTTGCCAGAAAAATTATGCCATATAAATGCTGAAAATATAAATTTTTTTGGTTGCAGCCACTGAAGCACAGAGGCCAGAAAAATTATGCCATATAAATGCAGAAAATATGCATTTTTTTGGTCGCAGCCACTGAAGCACAGTTGACAGAAAAATTATGCCATATAAATGCTGAAAATATAAATTTTTTTGGTTGCAGCCACTGAAGCACAGAGGCCAGAAAAATTATGCCATATAAATGCAGAAAATATGCATTTTTTTGGTCGCAGCCACTGAAGCACAGTTGACAGAAAAATTATGCCATATAAATGCAGAAAATATGCATTTTTTTGGTTGCAGCCACTGAAGCACAGAGGCCAGAAAAATTATGCCATATAAATGCAGAAAATATGCATTTTTTTGGACACAGCCACTGAAGCACAGTTGCCAGAAAAAATATGCCATATAAATGCTGAAAATAGTCATTTTTCGCCATACGTTGACCTTGTAGACATTGTTTGCCCAGTTTTTTTGGTTGCAGCCACTGAAGCACAGAGGCCAGAAAAAATTAAACCAGTAGGGTTTGCACCCTAGTTTGTAACGGTGGAGGAGGGAGGAGGACGCTAAAGGACAGCTGTGTGTGGAGTCATGAGGCTTGAAGAGAAGGACAGCTGCATAGAAGTCAGAACAAGTCTTCCGGCGTGCAGTAACCCTCCGAGATCCACCCCTCATTCATTTTAATAAAGGTCAGGTAATCGACACTTTTGTGACCTAGGCGAGTTCTCTTCTCAGTTACAATCCCTCCTGCTGCACTGAAGGTCCTTTCTGAGAGCACACTTGAGGCTGGGCAAGACAAGAGGTTCATGGCAAATTGTGACAGCTCTGGCCACAGATCAAGCCTGCGCACCCAGTAGTCCAGGGGTTCATCGCTCCTCAGAGTGTCGATATCTGCAGTTAATGCCAGGTAGTCCGCTACCTGCCGGTCGAGGCGTTCTTTGAGGGTGGATCCAGAAGGGTTGTGGCGCTGCCTTGGACAGAAAAACATTTGCATGTCTGACGTTACAGACCGGCCAAAGGGCTTTGTCCTTGCAGGTGTGCTCGTGGCAGGATTACTGGCACCTCTGCCCCTGGAATGTTGATGAGTTCCTGAAGTGACATCACCCTTAAAAGCATTGTACAACATGTTTTGCAGGCTGGTTTGTAAATGCCGCATCTTTTCGGACTTGTGGTATGTTGGTAACATTTCTGCCACTTTATGCTTGTACCGAGGGTCTAGTAGCGTTGCGACCCAGTACAGGTCCTTCTCCTTAAGCCTCTTGATACGGGGGTCCTTCAACAGGCATGACAGCATGAAAGACCCCATTCTCACAAGGTTGGATGCAGAGCTATCCATCTCCGCTTCCTCATTATCAAGGACTGCATCATCCACGGTCTCCTCCCCCCAGCCACGTACAAGACCAGGGGTCCCCAAAAGGTCACCACTAGCCCCCTGGGAAGCCTGCTCCTGTTGGTCCTCCTCCTCCTCCTCCACAAAGCCACCTTCCTCCTCTGACTCCACTTCTGGCACCTCTCCCTGCGTTGCAGCAGGTGCCTGGGTTCGTTCTGGTGATTCCGACCAGAAATCGTGCGCTTCCAGCTCCTCGTCACGCTGGTCTACAGCCTCATCTGTCACTCGTCGCACGGCACGCTCCAGGAAGAAAGCGAAGGGTATTAGGTCGCTGATGGTGCCTTCGGTGCGACTGACCATATTTGTCACCTCTTCAAAAGGTCGCATGAGCCTGCAGGCATCGCGCATAAGCACCCAGTAACGGGGGAAAAAAATCCCCAGCTCTGCAGATCCAGTCCTACCACCCAGTTCAAAAAGGTACTCGTTGACGGCCCTTTGTTGTTGCAGCAGACGTTCCAACATAAGGAGCGTTGAATTCCAGCGAGTCTGGCTGTCAGAAATCAAACGCCTGACTGGCATGTTGTAGCGCTGCTGAATGTCAGCAAGGCGTGCCATGGCTGTGTAGGAACGTCTGAAATGGGCCGACACCTTTCTGGACTGGGTGAGAACGTCCTGGAATCCTGGGTACTTGGAGACAAAACGTTGGACTATTAAATTTAACACATGTGCCATGCAGGGCACATGTGTTAAATTGCCCAGTCTCAACGCTGCCAACAGATTGCTTCCATTGTCACACACCACTTTTCCGATCTGCAGTTGGTGTGGGGTCAGCCACCGATCGGCCTGTGACTGCAGAGATGACAGGAGTACAGATCCGGTATGGTTTTTGCTTTCCAGGCACGTCATCCCCAAGACACCGTGACAACGGCATACCTGGCACGTTGAATAGCCTAGGGGGAGCTGGGGGTGCACAGGTGTGGAGGAGGAGAAGGAGGACCCAGCAGCAGAGTAAGAAGAAGAAGAGGAAGAAGACGAGGTAGAGAGCGATGGAGGAGTAGAGGTGGTGGCAGAACCGCGTGCAATCCGTGGCGGTGACACCAACTCCACTGTTGTTGTTGTTGAGCTACCCATTCCCTGCTTCCCAGCCATTACCAAGTTCACCCAGTGGGCAGTGTAGGTGACATACCTGCCCTGACCATGCTTGGAGGACCATGCGTCAGTAGTCATATGGACCTTTGGCCCAACACTAAGTGACAGAGATGCGGTAACTTGGCTCTGCACATGTTGGTACAGGTGTGGTATTCCCTTTTTAGAAAAAAAATTGCGGCTGGGTACCTTCCAATGCGGTGTCCCAATTGCTACAAATTTGCGGAAGGCCTCAGAGTCCACCAGCTGGTATGGTAAAAGCTGGCGGGCTAAGAGTGCAGACAAGCCAGCTGTCAGACGCCGGGCAAGGGGGTGACAGTCAGACATTGGCTTCTTACGCTCAAACATGGCCTTCACAGAAACTTGGCTGGTGGCAGATGACTGGGAATGGGAACAGGTGGTCAAGGTGGAAGGCGGAGTGGAGGGTGGTTCAGACGGGTCAAGGAGAGCAGAGGTAGAGCAGTAAGATGCTGGACCAGAAGGAGTGTGGCTTTTAGTTTGCCTGTTGCCTTTGAGGTGTTGCTCCCAAAGTGCTTTGTGCTTGCCGCTCATGTGCCTTCGCATAGAAGTTGTACCTATGTGGCTGTTGGGCTTACCAAGGCTCAGTTTCTGACTGCACTCATTGCAAATTACAATGCTTTTGTCAGAGGCACACACATTAAAAAAATCCCACACTGCTGACTTTTTGGAAGTGTGCGATCTGGCGGTAACAGTAGAAGTTGGCGGCATTGGCGGCAATGGCGGGTGCGTTGGCCGGCTGAACACAGGTGCCGATACATGTTGTTGCCCTACTGATCCCTGCGGGCTGTCCTCCCTGCTTCTTCTAAGTCTTATTCTCCTACTGCCTCTCTGACTCTCCGTCTCTCCATCTGAACTACCCTCCTCTTGCTCTCTTCTACTAGGCACCCACAAAACATCAATCTCCTCATCATCATTCTCCTCAGATGCATCAATTTCTTCTGACACATCACAGAAGGAAGCAGCAGCGGGGACCTCCTCCTCATCACTCATCATTATGTCCATCTCTGTCGTGTTCTCTGCCAGAATTAAATCTGGTGTAACGTCCTCATCTCCTTCATCTTCTTCTGCCAATAATGGTTGCGCATTACTCAGTTCAAGAAACTCATGGGAAAATAACTCCTCTGACTCCAGTGAAGAAGGGGCACCGGTGGTGGAGGAAGTGTTACGTGGGGTGGCCATAGCAGTGGAGGATGAGGAGGATGTTGTGGTAAAGTTAGAAATGGTAGAGGATGGGGTGTGCTGTGTAAGCCAGTCAACTACCTCTTCAGCATTTTGGGAGTTCAGGGTCATTGGCTTTTTAAAACTGGGCAATTTGCTAGGGCCACAGGATTGCATAGCAGCACGGCCCCTAGCACGGCCTCTGCGTGGCGGCCTGCCTTTGCCTGGCATTATTTTTAAAAAAACAACAACAACAAAAACTCAGTTGGTTTTTCTGGAAACGATAATACACACAGCTAGATGGCGGTTTGAAGAAAACACTGTGCAAATAATGCCTACAAGGTCAACGTATACACAGCGGTGTATACGGATTACGTAAAATATAAGAATGCTGCTTGAAAAAAAGTAACTCAAGTGGTTTTTCTAGAGACGATAATATTATCAATATTTAGACAAAATGTGAACAAGCTCACACAGCTAGATGGCGGTTTGAAGAAAACACTGTGCAAATAATGCCTACAAGGTCAACGTATACACAGCGGTGGATACGGATTACGTAAAATATATGAATGCTGCTTGAAAAAAAGTAACTCAAGTGGTTTTTCTAGAGACGATAATATTATCAATATTTAGACAAAATGTGAACAAGCTCACACAGCTAGATGGCGGTTTGAAGAAAACACTGTGCAAATACTGCCCACAAGATCAACGTATACACTACTACAGCGGTGGATACGGATCTCGTAAAATTTATTATGGCTGCTTGAAAAAAGTCACTCCGGTGTTTTTTCTGGAGACGGTAATATTATGGATATTTAGACAGAATGTGAACAAGGTCACACAGCTAGATGGCAGTTGGTTGAATAACACACTGGGCAAAAAATGCCTACCGGGCAAATAATGCCTAAAAGGTCAACTTATACACTACTACAGCGATGGATACAGATTACGTAAAATATGTTATGGCTGCTTGAAAAAAGTCACTCCGGTGTTTTTTCTGGAGACGGTAATATTATGGATATTTAGACAGAATGTGAACAAGGTCACACAGCTAGATGGCAGTTGGTTGAATAACACACTGGGCAAAAAATGCCTACAGGGCAAATAATGCCTAAAAGGTCAACTTATACACTACTACAGCGATGGATACGGATTACGTAAAATATGTTATGGCTGCTTGAAAAAAGTCACTCTGGTGTTTTTTCTGGAGACGGTAATATTATGGATATTTAGACAGAATGTGAACAAGGTCACACAGCTAGATGGCAGTTGGTTGAATAACACACTGGGCAAAAAATGCCTACAGGGCAAATAATGCCTAAAAGGTCAATTTATACACTACTACAGCGATGGATACAGATTACGTAAAATATGTTATGGCTGCTTGAAAAAAGTCACTCCGGTGTTTTTTCTGGAGACGGTAATATTATGGATATTTAGACAGAATGTGAACAAGGTCACACAGCTAGATGGCAGTTGGTTGAATAACACACTGGGCAAAAAATGCCTACAGGGCAAATAATGCCTAAAAGGTCAATTTATACACTACTACAGCGATGGATACAGATTACGTAAAATATGTTATAGCTGCTTGAAAAAAGTCACTCCGGTGTTTTTTCTGGAGACGGTAATATTATGGATATTTAGACAGAATGTGAACAAGGTCACACAGCTAGATGGCAGTTGGTTGAATAACACACTGGGCAAAAAATGCCTACAGGGCAAATAATGCCTAAAAGGTCAATTTATACACTACTACAGCGATGGATACAGATTACGTAAAATATGTTATGGCTGCTTGAAAAAAGTCACTCCGGTGTTTTTTCTGGAGACGGTAATATTATGGATATTTAGACAGAATGTGAACAAGGTCACACAGCTAGATGGCAGTTGGTTGAATAACACACTGGGCAAAAAATGCCTACAGGGCAAATAATGCCTAAAAGGTCAACTTATACACTAATACAGCGATGGATACGGATTACGTAAAATATATTATGGCTGCTTGAAAAAAGTCACTCCGGTGTTTTTTCTGGAGACGGTAATATTATGGATATTTAGACAGAATGTGAACAAGGTCACACAGCTAGATGGCAGTTGGTTGAATAACACACTGGGCAAAAAATGCCTACAGGGCAAATAATGCCTAAAAGGTCAACTTATACACTACTACAGCGGTAGTAAAATAAAAAAAAGTAAAATAAAAAAAAATGAATATTAAAAAAAAAAAAATTAAAGTTGGTGCTGCTGAACTACGAGGAGCAGCAGATTAGCACACCAGTCCCACTCCCCAACACTGCTAGACTAATAGCACTGGGCTCTTATAGTAGTAGTAGTAGTAGTAGTAGTAGTAAAACAACAAAAAAATAAATAAAAGCAGTCCTTACAAGGACTACTGTTATTGCAGCAGTCAGCAGATGAGATCAGAAGCAGGACAGCTGCCCACTGCAGCTACATACAGAGCACTGCAGTAGAAGGTAGATTACTAGCCAGCAAAGCTACCTAAGCTTAAATGTCCCTCAAACCCCTGCAGACTTCTGTCCCTCCAATAACAGAGCAGTATCAAAACGATTACTAGCCAGCAAACTTTCAACTGTCCCTGAAATCACTAACAGGCAGCAGCTCTCTCCCTACACTATCTCTTCAGCACACACAGGCAGAGTGAAAAAACGCTGCAGGGCTTCGGTTTTTATAGGGAAGGGGAGTGGTCCAGGGGAGAGCTTCCTGATTGGCTGCCATGTACCTGCTGGTCTGGGGTGAGAGGGCAAAAAAAAGCGCCAACAATGGCGAACCCAAAATGGCGAACGTCGCGCGACGTTCGCGAACTTCCGGCGAGCGCGAACACCCGATGTTCGCGCGAACAAGTTCGCCGGCGAACAGTTCGCGCCATCCCTAGTGGTTTACAATCAATTCCATATTATAATTTTCCCTTGCCATTAATGTACCTTCTGGCAATGCACCAGAACTCCCTGGCTACGAACCAGATTCTCAAAGAATCCTAATAAAACAGAACTGCAATTTTATGAAGGATTCTAGCAGTTTTGAACTTCTGAAACCAGTGTGAAAAAGATGAATGTATGACAAACAACTCCTACTGCAGCATATAATATTGTACAAAGATAAAAAACTTTTACTTAATCTTAATTCATTATAAAGCTGAGTGATTATGCATTTATAAAATAAAATGTGTTGCAAAAGAGACAGATAGAGAGAGGTATTGTCTATATCAAGTGTATTAATATACAATGCATTAAATTCCTTTATTTATACACTAAGGGGGTTATTTACTAATTACTTTTCTGGTTAGAGTTTTAAAGGGGAACACAATTTTTTCAGGGAAAAAAACTCAAATGTTTTGAGATTTATTAAACCCTCGAAGCTGTTAAAAGTCTGATTAAAGTACTCGAACCCAAACCTGCAAAGGTCATGTAGAAGTCAATGGCAGATGTTCCTTTTACAATTTGAAGATATCATGATCTGCACTGGGTTTCCGACAAGAATCTGAAAAAATTCTGGTTTTCTGGCGTCAAATCTGAAAAATATACCAAGATTTTTTTTTTCAAAATTTTATGGAGTGTTTATGAAGTCTTTTCCAAAATCTAGGGGCAGATGTATCAAGGGTCAAATATCGAAGGTTAATCAACCCTCGATATTCGACTGCCAAATTAAAATCCTTCAACTTCGAAGGAATAATCGTTCGATCGAACAATTAAATCCTTCGAATTGAACGATTCTAAGGATTTTAATCCATCGATCGAAGGATTATCCTTCGATCAGAAAAACCTTGGAAAGCCTATGGGAACCTTCCCCATAGGCTAACATTGGCCACAGTAGGTTTTAGGTGGCGAACTAGGGGGTCGAAGATATTTTTTAAAGAGACAGTACTTTGATTATCGAATCGTCGAATATTCAAAAGATTTTTAGTTTGAATTGTTCGATTCGAAGTCGAAGGTCGTAGTCGAAGGTCGAAGTAGCCAATTCGATGGTCGAAGTAGCCAAAAAAAAACATTCAAAAATCGAATTCCTCTATTTTCCTTTATTTCTTCACTCGAGCTTAGTAAATGGGCCCCCAAATGTTTCATATTATTTTATTGAATAATAAAGTAAAGTTGTTGATGGGAGTCAAAGTTGTTTTAAAAAATAAATATCAAATTTAAGAAGATACAATTTAAAAGGATCCTGTCATCGGAAAACGTGTTTTTTTCAAAACACATCAGTTAATAGTGCTACTCCAGCAGAATTCTGCACTGAAATCCATTTCTCAAAAGAGCAGACAGATTTTTTTATATTCAATTTTGAAATCTGACATGGGGCTAATTTCCCAGCTGCCCCTGATCATGTGACTTATGCCTGCACTTTAGGAGAGAAATGCTTTCTGGCAGGCTGCTGTTTTTCCTTCTCAATGTAACTGAATGTGTCTCAGTGGGACATGGGTTTTTACTATTGAGTGTTGTTCTTAGATCTACCAGGCAGCTGGTATCTTGTGTTAGGGAGCTGCTATCTGGTTACCTTCACATTGTTCTTTTGTTTGGCTGCTGGGGGGAGGGGGGTGATATCACTCCAACTTGCAGTACAGCAGTAAAGAGTGATTGAAGTTTATCAGAGCACAAGTCACATGATTTGGGGCAGCTGGGAAATTGACAATATGTCTAGCCGCATGTCAGATTTCAAAATTGATTATAAAAAAATCTGTTTGCTCTTTTGAGTAATGGATTTCAGCACAGAATTCTGCTGGAGCAGCACTATTAACTGATTCATTTTGAATTTTATTTTCCGATGACAGTATCCCTTTAAATGATGCATGAATGTTTATCATAAAAATACCATTATTTCCTTCTTATCCTTCTACAGGTTAAGCATTAGCAATGAAAAAAAACCAGACCCCAGAGCCTAAGAGGCAAACCCCTACTCACATAGTTGTTTGCATTCATTAGAATGTATCATAGCTATTAAACCCAGACCAGTATACTGTATGTACATCTGTCTTCCACCTCCACATAACTGAGAAATTCCAGTGGGAATTCAAATGGAAGACTTGCACTCATGGGGGGATGGGGATAATGGATGTCGGTTGCTGGTGATCAAGGTAGTCAGTGTGGCAGGGACACTTGAGTTTTGGTCCTCCAGTTGCCCCAAGGGCCCCAGTCCAATAATAGGCTTGTAAAACATGTCATAACTAGTTTAAGTGAATACTGTTTTTTTGCATAGCATTTTATACAATCCCACCAAATGAAAATACATCTATTGAGTCTCACCCAAGAATCTACAATTGGATTTAAAAAATCTGACAAAGTGTTAGGTGTAAATATAAGTCAATGAAGGGCACTCCCAATATTAGAAAGGGGAAATAGCTCTTTTTTGAAAAAAAATAACCCTGGGATAACCCCACATTTAGTAACCATATATAAGAATAGAGAGGGGATGCACACTCAATAAAGAAAATAATACTTAGTATTCCCCTTGAAAAAAAGGCTATAGTGCCGAAACGTTGGGGTGTTCTCACGTGTACAGATGCAGCCACTTTGGTTTGTCTGTTTGACACAGAATAACTAAACACAGATATCCCATTTATCTCATTTAACACAGAAAACTGCGTCACATCATCCCATCTAATTAAAGCATTCACCATTGTGAACAATGGAGCTTTGGTATGCTAATGAAAAAGTTAAATGCATTAAATGAGTTAAGATGACTTAAGATAACACAGTTTCTTCAATTACCCCTGAGTCATGACGCATTTAACTCACAAATCCAAGTGGCTTCATCTGTATCTGCTCCCTGTGGTTTGTCTTATTTTGCCCTGATCTTGTAACTTGGTGGTATGTATATATTTGTGCTAATACTGTTGTGCGTAATATACCAGTTTGGCTGATGTATATTTGTTTACTATACACTATATAAAAGAAAATTTTAAAATACCACCTTTGTTTATTAAGTATTATTTTCTTTATTGAGTGTGCATCCCCTCTCTATTCTTATATATGGTTTTGGGTAACTGAATGTAGCACCATTCAAAATGAAAAAGAGAAAAATTTAGTGCACACCTTCTCAAAAAGTTGACCCAATATTTATTTATTCATTAAAAACACTAGCCTATGCTAGGCTATGATTAAAGGGTGTTCCTGAAATTAGGCGTTTATTCCACTGCAGCCACTTGTGTTTTTAATGAAGCTATTAATTAATAGTGGTTTTACTTTTTGAGAAAACATGCTCTTCATTTTTCTCTTTTTCATTTTCATTGTGCTACACAATTGCCTAAAATCAAAACACAAAGTGATATGCCAGTCTCTGAATGCTTAATTAATACAGTACAAGTTATCCTTTATACACATCCTTGCCATAAACTATAAACTTGTGAATATTAAAGGCAAACAAAACAGATGTATTTGTTGACAAAAAGAAGTTCAGAAGGAAGCTCACATGGAAAGTAATTCCCTACAGATGCAGCAAACATTGCAATCTGTTGTTCAACAGGAAATTCACAGATAAGCTAGTTTGTACTTTATAATGCAATAAGGATTGCACAGGTCACATGTTTTACAACCCATCTTGTTGCACCATTCTTTTAAGGCCACCTCTGAATGTTATCTATAAATACAAGACCTTCTATTCTTGACTCATGGTACACTTAAAGCTAAGAAAGAGACATTTATCCTGGTTATGACTATGCTTGTAGATCTGCAAATCTAAATCTTTTTCCAAAATGTACATGGCTTCCATTTCAGGTTTCACATCTTACAGTATTTCCCTAAATGTTATATCATTTCTAATTACTATGATGCATAATTTTCAATTAAATATGCATGATGGTGATATTTTGTTGACAAGTTCATTCTTTTGTGAAATAAACAAAATTTCCTTTACCAATTTTGCCACCAGATGGTAAGTCTCAATTGGATTTACTAAGCAATAGTCTTTACAATATACTGTACATAAATTGAGACTTAGTGCTCCCATTGTGCCATGTTTTTCATCTTTTCATTTGTTAATTTTCATCCTTTCCAGGTGGTATTCTCTTCAGTTAAAATTATAATTGGCTGTACTTATCAGTGTTCAAGGGGTTGCCTGGGGTTATAGCAAACTCTGAAATTAAAACAGATAAAATCACTCTTTGTTTTGTTGAAATGTGCTGTACAATAATGTTCCCCATAGGTTGTCAGTTTTGTAAGGAATACAGGATTCCATTCTGAATATACCACTTTCCGAATAAAAATGCTTTTAACATTCACAAAAACAATGAAAAACAATGCCCTAACATTCCTATTATAGCTGAGATTAAAAGACTAAACAAGAATAAATACACCCTTGATTGTGTTGACTGTAGAAGTTTGAAACTCTGGATGATATATTAAAGCACTTCAAGATATGTACTGTCATACAAGTTAGCCACATATGTTGTCCTTTCTACTTGAAGGTTGAAAACTAATTGCAAACTGTCACTTCTCACTCAGAAACAACTAATTGAGAAATAAACTGCAATAACACATCGAACATTCAAAGGGATGACCCAATGTCACTGATGCAAAAAAATTAAATGACTCACTCACAAAGTGAGTAGTAATTCAACATAATACAACCTATTTCACACTGCTTTTTAACGTATGCTTATTTGTCACATAAGTCCCTACACACTGAATTCTAAATTAAATTTATATAAAATGTATGAGTGTTTAGCCTCCTATGAGATGAATAATGACCATCTAATGTGCACTGCAAAAAATAAAAATGTAGTGATGGGCGAATAAATTGGCCAGACACAAATTTGTGTCAAATTTCCACATTTTGCCGCAAATAAATTCGTAAATACTTGAATTTTTAAGAGGATCGAAAACTGCACAGATTCGGCCATCACTAGATATAGTTTGCTATAGAAAAGGTTTTAGTGGAGCTATATTTCGTGTAACTGTAAGATGCCTAGACAACCAGCATTCCATTGCTTCCAAAACGGTTATTGGAATAAAATAAAACAGAAATTTGCATAGTGCTTTAAAGTGCAATAAAAAGTACCAGTCCTTAATTGTTTTGTAAGATGTCATCAGTATTGGTCAGGAATAAAGAAAATAGGCAGTAAGTAAGCAAAAGTATATCAGTCTGGGGTAATTTAGAAAGACTTTGGACATGCAAAAGCACTAAGGGGCTCATTCAGGGTTCACTTTTGTCCATGCTGGCTGTGATGCACAACACAGCCCTGGTACTCATGAATGACATGCAAGTTAGGGTCTATGTGGGGAAAGGGGCTCCCCTATAAAGGTGTGCATAATCCAGTAGTAATTCATCTAGCATGATAAGTAGGGTTTAAAGTGCAATAAACAGTTTGATTGGTCCTGCCCTTTGCACTCTGTACTCTGCCTTCCACATCATAACAAAGTAGAGAATTTAATGAATAGTATTGTCAGTTTGCATGACGTAGCTAAAGGTGCAACACTGTAAACTGCCTATGTGTTTTGTCTATGATTAGTGATGAGTGAATTTGTCGTCCATAGGCTTCAATGCATTTCAGCAAATTTTCAACATTTCGTGAAATGAAGGCAAAGTGAACGGTGAAAATTTGCCTATGGCGCAATCAACAGGTGCAACTAACATTACCAAAAGTTTCTGTTAGGCTCTGTTTAGAATTCTCTTTTTCACTTTGAAAGCTCTTTTATGCTAAATGTATGGATTTCTGTTTCCCTGTGTTCTGGTGATATTCCTAGATTAGGACAGGCTGTCCAGGCATGTATGAAGAACTTTTTAGACAAAGGAACTCTAGATTCCATTCAGTTTAGTTTAACGTTATTTAAAATTAAAAACACCCTTTTATAAAGTTGTCCATAGGGGAAATGTAAGAAAAATTGGAAAAATGGAAGAAATATGGGCAATGCATGAAATTATCCCTTTGTGGAAATATATATACACAAATGTAATACCGTATAAATATAATTTATACATTTCATGAAGTATATATAGCAACTTACATGACAGTCAAATAAAAACTGCAGATATTATAGTTTGCACCAGTGCACATTGTACTGTATGTAATTCAATTTATTAGAAAAAGTAATTTTTACTTTACAAAAATGTGTCACCTCTAAGCTGACCTGTATGTAAGAAAAATACAAAAAGTAATAAATATCAAATGAATTATTTTAAATCGTGAAATTCTCATTTTTGGTATTATTAATGCTTTTTCCCCCATTCATGACTTTTGTTTTTACATGCTTAGTCCTTTTTTGCAGAGTGAGGAGTGGCGTTTACCACTCTCTAATATCATTACAACAGGAACATATACGGAGTAGGGAGTACATACATGCATGTTGTGGCCAATTCAAACATTCACAGATGAAAGCATCTTGATGAATTTACAACTAAATAATGTAGTATAAATTAGAAATCAATTAAAAATTATGTGCTGATAGATCAAAAATACTCCAAATTAATTTCAAGACATGCCACTACAAATCTGTTCCCAGGCAATGAATTATGAATTGGATGGTGACTCGTAGGCTTTCATCTAACCTGTGTGATTCATGAATTTGGGCAAAGTTGAAGTAATGTATTTGCAAAGTGATTAAAAATGTTTTTAGCAGATTCTTACACCTGTTCAAGATGTCTCTTTTCCATTGTGAAAATGATTTAATTAGCTTGACTTTTTATTCATATCTATTAATGTTTTTCTCTTTCAGGGAGAGGCATCTACTGTTTTTTAACTCTGATATTACTCATGTCTACATTAGAAACTACAGCAATCTTAACTTTCACAATGTTTTGGTCATGCTCATGCCAAACCCTGTTACAGCCATTAATACCTGCTATTGCCCAGTAAATCACCAACCATACTCCTGCTTGGCTCCCACTCAGTACATATAAATCCTGGTGAGTCCTGGACACTCTGGGTGGATTTACAGTTTGTAGGTCTGTAGACAGTCTCATGTAGCACTCACCTGCAATATGTACAATATGTACATTAATTTTGTAAGTTATTTGTAAAAACAAATTATATCATGCAAGCGCTGTTGAAGTCAAGACCATATGGAATTAGGCACAGGGAGTCAAGCATGTAACGTGGTGCATCACAGGAACTAGCTTTTCCCCTTTAGGTAACATAAAATCATTACAAATTGTAGCTGGACTCTTAAAATGGAATAAATTGATTCTTACAGATGAACACCGTAACAGTTGTATTAGCCACTAGCACAGCTTCTCCAGTTCTCAGAAGTTCATACAATTCTCTATATTGATTATATTAAAACAGAAACAATTCCCAGGCCAACTAGCCTTCTCTAGCTGCCCACCTTCATGATACTTCTAGTTAGGTGGCTCTATATTTCCCAGATTTTTGGCACATGATATGGCTTGCATCTAGTGATGCCCTCTAGCTGGAAACTAGATTTTCTAGCTTCCTATTCACTGGACCTGTGTCTGGCTTGGTACCACTGGGGTGTTGACCACTGGACCCTCTTTCAACATGATGGACTTGGAAAGAGCACATGAGGGTATTGTTAAACTATACCTCTATCCTGTCAAAAATGTAAAACAATAGGAAAAGGATGCCAGGGGTTCTTTACAAACAAAACAAAAGTAGGCGTTATTTAATGTAAAGTGGTACAGGGTTGGTAATACTCTCACACAACTAAAGTTCACTGACTCACTCTCTCTATATATATAGAGTATTACAACAGTGACTATCCTGCACACTAGCTTAACCTCATTCACAGGGTGCCTGTTCCCTGACTTTTCTAAAGGGGCCTTGTTGACTTCAAGCTCAATGGACATCTACCCAGATCAACTGCTGTAGGCCAAAGTGGAAGGACCTCCCCCTGCCAAGCACTATGATACAGTGAGGAAGGATATGGTCATTAACGTACCGGCCAATGAACTGGGTATGCAAAATAAGTAGAAGTGGTTACATGGGTTTTAACCTAGCAACAAGGAAATAAGGTGCTTATATGGAGTAAAGCCACAGGGGCCATGATGCTATGAGTCCTTACAAACAATTAATATTATATTCCCTTATATCTACCACTTACCTTTCCAACCCATCTGGCAATTTCCTATTTTACTTTCTGTGTACTCAAAACCCTTTACAACATGCTAATATTCTGTACATTGGAAAGGTAATGTTTATATTTCTAAAATGTGTTAAATAGCGTGGCTGAAGATTGATATTATGCATTGCAATATTTAACCTATAACACTGCTAGAACATATTGTTTCTCCTAACCACAATAATTATAGTCACTGTCTCTCTCTGCTTCATCCTGCAAGCAAATGGAATGTAATTTTACATAATTATGAAGAAAGGATTTTTCGTTTAAACCTCTAGCGATTGGACTATAAATGCTAATGCACGAGTCTAAAATATGCAGGTAATAAACGAAAGCATAAAATTTATATTTTATATTATTTAATCAATATTTCAGTTTATTACTTATATAAATGTTTATATTTCAACATCTGGCAAACCATTCTATTGGCAGCAAAGTATGGCTGATTATATTATTGTAGAAAATGATAATGAGCCAACATTAATTTGCCATGGTTATGTGGCTTAGAGTATTTTTAACCTCTTCAATACGTTTCTCACCTTTAACAGTTAGCAGATATCTGATGGGACAAATAATGTACATATTTACATATATAATTTAGGATGGGATTGGGACAACATCTGTTAAATGCAACCCCACCAAATGTTATCCAGCACCAGTCTTTCCTTATAGTTCCATTCCTTTTACCAGGTTAGTTTTATGTCTCTACGTTCTTTTAGACTGGGGCCACTTCGCCACAGGCTGAGAATCCACTGCCCAGTGCTTCTTTTCTGCTAATCTGTCTGCACCTAGAATCATTATCTCCGCTTGAGTGCAGATAGGCGTGGGAAATTTTTGAACCAAACTGCAACATTTTGCATTTCGCACCGAAATCTGCAGTGCCTGAAGACAAGAAGAGGAGCAGATGGGCAGAGGATCCTTCACCTGTGGTGAATCTGTGTCATGTGGCCATACCCGTTATCTAATTTGGAGGAGAGTTATTGCAAAAACAGAGCTAACTGTATTTCAAAATAACCAAGCAAATCAAGCTGCGTGTACATAGAAGTTTCTGAGAGTGACGATAGTTAGAACGAATTTGATTAATGCAGTACTTAATGGTGTATTTTTATGTGGAATAAAATACCCACTATTGTAAAAAATAAGGATATTATAAGTCACCCATGAGCTCAAGGACCATGTACTATACATGGATATTTGCATATATTAAAATTGAATATATAATTAATGTACACATGTTCAAAATCAATTTGGAATCATTCCCTGTTGTCAGTTACAAATTTCTAGATGCAAAGTTCATCATATAGTACAGGGATTCCCAATTTTTTAACCCATGAGTCACATTCAAATGTTTAAGAAAAGTTGGAGAGCAACACAAGTGTGAAAAAAGTTTCTGGGACTGCCACTTATGGGCTGTGATTGCCAATTGGTGGCCCCTTTGTGGACCGGCAGCCTACAGGAGGCTCTGTTTGTACATGAACTTTTTTCTTTTTATGCAACCAAACTTGCCTCCAAGCCAGGAATTCAAATATAAGCTCTTACGGCCACTGGGAGCAACATCCTAGCGTTGGTGAGCAACATGTCGCTCGTGAGCCACTGGTTGGGGATCACTGATGTAGCAGAACAGTGATCTAGAACATACCTTTAAGTTATACAATACTTATTTGGGAAGAAAAGGTACCTGTATTACTATATATGATTGATTTCCTGGTGCAATCATCAGACCTAAACCCTAACGGGTTCTTTTTGGAAAAGAGCACTTGATAAAGGGCACTTGCCCGAAACATGTTGTGTCTAATAAAGAACACTTAGCAGCAAGCTCTGCTCTGATTGCTTTCTCTCAGTTATCTGACTATTTTGATAAAGTTTTGCCCTACAATTGGCTTGCACCTCTCAGAAGAGCTACAAAGGGTGTGGGTTAACATTTTCCCTAAAGATTTTCGAAAGCTGGCAAGAAATGAGAGCGCTCACGGTCACGGCAGTTATTAAATTAAAGCAAAAGCTGATGATGGTCCCTAGAGGACCGAAATGCGTAGATGTCCATACTTACTGATCTATAGTAAAAAAGCTTGCTTTAATTTAACATCTTATTTATATATATGCAACATTACTAAGATGTCATGTTGGAGCAAATATTGATCATTGCAATAAAACGTTTAATCGTTTTTTTTTTTTGTTTTATAACACCCCACAGCGTATTGCTGAAAAGCAGTCTTACACATACTGATATATCAGTATTAGCATATATCAATATCAGCATCCCTCAAGCTTTACGTGAAGTATTGTTTAAAATTTCAACACTGAAATAAAGAAATAATATTTTTTGCCTTTATGCCGTGTCTACTTTTATTTTCCAGATTCTACCATCATACTGTATGCAAGATTTAATCAATGATTTATAAAATAGCATTTTAGCTTTTTCTCTCCAGAACTTAAACTTGCTTAGTACAGCTTAGTGTCCCACTGTCGCATCTAATTACTTGCTTATGGTACCTCTTAATCATCTGAAGAAATAAGCCCTGCTTTCCTTTACTCTTTAGCTCTTCTAGTGCCATATGGTGAGTTTAATTGGGGTTTTTACCTTGGGGTATTTTTCGCTCATAATGCATTATCCTGCCATTTTCTCACATTTCTGAGTTACTAGAACAAGTGTGGGCATTTATTTTAATATCATTAATCACCATGTTATCCAAGGCAGATAGTTTTAAACAACAGCAAATCATGTAAATGAAAGCTGAATTTGTGTGACATGTGTATGATTCTCTTAGTATAATGTTTAATGAAAATGAAATATAATCAAAGTTCATAGTTGACTAAGAGCAGAGAACTGGTTTAAACACATGCATAGTACCTAAAATACAATGTATTTACACATTTGTATCTTTTTAAACAATGATATATTATGTAAACTGATTAAGCACGTTTGCTGGAGGTTTTTATTAGGGTCTGCAGGTATGTAGTTAGGGGTTACCAACTGGGGACATGAGTACACTTTACAAGTACATTAGAGGACATTTTAGGCAGATAGAGGGGACTCTTTTTTCCCATAGTAAAGATAAACACACCAGAGGCCACCCTTTTAGACTTGGGGGAAAGAACTTTCATTTGAAGCAACGTAGGTGGTTCTTTACGTTGAGGACATGAGGTGGTGGAATTCCCTGCCAGTTGATGTTGTGATGGCTGATTCTATTTATACTTTGGATGACTGCTTAAAGAAGAATGATAGCCAAGGATATAGTGATCTTAAAAAGATACTGACATGTATCATAACATTGTCTTTGTATGCTATTTATATTTTTGACATAAAAGTATTTGCACCATGCTTTTACATTATTTATCTGATCCCCCATGTTCTACTATGAGGGGGCTGTCATGTTTGTGCAGCAGTAGCCCATTAGCATTAGAAACTCTGACAGGTTGACAAGGGACAGTCAGGTTTACAAATTTTTTGCCATTACGCGAATTTCGCTGGAGATTCACAAATTTTTCAGTGAAACGGCCGAAATTCGCCCATCACTACAGACAATGCCACTACTTTTATTAAATGAGCCCTATTGTCTACAGAAAAAAAAACATTAATTTACCACCACATTTGCACCAGCTCTGGTCCAGCTCTAGTTTGTTTGTAATTGGATGGCAAGTGCCAGTTCCGTTCCAGCAATTTCATTCAAGTTTCATTTATGGGAAGCAACAGGGCACAGTTTCAAGTTTTCTGCATCTTTATAAATGTGTGCAAGAGAAATAAGCCAAACAATGGGAGATAATAAAAGAAACAAGTCAAGTTTAGATGAATGAACACAGAGTATAAAAAGTACAACCTCTTAACTCAGCATACTTATGACAAAAAACTAATGCAATACATTTTAGGACCTTCCTATGAATTCATACAATGATTAGTAGTCTACTGTACATAAATTATATTCTGCAGGCCTTTTACATAAAATATAAATTGCTATCACTCCCAATACTCCCAAAACTGTGTTTGTTTAAAGGGTGTGATATACAATTTATCTTTTGCTGCATCATGATTTTTATAAAACTCAGCCATTTTTGCTCTTGAAAGGTTTGCATTTAACATCTGTCAGTTTGTATGCAGAAATAACACCCACGGCAATTTATTTAATAGATGACTATTCTAGTAAGGAAATATAGCAAATTTTATACCGAAGCATTCCCTTTTTTCAGGGTGTAAGCAGTTTACTACAACAATAAATAACATCTCTGTCATGATACTATGAACGTGTTGATTGAAACATTTTGTATTGAAAAATTATGCAGAAAAAGCCAAGGTATTTTTTTTACCTTGCACCTGCATTTAGTATGGAAAAAATATATAAAGCAATCATTGTGGCACTAAAAAATGTTTACACATGAGGAGACAAGAACACAAAATCTTCTTTCAGCCTTTTAAACTTTGAAATATTTGGAAGCAACAACCTGAAATGCTTTAGGACTTTGACTCTCTAGCTTGAATTAATAATGCTTCTTGTATTGTATAAGAAATGTGAAAGACTAAAAGATGTTTATTAATGTGCCAGAGCTAAAAAAAAAATAAAACTAAAAGGTATGTCAGGTAAATCAGGTAAAGGTAAATCAGATAAGTATGATGTAGGAAAACAGGGCCAGAACTAGGGGTAGGCAGAAGAGGCACCTGCCAAAGCTTGGAGGGTGCCAGGCAAGTACCTTCCCTGTTGCCTACCCCTAGTCCAGCAAGTGTCCCCTAATTGAAAAGTGCCAAGTGGGTACCATTCTCCAAAGTAAAAACACATGGAAGCTCTTCTGTTTGCGCACAAGTGCTCATGTGTGTGTGTGTGTGCAGAGGGACGAGGCAATATGGACAGCAGGGTTTCTTGGGGCGCCCAGCTGCCATTTCGGTATAGATTTATGCTCAGATTTAAAAAAATATTGAGCTGTATACTGTGTATTGTAAGGTGTAGTGATGAGAAAACTGCCCCATTTCACTGGAAAATTCACAAAAAAAGTTTGCTAAATAGCAACATTTCACCAAATGCATTTCTCATGCAAAATACACTGGAGTCATACATACCTGTACAACACAATAGTACAGTTATTAGATATAGAGTACAGATATGGGACCCATTATTCATAATGCTTAGGATCTAAAGTTTTAGAAAATTCAATTACTGATTTATGGCATAAAATAGGAAACTATGGCTGTTTTATTATAAATTAAAATGATGTAAAAAATGCATTTCCATCAAATTTTTAAATGGTGTATACTGTCCCTTTAAATCATTTTTTTCTTTTAAGGTGGCATAAGTATAACCGTAACATTTGCCCTACATATGCTTGCCAGCTAATGGGCTGCTATAAGGAAATATTCAGAGGTATAAAGAGTAGCGTTATTTCAGAAACAGTGCAGGGTTTAGCATTTTGCAATTTGCACACACAAAAGTGTGAACCTGAATGGCTCTCCCCTAAATAAGTTGCATAATGGCGGATGTCTTTGAAAAATACCTTGCTGATGATGAGAGTTTACTGAACCACAAATGCACATGGTGTTATCGCAACGAAAATGTGTATGTCGCAATGTAATATTCTTCATTAGGCTTTTATTGGATTGAAAATTGCACATTGCAAACTTTTAAGAAGTGCTTAAATGTGGCGTAAACCTTTGGAGCAAACAAAAACTTTTTCAGTTTTATTTCATACACTGTGCACTATAAAATTCCCAATCTCTATCCTACTGTCGCGTGAGGGGCAAAACGTTTGCAAAAGCTAAATTGTTTGCAATGCACACATGTATGCAAAAATGTTTTTGTTAGTGACCTATATTATATTCCTCCAGAAAACCTTTTGGGCAAGTCAGTCTATAAAAAATTAATGTTTTTAAAATGTTGACGTGCAAAGGGGCTCCTCTTGACTTACTGCTTTGTATTTATGGGTGTTTTATGTTTTTATTGTGGTCCTGTGCCCCCTAGGCAGGGTAAGACTGAGGGGGCCAGGCCCAACAGGGATGCTTTCCAGGGCCCCCCTCCAGACCCCCCTGGTGCACCGCCCTGCCTGCCACACCGCCGTGCACTTCGTTTCTCAGGCGGTTGCAGCAGGAAGCAGCCTGAAAATCTCGGATCTAGGCTGGCGGGCCCACAAGGGTCGGGGGACCTCTATCGGACCTCTTCATACCCATCAGTGCATGCGCATCGCATTGGCGGAAGTGACATCACAGAGTACCAAGCATGCTTTGCTGCAACACAGACCCCTACCCCCAAAATATGGCCCTGGTCAGAGTCTGTTATTGCTAAAGCCAGTTAGCACTAATACATTGTCTAGGCAAAAGGAGCACACAGCAGTGTATTCAACCTAACTGTCAATCAACATCTAACTTTGACTCCTGCATAAAGAAAGACAGATTGCTGAGAGGGGGGATAGCAAAATATAATTTGTTTATATCAGAGTTTTTTTTAATTGATTATATTTAGAAAGTTCAATATTTCCATAAAGCTGAAGCTCAAGTTAAATGTTCCTTGTTGTAATAGTTCCCTTTTAATTCAAAGATAACTCAGTTTACATAAATGGCTTGGTATGGAAAGCAGGGAAGATTTAAATCACCTTTATTGCCTAAGACAGGCTTATGATTTCCATGCCAAAATATATTATAAAGCACACATTTCAGAATACAGAAAAATGTAGAAAGCTGTGTAAGTGCAATGCCACTCCTTGCTATCCTTAAATTGTCTCAAGAACCAAAATATGGATCTATGTTTAAGACTTTAAAGCAATCAATTACTTGTACAAACTAATTACAGACGCAGAGCTAGACCCATAAATAACCTGGAGTCTAGAATGTTTTATAGCTGTAATTATTGGATATTTATTAACAGAGGTCTCCAAACACTACTAGAAGTACATTATGATTCAGTCTACAAAGATGACAAGATGCTGTTTGCCCCTGGTAGTGTATCACACTAGTGACTGTATTGTCTGATCTGCAAGTCCTGCTTTATTAATAGTATTTCATTTGCACCTTTACAGTAATACCTACATTTATATTAGAAACAAAGCAGATTCTTAACCCCTGGTCCCACAGGTGTTTTTGCACTGGGAAACCCAATTTTTACATGCAGTTGTAAATATTTTGGTAATCTGATTCTACGTTAAATGTTAAAGAAATAGTTGCAAGTGCAGTCATGCTAAAATAGATCTGTAGCGTGCATTGGTTCTATTGATTTGTGTCTACACACACTGGAGCTCATTTATAAACTTTGCACAGGGCAGAATGATTCACACAGTGAACATATTTGCCCTCTGCATGATCATATTTATAAAGCTGGATAAGATTGGTATATTTAATGTGCAAACAGAATTGCAAATTGTTATTCGTGCTGGGAATATTAAAGCTTTTTAAATATGGCATAATCGCAAATTACAAATATTTATGCGCACAAGTTACGCCATGATTTTGGTCGGGGAGAAAATATTTGCAAAACAGTATTGCAAATTCCGAATTTAAATTGCTGTCAACGCTCTCTTCATGCACAACAACCTTGCAAAGTGGCCACACTGATGCCAACACCCATCTCATCTGCGAGCCATTTGCGAATATTTGTGCACAATGTGAATTAGCAAAAACTGGAAAGGCGAGCACAGCAGTGCAATATTTCAGCATTCAGGAAAAAACATGAGCAATACAGGTATGGTACCTGTTATCCAGAATGCCCAGGGCCTAGGGTTTTCCGGATAAAGGATCTTTCTGTAATTTGTATCTTAAGTTTGACAGGCTGGTTTTGCTGCCAATAATGATTAATTATATTTTAGTTTGGATCAAGTACAAGTTTTATTGTTTTATTATTACAGAGAAAAATAAAATAATTGTTAACAATTTAGATTATTTGGATAAAATGGAGATGGCTTTTCTGTACTTCGGAGCTTTCTGGATAATGGGTTTCCGGATAACAGATCCTATACAACAATTTATGAATAAATATGCGCTGCATGAATAAATGACTGCTTTATAAATGACCCCCACTGTGTGCAGTTCTGTGTAGTTGAGCACTATAGCACCATCGGAGTCCAGTGTAGCGAGGATTGCACAGATCTATACATCGGTGAGACAAAACAACTGCTCTCCAAGCGAATGGCTCAGCACAGGAGGGAGAACTCTACAGGGCAAAACTCAGCTGTCTTTCTACACTTAAAAGACAAGGGACACTCCTTTGAAGACAGCAAGGTCCAAATCTTGGATAAAGAAGACCGCTGGTTTGAACGAGGCGTGAAAGAGGCAATTCATGTCAAGGTGGAGAGACCATCTCTGAACAGAGGTGGGGGCCTTCGACACCACCTGTCTGCTACATACAATGCTGTTCTAACATCTGTACCCCGGCGGATTCAGAACACTTCACACATCCATTCATGCAACTCTCACAAGTAACACCTGTATCTAGGAGTTGCATGACACATTGGATAATCCTATCACAACTACACAGAATCAACACCTCTGTGAGTTTCTTCAGATGTCACCTCTTTGAAGAGTTACAATGTGCCATTGTAAATGGATTAGTGGAAGAGTATATATGCCGAGAACTTCCCACACCAGTCAGTTGAACTGAAGAAGCTGAGCAGTGAAACGTCTTCATTGATTACTCAGCAAGTCCAGTTGTTTTTTTTTTTTTTTTTTTTTTTTAGATTGACCTATACTAGATATACTATGACCTGGATGAATGAAAATCTTCATAGTCATATAGCACCATCCCAGTGTGCTAGAGTGCTAATTGAGACTGGAGAATACTGAAGTCACACGGGTTATGCATCCGTAGGCACACCAAACAATCAGTGAAAAAATTAAAACAACAACATTTTAAAGGAGGAGGAAAGGCTTAAATTAAGTAAGCTATATCAGAAAGGTCTATATAAATACACAAGTAAACCCTCAAAGTAATGCTGCTCTGAGTCCTCTGTCAAAAGAAACACGACATTTGTTTCCTTCTATTGTGTACTCATGGGCTTCTGTATCAGACTTCCTGTTTACAGCTTAAACCTCCAGGGCAGGGCTTGAGCATGCTCAGTTTGCTCCTCTCTCTCCCCCTCCTTCCTCCCCTCCCTGCTGTAATCTGAGCCCAGAGCTATGAGTAAGCAGGGAGAGACTTGTGATGTCACTGCAAGCTAATATGGCAGTTGCTAGCCTAAACAAACAGAGATAATGTCTAGAGCTGTTTACTCAAGTATAGAAAAGCATTTGAAAGAATAAAAATTGAGTTCTAGTTTGCACATATTGCCTTAACCATTAAATGTATCAATGTACCAGTTTAAGAAACAGGTACATTTAGTTAATGGTTAAAATCCACTGGCCCCCATTTCTTTTATTTTGTCCTTCATTTTTTCACAGCTAAAGCTCCAGCTCAGCAGCAACGCCCATTCTCCAGACGCTTCCAGCAAGGGCTGAGCAGAGAGAGTGTTGCAATTTACCAGCAGCTGCAGTTTTGAGGGAAATCTTTTGACCCCCCACCATCTACTGTAATAATAACAAAAAATAAAATTACACTATTTACTGCAGTATATAAATATGGAACAGAAACTGTAATTCTGTTCTGCTTTTTTCCCCACTATGTTATAAATATGCCCCTTAGGCAGATCAGACCTACTATAGAATACCATATGGTACTGTTTTTTTTTTTTTAGTTCAAGTTAAAATGAACTATGAACATGTGTTCAAATTGATTTAAATATTTGGCATTGAAAAAATGATGCAAAACAATCTGAAGTATGTATTACCTTGCACCTGTATTATAGTATATTAGGAGAATATAATAGAATAATCATGGCAGCAAAACACTTATGTTTACAGAGATGAAACAACCACACAACAGCTTCTTTCCATCTTTTAACTTTGAAATAAACATTTTCAGAGCAATGACCTGAAATGCTCTAGAACTTTGTCTATATCCCTTGAATTTCTTATGCTTTTATGTATGAGATGTGAAAGACTGCAAAATATATTAAGGTGTCAGAGGCAGTCACAACAACAAACATAAATGGGTTCAGGCAACATTAAGTAGGAAAACAACAGACAACCAGTTCATACTGTACGTTTTGTGCTAGTTGTGCTGGGGCCTTTCAAAATCCCTGCATTTGAGCAGTGAATTACAATGTTCAGTGTATTAACTGACTGTCTGTCTAAAGATTCATGTACATACAGGCCTTGAGCACTAATGATGAGAAAATCTGTCCTTGCATCGCTGAAAATTCATTTTTCTTTTTTGTCTTGGCAACTTCCAATAAATCAATGGGCATTTTTTCTCACTCCAAATGCCTAAAAGTCAATGTTTTTTTTGCCTTGGTTAAAAATTGCCCAAGAATAGTTGCCGGCGTCCAAGAATAGTCGCCGGCCTCCAAGAATATTCGCCGGCGTCAAAGAATGGTCACCGACATCCAAAAACGAGACGCCGGCACCTCCAATGGGAGCAGAAACCCTCAATTTTTTGATTGAAACTTACCAGAAGCTGCTGCATTTCTCATCCTAGGCTTATACTCGAGTCAATAAGCTTTCCCAGTTTTTGGAGGTAAAATTAGGTACCTCAGCTTATATTCTGGATGGCTTATACTTGAGTATATACGGTATTCTTTCTTTGCCTAACTGCTAGTTGATCCAGAGGAAGGCAAAAAAAAAAAACCCATCTGAATCTCTCTCTAATTTGCCTCAGAGGGGAGAAATTCCTTCCTGACTCCAAAATGACAATCGGACTAGTCCCTGGATCAACTTGTACTATTAGTTATCTTCCATATCCCTGTATTCCCTGACTTGCTAAAAAGCCCTCCAACCCCTTTTTAAAGCTATCTAATGTATCAGCCAGTGCGACTGATTCAGGGAGAGAATTCCACATCTTCACAACCCCTTCAGAATATTTAGGCGGAAACTCTTTTTTTCTATTTGGAATGGGTGACCTTGTGTCAGCCAGAATAACCTATTGGTAAATAAAGCATTAGAGAGATTATTGTATGATACACTTATATTTTTATATGTAGTTATCATATCACCCCTTAAGCGCCTCTTCTCCAGCATAAACAACCCCAATTTGGCCAGTCTTTCCTCATAGCTAAGATTTTCAATACTTTTTTTTTACCAGCTAAGTTGCCCTTCTGTACCCTCACTAATACAATAATGTCCTGTTTGAGCACTGGAGAACAAAACTGTACGGCATATTCTAGATGGGGCCTTACCAGTGCTCTATACAGTGGAAGAATGACCCCTTCCTGCCTTGAATCAATGCCCCTTTTAATACAGCTCAAGACCTTATTTGCCCTTGATGCTGCTGACTGGCATTGCTTGCTACAGCCAAGTTTATCATCTACAAGGTCTCCAAGGTCCTTTTCCATTATGGATTTGCCTAGTGCAGTCCCATTAAGGGTATAAGTGGTTTGGATATTTTTACATCCCAGGTGCATGACTTTACATTTATCAACATTGAATCTTATTTGCCACTTAGCTGCCCACATTGCCAGTTTGTCAAGATCCTGTTGCAAGGATGCCACTTCTCGGATGGAATTAATTGGGCTGGATAGTTTTGTGTCATCTGCAAACACTGATATATTACTTAAAATACCCTCCCCTAACTCATTAATGAACAAGTTAAATAAAAGTGGACCAACTACATACTCCAGATGAGGCCTTACCAGGGACCTATAAAGAGGCAACATTATGTTTTCATCCATTGAGTTTGTCTTTTTTTATACAAGACAGTACTTTGCCATTGTAGCCACAGAATGTCAGGAGTAGGGAGGGATAAGGAACAAAAGTCACCTTCCAGGCAGCTCTATCTACCAGGCAGATAACAAACCAGCTACAACCTCCTACTAAGCTAAACACACCTCAGCTGATTGGTCAGTAAACTCTAGCATTGCTTAATTAAACAATTTGTTATCTACAAAAATCACTGAAATCCTTCTAACTTAAGGAAACTCCCAACACACTGCTATCTAGTGTATAACTCACATTTATATAATTTGTGCCAACGTGCAATACCTTGCATTTATCAACATTGAACCTCATTTTCCAGTTTTCTGCCCAGTTTTCCAATTTAGTCAAATTACTCTGCAGTATCCTGCATGGAAATAGAAACAGAACTTTCAATGCCCACTTCCAAGTCTTTATTTTTCCCTGGCCCTCTCCATGTCCATACTTGCTGGGATAGCCCCTCCCTCTCCCTCATGAAGAACCCAACCCCCTAACTTATAAATTAGGAGGACCTCCCCCCCCTCGGTGTCTTTTTTGGGTTCTTTCTTCTTCCTCGCTCCTGTGTTCAGGAGCTTCATTTTATTTTTCAGGGAAGGAAGCAGGGGCTGAAAAGCGTCCCAGAGACGAGGGTTTTTTGCCTAAAGTTTTTCCCTCTGCAGCGTACCTCATGTATGCGGCTCTCCAATGAGTTTGCTGGCTGCGTCTCCCTGTGCCTGTTCCGAATCGGCCTGCCTCACCAAGGGCGTCTGAAAGGTAAAGAGCTGATCCTCCCAGCCTAGTCGCATCAGCAGGTATCAGGAGGGGTGGCAGCAGTCCGGGATTCGTGTAGGCGCCGTCTTGCAGAGCACAGGTAATTCAGCGTGTCTGTCGCGCACCGATTACGTCATCCGGTTGGGGAACGAGTCTTGACACGCATAGCTTTGCCTTCCGTATGCGCTCCACCTTCATGGCGGCGCATAGCGGTGGGGAAGGCGGAAACACTTCGGGCTTGGATCAAAGGCTTCCGTATAGCCCTCCTCTGCACAGCAAGGGCTCAAGGAGTCAGGAGGGGAGGGGCAATGCCTATTTAGGTGGCTCTCCATTGTTGCCTCGTGTTTGATGGCGTCCACATCACACGCTTGCAGTATAGTGCTCTGCTAGGTAGGTAGAGGGATGTTTTAAAGGGGACCTGCTCAGAATCCTAGAGGTTCTGTTTTGTGATTTTTTTTTGCATTCTTTTTGCAGGTATTCTTTACTACAATTCATCCCAACTGCCACCCCAGATAAGTCTTCCTTCCCTGGTTGAGGTAAAGAAAAAAAAAAAAAAAAAATTGATATTGGATTACTGACTCTTGGCTTACCAGAATTTTTTGGTTACAGTGCCATCATGCGACCATCAAGGTCAAGAGAGAGTTCGAAGAACATCTCAGAAGATAGAGAGGAGGCACAACATACAGGATCCAAGCAATGCTTAGGATGTATGGAACCTCCATTACCTGAGAAAAAGTTATGTCAGGCATGTCTAACAGCCGCATCGGGAATAGAGGCAGGTACAAGCGCAGGAATTCTGGCTTGGATAAAGGAGACAGTAGCTAGAGAAGTTTCCAGTGCTACAGCTTCTACTTCAAGAGGTCCTCAGGTAGAATTTGATCCAGAAATTGATGATACAAATGCAGCAGAAATGGCTGAAGATATGTCTTTTTCTTCTTCTGAGGAGGAAGAAATTCAATCTTCCTTTGATTTTTCCTTAATACAGCCCTTAATTAGAGCAGTAAGGGCTTCACTAGCTTTGGAAGACGATAGTCAAGCCTCATCATCTGTATCCTTTTTACCTTGTTCCAAACCAAAGGGGCAGACATTTCCTTTGCATCAGGAAGTTATGGATCTTATTAAAACGGAATGGGATATTCCGTCAAAAAGAAGTACCATGCAACCAAGATGCAATAAGCTATATCCTTGCAAAGAAGATGAAGTAAAAGACTTTTGTACCATGCCTAGAGTGGATGCACCAGTCTTGAATATCTCAAAAAACACGTTATTGCCGATTGAAGACCATGGGGTAATGAAAGACCCAATGGACAAGAGAATGGATGCGGATCTAAAAAGATTCTTCTCGGTAACAGGAGAAAGTCTTAAACCAGCAATTGCCAATATCTCAGTGGCCAAGGCCCTGGAGGTTTGGCTAGTCAATCTGGAGATAGCATTAAAAGAGGGCCGGGATACATCTGAAATTCTGGAAGGCCTTAAGGAATTGAAGCTTGGTTCATCGTTTTTGGTCAATTCATCTGTGGATCAAATAAGGCTGGCTTCAAGGTCATTGGCGATATCAGTCTCAACAAGACGGGCATTATGACTTAGAGCGTGGGAAGCAGATGCAGCATCTAAAGCAACTCTATGTTCGTTACCTTTCCAAGGACAAGTTCTTTTTGGAAAAAAATTGGAAGACCTTATATCAAAGGAGTCAGGAGGCAAAAGCCAGTCGTTGCCTCAGAAAAAGAGAGGTCAGCCATGGAGACAATCATTAAGGGGGAAAACTTCAACTAGAGGCAGATTCACACCATACGATCGCAGAGCATTTCGGTCAGGAAGGGAAACTGCAAGACAAGACAGTTGAAAGGCAGGACAATAGGGTTTCTTTCGTCTGCCCAGGGGTAAGACAGGGAATACCTGCAAACCATTATGAAGGTGGTGCGACCCAGGGGCCTGCAATAGGCGGGAGACTTCATCTTTTTTCAGGCTGCCTGGGGAAAATCCATCGACAGATGGGTTCAAGGAATTGTGAGAGAAGGTTACAATCTGAAATTTTCATCCATTCCCCCTTCTTCAGGATTTCTGGTATCCAACATACCCACAGAAGTCTCCAAGAGAGAAGCGTTTCTAATCTGCCTTGCCAAACTGGAACAGCAGCGAGTGATTGTTCAAGTTCCACAAAGCCAGAGAAGAACAGGAGTTTATTCTCAATTTTTCATAACAAGAAAATCCACAGGGTCATGGAGACCTATTCTGGATTTAGGAAGAGTCAACAAAACTTTGAGAATTCAACATTTCAAAATGGAATCCATCTAATCAGTAAAGTCAGCCATATCACCAAAGGACTGGATGTGTACCATGGATATCAGGGATGCGTATCACCATATTCCGATAGCAACAACAGACCAAAGATTCCTTCGGTTTGCAGTAAGAAACCATCATTATCAATTCAAGTGCCTACCCTTCGGGTTAGCAACAGCACCAAGAGTGTTCTCAAAGGTGTTAGTTACCCTAGTGGCTTATCTCAGATGGAAGAAAGTGTGAATTTTCCACTATTTGGACGACTTAATCCTATTAGCTTCATCCAGGGAACAGGCGATCTCTCACAGGGATCTGTGTTTGGAGACATTAATAGCGCATGGTTGGCTCATCAACTATACAAAAAGTCAACTCATTCCATCTCAAAGGATGACGTACCTGGGGGCAATAATAGATTCAATCTCAGGGAGACTGTCTCTTTCAATGGAAAGGCAGAACTCTCTAATCATGATGTTGGAGAGATTAATGTTAGTGACAGAAGCATCAGCAGAAACACTGCTGAAAATCCTAGGAATGATGTCCTCGTCAATAGGATTAGTTCAGTGGGCCCACTGGAGGATGAGGCCTCTTCAATATTGGTTTCTGCGCCAATGGGACGGGAAATCCCAATCACAGAACATAACAATGCTGCCTCAAATGAAAACATCTCTTCTTTGGTGGAAAGAACAAGTGAGCAAAAACACGGGTACAGAGTTGTTTCCAGAAGCTTGGGTCGTCATGTCTACAGACGCTTCAGGTCTAGGCTGGGGTGCAGAGCTAGGATCAAGAGTGGCACAGGGTCGCTGGCCCTATCCATTATCAGACATGCCATCAAACATATTGGAACTAAGGGAAATTTGACATGCTTGTGTTTTCTTTCAAGATCAATTAAGAAGCACAAGACTAAAGATAAGATCAGACAATGTCACTGCCGTAGCTTACATAAGAAGGCAAGGAGGCACAAGAAGTCTGGACCTCTTGGAAGAGGTGTATCCCATACTACAGTGGGCAGAAAATGTCTTGAAGGATCTGACAGCAGTGTACGTTCCAGGGATAATGAATATAGTGGCAGATCTGCTCAGCAGGAACTTTGCAGACAGACACGAGTGGAGTCTGAATCAGACAATCTTCAAGACACTAGTGCAGAAGTGGGGTCAACCGTCGATAGACTTGATGGCATCATCCATGAACACCAAGTGTCGTCAGTTCTATTCGAGGAGTCGGGATCCAAATGCATTGGCGGTGGATGCATTGACACAGACATGGAGATTCCATTTAGGTTACATCTTTCCTCCTCTTCCTCTGATACCGAAAGTGATTCAGAAAATAAGGGAGGATCAAGCGGATGTGATTTGTATCGCGCCAGCATGGCCACGAAGACCCTGGTTTACAGACCTAATCCAGCTGTCAATAGACGAAACTTGGAAACTTCCAACATCAAGCAACCTGCTGATTCAAGGACCATTTGTCCATCCAGATCCAGGAGCACTGTCCCTTATGGCTTGGAGGCTGAGAGGCAAGGTCTAGAAGCACATGGGCTATCTGACAGGGTAATTCATACCCTACTACAGTCTAGAAAGCCCTCAACCAGCAACAAGTACGCTAGATTATGGGAATTGTTTAAAACACAGTCTAATATGAGTTCCACAGAACAGATATCAGCCTCAAAGATCTTGGAATTTCTGCAGGCAGGCATGGATAGAGGATTAAGCGTTAGTACTTTAAGAACGCAAGTATCAGCAATTTCGGCTATCTCAGGGACAACATGGGCTCATCACCCCTTGTTAGTCAGATTCTTTAAAGCAGCCATAAGAATACTTCCGGCGAGACGGTTAAGATGCCCCAACTGGGATTTACCATTGGTTTTAGCTATGCTTTCGTCAGATCCATTTTCAATCAAGCATCCTATGACCTTGTGGAATTTAACCCTTAAAGTGGTGTTTCTAGTGGCAATCACTTCAGCCAAAAGAGTGGGAGAACTACAGGCATTGAGATTTGGGGAAGATAGTCCTGATATCTTTCCGGATAAATTAATCTTAAGGTTTTGCTCTTCATTTAAACCGAAAATTGTCTCTTCTTCTCATTTGAAAGATGAGATTGTAGTTCCTACATTTGTTCACCAAGATTCGGATATGGAATTGATGGAACTGGATGTAGCTGAACATGTGAAAATGTACTGTGAAGCGACTTCAACAATCAGGAAGTCAGACAGACTCTTTGTGGTTCCTGGAGGAGCAAGAAAAGGTGAAGGGGCGGCCATCTCTACAATTTCTAGTTGGATATGTTTGGTAATCAAGAAAGCCTATTCTTCGGCAAATCTAAAAGAACTGGAACGAATTAAGGCACATTCAACCAGGGGTCAGGCAACTTCTTGGGCGGCAGAGGCAGGCATTTCACTGGAAATGATTTGCAAAGCAGCATCCTGGTCTTCTCCGAGCACTTTTATTTCACACTATAAGTTGGATGTCAGATCTTCTGAATATGCACAGTTCGGTTCAAGCATTTTGAGATCGGCTACTTCAGCCAAATAAAATTTTCAGCATAATGGCTTTGAGTCTTATTTACCCACCCAGGGACAGTATGCTTTTTAAGTCCCAGCAAGTATGGACATGGAGAGGGCCAGGGAAAAGGGAAGATTGTATCATACTTACCGTGATCTTCCTTTCCCTGGCCCTCTCCATGTCAGGTTCCCTCCCTTGGTTTTGGTGGAGTTTAGAACTTTTTACTAGACACCGAGGGGGGGGAGGTCCTCCTAATTTATAAGTTAGGGGGTTGGGTTCTTCATGAGGGAGAGGGAGGGGCTATCCCAGCAAGTATGGACATGGAGAGGGCCAGGGAAAGGAAGATCACGGTAAGTATGATACAATCTTCCCTTTTACTTTTGAGTAAATAAGCAAATTAAGAGCACAGATAAGTTCAATGAGTCAAGTAAACAAGCTTTTAATAAATAAATCATAAAAGGAAATTTTGTCATGAAAATATAATAAATGGAATGAACTTTATGTTACTTTTTCAGTTTCTGCATAATAGCTGGCTTAAATGCTACAAACTAACAAAAAAAGCCAGTTACTCTTAACTGTTTGATTAGCGTCTGAAATGTGAATGTTAATACTTTTAATTAACTGTACAATGATTTCCAATTTATCATCAAAATAATGACAACATGATACAGGCATGCAACAATGCACTTGCATTTGCATATCAGGGTACAAACAAATCCCAGCTGTTGGGTAGTGTTCTAGTCAAAACATAAAATAGGGGTTCTACATACTTAAAGGGGTTGCTCATCTTTGAGACAACTTTTAGTATGATGTAGAGCAGTGCTGTCCAACTTCTGTGGTACAGAGGGCCGGAATTTTTCTGACCTACATTGTGGAGGGCCAATAATGGAAGCCAGCGATGACCACTCCCTGTTTTTAAACCACACCCACTTTTAACCACACTCATGGTACCACAAGACCATGTCCATATTAATAGTGGTAACACTTCAAAAGACCAAATAATTGGTGCTCACTGCAGGGATATAATTTATGACTCATATGTGAAAAAGGTTGTCATATTAAAGGAATTGCTCAGTGTAAAAATAAAAACTGGGCGAAAAGATAAGCTGTAAAAAATAAAAAATGTTTCTAGTATAGTTAGTTAGCCAAAAATGTAATGTATAAAGGCTGGAGTGACTGGATGTGTAACATAATAGCCAGAACACTACTTCCTGCTTTTCAGCTATCTTGGTTACCAGGCAGTAACCTGTCACTTGATGGGGGCACATGGGACATAACTATTGCTTTTGAATCTGAGCTGCATGCTAAGGATCAATTGCAAACTGGAAAGTTATGTCCCATGTGCCCCCCCCTTCAAGTCGCTGACTAACTCAGAGTTAGAGATCTGAAAAGCAGTTATGTATCAACTCACTCCAGCCTTTGTAGATTACATTTTGGCTTACTAACAGGGGCGCTCCACCAATGAGGTGAGTTGAGAAACTCGCCTCAGGCGGCAGCGCCCCCTGGTTACCAGGGGCGGCAAAAATGCCGCTCCTGGTAACTAAGAGCCGAATTTCCTGTTTTCAACCCGGAAATTCGGATCTTCTAGTGCAGAGAGCGCGATTGCGCTCTCTGCAGTAGCGTTGTGCAGCGCCCCGACCCCCTCCTGCGCAGAAAATGTGAGCGCCGTGAGGAGGGGTCGGGCGGCAACGGAAGGCCGCCTCAGGCGGCATAAAGGCGCGGATCGGCGCTGCTTACTAACTATATTAGACATATTTTTATTTTGCACAGCCTATTTTCCCTGTTTTTATTTTTCCATTTAACTGTTTCTTTAAGCCCTACCTTTAAATCTATATGAATCCTCCCCTGTGGATAACACCGCACCCCCAGCACATGAGTAAATGCCTTAGGACCCCTTAACAATAATTTTCAAATGCTAACAAACCCCCAAAACAAATACCAGGCTTATGTTCCACAGGCAGAGAAGGGCACACACAGGGAGCATAGGAAAGGCAGAGTATGGCACACCTAGGAAGAATAGGGCAGGCATAGTATGGGTCACACAGGGAGCATAGGGCAGACAGAGTATGACACACACAGGGAGCATAGGGCAGACAGAGTATGGCACACACAGGGAGCACAGGGAAGGCAGAGTATGACACACACAGGGAGCATAGGGCAGACAGGGTATGACACACGCAGGCAGAGTAAGACAGGGGAAGATTATGGCATACACATGGAGCATAGGGCAGACAGATTATGGCACACACAGGCAGAGTAGGACAGGCAAAGTTTATGGCACACACAGGGAGCATAGGGCAGACAGAGTATGGCACACACAGGCAGAGTAGGACAGGCAAAGATTATGGCACACACAGGGAGCATAGGGCAGACAGAGTATGGCACAAACAGGGAGCATAGGACAGGCAAAGTTTATGGCACACACAGGGAGCATGGGGATGCGGCAGAGTATGGCACACCTAAAAAGAATAGGGCAGGCATAGTATGGCGCACACACAGGGAGCGTAGGGCAGACAGAGTTATGGCACACACAGAGAGCATAGGACAGGCAAATATTATGGCACACACAGGGAGCATAGGGAAGGCAGACAATGGCACACACAGGGAGCATAGGACAGGCAGAGTATGGCACACACAGGGAGTATAGGGCAGACAGAGTATGGCACACACAGGGAGCATAGGGAAGGCAGAGTATGGCACACACAGGGAGCATAGAGAAGGCAGAGTGTGGCACACACAGGGAGCATAGGGCAGGCAGAGTATGGCACACACAGGCAGAGTAAGACATCAAAGATTATGGCACACACATGGAGCATAGGGCAGACAGTGTATGGCACAGACAGGCAGAGTAGGACAGGCAAAGTTTATGGCACACACAGGAAGTATAGGGCAGACAGAGTATGACACACACAGGGAGCATAGGGAAGGCAGAGTATGGCACACACAGGGAGCATAGAGCAGGCAGAGTATGGCACACACAGGGAGTATAGGGCAGACAGAGTATGACACACACAGGGAGCATAGGGAAGGCAGAGTATGGCACACACAGGGAGCATAGGGCAGACAGGGTATGGCACACACAGGCAGAGTAGAACAGGCAAAGTTTATGTCACACACAGGGAGCATAGGGCAGACAGAGTATGGCACACACTGGCAGAGTAGGACAGGCAAAGATTATGGCACACACAGGGAGCATAGGGAAGGCAGAGTATGGCAGACCTAAGAAGAATAGGGCAGGCATAGTATGGCGCACACACAGGGAGCATAGGGCAGACAGAGTATGGCACACACAAGGAGCATAGGGAAGGCAGAGGATGGCACACACAGGGAGCATAGGGCAGGCAGAGTATGGCACACACAGGGAGTATAGGGCAGACAGAGTATGGCACACACAGGGAGTATAGGGAAGGCAGAGTATGGCACACCTAAGAAGAATAGGGCAGGCATAGTATGGCACACACAGGGAGCATAGGGAAGGCAGAGTGTGGCACACACAGGGAGCATAGGACAGGCAAAGATTATGGCACACACAGGAAGCATAGGGAAGGCAGAACAGAGCAGGAGACAGTTTCCACTGATCAGGACCACTCTAGCATGTGCTACATACAGTGACACAATGCTGGTGCCACTTCAGCAGTTTGTAAGAGTGTGAAGAGGTGAACAATGTGGGCAGTTTCAGTCTGGATCTCAGGTGTGAACAGCACAGGGCTTGAACAATAGAGATGTCACAAGTGTAAACAATGCAGGGTGGATTACAGTCCCGTAGACTCAATTTTATCCAAATAATACAAATTTTTAAAAATGACTTCCTTTTTCTCTGTAATAATAAAACAGTAACTTGTACTTGATCCCAACTAAGATAGAATTAATCCTTATTGGAAGCAAAGCCTGCCTATTGGCTTTATTTAATGTTTAAATTAATTTCTAGTAGACATAAGGCATGAAGACCCAAATAACGGAAAGATCCGTTATCCGGAAAAACCCAGGTCCCGAGCATTCTGGATAACAGGTCCCATAGCTGTACTAAACGTTCACATAAAGGTGAATCACCCCTTTAAAGAAAAATTGCGCTGGAGCGCAAGGAATGTCTAATATATCATATTTCCCCAATTCTGCAAAAAGCAGTACATTATAAACAATGTACAGTAGTATGTCACAACAGGTACCAAGACTGCCAAACAGCATGCAATTTATCTGACTGCCATGTTACGTGATTAAACAGTGAAAACTCCTGTTCTTTTTGGACAAAGCACCTAGCTCTATATTCATACACAAGTCTTGAGATTGTAGAAAGATGTATAGCAGGCAACTTATGCATCTTAATAGATGACTATGTCCTGACTATGTCCACATCTTCATCAGGTAAAAAAATACTTATACTACATATTTAAAATGTTTTGCTGCCCCCATTAATGGTCTGAGGTTATTTTGAAACTAGCAACCACAAAATACATCATATTATAGACAAAGGTAAATGCCATAGCTTCCAAGAAATGTAGAGCTTTTAACTTAAATTTATACATTGTAAACAGTCTTTATTGCCTAACATCTTCTCTCCTTGAATAGAGGACAAGTCATACAGTTATGGTCACATCTTTAAGGAACAGACTGGAATTATTCTACGGATTCCTTAATATCGCTGAGCGATTCTGACACTGCAGTTACAAGTTCCTTTTAGAAAGAAAGGCATCAATTTCTCGCTCATCTCTTCACATTCATAAAATGGAAGCTATCTGAGATATTTTTTGTACAATGTGTTACAAGTATGGTATAGATGGCTAAATGGTATTCGCTTGCACTTGCAAATTATGAATCCAGACAATGAAACTATCCAAACTGGCAAGCAGCGTTTTCCTAGAACTATAACACCTGTTACTAGACACAAGCAATATGATAATATAGTAGCAGTAACATTTTTTGTTAATTTGGTGTGTTTTACAGATTTGTCATTATTGGCATTATGTGGGAGGGGCATGAGAGTCCTCATATAAAAAAAACACCTTTTACGTAGTTTTAGTTGCTACAAAAATGGCATATGGACAAAGCACATAAGAGGAACCCTAAACCCTAAACACAATCTTAATTATTATTAGTAAGTGCACATAGCAGTGTCCCCATTATTAATAAATACCATATACTTAATAAACAGGGGCAACTGACAAAACTGATTTTAAAAAATGACTGGTGGTAATATGGTAATGCATAAAACAAGCATTAAGCTAGCTATGTACAGGTCTATAAAAGTTGCTAACTCAGCCCCTGCAGATCAAGTTGGCCCCTTATTGGCCCATATATGGGGCTCTCAGGAGGGCCGGACTGGTCAATATTTGACTAAAATTGGTCCAATATCTGTTGGACACATCTAAAAATCAAACTGAGCAAGTGCTACACAACATAGCAGGGGTTTTTCAGATAAGGGACCTTTGAGCAATTTGGAACTTCATACTCTAAGGCATCTATTTATTAGTCTACTAAAACACACAAATAAGCATTAAATAAACCCAGTAGGGTTGTTTGCCTCCAATAAGGATGAATTATATTTTTGTTGAGATCGAGTACAAGGTACTATTTTATCATTACAGAAAAATTTGAATTGTTTGATTAAAATGGATGACCTTCTCATAATTCAGAGCGTTCTGGATAACAAGTAGTCCAGATAACAGATACCTTTATTTTGCTTTTGCACTTGATATCTTATCATTATATACCTGAGCTAGTTTAACTAAAAATGTTGAGCTCTGCATAAACTGCCCCTCTCTTCACCCTTAAGCTGGCCATAAACGCAAAGATCCGATCGTACGAATCCTCTAACGATCGGACTTCCCCATCTCCCGACCTGCCGTTAACAAGATTAAATAAAGTAGAAAAGAACAGATCAGCCGATGTTCTGCCCCTGACAGCAATCGTAAGAAAGTTATGTCGACAAAAGCTAATGACAGTCTCCCACTGAAAATCGTACGATCTGCAATACACGCAGAGATATTACCGGCAACCGTCAGAAATTTTCTAACCTGTCTGATCGACGAAACAACCGCTCTCCGCCCAACGAAAAATGAATCTCAGGACTCTCCACACACGGTCCGAAAATCGGATCTTTATGTCTATGGCCAACTTTAGTCATGAGTTATTTGACTTGCAGGGGATTACCTGTGCACTGGTAATCTAATCATCTACTTCACAAGGACAAACATGGCATCTCCCTGTATGCCCTGTTTATTTCAATTAATAAATACAGACAAAAAGTACGATCAGGACAAGATGTATTCATTGAACTCATGCCGAAGTGTGGGGTATATTGCCCATTTAAAGGAAACATTGTGGGTCATATTTACAGACGATATTTACAGATGAACATTGAATTTTTACATATTTTCACCCAGAATGATAATTTGCTACATCAGCAATTTACCAGAAGATGAGTATGACAAGATTTGGAAAATTACATTTGCATTAGGAAAAATTATTTTTTCTTTGAGAAAATGTACATCTTTTCACCACACTAAATTCAGTCAATCTTTACCAATGTACTAAGAGCACAAGAATGAATTTTCACCAAAAGAAATGTCTCCAGGTTCAGGCTAGGAAACAGCCATTATAAAGAGAGAGCAGCCACTTGTGCATCTTACTATGTACAGTACATTGCTTTCTCCATTTTTCCAATTATTCCACGTCCGTTTTTTGTTCATGGTTAAAATTTTGTAGAGAATTTTTTCTACTACAACTGAATGGGGAAAATATGTTTTACTCGTTTTTGATGCCGGCATACTTTTTTTGGTGAAAATGCACAGCATCCAAAAAACAGACGCAGGCATCCATTTTTTTTACGCCGGCGAATCGCGCAAATTCGCGCCTGCCAAATTAATTCGCCCATCACTATTCAAAACTAAGCAACATACAAATATTACATCAAAATATTATAGCTTAGTTAGATCAAAGGGGAGGCAGCGCTATTCCAAAACGATCCACTAAATGTAGAAGATGTTGAATAAATCTGTTTCACAAATAATCTTTTTTATTATTTTCTTACATTTGTTTATTTAATCACTTATTCGTGGCTTCCACTGTCTGAGAATGGGTTAAGTCTAAAGAACTGCAGCACATCATTAAGGTGAGTAATCTTTGCGTCATGGCGATTTTATTGGTTCAAACATCAAGTAGACAAAGGAAAGGTAATGTTTTGGCCCTAACTGAGCCGGTATTGGTTAAGTAAGTATGTGCAGTAAGTATGGGTTAAGGGTTTTTTCCTCCACTTACATGGGTAAATTCCTCATAAGAGGTAAACCAAGTTAGGGGCTGGGTCTGCAAAGTTTCCAGTTTAGGCATACCCATGGGAGGCTGGGATTTACTTAATGGTCCATAAAAGGCAGGGATCCCAAGGTTCAGCTTCTTTGGACTACACGTTCTGGAGGGGATGAATGGCGATCAAGAGCCTGTGGAGAAAAGGATCCGAATGGTAATACTAGCAAATGTGAAGACTGGCTCCTGTAATAGTTCATGGTAGGAGTGAGAGCTGGAAATAGGGCAGTTGGTAGAGCAACTCAGAACAGAGTAGCACTTGCACATCATAATCTCCCACTGGTTGATTGGTACTTGGAGAAAGAGGATTTGGCAACCTCTAAATGCAGGAAACTCCCCAGTACACATGGCTCGATGATATTGTACTTTCACATAAGTTGCAAGGGTTCGCCCTGCATCACAGTTCAAGTGAGTTTGTGTTCTACAGTTAGTAAAGCAGCCAGAAGGGCCACCATGCACAGCAGAAGGGGTTAGAGCCTTTGATACACTCAATGAGAAAAACCGATTCCAAGGGAAGGACCACTGTAATAAATGTTTATTCTGTGAATTAGAAAACTGCTATGCAAGTAATATCATTGACATATACTAAAACCCTACCTCAGACATTTTCATCAAGGAAGTGATATATATTAAATGAATATACTACAATATGTGCGATCCAGAAGCAATATCTCTGAGATCTAAGAACCTGTGGATAAGAGTCTGTTGTGAAGTTCCACTGGCACCCAAGTTATTGCAGGATCTCTGAAGTGTGTGTAAAGTCACTGTTAAAACCTATTCTTCAGTGAAGGTCCAGTGAAAAAAAAATTAGCCAGTGTGCTCATGGCATGTATACTGTATGTAGATTTCACCTGCTCTAACTGATTGATTTAAGTTTGCAGTAGGGAAACATTAGGCTGATGAATCACACAATTCTAACTCAAAAACTGTATAAAACATATAACAAACAGTATTTGTCAAATAGATTTATTAAGTATTCACTATTTTTATTTTTTAGCAACAGTTCTACTTTAACAGTTCCTACTATTTCCAACAAAAACATTCTTTTGAAACTGCTAGTCCGTTAATTTAAAGTGCATTAGTCTAGATATAGTAATAAATATAGGCTTGTCATTCTGGTCTCAAAATAAAAATTCATTATTAGTACATCGCACCAAAGTGTCAGAAATTCCCATCTTTCACTTTTTATTTTTAAACAAATAATTTGAGCACTCCATAATTATTTGCACAGCGTGTGCTGACAGGGTGGACAGGAATGAAATGTCCCTAGAATACCAGACATACTGAAGTTTGACAATTGTCCTTAATTGTTTTGGCAATAATCCGAAAATAAGGATAAGGAGAGAGACTGACATCTAGAATTAGGTAGGCCAACAAGTAAACATGCATTGAAATTTAAAAGCGGTAACATTTTTTTTGCTCTTATTGAACAGAAACATCTCATCTTTAAATGCTTGCTTCTGATCCAAAAAAATGTTAGTAAAATAACTAAAATAATAAAATTACCATCTTTATGAAAAATGTAATTATATATGTTGTATTCCACAGAGGAAAAACTATTCTTTAATATTTTATTATCCCCCCCTAGCAGCCTTTAAAATACAGCGGTATTACATTTCATGCTGACAGTTACCATTGAGTTATACTCAACCGCTAACACATCACAAGCTCATTACCATAGGCAAATGCAGAAACAGACTTTAATTTTAATTAATAATTACACCGCTGCTCTCTTTTTTTATGGAAATTTAAATAGCACTTTCATACATTGTCATACAACGCAGGTATATATTCCGGGGAAAAGTATACATTAAAAAAAGCCGGCATTAAACTTTCAGATATGTTGGTTTAATGAGGTCTATTTATCAAAGTGAGAGAAAAAAAAAACAACCACAACAGAACATTTGCCTAAACATGTTCTGGGGGCATTTTGTAAAGATCTTCATGGAGAATTTTCTTTCAAAACGTTGATAATTACGCCCCAGAGTGTTTTTCCGTTTAATTGCAGTGATGTTTAAGGCTTATTGACACACAGGGTGTCTGAATCCACCTCTACCACCACAACAACTTAACCTTAAGTGCTGTGCCCTGTATGTCACCAGCAGATAAACTGATTTAGGAGACGTCTCATTCACACATGCAGAAATGCCTAACAGTGGATAGGGAGTTCATTTACATTGTATTTCATACGTGTTTCATATTCATAAACACAGGCATAGCTTTTTTACTTTGTCAGTGCAAACTACATATATTGTGGTAAAACACTAGCTTACATTGCGCTTTCCCATTTATAATGAACGAATCATCCCCATTTCAATCCTTCAACCAAGGAAAGCGATGCTTCATATATATATGTAAAACTAATAATGTACCCTCTGCAGAAAATAAAGATATTAGTAGAAACAGAAGAGTTCAATGGCCAAAGGCATAATGCTGAAGGTCAATTCTACAGGTCACAGAGTTGCAGGGTGACCTTTAATATTCTCATATTTTACAATAGTAAGTCATGTGACAAATCACATCATTTGTCTTTTCTTGTATTATATATAGTAATGGGCGAGTAAATTCGCCTGGCGCAAATTCTCGGTGAATTTCCGTGTTTCTCTGCCAGCAAATAAATTTGTGAAACTTCCGCAAAATTTCTTTTTTGGATGCGCGCCAAAATTGATGCGGACGCCATCCAAAACTGATGCAGGCATCGAATTTCGAGTTTCACAAAAAATTTTTGTGAATTTTTCGCTGTTTTGAGAATTTTTTGTAAAGTTCGCAAATTTTGGGGCGAAGTGAAACTGAAGAATTTCACCCATCACTAATAACTTTCATTAAAATATTTCATTGCTGAGGAGACAATAATATTTTGCCAAATTCAGAACATATTACCAGTCATATTAAGGGCTTATTTACGATACACACTACCCAACATCAGTCCCAATCAGGGTCGAACTGGGGTGTGTGAGGCCTACCAGGGCTGTTACCCCAGAGGCCCCCACACCCCCTCAGGGGCCCCCACCCACTTGCTTACCCACTGCCAGCCCCTCCCCATGTGCACATACCTTATACTTTTCCAACTTCAATTGGGGGAGGGCTGCAGGGGAGCAATGGTACATAAGGGGTGATGGCAAAGCAGTTAGCGATCAGGTCTGGGTTTTTTCTCTGTGTCCTGCTGTCCCAGTGCAACCCTGGTCCCAATGCTCTCAGACTCACTATTTGTAGTGTAAATCCTTGTGTCTCCAATGTTGGGCTAACACTCAAAAGGAGCATAGGATGGGCAGATTGATAACTGACTACTGTCCATCCTACTAATTGGAAACTTGTTCTTACAGGAATGTAAAGACCCAACTAAATTTAATGATAATAGCTACATGGTACTTACTAACAACTGGGTGAAATGTAGTTCAAGTGTGTCGGTTTAGTTATTTATCTGGCATAGTACCGGTATTGGACCTGTTGTCCAGAATGCTTGGCACCTGGGGTTTTACAGATAAGGGATCTTTTCATAATTTGTATTTCCATACCTTAAGTCTACTAAAAAAAATAATTTAAGCATAACCCCAATTGGATTGTTTTGCCTCCATTATTATGCCTAATTTAGGATAAAATACAAAGTATTGTGTTTAATATTTCGGAATAAGCATTAACCCCCATATGTAATAAAAGCCACTAAGTTTGCCCAGGAGCAGTGACCCATAGCAACCAATAAGATGTTTGTTTTTAAACATGTGACCACTTAATGCCACCGGCTGATAGGTTGCTATGGGTTACTGCTCTTGAGCAAAAACTGATGCCTTTTATTACATAACCTCGATAACTTTTTAAAAATGTACATTTCTTTAAATGGACTGTATGGGAGATGATCTTCCCATAATTTGGAGCTTTCTGGACACTGTATTTTCAGAAAACAGATCCCATACCTGCATGGTATTCCTCTGCCTCTTGTCCTTATTTCATTTATTATCAACAGTACAATCTTTGTTTATCCCAAATCATTCATTTAGCATAAGCCAAAACACCTTCATAAAGTATGGTTTACATCAGGTGTATATTAAGTGCAAGGAGAAGTAAGTAGCAAATTGATTGCATATTTCCATTAATTCTTTCTGTAATGTATTGTAATTTACAGATGCTTAAATAATAGTATGGTGTCTGGGTTGTAGAACCACAGTGTGATTCTGAATAAATATGTAATGATAAAGTGGTATACATGTGGTTGAAAGCAAGTAGATGATGACAAGGCAATGCTACATTTGCTACACTTCCAATACCAGGATTCTGCAGTGCTCAGAACTATTAAAATCATATGTTTCCTTTGTGCATCCCAAACTATCAAACACGGTTAGAAGAAACCTACAGCCAATCAGAACACTCACTGGGCTAAAGTAATAGCCACCCTGTGCCAAGTGCCGACTCCAATTACAACAGGAACAAAAAAACACACGTGTATGGAAATAAAGTTCATCCTCAAACTAGTTTAACAACATCATTGATTTCTTTATTGCTTTCTTTTGTAATGCACTGCCACTCAATACCTGTCAAGCATAAAACACACACCCACACACACATATATAATATAATATATATATATATATATATATATATATATATATATATATATATATATATATATAAAGTCTGTAAGACTGCTGCACACACTTTAAAGGGGATACTGCCCTGGTGCAAACAGAAGTAATATATAAAGTTTGAAGAAGTGTTGCACTATAGGGTCTTTTTAAAAAGTAAAAAACGTTATTAGTATCAACATTTTGACCCTCTGTGGGGTCTTTATTATATATATATATATATATGCTCCGTTGCTAGCCTTGAAGAGGCAGAGCAGATCCTGTCTAAGGGAAATGTACTCTGCACTTTAAAAAAACAGAACTCATATCCTTGCATGTGAACTAATCATTACACATGCACTTGTCCAAATGTGTTTTCCTGGCTCTTCGAACGCAGAGTACAGTCAATTAAAATCAGTGGGGAAGAAATAATAAATCTTTGCCACCAGAACCAGCTAAATGAATTAGAGATGTGCAACCAGCAGCTGTGATCTCTGTAAACCTGTTTGATTCCCCCCTCCCCCATATAAATAAATACATTTTAAGATTCTACCTTTTTTATTTTGGGTGATTTCTTTCCTTCATTAACACAAGAAGGCTGCAAAGCAAACTTGTTCTGCTGGGATGTGCGGATATTTCAGATGGATTTCTAATAAGATTTATGAGATATACCTAATGTGGGACACCGGCCATTTCAGTGCTCCAATACATATTTCATAATCTTACCTATTACAAACTGAACTAACTGCATGTTGTCGGGGGTGAAAATAATCAAGAACTGACATTTTGAAAAATGTATTCCCTATTATCCAGTTTGTAGAGGAATAAGGAGTTTAAAACAGCAGAACTGGATCATGACATGACGTTAGTTGATGTCTCATAAGCAGCGTGCAAAGTAAGAGGACTCTTTGCCTATTTCAGCTATCACACCTCCTACACTCCAGTAACATCCAACGCAGGATTCTAATTGTAACATTATAATTAAGCAGCACAGTGGTTCAGTGATCAGCATTGCTGCCTGGCAGCCCTTGAGTTTCAAGTGTAATTCTGGCCATGGCACTATCTGCAAGGAGTTTGTTGGTTTCCTTTTGTACCTTGCTTTCCTCCCACACTATAAGAGAGAAATGATAGGTTGTGCCCAGACAGTACCTGAATCACTTGATAATTAAAGGAACAGTAACATCAAAAAATATATATAATGCAGTATTGCCCTGCACTGGTAAAACTGCTGTGTTTGCTTCAGAAACACTACTATTGTTTATATAAATAAGCTGCTGTGTAGCAAGGGGGCAGCCATTCAAAGGAGAAAAAGTTCAGGCTACACATCAGATAAGCTCATGTAGAACATACCGGTGCTATCTGTTATCCACTATTTAACCTGTGCCATATACTGTAGCATTTTTTCAATTTCCGCCATTGCTATACAGCAGCTGGTTTATATGAACTATAGTAGTGTTTCTGAAGCAAACACACCAGTGAAGGGCAACATTGCATTATAATTCTATTACTTTAAAACACTTTCATTTTTTTATGTTACTGTTCCTTTAAGAACATTTGCAAATTGTGTGTATAAGGGGGAAAGTTTATATATGACAGTGCTAATATAAAAGTGTGGTTTATTATTATTATTACTGGTTTTGGACTCCATTGCCATGGATTCATGAATTTACTTATTCTGATGCAATCATAATAAAAATCATTTTTTAAGAAGTTTCTTAAACTATTTAGGTTTACTAACAACCCCCTTTAAAAGGAAGAACAGTGCAGGGGCTATACAGATGTGCATACTAACTATTATGTAATTTCCGCTTAGTTAAAGGTCTGACATTGCAAACATGTGCTAAAAACGATATGACGTATCTTGTAAATATTAGAGGGTAAAAGGGTGTGTGTATTTTTGCAAGTGGGGGCGTGTCATTTAAAACTACATTACATAAAGGTAGCAACTGCAATTTAACAATTCTAGGGGTCTGTTTTCATTTTCATGCAGCAATAGTAACATGACTTTTTTCTATAAAAAAAAAAAATACCAAACCTTGCAGATTCTCAACTGTTATAAGATTAGACTTTGCTGATTCCATTTGTTGGGTGACCCAGTTTTTGGTCTCTAGAGTTCATTTGGATAAAGAATTCCAACCCAGCAGGTAACTTTGGATTTGTGCAGACTGTACGTTACTTTCACCTATGCTGCCAAGTGCAGAATTTATTTGGTGGAAGACACATGAACATCATGTCATGAGAGCTCGACAAAACAATCTTTAACACTCATTTTCAAAAAGAACAAGGAGAAATATATAGGCTAAAACCACAAACTTTGTTAAAGAAATGCTGTACACAACCCAGGTATAACAGTTAGTGATGGGCGAATAAATCAGTCTGGCACAAATTCGCAGTGAATTTCTGCATTTCGCCATCGGCGAATAAATAAACGAATCGCCCACGAAAATTTGCCGGCTTCAAAAAATTTTGATTGCACATGCGAAAAGTCGCTTGCGTCAAAATTGATGAACGTCAACACTATTCGGACACTCGTTGACTTTAGCGGCAGAATTGACATGAGAGACTTTTTGGACGCAGTCGGCCATTTTCGAGTTTCAGTTTTTTTCATAATTTTTCAGTGAAGCGAAACGGGAGAAATTCACCCCCTTAACTAATAAAAGTTTTAGTCCATAAAAGACAAGAAGGGTAATCTTATTAAAGTTCTTATGTTTGCTCTCATTGAGAAATCTAGAGCAACCTATAAGATATTTGCTTCCAAACACCTGATCAATGCTACCAAATGCTACCTTCTCATTGGTTGCTATGGGTTATGCTATGGATTAAGTAGCAAACTTTAAATCATCTATTACGTAACCATTTGGTCTGTTCTCCTTGCTGCATTCCCAGGCAGTATAAACTTTGCTTTTGGTAAAAAGCATGTTTAATACACAGGCCCTGATTTGCGGCAAGGCCGCATAGGCCCGGGCCTAGGGCGGCAAACAAGTAGGGGCGGCATGACGCCCAGCCGTATTATGGGGACGCGTGCGTCCCCATTCAATTATAGCAGCTGCGCCGGAGTTTTTACGCCAGCGCGCTGGGAAGGGGAGGTGAGGTGGGCGCTAGGACCGCGCGGTCCGACCAGGCGGCCGCGCGGTCCTATCGCCCACCTCACCTCCCCTTCCCAGCGCGCCGACGAAAAAACGCTGGGAAGGGGAGGTGAGGTGGGCGCTAGGACCGCGCGGCCGCCTGGTCGGACCGCGCGGCCTAGGGGCGCCCCTCATTGAAATCCGGTGCTGTTAATACACCACAATAGTCTGCACTATCAGTGTATAATATGCTTAGGAAAATACAGATCAGAAAACCATCTCCCTATCTACCATCGGGATCTTCTTTAATCTTTGCATTTACCATTGTCAACAGTATGTCCTCAACTATAAGCAAACAACACATGTGCAGGGTCACTGACAATTAGTAAGGGGAACAGACTGACTCACCTGTGGGATTTTCAAATCCTGTTTATCTTTTAAGAGCCTATTTAAACTTTAAACCTACATTTTCTATAAGCAAATAAATAGAAAAGTGAACCCCAACTATCTCCATACCTGCTTCACTTCATATTTTACCATTAAGAGCACCAATACATTAGTTTAAAGTTTACTTTTAAATTATGGTTTGATCAGTCACAAATGAAACAGATGGAGGACCATTGACTTTTTAACGTAAAGGCATATACCGTATATACTCGCGTATAAGCCGAGTTTTTCAGCACCCTAAATGTGCTGAAAAACTCTACCTCGGCTTATACGCGGGTCAGCTAAGAGACACCCCTCACCGGCCGCAGATACGAGGCTCCTTCCGCGGCCCCAACACTCCTCCCTCTCCCATAGCGCATCAGGAGACTGAGCATGACGTAGCGCAGCTCCTCCTGCCTGCGTACACTCGCTACTTCATTTCTTTGCAGGTGGTTAGATCGTGCGCCCCAGTTTCGCGCAAGTATATACGGTAGTAGCTATGTGGGCCCCAAACTTAATGGGCCCGCCCCGCTCCCTACTTCACCAGGCACATAGTGCTTTAATTGGAAATGCTGCCCCGCTGTTCCTGATACTGTCCGGTTGTGCACGTTACCATATCTGTTGTGCGACTTGATGTCAGACGAGTTGAGAAGGGAGCGACTGGGGATTACAGCGAGGGGCTGCCTGTGCTGATTTATCTTCTGGGCCGGTTGGGGCTGCATGCTTGCACTCACTGTGTTACTTCTAAGCTGGCTCCTCTGCTACATTACCGGTGAGCAAATTATCCTGGGGGGGGGAGGAACGGGGGATGTGCTGTCTGTGCAAAAGATCTGGAGGGGTGCTGCTGTCAGAGCAAGTGATCCTGGGGGAGGGCAAACAATCCAGCACCAAAATGTAATTTTACATTTAACCCCTGAGGACTCTTAGATTGTTTGCCCCTTTAAGTTTGCTGCTCTACTTTTACTGCCTGTTTCCATGCTCCTTTGTAGTTGCTGCATCTCTCCATCTCTCTGCCCCTGGTTGAGTTATAAGTTATTTTACTGTGACTGGTGTGCTTACAATGTTTTTTTTTTACACTGTGGGCAGGACTACCTTTCATTGTTATTCAGTGGGTGCAGGTACAGATTGATTTTCAATCAGCCCCTAGGCTTATACACGAGTCAATAAATTTTCCCAGTTTTCTTAGGTAAATTAGGTACCTCAGCTTATACACGGGTCAGCTTATACATGAGTATATACGGTAAATACATTAGCTCTTTGTTTGCCATGACCTGAAAGGGGCTGTTTAGCATGATGTAGCGAGTGATATTCTGAGACAATTTGCTATTGGTTTTCATTTTTTATTATTTGAGGTTTTTGAGTTATTTAGCTTTTTATTCAGCAGCTCTTCAATTTGCATTTTAAATAATTTGGTAGCAAGGGTCCTGAATAAGAGATTAGAATATGAATAGGAGAAGGGCTGAATAGAAAGATGAGTAATAATTAGTGATGGGCGAATTTGCCCCGTTTTGACGAAAAATTCACGAATTTCCAGGGAAATTCACTAAAAGTCAAAAAAGTTAGCGAAATGAATTTTGGCACCCGCATCAATGGGCGTCCGAATAATGTTGACGCGCAATGGTTTTGACGCAAGCGACTTTTCCGAAGCGCGTCCACATTTTTCACAGACTAATTTTCGCTAATAATACATTTGTAGCCTTACAGAGCATTTGCTTTTTAGAAGGGGTCAGACACACCCGTTTGAAAACTGCTTAAAGTCAGAAGAAAAAGGCAACTAACTATAAAACTCTAAAAAAGAAATGATTAAATCCTATCGAAAAGTTGCTTCGAATTTGCCATTGTATAACATACTAAAAGTTACCTTAAAGGTAAACCACCCCTTTAAAGTTAAAAAAAAATTACAATTGGAAGAGATTTTTGATGTCCCCCCATCACCTTGATATGAAAATCCTGGCACCAAACTCCAGCAATAGCAGCACCATGAAGTCCAGGCAAGGACTAAAATCCTGGGCTAGGCATTCTCACACAATTTGATACATTATGATAATATCAGTAGAGTAAAGTATTCTAATTGTTTATAACATCAAAAGAGAAGTGAGATGTCGTTGGACAATGTAAGGGAAATACTTACAGTCAATGGGTAGAGATGAATATCGGCTGGAGACTGGTCCCTGCTGCTCAGCAGACTTTGGCTCCGTTTAGGAGAAGGATATCACAGCAGACTTCAGAGGGAACTTCAGACGCAGTCGCCGACCCCATGCAACATGTACCGTGGAAGTTGCAGTCCAGCACGATTGGATTCATTGTTGAGAAGCAAAGACAACTCTTTAGCTTTTCCCAGTCGCTTCCCAGACCCCACGAGAGCTGCTGATGCTGCCCGGCTGCACTATTGTGCCTCGCCAAAGTCTTCCTCCTGGCACAGTCTATACAGGCAGCCTGATGGGCGTGGCTTAGCGCTGTGCACGAGCCGGCGTAGCTTCAGGGTCCTAATCCTGACTGAAGCTGCGGGACGTTGCTGTCCGTGGTGCTGAATTCGTTTCAGCGCGACTCACAGCCAGGCACCCGCTTGAGATCTTCAGCCAATGTATAAACCTCAAGCACACTGTTTGTGGGACGTCGGAAACCTGGGATGTCTGTGTAATATCAGCAAATGTTCCCCCTGCAGTTTTCTTGAGTTAAAATACACTTAGAGTGTAAGCTCTAAGGGACAGGGATCTTCTTCCCCTGTTTCTTAATATCTAAGCGCTGCATCTTGAGAGCCGTTGTGTTTTTGTATTCATTTCTTGTTTTTGTATTGTTCCTGGTCTGATTCATATATTTTTTTAAAGCGCTGTATATACAAGTAGGATTATTGAAATACAAAATTAGATAACAGGGATGACTGGATTCACTATTTTGAATTTGGCCGAATCCCCAAATTCTTGGTGAAAGATTCGGCCCAATACCGAACCAAATCGAGCTAGCTTGAGGAGAAACTAATACATTTGGCTGGTCTGTTTTCTCTGCAACCGATAATTTAAAGTAATGAATATGAATTAGTAAAACACTTGGTATGTGCCCAGAAATTACTTTACCAGTTTTGTTACAAAGGTGAACTACCCTTTTAAAGGGGAACTCTGGCTTCCAAACCAAAATTTGATAAAGAGTCCAAATCTGCAGTCACACCTCCGTCCTCTACCCTCCCTTCTCAGCCGTCAGTGATGCTAACTCCGCCCTCAGCCTTCAGCCCTCAGCCCTCAGCCTTCAGCCCTCAGCCTTCAGCAATCAGCCTTCAGTCCTCAGAAGAGGACTGAGGGCTGAAGGCTGAGGCCTGAGGGCTGAAGGCTGAAGGCTGAGGGCGGAATTAGCATGACTGACGGCTGAGAAGAGAGGGTAGAGGACTGAGGTGTAACTGCAGATTTGGATGATGAGTAACGGTAAAAGCATAGGAAGGCATAGGACATCACAGGAAGGAAGGGTATTTCTCCGCAGGATGTCCTAAAATGCGTTCCGTATTGCACAGTGATGTTCTGTTTCTTACTGAAATCACATGTGCAGGGAATTGTGGGGTTTGGAGGATGCAGGCTGAGGACAGATGGCTGCTGTTACAAAGTCCAGGCAATGTAGTGTGGATTAGCACACCCACCTTGTAGATAAGTGAAGATGTGCCTGGTGCACGTGGGTGGAGGCTCAGCAACCCCCCAAAGCAGTAATGTAGAAAGAACCTCACAGCACACAGGTCTGCATGAAGTTTTCAGTGATTTATTGAAGCGGAGTGCACTGCAATGCACTCCGCTTCAATAAATCACTGAAAACTTCATGCAGACCTGTGTGCCGTGAGGTTCTTTCTACATTACTGCTGATACAAAGTAACCAGCTCAGCAAAGTAGTCAGACAGATCAGCAGGAGAGTAGGGGGCTAGGCTTAGGGAACTGTTCCAAACCTTTAAAAATCATGAAAAGTCTGCATATATTTTAATTGATGTATATTGCAAAGTTGCTTGAAATTATATTTACTTTTCAAAAAGCTTAAGTTATGTTTGTGTGGTGTTCCCCTTTAAGTATTCATTTTGGGGGTGTAGTTTTCCTGTAATAACCCATAGCAACCAACCATATGTGTACAGCAGAATTGTAAGCGGAAACTGGCAATTGGTTACTACGGTAGGTTGAATGGGTTACTAAAGCTGCAGTCAATTAAGCACCTTATTTTCTTACATTGCTGGCTGCTACACCTGTTAAAAAAGTTATGTGTTCTCCTCGAACACAGGCTGTAAATACTAGAAAAAGTGTTTTCATTAAATTCATTAAAATGCACTGATCAGATGCAGCTTGTAATCTGATTCTCCCCTAAATAACTGATGTGCTCGGAGTATGTAACACTTTAAAGGGCATGTAAAGGCAAAAAAATAAAATCCCATTTTTACTTTCTTTGAATGAAAAAGAAACCTATCTCCAATATACTTTAATTAAAAAATATGTACCGTTTTTATAAGAAACCTGACTGTATGCAGTGAAATTCTCTCTTCATTTACTGCTGTGGATAGGAATTGTCAGATGGTCCCTAACTGATGAGCAGGGAAACAATCATTGAACAGCAGGGGGAGCCCCCGCCTTACTTCCCAGCTATGCAGAACTCAAGCAGCTTTGTTTATGACGATCCCTAAGCAGCCCAGACCACACTGAGCATGTGCACAGTCTTAGTCTTGCAAAGATATTTAACAAAGTTACAAGATGGTGACCCCCTGTAGCCAACTTTGAAAGCATAAATTATTTGTTTGATTAGGCTTGTGGTGCAGTAAGTTCATGTTTATATTTAGTAAACAAAATACAGCATTTCTAGCCTTATTCTATTTTAGACTTTACATGCCCTTTAAGGGCGCATTTGAATTTGTAAGTTCCAATGGGGATGGGCATCATCACAATAATGTCACCTACTTCTTTTACATATGAGGTCTGGCTGGCATATGCACATTGCAAACTGTTCACTGCTCGCCATGTAGGGATGGGTGAATTTTTTTGCCTTGTTTTGTCGCAAAAATGACGCCCATAAACTTGTATGGAGTTGTGCGTCTAAATTTATTTGACATCCACAGACTTTAATGGGCGTCGGGGACATTTCACCGGCGGCAAATTTTTGGCGAAACGAAGCGGGTCTAATTCGCCCATCCCTACTGACGTGTTCATAGTTTAAATGGACTTTTAGTATAATAGCACAAAACCTTCCATTTCAAATCAAACAGGTGAATTACTTGCAACATCACCATTAAAGCTGCAGTCTAAAACTTGCCCCTGAAATATTTGATTTGAATTGCAAGGTTAATTGGAAGGTTGACAGTAAATCACCTGTCTTATTTTAATTGGATTTGTAGTGGAAAGTTATGTCATATCATGATACCTGACAATGGGGCACGCTCCCAAATCTTTGTCTATCTGGTTGATACAATAAATCACAAGCACTTTCTCCATGTTCTGCATCCATGTGCCAGGTTGGTTTACTTTATACCAGTGAATTCAAGAGTGCACACTGTGCACCAGACTATTTCAAAAGAGAGGCTCCCGATCTGTCCCTGTATGTAAGAAGTAGCGTGGTAGCAGGCAGGCACCTATCCAAACCAAAATGTGGAATCCAGGAGTTAGGATTTATTGTTAAAATAATTCTTTATTTTACATTATGATTAAAAGGATAACAGCATTGCGCATTTCGTGCCAAAATGATGAAATGAAAATAGAAGGAAAAAAATTAGTCCTTTTAGTTCGGTTCACTCCTGGTGATCCTCCTCCAGTCTCTCAACTGTAGAATTGCTTCACAAATATAAAAAATGTATCAGTGCCTCTGGCAACGGAGAGAAAGAAACAACAGACAAAAAGAGATATATAGTGTAGTATTTTAAAAATTTAAATTGTACACTGCGTGTTGGAATGGGGAAATAGTGCTATATTTGATTGCTTCCCCTATAAATTCAGAATGAATCTCTAAATAGGGTATCTAGTGTGCTTCCCCTTTAGACGACCATTAAATCCTCTCAACATGCATGTGTGGTTTCTGCAGATACTTCCACCAAGATTGAGTGAAATGCCTACTTACAAGAAAGTAGTTTTAAACTTGCATTCAATATTGTCTGTGCTGCGCTGTTCTCTTCCCCATACAAAATAAGACTTATATAGTGTAATCCGTTAAATTTAGTTTAATTAAAACTTGTTAAAAAGTAAAATCTTTCACTCACATTTTTTTGTCATTAAAAAAGCATTCATAGATAGTAGTAATGCCGGCTTCCCCTTCTCCCCCTTCTCCCTTGTGGCCTTCCTCTGCACATTGCTGTTATGTCCCCACTGCCTGATGCATTTCGCTGATCCAATCAGTTCCCTCAGAGGCATTTCGTGTCAACCAGGGACACTTAATCATAGGCTAATTACACTAGACATCTATATACCATTTAAAGGGGACCCGTCACCCAAAAAAATTATTCAAAATCCCATTTTATCACATTAGTCAAGCAAAATTAACTTTACTTACACTATATAAATCTTGTTTCTTTCAGTCTGGAAATTCATAATTATAACAAGCAGGCAGGAGTCATTTTGTGGACACTGTTATTAAGGCAAGCCTTGCATCATCTCAGAATCTTGTTTGTACACCAGAATGGGGGACCTGATGTCCATCCCCATGCCCTGGCTACACAATTAAATGATGAAGAGAACAGGTGAATGTGAGGAGAGCAGTGACGCAGCGCGTCGGATCGCAACAAAATCGCTCGAGGAGTCCTACTCTTAGGAAGTGCTGAATGGAAAGTGAAAGACAATATTTGATTGACAGTTGAGATTTTTAAATGAGCTTACAACAGCTATGAATGCTTTAATAAAAAATTTAAATTGGACTTTTATTATACCGCTTTTTGTCTGGGTGGCAGGTCCACTTTAAAGTAAAATATGGGTGGATATTAGCTCTTTTTCCTTTAAATCCTGACTTCTGGATTCCGCATTTTGGTTCAGATCAGTGTCTGCCTGCTTCTATGCTACTAGTTATGGATGGGCGAATTTGACCCATTTCGTTTCGCCACAAATTTTCTGTGGATGAAATGTTGCGCAGTGACATTTTTTTTTACGTGCGTCTTTTTTTTTGTCACACAATGCCATACAAGTCTATGGACGTCATTTCTGCGGCGGAACAAGGCGAAAAACTTCGCCCTTCCCTACTACTAGTTACTTACTCCCCAATGCTGAAGGTCAGCACCTAGACCCACCATACAAAGTAGTAAACTTATACTAATGATTATTTCTCTCTGTCCCTGTCTCTCGGTCCCTTATTTGTTTGGCATGTCCCTAAGAGTGAAATTACTAAATAACTCATGATGGGGGACTGCAGTTATTACATACACCGTACCCACCTGCCATTTTGAAAGTGCACCATTTTAAAGGAGAAGTTTAGAATGTGTGCTTTGAACAAACATACGGTACATCTAAGAAAGAGTGTGATTTACCTTAAGAACAGTCCATCTAATTTCTGTTGCTCATAAAGGCTTTGCAAATATCTCATTCTGAGTTACTCAGTTCTGTATTTACAGTTCAATCAACTCTGCTAAAACATATTTTTAGTCTTCTACAACTGAATTTCCTTTTGCTTGTCTGTCTCCCCTTGTCTGTGGCCCTTTTGTATTGTCAAATGACTATAGCTCCCCTACCTGTATTGTAAATTTCTAGTCTAAGTGACTTACACTACTCTTGTCACTGTACAAGGAAAATACCTCCTGTTTAAAATCAACAGGCTCTCATACTGTCAGACCACAGTCACATCTTCACTCTCTATTTCTATACTTTTACGTTCTATTTTCTGGCCTATGTAACTGTTTCTTTATACAGTCATGGGACCTGTTATCCAGAATGCTCGGGACCTGGTGTTGTCCGGATAATGGATCTTTCCACAATTTGGATCTTCATGCCTGAAGTCTACGAGAAAATCGTGTAAACATTTAATAAACTAAATAGGCTGGTTTTGTTTCCATTAAAGATTAATTATATCTTATATGATCTTTGGAGCAATTAAAGGTACTGTTTTATTATTAGAGAGAAAAAGGAAATCAGTTTTAAAAATCTGAATTATTTGATTATAATGGAGTCTATGGGAGACTGCCTTACTGCCTTACTGTAATTTAGTGCTTTCTTTATAACGGGTTTCTGGATAAAGGATCCCATATATGTACTATGTTTATATGCTATGATTATATATCTTGACTACAGTATCTAACACCAAGCTTACCCCCCCAAAAGTATGTTTACTTGCTGTTTCTCCTACAACTGGCATATTATAGCACAACTCCATAGAACATTTTAATTTAGTGAATTTTCTTATTTACTAAATCTTTGCAGTGAGTATTGTTTTGACAAGTTCAACCCCTGTTTAGCCCATACAAGGATTATATATTTTTTATGTCTGTATATGTACATCTCATTCATAGCTGTTAAAATACAGCATAATCCCCTGCTTTGCCGTCTGCATAATCTAATGTTTGATTTTCCTGTGCACAAGCTACCTACCTACACTCCCACATTTATTTGTTGCCCCTTCCTAGCAAAGCCCAATGACACCTTTATACCTGACATGCCTAATGATCATCTATCTCATGCCCTTCATTATTTATCATCTATCATCTACAGTATCTATCTATCTATCATCTATCTATCTATCTATCTATCTATCCATCCATCCATCTATCTATCTATCTATCTATCTATCTATCTATCTATCTATCTATCTATCTATCTATCTATCTACAGTATCTCTCTATCATCTATCATCTATCTATCTATCTATCTATCTATCTATCTATCTATTATCTATCTATCTATCTCTCTCTCTCTCTCTCTCTCTCTCTCTCTCTCTCTCTCTCTCTCTCTCTCTCTCTCTCTCTCTCTCTCTAACCATCCATACATCCATCCATCCATCCATCCCTATCTATCTATCTATCTATCTATCTATCTATCTATCTATCTATCTATCTATCTATCTATCTATTTATCATCTATCTATCTATCTATCTATCTATCTATCTATCTATCTATCCACTGGTACAAATGAGAAGGTGTTTGCATGAGTGTGAAAATTCAAACGAGGAGTGTGCTCATAAATATTCAGGATATATTTGTGATTTTTGCCATATCACAAAATTCTGTTTGCGCATTCATACACAGCATTATAAATATAACCATGGGTATGGCAAATATATTCACTGTGCAAACCATTCTGCCCTGTGCAAAGTTTATAAATCACTAAGCGATTGCCTGTTTCAATGGGATGTATGCACCTATTGTAGCTGCAAGCTTATCCATTCCTGATCCATACACATGAAGAGGCCCCCAGAAAGGAGTGGGCAGTAAGGTTTGTCACCTTGTTCATTACCTGGGATAGGAATGGTCAAGGAACTGCTGTTCTGAAGTAACCAACAACGGCTTTTATCAGTGGCCTTCAAAAACCTTGCTCATAAAGGGATACTTTCACGAGAAAACCATTTTTTTTTCAGAACTCATCAGTTAATAGTGCTGCTCCAGCAACATTTTGCACTGAAATCTGTTTTATAAAAGAGCAAACAGATTGTATTATATTTAATTTTGAAATGTGGCATGAGGCTAGACATACTGTATTGTTAGTTTCCCATGTATCCTCGGTTCATGTGACTTGTGCTCTGATAACTTCAGTCACACTTTACTGTTACACTGCAAGTTGGAGTGATCACCCCTCTCTTCCCTACCCAGTAGCACATTAACAGCCTATCAACAGAACAATGGGCAGCAAACCAGATAGCAACTACCTGACACCTTTGCTGAAGGAATTAGCCTGCATTGCTAAAGGTGCTCTTCATACCTCCCAACTGTCCTGTTTTTAGAGGGACAGTCACTCTTTTGACAGCTCAACCCACAGTCTCTCATTTGTACTGGAAAGTCTAGTTTTTCTCTGCATTGAACAGCCAGAAAAATAAACAAAGTTTCTAACTTAATTGGTTTTGGCAGAGAACCCAGAACAGCCACAGCAGCAGATAAGATACTTTTGTAACAAGTTCGAGATAAGCAAATAAGTAATTGTAACAATATAAGATAATCGGTCCCTTGGAAAAAGTTAGACTCACAATTCACCTTCATTAACAAAACTGTAATAACTGAAAAAGAAAACACATAATATGTTTAAACTATCATAACCTGCCAAATCTCATCAAATTATATATATATATATATATATATATATATATATATATATATATATATATATATATATATATATATATATATATATATATATATATATATAGAGTCTGTACAGTGAATGCACTCCTCCCGGTTCAAATTATGCTGATGGTGGTGCGTTGGTCAAAGTTCCATATTACAATTCAGTGAATGGACCCGCACTCATTCTCAAAGGTGAAATAAATGTGCTTTTATTCACAGGTTCATTGAACCTGTGAATAAAAGCACAGTTATTTCACCTTTGAGAATGAGTGCGGGTCCATTCACTGAATTATATATATATATATATATATATATATATATATATATATCCTTTCAAACGAGTATCCGCACTCCAAGGCAAATAATCTCAGCGAAGGGAGGGGTGCACGGTAATTATGTATATATCAATCATTCAGAGACCAGCACTCCCTGTAGTAAAAGCCAATTTCTTTATTGTGTCTGTGCCCATATACATATATATATATATATATATATATATATACATATATATATATATATATATGTGGTAATTAGGAGGTGTGGGCACTGGGCACTGCAACTTTTTTGTCCCTCTTTTTATTTCCAAAATGTTGGGGGGTATGCTCCCTGCTCCATGAATGTAGCACCCAAGCAGGAAAGCCTTTTTCCTGCTTGGGTGCTATTCTCATGTCTACCACTAGGGAGACTGAAGTGCTGGATCCTTCTCAAAGCTTGGAATCAGGCACAATAATATAAAATATATATTTGTTGGTTCACGAATAAACTTTTAAATGGTAGAGTGAAATATTTGCAAATTAAACAGAGTGATTTAGAAATTCAAATGATACCATAAAAATCATGAACCGCATTTGCTGTCTCCCACACTCAGACTCTGTTACATTGAAGAATCTGGTTGTGGCCACAGGCAGTCAAATTATAGACTGCCACTTTCAGGACATGGCTGATTTACACAGATGAGTAATGGCATATTGAAAACAAGACTGCATTTCTTATGAAGCAGTTACAGAGCGAGGATTACTAACGGCTTCTAAACTAGTTTGTGGTAAGAAAAGAATGCAATTCCAAGAATGCAGCATTCATGCATGGGATCATCTGCTGGCTATGTAAATTCACATGATCAACAATCGGAATTTGAGGCTGCAAAAGGAAGTCTCAGACATAACTCTTAGAGAAATTACTTGAAACTCATAGGGTGAAACTTATGTACCCAGAGACTGCTGTGTACTCACAAAATTCACTGTAAAAATTGGAAGGCATTCTATTTTACATTTTATCAGTTTTTGTACCCAATTGATTACTTTCCAGCTAGAGAGGATCATAGCCATTGTAAAAAATAACTGGACAAGGAAGGGACAGTTGAAAGAAGTTATACATTCACCTAGGAATGTCATTTTACCTGTGTCAATCTCAGTATGTGGCAGAATGTGTGTAATTTTTATAGCATGTAACCCTGCATGTGCATATATTGTATATATCATATAGTTCTGTATAGAGTTCTGTAGGATTATGTAAGATGGTACAATGTTTCCAAACCTCTCCTGCATTTTCCCCCATTTGTTGTCTAGATTTTGGGAACGTAATCTATAATTGTAAGCTTCTGTTGGTTTTTGCAGGCAGAGTTTAACATGAAAATCAATATATTATTTTTAAATTAGGTTGCTGTTTATCTTTTTTCTGTCATCACCTGGAACACTTTCAATTGTAAAAAAGGGGAACATGTGAAGAGTTAGAGTAAAGTTTAATTGGCAGACACGAGAATGTGTCTGGTTTTCAGGAGGGTGAAGTGTAAAAGAGTGAAATGTTAAGTGGTTAATGTAAGTGTGTAATCAATGGTTAATACCTATGTTCAGGTTTGCCACTAGGGGAGCTAGATGATAACAGTTATGAGGGAAAGTCCCTATTGGGCAAGAATAGTAAGTTATAAAAGGGAAATTTTCATTTTGAAAGATGAGATGGTTCATGGGAAGAAAGGAGAGCAGTCAGATACAGTAGCAATAGAATCTGAAACTAGGTAGCGTGAGGGCCAGTGAATGTCATAGTACACTCTATTAGTGTAAGGTGAGTGAGGTAATTGTAAGTGGGCATTGTGTTCCCTGAAGGAAACCCACCATCCAGGGCATAAGTGGATGGGCTAGATCCAGAAGGAGTGGGCCAGGACCCTGTGAATGTGTGTCCTACCTGGCAGTGTGCAATTACAAAGGCTGGGGGACTGAGCCCTGAGAAAGCGTCACTGTTATACTGGAAGGCCATGAAAATAAAGAGATTGTATTTGACTACAACTCTGTGCCTGGTGTAATTAACTGAAAGATCTCACCTTCTGGAAGGTTGGATCACACCGGAACAGGTAAGGCACGTGCCCTAGATAACCCCCTGTTACATTTGGTGTAGTCGGCAGGATCCAACCCTTTCACTGTGGGGGAAGCGCTGCAGGCTGGCGAAAAGTGTGTGATTCCACCATATGTTGGAATCGTGGCTGAGTTTGCTGGGCCCCAAACCCTACGCCAAAAGAGGCATTGTGCCAAGGGAGGCTACATGTTATATTATGTTTAGGGATGCACCGAATACAGGATTTGGTTCGGGATTCAGCCAGGATTCGGCCTTTTTCAGCAGGATTCGGATTTGGCCGAATCCTTCTGCCTGGCCGAACCGAATCCGAATCCTAATTTGCATATGCAAATTAGGGGCGGGAGGGAAATTGCGTGACTTTTTGTCAGAAAACAAGGAAGTAAAAAATGTTTTCCCCTTCCCACCCCTAATTTGCATATGCAAATTACGGTTCGGATTCGGTTTGGTATTCGGCCGAATCTTTCGTGAAGGATTTGGGGGTTCGGCCGAATCCAAAAAAGTGGATTCGGTGCATCCCTAATTATGTTATATTTTGCAACAACACTATACGGTATCTGAATGTTTTCTTTTATAATTCTAATGTTTAAAGTGACTAAGTATGTGCAGGAGGTGTGTGGAGAGTGCATCCATGAGAGTAAGTATGGATGCTGGATAAAAAAGGACACCATATGAAGTATTTATGAAGAAGGTCAAAGGTTTATCTGCAGTTAAGTAAGGTTATAGTGTATAGTGGTATCTCCCTTTTGTTTCCATATCTTCTTCATTTTTAGGTTATTCCAGTGATGCCCTCTCAAAGTCTGTGAGCTTGGATAGTCAGGCTTCCCTAAGAAAATCTATTTCTGTAATAATACAGAAATGCAGTAAGGATAGGTTTCCTATGAGTACATCTTCTTAATCGTCTATATGACATATCACTGTTTATATACTGTACACAAAAGAACTTTCAAATTAGGTTTCACAATTTTTGCCAAATGTTTACCTCAGTCTTCACTTTTTTATCACTGTTATCAATGCATTTGTTGTGCGTATGACTTTCTCCTATCAATAAAGTACTAAATGCAATACATTTTTGTATATTACTGTCTCTTGTCTATATACTGTCATTGAAAGTGATATTCACATTAACCTTTAGTATGGAGCAGTATCTAGCTGGCAGCAGCTTTATCTAACTGGCAAGAGGAAGAGCCATGCAGTGACCGCTATTTTAATTTCCTGTCTTTTTAAAGCAGTCACAAAAGATCCCTCCATCCTGAAGGTGAAATCTCATCTCCAGTCAGAATGCTACTCCATAATACAGGCAGCACATGTTTGATGTGAGCTGGGGATTTGCAAATTCAAATATAATGGAATGTTTACAGTTGTAACAAGATATATGATCTTATTATATTTGTACATGGTACATGGGGAAGCCTGTAGTGGTGTGTGGGTCAAAAATTCTTGAACCGCACCTGACCCTAACCCACCCCCGCCCAACCTGCACCCAGCCCAGGGTACGGGCGGGGAGAGCAGGAGAAGACACCCTAATATTTAGTTCAGGAGCCGGACCAAACCTGCCCGACCCGCGGGTCCTGCGGGTCTCGTGGGTTTTGGTCCAGCTCGCATGTCACAAGAAGCCTGTACAGTTGTAAAACATTTTCCTGTCTTGCTGTTGTGATGTTAGTTGTGAGCACAACTTTCCCTTATGTTATGATCATAAGTTTCAGTATAGTGATGGGGTGCCTGTAACCATTGGCTCCCACTGTATAAAAAACTTGGTGTGTCACAATATATTGTGTTTCTGGTGGCAGAAATGACTGCCTTTCATTATACAACTTTCCCTTATGTTATGATCATAAGTTTCAGTATAGTGATGGGGTGCAAGTACCCACTGTGCTTCACTGTACAACATTCTAGAGATGCCAAAATACTCTGTCTCTCACTGTTTTATCCACTTAGGTGAGAGTTTCCCATGATTCTCATTGTGTTATATGCCTGGAGTGCTAGTAACTATGCCTGTTACTGTATGATATGCTTAGGGTATTATTATATTATTATATAATGTGTTTTGGGTGCCATTAATAAATAATTAATTATTCTGTTAATTTAAAATGTTTGCAGTAGAACAATTGTTTATAATATGTATTCTGTATGTATAACATAATAATTAAATCTATAAAATTAATTATAATTTATAAAGCCCCCAGCCTAGTCAGCCCTTTCCACTCACCATGGGCATATTGCTCCTCTACTTTGCACCCTTCTCTGCAGGTAAATAATCACCCCGATTGTCAACATACAGTAAACACTCTATATTTGCAAGACCAGAAACTTAATGATTATTGTCTTATCCAAAAGTATTTGCAATTAAAATGATTATGTTTTGTTTTACTGGGGTAAATTTTGATTTCATAATTACAACATAAATGCACAAAACAAAAAGTGTGGTAACATAAATGCAGAATTTACATTTTTAAATGAATACAGCACTGATTAGATTCTTTTTTATCTTAGCATTGCTTTAACAAATTTGCTTATGAATGTATAGACAATATTTCTTTTAATTGTTTATATTGATTCAGATTTCAGTTTGCTGCCAGTACTGCTGATATATATAATTCTGTTTATTGGCAGTTTAAAATGTTTTACATGTCAATATTAGAGATGGCGCGAACTGTTCGCCGGCGAACTTGTTCGCGCGAACATCGGGTGTTCGCGCTCGCCGGAAGTTCGCGAACGTCGCGCGACGTTCGCCATTTTGGGTTCGCCATTGTTGGCGCTTTTTTTTGCCCTCTCACCCCAGACCAGCAGGTACATGGCAGCCAATCAGGAAGCTCTCCCCTGGACCACTCCCCTTCCCTATAAAAACCGAAGCCCTGCAGCGTTTTTTTCACTCTGCCTGTGTGTGCTGAAGAGATAGTGTAGGGAGAGAGCTGCTGCCTGTTAGTGATTTCAGGGACAGTTGAAAGTTTGCTGGCTAGTAATCGTTTTGATACTGCTCTGTTATTGGAGGGACAGAAGTCTGCAGGGGTTTGAGGGACATTTAAGCTTAGGTAGCTTTGCTGGCTAGTAATCTACCTTCTACTGCAGTGCTCTGTATGTAGCTGCAGTGGGCAGCTGTCCTGCTTCTGATCTCATCTGCTGACTGCTGCAATAACAGTAGTCCTTGTAAGGACTGCTTTTATTTATTTTTTTGTTGTTTTACTACTACTACTACTACTACTACTACTACTACTATAAGAGCCCAGTGCTATTAGTCTAGCAGTGTTGGGGAGTGGGACTGGTGTGCTAATCTGCTGCTCCTAGTAGTTCAGCAGCACCAACTGTAATTTTTTTTTTTTAATATTCATTTTTTTTTTATTTTACTTTTTTTTATTTTACTACCGCTGTAGTAGTGTATAAGTTGACCTTTTAGGCATTATTTGCCCTGTAGGCATTTTTTGCCCAGTGTGTTATTCAACCAACAGCCATCTAGCTGTGTGACCTTGTTCACATTCTGTCTAAATATCCATAATATTACCGTCTCCAGAAAAAACACCGGAGTGACTTTTTTCAAGCAGCCATAATAAATTTTACGTAATCCGTATCCATCGCTGTAGTAGTGTATAAGTTGACCTTTTAGGCATTATTTGCCCTGTAGGCATTTTTTGCCCAGTGTGTTATTCAACCAACAGCCATCTAGCTGTGTGACCTTGTTCACATTCTGTCTAAATATCCATAATATTACCGTCTCCAGAAAAAACACCGGAGTGACTTTTTTCAAGCAGCCATAATAAATTTTACGTAATCCGTATCCATCGCTGTAGTAGTGTATAAGTTGACCTTTTAGGCATTATTTGCCCTGTAGGCATTAGGGATGTAGCGAACTGTTCGCCGGCGAACTAGTTCGCGCGAACTTCGACTGTTCGCGTCCGCCGAATGTTCGCGAACGTCGCGCGACGTTCGCCAATTGGTGTTCGCGTTCGATTCGAAGTAAAATTTCGACCATTCGACCATTCGATCGCTAAAATCGAACGATTTCCGTTCGTTCGAACGATTATAAGCATTCGATTGAATTAAAATCATTCGATCGAATAGCTTCGATCGTTCGATTCGAACGAAAATCCTTCGATCGTACGAATAAAATCCTTCGATCGGTCGATCGAACGATTTTATCGAGCGTTCGAAGTTCGCGAACTGTTCGCGAACTGTTCGCTTTTTTGCCGGTGTTCGCGAACGGCGTTCGCGAACACATCGGCGGCGGTTCGCTACATCACTAGTAGGCATTTTTTGCCCAGTGTGTTATTCAACCAACAGCCATCTAGCTGTGTGACCTTGTTCACATTCTGTCTAAATATCCATAATATTACCGTCTCCAGAAAAAACACCGGAGTGACTTTTTTCAAGCAGCCATAATAAATTTTACGTAATCCGTATCCATCGCTGTAGTAGTGTATAGGTTGACCTTTTAGGCATTATTTGCCCTGTAGGCATTTTTTGCCCAGTGTGTTATTCAACCAACAGCCATCTAGCTGTGTGACCTTGTTCACATTCTGTCTAAATATCCATAATATTACCGTCTCCAGAAAAAACACCGGAGTGACTTTTTTCAAGCAGCCATAATATATTTTACGTAATCCGTATCCACCGCTGTAGTAGTGTATACGTTGATCTTGTGGGCATTATTTGCACAGTGTTTTCTTCAAACCGCCATCTAGCTGTGTGAGCTTGTTCACATTTTGTCTAAATATTGATAATATTATCGTCTCTAGAAAAACCACTTGAGTTACTTTTTTTCAAGCAGCATTCTTATATTTTACGTAATCCGTATCCACCGCTGTGTATACGTTGACCTTGTAGGCATTATTTGCACAGTGTTTTCTTCAAACCGCCATCTAGCTGTGTGAGCTTGTTCACATTTTGTCTAAATATTGATAATATTATCGTCTCTAGAAAAACCACTTGAGTTACTTTTTTTCAAGCAGCATTCTTATATTTTACGTAATCCGTATCCACCGCTGTGTATACGTTGACCTTGTAGGCATTATTTGCACAGTGTTTTCTTCAAACCGCCATCTAGCTGTGTGAGCTTGTTCACATTTTGTCTAAATATTGATAATATTATCGTCTCTAGAAAAACCACTTGAGTTACTTTTTTTCAAGCAGCATTCTTATATTTTACGTAATCCGTATCCACCGCTGTGTATACGTTGACCTTGTAGGCATTATTTGCACAGTGTTTTCTTCAAACCGCCATCTAGCTGTGTGTATTATCGTTTCCAGAAAAACCAACTGAGTTTTTGTTGTTGTTGTTTTTTTAAAAATAATGCCAGGCAAAGGCAGGCCGCCACGCAGAGGCCGTGCTAGGGGCCGTGCTGCTATGCAATCCTGTGGCCCTAGCAAATTGCCCAGTTTTAAAAAGCCAATGACCCTGAACTCCCAAAATGCTGAAGAGGTAGTTGACTGGCTTACACAGCACACCCCATCCTCTACCGTTTCTAACTTTACCACAACATCCTCCTCATCCTCCACTGCTATGGCCACCCCACGTAACACTTCCTCCACCACCGGTGCCCCTTCTTCACTGGAGTCAGAGGAGTTATTTTCCCATGAGTTTCTTGAACTGAGTAATGCGCAACCATTATTGGCAGAAGAAGATGAAGGAGATGAGGACGTTACACCAGATTTAATTCTGGCAGAGAACACGACAGAGATGGACATAATGATGAGTGATGAGGAGGAGGTCCCCGCTGCTGCTTCCTTCTGTGATGTGTCAGAAGAAATTGATGCATCTGAGGAGAATGATGATGAGGAGATTGATGTTTTGTGGGTGCCTAGTAGAAGATAGCAAGAGGAGGGTAGTTCAGATGGAGAGACGGAGAGTCAGAGAGGCAGTAGGAGAATAAGACTTAGAAGAAGCAGGGAGGACAGCCCGCAGGGATCAGTAGGGCAACAACATGTATCGGCACCTGTGTTCAGCCAGCCAACGCACCCGCCATTGCCGCCAATGCCGCCAACTTCTACTGTTACCGCCAGATCGCACACTTCCAAAAAGTCAGCAGTGTGGGATTTTTTTAATGTGTGTGCCTCTGACAAAAGCATTGTAATTTGCAATGAGTGCAGTCAGAAACTGAGCCTTGGTAAGCCCAACAGCCACATAGGTACAACTTCTATGCGAAGGCACATGAGCGGCAAGCACAAAGCACTTTGGGAGCAACACCTCAAAGGCAACAGGCAAACTAAAAGCCACACTCCTTCTGGTCCAGCATCTTACTGCTCTACCTCTGCTCTCCTTGACCCATCTGAACCACCCTCCACTCCGCCTTCCACCTTGACCACCTGTTCCCATTCCCAGTCATCTGCCACCAGCCAAGTTTCTGTGAAGGCCATGTTTGAGCGTAAGAAGCCAATGTCTGACTGTCACCCCCTTGCCCGGCGTCTGACAGCTGGCTTGTCTGCACTCTTAGCCCGCCAGCTTTTACCATACCAGCTGGTGGACTCTGAGGCCTTCCGCAAATTTGTAGCAATTGGGACACCGCAGTGGAAGGTACCCAGCCGCAATTTTTTTTCTAAAAAGGGAATACCACACCTGTACCAACATGTGCAGAGCCAAGTTACCGCATCTCTGTCACTTAGTGTTGGGCCAAAGGTCCATATGACTACTGATGCATGGTCCTCCAAGCATGGTCAGGGCAGGTATGTCACCTACACTGCCCACTGGGTGAACTTGGTAATGGCTGGGAATGGGAAGCAGGGAATGGGTAGCTCAACAACAACAACAACAGTGGAGTTGGTGTCACCGACACGGATTGCACGCGGTTCTGCCACCACCTCTACTCCTCCATCGCTCTCTACCTCGTCTTCTTCCTTTTCTTCTTCTTACTCTGCTGCTGGGTCCTCCTTCTCCTCCTCCACACCTGTGCACCCCCAGCTCCCCCTAGGCTATTCGACGTGCCAGGTACGCCGTTGTCACGCTGTCTTGGGGATGACGTGCCTGGAAAGCAAAAACCATACCGGATCTGTACTCCTGTCATCTCTGCAGTCACAGGCCGATCGGTGGCTGACCCCACACCAACTGCAGATCGGAAAAGTGGTGTGTGACAATGGAAGCAATCTGTTGGCAGCGTTGAGACTGGGAAATTTAACACATGTGCCCTGCATGGCACATGTGTTAAATTTAATAGTCCAACGTTTTGTCTCCAAGTACCCAGGATTCCAGGACGTTCTCACCCAGTCCAGAAAGGTGTCGGCCCATTTCAGACGTTCCTACACAGCCATGGCACGCCTTGCTGACATTCAGCAGCGCTACAACATGCCAGTCAGGCGTTTGATTTCTGACAGCCAGACTCGCTGGAATTCAACGCTCCTTATGTTGGAACGTCTGCTGCAACAACAAAGGGCCGTCAACGAGTACCTTTTTGAACTGGGTGGTAGGACTGGATCTGCAGAGCTGGGGATTTTTTTCCCCCGTTACTGGGTGCTTATGCGCGATGCCTGCAGGCTCATGCGACCTTTTGAAGAGGTGACAAATATGGTCAGTCGCACCGAAGGCACCATCAGCGACCTAATACCCTTCGCTTTCTTCCTGGAGCGTGCCGTGCGACGAGTGACAGATGAGGCTGTAGACCAGCGTGACGAGGAGCTGGAAGCGCACGATTTATGGTCGGAATCACCAGAACGAACCCAGGCACCTGCTGCAACGCAGGGAGAGGTGCCAGAAGTGGAGTCAGAGGAGGAAGGTGGCTTTGTGGAGGAGGAGGACCAACAGGAGCAGGCTTCCCAGGGGGCTAGTGGTGACCTTTTGGGGACCCCTGGTCTTGTACGTGGCTGGGGGGAGGAGACCGTGGATGATGCAGTCCTTGATAATGAGGAAGCGGAGATGGATAGCTCTGCATCCAACCTTGTGAGAATGGGGTCTTTCATGCTGTCATGCCTGTTGAAGGACCCCCGTATTAAGAGGCTTAAGGAGAAGGACCTGTACTGGGTCGCAACGCTACTAGACCCTCGGTACAAGCATAAAGTGGCAGAAATGTTACCAACATACCACAAGTCCGAAAAGATGCGGCATTTACAAACCAGCCTGCAAAACATGTTGTACAATGCTTTTAAGGGTGATGTCACTTCAGGAACTCATCAACATTCCAGGGGCAGAGGTGCCAGTAATCCTGCCACGAGCACACCTGCAAGGACAAAGCCCTTTGGCCGGTCTGTAACATCAGACATGCAAATGTTTTTCTGTCCAAGGCAGCGCCACAACCCTTCTGGATCCACCCTCAAAGAACGCCTCGACCGGCAGGTAGCGGACTACCTGGCATTAACTGCAGATATCGACACTCTGAGGAGCGATGAACCCCTGGACTACTGGGTGCGCAGGCTTGATCTGTGGCCAGAGCTGTCACAATTTGCCATGAACCTCTTGTCTTGCCCAGCCTCAAGTGTGCTCTCAGAAAGGACCTTCAGTGCAGCAGGAGGGATTGTAACTGAGAAGAGAACTCGCCTAGGTCACAAAAGTGTCGATTACCTGACCTTTATTAAAATGAATGAGGGGTGGATCTCGGAGGGTTACTGCACGCCGGAAGACTTGTTCTGACTTCTATGCAGCTGTCCTTCTCTTCAAGCCTCATGACTCCACACACAGCTGTCCTTTAGCGTCCTCCTCCCTCCGCCACCGTTACAAACTAGGGTGCAAACCCTACTGGTTTAATTTTTTCTGGCCTCAGTGGCTGCAACCAAAAAAACTGGGCAAACAATGTCTACAAGGTCAACGTATGGCGAAAAATGACTATTTTCAGCATTTATATGGCATATTTTTTCTGGCAACTGTGCTTCAGTGGCTGCGTCCAAAAAAATGCATATTTTCTGCATTTATATGGCATAATTTTTCTGGCCTCTGTGCTTCAGTGGCTGCAACCAAAAAAATGCATATTTTCTGCATTTATATGGCATAATTTTTCTGGCCTCTGTGCTTCAGTGGCTGCAACCAAAAAAATGCATATTTTGTCCATTTATATGGCATAATTTTTCTAGCCTCTGTGCTTCAGTGGCTGCAACCAAAAAAATGCATATTTTCTCCATTTATATGGCATAATTTTTCTGGCCTCTGTGCTTCAGTGGCTGCAACCAAAAAAAATTATATTTTCAGCATTTATATGGCATAATTTTTCTGTCAACTGTGCTTCAGTGGCTGCGACCAAAAAAATGCATATTTCTGCATTTATATGGCATAATTTTTCTGGCCTCTGTGCTTCAGTGGCTGCAACCAAAAAAAATTATATTTTCAGCATTTATATGGCATAATTTTTCTGGCAACTGTGCTTCAGTGGCTGCGACCAAAAAAATGACTATTTTCAGCATTTATATGGCATATTTTTTCTGGCCTCTGTGCTTCAGTGGCTGCGGCCAAAAAAACTGGGCAAACAATGCCTACAAGGTCAACGACGTTGACCTTGTAGGCATTGTTTGCCCAGTTTTTTTGGCCGCATATTTTTTCTGGCCGCATATTTTTTCTGGCAACTGTGCTTCAGTGGCTGCGTCCAAAAAAACTGGGCAAACAATGTCTACAAGGTCAACGTATGCCACATAAATGCTGAAAATAGTCATTTTTTGCCATACGTTGACTCAACGTATATGGCAAAAAATGACTATTTTCAGCATTTATATGGCATATTTTTTCTGGCAACTGTGCTTCAGTGGCTGCAACCAAAAAAACTGGGCAAACAATGTCTACAAGGTCAACGTATGGCGAAAAATGACTATTTTCAGCATTTATATGGCATATTTTTTCTGGCAACTGTGCTTCAGTGGCTGCGTCCAAAAAAACTGGGCAAACAATGTCTACAAGGTCAACGTATGGCGAAAAATGACTATTTTCAGCATTTATATGGCATATTTTTTCTGGCAACTGTGCTTCAGTGGCTGCGTCCAAAAAAACTGGGCAAACAATGCCTACAAGGTCAATGTATGGCAGTTGTTTAAAGAGAACAGTAGATTACTAGCCAGCAAAGCTACCTAAGCTAAAATGTCCCTCAAATCCCTGCAGACTTCTATCCCTCCAATACAGAGCAGTATCAAGCAGATTACTAGCCAGCAAACTTACTATCATCTGTCCCTGAAATCACTAACAGCTCTCCCCCTACACTATCTCTTCCAAGCACACACAGGCAGATTTTTCAGATAAATTTTTGCCCTTGATCCCCCTCTGGCATGCCACTGTCCAGGTCGTTGCACCCTTTAAACAACTTTAAAATCATTTTTCTGGCCAGAAATGTCTTTTTTAGATGTTAAAGTTCGCCTTCCCATTGAAGTCTATGGGGTTCGCGAACCGTTCGCGAACCGCTCGCATTTTTGCGCAAGTTCGCGAATATGTTCGCGAACTTTTTTTCCGACGTTCGCTACATCCCTAGTCAATATTAACGACGGTGCAAGCCTGCTTATCTTTGTTTAATAAATGTGATAGTTTAACCAAAGCTTTTTTTCTTCACTACCATAAAAAATTTATTTTTTTCCTTTCAAAAACGGTCTGATGATTGTTTTCCCTTTTTAAGTGAATTATAAACAATACCTCTGAATAATTAATTTTTCTATAACATTTTGTTAGAAGAGATATCTTTTCTGTCTGAGAAGTTAATCAAAAGCTTTCTTCATTTTGAAGTATTTTTATTTTTTGACAGCACTGAAAAGATTGAGGCCTATGATCCCAGCTTCCAGAGGAATCACTGCTCAAAGGCCTGGACACTCTTGTCAATCTACTGGTCATTGCCATTTAACAACAAAGAACATGAAAGTTGTCTATAAACCTTTTTGGATTAAGGCAGTTTACTTTCTTCATGGGCCTCATGAACAGTAGGGATGCTTAAAAGAAAGAGAGCGAGAGAAAGAGAGAGAGAGAAAGAGAGAGAGCGAGAGAGAGAGAGAGAGAGAGAGAGAGAGAGACCCACACAGAGCAAACAAGTTATTTGAACCTTTTAACTGCAAAACCCCTTTATGTTATAATTTAATGCTTCAAGGTCAGAAACACAGGCAGTATTCAATGTCAGTTTACACAACATAACCAAACAAGCTTTGTGTAAAGTGGCAAATCAAATAGGTTATGTTTTATTCAGATTTTTTTTTCCCCACGCTGTACAGAAGAAGAATTTGTAAGAAATTTGTAAGAAACCGAGTGATGATGTGCAAAAGCACTTCAAAAGTCTAAAGCCTCAACACTTTTATATACAACAGCTGACAATTATTATATTATTATGGCTTATAAAAATGCAAGACAGTAAAACTAGGGATGTACTAAATCCATAATTTTTGGATTCAGCTGAATATCAAATGTTCCATAAAAGACTTGGCTGAATATGGAAACAAATTGCATATTGAATTCTGAGCAAAAAGTCTGTCAGCAAAACAAGTTCAGAGTTGTCTGTTTCTGTAAAGTCGCATGATGGTTTAGCCCGTCACTCAGTATTTATCTCAATCCAAAGCTTGCAGAAAGTGTTGCCATCCCTAATAGCTGAACTAATACTGTCCTACATGCATTTGACTCTGTTCTACAAGGGTTCATAAGAAGACCAAGAACTTAAAATTTTTGCTGCCGGTATAGCTTTGGCCTTTGAATTTAATACATTTTGCACATTTTTGCTGCTTAAAAAATTTTCCTGCAGTTTCCTACTTTTTTTTTGTAAGAGTGGAAAGAAACAGATTTGTTCATCACTAGTTGTTTATTCACCAGGCGAGAATTTGTAGCAAATTTCCGAGTTTCACCGCCGGTGAATAAATTTGCGAATTTGCCACGAAAATTCCAAGGCGAAAACTCGCTGGAGTCAAAGTTTTCTTTGATGCTGTCGACAATTCTGACACTGGCGACAACTAAACACATGTCCATTGACTTTAAAGCACATCAAATTGTCGCCGGTGGTCAATTTTGCATTTCAGGAAAATTTGTCCATCACTTAATATAAGTTAATGTACTATCTAAAAAGTAAAGCCCTGAAGCTATAAATGCAGGGGCTGCATGACAAGGGATCAGAATAACCAGCAGCCAAATTACACTGGTTTATGTTTAAAGATTGGCAGTATCAGTTGTAGCTGTGATTGGGTGAGAAGCAATGAGTTATGGCAGGGGAAAGCTGGGCTGGAGGTGAAGAAATAGAGCAGGGTGGCCAGGTCTAATTTACAAAACCAGCCCAAGTCAGCTACAAAACCAGCCCAAAACTAGCCAAGAGGCACTTCAAAAGTAGTCCAAAAATTGCACAATATGTGCAGTGAAAAAAGTATAAAAAAATATTATTATACATGAAAATATGCCTTTTTTAAATTTTCACAGTTGAGGAAATGTTTCCATGAAGCAAAATGGGACAGATTTGCCCATCACCAGGGGTGTAACTACAGAGGTGGGGGCAGGAGGTAATATAAGGTCCTAATACATATACTATTACATTAAATATTGGTAAAACAAGTCACCCTCTAGACATTTTGGTGGTCAGCAGATTTTTGACCCAAAATTGTCTGAAATTGAGGAAAGTCAATGGAAAATGCAAGTATGCTGGAGTGATGGGAGACTGTGGTACAGGGCCCAACATCTTGAAACTCCCGACATACACAAGTCAGTCCCATTGCATGCTGGGTATCATAGTCTTACATTAAACTTGGCAGTTAGCAAATTGTTGAACAAAAACTACATTACCCAACATGCATTGGGAGACGCAGGCTTGGCAAATTAGGGCAATAAAAAACTTTGGCTGGTTTCCGAAGTCCAAACCAGCCAAAGGCATAAGAAGTATCCAAAATTAGTACCTTGGTTAGTTTGTACTTTCAAAACCCACCTGGGCTTTAAATTAGTAGCCCAATTTGGCTGGAAAACCGCCAACCTGACAACCCTGAAATAGAGGGATGTGATGTCAGGTGAAGAAGCAGTTCACTTCCTTTTCTTCTGAGCAGATAGAAACATCTCACAACATGTGAGAGCCATCATTGTTTTAATTTATGTTAATTCTAAATGCTTGATCCAGGGCAAGTTTCAGATAACAATTGGGGTCAGGAAGGAATTTTTTTCCCTCTTGAGGCATAATAGGCATGTGTTTTTTGCCTTCCTCTGGATCAAAAAAGTGGATATATGATAATGTAATTTAAGTTTCATTTGTCACATCAGCGGTAGGACCTTGCCAGAGTACTGCACAGGTAAAGGGGGAAAGGAGTTTCTCTCCTGTGACTAGGAATTCCTATCAATGACACACTGTAGATTCAGGGCCCCCAGCAGGGCTGCTGAACTTCTCTCATGGTGGGAGATGCAGCATTTGTGGGTCATCCTCTCTGTAGGTAAAGGCAGCCTAATACTCTCTGGTGGATATAATGACATAGTGCTGATCTCAAATGGCATCTGTGGAGTAACTCTAGGAGGAACAAGCCCTGCAACTGCTGGGACCCAGGAACAATAGGTGGCCCTGTGGAAATAATAGGGGCCTAATAACTAGTTATTGTGCAGCAAGGAAGTTCAGATAGGAAACACTGATATAATTCAGTTAACAGCTCCAAATATAATAGCTGATGTTAATCTATAATAAGTAGTTCAAATAAATAGTTCCATTAATTAATGTGCTAATTTACAATCAGTTAATTGGGGGGACAGCGGAGTTTGGTCAAAGTTTAAACTCTACAAATCTACCTGCCCCTGTCACATTTTTCTGGCTACAATTGCTTGATACCCATCTTACATACTATAAGTTTCTTTAAGTAACATACGTTTTTGCATAAGTAATGTAATTTAAGTAAATTTAGGGGTCCCAAAGATCTTGCTATGCTATGCAAGTTAAGTAAAGTTCCTACGCAAGTCAGTGCAGTTTGTGTGAAAGTTATGTAAGTTGCGTAACTTTATGAGTAACTTATGGAATTTGCGCAACTTTTGCGACGAGGCGGGGCCCCCTTCTGATGCAGAGTTTCTGCGGGCACCAAAGTGCCTCTTCTCCTTCCCCCCCCATGGCGGCCTTGAGTACTGTATATATAATTAAGATGTATGCATGCATATATGTATGTATAACTTTATTTATAAAGCTCTTCTAGGATATGCAGTACTTTTTTATAATAAGTACACAAAAATTTTTACAGTGTACACAACTATACACATAATTTTTGCAAAAGGCAAATAGACAAATTGTAAAACACAATTCTTACATACTGTATGATCCCCAAGCAGCAACAACAAATCATTCACAGAAAGAGCTAATGAGAACATGAAAAGTATAATTATGAAATATAAATGATCTTATAAATGTTTCAAAATACTGTTTGTTTCTATTAGCTTTTGCTAAAACCAAACAGCAAAACATCCCACTACGGTACTTTGAGAATGAAGTGAAACCAAATTTCTAGAAATATCGGTATGCAAACGAATCATTCTTAATTGATTTCAATGTACATAAAATAATATAAATAAAAATATATTTTGCCACTAGATGTTCTTGATCATCATATGAAAAGATGTTAAAAAAATTAGCAGCTGTTTAGATGTCTATTGGAATAAAAAATCTTTGCTGCTTACACCTTCCAAGATATGTTACACTGGAATATATCATTGATCAGGATGCAATCGGCAGCTGTAATGTTCTGCTTCTAATGATTCTACATACAATAGTGTGAGGTCCCTAAGCATAAAGGGATCCCCTCCCATTGGCCTAATGAATATCATATATGTTTCAGTTAGGGCAGGCCTCCACCGACGATTCTGGCGCGATCCAACGTGCTGCGCAAAACCGCAGGCGTCACGTCGGATGATGCAGCGTTAATGCGACACGACACTACTGTCGCATGCAGCCAGCTGCGTCTGCATCTGACAGTCGTGTCATGTCGCATCAACACTGCGACACGATCCGACAATAGAATTACTTACCTTATTTCCGTCTAATCCGACGTGACTCCTGAGTTTTTGTGCATCGCGTTGGATCACACCGGAATCGTTGGTGGAGTCCTGCCCTTAGAGTGCATCATATATAAATAGGACATTATACAAGACAGGAAAGCATGACTTGCAGCACTGGAATAATACTGAGATGCATTTTAAAGGAATCTTCTGGACTGCCATTGCAAACAAGATAGGTCTTCAAGTTTGCAGTTTGACTAATACCTACCTATCTTCATGTGTCATAAATGAGCACCTCATTATTTCCAGTTTCAGCAATATATCACTGGACTCCAGTGTGTGCACCTATTGTACAGCTAATACAATAACAATCCTTACGGTTAATTTAGAAAATAGTACATTGAATGGTGTTTTAAAGAAATAGCAACACCACAAAATGCGAGTGTTTTAAAGTAATTAAAATTTAGTGCAATATTTACCTGCATTGGTAAAAGTTATGTGTTTGCTTTAGAAAGACTATTAGTTATTATAAATAGGCTGCTGTTTAGCCACAGAGGCAGCCATTCAAGCTGAAAAAGGAGAAAGAGCACAGGCTACCAAGCAGATAACAGATACAATGTTATTCTACAGAATGTATCTGGTATCTGCTATGTAACCTGTGCCTCAAATGGCTGCCCATATGGCTATACAATAGCTTGTTTATATAAACTAAAGTATTCTTTCTGAAGCAAACACTAGTTGTATTAGTGAAGGGAAACAGTAAGCTGTATTTTTATTACTTAAAAGCATTTTAATTTTTTGGTGTTACAGTTCCTTGAACTTTAGCCCTGACACTTTCTATGACAGATAATAAGGGACAGCACTTGAAACCCTTTTATGAACATGAGATAGAAATGATAAAGATAAAAAAAAGTGCTTTCTACAATGGCACTAAAGCGTTGCCACTCCATTTTTATATGACCCACTTCAGCAGTTAAAGTTTAGCAGCATTAGCTAAATACCCACTGTTTACTATGGATAGCTGTGGGTACTTAAGAATAATATTTTTCAACAACACAAACCTAAAAACACTAATAACCCCACCAATCTTTCATTAATTATTGTTTTTTGCACTCTAAAGTCAGTCGCTTTTGACAACTATAAAAAAAGGAGGAAGAAAGAAAAGAAGGAATCAGTAACAGAAAGAAATGCTTAAATATGTTCAGAAGCTTTAGGGGTTTGATGGAAGAGAAGAATTTAGAGGTTTGGGGTAATTTAGAGGTTTTTAAATGGCCACATGATTTTTTAACAGTTTTTTTAGGAACCCCCAGAAATGTTGTGCATGCCACACACTGTTTGCACAGTATAATTTGTAATAAAATAGTTTAATAGAAGGGATATATTTCTCCTTTGAAAACGCTGGTATGTTTGGCTCTATTATATTTTATGTAGGCAGTTGAAGAATAGAACAGCTAAATATTAATATAAAGGTTTACAAGTGCTTGTTAACTGATTTTAGAAGCAACAGAAGCTATAAATGCAAATGTAGGGGACTGGTAAAATTGCTTCCCCTTTAAATTTTATAGGCCCGGATTTGTGGAGAGGCAACCAAGGCCCGGGCCTAGGGTGGCAGAATTTTAGGGGGTGCATGCTGCCCAAGCACACCCACATTTCCTGTGCACCAATCCCCAATCATGCGGTCCCAATCAATTTTTATGTGCAAATATTTGTTTCAAATGCATTAAAGCCAAGGGGCGTCCGCATAATTTTGACGCGCTACAATTTTTTTTGGACACGCCAAATTTTTCACAGGCGAATTGTCGCCACAGTTTTACAAATTAATTGTGCCTAAATTAGCCACAAATTTATGTCTGCCGAAATTTATTCGCCCATCACTAACTACAACCATTAGTTGATGTTGATCTGCTACAAGTTGAAAAGCGACAAATAATTGCTGATTCTATGAGTAACCTGTTAGTAGCTTCTACAAAGTATGCTAAATATCAAATACAAACATGAAGTTACAGATGAAGCCACTTGGATTTTTATATGTTAAATGCGCCACGACTCGGGATTAATTGAAGAAACTGTGTTATTTAAAGTCATCTTAACTCATTAAATGCATTTAACCTTTTCATTTGCATACCAAAGCATCATTTGTTCACAATGGTGAATGCTTTAATTAGATGGAATACCATGAAGCAATTTTCTGTGTTAAATGGGATAAGTGGGATATCTGGGTTTAGTTATTCTGTGTTAAACACACAAACTAAATTAGCTTCATCTGTACATAGTTAAGTTTGATTGAAAAAATACCAAAGTCCATCAAGTGCAACCCATCCAAATAAGCCTCAAACCCCCAACATCTATATTAATTGTAGATTTTAGTATCACAATAGTCTATGATATTATGATTGTCCAAAAAATCATCCAAGCCCCTCTTTATTAACAGAATCAGCCATCACAACAACATCCAGCAGGGCATTCCACAACCTCAAAGTCCTCACTGTGAAGAACCCCCTACATTGCTTAAAAGGAAAGTTATTATCTTCTAGTCTAAAGGGGTGGCCTCTGGTACAGTGATCCACTTTATGGGTAAAAAGGTCCCCTGCTATTTGTCTACAATGCCTTCTAATGCACTTGTAAAGTGTAATCACGTCCAGTGCCGAGACTAGTCAACCCTAGGCACGTGCCTCTTCTGCCTACCCCTAGTTCTGGCCCTGATCATGTCCCTCACAAGCATCTTTTTTTCCAGAGAAAACAACTCCAACTTTGACAGTCTACCCTCATAATTTAAGTCTTCCATCCCTCTAACCAGTTTAGTTGCACTTATGTTCTCGTTAGTGATGGTCGAATTTGCGCCGTTTTGCTTCGCCGAAAAATCCGCGAATTTCGCGCAAAATTCACGAAACGGCGAAAAATTCGCAAAACGGCGCCAGCATCTTGTTTTTGATGCTGGCGCCCGTTTTTGACGCCGGCACCCGTTTTTTGACGCCGGCGCCTGTTTTTGAATTTCTGGCGTTTTGCGAATTTATTCGCTGGCGGCGAATCGTGCAAATTCGCCACAAATTCACCGCAAATTCGCGCCTGGCGAATAAATTCGCCCATCACTAGTTCTCGTCCCTTGAGTTTATGGCCTTTTTTAAGCAAGACAGAACTTTTACTTTAGTGGTCACAGAATGACACTGCTTGGTATTAGACAACATTTATATTATTTCTGCCAAAGTTCATAACGTTGCAGTTCAAGTATAGAATGTGTCTCATCATCGTCAAACCGACATACTGTCTGTATGTGAGATACATTAGACATACATTTGACGACTTTTTTTGTGTCTTTATTTGGTTGTTACTGGGACACAATACATATTCTGCACGAAAGCTCCAGATTATTATAAAATAGTGTTTTGAAATGATCCCATTTCTCAACCTGATAATAATATTTGGAAATATGTGCCCTGCTACCCAGCCTGTTTCTCATCCTGCATCCTTCTTCCAAGGCCTTTGTTAATGTTTCCCTTCAGAATTCCAGATAATTCAATGTCAGCCGCTGACAAGTCAATACATCTTTGTTGCTTGGCAGCATATTATCAGACCATCAGATTAATTACTTGGCAAACTGTCCTGTAAAATATGATGGTAAAAAGTAGAAATAAAGATTAGGCAGTCCAATGTCTTACTGAAAAAAAATGCTTTACTTTGATAAATTGCTTGTAAAGTAGTAAATTTAATGCACTGAACAGTTTTTTTCTTTTATTTAAAGGCTAAAAATAGAGATTTTATTTTCACGTTAAAACTTGAAATTATTAGATTAGTGTTGAAAAAATATACTTAAAAAATGGCAAATTCTTTTAGTGGCATGAGGACATCTAAACTATCTTTTTCTCTCTCTACATATAGGTGAGGTATAAGATCTGTTATCCAGAAACCTATTATTCTGAAAGACTAATTTTTTATTCAAATAATTTAATATTTTAAAACATATATCCCTTTTCTCTGTATTCTCTATAATAAAACAGTACTTGCACTTAACCCTAACTTAGATATAATTAATCATTATTGGAGGCAAACAATCCAAACCCAAGGTCCCATGTATTCTGGATAAAAGGTTCCATAACTGTGTGTGTGTATATATATATACTCGAGTATAAGCCGAGTTTTTCAGCATCCAAAATGTGCTGAAAAAGTCTACCTCGGCTTATACTTGGGTCAGCGGGCAGTAGCTGAGATTGCAGTCAATTTTAATTATTGCTATACCAACAGTTCACTTGGGGAGAGACTGCAATATCCCACAATGCCCACTGTTGGTTATATGAAATAATAGCAGTGCACCCTCTGTTGGTTATATGAAAGAATAACAGTGCACCCTCTGTTGGTTATATGAAAGAATAACAGTGACTGCAATATCACACAGCGCCATCTGTTGGTTATATGAAAGAATAACAGTGACTGCAATATCACACAGCACCCTCTGTTGGTTATATGAAAGAATAACAGTGTGCCCTCTGTTGGTTATATGAAAGAATAACATTGACTGCAAAATCACACAGCACCCTCTATTGGTTATATGAAAGAATAACAGTGCGCCCTCTGTTGGTTATATGAAAGATTAACAGTGACTGCAATATCACACAGCGCCCTCTGTTGGTTATATGAAAGAATAACAGTGCGCTCTCTGTTGGTTATATGAAAGAATAACAGTGACTACAATATCACACAGCACCCTCTGTTGGTTATATGAAAGAATAACAGTGACTGTAATATCACATAGCACCCTCTGTTGGTTATATGAAAGAATAACAGTGCGCCCTCTGTTGGTTATGTGAAAGAATAACAGTGACTGCAATATCACACAGCGCCATCTGTTGGTTATATGAAAGAATAACAGTGACTGCAATATCACACAGCTCCCTCTGTTGGTTATATGAAGGATTAACCGTGATGGCAATATCACACAGGGCCCTCTGTTGGTTATACGAAAGATTAACAGCGATGGCAATATCACACAGCACCCTCTGCACATGGTAGTGGGACAGTGGGACAGTGAGACAATGCATACATTAATCCATTTGGCAATTCTCTGTCACCATCGACTTTGCAAAGAAGTCCGGTTGATCGCTGGGGGGGGTCTCCGTGCAAAATATTTATATAAAAATTCAAGAAAGAATCATCACGTAAGACTGGTGTGAAAAGGTATAAAAAATATGGGAAATGGAAGAAATTACAGTTTTATTACAAAATACTTACCAATCTTACCTAGAAACATGGAAACCCTTGATCCTTTACCTGCAAAACAACACAAATTTAGTATTCAACTGAATGGCAAGAGTCCAAAGACAGGAGTCATTTCAGGAATCTTACAATGTCTTTATTAATACTCAGAATGGTTAACATGCAAGTTGATAACACATTATACCTGTGGTTTATGTAAATGCATTGTAAACGCTGCATATTTTAATTTTCCTACCAATATCTAAAAGAATATTACATTTTACACAATTTTGCTTTGCACATACAGTATATGAATATAAACAACTAGAATAAAACGATTAAGATCATTGTATGTTCAGTCTAGCATGGGGTTGGACAGGCATTATCCTCACTGTCTCTCTTCCAGCATAAAAAGACATTTTCAGTATTAGCCATTTTTAAAACAAAATGTTTTTCTTTAATTTCAATCCCATTATTCTTACATTTATGGGATCAAGGGATTCAACTGATTCTTCTTTGCAAGACATGATGTGACCTAAAACCCCATGTAGAACAGTTTGAATCAGTCTGAGCTACTTCTATTGGCTACATATTTTAAAGGGCACCTGTTGGGCAAAAATGTTATCTCCAACTAAAGGTGCATACATTATAGACAAATAGCAGGGGACTTTTTTACCCATAAAGAGGTTCACTGCACTAGAGGCCACCCCTTCAGACTAGAGGAAAATAACTTTCACTTGAAGCAACATAGGTGGTTCTTCACAATGAGGACAGTGAGATTGTGGAATGCACTGCCAGGTGATGGCTGATTCTATTAATGACTGATTCTATTATTCCTTTAAGAATGGCTTGGATGATTTCTTGGACAGTCATAATACCAAAGGCTATTGTGATACTAAACTCTATAGTTAGTATAGATATGGGTATATAGAATTTATGTGAAGGAATGGAGGGGTGTGTGTATGGATGCTGGGTTTTCATTTGGAGGGGTTGAACTTGATGGACTTTGTCTTTGTTCAACCTGATTTAACTATGTAACTATGTGATAGAGCAGTGTTTCAGTAGTTTTTTTTTTTTTAATTGCCAGTGCGAGTGTCCTAGTGCTGGCAGGGGGCAATTTTTTGAAAAAAACTACTCTTACCCCCAACTGGAGTCCACACTCTGCTCTATTAGCCTGCACCTTTGGTTGAGGATAACATTTTAGCAAAACAGGTGCCCTTTAAAGTTTGCATTCTGTAAATATAATATTGTTTTATTATTTGGTGCACTTTCTATTAGAAGAAGAAGAAGAAGAAGAAGAAGAAGAAGAAGAAGAAGAAGAAGAAGAAGAAGAGAAAGAAGAAGAAGAAGAACATTTGAGTAAGATACTTCAATTATTCCTTTACTTCATAAGTTTGAAAAACACAATTTATCACCCAGCTCTGGAGTATTCAATTAGAAGAAATGTTAATTGCATTCATTCATTAACAATTCATTTAGGATCTGCATTAAAAGCAGCAGGGCTTTAACTAGCCAGGTGATTTGGAAGGCAGGAATTCTAGTTCAAAAACGAATTTGATTTGGTTCCTGGGCCATTGCAGTATGATCATCCTGGAGGTGACACTTTCACTCTCTGCAGGAATCATACAGTCTAAATATCTTTTATCTCATGTGCAAATCCTCACAGTCGCATTTTACATTTGTTCATATTTCACTTTTGCCTCCGCTGGAAGCCTTTGCCTACCAGCTATTGCATATCAATTTTAATGCATTTTAGTGCTTTATTCACTTTTTTCCCTTGTATAAGTAAGAAGGGCTGCTGGGTAAATCAAAAGTTCCACAATTAGTTCTACACTAGTAATGATATGTTCTTCCTCTGCCATAAAATACACAGATGAATGTTTAGGTATTATGTTATACTAGAAATGTACAACCAGCTATTTAATTTCAATGAAGACAATTAAAATGTCTCTAATTTAAAGATGTTCTTATGTTCTTTTTAAGAAACTTAACTCAGTGAGTCCAAATTGGTGGGTGGACCGTTGGATATAAACATATGCCGAGATCATCTATCACTTCTCTTCATCCCAAAATTAACTAGTAATTTTATGAAAAAGGAAGAGAAACCATTATTACACATGAATATCTGTTTAGTCCATACACAGAATGATTAATATTAGTGATGAGCAACATTTTTCGCCAGGTTTTACCACGAAAAAGACTTCCATAGACTCCAATGGGTGAAAAAAATTGTTGCGCATAAAAAAAAAATTGTCACCCATAGACTTCAGAGCATTTGACAAATTTGTGGCAGTTTCACAAATTTTCAGTGAAGAGAAATGTGAATGTTTCTAAAAGTATTTTATGTCAGTTATTTAATATGGAAAATGGGTGCAAACTTAAAGTAACATTTTTGCCTTTCCAATAATGCTGTTAATTACATTCCCCATTCCTGTGCCAAACTACTTTTGCTTACAATTGCAAGAGTTAAATGAGATAAACTATTCAAATCAGACATTTCTGTCAGTAACAAAAATGATAACTAACAGGCCTCTCTTCACTCACAATATAATGAAGCTTAAACACACTTATAGTGATGGGTGAATTTGCGGCGTTTAACGGAAAAAAATTTGTGAAACGGCGCCGGCTATACTACCGAATTTCGCGTCCATTTCGCGAATTTATTCGCCGGTGGAGAAAATTGCGCCTGATGAATAAATTTGCCCATCACTACACACTTATCATTACAGATTCAATACCTGTTGTGCCAACACTATAAAAAAGCTGGTTATGGATTCAATGCAACACTAGCTTTTCATTGAGTCCAAACATGACTAGGTTTGAAGCTTGGTTTATCAGATGAGAATATCTGGACGTGGCAGGACATAATTTCTCCACTATGCTACTGTTAGTAGTTATGGTTATTATATTCTTGGTCCAGTCCTTACTGACAAGAGGTCAAAAAAATCAAGTTGTGTCCGACTAGGCCAGCCACTTGCTTTCCTGAAGGAGTTACCTGATACTCTGAAGTCATTGATAAATAGTCAGCTGTTCTGATTATTTTGATTTATTGCGAAGGAGCCATGGGGGGTTATCCCGTTTGTTTCCCCTTGCCTCTGTGACCAGGGAATTCTATATTCAGGGTTTTCCATGGTTTTCCTTTTTATTTTATAAATGGTTTGCATTTTTACGGGCACATTTACTTAGGGTCGAATATCGAGGGTTAATTAACTCTCGATATTCGACTGTCGAAGTTAAATCATTCGACTTCGAAAATCGAAGTCGAAGGATTTAGCGATATTCGTTTGATCGAGCGATCAAAGCAATAATCGTTCGATCGAATGATTCGAAGGATTTTAATCCATCGATTGAAAGAAATTCCTTCGATCCCAAATTGGTAGGAAAGCCTATGGGGACCTTCCCCATAGGCTAACATTGATGCTCGGTAGGTTTTACTTGGTGAACTAGGTATTCGACTGTCGAAGTTAAATCCTTCGACTTCGATTTTCGAAGTCGAAGGATTTAGCGATATTCGTTTGATCGAACAATCAAAGCAATAATCGTTCGATCGAATGATTCGAAGGATTTTAATCCATCGATTGAACGAAATTCCTTCAATCCCAAATTGGTAGGAAAGCCTATGGGGACCTTCCCCATAGGCTAACATTGATGCTCGGTAGGTTTTACTTGGTGAACTAGGTGGTCGAAGTTTTTTTTAAAGAGACAGTTCTTCGACTATCGAATGGTCTAACGATTTTTAGTTCGAATCGTTCGATCCAAAGCCAAAGTCGTAGTCGAAGGTCGAAGTATCCGATTCGATGGTCGTAGTAGCCAAAAAAATACTTTGAAATTCGAAGTATTTTTCCTTCTAATCCTTCCCTCGAGCTAAGTAAATGTGCCCCTATATGTATGTTTCTTTTTGTAGAATCTTTTTGTTAATTTGCACTGTTTTTTTATAATATTAAATATAAAATGTAATAAGTTTCTCTTTGATGCTCTAAATGACCGTAGCCAGAAGTGTACCTGTGAGCATTAGTCATCTGCATGCTGAATGGAAATGCTAGTCTATTTGTATGCTAGTTGACCCTTAAGTGGCTGTAAATTCTACAGCCACTAAAGGGTTAACTACCATACAAGCAGAGATTGGTGGCAGCAAGTTTTGTATGATGTTTGCAGGTGTTGGTTCACCCTCCATAATAGAAATTGACCAATCATGTTTATGTATAATTGTGTATTTTGTGCTGAAATATATTTAGTACAAGGAGCATTAGTTCTCTCTGTTTGCCATTTAGATTGCCTTTACATAAAGTACAGTTAATTAGAATTTAATCAACCTTGGAGCACAGTATGTTTAGATATCTGACACATTATATATTGGTATAGTTAACTGATGAAAGTTAATTATTGAAGCTTTTAGCATTGCAGTTTGCTTCCACAGTTACAGACCAATGTGGCAGAATCAATTAACATTTGTGTTGCTGTGCGATGGAATACATAAAACTACATTCTCATTCTTCTCTGATCTAAGCTGTACATGTTGAGGTTCTGACGTTTTATAATTGTTCCTATGTACCATAGGCATGTGATTATTACTGATTATGAAGATTCTGTGAATTCTGCACGAGCATTTACCCTTGTCCATTCCTTCAATTCCTATAAATCATGTCTCTTACTCTTCCAGGAATTTCAGCTCAGTTTTGGGACATTTGTGTCAGCTACAAAAAGGAGGGATAATAAAAAATGAATAATTAAATTTAAACTTGTATATCACTGATCATTTCAAGTACAGATTATATAAAGCAGAACACCAGCAGCAAGTGTCCTGCAAGTACATCATTTAACATAATAATCTGCCTCCTGTTCTTAAAATTGTATCTACTTTGTTAATGTTTAGAGTGTGCTATTAAGGGAGAAGGAAAGGTTAAAACTAAGTAAGCCTTATCAGAAAGGTCCTCCTAAATATACCAGTAAACCCACAAAGTAATGCTGCTCTGAGTCCTCTGTCAAAAGAAACACTGCATTTTTTTCCTTCTATTGTGTACACATGGGCTTCTGTATCAGACTTCCTGTTTACATCTTAAACCTCCCTGTTCCAGGAGTGAGCATGCTCAGTTTGTTCCTCTCCCCCCCCCCCTTCTCTGCTGTAATCTGAGCCCAGAGCTATAAGTGAGCAGGGAGAGACTCAAGCAGGAAGTGATGTCACACCACATTAATAATGCAGCTCCTATCCTAAACAAACAGAGAGCTTCTAGAGCTTTTTACTCAGGTATGGTAAAACATTGTACAGAATAAATATAGCATTCAAGCTTGCACTATTGCAGCTAATCTATTGGCAATAAAATGCCTCCGTAGCTTTCCTTCTCCTTTAAACATTAAGGCTAGAATTTACAAAAACTCGTATTTTTCCTGTTTTTTAATAAAAACAAACTTGACCTAACTCCCATGCACAAATTCAGCTTATTTATAAAGAAATAAGGTCAAAAAAATAGGGCTGGACAAAAACTTGAAAAAATCATGTGACAATCCAAATTGTGCAACTTTTTCAAATTGTCACAGGTCAAATTACATTTTATCGAGTTTTCTACTGGAAAAACTCAAATTATTTCTATTTTTGAGTGAAAACCAGCATCAAACACCCCAAACTCCCAAAATTTGTGAAGGATAAAAACATTTTCAAATTGTTAAATGTACAGCTACCATTGACTCAAAAAAAATATTAAGGGATTGCAGTTCACGGCAGCCATCTTCCAGGTCTTTGTGTATTCTTCCAGAATTTCTGCAATTTCCATCGATTTTGGCGTATGTGCAGTTGGTGTGAAAATTGCTCCAACTGTGCATGCACCGCTTCACCTGTTTCAGTCTCAGATTATTGAAGACCCAGAAGATGGCTGCTGTGAACTGCGATCCTTGAATCTGCACTGATTAGTAAGTAAAAAGTTAGGGGCATTTCCCGGGTTAGCAGCTAGGCTGGGGGGGGGTGGAGGAAGGGGGGTCTACATAGGGTATGGGTTTTTTTTAGTTAAGGGTTGAATTCTCCTTTAAGTTTTCCTTTAAGAACCACTTCTCTTAACACTAACCCAGTTTGAGTTTAGTCAGTAGCAGTGTGTACATTTTAGTGGCTGGATTTCTGAAGAGTAAGAGAAAATGCTGGAGAACTATTGTAAAATAAACCATCTTAACAGTGCATGTGCCTGTCAGTCAAAGCCTCCTCGTTTTAACAGACAGTTTTTATTGAATATTTGTGACCAAAATTTGTGATATTTGAAACACTGCAAATATGCTCTAACTTTATCCAAGCCTTAGAATAAACAGTTGATCCAAACAGAAATAAAACATATGTTTTAAAGTGCTTTAAAAAATATTTATTTACCATTTACTATACATTTACTATTTGTATTAGGATTTTTAACTAAAAATACTAGAGGACATATTCAAATTGGCCTATTTATATGAATGCTGAATAAATCACAGAAACTAACTGTATAGTCTTGAGAATGCCTCTCCTTTAAGGAGAACAAAAATGTTAAATCATTTTTTTCACTGTGGCTTCAAGTGAAATAGCAGTTAAGCTCTACATGTTCAATTACAGATTCCTCTCCCATGCCCACAAGGAGCTACAGCATGTTGAAATACTGAATCTGTAAAGATTTTGATTTTAAAAGAATAAGGTTCATTTAGGTGTCATAACAGTGCAAATGTTTAAAATGTAAGGATATTGTAAACGTTCATCTGGTGTAATCATATAGGTGGACAAAAAATATTTCTATATGAAAAATGTGTAGACAAAATGTTTTAAATTTGAAATTCTAAAGAGGTACCTGACCTGAAGCTAGCCTGTTGTCATTGGTTTTCTCAGTTTATTTGCCTTTCAGAATTCATTTGACAGTGCATAGACAATTTGGTTAACCTAGCATATACAAATATATTTTTTAATAAAATGTGCTAATGTGCTCAGTCCATTGTCAGGAAAATATCAAAAATGAAATGGACCTCTGAAAGCATATATAAAATGAACTCAATGTAACTCACGTCTCACATGTTTTCTAAATGACTGAATGTATTTTAAATAATGTCAGTTAATTGTTAAAGACTGTATTTAAAATACTATACATTTTGTATGACTTGTTTATTTATTAAATGGATTTGTTTTTATAAAATGGTTTTTGTCTGGTTAAGCCTCACTTACACCGTCTTCACATGCAGCTTATTGTAATTTTTGCAAAAGTATGTTAAGCTTGAGTAGACGAAGGCCCTGGAGCTATAAACAGATTACACTGGTTTATGTTTAAAGATTGACAGAATCAGATGCAGCTGTGATTGTGTGAGAAAGAATGAGTTATAAAGGCTCTTACTGATGAGCGGTTGAAGCTGCGCTCCCCTGCGTTCGGTTTTTCTGCGTTCAGCCGCAGGGGCACGCAGGAATAGACGCATTAAGTTCTTTTCAATGGGGCTGTACTCACACAGGCGCGTGTAGGCACCCGAACGCAGGAAAAATGCAGCATGTTGCGTCTCAACCTGCGTTCGGTGCCTACACTCGACTGTGTGAGTACAGCCCCATTGAAAATAACTTAATTCACCTATTCCTGCACTCCCCTGCGGCTGAACGCAGAAAAACGGAACGGGGATCGCAGCTTCAACCGCTTGTCAGTAAGAGCCCTAAGGCAGGGGAAAGCTGGGCTGGAGAAAGAGAGGGATGTGATGTCAAGGGAAGAAGCAGTTCACTTAACTGGTGCCAGAAAACAGGCAGGGGGCAGAGCCGGTGGCTTCGGGGACAGGACTGGTGACCGGGTGGAACTGATGATTTAGCAGTCAGCAATTTGCTAATAGCCATGTCATTATTTTCAATGTCCTGTCCAGATTTCCTAATTTGGAAATCCAGACAGGAAGATTTCACTTAAACAGCCCTTCCAAATACCAGGCTGTCCAGGTGAAATCCAGACAGGTGGCAACCCTAAATTTACTTCCTTATCTTCTAAGCGGGTAGAAGCATGAGGCAGATCTCTCTCTTTTATATAATGTTATTAGCTGCAGTTTATACACACTTACTGCTCACTATACTGCTGGCTTTGAGGGTAGAACTATTTTGGAACCTGCATGTTAGTCTCTTGCTGTTTATTTGCTGTTTTACAGCAGATATTCTCAAAGTAGCCATTTAGGCAGCATGTAAATCAACCTGGGCCCTAACCTCTGTATTATATAGAAATCCCAGATGTGACATTGAGCTGCTGCTACTGCAACTAATTGGAGTATATTACTATTATTACAACCACTGATGCAAAGGAACATGAGATACAACGTATATTGAAGTTGAATAAATAAAACAGGATTGCTATGCATGTGAACACATCCAAGGTGTAATTAATCACAAATCCAGAAACTAAATTAAATAATGTACGACTAGATTTCAATAACTTTTCTACGTATAAAGCGGAATTACTTTTAACAAAGGCTTGACTTAAGACTAGGGATGTAGCGAACGTCGGAAAAAAAGTTCGCGAACATATTCGCGAACTTGCGCAAAAATGCGAGCGGTTCGCGAACGGTTCGCGAACCCCATAGACTTCAATGGGAAGGCGAACTTTAACATCTAAAAAAGACATTTCTGGCCAGAAAAATGATTTTAAAGTTGTTTAAAGGGTGCAACGACCTGGACAGTGGCATGCCAGAGGGGGATCAAGGGCAAAAATGTGTCTGAAAAATCTGCCTGTGTGTGCTTGGAAGAGATAGTGTAGGGGGAGAGCTGTTAGTGATTTCAGGGACAGATGATAGTAAGTTTGCTGGCTAGTAATCTGCTTGATACTGCTCTGTATTGGAACAAAAAAATAAATAAAAGCAGTCCTTACAAGGACTACTGTTATTGCAGCAGTCAGCAGATGAGATCAGAAGCAGGACAGCTGCCCACTGCAGCTACATACAGAGCACTGCAGTAGAAGGTAGATTACTAGCCAGCAAAGCTACCTAAGCTTAAATGTCCCTCAAACCCCTGCAGACTTCTGTCCCTCCAATAACAGAGCAGTATCAAAACGATTACTAGCCAGCAAACTTTCAACTGTCCCTGAAATCACTAACAGGCAGCAGCTCTCTCCCTACACTATCTCTTCAGCACACACAGGCAGAGTGAAAAAACGCTGCAGGGCTTCGGTTTTTATAGGGAAGGGGAGTGGTCCAGGGGAGAGCTTCCTGATTGGCTGCCATGTACCTGCTGGTCTGGGGTGAGAGGGCAAAAAAAAGCGCCAACAATGGCGAACCCAAAATGGCGAACGTCGCGCGACGTTCGCGAACTTCCGGCGAGCGCGAACACCCGATGTTCGCGCGAACAAGTTCGCCGGCGAACAGTTCGCGCCATCCCTACTTAAGACTGAGAGAGAATTTATCTAAAGTGAAATAAATTAGTTGTCCAAAATGGACAATGTTTATGTTGCAGTTCACCTTTGATTTTCAGATGATTTTAATGTTTATTTATACCATACTTATGAAAATATTTTATTCTTGCCTTAATAAACTCTATCTTGTACATGTATAGGATCTATTATTCAGAATGCTTAGGACCTAGAGTTTTCTGGACAAGGGATCTTTCTGTAATTTGGATCTCCATGCATCTAGTCTACTAAAAATCTGAATATATATGAAATATGAAAATATATGAAATAAACCAAATTGATTGATTTGACAGCCAATATGGATCCATGCGGCTTAGTTAAGATCAAGTACAAGGTACTGTTTTATTATCACAGATAAAAAGGCAATGATTTTTAAAAATTAGAAGTACCGGTATTTGCTTAAAAATGATGGGAGATGGTCTTCCTGTAACTGAGAGCTTTTTGGATATTGGGTTTGCTGGACATGGTATCTCATACCTGTACTTTTAGTAGAATTAACAGTTTACCATGAAATTAAATTCAGAAATTTTTACACATACAAATAGAACAATCATTCTTTCCACTTAACAACCTCCTGTTTAAATTATTAATTAATTATTTTTTTCATAATTCGATTTTTTTAGCTAAAAATCCTGAATTTGAAAAAAAAAATTGATTGTTTTAACTGTTGTTCTAAAGAGGATCTAAACCGAAAGAGTACTTTGATGTAAACTTACCCAGGGTTTTTTTCTCTGAGAATTTTGTAATTTATATTCTTTTTCTATTCTTTACCAATTTCTGAACATTCTTAGGCATTTTTCAAGTTCGCTACGTGGTACGTTTTGAGTGTGAAAAATTGACATGTGGAAAACAAAAATGTTGCAGTAGACACATTTGCCCAATGTGTTTTGCTACAAAAATGTCAATCATAAACTTTAACGTGTTTAGCAAATTTTTCGCCAGATTTGCTCATCAATGCTGAAAAAATTTAACAATGATTAATTTCAAATAAATTACTTTTACATGGTATGAAGAAAGTGCAGCAAGAGGTTAAAGCATCTTTTCTGCTTTTCTAAACAGAATGTGGGTATGCCCAGCTCTGATTTAAACTTCTTAGTTTATGAGAGTTTAACGATATTCTGTAGAACAGACACTTTGTACAGTATTGATTAAACCCTAAAGATTTTACATTTTGTTAATGGACTTCAGCACAATGTTCATCTTTTAGCTCTCCAATATCTACAGAGGGAAGGGATTTGTTAATGTGTGCTTAATCTGCAGGTACCATCTTTATCAGAAATGATTTTCTTTCCTCTGCATATACTTCTAAAAGCAATACCTGATTTGGTTTCTAATCAAGTAAAAAGTACAGGTACAAGATGATTTGGTTTTGTTGCAATAAAATAATACATGTATGTATTATGTATTATGTATTAAACTAGAAAAACTTGAAAAACTTGAATGTAAAACTTTGGCATTTAAAAGCTTGTGAGTTCAAATATATATATAAAATAGAAAACAAGCGAAAGTTGTGCTCACCACTATTTTTTAAAACCATTAGGCGGGGGTGCAATTAGGGTGTTATCAATATATTTAAGACAGCAACATTTTGTGCATACTGCTACTGAAAAATGCCTTACCCTTTAAACAAAACAGGGATTGTTTGTCCATATATTGCAATATATTTAAGCTGGCCAACTAAGTCAAAGTCATCCCATATCTGGCCAGTCCTATGCTCAATTTTATCTGATTCATTAAGAATTCTATTGATTCATTATACAGATGAAGCCACTTGGATTTGTGAGTTAAATGCATCATGACTCAGGGGTAATTGAAGAAACTGTGTTATCTTAAGTCATCTTAACTCATTTAATGCATTTAACCTTTTCCTTAGCATACCAAAGCTCCATTGTTCACAATGGTGAATGCTGTAATTAGATGGGATGTTGTGACGCAGTTTTCTGTGTTAAATGAGATAAATGGGATATCTGTGTTTAGTTATTCTGTGTCAAACAGACAATCCAAAGTGGCTGCATCTGTACATGTTACATATTACAAAGGGACTAAGTTTTACTTGCAACTTACTTGCTGCTTTCAAAGTAAAACTCCCAAACTTGGCCAAGTTTGGGAGTTTTACTTTGAAAGCCCCTTTCAAGGAAAAATATAGAATCAATACAGCTCCAGGCAGTACTTTTCAACTGCAATGTGTTTTATTCAGCAGTGCAGGCACACGTCGGGGCAGATTTACTAAATTCAAGTGAAGGGTTCGAATTAAAAAAAACTTCGAATTTCGAAGTGTTTTTTGGGCTACTTCGACCATCGAATGGGCTACTTCGACCTTCGACTACGACTATCGAACGATTCGAACTAAAAATCGTTCGACTATTCGACCATTCGATAGTCAAAGTACTGTCTCTTTAAAAAAAACACAATCAAACACAATGTTAGCCTATGGGGAAGGTCCCCATAGGCTTGCCCAAGTTTTTTTGATTGAAGGATATTCATTCGATCGTTGGATTAAAATCCTTCGGATTTAATCGTTCGATCGAATGAATAATCCTTCGATCGATCTATCGAATTTCCTGCGCTAAATCCTTCGACTTCGATATTCGAAGTCGAAGGATTTAAATTCCTAGTCGAATATCGAGGGTTAATTAACCCTCGATATTCGACCCATAGTAAATCTGCCCCTACATGTTTCGGGCGGAGCCCTTTATCAAACACTTGACACTTGATAAAGGGCTCCGCCCGAAACATGTAGTGTGCCTGCACTGCTGAATAAAACACATTGCAGTTGAAAATTACTGCCTGGAACTGTATTGATTCTATATTTTTCCTTGAATTATGCACATGGGGTGTAACACAGACACCTACTGAATCTTACAGCAATAAAGTGAAGAAATTGGAGGCTGAATCATACCTACTCTATTAACTTAGTCCCTTTGTAAAATGTATAATTAAGCAATAGAATTCTTAATGAATCAGATGAAATTTGAGAGTAGGACTGGCCAGATATTGATAATGGGTTGAGTGCAGAGGACTCTTATCTATGCATCCAATGTTTCGGCCCGTGTTTGGGCCTTTATCAAGGATTGATAAAGGCCCAAACACGGGCCGAAACGTTGGATGCACAAGTTTGAATAAACATTGATTCTTCACTATAAAGGGGCATGTTTACTAACATTGGAGATAAATATCTGGAGAGATTTCTGGAGATGTTGCCCATGGCAACCAATCAGCAATTAGATTTAAACAGCCAGCAAAGATCTGATTGGTTGTTATGGGCAACATCTCCAGAAATCTCTCCAGATATTTATCTCCAATGTTAGTAAACATGCCCCAAAGACTGGAGTGCGGGCCCTTCTTAAACTACTATATATATATATATATATATATATATCTATATATATATATATATATATATATATATATTTATTTATTGATATACAACTCCTTTAATGATTGTTGTATTGCAGTTTCGCATCTTTGCCATGTACAACCACTTTTGTCAAACCATAGGCCATGAACACGAAGGGGGTTATTTATCAAAGTCCAAATTTACCTCAATATTTTCTTCTACAAACTTTGATCAAATCCGCTTGGGTTTTTTGCGCTTATTTATTATTATATTTTCCAGAAATTTGCTTTGCAGGAAAAAATCAGCTTTTCATGTTTTTTTTCGGATTTTTCACCTGAAAACTTGGGGTATTGCTTGAAACACCGTGCACATCAAAAAATTATTGGGACTTCTCTCATTGAATTATATGTGACCTTGACAGGTCTGAGATGTCGGATTTTCAGATTCAGAATTTTTCATCCTCTGGGTTCAATAAATTCCGAAAATTTGTGATTTTTTAAAAGTCAGATTTTATGAAAAAAATTTTCATGACTTGCATTCGGAGTTTAGTAAATAACCCCCTATAGGTTTATTTTGGGGACATGATTATCAGTCTGACCAGAGCTGTAACACCTGCTAAGGAGCATATGTGCAAAAGAAATTGGTACTTTAAAAAAAAAAATTTACAAGCAGACATATTTTAAGTTAAAAGAACCACTGCAAAAATATTAAGATTACTCATTTATCTTTAATTCCATTAACACAAACAGATAGAGTATGCCTTTAACTCTTAGGGGGTTATTTATAGTGATGGGCGAATAAATTCACTAGACACAATTCCACCTGCGAAAAATCTGCCGCATCAAAAAGAAAAACCGCCATTGACTTTAATTAATTTGAACTAAATAGTCTCATTGACTTCATTACATTTCCTGAATTTTTCACTGTTTTAAGCGGTAAATTCACAAATTTTTTGAAATGTCACAGATTCACCCATCACTAATTATTTATCAAAGTCTGATTTTTTTTCTGGTCAGACTTTTAAAGAGGAAAACACAATTTTTTTGTAAAAAAAATAAAAATTTTCATGATTTATTAAACCATGATGGTGTAAAAAGTCAGAATAAAAAAGTACTCCATCTCAAACCTGCCCAGTTCATGTAGAAGTCAATGGAAGATCAAGCGGGCCTCCATGTTTATAGGCCCCACCTTGCCCTGGTTTGATGTCATGGAAGGGGAGGGGGTGCAGGCACAAATCTATAAAAAGTAAAGCCTGGAGGAGGAAGCGGGGTACAGTAAGGTTGTGGTGCATGCAATAGTTCAGCTCACACAAGCCCACAGGCAGCAAAATTTGTGTGGCAGTCAGCCCAAACCCGTAGGTAAACCTGTGGGTCCAGTTGGTATTGGGCTAGCCCACACTAATTCAGACAGAAGATGTATGCCTTTTAAATGTTCTGTCTCTTTAAGGGAAAGCAGTTAAACTACTTTTTGCGAGCTGAGGTTTATATATCTCTTTAAATTACTTCCATGTTGTAATGATCAATCAGTTCTATATAGGCAAGGTTTTCCCATTACAAAAAGTAATATTGTTTTATTATTATGCAGGTTTTATCTTTTGATTTTACAACTTTAAAAGCAAGTCGCATTGCATAAGAACTATGACAACACAATGCAAGCTGACAAGCATACCGCTCTCAGAATTCATTACATAACTCACATTCCAATACAAAGCCGAGAGATCTTCAAAATAAAATTATCTAAGAGTAATTTGCACTTGAAAAAAAGGCACATGAAGGACTTCTGTCAATATAAATAGACAATTGTATTCCAATCATATGTGTTTGATATTCTGTCTGTAGAAATTCTAACACATTGCTCAAGTTTTCCTCGAATGTCAGGAGTGAGAAATCACAAAAAAAGTATTCTCTTTGATAAGTGTGTTCAAGTTTTTTTGTTCACCCTTTAACAAAGACACCAGACAGAATTTTTTAACTACAAAATGCAAATGGGGTTTTCAGACAAAAGAAAATGTATAAGGATTAATGCATTTTAGACTAATCTCATAACAACATAAAATGAGACATAATAACCTGCCACCAGCAACTTCATGTTTTCACTTAGTAATAGACTCTGGATTTACCTACTTAATATTGTTTGCTTTTTGTAATAATACCTAAAAGAGCAACTTAGGAGTTAAAATGGAGCTCATGATTTCATATTATTTGGGCTCAATATTATATTGGAAATTAAAGGTTCCAAATAGTAACAGAGGTAACAACCTCTGTTGGGGACAAACTTGCGCTTAAATCAACTATCCTGAAATCGAACATATTCCTTTAATATTTTACTTAATGAATAAAAGCCATATTTATTGGTTTACTGTAGGAAAATCTCTTCAAAGCTTGGACACCTCTGCAACTAAAACCATGAGGTTATTTTACATCAAGTTTTTATTCTACAATTAGTAAGTTATTTGGTCATATATATTCCTCTAGCTTCTAATATATTATTTGAACAAGGTCTATGTCAGAGGAAGACAAGCTAACTCATTTTGAAAGTATTTCATTTGTGGTTTTGGATTGATTTACTCCCTATTCAGTTTCAGTGGGGAAATTTTGCATGATAATTTGTTGCAGGGGGTCGTTATGCAGTAGCAGGTGCACTAGCATCTGACATTATTATTATTTAGCCATGCAATATGTCTTTTTTCATAGGTGAACAGTTTTAACTGAATTATCTGGCCACCCTTTCTAGCACAGATCCCTGTGAAATGATCATGGCTATTGGGCTGGTTTTATGGTACGGGAATTCTGCAAACATCTCTATAGAATGCTATACAGGGGCAGTGGGAAATACTGTAGAATGTTTTTATTTTACCAACCGTACTTCACCCCAGGGCATCAAGATAGTAAGCAGTGAAGTTGCAATTGCTGGATTAGGAACATGAGGAAGGGGAGCACAATATTGCCACTTAGATGGCTCAGATCACATTTTTTCAGAAATCTATTGCACTAAGCTCCAATGTAATACACCTCATTATGTACAACCTTTATTTCACGGTTTCTGATTTCAGAAAGATGCTATATTATTTAAACATTCCTTAAATTATTTTGTTTATGACTTCCGTTTTATTCCTGTGTACTGCATACAGCCATGCATTCACACCAGCTTTACCCAGAGGGTTAAATATGTACAGTGTTAGGATGAATATTAATGGATTCAGTCAGTGGGCTGTGAATATCGTGTTAAGGTGTGCATACGATTTTACTTAAACACTACACAAAGCTTAACCAGATTAACATTCTGTTATTCAGACACCAAAAAAGCTTTCAGGTATAGTAAAACAATTTTTTACTTCTTCATCAGCACAATAAAATGATAGATTTTATTGACTGCATTTAATATAAAAGTGAAATGCTTGTGGAATTTCGTATTACTAGCGATGGGCAAATTTGTGCTGTTTTGCTTCAGCGAAAAATTAGCAAATTTTGACGCCGGCGTCCGTTTTTTTTGAAACGCCTGTGAATTTTCACGCCGGTTTTGCGAATTTATTCGAATCGCGCAAATTCACCGCAAATTCGTGCCTGGCGAATAAATTCGCCCATCACTACGTATTACATTTTAAAAGATGTACTGAACTTAAAAGCTTTCATTCACTATTCGGATATGCTGCCATTCAGACTCAAGCTGCAAGCAGGGATAAAACAAACTCAAAATACTAACTCTCAGAATTCGTAGGCATCTTTTTGGGGGTATTTGGCATTTCCAAAAAGTTTTGGGAAAATTATTTTCTGAGAATACTCTAAGCTTTATGGGATTGTTTTAGCTTAGCATTTCATGATTTACAGACACAAAGCTTAACTGTTTATGAGAGACTATGTTTTTGCTAGATCCTTTTAGAAACCTCATGAAATAAATGCAGTCAGCATATATAGATAGATGTGCTATATGTTCTGGCACTATAGATGTGCTATAGCTACGTCTAGCAGCTGGTCAAAGCTACAGCGTGGGTTAGACCGAGCGCTGGCAATTTCTTTCTTTTGTAGATATATACCTTTTAAGATTGTAAGCTTAAGCTCAACAGGACAATTTTTACTTCTGTATCGTTCAATATTTGTATGTAATCTAGATTTCTATATTGCATGGCCATGTTTTGTACAGGGCTACAGAATATGGTGATGCTTCATGAATACATGTCAATAATAAAAATAATAATATATAATGTCGGCTATTGAGGTAACTAGGCTATTTAAAAAAACACTCAATTGAAAACAGATTAATAGCAATTCCTATATACTGTATATATATATATATATATATATATATATATACTGTATGTGTGTGGATTGCATGCAATTATGAATTACAGGTTACTTTGGACTGTAGAAGATTTATGTCCCGGAGAAGTCCTGGCTTAAATGTTTTCACAGACCTAGCAATCAGTAAAAGGTAACCACATCAAGCACCCTGATACTATTAGCGAGTAAATATACCAGAATCTTGCAGGCTGGAAGATTATTCTTCAAAGGCAAACATATCCTGGATTATATTGGCAAACATTCACTGATATCAATAGTACATGTTCAGTACCTCAATCTTCTAGTAATGATGAGTTTTCCTTCTTAGCAACGAGTGCCTGTAGCACCTGGGACCAGATCTCAAAATTAATTGGATGCCACCTTTCTCTCTCAGTCTTATGGCTCACCTCTGCAACTGCCCCTATAATTATACTTTACATACCTACGGAGGTATTTGGGTTGGGGCAGCTGTCCAACTTATCATTTTGCAAGTCAAGTGAGGGGGGGTCATAGCTGATACTCTGTCCTCCATTAGCTTTTAGTCAGGTTCCATGGCTTGTAAAAAAAATGGTTCCACAAAGTTCCACCCCTTCTTTATCCCCTTAAATCTTAGGGGGATAAATTAAGGGGTCCTTCACCTTTAAATTATCTAAATGATGATTATTATGATGCAGAAAGTCATATTCTGAGAACATTTTCAATTGGTTCTCATTGTTTATTATTTGTGGTTTTTCAGTTATTTAGCGTTTTATTCAGCAGTTATTCAGTTTGAAATTTCAGCAAATTAGATGCTAGAGTTAAAATAGCCCTAGCAACCATGCATTGAGAGACAGGAATATCAATATGAATAAAAAGAAGTGTAGTAAGAAGTAGCAATAACAATACATGTGTGGCCTTACAGAGCATTTGTTTTTAGAAGGGGTCAGTGACCCACATTCGAAAGCTGAAAATTAGCCACTCTATAATATACTAAAGGTTAACTTAAAGCTGACCCCTTTAAATAGTAAGTCATTAGCCCATTATTATTAATATAAACAACATGTTTCAACCATTGCAACATGACCTTGTTTTAACATTTAGGTGGTGAGGAAATATCAAGGGCATGGCCCTACTGTTCATTGAAGTTTAAGAAGCCTCTTACTCTGCTGGGAAACACTAGGGGGAAGGGGATCAAGAAAAGAATGGAAAGACACCCCTGTCATATGGGGCTAGGGAACCCACACCTTTTAGAACCAGTCTTTTTTTGCATTTAGTTGGTTCTAGCTGAGAACTGGCAAAACATTATAAACACCATAAATGGAAAGGGTACAAACATTTTCTGTAGTTATTAGACACTTTATAACTGCAATTTTCTAAAAAGTCAATAATTTAAATGCAGAAACACACTCTGCTATTTCGGGAGATTAGTTTCCCCAGCAATAAATCGCTTCTTCTTCGGGCGACTAATCCTTTGAACTGCCTTCCCGTCGGCTAAGATGTGGGATGGCACTCAGTATATTTCGGCTTTCAGAAGTCTCCCAAAATGAAGCGTTCCAAGTACCATCTCGTCTGCGATTTACATTCTAGCCGGCGAGAAGGCAGTTCGGGGAAATTAGTCACCCGAAAAAGAAGCGGTTTGACTCTGGTTGACTAATCTCCTGAAATAGCAGTGTGTGTCTATGCCCGAAATCATTGTGAATTTGTTTAACTTTCAAGAGAAACCAGGCCAGAGAAAAAGGGTTTCGAAATTGGAACAGCCTTGTCACTAATTTAGCCATCTGTTTAGTCGGACATTCTGATTTGACTACATTTTCAACCATGTAAGTTACCAACACATTGATTTATTATGAAAAGCTCAGCAACGTTTGGTGTACCTGGTCAGAATCTCATTCTAGTTATGGGAAATACGAAAACCATGGTATTCAAATGTTTTATCATTTCAAGTGTTAACTACTCTAGCCAGAAAAAGAACCATATGATGAAACCGTGACTGCTGTCAATGTAAATTGTCAGCTTGCATGCTTCATAATCTGCAAGAGCTGTAACTTGTTATTTGTAAATTTGACATTTCATGACTAAACAGATTACATGATCAGCTTTTCATTTGCTGACAGCTTGTACATTTTATGCCAGTGTAATGATTTAAAGATAGCAGAGATATGCCAAATATACAGGATGAACACGTTCTCTTCAAAAGAAGATGAATGCCTAAAAATCCTTCAGCAATGATGTGGATATTTTTTTTTAAGAAATAAACATCCAAGATATCTAAATTATTCACAATGCGGCAGTTTTATGTATTTAGTTTTGAATCTAATCATTCTTGAAAGAGTGAGTGCTATTTGTTTGAATGACAATTTCTACAGATAAACAACTGGCTGAGGTCCCCTTGTCAGTGAGACGACAGTCATAAGCAATTTGCAATTTAATTAAACTGGCAATATGAACTTCCAGGTTTGCAAATATGCACAAAACATAATTTTCCTTCCTTTTACAATCTTTTGACAAATGCAAAGGGGACATTTGCAGAGATGAGACGAGAGAATGTGAGGAGTGTCCTGGATCATAACAAAGTCTTTACAAGGGGTCCTATCTTTTTCCAGCTCCACTGAGAACCCTGAGCAACTATAGAACAAAACATTAACTTTTGAGACATAGGAGGCTCTCCATTGCAGTTTATGATTGTTTATGAATCATAGCTAACATCTGAAATTTTATGTCAGGACTAAGGATGAAAAACTTTTGTCACCTGGTAGATTCATGGTGAAATTTGTGTTTTTCACAATAGGGGAAAATCTTTGTCATACACAGCGCCCATGTTGTCCAATGCATTTGGAACAAGAAAAAAAATATAGCCATAAAATGCCCATTGACTGCATTTTGCATATTTTGTAGTTTCACACATTTTTTGGCAATTCGGGCATCTTTGTACACACGCTAAGCTGCATTTTCCCATCCTTTAACTAATTATAGATTTAGCTTCAATGAGGCACTAGATATTTTATGAAATGCCTTTGCATGCAGTTTTTCTTATTATAACATATTTAAACTGGGAATAAAAAGCAACCCACCATAAACAAGTAAGTGTATGTACTCTATATATGTATGGATTGTGAAGAAAGAATGAGTTTGTAAGTGCAGCACCAAGGAATCCGGAAGGTAGAAAAATTAAAAATATAAATCTTTATTCAAGCATTTTTAAAATAGTACCCCATGCTAAACAATGGGCTGTTTTTTTAGCATGGGGTACTATTTTAAAAATGCTTGAATAAAGATTTATATTTTTAATTTTTCTACCTTCCGGATTCCTTGGTGCTGCACTTACAAACTCATTCTTTCTTTGGAAGTAACCGTTGGGATCTTCGGTTTTGTGACATGCACAGGTGAATCCTAGTACCTGGTAAGTGCTCCCACTACTATTTTTTGCAAGTTTGTATGTATGGATTGTGACTAGGGATGTAGCGAACGTCGGAAAAAAAGTTTGCGAACATATTCGCGAACTTGCGCAAAAATGCGAGCGGTTCGCGAACGGTTCGCGAACCCCATAGACTTCAATGGGAAGGCGAACTTTAACATCTAAAAAAGACATTTCTGGCCAGAAAAATGATTTTAAAGTTGTTTAAAGGGTGCAACGACCTGGACAGTGGCATGCCAGAGGGGGATCAAGGGCAAAAATGTATCTGAAAAATCTGCCTGTGTGTGCTTGGAAGAGATAGTGTAGGGGGAGAGCTGTTAGTGATTTCAGGGACAGATGATAGTAAGTTTGCTGGCTAGTAATCTGCTTGATACTGCTCTGTATTGGAGGGACAGAAGTCTGCAGGGATTTGAGGGACATTTTAGCTTAGGTAGCTTTGCTGGCTAGTAATCTACTGTTCTCTTTAAACAACTGCCATACGTTGACCTTGTAGGCATTGTTTGCCCAGTTTTTTTGGACGCAGCCACTAAAGCACAGTTGACAGAAAAAATATGCCATATAAATGCTGAAAATAGTAATTTTTCGCCATACGTTGACCTTGTAGACATTGTTTGCCCAGTTTTTTTGGACGCAGCCACTGAAGCACAGTTGCCAGAAAAAATATGCCATATAAATGCTGAAAATAGTAATTTTTCGCCATACGTTGACCTTGTAGACTTTGTTTGCCCAGTTTTTTTGGACGCAGCCACTGAAGCACAGTTGCCAGAAAAAATATGCCATATAAATGCTGAAAATAGTCATTTTTTGCCACATACGTTGAGTCAACGTATGGCAAAAAATGACTATTTTCAGCATTTATATGGCATATTTTTTCTGGCCTCTGTGCTTCAGTGGCTGCGGCCAAAAAAACTGGGCAAACAATGCCTACAAGGTCAACATCGTTGACCTTGTAGGCATTGTTTGCCCAGTTTTTTTGGCCGCAGCCACTGAAGCACAGAGGCCAGAAAAAATATGCCATATAAATGCTGAAAATAGTCATTTTTTTGGTCGCAGCCACTGAAGCACAGTTGCCAGAAAAATTATGCCATATAAATGCTGAAAATATAAATTTTTTTGGTTGCAGCCACTGAAGCACAGAGGCCAGAAAAATTATGCCATATAAATGCAGAAAATATGCATTTTTTTGGTTGCAGCCACTGAAGCACAGAGGCCAGAAAAATTATGCCATATAAATGCAGAAAATATGCATTTTTTTGGACGCAGCCACTGAAGCACAGTTGCCAGAAAAAATATGCCATATAAATGCTGAAAATAGTCATTTTTCGCCATACGTTGACCTTGTAGACATTGTTTGCCCAGTTTTTTTGGTTGCAGCCACTGAAGCACAGAGGCCAGAAAAAATTAAACCAGTAGGGTTTGCACCCTAGTTTGTAACGGTGGCGGAGGGAGGAGGACGCTAAAGGACAGCTGTGTGTGGAGTCATGAGGCTTGAAGAGAAGGACAGCTGCATAGAAGTCAGAACAAGTCTTCCGGCGTGCAGTAACCCTCCGAGATCCACCCCTCATTCATTTTAATAAAGGTCAGGTAATCGACACTTTTGTGACCTAGGCGAGTTCTCTTCTCAGTTACAATCCCTCCTGCTGCACTGAAGGTCCTTTCTGAGAGCACACTTGAGGCTGGGCAAGACAAGAGGTTCATGGCAAATTGTGACAGCTCTGGCCACAGATCAAGCCTGCGCACCCAGTAGTCCAGGGGTTCATCGCTCCTCAGAGTGTCGATATCTGCAGTTAATGCCAGGTAGTCCGCTACCTGCCGGTCGAGGCGTTCTTTGAGGGTGGATCCAGAAGGGTTGTGGCGCTGCCTTGGACAGAAAAACATTTGCATGTCTGACGTTACAGACCGGCCAAAGGGCTTTGTCCTTGCAGGTGCGCTCGTGGCAGGATTACTGGCACCTCTGCCCCTGGAATGTTGATGAGTTCCTGAAGTGACATCACCCTTAAAAGCATTGTACAACATGTTTTGCAGGCTGGTTTGTAAATGACGCATCTTTTCGGACTTGTGGTATGTTGGTAACATTTCTGACACTTTATGCTTGTACCGAGGGTCTAGTAGCGTTGCGACCCAGTACAGGTCCTTCTCCTTAAGCCTCTTGATACGGGGGTCCTTCAACAGGCATGACAGCATGAAAGACCCCATTCTCACAAGGTTGGATGCAGAGCTATCCATCTCCACTTCCTCATTATCAAGGACTGCATCATCCACGGTCTCCTCCCCCCAGCCACGTACAAGACCAGGGGTCCCCAAAAGGTCACCACTAGCCCCCTGGGAAGCCTGCTCCTGTTGGTCCTCCTCCTCCTCCTCCACAAAGCCACCTTCCTCCTCTGACTCCACTTCTGGCACCTTTCCCTGCGTTGCAGCAGGTGCCTGGGTTCGTTCTGGTGATTCCGACCAGAAATCGTGCGCTTCCAGCTCCTCGTCACGCTGGTCTACAGCCTCATCTGTCACTCGTCGCACGGCACGCTCCAGGAAGAAAGCGAAGGGTATTAGGTCGCTGATGGTGCCTTCGGTGCGACTGACCATATTTGTCACCTCTTCAAAAGGTCGCATGAGCCTGCAGGCATCGCGCATAAGCACCCAGTAACGGGGGAAAAAAATCCCCAGCTCTGCAGATCCAGTCCTACCACCCAGTTCAAAAAGGTACTCGTTGACGGCCCTTTGTTGTTGCAGCAGACGTTCCAACATAAGGAGCGTTGAATTCCAGCGAGTCTGGCTGTCAGAAATCAAACGCCTGACTGGCATGTTGTAGCGCTGCTGAATGTCAGCAAGGCGTGCCATGGCTGTGTAGGAACGTCTGAAATGGGCCGACACCTTTCTGGACTGGGTGAGAACGTCCTGGAATCCTGGGTACTTGGAGACAAAACGTTGGACTATTAAATTTAACACATGTGCCATGCAGGGCACATGTGTTAAATTGCCCAGTCTCAACGCTGCCAACAGATTGCTTCCATTGTCACACACCACTTTTCCGATCTGCAGTTGGTGTGGGGTCAGCCACCGATCGGCCTGTGACTGCAGAGATGACAGGAGTACAGATCCGGTATGGTTTTTGCTTTCCAGGCACGTCATCCCCAAGACAGCGTGACAACGGCATACCTGGCACGTCGAATAGCCTAGGGGGAGCTGGGGGTGCACAGGTGTGGAGGAGGAGAAGGAGGACCCAGCAGCAGAGTAAGAAGAAGAAGAGGAAGAAGACGAGGTAGAGAGCGATGGAGGAGTAGAGGTGGTGGCAGAACCGCGTGCAATCCGTGGCGGTGACACCAACTCCACTGTTGTTGTTGTTGAGCTACCCATTCCCTGCTTCCCAGCCATTACCAAGTTCACCCAGTGGGCAGTGTAGGTGACATACCTGCCCTGACCATGCTTGGAGGACCATGCGTCAGTAGTCATATGGACCTTTGGCCCAACACTAAGTGACAGAGATGCGGTAACTTGGCTCTGCACATGTTGGTACAGGTGTGGTATTCCCTTTTTAGAAAAAAAATTGCGGCTGGGTACCTTCCACTGCGGTGTCCCAATTGCTACAAATTTGCGGAAGGCCTCAGAGTCCACCAGCTGGTATGGTAAAAGCTGGCGGGCTAAGAGTGCAGACAAGCCAGCTGTCAGACGCCGGGCAAGGGGGTGACAGTCAGACATTGGCTTCTTACGCTCAAACATGGCCTTCACAGAAACTTGGCTGGTGGCAGATGACTGGGAATGGGAACAGGTGGTCAAGGTGGAAGGCGGAGTGGAGGGTGGTTCAGACGGGTCAAGGAGAGCAGAGGTAGAGCAGTAAGATGCTGGACCAGAAGGAGTGTGGCTTTTAGTTTGCCTGTTGCCTTTGAGGTGTTGCTCCCAAAGTGCTTTGTGCTTGCCGCTCATGTGCCTTCGCATAGAAGTTGTACCTATGTGGCTGTTGGGCTTACCAAGGCTCAGTTTCTGACTGCACTCATTGCAAATTACAATGCTTTTGTCAGAGGCACACACATTAAAAAAATCCCACACTGCTGACTTTTTGGAAGTGTGCGATCTGGCGGTAACAGTAGAAGTTGGCGGCATTGGCGGCAATGGCGGGTGCGTTGGCCGGCTGAACACAGGTGCCGATACATGTTGTTGCCCTACTGATCCCTGCGGGCTGTCCTCCCTGCTTCTTCTAAGTCTTATTCTCCTACTGCCTCTCTGACTCTCCGTCTCTCCATCTGAACTACCCTCCTCTTGCTCTCTTCTACTAGGCACCCACAAAACATCAATCTCCTCATCATCATTCTCCTCAGATGCATCAATTTCTTCTGACACATCACAGAAGGAAGCAGCAGCGGGGACCTCCTCCTCATCACTCATCATTATGTCCATCTCTGTCGTGTTCTCTGCCAGAATTAAATCTGGTGTAACGTCCTCATCTCCTTCATCTTCTTCTGGCAATAATGGTTGCGCATTACTCAGTTCAAGAAACTCATGGGAAAATAACTCCTCTGACTCCAGTGAAGAAGGGGCACCGGTGGTGGAGGAAGTGTTACGTGGGGTGGCCATAGCAGTGGAGGATGAGGAGGATGTTGTGGTAAAGTTAGAAACGGTAGAGGATGGGGTGTGCTGTGTAAGCCAGTCAACTACCTCTTCAGCATTTTGGGAGTTCAGGGTCATTGGCTTTTTAAAACTGGGCAATTTGCTAGGGCCACAGGATTGCATAGCAGCACGGCCCCTAGCACGGCCTCTGCGTGGCGGCCTGCCTTTGCCTGGCATTATTTTTAAAAAAACAACAACAACAAAAACTCAGTTGGTTTTTCTGGAAACGATAATACACACAGCTAGATGGCAGTTTGAAGAAAACAGTGTGCAAATAATGCCTACAAGGTCAACGTATACACAGCGGTGGATACGGATTACGTAAAATATATGAATGCTGCTTGAAAAAAAGTAACTCAAGTGGTTTTTCTAGAGACGATAATATTATCAATATTTAGACAAAATGTGAACAAGCTCACACAGCTAGATGGCGGTTTGAAGAAAACAGTGTGCAAATAATGCCTACAAGGTCAACGTATACACAGCGGTGGATACGGATTACGTAAAATATATGAATGCTGCTTGAAAAAAAGTAACTCAAGTGGTTTTTCTAGAGACGATAATATTATCAATATTTAGACAAAATGTGAACAAGCTCACACAGCTAGATGGCGGTTTGAAGAAAACACTGTGCAAATAATGCCTATAAAGTCAACGTATACACAGCGGTGGATACGGATTACGTAAAATATATGAATGCTGCTTGAAAAAAAGTAACTCAAGTGGTTTTTCTAGAGACGATAATATTATCAATATTTAGACAAAATAAAAAGCTCACACAGCTAGATGGCGGTTTGAAGAAAACACTGTGCAAATACTGCCCACAAGATCAACGTATACACTACTACAGCGGTGGATACGGATCTCGTAAAATTTATTATGGCTGCTTGAAAAAAGTCACTCCGGTGTTTTTTCTGGAGACGGTAATATTATGGATATTTAGACAGAATGTGAACAAGGTCACACAGCTAGATGGCAGTTGGTTGAATAACACACTGGGCAAAAAATGCCTACAGGGCAAATAATGCCTAAAAGGTCAACTTATACACTACTACAGCGATGGATACAGATTACGTAAAATATGTTATGGCTGCTTGAAAAAAGTCACTCCGGTGTTTTTTCTGGAGACGGTAATATTATGGATATTTAGACAGAATGTGAACAAGGTCACACAGCTAGATGGCAGTTGGTTGAATAACACACTGGGCAAAAAATGCCTACAGGGCAAATAATGCCTAAAAGGTCAACTTATACACTACTACAGCGATGGATACAGATTACGTAAAATATGTTATGGCTGCTTGAAAAAAGTCACTCCGGTGTTTTTTCTGGAGACGGTAATATTATGGATATTTAGACAGAATGTGAACAAGGTCACACAGCTAGATGGCAGTTGGTTGAATAACACACTGGGCAAAAAATGCCTACAGGGCAAATAATGCCTAAAAGGTCAACTTATACACTACTACAGCGATGGATACGGATTACGTAAAATATGTTATGGCTGCTTGAAAAAAGTCACTCCGGTGTTTTTTCTGGAGACGGTAATATTATGGATATTTAGACAGAATGTGAACAAGGTCACACAGCTAGATGGCAGTTGGTTGAATAACACACTGGGCAAAAAATGCCTACAGGGCAAATAATGCCTAAAAGGTCAACTTATACACTACTACAGCGATGGATACAGATTACGTAAAATATGTTATGGCTGCTTGAAAAAAGTCACTCCGGTGTTTTTTCTGGAGACGGTAATATTATGGATATTTAGACAGAATGTGAACAAGGTCACACAGCTAGATGGCAGTTGGTTGAATAACACACTGGGCAAAAAATGCCTACAGGGCAAATAATGCCTAAAAGGTCAACTTATACACTAATACAGCGATGGATACGGATTACGTAAAATATATTATGGCTGCTTGAAAAAAGTCACTCCGGTGTTTTTTCTGGAGACGGTAATATTATGGATATTTAGACAGAATGTGAACAAGGTCACACAGCTAGATGGCAGTTGGTTGAATAACACACTGGGCAAAAAATGCCTACAGGGCAAATAATGCCTAAAAGGTCAACTTATACACTACTACAGCGGTAGTAAAATAAAAAAAAGCAAAATAAAAAAAAAATGAATATTAAAAAAAAAAAAATTAAAGTTGGTGCTGCTGAACTACTAGGAGCAGCAGATTAGCACACCAGTCCCACTCCCCAACACTGCTAGACTAATAGCACTGGGCTCTTATAGTAGTAGTAGTAGTAGTAGTAGTAAAACAACAAAAAAATAAATAAAAGCAGTCCTTACAAGGACTACTGTTATTGCAGCAGTCAGCAGATGAGATCAGAAGCAGGACAGCTGCCCACTGCAGCTACATACAGAGCACTGCAGTAGAAGGTAGATTACTAGCCAGCAAAGCTACCTAAGCTTAAATGTCCCTCAAACCCCTGCAGACTTCTGTCCCTCCAATAACAGAGCAGTATCAAAACGATTACTAGCCAGCAAACTTTCAACTGTCCCTGAAATCACTAACAGGCAGCAGCTCTCTCCCTACACTATCTCTTCAGCACACACAGGCAGAGTGAAAAAACGCTGCAGGGCTTCGGTTTTTATAGGGAAGGGGAGTGGTCCAGGGGAGAGCTTCCTGATTGGCTGCCATGTACCTGCTGGTCTGGGGTGAGAGGGCAAAAAAAAGCGCCAACAATGGCGAACCCAAAATGGCGAACGTCGCGCGACGTTCGCGAACTTCCGGCGAGCGCGAACACCCGCTGTTCGCGCGAACAAGTTCGCCGGCGAACAGTTCGCGCCATCCCTAATTGTGACATGCCACTAGCCTGCACATGCACTTTTTGGGGGAATTAGCATTTGGTAGGCAGGTAAGCATAGGATTTTCAGCTTAGAGACAGGGACACCAAGGCTTCAGACAAAACAAAGCTTTATTAGGCACTGGACATTCCCAAAAAAGGCAAGAGAAAACACAGTTCAGTAACTTCAATGCAAAACATTCAGGATTTTCCCACTCTGGGGCTCTCATCACCCAGGGAAACTCTCACCCTCTGGAACTTCAGAGCATTTGGGCTTCTCACTCAGCCCTGCTGGCTTCCCCTCCTGAAACTCAGGCTCACTAACCTCTGCAAGTCCCTTCTCCCCTCCAGGGATTTAGTCTCACCAGCCTCTGAAACTCTTTTGCTGGCAGCAAGACCAGGGATGGGCGAATTTGACCCGTTTCGTTTCGCCAAAAATTTGCCGCTGGCGAAATGTCGCAGATGGCCATTAAAGTCTATGGGCGTCAAAAAAAATTGTCGCGCGGCGAAATTATTTTGTCGCGCGTCTTTTTTTTTGACGCACGTCTCCATACAAGTCTATGGGCGTCATTTTTTCGGCGAAACAAGGCGAAAAAATTCCCCATCCCTAAGCAAGACCCCTTCTGCCAGGCACTGCCTTTCCCAGCAGCTCCACACTTCCCTCCATTCTAGGAGGTGTCTGGAGAGCCCCAAGGTGTGGAAACACAGCCCTTTTACATTTCTTGGCAGCCCCTCTCTCACCTGCCACTTAATTACTTGGCTGATAGGGAATATTAACCCTATTTGTGCTGGGTATCCCTCTGCAACCCATATCATGCAACTTAAATTAACTCTTTTCAGGGCAGTTTCCTCCAAGACAGTTTTTGTTTCTGAAACACCCTGTCACATAATGTATATATGTTGTGGTATAGGGCTCCTTGAGGGCAAAGCACTGTACAGCAAAGCAATAAATTAGTTGTAACAAACATGTGGTCATTGCAATAATAAGTAACAATACGTGCATTATTAGAAATACAAATCACATAGATAAAAAATGTAATTACAATACAGATTAAGTGATCAGTGTCAAGGAGACAAAAGAATGGTGGACCTTATCCCATAGAGCTTACAGTCTAGATGGGACATTGCAGACACAATTTCGGAGGGGTATTACAGTGCTGTAGATTACAGTGTGTTACACTGTCATATAAGTGACAGTTCCCAGCTCATGTGTTATCCAAGTGCTCCCGGAGCTTAGTTTAGTTCTAAAGATATTAATAGGAGGATTATCATTCCAAATATAAGGAGCAGCAAGACAGAAGGGTTTGATGCGGGAAACAGCAATAGTAGTGGGGGTGCCACCAAGCGGTTGCTCTGAGAGGAGCAGAGGTTTTGGCCAGGAAGATATAGAGAGAAAAGATAAGATGTAGTTGGGTGCAGAGGAGTGCCGGGCTTTGAAGGTTGTGAGGAGGAGTAGGGTAGTCAGCGAATAAATACCTTTTCACAGCATTTTGCTTTGAAGTGCTCTCCTTGAACCAATTGTTTAAAGTTGTGAGGAGGGGTTATTCTTTTTTTTATAGGAAGCCATAATAAGGACTTCAACAGGGGAGGGGCCTGTACACTTTTGAATGCGAGGAGGAGAATTCTGGCAGCAGTGTTTAATACCACAGAGGAGAGAGATGGGAGTTAGGGAGGCCAGTTAGTAAAAGGTTATAGTAATCTAGTTGGGATAGGATGAGAGCATGCAAGCATTAGCATATTGGCCATAGCAGATGATAGGGACGGATTTTGGCAATATTGCATAAGAAAAATTACAGGTTTTGACAGTGGTGTTAATATGATCCGAGAAGCAGAGAGAGGAGTCAGAGATTACCCCCAGACAGTATTCTGAGTTTAAAGGGTTGATGATCATGCCATCAATAGAGATAGTAAATAGGGGAATAGGACCAGGCTTAGGTGGACAGATGATTAGTTCAGTTTTTGTTAGGTTGAGTTTGAGGTGGTGCTGGTTCATCCAGTTGGAGATTGCTAGGAAACAGTTAGAGATTTGAGCCTCTGTTTCAGCTGTTAATGAACGGGTGGATACATATATTTGGGTATCATCAGCATACAGATGATAATTAAAGCCAAATGAGTGGATTAGATCTTCCAGAGATAGAGTGTGCAGGGAGAACAACAATGGGCCAAGTACAGAGCCTTGTGGCACCCCTACATTAGTTGGAACTGGAGATGAGGTTTTGTTAACTTAGGAGACAGCAAATGATCGGTTAGAAAGGTAAGAAGAAAGCCTAGATGCAGCCTGGTTATGGATGCCAAGTGAATATAGAATTTGAATCAGGAGAGAGTGGTCAACCGTATCAAATGCAGATGATAAGTCAAGGAGGATAAGGATTTGGCAACCTGAAGATCATTTGTAACTCTGCACAAACCAGGCCAAAAATCCAGATGGCATAGGGTCCAACAGGTCATGGGTGTGTAAAATAGTAATACGGGAGAACACAATATGGTTTATGAGTTTAGAGGCAAGTTGTAGAAGTGAAACGGGGGTAGAAGTGAGACGGGATGGTAGTTAGAGAAAATGGGTCAAGCGTGGCAAGAAGAAAGCACAGGGTCAAGATGGTAAGTTGTGAGTAGGGAGGACAAGAGAAGCTTGGAGACTTCAGGCATTGTTACCAGAGGGAAGGAATTAAGATATGCAGAAGGGGGCTTAGGAAGGAGGAGCTGTTTTGCATTAGTAAAGGAAGGTTTCTGATTGCGGATGGACTCTACTTTGTCTTTGAAGAAATCAGCAAAGTCCTGAAGGAAGAGAGTGCGTCAGGTTAACCAATACTGTTTTGAGGGATCGAGAAGAGTATCGAATAAGGAAAACAGGTGTTGTGGGTTGGAGTTGTGATTGTTTATAAGAGCACTGTAGTACCCTTGCTTGGCCTTTGACAAGGCAGAATTGAGGCATGAAAGTAAACATTTATAGTGAATAAAGTTTGCTTGTGTATGGGACAGGAGCATAAGAATCTGGTTTGTGAATTCAGCCAGGGTCATGGGTTTTGAGCATGTGTACGCTTAGCCTGTGAAGGGGCAAATGAGCCAATGGTTCAGGATAGTATGTGACTATACATGACCATATTTTAGAGTGTCCTTCAGCCAATTTCTTGATATGAGCTGCCTTTTTTTAGCAAAGGTAGCTAATTGAGCTAATTGTTTACAGCAATTTGGATTTGTATTAAAAGGAAGTGTTTGCCATTCAGCATAAGAATTCCAGTTCAATTAAATTTGTCACAGTCAATTCAAAATGCAAACTGTACCTAATTGTTCTCTGATAAAATATATAATTAAACTCTTTAGACCTTCGTGCTCAAGCATACAATATAATTTGCCCATCACAGAAATTTCCAATTTTCTTTTGTACACTCCAATATTTAACTTTTGCAAAAATAAAACAAGAAAAGGTAAGATACCAATGTAATTGTATTTTAATGGGCGGAGAGGGGATAAGTCACTGATAGTATTGCTGCCATTATTAAAGACAATAGAGACTTATTCAAGGTTTATAATGGAATACAATTTGAATAGTCTTCCATGGTGCATAGCACGTAAAAATGCATCCCTACAAGACACACACTACTAAAAGGTAGCTGCACAAGTATCTTAAGCCATATATTAAAAAATTAAGTAAATTAGTACTTCAACTGATGTAGAGGAAAAGGACAGCCAGCAAAACTGTGGTAGGCTCTCTAAAACAAAAACACTTTCTCAAATAACCAAGTTTGTCATTGAATGATTACCTTTACTTTCTTTTAACTTGAAAACCCATTTGCACCCTAGGATACAAAAGATTTATGTTCTCATTTCTGTGATGGAATAAATGAGCCATGAAGAAAGCAGAAGATGGAATTTAATGTAAATCTATGCAAAATGCTAGTTAAGATAGAAAATAACCTTTTTAACTGTATTGCTCTCCTTATTTGAAATATTCCTTATGTACAGTATATGATCTGAAATATACAGTACATAGACATATATACATAAATTAAAAATACATACCAAGCAGTGAATATCAGTTTTGCAACCCGCAATGGAATTTAGCGATTCATCCAGCAAAATAAAGAAAATTAAATTTGTGCATTTTATAGTTTCTTACTGGAAAAGTGCATTTGCAATTTACATTTTCAATGTAATAATTGAACAATAATGTTTTTTTTTTAATTTAAATCATTGTTCTTAAATGGTTTGTTAAACAGAAAGATATGTAAATTAAAATGTGTAAATGTAGTGGCCACTGAAAACAGAACCTGTCTATTTCTTTCTCTGTACTGATAGTATTGTAGTATTGGCAGGCAGCTCAGTTCTTCCCTCTGTTCTGGGTCAGATGCTCCTGTACCTATTGATGCAGGGAAACCCTGGTATGGAGGTTCCCACAGTGACCTGTGCCGATGGCTGCTGTGCAGTTGTGCCAAAAGATTAGGGTGCACATGTCACTCACCCATCAAACACCAGATATGATGCCAGACCATGAAAATATTCGCAACAACTGCACCTGATTTGGGGCAAAGCGTACACACAATTGACTTAATTTTGGCAAAATGGAATTAGTTCTGTCAGATGCAGCACAATTGGGTCATATGTTCTTTGTGCAAATTGTACTGAATTGCAGGTCTTCGGAGGTAATCTTTGGGTTGTCTGTAACATTTCTCTCAATCCTCCTCATAGTTACATAGTTACATAGTTACATAGTTAAATTGGGTTGAAAAAAGACAAAGTCCATCAAGTTCAACCCCTCCAAATGAAAACCCAGCATCCATACATACACCCCTCTCTACTTTTAATTAAATTCTATATACCCATACTAACTATAGAGCTTAGTATCACAATAGCCTTTGATATTATGTCTGTCCAAAAAAATCATCCAAGCCATTCTTAAAGGCATTAACTGAATCAGCCATCACAACATCACCCGGCAGTGCATTCCACAACCTCACTGTCCTGACTGTGAAGAACCCCCTATGTTGCTTCAAATGAAAGTTCTTTTCTTCTAGTCTAAAGGGGTGGCCTCTGGTACGGTGATCCACTTTATGGGTAAAAAGGTCCCCTGCCATTTGTCTATAATGTCCTCTAATGTACTTGTAAAGTGTAATCATGTCCCCTCGCAAGCGCGGAGAAAACAACCCCAACCTTGACAGTCTACCCTCATAATTTAAGTCTTCCATCCCTCTAACCAATTTAGTTGCACGTCTCTGCACTCTCTCCAGCTCATTTATATCCCTCTTAAGGACTGGAGTCCAAAACTGCACTGCATACTCCATATGAGGCCTTACCAGGGACCTATAAAAGGGCATAATTATGTTTTCATCCCTTGAGTTAATGCCCTTTTTTATGCAAGACAGAACTTTATTTGCTTTAGTAGCCACAGAATGACACTGCCCAGAATTAGACAACGTGTTATCTACAAAGACCCCTAGATCCTTCTCATTTAAGGAAACTCCCAACACACTGCCATTTAGTGTATAACTTGCATTTATATTATTTTTGCCAAAGTGCATAACCTTGCATTTATCAACATTGAACCTCATTTTCCAGTTTTCTGCCCAGTTTTCCAGTTTAGACAAATCGGTCTGCAAAGTGGCAGCATCCTGCATGGAACCTATAGTTCTGCACAATTTAGTATCATCTGCAAAAATAGAATCAGTACTTTCAATGCCCACCTCCAGGTCATTAATAAACAAGTTGAAAAGCAAGGGACCTAGTACAGAGCCCTGCGGTACTCCACTAACAACACTGGTCCAATTAGAAAATGTTCCATTTACCACCACTCTTTGTAGTCTATCTTTTAGCCAGTTCTCTATCCAGGTACAAATACTATGTTCCAAGCCAACATTCCTTAATTTAACCAGTAACCTTTTGTGTGGCACTGTATCAAATGCTTTAGCAAAATCTAAGTAAATCACATCCACTGCCATCCCAGAATCGAGGTGTCTACTTACATTCTCATAAAAAGAAATTAAGTTAGTCTGGCAAGATCTATTACGCATAAGACCATGCTGGCACAAACTCATAGTATTATGATTTGCTATGAAGTCCAGTATCTTATCCTTTATTAACCCTTCGAAAAGCTTTCCTACCACTGACGTCAGACTAACTGGCCTATAGTTTTGAGGCTGAGAAAGGGATCCTTTTTTGAATAGAGGCACCACATTAGCAATTCGCCAGTCTCTCGGCACTATGCCAGATCTCAATGAATCCTGAAAAATTAAGTAAAGAGGTTTGGCAATCACAGAGCTAAGCTCGCTAATTACCCTGGGATGAATACCATCTGGCCCTGGACCTTTGTTAATCTTAACATGTTCTAGTCTCTTTTGAATTTCATCATGTGTGAACCATGCATCATTAGTTGCATTACTAGAATTGGGACTGTTAAGAAGGAAACCTTCACTTACTGATTCCTCATTTGTGTAGACAGATGAAAAATATGAATTCAGAATCTGTGCTTTTAATTTGTTTTCATCAACCAGCTGACCCCCCTCTGATAGTAAGGGACACACCCCTTCCTGCTTCATTTTTTTTTATTTTTTTAGTCGAAGGACGTGGTAGATGGTCGAAGTAGCCATATTCGACCATTCGAAATTCGAACTATTTTTCCTCTATTCCTTCACTCGAACTAAGTAAATGGGCCCCTTAATCTCATATGCCGCTCCTGTATTTTTCTTGGCCTGCCAGACCTGGGTTTAACAGCAACTGTGCCTGTGGCCTTCCATTTCCTGATTACATTCTTTACAGTCGAAACTGACAGTTTAAACCTCTGAGATTTTTGTAGCCTTCATCTAAACCATGATACAGAACAATCTTTATTTCAGATCTTTTGAGAGTTGCTTTGAGGATCCCATGCTGTCACTCTTCAGAGGAGAGTCAAACAGAAGCACAACTTGCAAATGGCCACCTTAAATATCTTTTCTCATGATTGGACTCACCTGTCTATGAAGTTCAAGGCTTAACAAGCTAATCCAATCACTTTGGTGTAGCCAGTAATAAGTATTGAGCAGTTACATGCATTCAAATTAGCAATCCTACAAGGGTACTCACATTTTTGCACAGCCAGTTTTTCACATTTAGGGGCACATTTACCTAGGGTTGAATATCGAGGGTTAATTAACCCTCGATATTCGACCGTCAAAGTAAATTCCTTCGAATATCGAAGTCAAAGGATTTTGCGATATTCCTACGATCGAACAATAAAATCCTCCGATCGAAGGATATTCCTTCGATCAGGACATTGTTAGGAAGCCTATGGGGACCTTCCCCATAGGCTAACATTGGCCTTGGTAGGTTTTAGGTGGCGAACTAGTGGGTCGAAGAAATTTTTAAAGAGACAGTACTTCGACTATAGAATGGTCCAATAGTCGAACGATTTTTAGTTCGAATCGTTTGATTCGAAGTCGAAGGACGTGGTCGATGGTCGAAGTAGCCATATTCGACCATTCGAAATTCGAACTATTTTTCGTCTATTCCTTCACTCGAAGTAAATGGGCCCCTTAATCTCATACAAATGAACAATGCTTCACTAAAAATCTTTGTTCAGAAAGCACCCCCATAGTCAGATGTTCCTGGGAAATGAAAGACATACCATTGTTATCTTTTTTGTTGAAAGTGAAGTAAATTATTATGCAGGCTTAGAGGTGTTTCCAAACTTTTTCATATGACTGTATAAATATATAATCCAGAATGTTGTATAAATGGGCCTTTCAGTATGAAAAACATGTCAACTTAATTGTAAGGCAAAATGACTTGCATAAAGCAGTTTTATTTTGTGCATAACTTCTCTAAAAATGTATTCATAATATGCATCTGTTAATAGGAAGTATAATAATACGTATTTAGAAAATAGGACATTAGAGAGTGGTGGATTGCCAAAATATAATCACCCCAGAGATGTAACTATGCACCACATGTCGTAAAATGGCTCGGGGCATCCAATGGTGTAGTTAGGATGATAATCACACCTGCTGCTGATTTCATATAACAACTATTCAACATTTTCTCCCCCCCGGCCCCCACAGGCTTTATAAACATATTATTGAAACAATGACCAAAGGGAGTCACGTTTTCAGCCTTTTTCAATTCTTAATCCTCATTTGTTCTAATGTAAGAACTTACCTAATAAATATCTCACAGCCCTTTATATACTATCTACTTATCAGCTACCAATTGTACTACTTATGGTATAAGGCTCCATTCAGGCTCCATTCATGACTGCCCCTTATCTAGATGGTTTTGCTTTCTTTAGCTGCAAAGCAATCCACATTTATTTTAAATATTGTCATACAGTGTAAGGATCTCATATCAGGGCTACATTCGTAACTGTGGGGGATTAGTGGGAGTTGTGTTCCGGCCACAGGTTGACCATATTTCTCATTTGTACTTTTGTGCAATATCAAAGGGGTCATTCACCTTTAAATAAATGTTTAGTATGATTTAGACATTGTCATTCTGAGTCAATTTGCAAATGATTTTTATTTTTTGTGTTTTTTTTAGCTATTTAGATTTTTGCCCATCAACTCTCCAGTCTGGAATTGCAGCAGCCATTTGGTTTGTGTACCTTAGCAACTATAATATAGTAGATAGGACTTCCTCAAAATTTAGTTGAAAAATTTTCCCAGATGCTGGCGTCTTTTCCTTTTTTCCGGGTGATAGGCTGCAAAAGAGCGTAACTTTTTTTTGGGTAACCCGGTTCCCCCCTACATTTCCTAATATACGGCACATAAACTATACACTGGACTTATGAGTAGGGCATTATAACAACTTTCCCGGGATTGTGTAGTGTAATGTATTTGCTGCAACATGTATGTCCATTGAACTTTTACTTTCCGCCATATGCAAATTAGGCAACACAAGCGCAACTTCGCGAAGCTTGGCGCAGTCATGCTAGCACAACTTCACCAGCGTTGGGCGCCCTAGACGCAACTTCGGATTTTAGTGAATTAGCATTGTCCTGGCGAATCTACGACTGGCGAAGTGTTGCGCTGTGATCAAAGCCGTTGTTGGCGAATTTTCATTAGTTTATGAATTTGCCCCTGAAGCTGGTGGTACCCATCTCAATTCATCAGTGAGAAGTGTAGTCCAGACACCCCAAGTAGATAGTGGAAAACACCTATATTTTTAATACTTATAATAATAGTACTGTACTTAATAATACTTAGTTAGTAAGCAGCTTTCACTCTATATGTAAACTCAATTTCCAAACGTAATTCTACCTATACATACATTAGTCCTATAATCTAAATGTACAGTCCCTTAACTGAAACACTCTTCCTTTATCTTTGTCAGAAATTGTGTTTCCATAACAATTGCCTATAATAGCACTTTGATACTCCTTGTTACAGCACTGCAATGGGTAGATAGGTTTTGCGATTTTATTTTGCCATTAAATTTGCATTACTCAAATGCCACTGATTTTGCATTAAGTCTAGCAATTTCACTGTAAACACAAACTGCAAATCTATCCATATGAAAGTTATAAAAGGCAAATAGGCATCTTAAAAGCTGCAAATGTTTTGATTATCTGCTCTCTATCTTGTGAGTATATGAATAAATGTTTTATTTATGTGATGCTTGTTGATTCTTTCGACAAGTAATAAACATATTCAGGCATATCAACAGAGGTAGCATAATTTATATGCAGTCAGCATTATGTAACGCTGAATAAATGCTGCTTCTTGCTTGAATGGATCCTTGAACATTTATTTCCAGTTTGTTTGCAACAACATTGTTAATTATGACATTGCAAAGGTTAAAAAGACAGAGCCAAAACTTAATATGTATTTCATAAGTTATACAAATGTGTTTTTGTCTCAGTACAGAGGTTTAAATAGTATCAGCAGAGTCTAAGAACCTGCATTCTATACTAAAACAAATCATAATTTGTTGTTATTAGTGGGGGATGTTTTTCAAGTTACAAGTGTCAGTTATTGCTTAGTAGATATGTTTATAAAGGGAAAAACTGGGACACAGAAATCAAGGTCCAAGGGGCATCAATATCAGATGCAGGGAAGCCTATACCGGGTGCAACTTTTCACCAAGGTCCTTGGTCCCCTGGACACTACTGTCTGAATTAAGTGTTTTGCAAGAGATTGGAGTACCAGGACCCAATCCCATAGAAGATAAGGAACCTGAAGTTCTTTGGTTTGTTTTGAAGACAAAGACTTAGGGGCAGATTTATCAAGGGTTGAATTTCAAAGTTATTGGAGTTTTTTTGAACTCCCTTAACTTCAAATTCGAATAAAAAAAGACCAACCTAAATGTATTTAAAAAATAAAGGTTTCTTTCTGCGATTGAATAGGCGGTATTTGATCGTTCAAATTGAAGTAAGATTGCATTCGATCAAATTTGATTTGAAGTATTTTCAAAAAAAGTCCACCAATTGACTCCAAGTAGGTTCTAGGAGGTCCCCCATAGGCTAAAACAGCAGTTCAGCAGGTATTAGATGGTGAATGGTCGAAGTCTAAGTTTTAAAGAGACAGTATGAATATTTATATTTTTTTCAAATTCAAATCTAATTTGTACTATTCCCTAGTCAAAATACACAAAAATAGCTCGAAATTCAAATTTTTTTACTTTGAATTTTCAGTTCGATCCTTGATAAATCTGGCCTATAAACATGTGTTAGACTGTGAATGTATTAGTCTGAAGATGTGTGACATTGTTAGCCCTGGGAGAAAACAATGCCATTCCTCAACCTTGCCACAGCTTGTAAAGCATTCCTTTCATCATTTTAGTAGCAGCAAGGTCCATAAATATATTTCCTGTAAAGCGATATAAATTATCAGGAAGAGAAGGTATATAAACAAAACACTGTTAAGGGCCCCATCTCGAATATGCAGTGTAGTTTAGGTCTTGACTATTTAAAAGGGACATTAATGAAACAATGAGTACAGAGAAGAGCAATTAAACTGATAAAGGGTATGGTAGATATCACCAAAAATGAGAGTCAGTTGTGATTGTTTACCTTACAGGGAGGAATTAAAATGGATACTGGCATTCATGTAGGGGCATATTTACTAAGCTCGAGTAAAGGATTCGAAGTAAAAAAAACTTCGAATTTGGAAGGTTTTTTTTGGGTACTTTGACCATCAAATAGGCTACTTCGACCTTCGACTACGACTTCGACTTTGTTTCGAACTAAATATCGTTTGACTATTCGACCATTCAATAGTCGAAGTACTGTCTCTTTAAAAAAAACTTCACCACTACTACCTACTTCACCACTTTAAACCTACTGAGCACCAATGTTAGCCTATGGGGACCTTCCCCATAAGGTTTCTATGCTTTTTCTGATCAAAGGAAAATAGTTTGAACGATGAATTAAAATCATTTGAATCGTTCGATTTGAAGGATTTAATCGTTTGATCTAACGATTTTTCGTATTTCGTATTTGTGGTAAATCCTTCGACTTCGACATTCGAAGTCGAAGGATTTTACTTCGATGGTCGAATATCGAGGGTTAATTAACCCTCGATATTCGACCCTTAGTAAATGTGCCCCTACGTAGTGTCTGACCAAAGTCATGATTTCCTTTTTTTAATTGAAACCTCTATATATTTTAGTGTCAACAGCAACCTCAATGCCTAGCCTGACTCCCTTATAGAGAGCTTTAGGGATGATGAGCTCTACTGTAAAGAAAGCTGGATGACAGTTGGAGTACTGGAACTCGTGACTTCATAGCGGTTTGGAATTCTAGGCTCCTGCAGCTCCAGAAATATAGTGACTTGAACAAAAATACAATACCCAGTATATTGGGTCCGATAGTTGTAACTAGATACAAAAAAATTGTGTTATGATTCCTTTACAGGTGGTTATCACTATTAATACATACTGTATATATGTAGAATACTGTTCCATACACCTTATTTACCATAGATCCTTTCTAAAAACTTAAAGGTATACCTTGAGATTACAAGAAGGGAGGTTTCACAGTGTTTAACATTGTGCACTATCCTCTGTACTTAATACAAAGTTCTTCTAGGTTGAGCTCTAAAGAAGTACCCTACATATGGAGCGTAGTTTACATATGCCACTAAGAGAAAAGGAAATTATTATTATTTACTTAAAATGGACTCTATGGGAGATGGCTTTCCTGTTATTTAAAGTTTTCTGTATAATGGGTTTCCCAATAAGGGGTACTTATACAAATGGGGAAATGCAATACAACTAAAATAAAAATTAAAATAAATAAATATAATCTTGATTGGGTCAAATAGGATCGGTCATGAAAAACTTTAAAAATAAAGCCTCATTTCTGTCACGTTCGGCACCCTAAATCCAGAACCAATGCTAGGCTCCCTGGTCTCGGCTCTTGCTTCCGCCTTTAAAAGCCGCCTTTCACCTCGGGAGGAGCCCTTGGCTAATTGGATGCTGCCAGGTCTTGCTAAGAGAGGAGCAAAGCTAAAGGTTCTGGATGTGCAAAGGGGCATGGTCAACTCACGAAGTATACTGGATGGAAGAACACCACAATGAAGGCAGGCCACACAACACAGCGTGGAACAGAATAGTCAGACAGGCCAAGTCGATGCAGGCCGAGTTCAAGGAATAGTCAGACAGGCTAGGATTAGGATTGGAAAGTGTAGAATAGTCAGGCAGACAAGGTTTCAGCTTGGGGAGTTAAGAATAACAGCCAGGCAAGGGTCAGGATATAGAGTTCAGAATAGTCAGGCAAGGGTCAATAACCAGTAGATCAGACAGGAATCAGTAGGAATAAAGCACCTAGGAACTAGCAAATAGAACCTAACAATGGGCAGTCTCTGAAATCCCTTTAAATACTATTTGAACCCTCGCGCCATGGCGCTGTGACGACATCACGCCGGCACATAAACTCAGAACTGCGTTGCCACACGTGCCATAGGGGAACCGGCACTCAAAAGGAACAGGACGCATGCGGTGAGTGTCCCCGGCGGAGGCGCGGCAGGCATCCCCACGGCCAACAGTGTAAGCCACTAGAACAGCAGGGTAACGTATCGTTACAATTTCAACATAAACATATAGGGGCAGATTTACATAGGGTCGAATATCGAGGGTTAATTAACCTCGATATTCGACTGCCGAAGGTAAATTTACCACAATTAGCTTGATCGATTCAAAGGATTTTAATCCATCGATCGAACGATTTTTCTATGACCAACAAAAGCTTAGAAAGCCTATGGGTTCCTTCTCCATAGGCTAACATTGCACCTCGGTAGGTTTTACTTGCCGAAGTAGGGGGTCGAAGTTTTTTTTTAAAGAGACAGTACTTCGACTATCGAATAGTCGAACGATTTTTAGTTCGAAACATTCGATTCAAAGTCGTAGTCGAAGGTCAAAGTAGCCAATTCGATGGTTGAAGTAGCCAAAAAAATCATTTGAAATTCAAAGTTTTATTCATGGGAATGGTATGCTGTAATGCAGAAAATTACACATATCCAATAATATACATGACACCATATCTTAGTTGGAGACACAGAAAATAACACATAACCAATAATACACATGACACCATATCTTAGTTGGAGAATGGCCGCAGCAGAATTTATTAGTAGATTATTAAACATACCATGTATTTTCCAGATACGTAAAACTAACCAGCCCAATTCCTTCATTGGGTAGCCTATCCCAATAGTTCCGCCTTTTGATTCTTCCGGCCAGGAAACTACTTATATAACAAACTTAAATTTTTCCTCCAGCTGTGACAATAGTTTTATTTATTTATTTATATAAAACTTTATTAACAACATATGCTCAAATATACTACACAATTGGGTGGGTGGGTGCAAATCTGGACAGCATGTTGACGATGCGCCTCCTTCACCGATCTTCGCCGACTGACAGGTAAGCTAGCCGCGAACCGGCTTTTATACCCCTTCCTTTAGGTCACGTGATTGCTAACCACCAATCACCTTTCTTTTCTCCTCAGCTGTCGCCCGGAACCTTCAATCAAGCCAGGGACTTCGCTGACTGCAATTTCTACCTCAGGTAAGCATATAAACTTAACCTTTTTTCTTTTACAGCAACCTTCCCATGCCTGCTATAAGTGTTAAACACACTTAAGCTTACATTCTATTACTTCACTCAAACTAAGTAAATGTGCCCCATACTGTTAATATTAACTATGAATTAATAGTACATACCTCATCAAAACTAATATTTAAAAAATCTGGTAATTTGTTAGTATTTCATTTGAAAGGCACAAGTATTTATAAAAAGGTGAATTTATAACTTTCATCCATTTAATCAATGTAATTGAGTTTATATTGTCATTTTTAACTTGAATTGATAATTTCTATCTGGGTTTCTCAAAACCTAATCTGTATCATCAGCAGGAAATTAGACGTACAATTATGTTACTAAAGAAGTAAATTTATTTTTAGGAAAGATCTTGAAAATATATTAGTTTTAATTACATTCCAACAAAGTTTCCATATTAGCAGCTACTTTTAGTTGTAAAATTGCTTCACACCTGCTTTTTGTTTTATCTTTGTACGCTCCAAATGTATTTCTGCTAGTTTCACTTAACAAATTAAAAACATTTGGTGAGTTCATAATTTTCCTAAATTATGTCTTTTTATGAAAAAAAAATGTATGAAGTAGTTTTCTTAACAAATAATATATAATATTATAGATGGTGACTTTAAACTGACAAAAATTGATACATGCTCTACATCAATGGCTTATTATAAATGTGGGCAGTCTTCATAGTTATTGCATCCACTCCTTTAGCTATATATTTAAAACTTATTTTTGATAAAAAAAATATTGAAATAATGCACTTCATTATTCACTGCCAGTTTTAGCCAGCTAAATGGAGTAATCTCTATCTCTAAAAAAAAAAAATCCAAGCAAGTACAGGGACTGTTTGGGTTATTAACTCATTCTGCACTGGGATATTTCAGGTGTGAAACACGGCCTCACATCATAGGGCTAAATTGCTAACATAGGTGTTAATTTATAGCAGATCAATCAAGACAAATTGTTGCTTACTTGGGCAATGAACTGCTGTTGCCCATAGAAAATAAATGGACAAGGGACCTGATTAAATAACAGATAACCTAATCAGGTCCCTTGTACATTTGTTTACTACAGGCAATATATTGTCTACATCTCAAGTAAATAGTGCATAAACATGTAGGTGTATCACATGGTTTGTGTATTATAACTCAATTATCTTCTACAAGATATTTCTATAAATCCAGCATATTTACACAGTGTTTTACATAGATACCACAGATCAGTACCTGCCTCAGTGGAGCTTATGATCCATGGTACCTATATTTTTTCACACTGTGTATGCCTGTATATTATCCACTCACTTGTGTAAAATTTACAAGGTATCAGTACTGAGATTAACTGGCCCGGACTTTAAACTCCTGAATTCAACTGTAATCCCCTGCATTGTTCACACCTGTAACACCTCTTTTGTTCACACCACTTAAATCCTGTACTGTTCACACCTGAACCCCAGACTGAAAAATGCCCACATTGTTCACCTGTTCACACCTCATACAAACTGCTAGAGGGGCACAATCATTGTGTCATTGTATGTAGTACAGTTTGAACAATTCATTTTAGAAGGGTCCTGATAGGTTTCCCTGTCTCCTGGTGTCTCCTCCTTCCCTATGCTCCCTGTGTGTGCCATACACTATCACCATATGCTCCATGTGTGCCATACTCTACCTGCCCTATGCTCCATGTGTGCCATACTCTGCCTGCCCTAAGCTCCTTGTATGTACCATACTTTGCCTGCCCTATGCACCCTTAGTGCCATATTCTGCCTGCCCTATGCTCCTTGTGTGTCAGATTTTGTGTTTTTTTTTTTAATTTTTTTCTCTAAAATCACAAATGCCATGAGTTATTTAAAGATCTAGTTATAAAAAGTATGAATGAAAACAAACCTGCTGACCGATGTGCTAAAAATATATGAATACCTCTAAAACATCTAAAACAATTTTCAGATACTAACTAGTGAAAAAACAAACTTTAAATAGTGATGGGCGAATTTGCCAGTGTCAAAATTGGCGACGGCATGCATTCAAGTCAATGGGCCTTGTTAATCGGCTAAATTGTCATCAGCTTCAAAAAAACGTTGACGACTGCGAATTTTTGCGGCAAATTTGCACCTGCTGGATAAATTCACCCATCACTACCTTTTAACCAACAACCTTTAAAAGTCTGAATGGTTAATAGGAGTAGCACAGCTCCCATTGACTTCTATAAGATCTTGAGTACATTTACTTGGAGAAGTTTTGTATTAGAGTTTTTTTGTGGTTTTTACACTTAATAAATATCCAATTTTTAGAATTCTAGAGAAATTTTAAAAACAAAAATTTTTTAGAGAAAAAATGTCTCAAGCTGCCCTCACTCCTTCAATGCGCAACATAGACCTACACTTTTGGAAGGAGGGGTTACTACTATGTATGTGATACATCATGATACACAGTAGACTGAGGCACATGTAAGTGGAACCTACTCTGTTTGGGGTGCTTTGATTTCTGATTATAGAAATCAGTAAAGATGCCCTAATAGAAATGAAGCCTTAAGCATTTTGACTGTTGCACTTTCATTTTGACTGTTGCACTTTCAGTATACTGCATTTATGGCCAATAATATCATATTTCAAGTCATTACATGTTAGATAGAAGATAGCTATGAAAATAAAGACAGGTCTTTGTCCAAATGAATTTTATCGAACCTCTGTTGTTGTTAGAAGTACAGAAACACTGTAAATGTTAAAAGAGATGGAAATAAAAAAAGCTCCCTAAATGTCGACACTATAGTGGTCTTGTTATGTAAATTAATACACCCTTTACCAGAATATTGTATTTTTATGTTGTTTTATAAGACATCACAATTATTTAGAGAGATTTTAGCCTCCATGTACAGCATCTGCTTATGCAGGTAAAAGAAGGAATATTTATTGTAAAAAAAAATTTCAACGAACATGTAAACCTTTGGGAAATTATCCATTTGTAGAGCTACTAATTATATAACATAATAAACAACAGCTTATTAAAATATATAAATGTTGATGCCAATTAACTGTGAATTAAATGCACAGTTAAAAGGTAAGGGCCTCTGAGATGTAGATGTACAGGCAAAAATATAATTTGGAAAATACAGTGAATTAGTGAATCGTACTAATAAGATAGTGGGATCCATGCATCACTGTACTGTTATTTTTAACTTAAAATAATATATTTAGATTATGTATCAGGGTGGAACTAAAGCATTCTCAGAATAGATCATCATACAGAAATTTGTAAAACATCCAGTGGGATTTATTTTAATCAGAGCTGATAGAATTGTTCCAGCGTAACAAGGAATTCGATATCTGATAAAATAAAGATTTAGCAAAAGTAAAAGTGTGACACAAGCGATGGAACATACTTCAAGTTAGCAGCAAATTACAATTGGACAACTTAATGAAGCTAACCATAATTTAATAATTTAATAATTTGTATTATATCACTGAGGAGAAATGATGTTTAAAGGACAAGGAAAGTCTAAAATAGAATAAGGCTAGAAATGCTGTATTTTGTATACTAAACATAAGCAGGAACTTACTGCACCACAAGCCTAATCAAACAAATGATTTATGCGTTCAAAGTTGGCCACAGGGGGCTGTCGTCTTGTAACTTTGTTAAATATCTTTGCTTGACCCTGACCCTGCACATGCTCAGTGTGGTCTGGGCTGCTTAGGGATCATCATACACAAACCTTCTTGAATTCTGCATGGCTGGTAAGTAAGGCTCCCCCTGCTGTTCATAAGTATAATTGTTTCCCTGCTCAGCAGTTAGGGACCATCTGACAATTCCTATCCACAGCAGTAAATTAAAGGAGAATTTCACTGCATACAGTCAGGTTTCTTATAAAAACGATACACATTTTTCAATTAAAGTATATTGGAGATAGGTTTATTTTTCATTAATGAAAGTAAAAATGGGATTTTATCTTTTTGCCTTTCCTTGTCCTTTAAAGGCACCTGCACTAGCTTGTGATATTGAGTTGAATATTCCCAGTTCAGTTACTACACTTATATACTGTATATAGTTTTATGGAAATTTATCTCTTGTATAGATCAAAATCTACAAGCCGTACACTATCAAATTTTCAAAGCACCGCTCCACAAAACGGCACACTTCTCATTTCAAGGCCAAACATTCCACTAACAGTAGGTTTACGCTAGAAACTACCCATTATTAGAAAGAACAGATTCAAAAATGCATAAATATATCTTTGTACTCCAAACTACCAAGTTGCAATTGTTTCCTAATGTTATAATGTTTTATAGAAATTGGTGAATTTTTTTGAAAAATGACCTCAAAACTTCCAATCTACAGAATCATATCTCCTACATATCGTTTGGTACCAATGTAAAACAGGAATGCCAGGAGTCAACTGAACAGTTTGATACCCAATATGTATAGGTTTGCCTAAGCATGTGGCATATAGGGCCAAAAAAATTAAATAAAATCTGAATATGGGAATCCAAAAAAATTAAATAAAATCTGAATATGGGAATCCATGTGAGAGGGGTATGGTGGTTTTACGCTTCTTGGACCAGACCATGCTTCTCATTTTCAAGTTATTGGGACTGCCTTTTTCTTTGTATATGTTGATTAAGATTGGAAAATGTGCCCTTCTTATTGAAAAGCTTTTGTAAAGAAAACACAGGCATTGACCTCCTTGAACTCTTACATAGTTTTCAGGTTGGGTGCCAATGCTAATGCTTTGGGGCAGATTTATCAAGGATCAAAGTGAAAATTCAAGATTTTTACATAAAAAATTTTTTACGTTTTTTTAAGTGGAATTCGACTAGGGAATAGTTAAAAAAGAATTCGAATTCGATTTTCGAAATGTCTCATGTACTAGCCCTTTAAGAATTCGAATTTGACTATTTGCCTCCTTAAACCCGCCAAATTGCTTTTTTAGCCTATGGGGGCTCCCTGGGATTGAGTTGTTTGCAGCCTTCCTGAAAATCAAGTTTTTTTCAGAGAAAATTTTTTAATCAATTTTGATTCAAATTAGATTCAAATTCGATTCGAGTTTGCAGGTCGATCCCATTCACCCGAGTTTGAAAATTTCAAATTTTTTGATAAATTTCAGTCTTTTTTTCGAATTTCGAGTTCATGGGAGTTTATTGGAGTTTTTACAAACTCCCATGAACTCTAAATTCGACCCTTGAAATATCTGCCCTTTAGTATGTTATAATAATGTCTCCCCCTTACTTTAAACATGAGACAATATCATAAATACCTTGGCCTTTTGTCATAATGGCCTTTAGCCATTAATGCCAAAGAACATAGTAGTACAGGTATGGGATCTATTATCTGAAATGCTTGGGACCTGGGGTTTCCCGAATAAGGGGTCTTTCTGTTATTTCCTATAATTCAACTTTATGGAACTTTATAGTTTGCCAATGAGCAGAAACCCATAGAAACCAACCAGCAGAAAGCATTTACTGGTCTCCTGTTTAGATACAATCATCTTATTGGTTGCTATTAGTTAGTGCCCATGGGCAAATTTAGTGCATTTTATTACATCTGGGGGATAGAATGTTAGGGTGACTGGAATGTTTCTGAAAATTGAATGTTGGGTTAAAAAATGGAATATTTAAATAGCAGAATACTAGAAAAAGAATGCTTCATATGTAAAATTAATATTGAAGTAGGGTGCGAGGTTCAGCTACATGGAATATTCCTGACTACTATTAAACACAATTTTCCAGATATTCTGAATGTTTAGTAAAATGTTTTGCTGATGTAAACAGATGTTTAAAAAGGATCTAAATCAATATAAATAAAATAAATTGTAATTTATTGCAATTACTAAGTTACTTATAAATTAAGTAACTTAAATTCGGCCAGGATTCAGCCTTTTTCAGCAGCATTTGAATTTGGCCAATTCCTTCTGCCCGGGCCAAACCAAATCAGAATCCTAAATTGCATATGCAAAGGGAATCGCGTGACTTTTTGTCACAAAACAAGGAAGTAAAAAATGTTTTCCCCTTCCCACCCCTAATTTGCATATGCAAATTAGGATTCTGATTTGGTTCGGTATTCGGCCGAATCTTTCACAAAGGATTCAGGGGTTCGGCCAAATCCAAAATAGCGCATCTTTAAATATATTGTTTAGGTAAAAAAGAATGTTTGTAATGTTTGAGAATAAGGGACTTATCACAATAGCTGTCTAAGTAAAAAAGAGCAGTTGAATTTAACACAAAAAATATATAATCTATCATTTAATTATTAAATAATACAAGCATGGGACCTATTACCCACAATGCCTGGAAAGGGATCTTTCTATATTTTGGATCAACATACTTTAAGGTTTTTTTTTTTATTAAGGGGAAAACACAATTTTTTTAATCCGAAAAAAACGCACATCTGGATATTTTTAATGATTTTATCGGGTCTTTTCCTGCACCAGCATTTTTCAAATAAATGTATTGATAAATGAGGTAAAAATGTGGATTAGAGTTTGGTGGAAACAATTTTACTAAAATAAAGATACATTTTCCAATTTTTGTAAATAACCCAGTTTGCTAAAAAATAATTTAAACATTTAATAAATTAAATTTATTGTATTGATTCCATAAAGGAGTAATTATATCTTAGTTGGGATCAAGTACAAGGTATTGTTTTATTATTAAAAATGTGAAATAACTTCCCCTAATTCAAAGCTCTCTGGATAACAGGTTTACAGATAACGCATCCCATGTGGTAATAGAATTTAGACCTGGGTATAAATAATATTTAAAAAAGCTAAATCAATGTGGTATTGTCCACTTCAGCTTTACATGCATATACAATATTGATCTCCATGCACCTATATAAAAAACTGAAACTTTCTTTTTCATCACCTTACAGCAAAAACAGGCACAAATGAAATCCCCACACCATTAGGTTTAGCCAAAAAGTTGCTAGACAATTAAAAAAATTTATTAAGATTCTATTTTTAATTAATTTTAAATATTCACAAAAGTAGAGATTTTTTTTTTTGGAGAAGCATATTAGGATTTATTCCATTTGCATAAAATAAGCACAAAGGCAATTAGCAAAAATGGAACTTTTAAAATTGAGTGATTAGCATAGACTACTGTGCCATCAGCATAAAAATGATAATAAAGCCAAATTAGTGCTTGCACATAAGTTAGAGAACAGAGAAAAACTCAAGGAACTTATTTCAGTAAATATCTCAAAACTGGAATTCAAAGGAATATTTGCATATCTAAGTACACAGGTAATTAGCAACACATTAATTATATGAACTTGGTACATCCAGAGTTACAGTAAATATACTCTGTATTATTATTTAGTCTCCCTGTCCCTTTTTGTACTGCTATTTCTATCTCATTCTTCATTATATGAATACCTGTTGTCTGGGATAATTACTGAGAATGCAGCTACATAAAGTGTTTGTTCCTAAACCAATAGAGTTACTGAGATTCATATTTCTCCCCACCCCCAAAAATAAGACCCCCCCAGAGCCTCTAGCAGCCTATAGAAGCCTCCTATAGCTTTTGATGAGTGTCTGGATTCTTCAGTTCAGTTAAATTTGATGGCTGCTGAGCATGGACAGCCTGATTCAAATCATCCCATAGATTTTCAATGATATTCAAGTCGGGGGACTGTGACGGCCATTCCAGAATATTGTACTTCTCCCTCTGTATAAATGCCTTTGTAGATTTCAAAGTGTATTTAGGGTCATTGTCTTGTTGGAAAATCCAACCCCTGTGTAACTTCAACTTTGTGACTGATGCTTCAACATTATCCTGAAGAATTTGTTGATATTGGGTTGAACTCATCCGACCCTCGACTTTAACAAGGGCCCCAGTCCCTGAACTAGTCACACAGTCCCACAGCATGATGGAACCTCCACCAAATTTGACAGTAGGTAGCAGGTGTTTTTCTTGGAATGCGGTGTTCTTCTTCCGCCATGCAAGTCTCATCAGTCCAAAGCACTTTGTTAAAAAATGACTGTGGCTTGTCTAAATAGGCTTTTGCATATAACAAGTGACTCTGTTTGTGGCGTGAGTGCAAAAAGGGCTTCTTTCTCATCACCCTGCCATACAGATGTGCTTTGTGCAAATTGCACTGAATTGTAGAACAATGTACAGATACACCATCTGCAGCAAGATGTTCTTGCAGGTCTTTGGAGGTGATCTTTGGGTTGTCTGTAACCATTCTCACAATCCTGCACATATGCCGCTCCTGGGTTTTACAGCAACTGTGCCTGTGGCCTTCTAGTTCCTGATTACATTCCTTACAGTTGAAACTGACAGTTTAAACCTCAGAGATCGTCCACTGAGACCTTTGTGTAATGAGCTGATTACCTGTAGTTTGACAAGTCTTAGGGCACAGGCACATGGGATGGTAATAGGTGGAAGGGAATTACAGTTTTTTTGCCACCAAAGCTGCAGGCAAGCTCCAAGTTCCCTTTCCATCGAATTTAATCTAAATCACTTGTGGAAAACATTGCCTATGATTCCCATAGTTGCTCATGTATAAGACCCACAGACAAGCCTGATAGACAGATATCTAGCCAAAAACCAGGCATATATATATTGGGCAGGCTTGATTTTCCCCTTTGAAGAGGGGTACGGTGATGCAATCCTTATGCCCCTCCATCTGATCCAATTGTTGCTCTCCAAACAAACAAATTGAATCATCCCAATTGGGCTCTGCATGTAGGTTGCCAGCAATGATGCCAAAACAAAGGAACTTGCAATGTACAGCTAGTATAAGCATGATTAGTGTTACATCCAATTATTTACCTACATTTTGTAATCATTGCTTCCAAATTGAAGGTAGATTTGACCCCAAAAACTTGTTTACTAAATTTCATTGTAATAACTTTAACTTTTTGTCAGCATTTTCAACTAGTTCTATTTAGTCCCCTTATTTTGCTATCATTTTTACTGTACAATACAGGAAAATTAGTTCTAATTGTTAGAGTTTTTTAATAATTTAATTTAAAGTCATATTAAAATGAGCAAACTTAGCATTGGTACAGTATTTACCACTTCACTGTGTTGCTTGTGATCAGCAGAATTAAACTTCATAAAAATGGAAATGTATTTATATGGTTGGATAGGTCCATCATTATAACAAAAATAGTGGTAAGCCTCTAAAAGCATCTGCATTATATTAAACATCATTCTTCTGTAGACATGCATCATTTGATTTCAGTATAATTATTTGGATGGTAAAAAAAAACGATGCAGCCAAAAAGTTCATTTTTTTTCTATAATGTTAATTTATGGAAACAGACCAGCAAGAGCCTGAATGATAAAGTTTGATATATTATAATTACTCTTGATTAAGTACATTCTGTATGGTCAGCAGTTAACATTAAACATGCAGTTTATATGAATATACTAATGTTAAACTGGGCTCACTCATGTGCCATGATGACTTTTTCTTACACACTTATGTCAGTCTTTAGCCATAGATACCCTCTAAGACTTAACACTAGGGGGGTTATTTACTAAATTCTGAATGCAAAAATCACAAACATTTGTGATTTTTTTTAAAAAAATAAGACTTTTAAAAAAATCACACTTTTTTGGAAATTATTAAACTCTGAGGATGGAAAAGTCTGAATCTGAAAATCCAGCATCTCTGACCTGTCGAGGTTGCATATAAGTCAGTGGGAGAAGTCCCAATGTTTTTTTGATGTGCACTGGGTTTCGTGCAATACCCCAATGTTTTTGGAGTTTTCGGGTGAAAATTCTGAAAAAATCATGACATTTGTGAAAATCAGATGAAAAAATCAGAAAAAATCGTGAAAATCTGATTTTTTTTTACTGCAAACCAAATTTTCGGGAAAATGTAATAATAAATAAATGTAGAAAACCAGAGCGGATTTGATCTGAGTTTGTAGCAGAATATATTGAGATAAATTTGGACTTCGAATAAATAACCCCCTAGGATTGTCACATTTTGCAATACTGTATATAATACTGGCATGGGGGGGCAGGTACATGATGTAGGGGCAGAGTCAAGACAACATCAACAGAAATGGAAGAGAATTTAGTGAGTAGGGCAGGTATCTGTGGAGTTTAAGGGGAGCTAGAGGGGATCGGAGTTAGATTACGGCTGTAGGATTAGCAAATTTACCAGCAAATACTTTATCAGTAGATTTGTAAAACTGATACACAGTATCTAGTATAATTAAGTCAAATGCAATTGGACATTTAGGGATATATTTATTATTCTGTGTAAAAAAGGGAGGGATAATACACCACACATCACAACGATTTGCATTGTAAAAAATGGTGTAAAGCACAGAGTAAAATGTTTACTCCCATATACTAAAACAGCAATTTGGCAGGCTTTAAATGGCGAATGGTCAAAGTCAAATTTTTAAAGAGATAGTACATGATACATTTCAATATTTGAATTTTCAAAAAAAATTTAAAATAAGGTACACAAAAAATAGCTTGAAATTCAATTTTTTTTTCATTTGAAAATTCACCTTGATCTTTGATAAATCTGCCCCTTAGTCTGCATTAGCAGCTTTTTAAATTGTGAACACCCCATGGTGGTTGCGTCTAAGAAAACACTGAATTATAAAAAAACACATAGAATATTTTCTGCAAGCTGCTTAAGCATGTTGATGTTAAAACTTGCATGTGTGTGCATGACAAAACAGCTTAGAGGACACAAAAGTCAAATATCTATATCATCCACGCTCAGTTAGTTAGTAAAGGTAACACAAAGTTGCGTGCAACGGGGTATGTCGTCTAAAAGGGTGAGGGGATCTCATTAGAGTAACCTTGCAATAATTGTCAGTTAGGAAAATAAATCTGCCAAGTTGATGTAAACTAGCTGATAAAGAGACTTGTGAAAAATCATGCAAGGCATTACAGGAAATTTAGTCTTGTGGGACAGCTTACCTTTTCTACATTATAGGCTCTCAACTGGAATTGCTTGTCACTTAGGCTTACATTTTATCAGGCTAAATGGGTTTTTTTCATGAAAAGGCTTTATTTATATATGTTTTATACATATGAATTTTACACTTAGCTACATATTCACATACATTTATTACATTGGTGATGTTTGTCTTGGTTCAATTCTGTGTTTTTACTCAGCTTTCTGAACATACCCTTTAAGATTACCTGTTGTCAAATTTGAACAATCTAACAGGTGCATCTTTTTGAGAGGGTTTGTCCTTTGTAGTGAACTCAACTCATGAGTTCATCTATTTTGCCTGTCCGTCATACTTTACATTCCCATCTGGTGGCAGCAAAATTCCTTTTAAATTCAGATTCCCACCTTGCTTCTGGTTTCTCAGATGCTTCTCAAGGCTACTACTGAGTATTAATCTGGTTTTAACTTTGACCTTGATTCTAGCTGCCTCCCCTGACTTTAACTTGTCCTCAACTACAATTTGGTCTCACCCTTGTCTGTACTTAAATGATTTGTAGTCTGACCGTTGAGGTGACTAGTTTCCCCGATGGTGCTGCCAGAAAGTTCTGGGGCTTTGAAAAGCACATTAGAGAAGACTTGTGATGGGAAGGGTTTTACTGCTTTAGGCAGAGAAATAAGAAGTAGTACAGCTGTAAGCTATGGCCAAAAAAAGGTGGAAACTCATTGGAGGTCACTAAGGGGCATTTTAATCAAAGGTCGAAGTGAAAATTTGAATTAAAAAAAAATTTGACTTCGACCATTCGCCATCTAAAACCTGCCAACTTGCTGTTTTAGTCTATGGGGGACCTTCTAGAACCTATTTGGAGTCAATTGGTGGACTTTGAAAAATCAAAGTTTGAATCGTTCGATTTGAATGCGCTCTTACTTCGATTTGTATTCGATCGAAAAAGGACCTATTCGATCAAAAACTGACCTATTCGGGCAAAAAAAACTTAATTTGATTTAATTTCAGTTGGTCTTTTTGAATTCGAATTTCAAAGCTTTTCAAATACAAAAATCTGCCCCTAAGGGTAAAAATGCAAAACATATTAGATGATCAGTGTCAGAAAAGAATCTTGGCTTGGTTACAGACTAGAATAAAAAAAGACAGATTATGCCCCAGTGCTTGCTAACAAATAATGAGGGGCATGTGTAGATGCAGTGCAATATAGATATAAAGATATAAATCTTTCCATTCCATTTCTACTTTTTCCAACTTCAGTGATACCTTGAATAGAGACAGACTTGATATAAAAATACAGCACAGTACATTCAAAATTAATAGATTGTGTGTGAGCTGTATGCTTCTGCCATCTTCTATTTAATTATTTTTCAGTTTCTTCCCTCTTTTTTTTATGAAAGCGAGATGGCAAATTTACATTATACATTCACTGCAAACTCTATGTCTAAGGCATTTTATTCCTTTGTATTATGTTGAAATATTTGCAGTTTGTCAGAAATGCCGCATACCCTAAACAAGCTTAAAACAAATAATTTCTATGCAAGGCAGTTATGAATATAAATTAAGCATGTAAGGGGAGAATGTCCATACATCCAAACACTCAGTGCTTGCAACACATGAGCATTTAGGATAATTATGAATTATATTTAATGCAATGCATTTTAATATCCTTTGAGTTATTAATAGGATGTAATCTGAAACAAAACAGTTTCTTCCAGCTAAAAGGCATTGTATTGTTTTTTTTTTTTTTTTTTAATAAATTGCTTAATCAGAACGAGTTAATTTGTTTCCAAACAAATTACCCAGAATAGTTGCCCTCTTTATTTACAACTAAAGCGACATTTTTTCATACTGCCATTACCTGACAGTTTTCCGAAAGCAATATTGCTCAATTGTATACAGTATCAGTTCTTCCAGTGTTGTATTACAGCAGTGCGAGAAATTCTGTTATATTCTTAAAAGTAAGTAGATAAATATCACAGTTTTTATTTAAATAAAACCCACTGTAATGACAAGGCATACAAAGCTTACAATGCTGTTTCAATGCTGACAATTGTGTGCATTTCTGTCTGTCTAATGAAATAAGGCACATTGTGCTCACCGACACAAATCATAAGAAATAATCTGTCAAAAAAAAGACGTTGGGAGCAATGTCCTTATATACAAAAGGGTATTTTAAAGGTGCATTTACCTTTAAAGGGAAACTATATCCCTGAACATTGCAGGTCCCTATAAAAATAAAAAAGCATAAAACAGCCCATTTGTAAAACACTGCTACATCTAAATAAACTATATTTGCAAAAATATACTGTAGGGACCCATAAGTGTAATGGCCCTTATGGCTTCATTCCCTGCCAGTGCCTTCTTTCCACTGTTGCTGAGTTAAATCCCATCTAACATTTTATACCTCATTTGCATACCTATGCCATTGGTTCTAGGTAGTGACCACTTCCTGTAGTGCTGTAACAAAGTGCTTTGCAAGATGGGACACTTTCTCTTTGGCCTGCAGCAGTTCATCTGGGCAGTGGTTTCACTGAGCCTGGAGTCCACAAGGCCCCAGCAGTGTCGGGGTACAAGGACCCCATGAACGAGGTGAGCTAGTGGGTAGTGTAGCTCCTCTTACAGCACTCTATAGAGAGAGTGAGACAGTGAGGCTAGTGAGAAAGAGCAGCTCAAGCTCCAGCTAGGAGGATAGAAGGGAGTAGCTCTCCCCCCAGGCTTTGCTTTGCCAGTGGTGAAGGGACCGCAGTAGTGACAAGGGAATTAGACTATGGTGTAAACCTGTTCCAAGTCTGCTGTGGGGGTCCAAGCCACATGAGGTACTGAAATCCTGGAAGGTGATCATTCAATGCCTTTGGGCTATGCCTAGTGTGGTGTGTCTATATGCTGTCTCTGCTACACCTGTGAATGTACTTGGAGATGTACTGTTGCTACCTCTTGTGTGAGTATTACAATCCCTGTGATGCTTTGTTTTAAATTAAAACTGTTCTATTGTTTTGCAAAGAATCCCTGACGTCAAACTCTATTTTTGTGTATTTTTGGAAGTAGTGAGTTGTAGTTCAACAACATCAGCATGTGTGTTTCGATTTTTGCAAAAGCCCATTCTGGTGAAAGAGGTTCGTGTGTAGCCCATGCTCTATCACACAAGTTGGAAATTGTCTAAATCAGCCAAACAGGTGCTACAATACTTTTCTAGAAGCATGGATAATCCCAAACAGAAAGTTGCCATTTAAAGTACTAAAGGCCGGCACCTGGCTTGTAAAATTCACTAAGATCACAAACTAATGGCAGACACACATGCTAGATTACAGCAGCCAATGAAAGACAGAGTTGTCAGGTGATTTCTAAAGGAGCACACGGACCATCACAAAATGGTGGCTCAAAGTGAAAGATGCAAAAAGGCAATAATTACTCATATATGTCAAAATTGTAAAATTGTTTAATAAGTGACCTATTTTGGTATACATTGTTTGTTGGTTAATTATTCATTCTGAATGTATAGTTTTCCTTTAAATCAACTTTTAGTATGATGTCAGGAGTGACATTTTGAGGCAGTTTATGATTGGTCTTCTTTTTATTTTTTGTAGTTTTTGAATCAATTAGGTTTTTTTTTGTTCTGTAGCTCTCCAATTTGGAATTCCAGTATTTATGTGATTGCTAAAGATTGCTAGCAACCAGGCAGGGGTTTAAATGTGAAATAGGAAGACTAATGGGAGAGCCTGATTGGAAATAGAAATAATGAAATTAACAATAACACTGTAGTTTCACAGACCATTAGTTTTTTTGGCTACTGGTTTAATAACCTTAGTTACCCATCGGTGCAGATTCTGTGCAGCGGAGTTCACTGGCATCTTCTTCACCTCGGTAATCTTCAGGAAGAGAACAGTATATCGGCGCATGCACAGTTGGAGCAATCTTCCGATTTGTGACAACTGCACATGCGCCAAAAGTGATGCAGATTACCAAAGTGCCCGAAGTAGACCGAAGGGAAGAAGATGGTTGCCCGTGAACTCCGCTGCACATAAGCTGCACACAGAGGGAAGTAAAGAGGTAGGGACATTTACCGGGATAACACCTAGGCTGGGGAGGAGCAGGGAGGGGATCTATGTAGGGTAGAGGGGTAGGGGTTTTTATAATTAAGGGTTTGGTTCTCCTTTAAGGCAGGAATGGCACTGATTGTTAAAGGAATTGTTAAGTGTAAAAATAAAAACTGGGTAAATAGATAGGATGTGCAAAATAACATAATGTTTCTAATATAGTTTGCCAAAATGTGTATATACAGGTCATATGTCTAACATCATAGCCAGAACACTTCTTCCTGCTTTGCAGCTCTCTTGCTTTCCACTGATTGGTTACCAGGCAGCAACTAATCAGTGATTTGGGAGGGGGAATATGGGTAATAACTGTTAGTTTTGAATCTAAGCTGCATGCTGAGGATCAACTGCAAACTCACTGAACAGTTATGTCTCGTGTGGGCCCCCTTAAAGTCGCTGACTAACTCAGAGTTAGAGAGCTGAAAATCAGGAAGTTGTGTTCTGGCTGCTATATTAGACATATATTTAAAATTTAATGCAAAGAAGCATAATATGAATTTACTGCATTTACTTGTTCTGGCTTTCTTGATGAAAAATATATATCTCTGGACTGAGACTTATGTCATTTGAATTTAATTGAATTTCATTTTTTTATTCTAGAATGTGTCAAAATAATGAGAAAAGGTGCATAATTCCTCATCTTAAACCTCTGTCACTTGAATTAAGCAAGCGGAACATCCATGCCAGCAATCTATTACAAAACTTTCAAAAAGCAAAGTTTGAGTCTTACAGTATAAGGTAGAAGTCATAGATCTGTGACTTTTAAAACGTTTTGTATAGTATGTTTGAATATTCCATTAGATTAGAACTTCAGATTTCATAGCATGATGTAGACAGATGTATTCTCAGACAATATGCAAGAATTATTTTTTTGTATATCTAGCAGTTTTTTTTAAACTTCTTGTTCCTCAGCTTTTAGACTTGGAATTTTAACTGTTACATGACTCCTAAATTTTATATAGCCCAGCAAACAGACAGCAGAATGAAAGATGAGAAAGAGAGGGTCTGAGTATAAATATGAGAAATAAAAAATGTAAATAATAATAAACTAAAGCCTTGCTGTCAATCTGTTCATGGTTCTTGGGGTCAGTGACCATAACGATCAGATTGCATTTTCAACTGGAGGTCGGAATGAGGAAGAGAAAAAGACTTAATAATATTTCAAACCCATGAAGAATAAACAAAATGAACACCAGATGAAAAGTTCATACATATATAGTATGAACATATGAAAATGTATTTAAAGGGGACCCGTAACCCCAAATAAATATTCAAAATCCTATTTTATCAGATTAGTCAAGTAAAATGAACATTAATTCCACTATATAAATTATTTGAATGTTGTTTCCTTCAGTCTGGGAATTCATAATTATAACAAACAGGCAGGAGTCATTTAGTGGACACTTTTATTAAGGCAAGCCTTGCGTCATTTCAGAATCTTTTTTTTTGCACAAGAATGGGGGACCTGATGTCCATCCCCATGCCCAGGCTACACAATTAAATGGTGAAGAGAACAGGGGAATGTGGGGAGAGCAGTGACATCTAGGAAATGCTGAATGGAAAGTGAAAGTAATGGCATAGAGGAGGGGCAGATAGTTTTTGATTGACAGCTGAGATTTTTCAATGAGCTTACTACAGCTATGAATGCTTTAATATACAATAGAAATTGGATTTCATATTTAATTTGAAAATAACTTTTATTATACAGATTTTTGTGTCTGGGTGACAGGTCCACTTAAATACATTAAATACCCATTTAATATTGTAGTGCGTTTGCTCAACCCCTCATTCTCAAATAAACCATAGACCTCTCTAAGCAGCATTAGATTAAAATAAACACTTGCAAATGTCAGTGCAAAGTGCTAAAATAAATGCAAAATGAATGTGTGCTATTCCTATTGCAATTCAAGGGTGCAAAGTACAGGCCCCATGGAATCAGTGGAGGCCTGGAATAAAAGGAACAGTAACTCCAAAAAATAAAGGTGTAAAACACACTGTTGACCTGCATTGGTAAACTGGTCTGTATTCCACTGGAATACAGTGGCATAACTAGAAATTGCTGGGCCCACAGCAAATTATTTTTCAGGTCCCCAAAATGTCTAGAGGTTGGCCTGTTTTACAAATATTTATTGAAATTGTATGTGAATTAGGGCCTCATGGGGCCCCTATACTTCCTGGGCCCCTTGTAGCCGCAGGATTTGCTTCCTCTGTAGTTACTCCCCTGCTGGTATAGATTATATATATGATGCTGTGTAGCCATGGAACCAGTGTTGGACTGGGCCAGCGGGACACCGGGAAATAAGCTGTTGCCGCTGCCCGTCTTCTGCGCATGTGCGTCTTCTGCGCGCGTGCACATGGCATGTTCATGGATGTGGGCAGGGGACTGGAAGTTAGGGGCCCTGGGTCACGTCTTTTGAGCGCACATGGGTCGCTCGTGGAAGTGGGCTGGAGTTCAGGAGGGTCCCTGGGGACTGCCGGGAGGGGGACCCTGTGACAGCAGCCCCGGTGCGCCCCGGGCCCCCCAGTCCGACCCTTCATGGAGCAGTCATTAAAGCTGAAAAAAATATAGAGAGAAAAGGCACATGTATATTAGATATTCTCTGTGGAATATAGTGGGCTTAGCTTGCTGTGTAAGAATTAAACCACTCGAAGTTCAGGCAAGAAGTATCTCCAGTTGCCTATGAGAACCTGATATAAAGGGCCCACCAGATGGAGCCCTAAAACCTTTATTTTTCTTATTGAGAAAAACCATGGTATCCTGGTGTTTGAGAAGTTCATTGTGTCAGGGAGCCGGGCAGGCCCGGATTTGTGGAAAGGCCACCTAGGCCCGGGCCTAGGGCGGCAGGATTTTAGGGGGGCGGCATGCTGCCCAACCACACCCACATTGGTCCAAAAACACTGGAATGTGCTGGATTTTTAAACTCATTTTTTAACCTTCCCATGCACCAATCCCCACTGATGAAAATTTACAAGAATAAAGGGAAGGGGACAGGGGCAGCGAACGGCAGTGGGCCTAGGGGCGCCCATTATGTAAATCAGGCCCTGGAGCTCCCTCCAGGGAGGTAGTCAGGATCGAGGAGGAAGCACTCTTGAGGGAGCAAGGTCGCGGTGTCCAAAGGGTTAATCAAAGGAGTAGTCAGAATCCAGGCAAGAGTTCACAGGCAGGCAGATAACAGCAAAGTCCAAAGTCCAGGCAAAGGGTCAGGATAATAATCAGGAACAAGATTTCAGCAATAGCAGCTCACAGGGAACCCAGGATACACTCAGGAAATGTTTCCTATACTTGGGCGCCATTCTGGCGTCTTGGTAGCGTTTTTATATTTCAATTTGGCGCCATAGTGACGTCATTGGCGTCCTTGCGCTGACGTCGGCGCGCTGACATCATCGCACCAACGCCGCTACCCACGTGGCGGCCATGGGCGCCGCCATTTTGGGAGCGACGCCGGCAGAGGAAGACACGCCGCCCGGAGCTCCTGGAACTGCTCTGGGCGGCGATCGTGACAGTACCCCCCCCTCACGGGGGGCCTCTGGACCACCAGGACTTGGCTTCTGGGGAAATTTGGAGTGGCAATCCCTCACAAGACGAGGAGCATGAACATCAGAGTGTCCTTCCCAGGAGCATTCTTCAGGGCCAAAGCCCTTCCACTTGATGAGGTACTGAAGAGAGCCCCTGGAGATTCTGGAGTCAAGGATCTTTTCCACCTCATATTCTTGTTGACCATCCACATTGATAGTAGGAGGGGGAGACTGGTTCACAGAAAAGCGGTTGGAGGTAGCGGGTTTCACCAAAGAGACATGAAACACGTTGGGAATTCGCATCTCAGGGGGAAGCTGAAGTCTGACAGCCACAGGATTGATCACCTCCGAGATGGAGAGTGGACCCACAAACTTCGGACCCAACTTAGGAGATGGCACCTTCAACTGAATGTTCCTGGAAGACAACCAGACTTTATCATCAACCTTGTAAACGTTGTTGAAGAATGGGCAGACGTAGCTCGGAGGGAACAAACGCCATCCCAATGGGGGTATCAGGAGGAGCAGAAGATTGACCAGCCAGAATTTGATCAGCGAATTGAGGGTACAAGGAAGCGATGATCTTGACAGGAGGAATAATAGGCTCTTGTCTTTCAGGAGTCCGATCCACCGGAGTGAAACTCCAAGAGCATCAGCTTTCCGATTCTTGGAGCCAGGGCGATAAGTCAAGACAAAGTTAAATCGAGAGAAGAAGAGAGCCCACCTTGCTTGTCTGGGATTAAACCTCTTGAGAGATTGAATGAACTCAAGATTCTTATGATCTGTGTAGATAGTGACTGGGATCAAGGAACCTTCAAGGAGGTGACGCCACTCTTCTAAGGCAAGCTTAACCGACAGGAGTTCTCGATTTCCTACATCATAATTTTGTTCTGCAGGAGAGAACTTCTTAGACAAATACGCACATGGGTGCAGCTTTCCATCAGAGGGATGTCTTTGGGACAGGATAGCTCCAGCTCCAACTTCAGAAGCATCCACCTCGATGAAGAAAGGTAACTCCGGATCAGGATGGCAGAGAACCGAAGCAGAAGTGAAGGCATCCTTCAAGGATTGAAAAGCTTCTATAGCAGGCAGGGTCCATGAGCTGGGTTTACCCCGTTTTCGGATCAGGGCTAGGATAGGAGCAATACGAGAAGAGAATCCCTTAATGAATTGTCGATAGTAATTGGCAAAACCACCACTCTTGGATTGCAGACACTTTCACAGGATCCATCTCGAAACCCTCTGGGGAGATGATATAGCCCAGAAAAGGAATCGTGGACACTTCAAACACACATTTCTCCAGTTTGGCAAAGAGAGAGTTCTTCCTCAAACGAGAGAGTACTTCCTTCACCTGGGAGCGATGGCTTGCAAGGTCCTTGGAGAAAATCAGGATGTCATCAAGGTACACAACCACAAACTTCCCCAAGAGATCCCGGAAAATGTCGTTCACGAATTCTTGAAAGACAACGGGGGCATTGCAGAGACCAAAGGGCATTACGAGGTACTCATAGTGCCCATCACGAGTGTTGAATGCTGTCTTCTATTCGTCACCTTCCCGGATGCAGATAAGGTTATACGCCCCACGGAGATCCAACTTAGTGAAGATTTTAGCCCCCTTCAGTTGGTCAAAGAGTTCAGCAATCAGAGGCAAGGGATACCGGTTCTTAACGGTGATTTTATTAAGACCCCGGTAGTCAATACAAGGACGTAGGCCTCCATCCTTCTTCTACACAAAGAAGAATCCGGAAACTGCGGGAGAAGTAGAAGGGCGAATAAACCCCCGCTGGAGATTCTCTTGGATATATTGTAAAAGGAAAATATAAAATATATTGACGCCGGCAGGGGAGGACATGCCCGGAGCTCCTGGAACTGCTCCGGGCGGCGATCGTGACACATTGTTCAAATGTAAGTGATTAATATAGCCTAGAAAACACAGGTTTTTGCTCACTGGCTATGCTCTCCTGTGTCTTTTTTTGTTGTTGTTGCATTTTTGCTGGTGCAAGCTGTGTAAGAGCACAGATCAATACAGTGGATACAGACTGTGAGATGGACAGAGAGATAGTGTGTAGTCAGAACATTTCTATTCCTGTGATGTTTATAGCCCAGATTATATGGTTGGTTGAGGGATCTTTTAGCTGTTGCTCTCAAATTTACACTTTGCAAATTCCAGAGAAACCCCCTGTCAGCACCAAATAAATACCAGCCTCCCTGTGTTCTCTTGCTTATCTGTGGCAATACATTTGGCCTCAGTCATTTCCCTAACCCCATCACAGACTTCTAAATTAACTCTTTTTCACTGCTGGGAGTAAATGAACCTGTAAAAGATAGAAAGTACTATGGTCCAGAAAGGCAAATGGTCCACTGGTAAAAGTCCCAGGGTCCCAGCAGGCCAGTCCAACACTGCAGGCAATGTGCATAGGTAGACTGGGGCTATTAAAATCCATCCAAAGGCCATATATATACACCTCACATACCTTTAGTTGGATAGGGCTGGCCTTTTCAACAGCAGTGTAGAAAAGAGATGGTTTAAAACTGCTATTATTGTATAGAAAACACTAGAAATACCTGCCTTCCATCTAACGCTGATGATATTTTTGTTATGGCATCTTTATCTTCATTATAAAATCCAACTTTTTAAAGAATCCTTAACTTCAACTTTGTTTTGAATGGGACATCTGAAACCTACTTTGTAAATTAATAGGATTATGTAAATTAGCAACATAGGCTTCATACAGAAATACATTTAAGCCATGACACAGAGAAATTATGATCAGTGGAGCATGAAGCCTGAAGGTAGCACATCTCTTGACAAAATATATATCAATTTATGACACATTTGCATTTACTAGTTTTGCAGCAAATGTTATAAAAAGTATAGCAATTTCGTTTAAAGGAGTGCATTTTATACAGGCTTTGTGTTTCTGCAGTATGAACTACAATCTTAACTAGTTTTATAATGTTTTTGTAAAAGTTGTGCATTATGACATTATATTGCTTGTATATGTCTATAAAATACCCAAAGACATTTAACCAGAAGTTAATGTTATGCCTTCAGTTTTTTACAGCTACAGTTTGCCTCTTGTGCTCACTGTAATGATATCATTCATTGGTTCCTGAATGCAAGATAACAGATTAGCTATTGCAATAAATGTACATCATAAAACCATCACATTATGGATTAACACAAGTAAAAAGGAAGCAGGTTCTAAAAAAAGTTAAAGCCCAATATTAAACTTTGATGTCAGCAAAACAAAAATCAAGCCAACAAGGTTTTATTATGTATGCAGAGTTCCAAGGACAAGGAGAGTACACGAATCTCAAAGAGAGCAAAAATAAACAAATCTTATTAAAAGGGTTGTTCACCTTCAAACACGTTTTTCAGTTCAGTTGGTTTCAGATTGCTCACCAGAAATTACGACTTTTTCCAGTTACTTTCTATTTTACGTATGTGACCATTTTTTTTCTACTATTGAAGTGTAAAGTGTAATTTTTCACCTTCTAAAGCAGCTCTGGGAGATTTCTAAATTGATACATTTTGGGGCAGATTTATCAAAGGTCGAGGTGAATTTTCAAATTGAAAAAATTTGAATTTCAAGCAATTTTTTGTGTACTTCGACTAGGAAATAGTCAAAATTTGATTTGAATTTGCAAAAATATTGAAAATTTGAATTTCAATGTTTGAAATGTATCATGTATTGTCTCTTTAAAAATTTGACTTCAACCATTCGCCATCTAAAACCTGCCAAATTGCTGCTTTAGCCTATGGGGGACCTAGTAGAACCTATCTGGAGTCGATTGGTGGACTTTGAAAAATCAAAGTTTTTTTGGGGAAAAACTTTGAATCGAATTAGATCGAATGTGCTATTCCATCGATTCGAACGATACAGACCTATTCGATCGAAAACGGACCTATTCGGCCCAAAAAAACCTTCAACTTAATCTTTTGAAGTTTTTTCAATTTGAGATTCGACCCTTGATAAATATGCCCCTTAGCTGATACATTTGTTATCTTTTTCCCTGCTGCGCAGAAACCATGAGTTTCTTTACAGGCAGCTGTTAGAATTGATACAGTAGTTGCTAATATTCCACAGATGCTGCTGAGAAATGGATCAACTAAATGTAGCAAATTGTAACAGTTCAGATGCTCCTGGATCGCTGAGCTGCCAGACTGAAACACCAGAGACAGGAATAAAACTTTACATTTAAATTATGGGAAACTGTAAAAATATAAAAGATAGACAGCAATTCTGTTCATGCTCAGCACTCTCTCTTCATTCTATCTTCATGCAGGAGTTGGGTAACAGTTATTCATTTACAGTTAAATCCAATATATCTAATAGGGGGGGCTTCTTTTGCCTAGAATATGTATTAGAGCTCATTCTATTAAAATCACCAGACATCATGTCTCTCTACATGCAGGATTTGTGCAAAAGGCATAAGTTTGTAATGGAATCAGTTATTAGTGATGGGTGAATTTGGGACGTTTGTCTTCGCCGAAAAATTCGGGAATTTCCCGCAAAATTTTTCGAAAATTTTTTTTTTATGATGCCGGCGTCAATTTTTGATGGAGAATTTTCGCAGTGGTTTCGCGAATTTATTCACCGGTGGTGAATCACAGAAATTCGCCACAAATTTGCACCTTGCAAATAAATTCGCCCATCACTATCAGTTATTTGAGTGAGCTCTAATTCATCTGCTAGGAAAGGAAGCCCCCTATAAGATATATTGGATCTGTCAATGAATATCTTAAACCCAATTGCTGCAAGAAGAGGGTAAGATGCTAAGAGAGTGAAGATAAACTTGCTAATTTCAGAAATGATGCAGAATTTTTTAATTGAATATATTTAGAAAGTTTTTTATTTTAGTATGATGATGCTTATATTAAATTTTCATTTTCTAGATAGCTCCCCTTTAAGAAAGATTCTGTACTGTGCATGAACCAGCCAGAAGAAGATGAGTGGAAGAAGATTGCTGCCTGATACCCCAGCCTGATTCAATTTTTAAAGAAGAGGAACACCAGCCCAGGGTAACAGGTAACAAACTAAAATCATGGGAGGGTGGCACACAACTTGTCATCTTCTTGTGACTTTATCTTTTCTTTTCTTATAATGTAGAAAATATGTGCTCATGTAATATAGATTTTGTGAGTCTGCATAATTAGAGGCCAGATGGAAAAATAACGCACATTTTACTGTTTGCGCCAGCATGTCATGTGCATAATAAAACTACATCTAAAATGTCTGAAAAAGGCATTCACTAAATATTACACAGTATAATCAAATAATTGTCCACCATTTATGACTTTTATAACATTCAAATGTTTGAACAGATTGTATAATGCCAGTTATAAACAAATGTGAAAGTCATGCCTCTTCTATGATAAGAGGACCTGCGTGTTATTCTCACTGGACAGCACTTCTTGGTCATCACAGATTACTATTTATAGTGAGGTACTTCACTCAGCCTTTTACACAATTATGGATAAAGTTATAAAACATCTAATGGGTTACTATTAAACTGAGCTGATGATAAATGTCAAGAAACTTATTGGAAAGGGTGTTACTGTGATTTATTTGGGATTACTTCTTGGCATCCCATGCAACAAGAGATTAAAATCCTGCAATACTCATCATTGCACAGATGATCATATCTTAAATACTTTTACATCCTTTTGGAGACCATATTTAAAAAAAACAATATAATGAGCTAAACATCTGTGGGTAAAAGAAAAAGTTTTCAGTTGAATACAGTATATCACTTTAGAAAGATACAGCACTATTGTAATCTTCAAAAGAATCAACAAAATAGATGAGGTCCACTATGTTACCTTCAGATCTTAACGGTTTAATTAACCGAGGGTCACCAAGGCTCCCTTCAGATCTCTTTGTTAGGATCAGTAACGGTAAATATGATATACCTTGGTGATTCTGATTAAAACTTTAGTTCAGCTACATTAAGGGGCATATTTATGAAGGGTCGAATTTCAAATTGAAAAAACTTCAAAATTCTAATTCAAAAAGACCAACCGAAATTAAGTTGAAGTTTTTTTTGGTCTAATAGGTCAGTTTTTGATCAAATAGGTCCGTATTCGGCCAAATTCAAATCATACGAATCGAAGGAATAGTGCATTTGATCGAATTCGATTCAAAGTTTTTCCCCAAAAAAGATTTTTCAAAGTCCACCAATTGATTCCAAATAGGTTCTAGGAGGTCCCCCATAGGCCAAAACAGCAATTTGGCAGGTTTTAGATGGTGAATAGTCAAAGTTGAATTTTTAAAGAGACAGTAGATGATAAATTTTGATATTCTAATTTTTTAATTTTTTTCAAATTCAAATCTGGACTATTTCCTAGTCGAAGTACACAAAAAATAGCTTGAAATTAGAATTTTTTTCATTTGAAAATTCACCTCGACCTTTGATAAATCTGCACCTAAATTTTGATAAGATCATAAAATGCATATACTGGAAAATGTTACCAATAAAATAATAATGTAAATCAAGTTGTGACTTCCTAGTGAAAGATGTTGTAATCCTAATCAAGAATCATGGCAAAAAAAATCCATTATACTTTTACATCAATTAAACATTGTACTGAAAACAACATGTTATGGTAAACATTGTCTATTTGTAATCCTGAAAAAATTTTTTAAATGGGAAACCCAGTATCTTACTGGGACACCAGGGGCCCACCAATAAACCTTAGAACAGGGGCCCATAATACTTTTATACTTACTCTCCTCACTCAACCTCTTTTCTCCTACTCTCTGTTCTTTACATACTATAATGTATTATTCTATCTATTTAGCCTCTTTGTTCTCATAGAAATAGGGAATGGCCATAAAATAGGCCAAATATTTAGCAGCATGAGGGCCCACTGACACCTGGGCCCCCCGGGAGTTTTCCGGGTAATCCGGTGGGCCAGTCCACCACTGGGGAAACCTCACAATATATAGCATTCTATTTGCCTGCAAATCTGCATTTTTCCAAAAATTTGCATTCTATTTTCTTACTGAAAGCCATGCCCTGTATAACACTCAAAACTAAGAAACCTTAAGGGCTAAACTTCACAAGATTTTTTTTTGGATCGTGTCAGAGCAACATAGAGCAGGAGACTGATGTTTGCAGCCTCAATGAGTTAACAAAAAATGAATTGCACTTACTGACCAGTTAAAGATCTTTAATGTTTTGCTTGACTTTTCTTGCAGATTTTAATAAGGGCTGAACTCCACGGGCGTGTTTCGTCTGATCGTGGAGACAATTTGGATGCAGTCTCAGGCTTCCAAAAATAATGGAAGTGAACGAAAAGTAAAAACTACATATAAGGCTGTTGGATAAAGACGCAGCTTTCTGCGTTCACATCTGACATTTCTGCGTTCACATCTGACATTTCACATCTGTCATGTTGGATGGAATATAGTTTTTACCTGCTACTTTTCTTTTACTCCCATTGTATTTGGAAGCCTGTGACTACATCCAACTTGTCTCCTGCTTAATGTCATTTTGACACAACCCAACGAAAGACGCCCGTGGAAATCAGCCCTTATTAAAATCTGCAAGAAAAGTCATGCAAAACATTGACGATCTTTAACTGGTCGTTGAGTGCATTTAATTTTTTGTTAACTCATTTAGGCTGCAAACCAGCATGACACACATCAGTATGTTGGAGTTATTTAATAAAACCCGATTTTTTCTTGTTTTATTTAAAAAAAAAATTCACAAAACTGTCAAACCCGAATGCCTTTAATTTACCAATAATTACTGATAAATTTGTTGTAAGAAAAAATCGAGTGTCAATGTCAAATTAAGGGACTTTTTTCAATCGTCGCTCCGAAAACTTGAATTTATAGAGTTATTGCCCAAAAAAACTCAAATTATTTGTATTGTCAAATAAAAACTAGCACAAACAGACCCAAAACTATCAGTAATTAGCATCTTAGAAGCATAATAAATCTCGAAAAAATATATGTTTTTTAAAACTTTACAAGAAAAATGTGAGGCTTGATAAATAGGCCCCTTATTTTTGGTCCTGGTTTTATGCATATTTTGTTAAACTAAGGTTACAACAATGATATAAGATGGTGAAGACAACAGATGTTCATTCTGAATAGGACATCTTATATATAGTCCCTGATATTAATAGATTTTCTTTTCCTATATTTTAATTATATATTATGCCTTCTGTTGACACACTAAATAAACAATTAGACTGCAGAGAATTGCCCCCTTGTGTTGGTTTTTTACTGTAAATAACCTCAATTTACTATGGACAGAGGGTATTTAAACAACAGTAGCATATGTTATCAATTTCCACAGCTTAATTTTTTCCCCTTGTGGGAGAGTAATAGCTAACCTTTTAAATATGCAAATTTTATATTTCTACCCTAACTTGGGAAAAAGAAAACTTAAATATCATTTTTTTAATGTTTTAAAATAACTTGTATTGTTCTGTTCAAGGTGCCACAGGCAGATAATTATTCCCTTCTGATTTCAATTAAAATCTGTCTTGTTCATTTAGCTGGAAACAATGGCATCTATTCTATTACTCCAGAGATTTTTGTTTGGCTTGTTTGGGAAAACCCACGGCTAGCAATATTGTATCAGTCTGACAGCGGCTCACATCTGTGGATTGAAATATCAGTAGACAAAAGAAAATGTCTGTTGCGCCACCAAATTTCTTCTTTTGTGGAAAGAGACAGAAACACTGTGGCCATGTCATTCTCTGCAAATGAAAAAAAGAAATACTAATAGCGCTTTTAAAAACATTCTTTCACATTCGGACTGTTGGTTTTGTGTGACATTTTTATTGTTAATGGGATGTTAGAAAGTAGCCTTAAATAGAACATGCTACTTTGAAGGAAAACAAAAAATAAGAAGCAGAACCATTCTGATGCTAATTATGTTTTAAGTTGTATTATAATGAACAGCCATTCTGCAAAAAGATTAGCTTGGCTAAACTGGGCAACAAAGTTGTAGGTTTGACCTCGAGTTTCAAAAAGGGACTTGTTTTCAATGACTTCTTCAATCTTTTAATTTTCATAAGTAAAACACTTCATATTCTAACAAAAGCCATTTATGTTTATTCTTGCTCAGTTACTATGTTGATTTGACGACTGTTATGTTTTGGGTAGCCGAGGATGAGCAGAGTATAACAGTGCTTTATTAGCAGAGTCATGCAGGCATTACACAACAGTAAGCTTTCACTTTCACTTTTAAGCTGACAGGAAGTATGCACAGTGACTAATGTAGACAGTGACACTTGCAGGCCATTTGCATAAACATCACATTTTCCCCATATAGTAGGAAAGCTTTTGGATAACTATAATAACAGCAACAATTAAACAGTATGTATTTTAAAACAATATTATACATTCTTCATGGAGATGATTGGGCTGTTGCATGGCACATTGCTCTGTAGTTACTGTATGTAGGAACTCTGTTGTAAATACTTTCCAAGATTCCCCAGTAAAATTTGCTGTCTGTAGTGCTTCTTTCAGACTTCTGTTGAATTGCTCGATTTCTCCATTTGCTTGTGGGTAATACACTGAAGATTTCCTATGCACAATATTCCTCTATCTCAGAAAGAATTCAAACTCATATGAGACAAACTGTGGTCCGTTGTCTGATATTAACTCCTTTGGATTACCTTCTCTGCTAAATACTGTAGACAGAAATGTTATTACTGTAGCTGATGTTATATGAGAAAGAAATGCAATTTCAGGCCAAATAAATCTACAATCTATCTGTAAAATGACCCACAATATCAATAGCAATTTTTTCCCATGCTGAATCAGGCAATGGTACTGGTTTTACATCTGGTCTCAACTTAACTTTGTGTACAAAGTTCTTTGCACAGCCCAGTGAAGTGTTGCTTTGTGGTGAAATTTTAGACACTGGCTGTGTGGCAGGCACTGGTGCTGTAGTAATGAGACCATCAACTAATTGTACGTTTAATGCAGCAAAGAGATCCCTTCCAAGTATAGCAGTACCCTTATTCACAATGTAAAAGTCACATTTTGCAGTATTTGATTCCAATTGTACAGTCACTGGCAAGCAACCAAGCACAGGATTGGATCCTTTAAGTAACTGACCAGTTTCAGGGCAGGTGCAACAAGCGGATCTTTTGCAAAGTATTTCAAGAAAATATCCTTTGGTAGTATAGAAACAGCTGAACCTGTATCAAGCATCAGGTTAATGGAGTGTCCTTTGTCAGCAGAAGCAGTACTGACACTGACAGTGCATATAAAGTTGTCTGGAATAAACGTACCAGCTTTATCCACACTTAATACTGTGACATTTGTAGTAGTGACTTCATGAACATCTTTAGCAGAACTAGGGCAGATCTTAGCAAAATGTCCTACCTTTGTGCATCTCCGGCACTGTATAGCCTTTGCAGGACATGTAACATGATTTGCAGTGTTGTGTTGAACCACAGCGAAAGCAGTATATTTTATTTGTATTTGCTGCACGGTTTTGCAGTGTAGGTGAATCCCTTTCCTTAGCACTGTATTTTGCCTGTGACTGTGTATTATTAGGCCACAGTGCTGAATTGACAATCTGTACATTCCCAGCAGTTCCCTGACTGAGAGTTTTAGCCTCTGCCACTGCTGTTTCAATTTGGCTAGCAACTGTAATAGCCTTTGCAAGGGTTAAATCCTGCTCTAGGAGCAGTCTCTCTCTAATGCCAGGTGAGTTTGTTTTTTCGACTATTTGGTCTCTTAGCATTTCATCTGTTAGATTCCCAAACTCACAGTAACAACCAGCTTTCTCAAAGCTGCTACAAATTGTTCTGTGAATTTGCCATTAAGTTGTCCACGTTGGCGAAATTTATATCTTTCAGCAACCACATTTACTCTTGGCACGAAAAAGTTCTTTATAGCAGTAAGAGCAGTTTCATAAGTATCATCAGGTAATGGTAATGTATAGAATATACACTGTCTCTCTGCTCCCAGGCAGTGAATAAGTGAAGCACGTTTTCTAGCAGCAGAAATCTCCCCTTGGTCAGCAGCAATAATGTAATTTTCAAACATACGGATCCAAGCAGTAAAAGGTATGGTAGGCTCACCAGGGTTTGGAAGAAAAGGTGCAGGCTGCTGCAGAGGTAGAAGAGCCATCCTTGTCGCCATTTGTTATGCTTTGGGTAGCCGTGGATGAGTAGAGTATAACAGTGTTTTATTGGCAGAGTCATGCAGGCATTACACAGCAGTAACTTTCTCTTTCACTTTTAAGCTGACAGGAAGTATGCACAGTAACTCATGTAGACAGTGACACCTGCAGGCCATTTGTATAAACATCATAACGACAATGCAACAAACATAGTTGGCCAAAAAAAAAGAAAAGCAAAGAACTGGGTTCTGTTCTTTTAATTACACAGAGTAAGTTGGATCTTCTATTTAGTCATCTGGTATGCTATGATCCACCACTTAAAGTTCAATAGCTCAGTGACCCATTAACAAACTAGGAAATGTGTTGCAAGTAGTAATGGGCAAATAAATTCACCAGATTTGCGGGTAATTTCCATGTTTCACTGCCGCCAAATAAATGTGCAAAACTGCGGCAAAAATTTGCCAGTGTAAGAAAACTTTCAGAATAGTCGCTTGCGTCAAAACTGTTGCACGTCAACATTATTTGGACAACCATTGACTTTAATGCGCATCACAATTGACGCGGGCAACAAAATTCTCGTTTTGCAAATTTTAAAATGTTATATGAATTTCACAGGAAAGTTAATCCCAAGTGAAATACAGTCCGCCGGGCCAGACAAGAAGCCTTAAAAGCCCTGTTGACTGAAAGCTAACCAGTTCAGACACTGCCAGTGTTGGCAAATAAACACTGATGATTTAGCAGTTAATCTTGCCTCAGCGCCTATCTTCTTGTGTTCTATTTATTGGTGGATTACTTTTTTGCACCTACGGCGGAGGTGCCTCACAAGAAGACTGGGCAATACTATTTAAAGACTTTTCGGTATCCAGTCAACCCCGATTGCCAGTTCAGACACTCTTAACAGTAATTATAAGCTAAAACATAACTTTTAATAGATGTATTAAAACCATAACACACACCACCAACAAACTGAATAGTAACAACAAGACTCCATAGTGAAAGTGATGAAGTCCGGGAAAGGTATCCCTAAAACCATTTAAAAACCAAGCTATAGGTGGAACGGTGCACAGCACAATTCCAACTGTCTAAATTGACAGTGTGCTAATTGCAAGCAGTTAGAGTAATGGATGCCAGTCGCAGTCCCAGAACCCTCCCTTCCAAAAGTTCCCCAGGAGAATTTTTCCTACCTAGCTACGTGGGGAGCAAGTGGGAGCTAGTCGCCTACCGTCCACCTATGCCACAAGCCCAACGCGTTTTGCCATTTGCGCGGCTTCTTCAGGGGCATAAGTGCCGGGTGTGTGTCAAAATGCGGTCTAAATAGCCATCTCTAACCGTCCGTCTGACAAGACGCTTCCGGATGACGTCACTTCCGGTTGCGTATGCAGTGAATACTCTTAGGCGCTTCAATACGCCATTTGCGCATGCGCTGCCCACACTTAGCTCTTCTAAATGTCGTCGTTTCCGGTTGCGCATATAGTGTATACCTTCAGGCGCTTCACTATATCTTTTGCGCATGCGCTGCCCCAACTCACATGATATAATCAATGGATAGTGCGCATGCGTCACTTCTAGTTTGGCACGTAGTTGAAATGTATAAACGCCTCATTTGTTCACTGCGCCTGCGCTGCCCATATTTACCCTTGATGGTCAGTATCACATGCGCTCAATATTCCTCATACACTCTTACCATGCGCATGCGCACCCCATATATCGCTCGTTGCTACGGTGTATAGGGCTAGTAACTAGTTTACAGCATAGTCTGATTATAAAAAAGAGCGAGCGAATGCCCCTCTTTTTGAATTACTAGTGCTCGGGGCAAAGGCGAGCTAGAGATCGCTTCATGTTGTTGAAAGGAACAACAACTGCACAATTTTTTAAAACATTACATATAAATAGCTTCCTCAATTAATTCTTAGTATGTTACTGTATGAAGACAAATTATGATTATAAAAATGGAGAGAAGGTGAAGCCCTCATTCAGGCCATGCGGCACTTTGGTGTTTAACCAATAAATCCATTGTGCTTCGCGCTGCAGTAATTTCCTGTCAATATCACCAACCCGCATTGTAGGTTTAATGTGATCTACTGCTGTGAATTTTAACATCTCTATATTGCCATTGTGTGTTTCATTAATGTGTCTTGCTTCCGACGTATTTCTCCTGTGCTTAACATCTCCCACATGCTCAAGGATCCTTCTCCTGAATTCCCGTTTTGTTTTACCCACATAGCATTTCCCACAACCGCAATTCATCAAGTATATCACTCCTGATGTTTTGCAATTCATGAAATACTTTAAAGTGTAAATAGGGATGTCCGATCTTCCATGGCATATCAATGCTTTTTCAATGAAAGGGCAGGCCTGACAACCACCACATTTATAACAGCCTTTTGTTTTATTTTCCAGCCATGTTGGCTTGGCCTCATTGCCGAGATGACTGTGTACCAATTGATCACGTAGATTTTTACTACGTCTGAAAGTGATTGTGGGATTGCTCCCAATGACTTCTGATATATCTTTGTCCTGCTCTAAAATATGCCAGTGTTTGCATAGAATCTGGCGAATCTCTTTATATTCTGAACTATAGTTCCCAATGAACCTTATCACTTTCTGATCCTCACTAGAGATAGATGGTTGGCTATTTACTAGTAATTTCCTAGGAACCAGGAGGTGACTTCTATCTGCAGTGAGCGCTCTCTTATAAGCTTTCTTGAGGGAATTGTGACTGTAACCCCTCAGTTTGAATCTTTGGTACAATTTATCAGCTTCAATCTTAAAATCAGACAACGTGCTACAGAGCCTTCTAACCCTTAGATACTGTCCTGTCGGAATGCCTCGGATGAGGCGTGAGGGGTGTTGACTTTGAGCGTGTAGGAGATTGTTAGTTGCTGTTTCTTTTCTAAACACCGTGGTTTGGACATTGTTATTGGTGTCTCTATAGATTCGAATGTCAAGGAAATTGATTACGTCTTTATTGATTTCTGCCGTAATTCTCAAGTTTATGTTATTACTGTTCAATACTTCAACAAAACTACGAAATTTCTCTGGAGAGCCCGACCATATAACCACTACATCATCTATGTAGCGTAACCATAGTACGATGTTTTCTGTGAATTCTGCGAGGGTTTCATTAAATACAAAATTACGCTCCCACCACCCCAAATATATATTGGCATACGTGGGAGCGCAGGTACTTCCCATCGCTGTGCCGCGCATTTGATGGTAATAGCGACCGTTGAATGTGAAGAAGTTGTGTTTGAGTAAAAATTCCAGCAATTCCACCACGAATGAATTGTGTTTTTTGTATTGTTGTCCCCTTTGTTCTAAGGTGTCCATGACCGCTTTGAGTCCTATCTCGTGCAAAATGCTTGTATAGAGTGATTCTACATCTAAGCTGGCCAGGTAATGGTCCTCCCCTATAGAGACTCCTTCCAGATGCCTTAAAGCATCCATAGTGTCTAATATGAAAGACGGGAGACTGTATACAAATGGTTTTAGTATTTGGTCAATATACAGATGCAGCCACTTTGGTTTGTCTGTTTGACACAGAATAACTAAACACAGATATCCCATTTAACTCATTTAACACAGAAAACTGTGTCACAACATCCCATCTAATTAAAGCATTCACCATTGTGAACAATGGAGCTTTGGTATGCTAATGAAAAGGTTAAATGCATTAAATGAGTTAAGATGACTTAAGATAACACAGTTTCTTCAATTACCCCTGAGTCATGACGCATTTAACTCACAAATCCAAGTGGCTTCATCTGTAGATACTGGCAGGTTCCGTTAGGCTGCCTATACCTGAGACGATTGGACGTCCTGGTGGGGATGTTGCATTTTTGTGGATCTTTGGGATCGTGTAAAAAGTGGGGATGGTGGGTGATTTTACCATCATGAAATTAAATTCCTCCTTACTGATAATGTTAGATTCTTTACCTCTTTTAAGAATGCAGCCCAGCTCTGTCTGAAAAACCTTTGTGGGGTCGGTACTTAGTGGCGTATAACAGTTCTTATCTCTTAGTAGGCGTAGACATTCCTGAATATATTTTTCTCTATCTTGAATTACAATATTACCTCCCTTATCACTGGGTTTGATTATTATATTCTTGTTTCTTTCCAATTCTACAATGCCTTGTCTGATCTTATATGTCAAATTCCTAGATTTAGGACCCTCCGTCTGTACCTTTTGTTGTAATTTTTTAAAATCTACGGTACAGCATTCTATAAAGGTGTCAACCTTTGTTGAACCCCCTGGAGTGAATGTGCTTTTTGGTCGCAATTTAGTGAAGGGACCTACACATTCGGTCCTATATACCTCATTATCTTCTAACAAATAGCAGAGGTCCTGCAAAGCCTGCTTTTCTTCAGCATTGAACTGTTCCCCTTTATTACTTTTGTTGAAGTGTTTGTATAAGGAGAGTTTTCTCCCAAAAAGGTGTAAATCCTTAATAAGATCAAACAAGACAGGGAGAGAAGGAAAGACCATGCTACAAACCTTCAAGTTGGTGATGAGTAAGTACTGTTTTTGATAGATTAAAAACCTGCAAAGTATCGCTCGTAGCTATCTGTTGTGCCGGTATCCCCAACGCTGTCGGTCCCTTAGCTTCACCCTCCCCATTCCTTCCCCCTGACGTGGTTCTAAAAAATTACTCTGAGAGGCCACTGGAGGCAATGAGGAGTGTGCTGTTTTGGCTGTAGGAGGTTTAATGTGTTTAAACTTTTTCCCAAGCCGGTTGCTGGTTAGGCTTCCCTGTGACGAATCACTTAACTCACTCTCTGAGGTGTATGGTTCCGGACTAAAGCGATTAAAATCCATATTGCTATTGGTTGTTCTTGTTTCAGCCTTATAGATTTTTCCTGTGCTGAAATCAATTTTGTCCCTGCTGAATTTCCGCCATTTGCGGGTTTTTAATTCAGCAGCCAATTTGTCAATATTGGTTTGTAAATCGCTTTCCCTTTTTTTGAAACTAATATCCTCTTTAAAGGATTGAATAAGTTTGAGATTATTTGCTACCTCATTGTTTGTTTGTTCCAAAAGCCCCTCCTCAGTTACCTTGATGAGCTTCATCAGTTCAATTGAACAGTTGGTCAGCAACTCGTTCCATTGCTTAACGAAGTGATCGCTGACCAAATGCTCAGCTGGGGCTAATTGGATTCTAAGTCCTCTCGGCACAATGTTATGAATCAAATATTTTTCCCATGCAGTGATTTCCCACCAGAGTTTAGTTTGTTTGATCATTCCGCGTTTCAAATTTTTAAATACTGTTTCCATTTCATGGCGTGGTCAATACCACCTTCACCAAATATCTCCTCTGCCTCCTCCCTCCATTTGTTAAAGTTTTGTGGGTTAGAAAGAAAACCCGCCATAGTGGCTAGAGATTAAACTCAAAAAATATATATATACTGCCCTGCTACGAGAGTAAATTAGTTCAAAGTAAGGTTTGTCTGCAGGTTAGACTTCATTGAAGAACGTATAATATTAATCCCAAGTGAAATACAGTCCGCCGGGCCAGACAAGAAGCCTTAAAAGCCCTGTTGACTGAAAGCTAACCAGTTCAGACACTCTTAATAGTAATTATAAGCTAAAACATAACTTTTAATAGATGTATTAAAACCATAACACACACCACCAACAAACTGAATAGTAACAACAAGACTCCATAGTGAAAGTGATGAAGTCCGGGAAAAGTGTCCCTAAAACCAAATATTGACCAAATACTAAAACCATTTGTATACAGTCTCCCGTCTTTCATATTAAACACTATGGATGCTTTAAGGCATCTGGAAGGAGTCTCTCTAGGGGAGGACCATTACCTGGCCAGCTTAGATGTAGAATCACTCTATACAAGCATTTTGCACGAGATACAGATGAAGCCACTTGGATTTGTGAGTTAAATGCGTCATGACTCAGGGGTAATTGAAGAAACTGTGTTATCTTAAGTCATCTTAACTCATTTAATGCATTTAACCTTTTCATTAGCATACCAAGCTCCATTGTTCACAATGGTGAATGCTTTAATTAGATGGGATGTTGTGACACAGTTTTCTGTGTTAAATGAGATAAATGGGATATCTGTGTTTAGTTATTCTGTGTCAAACAGACAAACCAAAGTGGCTGCATCTGTAGGACTCAAAGCGGTCATGGACACCTTAGAACAAAGGGGACAACAATACAAAAAACACAATTCATTCGTGGTGGAATTGCTGGAATTTTTACTCAAACACAACTTCTTCACATTCAACGGTCGCTATTACCATCAAATACGCGGCACAGCGATGGGAAGTACCTGCGCTCCCACGTATGCCAATATATATTTGGGGTGGTGGGAGCGTAATTTTGTATTTAATGAAACCCTCGCAGAATTCACAGAAAACATCTTACTATGGTTACGCTACATAGACGATGTAGTGGTTATATGGTCGGGCTCTCCAGAGAAATTTCGTAGTTTTGTTGAAGTATTGAACAGTAATAACATAAACTTGAGAATTACAGCAGAAATCAATAAAGACGTAATCAATTTCCTTGACATTCGAATCTATAGAGACACCAATAACAATGTCCAAACCACGGTGTTTAGAAAAGAAACAGCAACTAACAATCTCCTACACGCTCAAAGTCAACACCCCTCACGCCTCATCCGAGGCATTCCGACAGGACAGTATCTAAGGGTTAGAAGGCTCTGTAGCACGTTGTCCGATTTTAAGATTGAAGCTGATAAATTGTACCAAAGATTCAAACTGAGGGGTTACAGTCACAATTCCCTTAAGAAAGCTTATAAGAGAGCGCTCACTGCAGATAGAAGTCACCTCCTGGTTCCTAGGAAATTACTAGTAAATAGCCAACCATCTATCTCTAGTGAGGATCAGAAAGTGATAATGTTCATTGGGAACTATAGTTCAGAACATAAAGAGATTCGCCAGATTCTATGCAAACACTGGCATATTTTAGAGCAGGACAAAGATATATCAGAAGTCATTGGGAGCAATCCCACAATCACTTTCAGACGTAGTAAAAATCTACGTGATCAATTGGTACACAGTCATCTCGGCAATGAGGCCAAGCCAACATGGCTGGAAAATAAAACAAAAGGCTGTTATAAATGTGGTGGTTGTCAGGCCTGCCCTTTCATTGAAAAAGCATCGATATGCCATGGAAGATCGGACATCCCTATTTACACTTTAAAGTATTTCATGAATTGCAAAACATCAGGAGTGATATACTTGATGAATTGCAGTTGTGGGAAACGCTATGTGGGTAAAACAAAACGGGAATTGAGGAGAAGGATCCTTGAGCATGTGAGAGATGTTAAGCACAGGAGAAATACGTCGGAAGTAGGGATGTAGCGAACCGCCGATAATGTGTTTGCGAACGCCGTTCGCGAACACCGGCAAAATTTGCGAACAGTTCGCGAACAGTTCGCGAACTTCGAACATCCGAAAATCGTTCGATTCGAACGATCGAAGGATTTTAATCGTTCGATCGAACGATTTTCGTTCGAATCGAACGATCGAAGCCATTGGATCGAATGATTTCATTCAATCCAATGGCTTCGATCGTTCGATTCGAACGAAAATCCTTCGATTTTAGCGATCGAATGGTCGAATGGTCGAACGATTCGACGTTCGCGAACTTGCGGCGGACGCGAACAGCCGAACAGCCGATGTTCGCGCGAACAAGTTCGCCGGCGAACAGTCCGCGACATCCCTAGTCGGAAGCAAGACACATTAATGAAACACACAATGGCAATATAGAGATGTTAAAATTCACAGCAGTAGATCACATTAAACCTACAATGCGGGTTGGTGATATTGACAGGAAATTACTACAGCGCGAAGCACAATGGATTTATTGGTTAAACACCAAAGTGCCGCATGGCCTGAATGAGGGCTTCACCTTCTCTCCATTTTTATAATCATAATTTGTCTTCATACAGTAACATACTAAGAATTAATTGAGGAAGCTATTTATATGTAATGTTTTAAAAAATTGTGCAGTTGTTGTTCCTTTCAACAACATGAAGCGATCTCTAGCTCGCCTTTGCCCCGAGCACTAGTAATTCAAAAAGAGGGGCGTTCGCTCTCTCTTTTTTATAATCAGACTATGCTTTGAACTAGTTACTAGCCCTATACACCGTAGCAACGAGCGATATATGGGGTGCGCATGCGCATGGTACGAGTGTATGAGGAATATTGAGCGCATGTGATACTGACCATCAAGGGTAAATATGGGCAGCGCAGGCGCAGTGAACAAACGAGGCAGACTATGCTTTGAACTAGTTACTAGCCCTATACACCGTAGCAACGAGCGATATATGGGGTGCGCATGCGCATGGTACGAGTGTATGAGGAACATTGAGCGCATGTGATACTGACCATCAAGGGTAAATATGGGCAGCGCATGCGCAGTGAACAAACGAGGCGTTTATACATTTCAACTACGTGCCAAACTAGAAGTGACGCATGCGCACTATCCATTGATTATATCATGTGAGTTGGGGCAGCGCATGCGCAAAAGATATAGTGAAGCGCCTGAAGGTATACACTATATGCGCAACCGGAAATGACGACATTTAGAAGAGCTAAGTGTGGGCAGCGCATGCGCAAACAGGGATGTAGCGAACTGTTCGCCGGCGAACTAGTTCGCGCGAACTTCGACTGTTCGCGTCCGCCGAACGTTCGCGAACGTTTGGGGACGTTCGCCAATTTGGGTTCGCACTCGATTAGGTCGAAGTAAACTCGTACGATCGAACGATTTAACAATTCGACCGTGGGAATAGTGTCTTCGATTCGAATGGTTCCGTCGTATCGAGCAGTCGAATATAATCGAAGTGATCGTTGCCCCACTTATATTCGAATCGTTCGATTCGAACGTTTATGCCCCACTTCCTTTCTGACATTTTTTTCATACAGGAAGCCCTCCAGTGGCCATTTTAGGTGCATTTTCGGCCTGATTGCGCACTTGCTATTTAGATTGCACAGGTGGAGGAGGTGTTTAAAGAAATTGAAAAAAAAAAGCCTGCAAATGGCTGGGAGGAGGATTGAGGAGGAGGAGGAGCAGGGGGAACGTCTCTCCAGCCCTGGTGAGGTGCCAACTGCGGCTGGATCCCACACTATGTGGGATCTTAGTCGTGGTAGATGGGGGAGAGAGGAGGGCTGGGGGGTCACCAACAGGGGTTCCTGGGTGGAGGAGGAGGTAGAGAGTCGGGGGTCCCATAGTGGGGGTGAGAGTAGGGCAGGGGGGTCCCGTAGTGGGGGTGAGAGTAGGGCAGGGGGGTCCCGTAGTGGGGGTGAGAGTAGGGCAGGGGGGTCCCGTAGAGGGAGGGAGGAGCGTAGGGCAGGGGGGTCCCGTAGAGGGAGGGAGGAGCATAGGGCAGGGGGGTCCCGTAGAGGGAGGGAGGAGCGTAGGGCAGGGGGGTCCCGTAGAGGGAGGGAGGAGCGTAGGGCAGGGGGGTCCCATAGAGGGAGGGAGGAGCGTAGGGCAGGGGGGTCCCGTAGAGGGAGGGAGGAGCGTAGGGCAGGGGGGTCCCATAGAGGGAGGGAGGAGCGTAGGGCAGGGGGGTCCCGTAGAGGGAGGGAGGAGCGTAGTGTAGGGAGGGTGTCCCCCAGCCCACACAGGGAGTCCCCCAGGGCACGCTGCGTGTCTCGCTCACCACCATCTGGGGCACGCAGCGTGTCACGCACCCCACCCAGGGCTGAGAGAGGCTTCCCCAGGAGGAGGCCACAGAGGCTGCCGAGCAGCTCGGAGGAGGAGATGGAGGCACCACCACCAACTGCCTCAGAGAGGAGAGAGGAGGAGGAGGAAGGTGATGATGGAGGAGAGGAGGGCCCCACCAACAAAATGGCCCGAAGGTTTACCGGTGAAGAGAATGGAGCACTGGTGGACGAGGTGATAGCGCGATGGGATGTGCTGTTTGGGAGTCAGTCCCATCGCATCAGTGCTGCCAGACGCCAACAACTCTGGCAGCAGGTGACGGACAGGGTGAACACTGTGGGCGCTTTACACAGGGATCGGACAACTGTGTATAAGCGCTACAGTGACCTGAAGCGTTGGCTAAGGGCAAAGCTGGTGACCAGGAGAGCTAAAGCCCAGAAGACCGGCGGAGGGCGTGTCCCTCCACTCAGACTTCAACCCCATGAGCGCCGGCTTCTGGACATTTTGGCCAAAGAGGGCAGTGAAGAACTGGACACAGACTGGATACGTAAGTAGACTTTTATAGAAACAAATATCTGACTCCTTTTGTTCCACATTCCCATTATTTACATAAATGTCTAATGTTCCCTTTAGCATATCACTTTGTTGGTAAAATATTGCTTCTGTTTTGCATTAGAGGAGTTTTTGTGCTTTTCTTTACAGCTTTGCTGTTTGTTTATTATTACTAGTTATTAAGTGCAGCTGTAACTGACAAAATGGGGAGCCATTTATTTATTAACCATTTCTCCACTATAGCACAAATGTTTAGAAACTGCTTTAAAGGGTGGTTCACCTTTAAGTTAACTTTGAAGTATGTTATAGAATGGCCAAGTGTAAGCAACTGTTCACTTGTCCTTCATTATTTTTTTAAATTACTCTTTTCAGCTTTAAAATGTGGGTCTAGAAAGAAAGGCTCTACACATTGATTTTTTATTACTCATCTAACTTATCAGAACATCCCCAATTCTATTCCAGTCTCTTATTCAGATAAATGCATGGTTGCTATGCTAATTTGGACCCTAGCAACCAGATTGCTGACATTGCAAAGTGTAGATCTGCTGAATAAAAAGCTAAACAACTCAAAAAACACAAGTATTGTCATCTATATAATTCTCTTCTGCTTGTATGATTGCAAATGTATTTAAGTTTTAACCATTCCATCCATAATAGCTGTGCCATTATAGATTCACGTTTAACCATTTCATCTCCCTAGTTGTGCCATTATACAGTAGATTTACGTTTAACCATTTCATCTTCCTTCCTGTGCTATTTCATTGGAGTTAGTATTTCGAATGAGCAATAAAATAGATTTGTAGCATGTGAGAGGTCTGTACACCAGGCTACTAGCCAAGTACACTTGCAATTCTATATTTTTTTGTCTCTTAATACCTTTTTTCTTTCTTTACTCAAAATTGCAGGACCACCGCAAACATCGCGCCCGGACAGTGACCAGGACCAGGGTGATGCTGCTCAGCAACCCCAGGAAGAGGGTGAGACTGATGACTCTGATAGAGCCCCGGAAGCTCAAGGTACAGACATGTTTAATGTTTGTGACAAATGTAATTGCTCCCTGAACTTGTTTAGAGCATTACTAATGTCCTATTTCACATTACAGAACACCGAGCTGAACGCCGCGCCCAGTCGCCAGCCGTGATTCCTGTGGTGCCCCCCAGACGTAAGATCAATGTTTATAACTAATAAACTCTTCCTTTATTTGTCAGTGTGTCACCAAAGATGCAAGTAATGGTTAAGCTGAGGAGAGGTGGTTAGGAGAACAAAATAGGATCAGACAGGGCCACCATCGGGGGGGGGCAGTTGTCATGGGCCCGCACGTGTCTATGGGGGGGCCCGGCCATGCTTCACTTATTTGATTATCCGGGCCCCCCTGTCTTCAGCGTACTGCCAGCTCTCTGTGCACGGAAGCTTTTCGCCTATTAAGATTTCCTGTATCCTCATTGGTCCTTTAAGAATAAGGCCCAGTAAATCTGCATTGGGATTGGATCCCCTTAACGGGACTTATTCTTAAAGGACCACAAGGATACAGGAAATCTTAATAGTAGAAAAGCTTCTGTGCACAGAGAGCTGGCAGGCAGTACGCTGAAGACAGGGGGGCCCGGATAATCAAATAAGTGAAGCATGGCCGGGCCCCCCTTAGACACAAAACCCTCACGAGCAATTTTTCATAAAATTTGGGGGTATCTGAACAATTTTTTTTACTTGCAGGGGGGGCCCTTATCACCAATGGCTTTTTCTAACTTGTGTGTGGGGGGGTTACCATTTTTAGCACTGTTGTCTGTGTTGTTTTTAAACTGTAGTGTGGAGTTGGCGGGATCTGGGGTGGGGCCTAGGCTGGGTGGGCAGGCCCAGAAAATTAGTGTGGATGGGGCCCTGAAAATTTTGTTGTACGGGGCCCTGTGATTTCTAATGGCGGCCCTGGGATCAGACAGCAAAAGCAGAGTTTATATGGGAACCAGTAATAATATCTCCTTAGTGGCTGTTACAATGGAGGGTATGTTTAGTATTCTGAGCTGGGAAGAACTGAGCATGCTCATGAGCCAACAGCCAAAGCAAATTCCTGAGGCGGGGAAGAGTGAGTTAGAAGAGGAGAAGGCATTTAAATTATTAAGGGGATACTGCAGCCTTTACTGTTAACCTTTTAAAAACCAGTAGCACGTGTCTGAAGCTTTAAAAGAGGCCGTTCACTGATTACATTTTTGTTGGGAGCGTTTACATGTCCTTTAAAACAATTTTTTTTGTCTAAGAAAAAACATGTTTTCCAAGCTACAGACTGGTATGAGATTTCCACTGTAATGTTGTGTTTATGCCACCCCCCAGACTAAAACACCACCCCAATCTAACTTGGAACCTTTTGTAACCTTTTGTTTGTTGTGGGTTATGCACATGTCCAATATATATATTTATATTTGATTTTTCTTGTAGATCGTGCTGCTGCCACAGCAATTGGGGGACCACCACAAGAGGAAGGACGGCGACTGGCTGATCAACCTGCGGCACAACCGGGGCTCGTCAACGTGATGCAGGCCATGCTACGCCAGCAGCGCTACCAGGATCTCAGGATGAGGCGGTGGATGGCCCATATCTATGCAGAGATGCGGGAGACCCGGATGGCCATCCATCGAGGATTCCAGGACCTGGTGGCAGCCCAGTCTCACCGACCAAGGGGCCCTGCTGAGGGTGAAGTCCCTGGTCCACCTGCTGCTCCCCCTCCACCCCCTGAAGCTCCTCAACATCGGAGGGAAAGGGGGCATGGAAGGGGACACAGTCCTGTCCGAGGGGACAAACGTCCCTAGATCCAGTCTGTGTCATTTACCATCTGACACTGGCCTCTTTGCCTATTTTCTCCTGGTAACAAACTTTGCCCTATTGACGCTTCAGGTATCACTCTGTCCGTTACCCAGCAATGGGACTGACTCCCAAACAACACATCCCATTGTTTACAGTGTGCTCCATTCTCTTCACTGGGGGGTGCCATTTTAACATCTATTGGCACCCTTTCCAATAACATCTGGAAAAGCACTTCAAAACATCTAAGTGCATTTGCTCTAACATATGTATATACGTATGGTGTTATGAGCACCAAGGTGTGCCATATCTTACATCCAATGGCGCCCTTTCCAATAACATCTGGAAAAGCACTTACAAACATCAAAGTGCATTTGCTCTAACATATTTCTATGGTGATGCTGCAGTGTTGCCAAACACATTCACTTGGCCCAAAAAATGTTACATGTAAGGATCAATGCATTCCAATCATTGCAAACACATGACTACACTTTTTATTGTGTATTTATCACCAGTGCAGTGTTGCTTCAAATGTTCCATATGCTAATCAAGCGCTGTTTGTATGTGTTTCTCATGTGGGAGCATTCATGTAACAATGGCCTATGTTCTGCAACTGTCAAAGTGAAAACAGTGTGCCTTGTGCTTTCCACTATGAAGTATTGTTGTCTACCTATGGCCTACTTTGGCTACCCAGCACTCATAATATGTGCTATTGCTGACTACCTCCTCCTCCTCCATCACCTCCTCCACCTGTGGTACTTAAATAGCAAGTCCCAGGTATATGATATGCCTTAAAGGCACAAAGTGCTGGTTGTTACTTTGCACTAGAAAGTATTGTTGTCTACCGATGGCCTACTTTGGCTACCCAGCACTCATAATATGTGCTATTGCTGACTACCTCCTCCTCCTCCTCCATCACCTCCTCCACCTGTGGTACTTAAATAGCAAGTCCCAGGTATATGATATGCCTTAAAGGCACAAAGCGTTGGTTGTTACTTTGCACTAGAAAGTATTGTTGTCTACCGATGGCCTACTTTGGCTACCCAGCACTCATAATATGTGCTATTGCTGACTACCTCCTCCTCCTCCTCCATCACCTCCTCCACCTGTGGTACTTAAATAGCAAGTCCCAGGTATATGATATGCCTTAAAGGCACAAAGCGTTGGTTGTTACTTTGCACTAGAAAGTATTGTTGTCTACCGATGGCCTACTTTGGCTACCCAGCACTCATAATATGTGCTATTGCTGACTACCTCCTCCTCCTCCTCCATCACCTCCTCCACCTGTGGTACTTAAATAGCAAGTCCCAGGTATATGATATGCCTTAAAGGCACAAAGCGTTGGTTGTTACTTTGCACTAGAAAGTATTGTTGTCTACCGATGGCCTACTTTGGCTACCCAGCACTCATAATATGTGCTATTGCTGACTACCTCCTCCTCCTCCTCCATCACCTCCTCCACCTGTGGTACTTAAATAGCAAGTCCCAGGTATATGATATGCCTTAAAGGCACAAAGCGTTGGTTGTTACTTTGCACTAGAAAGTATTGTTGTCTACCGATGGCCTACTTTGGCTACCCAGCACTCATAATATGTGCTATTGCTGACTACCTCCTCCTCCTCCTCCATCACCTCCTCCACCTGTGGTACTTAAATAGCAAGTCCCAGGTATATGATATGCCTTAAAGGCACAAAGCGTTGGTTGTTACTTTGCACTAGAAAGTATTGTTGTCTACCGATGGCCTACTTTGGCTACCCAGCACTCATAATATGTGCTATTGCTGACTACCTCCTCCTCCTCCTCCATCACCTCCTCCACCTGTGGTACTTAAATAGCAAGTCCCAGGTATATGATATGCCTTAAAGGCACAAAGCGTTGGTTGTTACATTGAACAACTATTCCAACACATTACCTGGCCAGCACTAACCTCATATGTGCTGATACTTTCAAACAGCCCATTTTGTCATATTGACAAGTGTCATTTATAAATCATATTGATTGTTATATTCTGGTTTTGTACGCAGGGCTCCTTAATGCCAAACTTATTTTGTCTTATTTAATTTATGTAAACTTGCCCAGCATGGACACAGGGGCGCAGTATGAATCTCATGCAAGAAATTCTTGCCTGTAACCCTATAAACCTTTTGTAAAGCTCTGGCCTTTAGTGCTCAATGGGGGCTGTTATATATTGAAATGTATGTTGAGACCACAATTCCTTCTGTATGTTACAGATAGGCTACTTTTTTAATTGTTATTAAGAATGCTTATGTGGTGTTCAACAAACCAACAAAGTTTTGTCACAAATCCATATTGTCATTTTATTCTTATAAAAATGTTTGAGATTTTGTCAGTAAACCCACAAAACCAAAAGCTGTGTCTGTTTCTTTTTTCACTTTTGCTAAGGTGGTTTCAAAAAATGCAATACACATGGATAATGTCATTTGAAACATAGAGCAGGTACATCATTTTCAGGGTATATACCTAACAACCCTTTTTTGCAGAGTTAACACAGAGTTCTAAGTTGGACAACAGAAGAAGGGGTTAAATAGGACCAAAAGCCTCATGAACTGACATAAAAGCCCCATGACAAGACCAACATATTAAAGCCAACCAACAGACTTAGGTATTTGTGCATTTCAGTCATTATTGAGTTAATATCAATGAAGGATAAGCCTCACACACTCTGTAGTTGGTTAGCTTTCCATTTGCCAATATTCCCCACAGTTGACAGTTGAAGATCGTCATTAATATGTGGTGCAAGGCCAGGCTGCACTGCAACATGACAAACATAATGGTGAGGTGCAACACCTTCCAGGGCCAATAAAGCACAGCACCCCCAGTGAGTGAGAGGTAAGTGCAATTAGTAGGAGACGTGCCTTTCCTTCCTTATTAGTTAACTGATTAACACACATCCAACCTCAAAGTCAATCAGGTGCCATTAATTACAATCCCTGCTAAAATCACTTAATTGAAGAAAACTACAAGTCCCAAGATGCACAATGCATGTATTGTTACAAGATTGTAGCTAGTCTATGCCAAATACATGCACATTCCTTTAAATGAATCTGTCAAATGGCTTTATAGAAAATATAACGGATAACTTACCCACAGGCCAGCCCTCGGGCTAGGCAATTTGGAAATTGTCCAAATAGGAAAAATGTTGTGTTAGATGGCAAAAAAAAACATGTTTCTGGTGTCAGTCTGTCTCTAATGTAATTCAACAAACCTCTAGTGCAGCTAAAACTAAAGCTTAGAATAGTTCGAATCCTTCAATTCGATTACTTCGATAACTAAAGATCGAACGTTTTCCATTCGATCGAATGATGTTGTAATCGATCGAATGATTTTTATTCGATCGATTGTTTAAAACGTTCGATCGTTCGATTAGAAGAATTTTACCGTTCGATCGAATGAAATTCATTCTATCGAATGATCGATCATTCGAATCGCACTAAAATCGGTCTATCGAATGGCAAAAATCGTTCGAATCGTCCGAGTCGAACGATTTTAGCGGGTGTTCGATGTTCGCGAACTGTTCGCGAACTGTCCGCATTTTTGCCGGTGTTCGCGAACGGCGTTCGCGAACACATCGGCGGCGGTTCGCTACATCCCTGTGCGCAAATGGCGCCTAAGAGTATTCACTGCATACGTAACCGGAAGTGACATCATCCGGAAGCCTCTTGTCAGACGGACGGTTAGAGACGGCTATTTAAACCGCATTTTGACACACACCCGGCACTTATGCCCCTGAAGAAGCCGCGCAAACGGCGAAACGCGTTGGGCTTGTGGCATAGGTGGACGGTGGGCGACTAGCTCCCACTTGCTCCCCACGTAGCTAGGTAGGAAAAATTCTCCTGGGGAACTTTTGGAAGGGAGGGTTCTGGGACTGCGACTGGCATCCATTACTCTAACTGCTTGCAATTAGCACACTGTCAATTTAGACAGTTGGAATTGTGCTGTGCACCGTTCCACCTATAGCTTGGTTTTTAAATGGTTTTAGGGACACTTTTCCCGGACTTCATCACTTTCACTATGGAGTCTTGTTGTTACTATTCAGTTTGTTGGTGGTGTGTGTTATGGTTTTAATACATCTATTAAAAGTTATGTTTTAGCTTATAATTACTGTTAAGAGTGTCTGGTTAGCTTTCAGTCAAAAGGGCTTTTAAGGCTTCTTGTCTGGCCCGGCGGACTGTATTTCACTTGGGATTAATATTATACGTTCTTCAATGAAGTCTAACCTGCAGACAAACCTTACTTTGAACTAATGTACTCTCGTAGCAGGGCAGTTTCACAGGAAAGTCACTGATTTTTCTGCAAAGCGAAACAGGACAAATTAGCCCATCACTGGTTGCAAGTTCTCCATAAAAATCAGCTTTTGGTGAAAAACTTGGAATCATTAACTGAGAATTGGAACTGTCTTTGTTATCTTTGTGATTTGAAACCATGAATACTGAAGTCTCTGTTTTACCCTTTTTTTATATCAGTTTACATTATTTTGTATGGATCACCCCGTCTGCTTTTGATAACTGATCATAACATCCTTACCTTGCATAGCGGCCACAAATAGATCATTACACTGTAATATTACATATCTGAATTCACACAACTATTCCATAAATGTATATTTGAGTTGACTATTCAAACTGATATTTTTGTTACCAAGTCAGCTTGGTTTTTCTTTCTTCAAGAATGCATAGTAAGGTGATATGTCAGTTAAAATTAAATAGGTACTTTGCAAATGCATTTGGGGTTTTAACATTTAAAAGTGTATGTCTTTACACTGTTTATTAACCATAAAACATATATAGTTGACAAGGACAGCAGAAGTAAAAGTCCACTGCTATCTTTCCATTAGTTTGGTTTGATTCATTTGTTGACACTTCTGAATTGTTTTACTCCCCGGATTTCGTTTTTACTTACTGCTAATGAATGACTTTGTCCTACAGCATTTTGTTAGTGTCATAGCAACAATTTGGCATCCGGACGTTAAACGTCTAAAAGCTGCTTTGTGACTTTATCAAGGCGAATTGAAATCTATTGGTAAAAAAATATATAAAGTATAAATAAAAAATGCACAGATCTGCATGGATCTGGGACATAGCAGAAAAATATGTTAATTGACATATGTTATTCACAATCACACTTCAGATTTTCCAAATTATTACAGGCAGATGAAATGCGTTTAAGTGCACTACCCAGACACTCGTTCTGTAATTTCCTTTTTAATGACTACCCTTCACTTTAGTAATACCTTTTTGATGTTAAAATGGTCTACAAAATAATGTGATGTTCCCGCATACTCATTGTATTTCTGAGATTTCACTTAAATATTTGATGTGAAAACTCTCTCTGACCTTATCGTGTAACTACTAAAATGTGAACAGATTTCGCTTATGACAATTTACAGTACATGGTGTATACTGTATATACTGTATGTTTCTTTTTAAAAGTTGTATGAGGTATGCATTAATATATCAGCATTGTGCATTTTTTTCTTCAGACTGTGTACAGTATAAATGTAATTTCTTTTTTTTGGCATATTGGACATTTTATTACCTGTGCCAAGAACAACAACTGCCAAACAGTGCCTTGCAGGGAAAATGCTGCTTTATGGCATGCAACACTAATTTGATTTCCCAAGCATTATTCCCTAAAAGGCAGAATATACCCCTCATACTGTTGGGCTTATGTAGAAAAGGTTCATAAACACTGTCTGAGCTAACAAAAAATAAATATACATGAATCTACAGATTGGAACGTTACTCTCTACTGTCTCTACTTGCTTGTACCAGCTCTTCATACCATTAGGCTGAAAGGGTAATGAAACTATTGTTCCATTGTGAATTCAGGTATTGTGGGACTTGAAGTCCCTCTGCTTTCCATAGTGGGTGCCGGGCAGATTTTTTGGATAGCATCTAGATGTCAAAAATCCATTATTTATGTAGCACATGTTGAGTGTACTTTTGCTGTGTATTAAGGCTGTGTGTGACCAGGCTAAAACTGGTTGTATTGTGCCCCGGACCCCTAGTGTACCCGTGAAACTCCCTGCAACTCCCGGTACCTGGTGTAGTTCAATGTAGCAGGATAATCAGCCAGACAAGTTTCTTTGCAGTAAAACATTAACTTGTTTATTGAAAAGGCAACAGAAGTCCAGTCAGGCAAAGACCCTCAAGAGGGATCAGTCCATGTGCAAAGTTCTCATGCACAGGCAAATATCAAGCAGTCACAGATCAGAACTTCAAAGAATTCTTCCCTGATAATTACCCTCTCTCACTTGGTAACTTCTCAATGTATCTTAGGTGGTCAGCACTCACTCTTGGGATTCCTTATGGGGTCTTGTATATTGGTCCTTGATGTGGTCCCCACCTCACCCTTTACTGGGGTCTTGGCACCCTATCTAGGCCTCAACTCACCCTTCTGGTTTCCCTGAGCTAGTGGTTCAGACACCACAGGGTACTAACCCCACTAATCCTCCTCGTTGGAGCTATGGCTGCTCGCTAGCTACCCTTACTCTCTCTTCACTCCTGGAGTGACTATGACTGACTTAGCTGCTATCTCTATCTAGACCTGATTTTTAAGGAACCAGAGCCCTGGCCCTATAGTACCTCCCTGGGAGGCACCCCAGGGGAAAAGACCCAGAACACATGTTCTCTTCCCTATTTATTAGGTCACTCGCTGCCCTCTAGTGGTGGCTTAACTCACAGGCACAATACTATACTGTGGGGTCTCTACATTTAAATAGAACAAGAAGAGGGAGGGGTAAAATTACTGTGTGAGCCTAAGGGGGTTGGGGAACAGTCCCTTGCAAGCATGGATAGACTATCATGAATTCCTTTCAAGCTGTAAGAATTGTTTATGCACCTTTTTTACATTTAAAAATGTAGGGACAACAACCAATCTTCCAAAAAACAATATATTTTATTGTTCAGCTTAAAAACATCAGAGCCTCGTTACCTAATGTGTTTTGGGTACTGCCACCCATGATCACAGGCTTAATATGTCCAGTACAAACAGCTCTTTTATACTCATGGTGCTGTTTGTATTGGACATACTTTGCCTATGATTAAGGATGGAAGCATTCAAAAAACACTGATGTTTTCAATAGGGAAAGGAACATCACAGTGCAATGTATTGTGGGTTATGTAGTTCTTGCATACTGTATGTAAGCTTTGGAGAAGTTGTTGCAATTTGTAACATCAGTGTTTAGTCCCTCCTTCCCTCCAGGATTTCAAATGATGCAGAAAGAGAAGAACTGTTGAACAGCAGGGTTTCAGCATAGAAAATGGCATTTATTCACACTTTCTGAAGAAACAGGTAACAGGTAACTGTGATGGGTCTCTGTGTTATGTGAGACTCTTTATCAAATTTTGGTTTGGAAGCCAGAGTTCCCCTTCAAATACAAGAAGACAGTTCCAGTTTTTCTCAACAGCGCTATAACTTAAAAAAGTTCTTGAGATGACTGAAAAGAGGAATATTTGGATTCAAAGTGATTTACAGTAATCCAAACCACTTTCTGTGAGTGCGCTAAGTAACACTAGTATCAGCACGGCACTGTCTTTATAGTAACGAAACGCAGGAGACTGATAATCGATTGGAACTATAAAAGTAACAGTAACCTCTCAGGAGCAGCAGTTTAAACTTAATTAGTATTGATCATAAATTTATAACGCTGTTTACAACATAGGATGGAAATGCAGTATTTTTGATCAATACTAATTAACTAAAACGTAATACTTTGGACAGCTGTGATTATCACACAAACCATTATCATTCTGCTGGCGGTTTTTGTGCCGTAACAATTGGGCTGCATAGAACTCTTTAACCATATGGACTGTGATCCATGTTCATTATAATCCATCTGCCTGGCCTGACATTGATTCAGACTGAGAGATACCTTCGAAAAATATTCTGTCAGTGTGGGTTATTATTAGGATTAAGCATATACCTGTGTACAGTAATTAAGTTAAGACTCCTGTTCCTGAGAGATGGCTGTTGCTATTCTGCTGCTTTCTTGGTTATCATTTGGATTAAGCAGTAGTCACATTCAAATGGTTCTAAGATCAGGGCTTAGTGGAATTAACTTTTATACTTTTATATAGAGTTACACCAACACATATTATACTCGATGTATAATAATCATGTTGCAATGCTATCTAATGAACACACTATTAGATCTCTGTACATTATTCTCTTTTAATTGTTATTATAATTGTTATCTTATTTTTGAACAATGGCAAAATATTCTGCATGTTGTAAAATAAACGGAAAACATACAAAAATCACCAATAGCCATAAAACGAAGTCATAAAACTTATTGATGTCATTCCAGCAGAATTGTGCACTGAAAACCATTTTTCAAAGGAGCAAACAGATTTTTTATACTTTATTTAGAAATCTGACAGGGGGCTAGACATGTTAATCATTTCCCACATGACCTCAGTCATGTGACTCATGTTCTTATGTACCTCAGTCTCTCTTTACTGCTGTACAGAACAATGGGAAGGTAACTAAAATACAGCTCCTTGACACATGATAACAGCTACCTGCTAGATATGAGAATAGCACTCAATAGTAAAAATCCAAATCCAACTGCAGCTCATCCAGTTACATTGAGTAGTAGAAACTACTACTAATAAATGATGGGCGAATTTGTCCCATTCTGCTTTGTCGAAAATATCCGAAATTTTCTGCAAAATTTGTGAAACGGCGAACCACATTGAAGTCAATGGGCATCAAAATAATTTTGACACCCGGGACAGTTTTTTGTCCAAAATGCATTAAAATAAATGGGTGTCCAAATAATTTTGATGCGTGTCAGTTTTTTGAGCACGACTATTCTGATGGGCGCCAATTTTTAGTTACGCATCATTTTTTGGCTGCGAATTTATTCACTGGCGTCAAAATGCAGAAATTCACCGCAAATTCGTGCCTGGTGAATTTATTCGCCCATCACTACTACTAATAGCTTCACTGAAAGCAGTTCCATTGTGAAGTACTGGTTCTTTCTGAAAGCACAGGATCATGTACAGTGACCTGAGATGGTTGCCTGCATATTGTACCAATATTACAGATACAATAAAATTACACATTTTGGTTCAGGAATAAGATTTTATATGGTAGAGTGAATTATTTGCTATGTAAACAGTGTAATTTAATTATAAAAACGACACCATAAAAAAACAGACAGAATCCATTTATAACCCATGGATTCTGCTATTTATACAGTACAGGTATGAGATACATACATTGTTTAGAATCAGAGTTTCTGACTTCTGAACAGAAGTCAGCTGATTACTAAGCATCTGTTAAATTTCAATAGTCAGAACTAAAGCACATAAAGGAGATACAAGGACTGCATTCAGCTGCAATCACTTTTTCAAGTTTAAAATCAATGGTTTTAACACTGATAGAAATTGCAGCCCTGAACTACTTTTTAATACCTCTTTATAAATATGCCTCTAGGTCGCTGTGTACAAAAAGATTACAATCGGTAATGTTATGTCTATATCGTGCCATACGGTTTTCATTTTTAACATTTTAACAATGTTATTTTGTTTTAATAACAGCTCAGCATTAGCAAATATCCTATCACAATAAACCATCCTTCATAGGTGATAAAACAAATTGGCAATATGCGAATCAGAAGGAAGTATCGCTAGAAAATCTTGTCTGCAAATTAAATGGCATGCAATTATCTATATGAACGCATATTATTGCACACAGTTGGGGGGCCTTTCTATTTAAAAAAGGTTTTTCTTTAATAGGTAAAGATAACATTTACAAATGAGAATACGGTTGAAACTGTTCAGTCACCAGATGTAAAGTTTTCTTGTTGTTGCTATTGACACAGACAGATAAATATTACAGGATGAAAGGATGGGATTGATTATCTGGAAACCCATTATCCAGAAAGCTCCATTATGGGAAGGCCATCTTCCATAGACTCCATGTTAATCAAATAATTCCCATTTTAAAAATGATTCCTTTTTTTATGTAATAACAGTAGCTAGCACTTGATTCCAACGAAGATATAATTAATTCTTATTGGAGGCAAATATTCAATTGATATTTTTTGTAGATATAGTATGGAGATCCAATTTACAGAAACACCCCTTATCCAGAAAACCATATCTTTCTGGATAAAAGGTCCCAAACCTGTATATGTATACTTCTATTTGCACTGTACTACTTACTGTATATATGCAGTGTTATCAATACATGAATAGACGGAATGGGGAATGGGGAACAATGCATATATAGATTTGCATATTATAGATTTCTAGGTTCTACTGTTTTACTGATTCAGGGAAAAAAATATTCCACCCCTGATAAATTCAATCTTGAATTGAACTGCATCTAAAGCATTCCTCTGTTTTCTAGCCAATCAAGATCTTAATTTATCATTCACTAATGTTTACATTTTATTGATAAACCAGTTGATTTTCAACAGGATCATTTTTCTTACCTGTGTTCATTCGCTCTTTAAATAAGATATTTTATGTAAAAAACAGGAATGTGCCAGTGCATTAACCTCTTTTAGATATGGAAGGAATGTGCTTAAAAAAGTCATGTTTCTGGTTACTTTATTGAAAATTGTGGCAAAATTCTTATAAGTCCCACCCATCTGTTCCGCTTCCTGCCTGCTGAATTCTCTTACTGCGCAGGGGAGCACACTGCACTGTAGGATAGGAACCAATCATCAGCTAGGCTGTGTGACTGCAGGGCTGTGATTGGCTGTTTTCTTCCTTCTGGCAGGGACCGTTCGGACATGCCCACCCCTCATTTGAAACACGATACGGACTAGGGAAGATCTATAGGGAGCTCCAATAAAGGGGCCATTTTTAAAGATAGTGCAGGTATGGGATCCATTATTCAGAAACCCGTTATCCAAAAAGCTCTGAATTACGGATTGACCATCTCCTATAGACTCCATTTTATCCAAATAATCTAAATTTTTATAAATGATTCCCTTTTTCACTGTAATAATACAAAAATATCTTGTACTTGATCCAAACTAAGATATAAGGAGTCCTTATTGGAAGAAGAACCAGTCTATTGGGTTTATTTAATGTTTACATGATTTTCTAGTAGATATAAGGTATGAATATCCAAATTACTGAAAGATCCATTATCCAAAGACCCCCAGGTCCCGAGCATTCTGGATAAGGTCCCATAACCTTTATTAATTTTTAGCATAATGTGAAACCAGCTCCATATATTATTCATAATTGCCTACATTAGGGTTTTTGAATTTTTCCTATATGTCTCCATTAAGGATAATTACCAGATGTGTTACAAAATTGCTCATTATAATAATTTATCATTATTCAAGCAATCAAGAACCATTATTTTGATGTTAATTATACTGATATGAGATGTTATTATCCTATACAAGTCAATAAGCAAGGAGGAAATGTAGCAGAAAGCAATTATTTGGCCAAAGAGACACTAAGGGTAATCCAATACATTAAGGCTACGGTATGAGCGACAATGAGTGCAATTTCACAATGTTTTTACCCACAATGCAGAACTTTCCCAACTATTCAGGTGTAATTGCAGCCACAAGATGCTATTGCACCTGACACAATTGTAACTAATGTGCCCTTAATGATGCACTTTGATGAATGCATTACACATACAGTAGATACTTTGAAAATCAGTTTGGATTTCATCAGTTCTGGAGATCTGTGTCAAAATAAAATCTTTGTCTGACTGTTTAGATGCATTGCATCTATTAAACTACTGCCACCTACGGAGGTGATGGTATCTCCAGTATCCCAAACCGAGAACAATCCCTAAGGTCCTATAACAGCCACCTTTCACTTCTGGAGGAGACCTCAGCTGCTCGGGTGCTTAGAGTGAGAGGACCAGGAAGAGAATTCTAGGCAGGCAAGGGAACCACTCATGGTACAGGAACAGAGAACAAGAAGTGTGGTGAGGGACAGGCCTAGTCGAATATTAAACGAGAGCAGGCAGTACAGATTCAGGAAATGAAAGGGTAATCGAGGTCACAAGCTGAGTCAAACACATCGAATATGAAGTACAAAGCAGGATCCAGGAGAGAAGTCAATATACAGGTAAGGGTCAGGACAGGCAGCGGACTTTAGGCAATATCAGGAACAGGCAGGGTCAATAACAAATCAGGAATACAGAAAATAGCACCCAGGAACTAAGAATAGACTTTTACATTGGGCTAGGTACAAATGGTGACTGCGCCCTTAAATATTAGCGCAATGATGTCAGAGGCGAAGGCGCCGAATAAGACCGAGAACCTCTGAGTGCCGCGCGAAACCAGAAGTATCAGTGCGCATCCGGAAGAGACAGAAGCAAGCAGCGGGTGTCCCCACAATCGAGGTGGTGGGCGTCCCCTGCATCTAGGTAAAATCCTTACAAGTACTTTTTGACTACTTTTTTTCACACAGCTGACTAACAGCAAACTTGCAGTTGGTGGTCATAAATGAGCCCTGTTGGCTTGGGGAAGCACTTTGATATGGAAGAACATGGAGTAGAGCATATGTTGCAGAGATGCTACAGTACATTTAACAATGAACCACTGAATTACAGTACATTGGCATGCATAATACACATACAGTACAACACTTTAGCTTATTAAAAATGTGACATACAGGACCAGATTTGCCTAGGCCTGCTGTCGTTCATCGCCCACGTCCCCTCCGTTTTATTTCCACACATTTTCAAGAAATTGGCACAAGGATTGGCACAAGGAAAATTTCAAAAAACAATTGTTTCTCCTGCATATCCCCAGTATTTCTAAACCAATATGGGTGTGGTTAAGCAGCGTGCCGCCCCCTAAAATCCTGCCACCCCTCCCCTTCATTTTATTTGTGCAAATTTCTGAGAAATTGGGATTGGCGCAAGGCAAATTTAAAAACTGGTAATTTCTGCTGCGCATCCCCAGTTTTTCTGAACCAATATGGGTGTGGTTAGGCAACATGCCGCCCCCTAAAATGCCACCGCCCTAGGCCCGGGCCTCGGTGGCCTTTCCACAAATCTGGGCCTGTTACTTTTTAAGCTCATATGCTAGATGTTATGCCAATGCATTTTAGATGGATTTAGATGCAATCTGGATGTTAGACTAAACATACAATGTACACAAGCTAGATGTTAGACTAGATATGTGATTTGCACTAAAGGCTTTAAATATGCACAGCCTTAGTGCACCTAGATCTTAATTCTGCTCCCACCTAATGTATCATAACATCATAATACAGTCTATCAACAATGCATGGAATCATTTATATGGGACTTGATCTCTTGCAGGTACCACCATGTAAAAGAACAATATGAAACTAAAATAATATCATACTTTAATGTCCAGAAGAAGTGCAAAGTGAAAGGCACTGAGCTGAGTTTAATAACATCAAGGATGCATGAAAGAATGATGGCCAAAGCTGTGCTGTTCAATTGTTTCCATAAAGTACCCCTATTATTAGTATATTATTACACTACATGTTTGACAGCCAGATAACAATAAAATGATGATGCCATCCAAAGAGGTCAGTGGAGCTCTTTATCAGTTATTGGGCACAAAGTTTGTCCATTTGCAGTAACTCACAGCAACCAAAATTATGTTTGCTCTAAACAGGTAACAAAGAAATGCTGCCTACTGATTGGTTGCTCTAGGTCTGTGGTCCCCAACCAGTGGTTCCTGAGCAACGGGTTGCTCCCCAACCCCTTAGATGTTGCTCCCAGTGGCCTCCAAGAAGGTGCTTATTTTGAATCCCAGGCTTGGAGGCGAGTTTTGGTTGCATAAAAACCAGATGTACTGCCAGATTCTCCTATAGACTGCCAGTGCACACAGGGTCTGCAGTATAGTCAATCACATCCATAATTGGCTCCCCCAGGACATTTGAATAGGGCTCATGGGTAAAAAAATGGTTGGGGAAACCTGCTATAGTTGATAAGAACTGTAGCAAATGTTGCACCTTACATTTCATTGCCCTATTGCACCTCTCTTTATGTGTAACATTACCTGCATTTGGGCAACACATGAGCTGTGAAGCATCAGGAGACCCAAGGCAGTAAGGAGACATTTTATTACATTAGAAATTCTGTTAATGGCTCCCTAGCACTTGACAGCATTGCACTCTGTACCTTGTGCCTTCAGTTTAAGTCTGCATTAAACACATGGATGCATTGAAATGTCTAACTTTAGTACATGGGTTTTAAGGGAAGGCAATTATGATGACTTTTGCACAATAAAGCCATGGGTTTGTTAGTAAATTCATTAATCTAAATGGATAAAATGTATTTGTATCTTATTTAAAAAATACAGATGTGGAAATAAGATGAAAAATAGTGAGTTAGTTAAAGGAAGGAATGTACAGTAACGTGAAGTTAAGACACACAGTGGTATACCATAAGACAGGCAGTGGTATAAAGGAGAAGCAAAGTGCTTTTAAAGAATAAGCAACTTTGCAATGTACAGTGATTTTTTAAGGAATCCAATCAAAAGTGGAGGTGTAGTGAAATGAAGAGGAATGAAGAGCTTTAAAATTCATTTGGTTATGTCAATAAAAAGCTTTATGTTTGCCCACATCTAGTAACCCTTTCCTTTCCCTTAACCATTCAGATATTTTTCTTTGCAAACAGCCTACCACTAAATGCTGCCTAATGATTGGTTGCTATGGGTAAACAGACAAGTAGCAAATAAATATAATTTATAACAGTCCCCATTAACTGCTTCACTTCAAATGACGGGCCCCCTCCTGAAACGCTGTATCAGAAAATCATTTTTTAATCTAGCTCCCCTCCCTGTTTGTGCCAAGCTGCATAACACAAAGACATTTTTGGAAAAATGTATTGATAAATAAGTGGAAAAAGTCTGTGCGTATTTGGTTGGAGTTGTTTTCAGAAAATAGTGAGAACTTTTCGATTTTGATAAATAACCCCCTTAATCTTTTACTTACATACTTCCCTTCTACAGACCGCATAGTATAAGGTACACAGTATATGCATTTATACCTACTGTTAGTGATGGGATGAATTTGCGCCGTTTCTCAGAAAAATTCGCTAATTTCCCATGAAATTCTGCATGCGTTTTCACGCCGGCGTCATTTTTTTTTACGCCAACAAATTTTCGACAAATTTTTTTATTTGTCGTATAACAAACGTTTAGATGTCGATTGTACATTTTAACTCAACAATTTAAAACTAATATTCAGATACTGGAGAATTAGAATATGGAAGAATAACAAATCAGATGATGTTCTGGCCATTGGTTGACAGACAATAATCATACAAATGAAAATAAAAAATAGATAATAGTAATAGATATCGCAAAGTATTTAAGGTACATTCACAGGTCCCCAATAGTTTGTAAAAATGGGGGGGTGCTCCACAGCCAATAATTACATGTAGTTGAATAATAGAACAGTGGTGTATTGTTGGGCACACTAACACCAAAACAATCTAGTTAATATATAAGTTTGTGATATTATTGTTATCCAACCTGTCAACTCAACTAAACGACCGATCACCATGGTACGAAAATTTCTGGGAAGATTATTTGGAGCCCACACACGGCCTGAAAATTCATACTATTATATTGGCACATGCTTTCATTGTTCGGAGACCTCCACTTTCACAAGAAGATTTGGCAGGGGACACATCCTTCTGCCCTCTACTCATCTAATTGTTTTTAGTTTAGTTAATAGCTTGACATTTAGAAAACCTACTGAATAAAATGCCTGCACAATCACAAGTCAAATTACCTTTACTTGTGGCTTTGATAAACAATGGTATTGTTTTTGTTTCATTCATTACAGCATCAAAATGTATTTTGGATTTTTCAGAGTGATAAATGTATTTTATCTTCAATTGCCCAAGAGAAGTTATCGGTGTCCAATGTTGCTTTACAGTAATAAAAATGAGCAGCATTTATGGAGTTTGTCACTGGATTGATGGTGCATTTAACTCAAATGTGGAGAATGCTCTCCAATAAAACTATTACGTTTTGTAACATTATAGTTAAGGGACAATTTAACCTTTAACACAAATCATTTTTATTTTCCATTTGGAAACAAAAACACTTCATTCTGTTTTATATTACATCCCTTCTTTTAACTGTATGCTACGTCAACAGCAATTTGTATCACTTGCCGGGGAACAGTAATAAAATTTCTGGCAGCCTGAAATAATATTGCTGTAATAAAGTAAACAAATATTAATTGAGATTGGAAATCAATAAAATATATTCAAAGGCTATTAAGGCTGTGTAAAATGAAGCAAACAATAAAAAATGGAAAATTATAATTTATTTTTTGAAGAATGTTATATTTATTACTTCATACTGTCAAGCATTTTAAGAGCAATTAAATTTGGTAGCTGGATATTAACAGTTGAAGTTACAGTGTGCATATACAATACTTATTATCAAACTCGGAAAATATGAAATCGTTTTGCTGTGGTTAATAATCTAATTAGCAGCCTTGTGGATGCCTTGCATTGCTTGCAGCACCATGTTATAATTGTGCGGGCTTGTCTTTATTGTTATAACTGGGATATGGCTTCCGATATATGGTTTCTGCATCTGTTTAACATTTCTATTGTATGTCCCAGCACTACCTTTAAATTAAATCTGTCTATGATAGAAATTGACTACATCAAACACAGACAGATGTTTCTTTCCCCCATCCAACACCTGTCCAAATTTATATCAGTATTTTCTGCTACAAAACTCTGGTCAAATCCGCTTGGGTTTTTTTAAGCGTATTTATTATTACATTTTCCTGAAAATTTGCTTTGCAGGAAAAAAAAACAGATTTTTTGGGTTTTTCAACTCAATTTTTGCCTGAAAACTTCGGGGTATTGCACAAAACCCAGCACACCATTGGGACTTCTCCCATTGACTTATATGCAACCTAGACATATCTGAGATGCCGGATTTTTTTAATTCGAACTTTTCCATCCTCGAGTTTAATAAATTCTGAAAAGAAAAGTCCAAAGATTTTTTGATGTGCGCTGGGTTTCGTGCAATACCCCAACATTTTCAGGCAAAAGGCATAAGAAATCAGAGTTTTCGGGTGAAAATCCAAAAAAATCGTGAAAATCGTATGAAAGATCCGAAAAAAACAGTGAAAATCTGACTTTTTCCCATAGACAAAATTCTCTGGAAATTGTACTAATAAATAAGCTGAAAAAAACAGTGCAGGTTTGGACGGAGTTGGTAGCAGAAAATATAGTGAATAAAGTACCCCCTCTTGTAAATTTTAAGGATATTATAAGTTACCGAGGAGTTTCATGACCATATAAAATTACGAGGCCGAAGGCCGAGTGTTTTTATACAGGTCATGGAACTCTGAGGTAACTTCTAATATCCTCATATTTTGCAACTGGGAGTATTTTATTTATTACTCAGTTTCAGTGAGTCATGTGACAGAAATGACATCAGTACTCACCGTTTATATGGATATAATTTACAAGATATTCATAGCTTTTGTGTATTATATTGAGATACATTCAAACTTTGATAAATAACCCCCTAAGTATATATTAGTTAGGAAAGGAAAGAGGAAATTATTTTTCAAAAATTGTAATTATTTGGATTAAATTGAGTCTATGGGAGATGGCCTTTCTGTAATTTGGAGCTTTCTGGATAACGGGTTTCAAAATAACAGATCTCATACCTGTATACAGCATTTGTCAATGCCACCTGTTCAATGGCACATCTGTCACTCTGTGTTTGCCAATATACATATCCTGTATCTCATTTACCTCTTTTCCTTAATTTGTATGTTTTATGTATATAACTTCTGTTGTACAGCCCTATAGATTATTTTGGTTCTTTATAGATACATATTAATAATAGCAACCCTAGTCATAATAATAATACATATAAAATTAGAAAAAACTGAAGGGGACATTAAGGAACTATGGAGAAATTAGAATTTGTATGTCAATAAAAACTTTTTTTAAAACCAGATTCTAAAAATCCCAGCTACTTGGTGCTAAACAATAAGAGGAAAAAAGTCACTTTATGCTACCCACATTATTTTCTATTTATTTTTACCTGGCATTGCTGCTGTGAATTGTTACTGCAGCTTCTCAGCAGAGCTAGGAGAGGTGAAATAGCATTTACAGAAGCATACTCATATTTGATTAAAATGTTTAAATCTTACATGTAAATATGTTAATTGTCATTATCTTGTGTATCATTGTGCTCTACTATGAAGCTGCATTGCAGAAAATAGGTAGTTAACATAAGGAATAAATTGTAAATTGTATGTGTGTGATTCTTAGGCAGATCGTAGGAACAGAAATACTGATTTTAGCATATTTCAGATCACAGGTTGGGAAAATGACAAATGATTGCTGCAATTGCTCATGTAATCTCTGCTATCAGGCAGCAATTTTACTTAGATCATTTGATCTATCATTATTTGTAGCTGCAGTTGTTCTGCAAAAGTAGTTAGAAGAAAGTAGAGATTAAAAGAACCAAAAACATAATGGAAAATCTCATCTGAAAACAATGGGGCACTTTGCACAAAGTGGGGGATATAAGGACGTTTTAGTGCTTATTTTGTGCCTATTTTTTACTGTGTATTTACTGTATGCAGAACAAGATTATTAATAGCCCTGTTTTACTCTTCGATATCCATTTCTTACATTTGCTGTATTATAATGAAAGCATCAAGGGGAATAAAACACTACACTTACATTTCAGCCCTGTTGAAGATCCCATGGTGAATTGAAATGTTCTTGTGGCATATTATTGGTCATTTATGAAACTTTTAGGGGTAATTTACAACTTGCCGATACAATTGCCATTTTTTTTAACCAGAGTGTAGTTTTTTTCCCCATAATTTCAGCACAATTGCTGTCTTTGTGGGAGGTTGTACTTGAAGCTATTGTGGTGATTACATTTATTTATCCAAAATGTTATCAAACATTGAATATTTACCATCTGAGAAATAAAATGAAGGCATTATTTATTATTTTTACCAATTTCAGGTGGACCAAAGACTTTTCACTATAGATTTTGAAGACATTCAATAAAATTCTATATAAATATGTATATTGCTATTTGGCATATTTCCAATTAAATGAATGCTGTCACATTCAAGTATCTATGTATGTATGTATAACTTTATTTGGCAAGCACTGTTAAGGAGCTGAAGAAAAGCACAATGCATAAAAGTACAATAAAAATAAAAGTACAATATATAAAAGTACACACAGGAAGGACAAGTGAGACAATAAATACAATAAATATACACAGTACACAAAGCTCATATAAGGACACATGCTGTATGGTAAGTGACACAGTGGTCCCTGCCTCGTAGATCTTACAGTCTAAATGGGTGGGTGCATAACATACCAGCATAGAGAAAACATGCACAGAGTAAAGGCAGGTAAAGAGGACAATTCCAATAGGTACCAGGACTAGACTAATGTTCTACTGCTCCAAAAGGTAGGCTTTTAGTTATTTCTTGAAAAGAATGAGGGATGGAATTCCAGAGATAAGGAACAGTAATACCAGAGGTGATAGTGGATGTGGATGGTGTAAAAAGAATGTGGCTCTGAGTGGAGCGAAAAAGACAACCAGAAATGTACAGTAAGACAAGTGACTAAATGCAGTGAGGAGTAGTGGAGAGAATGGTTTGAATGTTAGCAGAAGGATTTTATATGCTATCATTTGCTCAACAGGCATGTGTAGGGACCCATAGGGTTAATTCCCCTCTGTTGAGCACATGTTGGAAAATTCCCTGTTGGACTGAGCTATGGGATTTCCCAGGGGCTGGACAAAGCGGCCAGAGCCCATGTGCAGCTGCAGCATGACAGATACCAGAGGATACCACAAGGTGTCGCTGCTGCACCACTTTACTATAAAAGGGAGAGCCATGTGCTCAGACAGCCATTATTGATTTAAGGGATACTGTCAGGGGAAAACATGTTTTTTTTTTCAAAATGCATCCGTTATTAGTGCTGCTCCAGCAGAATTCTGCACTGAAATCCATTTTTCAAAATTTAATTTAATTTTGAAATCTGACATGGGGCTAGACATATTGTCAGTTTCCCAGCTGCCCCCAGTCATGTGACTTGTGCTCTGATAAACTTCAATTACTCTTTACTGCTGCACTGCAAGTTGGAGTGATATAACCCTCTCCCCCCCAGCAGCCTAACAACAGAACAATGGGAAGGTAACTAGATAGCAGCTCCCTAACACAAGATAACAACTGCCTGGTAAATATAAGAACAGCACCCAATAGTAAAAGCCAAGTCCCACTGAGACTGATTAAGTTACATTAAGATGAAGAAAAAACAGCCTGCCAGAAATTAGTTACATCCTAAAGTGCTTACACAAGTCACATGACTGGGGCAGCTGGGAAACTGACAATATGTCTAGCTCCATGTCAGATTTCAAAATTGAATATAAAAAAATCTGTTTGTTCTTTTGAGAAATGGATGTTTTGAAAAAAACATGTTTTCCCATGACAGTATCCCTTTAAGTTTTGGTCTTGCTGCTGACTGTTATTTCACTGAGGAGAAAGTGAATCTAAACCAGCAAAATGTAGGCTAAAGTGGAGTTCGGTAGGCCTCCTCCTCCAATGCATGGAAGCTCAACCATGCGTGTTTCAAGTTTGGAAATGCTGGTTTGTTTGCTCACACTACGGAGAGTGTTGTGAGTTGTAGTTCAGTGGAAATCTTAATTGCTTGCGCTATAGACAGTGCTGGGAGCTATGTCTGGATGATAACACAAGCTGCATATGTTCATTGAATGGATTCATCGACCTGCTCCAGCTCTGGGTGAGCCTACCCGTCTGAGTGAATCCCCAGGGTGAGTGATGCCAGGGAAGGGTAGAAAACGAGAGGATCCAGCAATATTCCATTTGTGACACAGGCTTTGTTTATGCCTGCCACAAGGGAGACTTTACTAAATCCAGAGGGAGAGTTATTTGGGCTGCTAGTACTACTGGGACCCACTGTACTCATTGGGGATAAGGGACTGAGACTCTGATTCTGCCAATGGAGTAGTGTGGTACTTTGCCTGGCACAGAGGGCCAGGAAATGGACTGCCACAGGTTCCCATGGGAGTGGGTAATTTATGTATAATGTAAATTGTCATTTTACTTACCCTTTAATTCACACTTTCTTTATATAAAGTTGATGTTTATATAAAAGCAAATAAAGCAAAAAGTGTGTGTTGAATTTTATTCCTAATGGGCCAACCGCAGGTATATTCCCGGATCCCATTAGGTGAAGGCACTGCCAGAGAGGAGTTTTCCAGTACCTTTCACTTGGCAAAGGGGACTCAGGACCTGCATCGGTAAGAATTACGTGATGTACAACCTTTGCACCAAAAATGGGTTACACATGCTAAGGATTTTAGTTGGGGTTGAACAGGTTCCCTCTTAGGAGAAAGCAGGGGGCTCCTGGTAGCAGAGTTTAAGATTGACTGGAGGGGAGAAAGGTGGGAATCAGAAAGACTGTATAGTATGAATGGCATTTTTTTGACTGTTGTGTATGAAAGAAAGGGGCGTACCTAAGCTATATTGCAAAGAAAAAATTGCAGGTTTTGTGTATGATTAGAGAAGAAAAGAGACTGGTCAAAGAAGATCCACCCCCAAGCAGCTCACTGAATTAATAGGGTTAAGGTCATGCCATCAATAGTAATGGTGAAAGGAAGAGATGGGCTAGGTTTGGATGGGAAGTCCATGAACTCAGTTTTGGCCAAGTTGAGCTTCAGGTGGCATTGGTTCATCCAGGAGAAGATACAGTAGCTAGTAGGCAGTTTGCTATTTGGGTCTGAATGTCCCAATGGTTAGTGAAGAGGAGACTAATTTGGATGCCATCACCTACAGGTGATATTTAAGGCAAAATGAAGATATAAGGTCTCCTTAAGAGAGAGTGTACAATGAGAACAACAGAGGATCAAGTATGGAACCCTGAGGCACCCCACACTAAGATGAAAGAGGAGAGAGGATTTTTTTCGCAAAAGTAAAAGAGAAGGAGCAGTCAGAAAGTTAGGAAGAGAACCAGAATGGAGCTTGATCACAGATACCAATTGAATGGAGAATTTGCATTAGAACAGAATGGTCCACAGTTTCAAAAGCAGAAGAATGAGAATAGAGTAGCATCTTTTGACCTTAGCAGTCTGGAGATTATTTGCAACTCTACATAAAGCACCCTCAGTGGAGTGTGCAGGTCAAAAGCTAGACTGCATAGGGTCACGCAAATTACTGGTGCAGAGAAAGTTAGTAATATGGGAAAAGACGAGATGTTCCAGAAGGTTAGAGGCTAGCGGTAAGGGAGTGATAGGGGCGGTAGTTAGACAAACTGGATGGGTCCAGTGTAGCCTTTTTCAGAATGGGCTTGACACAGACCTGTTTAAACAACAAGGGGAAACTACCAGAATTTAGGGAGGAATTCAATATATGAGTATGTACTAAGTAAGGACAGGGGCACAATGTTTAAGTAGAGGAAGGTTTTGGTGGAGAAGATAGGAGACGTTTTAAGACTTCAGACTCAGTTATAAGATCAAACAAGTTGAAAAAGGAAAGAGGAGATTTAGAAATAGTGAGAATATTGGCATGTAAAGGGTGGGAACATTGTTTGTGATAGAATCAAATTTGCATTTAAAGAAGTCAGTAAAGTCCTAATGTTCAGTCTTGGGCTGTACATTTCATTTGTAGAGGGATAGAGTAGTGAGTTGAATATGGAAAACAAGCATCTTGGATTTGATTTATTATTATTTATGATGGTACTATAGTACTCTTGTTTAGCCTGGGATAGGGCAGTACCAAGGCAGGCCATAAGAAATTTATAGTGGATGAAGTCTTCTTTTGTATGGTATTTCCTCCACATGCATTCTACCATTTGCAAACATGAATGCACGTCTGAGAATCCAGGGACAAGAATTGCCATCCCAACTGCATTGTGGCTGCAGGGGGAAACTGAAGTATTGATTACAGTAGTCAGAACTGAGTTGTAGGTATTTACAAGTGAATCAGGACCAGAGGAAGTACTGATGGAGGAGAAGCTAGAACTGAGAGAATGAGTATATCAATAGTATGGGTGTTACAAATCAGAGTTTTTTAGTTAGCAGAGGGGGGGGGAGTGTGCAAAATAGAAAAATAAATAAGATTATGATCTGAAAGAGAAAAAGGATCACTGTTGGATGCAGAAAGATTAAGGTTTTAAGTGAAGACCAGAGTGACTATACTATGGGTTGCTGTATTTGTACACTGCTGGAGATCAAAGGTGGTGGTTAGATGGTGAAATGGTGATGGCCATAACTGGGAGGGGTCATCGATGTGACAATTAAAGTCACCCACAATAATTGCAGGGCTGTCAGAGCACAGGAAAAATGAGATCCAGCATTCAAAGTCAGGGAGAAATGTAGCAGGAGATTTGGCAGAAGGTATGTAAATAACAGCTACCCCTGCAGCGAGATAATAGAACAGTTGAACTGCATGCACGTCAAAAGAAATAAACAAGGAGGAAGGAGGTGTAGATATTAGTTTAAAGTGACAACAAGTGGAGAGCAAAATTCCTACTCCTACCCCATGGCCAATAGTGCGGGGTATGAGAAAAGGAGAGACCTCCATAAGAGAGCGCTGCCTTGGTAGCATTGTCATTCTGAAAAAGCTAGGTCTCAGTTAAGGCAAAGAGCTGAAGAGACTTAGAGCAGAAGACATCATGAATTAAAGTGGATTTGTTAGTAACAGAGCAGGTATTAAGAAGTGTTCAAGAGAAAGGCGATAAGCAGAAGGTAGAGTGGGGATTGGAATTGGAAAGGTAAGCAACATTTGTGGGTTTGAACAGAAGGGGTTCATATTGCATACCTCCCAACATATGAAAAATGTAAAGAGGGACAAAAACATAGTTTTTGGACCATGCCCATTTTCTGGCCACACCCACTAATTACCATGTCCATTTTACAAAATTTGGCAGGTTATTAAAATTTGAACACATTTCTGAGAGTTTTAGTGTTCTGGACTCTGGGCCAAAAAGCCTCTTATTTTAAATTTCAGAAACTTTGTATCTTTCTCTGGTCTTTTGGCAGGAGATCAAAGAGAAACTCGGGACATTTAGTACGAAACCCGAGACTGCAGGCTGAGCTGTCGAAGTCAGGACTGTTGGGAGGACCCCAATAAGGAGAGATATTGCCTCCAGCAAGTAACAGTTGAAGAGAGAGTGAGAGCAGGTGGGAGAAAGAGTTGAACTTCATATGCCTATGTTACTTGGAGGTGCTAGATTTTTCAGAACGTTTTGTAAGGTACAGTATAGGAGCAGCAGTGAGGGAGAGATTATGATAGTGTAGGGACAGTGAGCAGGAAGGGTAAAGGACGAATACTTTTGGCAAAACAAAGATGACTGACACCATTAACAGGTTTAGTGACATTCTGCCAGTAGATCTTGAATTTTTTATTTCCAGTTTACAAAACAGGAAGGTTGACAAATCTTCTGCTGTTGCTGCTTTGTTGCTCCTCTTGCTGAACTACTTGTTAAACTCCTTTTTAGGCAGTGGCGGAACTACCGGGGGAGCAGGGGGTGCGAGCAGGCCAGGGCCCGCACCCCCTCAGGGCCCCCCAGCAGCCCGCGCGCCACTGAAAATGTGGGCCGTATGGAGGGGGACGGGGCCTGGCTGCGCATCATGCACCAGGGCCCGCCCCCTCTAGGAACGCTACTGTTTTCAGGTCAATTGTGAATGATTCATTTTGGAATGATTCACCCTTGCGCTGCTTTCCCAAATGATGTCTTAGTATAAAGTGTGATCAGGCTGGGCCACTCCTGCACACGTCTTTAACATCTTTAATAACATATTTAATACAGTAAAATAAGAAATGTTATTCATAGAATTGAATATTTCAATCATTGTGTCAAAGGAGAAGGAAAGGTAAATTTCATACACTACCTCCCTCTATAGGACTCACATTGATGTCCTTAATCGCTATATTTTATTCCCTCCGTTGTGCATAGAAAAGTTGAAAATGAAGACGCGGCAGCCATCTTACTAAAGGATGTGAGACTTCCTTCGCCTCTACATCAGTAATGCACATGCGTTGAAAAAAACCTTTCCCATACCGCATCATATGTGACAAATCTCACATCAGCAAAAGCACCAATGTTTAATACTCGGGCTGCATATTTCACCTTAGCCTGCTTTTAAAAAATGTTTTGTTCCCCCCCCCCCTGCAGCGAACCGCAAGTGCTTGAAGCTGCCTGTTAGCTGTTCACAGTATGATTAAAAAAAATATATATATATATATATTGTGCATCTCCTTAGCTTGCAATACGATTGCCTGGGAGGCGTGGTTACAGGGATCAATGATGACGCGTGCAAAGGTAAATTTACATGCTCACAATTTTACAAGGGAGCAGGCTGCTCTGAGACATGCGCATTAAACTGTAATTGAGCCAAATGCACCACAAGGCTGCCTGGGGCAGCAGGAAGGAAGCTGCCTCGAAAATTAGTGACGTCACCAGAGTTCAACGCTACATTCTCTGCAGAGCGCTGTTCCTTCTACTAGACACCAGGGAGAAAGCATTAACTACGCTTTGTAAGTTATGAGTGCACCAGACTTATGATAGAAATCTACTGTACTTAAGACTACCCTTTACATCTCCTTACGCATTTTGCTGTTTCTATTTAGCTCTTATGTTTATAAATGTATCGTTTTCAGTCAGACAGACTGGATTGTAGCCAACACTGTCTATTGACAGACTTTACAAATTCATAATAAATTCATAAAGCTTTCCCAAACAGATCTGAATCACTAAGAAGCCCTGTTGTGCAGTGTTTAGTAAAATGATTGCAGGTTTCACTATGTACAGTATAGAGGCACTTCAGCTTGTTTGGTACCTGTCCCTTCATAGTGATCTGATTATAAAGCTTAGGGGTTTACATCTATGAATAATGGGTGGAAAAAATGTGTTTCCAACACTAAAACAATTTGGCATGTTCAAACTTTTTATTTCCCCCTATTTTCAGATGCTATAATGGGATAGCCAGAAAATGCTGACTTGATGCATAAGAGTTGTTGCCATGGAACAGGTAGAGGTAAAGAAAAATACTCACAAAGATAGAACATGTTTTCTTTTCACAGTAATTGCTACTGTACATTAGAACAATACTGTATGAGATTTTGAAATTTTAATAAATTAATATAGTATACTATATTTATAAACTGTATATAATATGTGCTAGCTTGTAAAGCAGTGTATAAAACATAATATATTAAAGTGGACCTTTCAAAATAATAAGTGGACCTGTAAAATAAAAATAATTTTCAAATTAAACCTGAAATCCAATTTCTATTTTTTATTAACACATTCATAGCTGTTGTAAACTTAAATATCTCAGCTGTCAATCATATATTGTCTGCCCCGTTTCCATGCCTTAGGCATAGAGGCAGAGGCATAGTGGCATAGAGACGGGGCAGACAATTACTTTCATTTTCCATTTAGCACTTCCTAGATGTCACTGCTTTCTACACATTCCCCTGTTCTTGTCACAGTTTAATGGTGTAACCAGGGCATGGGGATGGACATTGGGTCCCCCATTCTGGTGCACAAATAAGATTCTGAGATGATGCAAGGCTTGTCTTAATAACAGTGTCCACAAAATGGCTCCTGCCTGCTTGCTATAATTATGAATTCCCAGACTGATGGAAACAAGATTTAAATAATTTATACAGTGTAATTAAAGTTAATTTTGCTTGACTAATGTAATAAAATAGGATTTTGAATCATTTTTTTGGGTGTCGGGTCCCCTTTTATACATTTTTGATTTAATTTAAAAAAAAAAGACACAACTTTAATAGTATGAAAAAATATATGTTTAGGTTGAGATGTTAAAATTGTTTATGTTTTCTTCCAGTGTTCACTGAATACATGCAGCATTGCCAAGTCTCAGCTAAGGTCTGCAGCCTGGTTGTGACATATTTCATTTTCAGATCGATTGGTCAAGAAATATAAAGTTGAGTTGGGGAAAAATATCTGGTAAATGATCTCTTGGGAATAAACACACAGTTTCAAAATAATTAACCTTTACTGTCACTCAACTGGATCAATAAAACAACGATAAAAGAAAAAATATCAAATTACAAAAAGAACTGCTATATATAAAATTACATGATAGATATGATTGCAGTAAACCAGTTACCAAACATTTATCAAGAGTTGCAGTACAAAATAATATTGTCCCCAAACACTCCACTGTTAAATTGAATGTTTGCAACAAAACAAACAATAAAACAAAAAAATATATTTGTTATATAAATATATACAGGTACAGGACCTATTATCCAGAATGCTCAGGACCCGGGGTTTTCCGGATAAGGAATCTTTCTGTCATTTGGATCTTCATACTTTTAGACTACTAGAAAACCTTTTTGTAATTTGGAGCTTTCGGTATAATGGGTTTCTGGATAACAGATACCAGACTATGGCACAGTGTCATCATTATTTGGCAAAACAATAAATGACTGATGACTGAAGGTACAGGTGTGACTATTCACTAACTATAGCTGCAAATGTATTACATATACTTAGACTTAGATAAGTCTAATGCAACCATTGTCAGTTTCAATGACAATCATAGTTTTAGAGTTTGTGTGTTTAGTCGGGGGTTTCAAAAACCTCTAAATCCACTAAAATCCAACCTTTAATAAATAAGCTTCCATGTAAAACCACAAAAACCTTTAATACCAAACCACCAAATAATAGTTGTTGTGTTGCTATAGAAGTCAATGTGGGCTGCGTTGATCTCATTGAACTACTTAGTCAGATCAAACTTTTAGGGGTTTTCAGCTTTTTATTTTGCTAAGAATTGTCCTTTGGTAATTATTAATTCATTATCAGCAAACTCAGGGTCTGATTAAAGGGCACCTGTTGGCAAAAAATATTATCTCCAACCAAAAGTATGGGCTAATGGAGCCCGCAATCTGTTTTCTGTTTTCCAAGTCTTTAATTGTATATGATAAATTCCTTTAAGGTTATAACAAGAAGTCACATCACATTAGCCCGTTGTAGCATTTTTAGCCACACAATTCAGCTGTTTCCTATTTAAAACTGTTATTGGCAACAAAACAGGAACATCAGAAACACCCCTAGTCAGTGGAGTAAATCTACAATTTACATATATATTGGTGTATATAGTTTATATATGCCTATATACAGTATGTATATAATTTCCAACCTAACTTAACTATGTAACTATGTAAATATAAATGTCACAATAAACCTGCACATTTATATTATTTTACAAGTAAAAATGCAAAGGATATTAAATATTATATATTATCATGACCTTAAAATATTGCTACGTATTCAAATCCATGAAAGCATTTCATTTTGAAATGAATGAACATTTAAAAAAGTACAATATGTGTTTTGTTTTAATGTATTCTAAATCAACAGTACATCCATGTCATGCCTTTTTGAACCGCTTTCCTTTCCTAATCGGTTTATACAAAATTGCAGTTTCCCCATACTGGCCACCAGTTGAGTTTCATTAAGATAATCAATATGAAGAATCTTGTATGATTACAAGTTTTAAATAAAGCCTATATCTGAGGCAGCTGCTTTGCCTTCTTCCAGTGTGTTTCATTTCACCATAATAATCTCAAATTAGATAAGTACTGCATTTAGTTTAATTCTTAATAACTATTAAAATAAATAAGCATATGTAGTTTCTTGGAGCTCATTTTAATATCCATTAGTCACAGAATACATTTAGAGTAGAGATCTGCACACTAGCACAGCAATAATAGTAATAACAATTTCTAGCTAACACTTTCAGTTTATTTTAGATGGCTTTTTTTATTCATATATGTATTTATTTGCTGATGAAAGAATAGTACACATTTTAAACACATTTTAAACCTTAATTGCTAAATGCATTTCAGAAATGTATTATTGAATTCCCTCACACATTGCATTGCTTAAAGCATTAAGGTGGCCATAGATGTAACAATTATCACCTTTGTATACAGACATTTAGAACTGAATCGTCAGATATGTAGGTATAAACAATAAAATTCTACTTGTATCTAACCATTCAGCAGTAAATACTGTCTGATGTATTCTTCAAAGACTTAGCCAAACGACAAGCTGACCAACATCCAAGTCTTTTGCTCATCTTCTGCCATACATGCAATCGTTTTGTATGATAATATCTGTGCATCTATGGCCACCTTTACTTGTATCGTTGTAAAGATACCGAGTATAGTAAAGTGGAGAAAGTGGTGTGAAATGGAAAGTAGAAGGATTCTCAGCCAAATCTTTTCTATACAGTGTGGAAATGAATTGGTTGCAAATATTTATTGAAACTGCATATCTGAACTCTATTGGGCCCACTACGTGTCTGAGACTTCCATCAACCCATGGATTAGCTGCCAACAATGTTACAGCCCAAACTAAGCAATGTGTCCATAGTTATCGAGAGCTTTCCTTGGTAATATAGTTTGCCTATTCAAGTAATATTATCTAATTTGATTGAATTTTTTTAATTTCTGACATGCTGCAATACAGACACACAATGAAAGAGGCACTCATCTTATCTTAACATTAACTCATCGTCTATTGTAATTGATAAATGTTGTCACATTTTTCTGTTTCCATTCATGTGATTCCTTTAGTTTATTTGAGCAATTTTTGCAATTCATTGCAATTGCTAGTTACATACACGTTGAAAGGTTTAAAACCAATATTTTCCTACTTAAACCACAAATCCTTGTTACTTCTGGTTGACATAATTGATAGGGAAAAGGTAATGCAACCTTGGCCAAAACACAAAAACTTTCCTTGGGTGAGTGTGGGATCATATGAGAGAGAAATGCTGGAAGAGTTGCTTTAGAGGTTATACTAATTAATTGTCTAATGATATGATTATGAAATGATTATTCATCTCCATGCCTTGATATAATTGAATCAATTATATAGATGATATAATACTGATTTCCCTTCCAATAAGGATGTTATTTCTTGTATAATCATGACTGTGAGCAAGAGATTCATTTGGGTAAAACATTTTATTGTAGATTCTGGTACTTATGTGACTTAATCAACTACCTTTCTGGCCCAAAAGAGCAGTGATATTTTGCTTTATTATTTTCAAGATACATAGTTAGATTACTTGACTTGCAGCTGGAAGGCTTATTTACATTTACTGAACTGATACCTGGAGAGGTCTTTATGTATTGATTTGCACTGTAAATTAGCAGTGTGCATGAGTGTTAAGTGTTTAGCTAAAGTAGAGCAAATAAAAGCAGTGAACTTTTAAATACATGGATTAGTTAGGGCTTGAGTTAAAAAAATGACATTTCAGTAAATGAAAAATGGCAAAAGACTGCAAAACAGCAAAGAAAGTGATATTTTTTATGATACCATGAAAGCAATCCTCTTCTTTCGATGAAAAATAATCATTCTGTATAATTATTAGATTACCACAGATTTTATGTAAGCGACTAAACAAAATGTTCAATAATTATCCTAGCATTGAAAAATAATACTGCTTCACATAGATAGAAAATATAATCAGCCCATTGAGGCCCATTTGATTATGAAATTCTGCTGTAGCAAGATCCCTGATACAGATGCTAGTGTTCGTACAACCTCAGCCATGGTTATAAATTCATTCATTATATTTTCTTTATGATTCTATTGTATTGCGGTCTGCTATTTTATTATCCCCATTGTGTTAAAGTATGTAAGCTTAAGTGTGTTTAACACTTATAGCAGGCATGGGAAGGTTGCTGTAAAAGAAAAAAGGTTAAGTTTATATGCTTACCTGAGGTAGAAATTGCAGTCAGCGAAGTCCCTGGCTTGATTGAAGGTCCCGGGCGACAGCTGAGGAGAAAAGAAAGGTGATTGGTGGTTAGCAATCACGTGACCTAAAGGAAGGGGTATAAAAGCCGGTTCGCGGCTAGCTTACCTGTCAGTCGGCGAAGATCGGTGAAGGAGGAGCATCGTTAACATTCTGTCCAGATTTGCACCCACCCACCCAATTGTGTAGTATATTTGAGTATATGTTGTTAATAAAGTTTTATAAAAAAAAAAAAAACTATTGTTGCAGCTGGAGGAAAAATTTAAGTTTGATATATAAGTAGTTTCCTGGCCGGAAGAATCAAAAGGCGGAACTATTGGGATAGGCTACCCAATGAAGGAATTGGGCTGGCTAGTTTTATGTATCTGGAAAGTACATGGTATGTTTAAAAATCTACTAATAAATTCTGCTGCGGCCATTCTCCAACTAAGATATGGTGTCATGTGTATTATTGGTTATGTGTTATTTTCTGTGTCTCCAACTAAGATATGGTGTCATGTGTATTATTGGATATGTGTTATTTTCTGCATTACAGAAAATACCGTTCCCATGTAATGAATAATGTGAGCAGTTTATATGCACAGTGATGATTCGCTTTTTCTTCTATAAGCTTAAGTGAATTATAAAACTATTAACATGGGATGCAAAAATTGATATATTTTCCATTGTGTATTATATTTTGTTTTACTAGCCCTGACTGAAAGCTTTTAATTGTGCTTTGTCAAACCTAGCTATGTTTAGCACTTTCATGTACAAAGCAGGCAGGCAAAGAATAACAAAATCCATGCAATAAAACACAAAATGAACAAAAACTATGGATAAAATGAAAAAAAATGTAGGAGCATGATTTTTTATTTATGTAAATATATTTTTCCAAGTTAACCATGGCAACCAAATGATTCATTAGTTTCCATTTTCTGTATCTACAAATGGAGACCAGCATACTTGTCCTTCTAAAACGTTATCTTAAAGAAACAATTTGTTCAATAGATCTTATTTGCAAGTCTTTAATTTCCTATATCATTTTTAGATTTTAGGAGCAGGGTACAAAAGAACAGTAGTTATAAAGGCTCTGGACCATTAACTAGTTTGCAATGTACTTCAGAAGTGGCAGAAAATGTTTTAAAAGTTTTACAGAGCTTTGTGTGTGCACCCGGTGTAAAGCACACTAAAAATGTTTTTTTTTTTTTTTTTTTAATCTACGTGTGCTGAAACCAGTTAATTTCATTCTAGGATTTTGCCAGTTTACTATGCAGATGCACATTCCAATTGCTGACTAACAATTATTAAGTAGAGAAATCAACAACTACTCCTGCAAGCTAAAATAAAATACCCTTTTAAATTTCTTCTTCCTGTCTATGCTCTCTATGAAAAGTTCCTGTTGCAGACGTGTTATACTGAAGTGTTTATGCTGAGTTCTATAAAGCAAACAAGTTACGGTTTACATAGAAGTTGATGTGTCTGTCCTCACTTACAGAGAAGCTGCACATGCAGTTCAGATCAGCTGTCTGCATGAATGACTAAACTCAAATACACATTTTTTAAGATATTTTTCCCGAATCGCTAGACTTTTGCCCGAAAAGTCCAAAATAGTAGTTCTAGTAAATTCCGACTTTAATAAATAACCCCCTCAATGTATGTTTAAAAAAAAATTAAAGAATTATATAACAAGTATGCAAATTATGCAATAGCAATATGCCTCTAAGTAAATAAAATAGAACTTGAGATAGATATTGGATAAAAGTATCCTTTATAAATTTAAATCATAATTGCGTATTTTTATATACATTTATAAAGGACAGAGGAATTTTAAATTATGAACATTCCCTAAAAATATTATCTTCATTGCTAAACGGAAACTACAAACTACAACCAAACTCATCTTTCATATATTTCCTTTAATTTTCCTATAATAACACATAAACAGTTTAAGTAACACTGTCACTTAAAATATAACAATTTATTTAACCTGATTATTTTCTTTTAGCAAACTATGGAGCAAAAGCACAAAACTTATATGTTGAATTAGAAAGACCAATGATTATATTCATTATTTTATATTAAAATTTTCACCAGGTTTCTCATCGAAAAAGACACCCAAAGACTCCAATGGGTCAGATTTGCCCATAGCTATTTATTAGAATATAAAATAATATAAAATAGTGGTGTATATTATAATGCAAATAACTCATCTAATGCAATAAAGTAATTTTGAATATTCACTTGCAGAAGAGAATGAACTTCGTGGTTTAAGCTTTCAGCACCTAAAATACATAGACGCATGAAAAGTTAAAAAAAAGTGCATGTTAACGGGATGGTTCACCTTTTACTTAACTTTTAGTATGTCACAGAGTGACCAATTCTAAACAACTTTTCAAATGGTCGTCATTATATATTTGTTATAGTTTTTAACTAATTTGCCATCTTCTTCTGACTCTATCCATCTGTCAAATGTATTGTTATTGCTACTTTTTGTTACTCATATTTCTATTCAGGCCTCTCTTATTCATATTCCACTCTATAATATAAATCAAAACATGGTTGCTAGGGTAATTTGGACCCTAGCAACCAGACTGCTGAAATTGCAAACTGGTGAGCTGCTGAATAAAAAGCTAAATAACTCAAAAACCATAAATAATAAAAAATTAAAACCCCTTTAAGTATTAACATTATGCAAAAAGAAACCATGGAAGAATAGAAGGAATCCTTATCTACACTGGGATTATATTATAACATCTCTAAACTGAAAATACAAGTTGATTTAATATGATTATTAATATATTGTTTTATTTAACTGCCGATTTAGCTTTAAGTGCTTATAGCACATATATAAAGATCAACATCTGAACAATGTATGTTATAACCTTCAGGATTACTTTCACAATACCTGAAAATAGTTAACCTGCAAATCTGTATTCCATATAAACTTGGCACATTATCAATATCTATTATGGTTTGGGCATAGAGTGGGTGTTGATAACTAGTCCTAGACAGTGGGGAGCAATACTGTAAGTGCCCAAATACTAAACTATTTCAGTGCAACCACAGGTTAACCTGCAGCCTGGAAATGTAAAATTAATTGATTCTCTATTACTAGGCCTTATTAAACTGCATTGATTGTGTCAAGAATTTATGTACTGTAACTATGATATCAGTTAGGTGAGAGATATCTTTTATATGCTCAGTAGCAGGTACATCAAAATATTCCCAGGGTATAGTTTTGAATAATCTCGAAATTCAAATTCAAATTTGCATCAAGTTGGATAATTCACAATTCAAATTGGAGAGTTTTGATCAAAATTTTTTTTTAAAAAAACTCAAATTTACTATCCCAGTAGTAGGACCAGTAGTAGAGAGGGAAATACCCTGTATATTACAGTTAGAGCCCAAGTGTTGCAATGGTTTTGTTTTATTTTGTTTTATACCTCTTTGCTCACAGAGTCTGAACATGTGATCTATAAATGGACTTTACCACGTTAAAATGGTTGTTCACCTTCAAACAGTTTTTTTCAGTTCATTTGGTTTCAGATCGTTCACCAGAAATTAAGACTTTTTGACTTTCTATTTGTGACCATTTTTCTATTGAAGTGTAAAGTTTTATTTTTCACCTTCTAAACCAGCTCTGGGAGGGGATCCCCTGGTGAGACTTCATATGGGCTTTAACACACTCAAGACTAGTGTACATATGGTAGTATAACATGAATCTAGGGGAAATATATCTCCCTTAAAACTGTTCTCTAGTTACCAGTTCACACCCCACATAACAGAGATGAATATTTGAAAGAGTAAAGCCCCGTCTCTTAAGATAAAAGTTGCGATGGAATCTAATATGTGTAATTATGGAAAATCGTATGATGTTTTTATACTTGGAATTTGGCACAAAATATGATGTCATATAGAGCATTACATAAGAAGTTTAGAACTAAATGGGAAATTAATGTATATAGTATGGTGACCAAGATTATTATTTGATTAACAAAGTGCTGCACAAACAAATTAATTAAAAAGCAATGATGTCACTCATGTAGACTGAGCGTTCTTGAACAGAATATATACAGTATATGTTGCTTTTAAAGTTGTATACAGTGCAGGGTTATACCTATTTCTATAAACCCGAATAATAACTTACTTACTATTTAAATGAGGAACGGTGAGTTTAAAAGACCCATAGTATAGATTACACTGAATATTTATTGACTTGCTTTCTACTGCAATACATTCTGCTTAAATTTACAGACTGCTTGCAAAGACCTTTTCTAACGCAGATGCATTGTGCAGTGAAATATTATGCAACTAAGGTTACAAGCAGCTGATACCGGTGTCTTTAAGTATAAAGAGAGGCATGCCTTTGGAACTTTTTCGCTATTTGAATATGGAATGAAATAAACAACCTTGGGGCAGCTAATTTGGAAGTCGGTTTAACATTTGTTTTGCTGATGTGACATTTTTTAAGAAAGTTTACATTTTATACCTCTAATTACCACTGAGTTTTGAGTTTTAAATGGCGGGCAATTACTGGCTCATAAGTAGTTCAGATTTGCCAATATATTAGTCCCATTGTATGGAACTAATTCTGAAACAGATGGCAGTATGCAGTTTTGATAGCCCTAAAGTTTCTTTATTGCAAATAAAATGTTTACTAGGTAAAAAAATATGCCACATCGGTCTTATTTTTTTTTTCTCCTTCATATATCGAGACAACATACATTGTTTTCAGAATCTAAATGCAAAAATGCATACATTAAAATAACAGTGCATTGGTCATTCAAATTAACTAAAGTCATATAAGTTGGATGGTTTCTTTCGTCTGAAGGTTGAAGCTAAAAGGCAAATGACATGTAAACACATGATACTTAACCATCACTTGTAAATTCCATTCATAGCAAATGACAATGGATTGAGCTATATGAAAAAGAAGAAAAATACTTTATGAAGCAAATCATGGTTTTGTCATAGGCTGAAAAACATAGGAATCTCATAAGTGAAAATAGTATAGAAGTTACCCTAAATATTTTCTGAAAGCATTCATAAAATGACTTCATAAATTAACCTACAATCAACATGACAAACACAGCAATGTGACATTTTTTAAACAAACTTGTTCAACTATGTGCAAGCAAGTGCATTTCTACACAAAAAAACATCGACAAATGTTGCCAATGTGGGTTTTGTGCTCTCAGCCCACTCACAGTGCTGTTACATATGCTAACAGTGGAAACAAGTACTTCTTTGCAAACTTACACTACAGAACTCAGTTTAGAAACTGATCATCCTAGCAGATAACAGAGCAGTACTTACGCAATGGTGGGTGTGGGTCAGAAAAATGTTCAACCTACATATGCAGTGCCCCATTCTGTCTTTGACCCACTACCTGCCTGCCACCAGCATCTAGGGGTAATTGGTTTACCCACAGGTCCAGAAGGTTCAGGCATCAGTATTTCCCAACTGTAGTTGCCTAATCCCCTTCTCAAGAAGCACAAAATAAGGGCATATAGTAGGTCTTGCTGTTGAGTAGCCCCCTGCTTGATTATGACTTGAAGGAGAAAGGGTATTAAATGCAAGACCACTTGCTTATAACAAACAATTAAACAATTTTGGACACGGTAAGGCAATTCATCTTAAAATGTACTTTTATTATTATGTAGGCATCAAAACTGATCTTCATCTTTATCTTAATTGTAATATTTGAACAATTTAGGTTTTTTTCCCCCTTCACAAGCCTAAATTAAAAATGTTCTTTTTATGCGGTCAGCAAGTTAATCCTGCTGCTAGATTTTTATTGTTGCTAATTTCTTTTTATCACTTGCAGTACTTCCCTTTTATTTATTCCTGTTCATTCTTCCGTTTGCTTTTTAAACTTGGAGAGCTGCAGAACAAAATATTTAATATTTCCAAAACCTCAAACAAGCCACAATAAAAACTACACACAGGGGCAAATATATTAAACTTCAAGTTCACATTTTTTTGCTATCGGATCTTGAATCTTTAAAACCAGTTTTTTTTTTTTTTTGCTACAGTATAGTTTTGAATTCAGAATGATATTTTTCAAGTGAACTCTCCCTGTAATAAATGAATCATTATTTATTTAGTTTTGCATCTAAAGACTGAAAACAATTATTTTTGGCCATTTTGAGGATTCTTGATGAATACAGGTATGTGATCTGTTACCTGAAAATCCATCATCCAGAAATCTTGGCAATGGTAGAAACACAGCAATGCCATTTGACAAGAAAATAAACAACGTGTATAAAATGCAGACCAAAAAAACATAGAATCTTTATCACAAGCACTTTATTGGGTCCTCTCCAGATCTACATTTAATGACACTAAAAAGGGTTAAATATAACTTCTTGAAATGTATTATATTCTGAATGTTGTAGGGGTAGGGCTTATGATATTTATACTGCAGAGCTCTATTGAATATGTAGTTCTGAATCAAAAGTTTTCTTCAAACAAAATTTTATTTATAATTTATGTTTATTGAAAACCTCTACCAGCAATATAAACTAGTACAGTACAACTAGTGCATTTCTAAATATAATTTAAGCTTCATCATGGTGTTTTTTAATACTAACCTATAATCTTGTTTATACTGATTCCCTGTAAGTTGTCAGAAAAACTACACAGAATTTCTTTTTTTAAATTAAATAAAAAGCTATTCAGAGATAACAAAATTAGTTGCAATAACAAAGTGCAGACCTGGCATCATGATTCATGTAATGTGTGCCATCAGGCTTTGATCCACATTTAAAATTAATCTTCACTGTATTTCAGAAAAATTAAAGTGTAATACCATTGCAAATACAGGTAGTCAAGCCATTAATATGACATGCTGTAATGTAGCACATTTGTAGAAAAAGAGAATATAGTATTTCTAAATTAAACTGATGGTGATATATTTCTGGATGGATTTAATTTCAACTTCATTTTGAGAAATTGGCACTGTTCAACCTACAGATGGAGCAACAACAGAGAAAATTATTAACAACTGCAACTCATCTAACATTGGTGAATTCACTGAGAAGTAAATAAAAAAAAGTCATACCTTAAGATATGAAAATGTAACATTTATCTTCACCTATCTAATTGTAGGGATCTGTAGGGTTAATTCTCCTACGGTCTGAAACCAAATGTTGGAAATCCCCTGCCTGTTCAGCTACAGGTTGAACTCAGAGTTGAGGGAGGGACAGGAGCCCTTGTCCCTGTGCAGTGTGTCTGGCAGATACCGGAGAGTGTTACAAGGTATCGCTGCTGCACAACCATTTGATATAGGAGAGCAATGTGCTCACACGGCCATTGCTGTTTCTATCTCACTGAGGAGAGAGTGATTAAAAGTGCTACAATATGTAGGGGCTAAAAGGAGTTTGAGAGCTGAAGTTCAGCAGAGGAGGAGCTATACCATGAGGATAAAGTAAGCTGTGTGTGCTTTGCTGAATGGATTTCATCGCTGTGGATGCCTGTTCCAGCTCTGGATGAGCCTACCCATCTCTGTGAGTTGTGCCCAAGGGAGGATAGAGAAAGAAAGGATCCAGTGTGTCTCCTGTTTGTGAAACAGGCTTTGTTTGTGTGCCTGCCACGTGGGAGCAAATACCTTTGTCCAGTGGAAGAGGTATTTGGGCAGGTAGGGCTACTTAGGAAACATAAGAGCTCTTTGGAGAAAAGGGACTGAGACTCTTTGTCCAACAGGAGTGGGGACATTACCTGGCCAAGAGGTGCCAGGATTGGACTGCAGATATTCACAGGGGAGTGGTCATTATCATGATGTAAATGCATATTTTAATTTGCCTTTAATTTTATATAAAGTTTCTATGTTTTACTACCAACAGTGTGTTTGATTATTGTTTCATAATGGAACCACCCACAGGTATATTCCCAGATCCCATTAGGTGAAGGCACTGCTATGAGAGGCAATTCCCAGTACCCTTTCACTTAGCAAAGGGGACTCAGGACCCGAAGTGGTAAGAAATATGTGATGTATAACCTTTGGCATATGGGGTGTAGGGATGTAGCGAACCGCCGACTATGTGTTCGCGAACGCCGTTCGCGAACACCGGCAAAAAATGCGAACAGTTTGTGAACAGTTTGCGAACTTCGAACATCCGAAAATCGTTCGATTCGAACGATCAAAGGATTTTAATCGTTCGATCGAACGATTTCCGTTCGAATTGAACGATCGAAGCCATTGGATCGAATGATTTCATTCAATCCAATGGCTTCGATCATTCGATTCGATCGAAAATCGTTCGATTTTAGTGATCGAATGGTCGAATGGTCGAACGATTTTGACGCGAACGCCTATTGGCGAACGTCGCGCGACGTTCGCGAACTTGCGGCGGACGCGAACAGTCGAAGTTCGCGCGAACAGTCGAAGTTCGCGCGAACTAGTTCGCCGGCGAACAGTTCGCTACATCCCTAATGGGGTGGACAAAAAGGGGTTACATAATCTATCATCTATCTAATGTATCTAATCTATCTATCTATCTATCTATCTATCTATCATCTATCTATCTATCTATCTATCATCTATCTAGCTATCTATCTATCATCTATATGTCATCTATCTATCTATCTTTCTATCTATTATTTATCTAATCTATCTATTCTGTCATTATATCTATTGGACTATCTAATCGATCATCTATTGATCTAATATATCATCTATCTAATCTATTTATCTATTCTATCATTCTATATACTGAACTATCGAATCTATAATTTATCTACCTAATCTATCATCTATATAATCTATTACCCATTTAGCTACCTATCATCTATCTATCATCTACTATTGAGTAACCATATTACTCTCTGCCTCTGTCATGATATTTGTCTTTGGAAGACACTTTAAGGGTTCCCAAAATGCTAATTCATCCAAACATATACCAAGATACTTAGAGGCAGATATATGAATTTTTGTTTTCAAAATTCAACTCTGAAATTTTTTTAAAATTAAACTCATCAATTTTTTTTCATGTTTCTGATTCTTTTAATTGCAATCATATTTATGATAAAACTTAAACTGATCTTGTAAATTCATGGAAAAAAATCATACTGAAAAACACATAGCTTCATTAATCTTTACAGATTTGAGTGAATTTGAATTTTAAAACCATACATTAATTCCATACATCTTTAATCTGGTAATCTTGTCCCCTTCCTGCTTGGTTCCTATCTGGTTCTTCTGATACTGGTCTTCTGGTTTTGACCTTGGCTTGTTTTTTGTCTCTGTGTGAACTCTGTCTGTCCCGACCTTTGGCCGGTCCATCATCTGTTTGTTTGCTGCCTCCCCTTGACTTTTGGCCTAATTCTGAACTTGTTTTACTGCCTTGTTGTACTTTCTGCAGAGGTCTGTGCACATGTTTTGTTTATTAAACACCTTAAGTTATACAGCACATTGGCTCCTGTGAGCACTGATGATCAGGGGAATTCTACTAGGAAACTAAAACACACAGTTTGCAGTAAACCAAAATAAACTTTATATAAATAAAAAAATATGGTAAACAGTTCAATGCAATAATATTCCTACACTGGGGAAACATGGTTCTGTCTGTTAACTAGCACAGTCTCTCTCCACTCCGGGTGGACAACACAGTACACTAAGGGCTAGTCCACATGGGGAGATTGCCGCCGCGACCGCAAACGCGTCGCTATCTCCCCGTGTGGAATAGCCCTTAACATGAAATGTCCCTTTTCCCCAGAGCCCTTTAATCCCCAGGTAGTGCTACTTGTCATAATGTACCTCTCCTTTAGGATATAGGCTGTCACTCCCAGGTGGCATACTCATGAGAAAAACATGTCCTCACACTAGGGACACACAGGGGTTGCAATTGGCATCCAGCCCTGAACAGAATACAGGGCTGGATGGAACCTTTCCTTCTAGGATGAAATTCCAATCTGCCCAGCTGAGCACAAACCATAATTTCACTTAGTACTACAGCTCTTTCACATTACATGCTGCACCTTCACTCTCTCCAGATCTGCTCTGGCTGGCTGCTGCAGCAGGGGCTGCTTTTATCAGCTCTGTCTATAACCTTATGCATTTGGCTCCAAAGTCAGGCACTCCCCTGTGTCCTCTTCCTTCCAGGTACACACTTGGGGCATCCAGACAATCGGAAGGCTCTCCAGCCTGTAAATGGGCTAGATGATGTCACAGACTGAAAAACAAGGGACGGATTTGTCTGAAACCCTTCATTCAATTTAAAAATTTGTACTGTTTTTATAAGAAACATGATTGTATGCAGTGAAATTCCTCCATCCCCCTTTTTTACTTGCTCTGGCTGCTGCAGATAGGAAAAGTAAGACAGTCCTAGTTGCTCTGTACTTTCAAATAGCAGGGACGCAATGTGCAAGGTTATATTATATTTTGTTTGCATAACATGGCTAGCCTTACAAAACTTGGGCCACTCTGTTTAGCCAGTGACCGTGTAGAGATTTGTATTGTATTGTATTTATATTGTTAATATAAGTATATTGGGGATAGGTTTCTTTTTCAGTAAAGAAATCAAAAATGGGATTTTATTTTTGCCTTTATAATCCCTTTAAGGAGCCAGAGATTTGCATTCAGTTTTTTCTTTATTTATAAATCTCAAAAAATTGTGTATCAAATAATTGTTGTGTCCCCTAAATTTGTATACAATAATTTCACTATGCTCTATGTATACTGTAGTGCAGCCTAAAATATTTTTATAAAATCTTGTGTAGAAAAAAAAACAATGCATTCCCTACTATAGATTTCTGGTTACCCCATGAGCTTATACTTTTCCAAGGAGCTATAGTTTTGTTATGAGAATACTGGTATGGCAGAAAACATCTTTATCTGTGATCTATCAGAGCTGTAGATTAAAGTTTATCCCAAGTGTTTTAACCTGTTTGTAGTCTACTACCTGTGTACCTGTGTTCTACTTCTTTCTCACTGCTTTCATTCATGTGTCTGCAAATTTTACAGGAAGCTGTAGGGCACAGAAACTATTTTTGGCTATACTTTCAAAAATGCTTCCGCAGAAAATAAATAATACTCTCAAATAATGCTGTTGGCAATATTGTAATATGTAGAATACATTAGTTCATTATGTCTCCTTAAATTACTTCTTAAAAAACACAATTCTGTCTGCAAGACTTTGCAAACTATCCTGTAGAAATAGGGCTAAAATATATATATATATATATATTTGTGTGTGTGCTCACACTCTAATCCAGTATTAGTTTACTAGTTTACTATGGGTGCAGGGTCAAAATCAGACATATAGAGTTTTTCAAGGACCCGGACTCCAATATTATTGAAAAAAATCTACTTTTATTCATACTTGTGCATCCAACGTTTTGGCCCTATTTGGGCCTTTATCAAGGAGCCTTGATAAAGACCCAAATACGGGCTGAAACGTTTGATGCACAAGTATTAATAAAAAATTATATTTTCACTAATATTGGAGTCCGGGTCCTTGAAAAATTCTATATATAAACTTATATAATTTTTTGAGCAGGAGAACATGATGGAAATTACAGTACATTGTAAAAATAAATATTTTGAACTAAGACATTGGATATTAAATTACATGAATCATACAGGATATCCTATAATCTACGTGAACATTCTGGTACTCTTTCACATAGATTAAATTGCAAAGTATTATGTACGAGCATGTTTCAAGCATGCAAACCTTTTCCGAGTGTAAAATTTGAAGATACAGGATATACTTGTATATCCTGTATATAGTGAAATCCGATATATTTTATCTGAAAATCAGTAATTCTTCTATGTGTTCCATAAACATAATTGCCTATTAAATTTGGGTTAAAAAGACAACTGGCCATTAAGTTCAACCTAAATGAGTGGATGCATGTAGAGTGAACCACAAGTATTCAAATAAAAGGGACACTGCCTGACCAATGGGTTATGGCTTGTGCACTGTCTCAGGTATAATGAAGTGTCAATGGCACTGCTATTTCATGATGTTTTGGGCCAAATGCAGCTTTTTCTCAATCACTTTTTTTCTCTCCTAATATCAATATGTTATATAAGTTGGACAAATGATGATGTAAAATATATACATTAACAGGAAATGTCCCAGAAATGAAGCTCATGAGATATTATTTCTGTGCAAAATGAATATTACTTGTCTCATGAAAAGGTTATCAATATAATAATTACACTTAAAATTATAATAACAATGAATGTCAAGACAGAAGTTACATATGAATTACAGCTGAGCTCAATTTCTGTGTGCACAACTGTGTCTCAGTGTGTAGCTTAGAAAACCAGAAAAAGTAATATTCACCTACTGAATATGATTTTTTTTTTTCAGATTTATGTTCGACTAAGACTTTGTTTGCACATATTCTCTTCTTTGATATTTGTAAGTACCTCTTGCTAGGCAGTATATAGAAGCAAATCTCCATTTCTACATGATGTTGAAAAAAATGTTTTGCTATTACGATTGTGCACAGGGTTATTGCAAGTTATTAAGCTATGTAGAAATGAATATAGATAAATGGCTCTATGTTGAATCCTGTTCTTCTATGAAATTTCAATGTTAGGGGCACCTTTGGCTTTAGTGCTGCACTGTCCATCTGTATGTTTGGACCAGTCTGGCTTAAAAAAAAAGAGAATAAAATAATTACAACAATATTTTTTACAGCTTGACCTAATGTGAATACTGTTGGGATTATGCTATTAAAACTAGAAGCAGTTCCCCATGCTGTTTATTTTTCCAGTATCCAATTCAGTTGACTGTTCATTACATACACATAGTGAAACCTTTAGGGAGTCATTTGCTACTATAAAATGCTGTAGAGCCTCAAGAGAGACTCATTTTGTCTTCCACTACTCTTTCAGCAAAAGATTTCAATAGCAAGAAAAATGCTTCGATTTTAACTGTTCTACCGAGAATGTTACAATATTGCAATGTAAGAAAGAAAGATAAAACAGTTGAGAATATGCATATTTTTTGTAATTCACAGTCTGCACATATAATTCAAATATTCACAGCATGAATCTGAACATGACAAAGGATACATTCGTAATGGATAATAAGCAGGATATTTAATATATTCAGCTTAAGTAAAGTTAGATTTGGCTGTGCACAGTATACACATATTCCTTATAGCTGATTAATATTTTACATCTAGTTTAAACTGAATAGGCATAACCCAGTACATGTTATTTTAGTTCTTGACAGGTATGTGACCCAAAACATTAATTACTCAGGGTGATTCTCTTCGCATTTTTGTGATTGTTATTATTTTTGTATTTTTTTACTGGTTTTGTAAATATATTTGCCATTTTGCACCAATAATACCAGAAGAAGTTTTCTGTTAGAGTCAGAGTATCACTGACCCTAAATGACTATGTGCCACCCGGGCTCTACTGACTGACGCTATGGAGCAGATTAATCAAAATATGAAATTAGAGCTCATCACAGTAAACATACAGCACACTCTCTACTCGTTCCTATTGGATTTTTAGAGGTGGATTTATCAAATAGTGACCTCTAACTTTCTAAAAGGTCCATAGGAAGGACTGGAGAGTGGTAAAATATTAATGTGATGTGTTATCCCACTAATAAATCTGCCCCTACGACTCCTTGACAATTAGGGGCACATTTACTTAGCTTGAGTGAAGGATTAGAATGAAAAAGTATTTTTTTTTGTCTATTTCGACTATGGCTTCGACTTCGAATCAGACGATTCAAACTAAAAATCGTTTGACTATTCGACCATTCGATAGTAGAAGTACTGTCTCTTTAAAAAAAGAACTTTGACCACCTACTTCGCCACCTAAAACCTACCGAGCACCAATGTTAGCCTATGGGGAAGGTCCCCATAGGCTTTCCTAGCAATTTCTGATTGAAGGAAAATCGTTCGATCGATGGATTAAAATCCTTCGAATCGTTTGATTCTAAGGATTTAATCGTTTTTCCTTCGATCGTTTTGCGGTAAATCCTTCGACTTCGATAGGAAGGATTTAACTTTGATGGTTGAATATTGAGAGTTAATTAACCCTCGATATTCGACCCACAGTAAATGTGCCCCCTAATGAGTATTTTTTATAATATACTCTGTATAATACTCTATAATACATGATAATTTAACTTTTAACCTTGTTTATTTAGCAAAGTTAGTTCCCAATGGGCAATCATGGATTTTGTTTGTCAGCTCTAGCGTATAAATAAATTTACAATAACTGGATGAGCATCGAATTGGACACTGAGCACATTAACCCCAGACATTAATCTCACTGCAGACAATAGATAATGGGCACATGAATCCCTGTCATGCCAGTAAGATCACTGCAGAAAATATATAATGAGCAATCATGTCACCACAGGCATATCCATAAAATCACCACAGAGTGGTGATGATAAAAGTGGATCTTGAGCAAATTATTCACAGACACGTATCCCTTAAAACTTCGTCCCTATAGATATGCTTAAAGAACCAATTGAAATGTTAAGTGTAGGACTGGCCAACACCGATGCAGCTAGGCAGATTAAATTTATTGCAATATACTGTATGGACAAACAATCATTGTTTTGTTTAAATGGGAAGGGCATTTGTGTAGCTTTATGCAGAAAAAAATCTTAATGTCCTGAATATGGGTAAGTGCAAAGGATATCTTGTTGTGCATTTTGTGGTCACTACCGCGCTTCACCACAGCTATTGCTTAGTGGGAACCAAAACTTTTTCCTTTTGTTATAGTTCAACATTAAATAAGACCTTTCTGTCTTTTGAACTGCAGGTGCAGTTTTGTACAGAAAAACATGTTTCTCTAAACTTATATGAGAGCCATAGTTTTCCAAATTGTGTGGGGAGAAGGGGGTCTGATCATCACAATTGGTTTGACTTGCCTCTGAAATTCATGCTGACTATAATGTGGTTTCACACAACACAGCATGTGGTTTAACCCGTTCATTTCACAAATCACTGACAGCCCTCCATGCATACGATTAAAAGTGTTTCCTACTGCAGCACAGGAAAAAAATATGGAATCCTGGAAAAAGCATAGCATCATTTATCATCCAGTGTGCTGCTGACAAATATTGATGGGCGAATTTCTCTTTGCTTTTGCTTCCGCTTCGACGAAAAACTTGCGAATTTTCTGCAAAATTTGTGAATTTGCAAAACGGCTAAATATTTCCGGAAAAATTGTGAAATTGGAAAGTTTCACGAAAAAAATCGGGTAATTCGGACATTTTCACAAAAGATCTAAAGCGGGCGGTTAAGTAAATAGGAGTCCAAATAGTGTTGACGCACACCAATTTTGACGAGAGTGACACATAATTTCACAAAAATTCACCAGTGAAATTTCGCATACAAATTTTTTTCTGGAGATTCAAAATTCTTTTCACTGGCTGTGAAATGCGTAAATTCGCAGCAAATTCATGTCAGGTGAACTATTATTTGTCCATCACTACTGACAAAACACATAATCACCAGCTGGTTAAACCCCAAAAAACATGTTCGTGGGAACATTATTGGCTCAAATTGCAATAATATATTTGAACCTTAAAAGAATAATAAACTGGATGTTTTATCATTTGCTCCATGAAATCCATTAATCTGTATTCCACATTTTCTGAAGGGTAAAATAATGGACTCAAATGCTAATCATCACCAAAAAAGATATACAAAAGAATATTTTGTAATTCAAATATTCTAATGTCATTTAGCAGAAGTCAGCATGATCAAATGAGATTTGGAAAAGGTCATCAGAAATGCAGTGGTAGAATTGTAAACTTAATTTTTATTTAGTGAAATCAATTCTAATTGATTTTTTCCAACATGGTAGCTTTTAAGCTATAATACTAAAATAAAAGATGTTTTTAAAGTTATTAAACATGTGGTTTTCTTAGCTTGTAAATTCCTTTTCATATGATTCTGCTGAAGTTCACAGCTCCAGTGCATGTTAAGTACCTACATTTCATGACCTCTTGTTAATAAGCTGAGTAAATTAAAAAAAAGTTCTGAACCAAACTGAGGCTTGTTTTCTTTATAACAGTAGAAACAAAGAAAGAGAAGGCAATTTGAAAATATGTGAAATGTTTATGTTTTTTCTCTGTTTACATACAATATGCCTGTAACATCATTTGCCCATTTATGGCCAAACTCCCTACCAATACAAACAAATGAAATATCTCAAACTGGCACAAAGCATGGCTCTGACTGCCAGCACACAGCGCCTGCTATTCACAATGGAATAAGTTAATTTTCATAAAATGTTCAGAAAGGAACTAAAACTGCCAGGGGCAGAAACAGCATATGTAATCATTTTGTTGCTGAGCTAACATACTTGTGGACTTCAATGATATCTGACAAGCACTTTAAAACTAATAATTATAACAGTATATTAAGATCCATTTAAAAGTTAGTTCAAAGTTGGGGATGGGAGGGGGATAAAGTGTCCATGTTCATTTATGAGACACTCTTCAGAATTCTGAGATTAAATTTCAGCCTCATAAACAGATTTAATAGATTCAACTGTTTCATTTCAAGTACAAGGGCTACTAAGTGTGTCATTATTGGACTAGCTGATTGAATGTGCCTCCTAATCAAAGTGGATACTCTATGGCTACATTAAACTTAAAGGAAGCAGTAAATGAATGCAAACAGTGGATATAAAAATCAGAATAAACGCCAAGCCTTTTGCTGGCTTTCTTCTTCATTAAGCTGTTAAAGTTTTATTGTTGTTGGATACACATTTGTATTTGTGATTTCATTTCAATATGTGAAGAACAGGGGGGTCAGATGGCAAAGAATAAAAATGTAAAATCCTGACTGGACTCAAAATCCCCAAATTAATATTCAGTGTCTGTGACCTATGATTCGCTTTCTCCATAAATACAGTAAAGCCAGTATTATGCCCAAGTAAAGGATACTAGAAGCTTAAATAAAGAGCAGTCAGCAAAACTGACATGATAAAAATGATGTAATATTTAGGATTAATAATAAACGCATTATAAATCATATATCTTTCTCCAAAACAATCACCCTTCTATTTGCTAAATGATATACATTGAAACATCATTTGTTTTTATAAATGCAAAATGGTGCAAGCCTGCTGCAAATGTGCTGAATTCATGTAAAGACTGATTTCATACATTATAGATGGAGTCTTGAATTATGAATTGCCCTGTGATATCTGCAGTTTTTATAACTGATAACCATCTTTGCCCTTCAATTCTAAGTAATGAGGGCTCTGACTAGAAAATGATATATATTATCAGACTACTAAATACATTAGAGTGGTCATTTACAAAGGCAGAAGGCAAGAAAGTTCGGCTTAGTGATACTGTATATGCACAGAGAACTTTTGGTCAGAGTGTCCCTGGAGAAAATGCTTTATTCTACATTTTTACACAAATACCCAGGATCATGTTTCAAGTTTAGACAATCCACCATTTCAATGGATCCAGCCAGAAAAGTATTATTGGGTACCCAGGCATCAATGGGAATGGAGATATTCTGTCTTTAGGTGCAGATTTATTATGTGGTGTAAAAAACGGTGGAATAGTTCTCCATACATGGACAGGCATCAATGTGTGAAAACCAGCATAAACATGGCGTCATTTTTTTAACATGCTTTTTCTTTAAACAACTTCCACTGGAATTTACTTACAAAGGTCTGAAGCAGAGTAAAATAAGGCAGCAAATCTGGTGTTTGCATAGCGACAAATAAAACACACCTTGATAAATTTGCCATTTATTTTATACAACTTCTTAACCATTTTTTGGTGAATTTTGCTTTACACAGCATAATAAATAGACCCCTTAGAGTCCTGGTTCAGCAATCAGCAATTGGGTATAAAGCTGAAGTGTCTAAAGCATCTGGGAATGAATAAGAGAGGGGACCGAACTGAAAACACACCTGATAAGGGGCTTTAACGGAAGCTGCTAAGAGAAGGATATGCATTTTGGGAGAAAACTACAGGAAGAAAGCACAGAGGCTAAAAGACGCCTAAAAATGTAATTATGTCAAACCTAAATGAGATGCCACATTAATCGTTTCTAGTGATGGGGAATTTGCATTGAAGTCAATGGATGTCAAAATAATTTTGACACACGACAATTTTGACTTGAGCGTCAAATTTTAGACAGGCAACTATTTTGTCCAAATGCATTAAAGTCAATGGGCGTCCGAATAATTTTGACACGTGACAATTTTTATGTGCATGACAATTTTGATGCACGGCAACAATTGTTTTTGTTGCAGTGAATTTTTCCTCCTCAAATTTATTCGCATAAATATATTTGCCCATCACAAATCATTACCAAATATTTGCTATTGTCCACAAGAGAATTAATTTAAACAGCTTTGGACAACCATGACTTCATACAAAGGTCTGGGCTAAACATAAACAACAGATTAAATAAGTGCTTTTTAAGCACTAGGGAGAACTTCCATTACTGTATTTATAAGAACTATAAAGGGTATATTTATTATGCTGTGTGAAACAAAATTTGCCAAAAAAACAAAACAAAAAAAAATACTGTAAATGAGTTTATCAAGATGTGTGTAATTGTATGCCATGTGCAATAGCAGCACACAGCACTAATTAATATTTCTCTGTATGTTACCCAGTTATTAGTAGTCATGCAAGTCATCCAAACATGAGGTAAATACCAATGACTACTAGTGATGGACGAATCTGATCCGCATCACTTTGCTGAAAATTTGATAAAAACTCGCCAAAATGCATTGAAGTCTACGAGGGACAAATTTTTGAAACAACAAATTTTTTCACCCATTACAATTTTACTCATCACTAATGACTACTAATAAATGGGCTATACACCCTGCTGAAATTGTGTAACCCCCACTAACAATGTTGGTATAACTGTCAGGCAGAGGATGTCATTTTTTAGCTCTTGGATCCACATATTACAAGAAGATTTAGAGAGAGTGTTCAATCAGTTACAATCGGATTTTCCAAAAGAAGTCATAACATGGCAATTTTGATGTTTTGCTCCTATCTGTTTGGGCTACTAAAAATGCAGCAGCACAATCACCCCCTTGTTTCATAGAAAAGTTACTAATTCCAGGTATGGGATCCATTATTTGGAAACCTGTTATACACAAGGCTCTTAATTTTGGGAAGGGTATCTCCCATATACTCTATTTAAATGAAATAACCCAGTCGGCTTCAGCATTCATTAATCAGCCCCTTCAAATATATATTGAGATCCAAACTACGTAAAAAAGCCTTACTTGGAAACCCCAGGTCCCGAGAATTATGGATAATGGATCCCACAAATGAACAGAATGAATTCATAGTGGAGGCAGTGGAGTATCTATTGACCCACAACTATTTCATGTTTAACAATGAATTCTATTTACAGCGATGTGGGACAGAAATGGGGGCGCGATTTGCGCCCTCATATGCTAATTTATTTATGGGCTGGTTCGAGAAACATCATATCTTTAGTGAACAATCTATATACAGTACCAACATAAAAGGATATTATCGTTTTATTGATGATTTAATACTCATTTGGGAAGGGACAGAATTACAGTTGAAACAATTTGTTGATTACTGCAACACTAATGATAAAAATATACGTTTTACATATAACTGTGACAAAAATACAATTGAATATCTAGACATACAATTTATCACTGAGGGTACCCAGATAGACACCGATATATATAGAAAATCCATCAGTAGAAATTCCTTATTAAGGCGAGAAAGCAATCACCCTGGACCTCTCTTGGAAGGTATCCCGGTGGGCCAGTTCATACGCCTAAGACGTAACTGCTCCACATGGGACTCCTTCCACGACAGGTCCATGGAACTATGGGACAGATTGACATCTAGGGGTTACAGTACGGAATGCATTAGGAAAGCTTATGAAGCAGCAGTACTCAGCAATAGATCTGACCTTTTGAATAGCAAGAAAAGTTAATACAGAAACAAGAGGACAACATTTGATAAGAACAGAATGAAATGTATCACTACATATAGTATGGAGGCCAGGGAAATACAAAATATAATTTTAAAACATTGGGGTGTATTGAGATCGGACCCTATTTTGACACAATTGGATCTAAAGAAACCTCAATTTATTTATAGACAGGCAAATAATCTGCCAGATAAGGTGTCCCCAAGTATGTTACCTAATAAGAAAGATAAAACTAATTGGCTGAATGTCATTGGAACATACAAATGTGGTGCGAATATCTGCAAATGTTGTAGATTCATAAATGTATCAAAGGAAATTCAGAGTACTGTAACTAAAAAAATCTATAACTGCAGAACATATGCTAACTGCAGGACATCAGATGTTATATACCTAGCAACATGTCGCTGTGGTAAGCAATATGTCGGTAAGACAAAGAGATGGTTAAAAGATAGAGTACTAGAACATCCTGCATGTATAAATAGATTAGATGTATCCTCAGCTGTAGCAGAACATGTAATACAAGAACACGAGGCTAATGAATATTTTGTATCTTTCCAGGTAATTGAAGCAGTTAAACTGGGGAAGAGAAAAGGCGATATAGATACATTGTTGTCTAAGAAAGAGGTCAAATGGATGACCCTATTGGACACAGTTACACCATATGGGCTGAACAGAGAATGTGAGATAAAAAACTTTATTGAATAGAATACTGTTTATACATGCATTCCTCATTTTATTTTGATATTGTAATTCTGATATTACAATTTGATACTATTCCCATAGAGTCAAGAGAATAAACTCAATTAAGTACATTAAGAACAAACAGTGACAATATTAGTTAATAATCTACTAAATAACCTACTAAATATAACAAAAATTAAAACTAATTGAAATAAATAAGTAAAGAGTGAATGGAGTGGAATTAATCTTTCCAATACATGTTTTACTAATTAATAATTTAGAATAAATTGGAATAGGCTAGTGCACTTTTTCTTTAGAGAAATTCCTTATCTATCAAACTGTTCCAACAATGGGTTGGATACGAACAAAAATTAAGTAGAAACAAAGGAAATGGTTCGGAATGTTTATAATGAACATATTAATACATTAATCAGGTCTTCTTGTATCTATATGGATATGTACTTTTAATTGCTATTAGAAATGTAAAGATATACACAAATGAACAAAAAAGTTTTTATTAACATAAGTGCACTATCTAACTATTAAGACATTTCAAATTTAAAACCAAATTATTACACTAATATTTGTTAACAAATTAATCACAAAACGGTCATTTAAGAACTGAATTTATTTATTTTAAGTTTATATTTATTAATATAACACAGTACTTCTTGTATATATTTCACATTTTATTTATTTACAGCAAAATGATAACATGGAGTACAATAAATTATTAATACAATGCACATATTTGAAATAAATAACCTTAATATATAAACCGTATAATAAATAACCGTATAATCTTAAGAACTTGTTTGCTGTTTCACAAGAATGTTCTTCACCTTTAATTTATTAATGATATGCATACATGTCACTATTTAAGCACCTACACAGGTATGCACTAATTACTCTGATGAAGTGTCAGGTCTTCTGACACGAAACGCGTTAGATGTGAATCCCCCTCCCCAGCAATTTTAAAGCGCTCAATAAAGCCAACAAATTGATACTAACTTGCCAGACTCCGAGAATGCTTTGAACAGCGCTCTGCAGCGGTAACAGAATCTATTGCGAGAGCTGCGGCTTAGCAGGAGCTGGCGTGCAAGGGAAGTGCTCCGCCATTAGCCACATCATATTCTTTCGTTTATAACGGATCCCATACCTACAAAATATTTTTTTTTTGCAAAATTCCTGGTCCTCCTTTGTAGATAAAAATATTTATCACTTAGTAAATTTTCATGTCCAGGTAACATTGCAAAAATCACTGTTTTGCAGATTTTTTTAACTGAAAGGATGCAGAAGGCAAAGGAGTAAAAAGGGGGTTGGGGGGAAGTACAAGGTTCAATCAATAATTCTTTTGATCTATGTGTATATATATATATATATATATATATATATATATATATATATATATATATGTCCAAAAGGTGCACTCCGTAAACTCAGGAGATACCCGGGTGCCCGATAAATGTGTATGCAGAGAATAGCGCCATTTTATTGAACTCAATGTTTCGATCCCACACAGGGATCTTCGTCAGGAGAAAACAGACAAACAAATACTTTTACAACATGTCCTTTCTATAACTATAATAGCCCAACACCCATTGATGGTATAGTATATCTGGCTTCCTCTACTCCAACTAATCCAAATTCACATTAGCTTAATGAAAAACATCAGAGCAGCCTCTTTCTTTCTCCTGACAACTTCCTTGACTACTTGGTGGTCAGAATGGTGGAAAACTGGCCAGCAGGTGGTGTTGTTGTAACAATATTCATTCATATTAACAGTACATATTTCCCTTACCTTAATATCTCGGGAAACAACTAAATAAATAATGAATGTCAATTGCAAACATTCTTAGAATTGCACTCTCATTAATTTTACATTCACTTATTTTAAAGGTTTACTTATACTTTAATGAGATAGGAGGAGGTAACTGTGTTGCAGAAATAGTTACTTAGTCTGTTCAGGAAAGTGGCCAGCATGAGCACTAAAACCCCCCAGTGTCTCACCAGAATAATGCAGGAGAGTGCAGACACACAGGCCAGGGTTTGATACATCACAGTTGCTCCTGATAGTTGCACTGAAAATCAGATAATGGTACTTTACCTTGCTATGACTTGTAAAACCTCAATACATTTAGGCTTCACTCAAAAGTAAGCCAGTTTTACTTTTTGAGTTGTATGAAGCATATGGGGGATTTGTATGTGATGCATACCTTGTTAAGGAGGCCAAAACTGTTCCACCATGGATTGCAAGTACATCACTGTGCCACTTTAGTCTCTCGCATTTGAGTTTGCAAATTTATACCATGGTTACACAGGTTAATCCTGATTAATATCAGGATTAACCTGTGTCATCTGAAAAATTGCAGATGGAGCCTTTAACTTTATGCAAGAAGTGTAGAGCAGAGGAGAAAAGCAATTACCCCTTCACAACTGCAACAGGGCCTTTGGTGCTGCCCAATATGCTCATTCCCTCATTCCACTGGACTACCTGCTGAGAGATAAAATGTCAATTTCGATAAGATTACAGGAACGGTACTCAGTGCTCAGTTTGTATGTTGGGCTAATATAGGAATAAATAAATTGTAAGAATATGTGGATTAAAAAGCTTCTTTTGCATTTATTTAATTAGTGATTGCTGAAAATTCTAGGTATAGCTTGTTTGCATAATGACACCCTTTGGTATTTGTTAGGTAATTAAATATACTGAATCTATTAATGTGACTGATTATATTCAAGATAGATCTTGTTAGAATGGATGATATTTTACATTTAATAAAACAGAGATCTTAATTATAATCTCCTTTCACAAAATCTTTTTCCATTGAGATGCATTTAATAAAAAAATGACATTTTGGTATAGATTACACATTATAATAAACACACCAAATTAGGTTATTGCCTGCTTTACCATTGCAGACTGATATATTCTGATAAAAGAGCATAAACTGAGCTAAAGTGACTTCTGGCAGTGATATCAAAAAGCATTAGGTCCTGCTCTTTCCAACTGGATCTGCAGACATTCCAAGGCTATAAATTCTTTGCATATGCAGCAGAAATATACTTTACTTTGGACATGATTTGAGATATATTTGAAATCCCTAACCATTTTACTTTTCTTATTTGTTTTAATCTTGTAGGAAATCTTTGTATTAATCGCAAATGAGGAACTTTTTCAAATGCTCCACAAATGAACACACTGCCACCATGTGGAATCCTTGCTAAACATTTTAACTTAGTATGCATGTCCTGTTCAGAATGTTGAAAGCAGGTTAAATGTCATTTTCAATAAGAGTGTTTGTAGAAGAATATAAATAAAATTATGGTTAAAAATATACTGGAAGTAAAGCATTAACAGTGAGCATACAGATGCAGCCACTTTGGTTTGTCTGTTTGACACAGAATATCTAAACACAGACATCCCATTTATCTCATTTAACACAGAAAACTGCGTCACAACATCCCATCTAATTAAAGCATTCACCATTGTGAACAATGGAGCTTTGGTATGCTAATGAAAAGGTTAAATGCATTAAATGAGTTAAGATGACTTAAGATAACACAGTTTCTCCAATTACCCCTGAGTCATGACGCATTTAACTCACAAATCCAAGTGGCTTCATCTGTATAACTACACCATTTATTCGTGCAAGCCATACAGCAGCTCTAGTTTGTGCAACTTATATGGGATGCCACAAATTCTACGAAAGATATGAAATAATATCTATCACTCAAGTAGCTACTCCGTATTGGACTCATAGGCTAATGATATACTGTATACACATACAACAAACACACAACAGCAGTCTAGAATTCTCTCTAATAATGTTTTTAAAATGGTATGCAACTGGTAGAGCAGGCTACTAAATAAATCTGAGGTTTATTTAGTAAGATAAAATAGAAAAATGGGTTATGGAAATTAAACTTACTTTTTCCCTCTACTTAGCAAATGTATCTCATTTCAGAAACAAGCTTTAGCTAGATTTTTTCTGGATTTTTTAATTTTTTATATATATAAAAAAATGTATCATTACTAATATTCTGACATGCATTTTGCAAGCTCTTTAACGATTGAAAGTGCTTGCCTACATTCAGATGGCATTACCCATTAATATTGAAGAGGACCAGTGTTTCCACTCTATAGGCAATACCTATGAATAAGTACCAGTGGGTACGAAACACATAAGGCAGAATGTCAATTGGTCTGTATGCCTACTTTTTAATACTTGATGTTAAATAAAGACTGATTTTTTAACTTTTTATAGAATGCCTTGGAATATATTTTTTGAATTTGAAAAGTGTCTTGGGGGCATATTAATCAAGGGTCAAATTTCGAATTGAAAAAACATTGAAATTCAAATTCAAAAAGACCAACCAAAATTTCGGCCGAATTCGAATCGTACGAATCGAAGTAATAGCGCATTAGATCGAATTAGATTCAAAGTTTTTCCCCAAAAAAACTTTGATTTTTCAAAGTCCACCAATTGACTCCAAAGAGGTCCCCCATAGGCTAAAACAGCAATTCGTCAGATTTTCAATGGCGAATGGTCGAAGTAGAATTTTCAAAGAGACAGTACATGATAAATTTCAATATTTGAATTTTCAAATTTTTTTCAATTTTGAATCGAATTTGGACTATTACCTAGTACACAAAGTACACAAAAAGTACACAAAAAAAGCTTGAAATTAGAATTTTTTTTATTCAAGCTATTTCACATCGATCTTTGATAAATCTGCCCCTTGGTGTTTTTTTTTAAATTTTTTTTTATGTTACTGGTCTTTTAACAGTTGTGCTTGAGACAATGGCAGATTAGGGATCTTTCCATATTTTGGATCTTTATATCTTAAGTCTACTAGAAGGTTATGTAAACATGAAATAAACCCAATAGGCTGGTTTTGCTTCCAATAAGGATTAATTATAACTTAGTTCAAAGTAAGTACAAAGTACTGTTTTATTATTACAAGGAAAAAGGAAATCATTTTTAAAAATTTGGATTATTTGGATAAAATTGAGTCTATGGGTTACGGCCTTTCCATAATTGGGAGCTTTCTGGATAATGGGTGTCCTGGTAACAGATCCCATACCTGTACTTTAAAGCGCTTGCATTAGAGATATACGTGTTTCTGGAAATTTAAGCTATGAAATAAATGTGTAATTGAATTCCTTAGAAGTTAACTATAAAGTAAGGTATTCCATGCAACAAGAGAAAGTGACAGAAAGTGAAATTTACATTTGAAAGAAGTATTGATGGGTTCTGTATAGTAAAGGAGCTATTTGTGCTTAAAGTGCTAAGAAGAGACAAAAAACATATACTGTATATTTCATGGCTGGTTTTGGTTTATTGTGAAGAGGATAAATGCAACAGAAAAGAAGAAGGCAACAAAAACAGATTAAGCATTATGGTAAAAAACCTGAAGATATTGATGACATTGATAGACTAATGTTCTTTTTAGTTCTATTTAGTGACATCCAAATATGAACTGGACTATAGTTTGTATTGAATATGTAGTATATTATTTACATTAAATGATATGGTGCTACGCAATATGTTGGCGCTATATAAAAACATGTTAATAATAATAATAATAATATGGTGACTATTCCACTTAGTATTACATGTTTGAAAATCGAGGTGTTGGCAGGTCTAAATGCTTTACAGGGAAAAAGACAAAGTTATATACAGTAGTAAGGATAGTAGAATAGTGCAGAGACAAGGCTACAGTCATTTTGAGAGTTTTGCTTGTGAAAGACCATAGGTATTTTAAAAAGTCCCCAATAAAAATCTTTTTTTCTAAAAAAAAAAATGGTTTGGTATTAAATATTATGATTGCCAAACCAATTTTATAATGTAACTAGGTACAAGGAGATTTGTTTCTCAAATAGGAAATATGAAATATTCCTACTGCAATGCATACACGCATGCTGGTAAATAAATACATATGAGATTCCCATTTCATTTATGACTTCTCATGATACTACTTCAAATTTGGAAATTTAAATTTATTTTGTTTCTCTTCCCCCCCCTCCCCAATTAAGGGCATCCGAGATAAGTGCAGGGCCAGAAACAACCCTAGCCATTACAGTATAAATAACGGCTAACCAGGTTCTGGAATCAATATTGGGTTAGAATAAGAGAATGTGCTGAGATTATTACATTGAGTTAGGCAACTAATTGGGATTAGCTACTTATTTCTTAAACATGCATTTATGCAAAAGAAATCCTTTGTGGGCAAGCAAAACTAATGACACAACTTAAGCTCAATATGAAAAAAAAAAATTATGATTTAAAAACCTAAACTCGGAAAGACGTGGATCATATAACTCACTAAGGATTGTTTCCTACTGCATTTTCTAAGTTTAGATAATCAAATATCTATCTATTCCTGAGTCCAGTCAACGTTCTATTTTCCAGGAACAAATAAACGTTTTATCCTTTAATTTTGAACTCAACCTACCCAGAAGTGGTCAAGATATACCCTTTGTTTCAATATCAATGTCATCTTTCACCAGTGATGGATGGTTTGGAAAAACACAATCCGATTACTTAACACCAGGTGAGATATGATGGATAGCTGCATTTAATGGAAACCACCATGATACTTTGTCATAAAGTTGGTGCATCAGCTGTCTTGTGGAGTATGTTATCAAAAATTATAGATATAATAAACTTGTTGGGAAAAAAACATGTCCTGCATATTTAAATATTATGTATTCTCATGGACCTTAGTTATAATAACCTCTTGCGATTTCACTTACTGTGTTTTTCAATTGCCATGTGCACCTTCAAAAAATAAGGACTATTGATATCACAATCATGTGTTTGAATTTGCAGGCTGTTCCTCTCTATGAACAACAACATCTGAGTTGTACTATAGAATGGTCAAATTTGGAAGGAGTTAATATATATCACAGTAATATGTTTTCATCAGCTTGTGTCAGTTAATACCTTCAACATTATGTTTCATCTCCAAAAACATAAAATGCAATGCTCTGTTACTCAGGATGCAGGATGTAGTCTTCCATCATTAACTTGACACACAAAGGAGTAATAGAAAATCACAACAAACAGCATAAACTTGAATGGTACTAGTTTAATTAAAAAGCCAAGTTAATAAAAGTATTATCCTTGTATGTTGATAAACTGTGGCATCAAACATTGCTGTTTTTTTTTTACCATATAAAATATAATGTTCTTTTCATGTTACATTTTTCTAATTTTACTGACACGTGAAACAATCTAATTTAAGGCGAGACACATAAGAGCTCAAAATATATTTTCTGCTATTCCATTTGCATTTGTAATGACCCGTTTTTTGTAGCTCCAAATTGGAGACAGCTGTGAAAGAGCATTTAGAATAGCTCAACTGTAAACAGTTATCTTTCTGCATTCTTTTCATTGCAGTAATAGAAAAAAAAATGATTGATAGCAAAACATATGGATTGTTAGACCTGGGTTATCAGATTCCCAAAAGAAAATCAAATTGTACAACTAAAAAAGAAAAAAAACGTGTAAACAAATGTTATTTTCTTTCTGTATAGTAATAAGAACAGGACTCTTAAATGTAAGCAGTCTAGATTTCTAAAGCTGTAACTGTACTTTAAGAGAAATTTCTCTAAAATGTTGAACGTAGGTGGTATATATCAATATATTTCATTTATAAGTATATTAAATAGCTAGTAAACTTTTAGGGGCAGATTTATCAAGGGTCGAATTTCGAAATAATGGGAGTTTATTTGAACTCCCATAACTTCAAAATTTGAATAAAAAAAGACCAACTGAAATTTATTATAAATATGTATGGGTTTTTTTGCGTATGAATAGGCTGTATTTGTTCGGTCGAATACAAGTAAGATTGAATTCGATTAAATTTGATTTGAAGTATTTAAAAAAAAAAACAAAAGTCCACCAATTGACTCCATATAGGTTCTAGGAGGTCCCCCATAGGCTAAAACAGCAATTTGGCAGGTTTTAGATGGCAAATGGTCGAATTCGAAGTTTTAAAGAGACAGTACATGATACATTTTGGTATTCAAATTTTTAATTTTTTTCAAATTCAAATCAAATGGACTATTGCTTAGTGGAAGTACAGAAAAATAGTTTGAAATTCAAATTTTTTTACTTTGAATTTTCACTTAAATCTGCCCCTTAACATCAGCTAATAATATATGAAAGGTTTTTCACAGAAACCCTTACAGTGCATATATGTTGAATACAATAAATCAATATAATATGAAAATAACCCTTACTTAGCCTAAATATACAGATGCAGCCACTTTGGTTTGTCTGTTTGACACAGAATAACTAAACCCAGATATCCCATTTATCTCATTTAACACAGAAAACTGCATCACAACATCCCATCTAATTAAAGCATTCACCACTAGTGATGGGCAAATGTGCGTCGTTTCGCTTCCTCGAAAAATTCGTGAATTTCCCGCGAAATTAGCAAAACGTCGCCGGTGTCTCGTTTTTGACGCCACCGCCCGTTTTTTACGCCGTGCCCGTTTTTTTTAATTTTCGCGGGCGTTTCGGGAACTTATTTGCTGGCGGCGAATCGCGCAAATTCGCGCCTGCGGAATAAATTCGCCCATCACTATTTACCGCTGTGAACAATGGTGCTTTGGTATGCTAATGAAAAGGTTAAATGATTTAAGATGACTTTAGATAACAGTTTCTTCAATTAACCCCGAAACATGACGCATTTAACTCACAAATCCAAGTGGCTTCATCTGTACCTCATATTATCTTATATTATTATACACATGCAAGAATGTATTTTTTTCTTGCTTACTGCTTTGTGTTAAACCAGATATTTAAAAGTTTTCTTACTAGCTTGAAATAAATGGTTGTCAAGGAACAGAATATAATGAATAATACCTAAAAAAGAAGCCAGCGCCACAGGCACCGGGCAAAACAAACAAATATAGGGCAATAACGTTTTGCAAATGACCCCCTTATTTCTGTGCACAGGTTTTATTGTATCTTCACCGTACTATGTGTAACCCCTTCTTATCCACCACCACAATTATATATAGCCTTTAAGGGGAGAGGGGTTTCTTCTTGCCTCGCAGGCCTGAATGAATAATGAATGAATAATTGACTAAGCATTTAATTGATTTAGGATAAGGATGGTGCTACGTTTGCTTCTATTTAAGGAGAAGAAAACCCTAAAACCAAAGTTTTGCACAAAAGTTCATCTTCTTGGCACAGTGGCATGCACATGCTCAGCTTCCTCTTGGCTGCTGTTGAGAAACTACGCTTAGGAGTCATTGCAAATCATCAAGCTCAAATGGGTAGCTCCTGAGACAAGTTCATAGACCCAGATCTTTACTGATAAAGGGCTGTGGTTGCCTTGAATTGGAACAGAACCCTACAAGATTTGTAGCCTAATTCTTTGTTAAGCTTTAGTTCTCCCTTAGCTGTCTATTTTCCACTTTTATACAAGAATGGGATCTATTATATGAATTATTTCAGATAATAATTATGCAGTTGCTCTTGTGCTTTTGTACAGGTAGTGGGTCAGCACATATTTTAAAATGTAAACTTTAACATGGTAACCAGTTAGGATTTTCAGATGCATGTTGAGCTTCATTTTCCTAAAAGCATTTTGGTGCAATATGAAAAAAGGTTAAGAAGGACTTTACAGTTAAGGCCAGCAAAAAAGGTTTGATTTCTGTTACTGTACTGACAAAATATTTTCTTTGAATTCTCACTGTAAAATATTTTAGATTAAAAAAAAAACTTGAAACAGTTCTTGTACCCTAAAATAATAAGCACCTTTGAGATGATTGCAAGAGACTTACAATATATATTACAGATCCCTGCAATGAATATGTATTTATTATACATTTTTTATTATATTATTTCTGTAAGAACATAATTATACTTTCTTGTGCAAATTTTTAAAGTAGCAACATGAGTTGCTTATCTAAAAGAAAAGTATTATGTGACAATCAAAATACAATACATTGTTGTCACATCCCAAATTATTAATTTAAAATACAGGCTCATACTGTTAAGAAATGAAAAAAAAAGTTCATTGGGACAAGTTCTGTAAATTTACAAAAAATATATATAAATGACATGTCAGAATTCAATCCAGCACCAAAAATCTAGAAATCAGCAGGTATCCAGTTGGGAACATGTTTTGCTCTAATGATGCTTTGTCACATCTTATAAAAGACATGTTCTCGTGACAGTCTTCTTAGCTTTACAAAATGTCAGTATTTTGTCAAAAGCAAGAAGTTAAAATTAGTTCTTATAAATGTAGTGAAACTATGGACTTACATGGAAACAATGAGGTAGGCAGTAGGGTTCATGTTACAAAGATTCTTGGGGCATGGGAACATTTCCAGCAATTAAGTCTATAGGGGCTTGAGCAGGGAGTGACAGGAATAAAATATTTACTCCGGATATGATCATTAGGCTTGTAACCACTGGGAAATGACAGACAAAGAGTGTCTAAAATAATGGAAATTATAGACAAACTATATCTGTCTAAAAAGAATCAACGTCACACAAAAGGTTTCAAAAGCTTTTGAAATGTAGTAATGATTAATGATGTCACAAGTGGCACCACCAGCTGAATTTAATAAGCAAAAAATAAATACTGAAAAAAAAAATAAGAAACACAATTAAAGTGTCAATGGTTTAGAGATGGCTCAAGGAGCAAGGGAAATAAGAAAGTTATGCTGCATTATCAAACACATTTAGCAATCAAACATATATGTCAGTGTCCTTCTCAAAAACACTACCCTCATTGTATACACATCTCTAATGCACCATCCTACCTTCCCTAACTCAGCAATATAAATAATAAACCCCTTATTATTCTATTAAATGTGCAGTAATAAAAGTACCCTTTTCAGACTGCATCTCCAGCATAACTGTGTCCATGTACATGTGCACTTGCACACATGTAGAGTTAGAGCAGATTGAGAGCTCTCATGCATACTGTGTCTTGCACAAGGGACTGTGCGAAGATGTTCAAATACCTGTCAAAATCTCCCACCCAGTCCCTAGTTCAGATGTCTGCAGGTGGCATGTCGCAACAAGCTCTCAAAACAGTCCCATTAACGTAAAAAAAGGTATTTTTTTGGCACTTGTGCTAGTGACAATTTGGTATGGATGACAAAACATCCTGTATGCCATTACCCTTAGAAATTCAAATTTAAATAGGTATCTACAGGGTAGGGTTTCCACATGTCCGGATTTCACCCGGACCTTCCTGTCCAAATTAAGAAATCTGGATAGAACATTGAAAATAATGACATTGCCACATCATCAGTACCACCCCTGATGTCACCTGTCCCGCCATGCCACACCTCAGACATCATCTGCCCATTTTCTGGCCCCAGAAAAGGTGGCAACCCTACTACAGGGAATTAATGCAAGTATTTGCAGAGGGGACCACAAGAGAAGAAATAACAGGTACAGTAACATCTTTTAACAGCATTTTCATGCATATGACAGGATGATAAGTGGGTGAGCAATAGGTTAACAAGTTAGGGGCAGCAGAAATCTGATAGGAAATATAATAATTTTGCTCAGAGATACAGGGTATAGTTGTATGAATGGTGGTCCAAGGGCGTTTTTTATGACAACTTCTTCAGCAGGCACATTAAAGACTTTAGATAATTTTTTTGTTTAATACAGATGTCTAATGTTAGAGAACATTTTTTGTGGAGGTGTGACAAAGTGCTGAAGTGGGAACAAATGTTTAAAAACGTACATTTATGCTATTTACAGCAATAATTCACCATCTCAGGTGTATGTACAGTGTATATATATATATATATATATATATATATATATATATATATATATATATATATATATATATATATATATATATATATATGCATTGTCTTATCGGCACTCACCACACCATCCGTCAACAGCCGGATTGGTGCTCACCAATGTTTATGTAATGTCCTTAGAGAGAGAACTCATGGCAAATTAGCTAAGCAATGTAGAAAAAGAAAATTAACTTTATTCATCCATAGTTATGAAGCGTTTTGATGCTGATCCCCTGAGGATCGAAACGCGTCATAACTATGGAGGAAAAAAGTTTGTTTTCTTTTTCTTCATTGCCTAAAATCTGCTAATTTGCCTTGAGTGCTTTCTCTAAGGACATTATATATATATATATATATATATATATATATATATATATATATATATATATATATATATATAGATAGATATATATATATATATATATACACAAAGTAAAATACAGGTATAGGATCCCTTATCCGGAAACCTGATATCCAGAAAGCTCCGAATTACGGAATGGCTGTCTCCCATAGACTCCATTTTATCCAAATAATCCAAATGTTTAAAAATGGTTTCTTTTTTCTTTGTAATAATAAAACAGTAGCTTGTACTTGATCCCAACTAAGATATAATTAATCCTTATTGGAAGCAAAACCAGCTTATTGGGCTAATTCAATGTTTAAATGAATTTCTAGTAGACTTAAGGCATGAAGACCCAAATTACAGAAAGATCCATTATCCGGAAAACCCCAGGTCCCGAGCATTCTGGATAACAGGTCCCATACCTGTACTTAAATTTGTGATTTGATATGTTAAAACATTGAACAAAATGAACGCTGAATACGATTAAAACTATTGTCAAAAAATCTAAATTTGAAAAAAAATTAATAGGAAACCACTGAAGAATGTAAACCCAATTATTTTACAAAATGTTTACTTATAACTAAACCAATCAGACTAAATTGCTTTTCTAATTAAACAAAATTAAATAGAATATGTGAAGTGTGTTAAACTTTTTCTGCTATTTAGCATAGTTTTGTTCTCCTTTAATTTTCTTATTTTTCTGATAATGGGTTATGACTCATAATCCAATTATTGCACTACAACGCATGAACAATGATTTTTTTGGCTACCGTCAAGCTTTCCAAACACATTGTTTAAAGAGAGATATTTATGACCTTTTTTAAGTAGTGTGAACAAGTGAATGTGTCTGCATGTGTGAGCCATTTATAACAAAAATGTCTTTAGAATTAAGTCTCTTACTTTTAACCTGATCATTCAAATTGTTATATATGATAAGGCAGAATAAAAATGGCTACAACCTTCAGTCAAACTAAATGTTCTCACGTCATTTCACTTTTGAATTATCTTGGTTCTGTAATGTCTCGTTCCAATCAATTCAATAGAGGACAGTTTCAACAAATATTAGGACTTAACAAAGAGAAGTGCTTTACTGAAACATGCAATAACTCTAAGATACAAAGCAGAATTTCAGAATTTAAATTTTAAGAGAAACTCTTCCAAAACTATGTCAGTACTTGATTTTCTGGAGAGTATGCTTTAGCAAAGCTAGAAGTAGAAAGAAGATGTCCTAATACATAAATTCTAGGAATACAATTGTATTATTCCCCTTTAAAAGTCAGGGCAGAAAAAAATCGGACTTCAATAAATAACCCCCATAATGTGGCAATAAGCCACAAAAATAGTTACTAGAAGTGCTGTCAGGAGAGAAATAATCAGGTTTTAAAGAGTTATATACTGTAGTTATATCCTTGATCTTGTCTAAGGTATCCTTAAGCTGTGATTTCAGCTGTACAATGATCAAGGGCATTCAGAACCATTACTACGTAATCCATCTTATTTTCAAAAGTGTCTATCCATTGATAGCCTATGGTAGTGGAGCTGATTAAAAGTTTGTATTGTGATATCAGCAGCCGTCTTGCCTGCCAGTTCTACAGTTCTGGTTGTAAAAGCACTTTAAATTTGTCCAAAACCCCCGTACAGTACAGTAGACTGACCATGAGATGCTTCCATTTGGGATTCGGGATCTATCCAAGAATTGTCTTGCATGGCCATCTTTCCTACTGCAGACATTTGTGGCTTAGTGAGAAACATGGAACCACGCCAAGCTGCTGTTGCATACTTAGGTGCACATTTACTATGAGTCAAATATTGAGGGTTAATTAACCCTCGATATTCGACCCTCAAAGTAAAATCATTCGACTTTGAATATCCAAGTCGAAGGATTTACTGCAAACGTTTCGATTGAACGATCGAATGAAAAATCATTTTCGATTAACGATTCGAAGGATTTTAATCCATTGATCGAAGGATTCCTTCAATCAAAAAAAGCTTAGAAAGCTTATGGGGAAGGTCCCCATAGGCTAACATTGGTGCTCGGTTAGTTTTAGGTGGCGAAGTAGTCAAAGTTTTTTTTAAAGAGACAGTACTTCGACTATGGAATGGTCAAATAGTCGAATGATTTTTAGTTCGAATCGTTCGATTCGAAGTCGTAGTTGAAGGTCGAAGTAGCCAATTCGATGGTCGAAGTAGCATAAAAAAACCTTCTAAATTCGAACTATTTTTCATTCTAATCCTTCACTCGAGCTTAGTAAATGTGCCCCCACATGTTTTGCATTTCTGCTCCTGCCTTCAGAACCTAAGTGTCATTTTTCAGACCTTTTCGCCTCAGGGAGGACTCAGGAAGGGTAAGGTGGGTCGGCTTTCCTCTACCAACTTTTGCTAACCAGGGACTTGTAGATGAGGAGAGATCTTAATGTACAGACATCTTTAATCTTTTCCCACATGACCTCTCCAGTTGCTGAGTTTTTTTATTCAATTTTTTTTATTCAAAGTTAATCATGACTATTCAGAATTAAACATTACTATTCAGATTTTCACCAGTTATATTGGATTATTGTTGCACAATTTTTATTATTATGAATTGAAGGAAAAATGCCATCTGGAATTTAATGAATAAAAAACTGGAGACCAGACAAATGTATTTCAACAAAAGCTGTAATATCCCAAGTTAAAGGATCATGAATAGTAAGATACATAACTATATCTACTGATGGTAGAGATGATTGACATATTTTGCTGTCTTTATTTTTTTTTTTGGCAGAAGAGCATATGGGAGGCTAACCCTTCAATGTGCTATTATTTGATGCATCCCCACCTTGAAAGAACACATAGGTATTAACTACAAATACACGAATGTTATCTGTCATAATGTATTCAAGAAGTTATGGAATGGTTTAATGACCAAGTATTGGTATTATGCTATTTGTGTCAGGGAGCCGGGAGCTCCCTCCAGGGAGGTAGTCAGGATCAAGGACGAAGCCCTCTTGAGGGTGCAAGGGTGCGGTATCCAAAGGGTTAAGCAAAATACAAGGTCAAAGTCCAGGCAAGAGTTCAATGGCAGGCAGATCAGGATCAAATAACAAGAGTCAAGGTAAGGGGTCAAAACCAAGGTAGGAGCAGGAATCAGGATAACAGGATAACAGGAACCCAGGTTCAGGGTAGCAGAACCTATTCTTGGGCGCCCTTCTGGCGTCCTGGGCGACCTTTTATAGTTGAATTTGGCGCCATAGTGACGTCACTGGCGTGCTTGCGCCGGCGTGTTTGCGCATGCGTGTTTACGCATGCGTCTGCGTTACAGCGCTGGTGTCCCAGCGTCCACGTGGGCCGACTGGGCACCGCCATTTTGGATCCTTCGCCGCAGGGTGCAGACGCGTCTCTCCATGCTCCCGGCGGCCTTGATAGTACCCCCCCCTAACGGGGGGCCTCAGGACCACCAGGATTAGGCTTCTGGGGAAACTTGGAATGGAAATCCCTTACAAGACGAGGAGCATGAACATCAGAGTGTCCTTCCCAGGAGCATTCTTCAGGGCCAAAGCCCTTCCACTTGATGAGATATTGAAGAGAGCCCCTGGAGATTCTGGAGTCAAGGATCCTTTCCACCTCATATTCTTGTTGACCATCCACAGAGATAGTAGGAGGGTGAGACTGATCCATAGAGAATCGGTTGGAGGTAGCGGGTTTCACCAAGGAGACATGAAACACGTTGGGAATTTGCATCTCAGGGGGAAGCTGAAGTGTGACAGCTACAGGATTGATCACTTCTGAGATGGAGAATGGACCCAGAAACTTTGGACCCAACTTAGGAGATGGCACCTTCAATCAAATGTTCCTGGAAGACAACCAGACTTTATCACCAACCTTGTAGGGAGGAGAGGGTCTACGTCTTTGATCAGCGAAGGTCTTGTGTACAAGAGCACTTTTCTCCAAATTAGACTTGGTTGCAGCCCAAATAGCGGACATATGGGTCGCATGGTCATCAGCGGCTGGGACATCAGACAAAACAAAGTCTTACGGAAAGGCTTGAGGATGTTGGCTGTACACAGACATGAATGGAGATCTTCCAGTGGATGAATGACAGGCGTTGTTATGGGCAAATTCCGCCCACGGGAGAAAGTCAGACCAATCATCTTGGTATAAGGAGACATGATTCCTCAGGAATTGTTCTAAGGCTTGATTCACCCGTTCTGCTGCCCCATTAGTTTGGGGGTGATAGGCAGAAGAGAACTGGAGAGCAATACCCAAATCCTTGCATAAGGAACGCCAAAACTTAGCTGTGAACTGGGAACCTCTGTCAGAGACTATCTCCGCTGGGAATCCATGCAAACGGAAAATGAATTGAATGAACAATTGAGACAATTCCACCGTAGATGGAAGCTTCCATAACGGGATGAAGTGGGCCATCTTGCTAAAGCGATCAATGACGACCCAGATGACAGTGTTCCCACTGGAGGGAGGAAGTTCGACTATGAAGTCCATTGCCAAATGAGTCCAAGGACGAGAAGGGACAGGCAATGGCTGAAGTAACCCGCTAGGGCGAGAATGGCTAGGCTTGGAAGTGGCTCAAACAGTACAAGCAGCAACAAAGTCTTTGACATCCTTACGAATAGTCGGCCACCAGATTAGACGCCGTAATAATTCAAGAGTCTTAGCAGGACCAGGATGTCCAGCTTGCTTGGAGCTATGAGTCTGTTGCAGGATAGGCAGACGAAGTTCAGGAGGTACAAATGCCATTCCGATGGGGGTATCGGGAGGGGCAGAAGATTGACCGGCCAGGATTTGATCAGTATATTGAGGGTACAAAGAAGCGATGATCTTGACAGGAGGGATAATTGGCTCTTGTCTTTCAGGAGAACGATCCACCAGAGTGAAACTTCGGGACAGAGCATCGGCTTTCTGATTCTTGGAGCCTGGGTGATAAGTCAAGAAAAAGTTAAATCGAGAGAAGAAGAGAGCCCACCTTGCTTGTCTGGGATTCAGCCTCTTGAGAGATTGAATGAACTCAAGATTCTTATGATCTGTGTAGATTGTGACTGGAATCAAGGAACCTTCAAGGAGGTGACGCCACTCTTCTAAGGCAAGCTTGATGGCCAAGAGTTCTCGATTTCCTACATCATAATTTTGTTCGGCAGGTGAGAACTTCTTAGAGAAATACGCACATGGGTACAACTTTCCATCAGAGGAATGTCTTTGGGACAGGATAGCTCCAGCTCCAACTTCAGAAGCATCCACCTCGATGAAGAAAGGTGACTCTGGATCAGGATGGCGGAGAACCGAAGCAGAAGTGAAGGCATCCTTCAAGGATTGAAAAGCTTCAATAGCAGGTGGGGGCCATGAGCTGGGTTTACCCCCTTTTCGGATGAGGGCCAGGATAGGTGCAATACGAGAAGAGAACCCCTTAATGAATTGCCGGTAGTAATTGGCAAAACCAATGAATCTCTGGATTGCCTTGGTGCTCAGCGGTAGGGGCCACTCTTGGATTGCAGACACTTTCACAGGATCCATCTCGAAACCCTCTGGGGAGATGATATAGCCCAGAAAAGGAATCTTGGACACTTCAAACACGCATTTCTCCAACTTGGCAAAGAGGGAGTTCTTCCTCAAACGAGAGAGTACTTCCTTCATCTGGGAGTGATGGCTTGCTAGGTCCTTGGAGAAAATCAGGATGTCATCAAGGTACACGACCACAAACTTTCCCAAGAGATCCCGGAAAATGTCATTCACAAATTCTTGGAAGACAGCGGGGGCATTGCAGAGACCAAAGGGCATCACGAGGTATTCATAGTGCCCATCACGAGTGTTGAATGCTGTCTTCCAATCGTCACCCTCACGGATGCGGACGAGATTATTCGCCCCACGGAGATCCAACTTAGTGAAGATTTTAGCCCCCTTCAGTTGGTCGAAAAGTTCTGCAATCAGAGGCAATGGATACCGGTTCTTAACTGTGATTTTATTAAGTCCCCTGTAGTCAATACAAGGACGTAGGCCTCCATCCTTCTTCTTTACGAAGAAGAATCCAGCCCCTGCAGGAGAAGTAGAAGGGTGAATAAACCCCCGCTGGAGATTTTCTTGGATATATTCCTTCATGGCAGAGGTCTCATCTGGGGAGAGAGGATAAGTGCGACCTCTAGGAGGCATGGTTCCAGGCAGGAGATCAACTGGACAATCGTAGAGACGACGAGGAGGGAGAAATTCTGCAGACTTTTTACAGAAGACATCAGAGAATTCCTTGTAAAAGGAGGGAAGCGTCTTCAAATCAGATGTAGAAATATTCACCCTCTGGATGGGTTCAGAAGGAAGGCAGTGCTGTTGGCAGTATGGACTCCAACGGGAAACCTGCCCCGAGGACCAATCAATGATAGGGTTATGCAGGCGTAACCAAGGAAGCCCCAAGACGACTGGAACAGAAGGACAGGAAATAATCAGGAACGATAACTTTTCTTTATGTAAAGTCCCAACCTGCACAGGCAATTCCCCAGTCGTCATAGAGATAAACTCGGATTCAAGGGGTCGGTCATCAATGGCGGTTACTCGAAGTGGAGGAGTCAATGGAAACAGGGGAACATTCATATGCTTGGCAAAGAGAGCGTCCATGAAATTTCTGGCAGCTCCAGAGTCAATAAAAGCTGAGCCAACAATGGTCTTAGAGGACAGACGGATCTGTAAAGGCAGAAGAAACCTGTGAGAGTTTTCTTGTGACTTCGGAGTAATACCCCCTACATGAGTCTTTCCAAGGTTACCTTGAAGAGGGGAACTCTGAGGCTTCACTGGACAGGAGTTGGCAAAATGAGATTGACCCACACAGTAGAGACAAAGTCCAGCCGTACGTCTCCGGAGTTTCTCCTGTTCAGAGAGACAAGCTCTTCCGACTTGCATAGGTTCCTCCGGAGGAATAACAGAAGGCTGCTGGGGGGAAGGAGGTAACAGGGGTCTTTGAAAGCGAGGAGTCAGCATGGGTTGAAACTTCTTGACTCGGTCCCTATCAGCTTGATGTTCTCTCTGACGGGTGTCCACCTTGACGGACAAAGCAATGAGGTCTTCAACCTGCGTAAGTAATTCACGGGAGACCAGGTCGTCTTTGAGGCGAAGAGAGAGACCATTGTAGAAGGCAGCATGATAGGCATCATTGTTCCAATGAGTCTCAGCAGTGAGAGTACGGAATTCAATGGCATATTCCGCTACACTACGATTCCCATGGCGGATCTGGAACAGACGCGAAGCAGCGGTCGCCACTCGACCGGGGGCATCGAAAACCGTCCGGAATTCCTTCAGGAAGGCTTTAGCATCATCAATTAGAGGAGACTCCTTCTCCCAGTGTGGAGATGCCCATTCAAGCGCTTTCCCCGCCAGACGAGTGATCACAAAACCAACCTTAGCTCGCTCAGAGATAAATTCAGCAGGTTGCAGGGTGAACCGAATCTGGCATTGATTCACAAAACCACGAAAGTCTTGAGGGTCACCACTGTAGAGAGGCGGTGCAGGAATACGTGGACCAGAAGTGACGGACTGTGTAGCCATGTCGGCAGCAACTGGCGTGGGCATTGTCGGCGTTGGAAAAGTCGGTGTCAGCATGGATCATTTTTCTAGAATTGTCTCTAGCGTGTGTCCAACATAATTTTGCCGAGCTTCATACGCCTCCATGCGAGTATGCAGACCTCGAAAGGCCCTGCCGAAATCTGGCTGAGCTTCCTCAGTGGGATCCATGGCCCAAGAATAATGTCAGGGAGCCGGGAGCTCCCTCCAGGGAGGTAGTCAGGATCATGGAGGAAGCCCTCTTGAGGGTGCGGTATCCAAAGGGTTAAGCAAAATACAAGGTCAAAGTCCAGGCAAGAGTTCAATGGCAGGCAGATCAGGATCAAATAACAAGAGTCCAGGTAAGGGGTCAAAACCAAGCCAGGAGCAGGAATCAGGATAACAGGATAACAGGAACCCAGGTTCAGGGCAGCAGAACCTATTCTTGGGTGCCCTTCTGGCATCCTGGGCGCCCTTTTATAGTTGAATTTGGTGCCATAGTGACGTCACTGGCGTGCTTGCGCCAGCGTGCTTGCGCCAGCATGTCTGCGCATGCGTGTTTACGCATGCGTCGGCGTTGCGGCGCTGGCGTCCCAGCATCCATGTGGGCCGACTGGGCGCCGCCATTTTGGATCCTTCGCCGCCGGAAGCAGACGTGTCTCTCCATGCTCCCGGTGGCCTTGACAATTTGCTTGTTGTAAAAGTGTTAAATAGCATTTACCCCCTAACTTTAATTATCTATCTAAATACAATCAGCCAAAACTTTTGTTGGCAAAGGAAAGATTCTCGTATATGAATCTGAAACCCACCAGTCTGGACACAGAGTCACTTCTAAGGTTCTGGGTCTCAGTCAAGTAACATATATTGTATAATGTTTGGAATACTCCAAAGTCAAGTTGAGAAATGCTCATACAGCCAACATATCTCCATGAGCAAGACATAAAAGCTTTGACAAACACAGCATCCAGGTAAATGCAAGTTTTTTTTTTCCTTAGTTTATACCATTGTTTATTACTCATTAATAAAGAACATTTATCAAGCTGCCCTGTGAAAAGTTCAAAAACAGGTGTGAAATTGGATTCATAAAATTGCCATACAGAAATTAGTTATGCCAAGCCTGAAGCAATTAGCTTAAACAATGTATTTTCAATTGTGCCTAAACCAATACAACAATTATGATTTAGGTGCAGGATGCTAAGCAGTGTGTTATTGGTGCAAAGGAATCCTGTATCTGTCTTAGACCTTCTGGAATATCCAGAGCCAAATCTTATTGATATTCAGTATTTTGTGTACATACATTTTGCACCATTATTAATTGCTTATAGCTTGTTACATGTTATTTGTAAGGAAAGAGGTATATTTAATTAGACTTGTACAAAGCATTTTATAACACTTGCAAACTGACAAATCAACTATTGATTTGAACGATACACCAATAAAAACAATTTATAAGGCAAGAGTGTTCTGGACTTTTTTTCTCCCGACAGGTTAGATTGTTTATGTTTGATTGTAGTACTAAATAGATTTAAAGAGGAATTAGAGTATGACAGCATCAGTCTCTACTAGTAAATGCATAAATAATCTAATAACTTTGTTCTCTTCATTGATGGCTGCTGGAACCTTAATTAATCCTTTGAATATCACTGTTTTTCCAGATGCACCATGTTCTTTGTTCTCTAAAACCACAGACAATCAAGAATTGTCACCTACTGGTTGTAATTTGCCAACGAGGTTGGTAGAACTAGTAGGAGATCAGAAATACTGTTTTATATCTGTGGTTGACAGCAAAAAAAAAAAACCACTCATTACTCTTAACAGGTCAATTATGTCTTCTTTGGAAACACTTCAAAGAGAGAGAAAAAACAGTATGATTTTCTATCAATGTCGAAATCAAAGGTAAGTTAGAGGTTATTTTAAAAAATAATAATTATCAGTTGGAAAAGTATTTTGTAAAAAAAAGTTTACTACATATAAAATTCATGAAATGAAATATAGTGATAATGTTCTTTGGGGCAAATTTATTAAGGGGTGAAGTGGCTAACACTAGAGAAAATTCACATAATTTTGCCACTTCGTCAATTTACTAACAGTGTCTCTGGTGAAAATTCGCTAGTGAAGTAGACTAGCGCAACTTCGCACCCTAACGCCTGGCGAAGTTGCACTCTGGCGAAGAGGAGAAACTACGCAAATTTACTACGTTTTGTTTTTTCTGAATGTTACCTCTTTCACCAGAGTTTACTTCGCCAGGTCAGACCAAGCTAAGTGCAATAGAGTAGATAGGAGTTGGAAAAAAAAAAGTTGAAAATCCCCAAAAATATTGGCGTTTTTTACTTTTTAAAGGGTGATAGGCTGAATAACTAATTTTTTTTTAGGGTGCTGTTTTAATTGTGGTTCTATGAGTCTCTCGGAAGTAATTCAAACACACCAGCTACGTATAAGCAAAGGTTTATTACATACATAGAATGAAGAAGATATACATTACCGAGTGAGCAAAGTATGCAAGCCCCCCTCTCTGCCTGTATGACAGGGAGATCCCTAAAGAGTCCGCAGATCGAGGCTGAAATGGTCCCCAGAAGGTCCTACACGGGCACGCGTTATCCCCACAGGCGAATCTCAACTGACCGAATGGAGACCCCCATTTTATATAGGCTTAGCAAACAATGAGCTCATATAGTAATTTAGTAAGAAGATACAATGATTTGGTTAATAACAGATCTTGCTTCCCATGCACTCTTCAGGATCTGGCAAGACTCCCAACAAGCACATCCGAAGCAGAGATCTTATCTTAGCTAGCTGGTAGCTGAATAGCATATTGTGCCCCTATCTATAATAAAGAAGAGTCTGATAAGGGCTTCAGAAATCAATTATAAGTCATAAAGCTGTCTTTTTACACTATATTGGGCTCAACATACGACATTGGGTTCAACAGTAGAACAGTTCTTTGTGTTATATTTTTATACAGTTCTTTATCAAAGTATTGCAATGAGCTATTGGGTTTAATCAGAGTATTACCATGAGCCATTATTGAAAAAACTCCTATTAATACAGGTGCCCACCTTCCCCCCTACATTTGATAACATATGGCACCTAAACTATGCTGTGGGCACATGTGTAGGGCATTAGAACACCTCTATATAATTTTATTAAGTTTCCCTGGGCTTATGTAGTTTTATTTATTTGCTGCAGCATACACGTCCATTCAAACTTCTATTTGGCGCTGTATGCAAATTTCCGATCACTAGCGTAACTTTGAACCGCTGATCATTACATCGCTAGCGCAACTTTGCAAACGATCGGTAACTTGTGCGCAACTTCGGATCTTCGTGAATTTGCACAGCCCTGGCGAATCTACGCCTGGCGAAGTGCAGCAAAGTGCGGCAAAGGCAACGCTGGCGCAAATTCAGAGGTAAGTAAATTTTCCTCTTATTCATTTAACTATTTGGGCAAGGTTTCTCCAAGGACGATGCAATGAACTGTATACTTTAAGAAGCGCTTGTGGTTTTTGAAGGTCCAAACTAGTGTGTGTATTTAGCAGAATCTGAGAAATCTCCCATAGCCTAGCTCTCTGGCTACTGACACAATACATTTTTGCTCAAAATACACTCTTTCTATAACTTAAAGCTGGCAATAGATGTTGAGATTTTTAAAAGATCCGATCCTCAACGTGAAACCACGATTTTCTCAGAACGATCGTACAAATTGACCATCAACTAAAAAGACCAAAAAAATATTAAAAAACAGAACTTAAAAGAACAGTAACAACAAAAACAACACATTTTTTACTATGAAATCAAAATTATTTGTGGAAAAAAAAACCTCAGATTTTAGAGATTTATTATACCCTGAAGATGAAAAAGTCTGAATCCGAAAATCCGGCATCTCAGACCTACCGAGGTTGTATAAAAGTCAATAGGAGAGTTTCCTATCCTATTTGGAAGTTTCTGGGGTCTGTGCTGGAATTACCCCAGAAAATCCAAGTATTTTGGATTTTTTTTAAGCAGGAATTCATAAAGTTCAGGCTTTTTCCTGAAAAGCCCATATTTTTTGATTTTTTGCCTAAAAAAAGTTGACCTTGGGAAAAATCACAAACGATTCAGATTTTCACTATGTTTTTTCATGTTTGTCCCAATAAAATCATGCTTTTTTGATAATAAATAAGGTCTAATTGTGGATTCTAGTTTGGTCAGACTTTTTTTATTAAAATAATTAGAAAAATTAATATTTTGATGAATAAGGCACATAATGTACTGTTGTGCTTCACAGTTAAAACTGACGTGTTTGCTTCAGAAAATCTACAATAGTTTATATAAACAAGTTTATGTGTAGCCATGAGGGCAGCCATTCAAAGCTAAAAAGGAGACACAGGATACACAGAAGATAACAGATAAGCCCTGTAGTATGCAATAGGATTCTTCAGAACTCACAATATCTGCTATCCGTTGTGTATTCAGAGCTTGAATGGCTGCCTCCATGACTACATAGCAGCTTGTTTATATAAACTATAGTTGTGTTTCTGAAACAAGTACACAAATGCAGGGCAAGATTACATTATATTGGCATTCCTCTAAAGTGAACTGACACTAAAAATTTTCTTTTCAAAATATTAATCTACATTAAAAGTTAGCTCTAGGTCATGTTGATCATTTTACACTGATAGTTCTGCTTTTGTAAGTAACTGTCCCTTGAAGTTCCTGACTGTTTTGCCACCCTGACTGTCCCTTCTTAACCTGTCAGTTAGAGTTTCTAAAGCTAACGGATTACTGCTGCACATATGGCAGCCCCCTCATAGAGGAACAGGGTAGTAAGAAAGGTAATGTAAAAACATCAGGCTTTCAAATAAAATACTTTTATGGCAAAATGATAAATACTGTTCAAAGACAATGTTATGATAGATACAGTAGAAGCCCCATTTTATGTTTTTAAGGGGACCAGAAAAAAATGGTGTAAAATCCAGGAAAATGTTAAATCAGGGAAATATATTATGAAAAATATATAGGTGGGACCACAAAACAACTATGTAAAATGAAAGGAAACTTAAAATCAGGGGATGTAAAATTGAGGTTCCATTGCAATAAAAAAAGGTTTTTTTCTGATGCCGGTATCTCTTTAAGACAGTTTCAGTTTGGTGTTACTGTTCCTTTAAGTATAAAATGGAGTTTCTTTCAGCCATTTGATGTTTTTCAGTGTATAAGCACAGTACTTTGTTTGCATGGGCTGAAGCAGCATGAATAAATAATGAAAAGTGCTAATTTTCCTACTTAGTAGGAATTTTAGCCCTACCCAATGCAAAGCTGAAACATAAAACAATTAGATCCAGTACTAAAATTATTTATTTTTTATCAATCATACAGCATGACAATCCCTATTAAAAATGCTGATCGTTCCATCTTTAGCGACAGCAATACATGATATTCTAAACATATGTTTTGAAATCTAATTTGAATGAAAGAATAATTTATTTGATTTTGTGTTTTTTTCATGTGGACTGAAGGATGACCTTTGGACAGTTTCTTCTGTAAAGTGTGAACATGTTTAATTCATTAGACTCTATTAAAGATACGTTTTCTGCTGTTAAAATAAGTTTGTTTAATGCTTCACAGTTTCAATTTTGTCTGCTTGGGAAGCTCAACAAGTTGCTCTATAGGTTTTTCTTTGGAGGGCTAAATAGAACAGATTGATCTATGTTTTATTTTGAGTTTTCAGCATAATTAATTTATGGTGCATTTGGTAACTCCCTAACTCTGTAACTTTTCTACGGAATAACATCAGAACACTCTGTCCTTGAAAACTTCAAATTTTATCTTAATATAGAATAGCAATGGCAATGTAAAGCCTCCCAGGTAAAATCCTCAAAGACCAAGTTGTTGCTGATAAAAATGGATAAAAGTCGATAGTTTAGACCACTCAATTGCTTTTAAGATTTCCATCAAATACATCTCAGCAGTTGAAACTGACTAGTGAGGCTTCCCAACAGAGTTAAAAATCATAAAACATTGACAAAAGTGCCTTTGTTTCTTTTCAGCAAACAGGTTATAGACAAGCCTAGAAAAAAAGGACTGCATATTTTTTTTACTTAAAGTGGACCTGTCACTCAGGCACAGAAATCTGTATACTAAAAGTCCTTTTCAAATTAAACATGAAATCCAATTTCTATTTTTTATTAAAGCATTCATAGCTGTTGCATTTAAAAAATTCAGCTGTCAATCAATTATTGTCTGCCCCTCCTCTATGCCTTAGGGGCAGACAATTACTTTCCAGGGATGTAGCGAACTGCCGCCGGCGTGTTCGCGAACGCCGTTCGCGAACACCCGAAAAAAATGCGAACGTTCGCGGACAGTTCGCGAACATCGAACACCCGCTAAAATCGTTCGAATCGAACGATTCGAACGATTTTTGCCATTCGATAGACCGATTTTAGTGCGATTCGAATGATCGATCATTCGATAGAATGAATTTCATTCGATCGAACGGTTAAATTCTTCTAATCGAACGATCGAACGGTTTAAGCAATCGATCGAATAAAAATCATTCGATCGATTACAACATCATTCGATCGAATGGAAAACATTCGATCTTTAGTTGTCGAAGTAATCGAATTGAAGGATTCGAACTATTCTAAGCTTTAGTTTTAGCTGCACTAGAGGTTTGTTGAATTACATTAGAGACATACTGACACCAGAAACATGTTTTTTTTTGCCATCTAACACAACATTTTTCCTATTTGGACAATTTCCAAATTGCCTAGCCCGAGGGCTGGCCTGTGGGTAAGTTATCCGTTATATTTTCTATAAAGCCATTTGACAGATTCATTTAAAGGAATGTGCATGTATTTGGCATAGACTAGCTACAATCTTGTAACAATACATGCATTGTGCATCTTGGGACTTGTAGTTTTCTTCAATTAAGTGATTTTAGCAGGGATTGTAATTAATGGCACCTGATTGACTTTGAGGTTGGATGTGTGTTAATCAGTTAACTAATAAGGAAGGAAAGGCACGTCTCCTACTAATTGCACTTACCTCTCACTCACTGGGGGTGCTGTGCTTTATTGGCCCTGGAAGGTGTTGCACCTCACCATTATGTTTGTCATGTTGCAGTGCAGCCTGGCCTTGCACCACATATTAATGACGATCTTCAACTGTCAACTGTGGGGAATATTGGCAAATGGAAAGCTAACCAACCACAGAGTGTGTGAGGCTTATCCTTCATTGATATTAACTCAATAATGACTGAAATGCACAAATACCTAAGTCTGTTGGTTGGCTTTAATATGTTGGTCTTGTCATGGGGCTTTTATGTCAGTTCATGAGGCTTTTGGTCCTATTTAACCCCTTCTTCTGTTGTCCAACTTAGAACTCTGTGTTAACTCTGCAAAAAAGGGTTGTTAGGTATATACCCTGAAAATGATGTACCTGCTCTATGTTTCAAATGACATTATCCATGTGTATTGCATTTTTTGAAACCACCTTAGCAAAAGTGAAAAAAGAAACAGACACAGCTTTTGGTTTTGTGGGTTTACTGACAAAATCTCAAACATTTTTATAAGAATAAAATGACAATATGGATTTGTGACAAAACTTTGTTGGTTTGTTGAACACCACATAAGCATTCTTAATAACAATTAAAAAAGTAGCCTATCTGTAACATACAGAAGGAATTGTGGTCTCAAGTTACATACATTTCAATATATAACAGCCCCCATTGAGCACTAAAGGCCAGAGCTTTACAAAAGGTTTATAGGGTTACAGGCAAGAATTTCTTGCATGAGATTCATACTGCGCCCCTGTGTCCATGCTGGGCAAGTTTACATAAATTAAATAAGACAAAATAAGTTTGGCATTAAGGAGCCCTGCGTACAAAACCAGAATATAACAATCAATATGATTTATAAATGACACTTGTCAATATGACAAAATGGGCTGTTTGAAAGTATCAGCACATATGAGGTTAGTGCTGGCCAGGTAATGTGTTGGAATAGTTGTTCAATGTAACAACCAACGCTTTGTGCCTTTAAGGCATATCATATACCTGGGACTTGCTATTTAAGTACCACAGGTGGAGGAGGTGATGGAGGAGGAGGAGGAGGTAGTCAGCAATAGCACATATTATGAGTGCTGGGTAGCCAAAGTAGGCCATCGGTAGACAACAATACTTTCTAGTGCAAAGTAACAACCAACGCTTTGTGCCTTTAAGGCATATCATATACCTGGGACTTGCTATTTAAGTACCACAGGTGGAGGAGGTGATGGAGGAGGAGGTAGTCAGCAATAGCACATATTATGAGTGCTGGGTAGCCAAAGTAGGCCATAGGTAGACAACAATACTTTCTAGTGCAAAGTAACAACCAACGCTTTGTGCCTTTAAGGCATATCATATACCTGGGACTTGCTATTTAAGTACCACAGGTGGAGGAGGTGATGGAGGAGGAGGAGGAGGTAGTCAGCAATAGCACATATTATGAGTGCTGGGTAGCCAAAGTAGGCCATAGGTAGACAACATCAATACTTCATAGTGGAAAGCACAAGGCACACTGTTTTCACTTTGACAGTTGCAGAACATAGGCCATTGTTACATGAATGCTCCTAACATGAGAAACACATACAAACAGCGCTTGATTAGCATATGGAACATTTGAAGCAACACTGCACTGGTGATAAATACACAATAAAAAGTGTAGTCATGTGTTTGCAATGATTGGAATGCATTGATCCTTACATGTAACATTTTTTGGGCCAAGTGAATGTGTTTGGCAACACTGCAGCATCACCATAGAAATATGTTAGAGCAAATGCACTTTGATGTTTGTAAGTGCTTTTCCAGATGTTATTGGAAAGGGCGCCATTGGATGTAAGATATGGCACACCTTGGTGCTCATAACACCATACGTATATACATATGTTAGAGCAAATGCACTTAGATGTTTTGAAGTGCTTTTCCAGATGTTATTGGAAAGGGTGCCAATAGATGTTAAAATGGCACCCCCAGTGAAGAGAATGGAGCACAGTGTAAACAATGGGATGTGTTGTTTGGGAGTCAGTCCCATTGCTGGGTAACGGACAGAGTGATACCTGAAGCGTCAATAGGGCAAAGTTTGTTACCAGGAGAAAATAGGCAAAGAGGTCAGTGTTAGATGGTAAATGACACAGACTGGATCTAGGGACGTTTGTCCCCTTGGACAGGACTGTGTCCCCTTCCATGTCCCCTTTCCCTCCGATGTTGAGGAGCTTCAGGGGGTGGAGGGGGAGCAGCAGGTGGACCAGGGACTTCACCCTCAGCAGGGCCCCTTGGTCGGTGAGACTGGGCTGCCACCAGGTCCTGGAATCCTCGATGGATGGCCATCCGGGTCTCCCGCATCTCTGCATAGATATGGGCCATCCACCGCCTCATCCTGAGATCCTGGTAGCGCTGCTGGCGTAGCATGGCCAGCATCACGTTGACGAGCCCCGGTTGTGCCGCAGGTTGATCAGCCAGTCGCCGTCCTTCCTCTTGTGGTGGTCCCCCAATTGCTGTGGCAGCAGCACGATCTACAAGAAAAATCAAATATAAATATATATATTGGACATGTGCATAACCCACAACAAACAAAAGGTTACAAAAGGTTCCAAGTTAGATTGGGGGTGGTGTTTTAGTCTGGGGGGTGGCATAAACACAACATTACAGTGGAAATCTCATACCAGTCTGTAGCTTGGAAAACATGTTTTTTCTTAGACAAAAAAAATTGTTTTAAAGGACATGTAAACGCTCCCAACAAAAATGTAATCAGTGAACGGCCTCTTTTAAAGCTTCAGACACGTGCTACTGGTTTTTAAAAGGTTAACAGTAAAGGCTGCAGTATCCCCTTAATCATTTAAATGCCTTCTCCTCTTCTAACTCACTCTTCCCCGCCTCAGGAATTTGCTTTGGCTGTTGGCTCATGAGCATGCTCAGTTCTTCCCAGCTCAGAATACTAAACATACCCTCCATTGTAACAGCCACTAAGGAGATATTATTACTGGTTCCCATATAAGATCTGCTTTTGCTGTCTGATCCCAGGGCCGCCATTAGAAATCACAGGGCCCCGTACAACAAAATTTTCAGGGCCCCATCCACACTAATTTTCTGGGCCTGCCCACCCAGCCTAGGCCCCACCCCAGATCCCGCCAACTCCACACTACAGTTTAAAAACAACACAGACAACAGTGCTAAAAATGGTAACCCCCCCACACACAAGTTAGAAAAAGCCATTGGTGATAAGGGCCCCCCCTGCAAGTAAAAAAAATTGTTCAGATACCCCCAAATTTTATGAAAAATTGCTTGTGAGGGTTTTGTGTCTAAGGGGAGCCCGGCCATGCTTCACTTATTTGATTATCCGGGCCCCCCTGTCTTCAGCGTACTGCCTGCCAGCTCTCTGTGCACAGAAGCTTTTCTACTATTAAGATTTCCTGTATCCTTGTGGTCCTTTAAGAATAAGTCCCGTTAAGGGGATCCAATCCCAATGCAGATTTACTGGGCCTTATTCTTAAAGGACCAATGAGGATACAGGAAATCTTAATAGGCGAAAAGCTTCCGTGCACAGAGAGCTGGCAGTACGCTGAAGACAGGGGGGCCCGGATAATCAAATAAGTGAAGCATGGCCGGGCCCCCCCATAGACACGTGCGGGCCCATGACAACTGCCCCCCCCCGATGGTGGCCCTGTCTGATCCTATTTTGTTCTCCTAACCACCTCTCCTCAGCTTAACCATTACTTGCATCTTTGGTGACACACTGACAAATAAAGGAAGAGTTTATTAGTTATAAACATTGATCTTACGTCTGGGGGGCACCACAGGAATCACGGCTGGCGACTGGGCGCGGCGTTCAGCTCGGTGTTCTGTAATGTGAAATAGGACATTAGTAATGCTCTAAACAAGTTCAGGGAGCAATTACATTTGTCACAAACATTAAACATGTCTGTACCTTGAGCTTCCGGGGCTCTATCAGAGTCATCAGTCTCACCCTCTTCCTGGGGTTGCTGAGCAGCATCACCCTGGTCCTGGTCACTGTCCGGGCGCGATGTTTGCGGTGGTCCTGCAATTTTGAGTAAAGAAAGAAAAAAGGTATTAAGAGACAAAAAAATATAGAATTGCAAGTGTACTTGGCTAGTAGCCTGGTGTACAGACCTCTCACATGCTACAAATCTATTTTATTGCTCATTCGAAATACTAACTCCAATGAAATAGCACAGGAAGGAAGATGAAATGGTTAAACGTAAATCTACTGTATAATGGCACAACTAGGGAGATGAAATGGTTAAACGTGAATCTATAATGGCACAGCTATTATGGATGGAATGGTTAAAACTTAAATACATTTGCAATCATACAAGCAGAAGAGAATTATATAGATGACAATACTTGTGTTTTTTGAGTTATTTAGCTTTTTATTCAGCAGATCTACACTTTGCAATGTCAGCAATCTGGTTGCTAGGGTCCAAATTAGCATAGCAACCATGCATTTATCTGAATAAGAGACTGGAATAGAATTGGGGATGTTCTGATAAGTTAGATGAGTAATAAAAAATCAATGTGTAGAGCCTTTCTTTCTAGACCCACATTTTAAAGCTGAAAAGAGTAATTTAAAAAAATAATGAAGGACAAGTGAACAGTTGCTTACACTTGGCCATTCTATAACATACTTCAAAGTTAACTTAAAGGTGAACCACCCTTTAAAGCAGTTTCTAAACATTTGTGCTATAGTGGAGAAATGGTTAATAAATAAATGGCTCCCCATTTTGTCAGTTACAGCTGCACTTAATAACTAGTAATAATAAACAAACAGCAAAGCTGTAAAGAAAAGCACAAAAACTCCTCTAATGCAAAACAGAAGCAATATTTTACCAACAAAGTGATATGCTAAAGGGAACATTAGACATTTATGTAAATAATGGGAATGTGGAACAAAAGGAGTCAGATATTTGTTTCTATAAAAGTCTACTTACGTATCCAGTCTGTGTCCAGTTCTTCACTGCCCTCTTTGGCCAAAATGTCCAGAAGCCGGCGCTCATGGGGTTGAAGTCTGAGTGGAGGGACACGCCCTCCGCCGGTCTTCTGGGCTTTAGCTCTCCTGGCAACAAGTTTTGCCCTTAGCCAACGCTTCAGGTCACTGTAGCGCTTATACACAGTTGTCCGATCCCTGTGTAAAGCGCCCACAGTGTTCACCCTGTCCGTCACCTGCTGCCAGAGTTGTTGGCGTCTGGCAGCATTGATGCGATGGGACTGACTCCCAAACAGCACATCCCATCGCGCTATCACCTCGTCCACCAGTGCTCCATTCTCTTCAGTGGTAAACCTTCGGGCCATTTTGTTGGTGGGGCCCTCCTCTCCTCCATCATCACCTTCCTCCTCCTCCTCCTCTCTCCTCTCTGAGGCAGTTGGTGGTGGTGCCTCCATCTCCTCCTCCGAGCTGCTCGGCAGCCTCTGTGGCCTCCTCCTGGGGAAGCCTCTCTCAGCCCTGGGTGGGGTGCGTGACACGCTGCGTGCCCCAGATGGTGGTGAGCGAGACACGCAGCGTGCCCTGGGGGACTCCCTGTGTGGGCTGGGGGACACCCTCCCTACACTATGCTCCTCCCTCCCTCTACGGGACCCCCCTGCCCTACGCTCCTCCCTCCCTCTATGGGACCCCCCTGCCCTACGCTCCTCCCTCCCTCTACGGGACCCCCCTGCCCTACGCTCCTCCCTCCCTCTATGGGACCCCCCTGCCCTACGCTCCTCCCTCCCTCTACGGGACCCCCCTGCCCTACGCTCCTCCCTCCCTCTACGGGACCCCCCTGCCCTATGCTCCTCCCTCCCTCTACGGGACCCCCCTGCCCTACGCTCCTCCCTCCCTCTACGGGACCCCCCTGCCCTACTCTCACCCCCACTACGGGACCCCCCTGCCCTACTCTCACCCCCACTACGGGACCCCCCTGCCCTACTCTCACCCCCACTACGGGACCCCCCTGCCCTACTCTCACCCCCACTACGGGACCCCCGACTCTCTACCTCCTCCTCCACCCAGGAACCCCTGTTGGTGACCCCCCAGCCCTCCTCTCTCCCCCATCTACCACGACTAAGATCCCACATAGTGTGGGATCCAGCCGCAGTTGGCACCTCACCAGGGCTGGCGAGACGTTCCCCCTGCTCCTCCTCCTCCTCAATCCTCCTCCCAGCCATTTGCAGGCTTTTTTTTTCAACTGCTTTAAAACACCTCCTCCACCTGTGCAGTCTAAATAGCAAGTGCGCAATCAGGCCGAAAATGCACCTAAAATGGCCACTGGAGGGCTTCCTGTATGAAAAAAATGTCAGAAAGGAAGTGGGGCATAAACGTTCGAATCGAACGATTCGAATATAAGTGGGGCAACGATCACTTTGATCATATTCGACTGCTCGATACGACGGAACCATTCGAATCGAAGACACTATTCCCTCGGTCGAATTGTTAAATCGTTCGATCGTACGAGTTTACTTCGACCTAATCGAGCGCGAACCGAAATTGGCGAACGTCCCCAAACGTTCGCGAACGTTCGGCGGACGCGAACAGTCGAAGTTCGCGCGAACTAGTTCGCCGGCGAACAGTTCGCTACATCCCTATTACTTTCACCTTTCATTCAGCACTTCCTAGATGTCACGGCTCTCCCCACATTCCCCCTGTCTCGTCACCATTTATTTGTGTAGCCAGAGCATGGGGATGGACATCAGGTCCCCCATTCTGGTGCACAAACAAGATTCTAAGATGACACAAGGCTTGTCTTAATAACAGTCCACAAAATGGCTCCTGCCTGCTTGTTATAATTATGAATTCCCAGACTGAAGGAAACAAGATTCAAATAATTCATATAGTGTAATTCAATTTCATTTTGCTTGACTAATGTGATAAAATAGGATTTTGAATCATTTTTTTTGGGTGGCGGGTCCCCTTTAAAGTGTGCAAAGTTAGATATAATATGATCTTATATACATGTGTTTGATTTGAGTTTAATCAAAAGAATTGCATTGTAAGAAAGTATTCACTTTTTATATGCTAATACTGTTAAAACAGTTTTATAGCATTATTTGTTGTAAGCAAACCTTAATAAAATGTCTGAGTGAATGCAAAATCCTCATGTGCTTTGAAAAAAACTCCAGTGAACTATGAGGCCTTAACCTAAGTTAACCAAGTAGGAGGGTTTAGGTTCAGTAGAAATTTACTGGATAGTAGATACAAGAGCAACAATGCTAACAGTCTTGCATTAGGAAGGTGCAGCAGGTTTTAGGTAGGTTTTGCTACTTTTAACAAAGAAGAAAATGATGCATCGCTATTGTCTTCCTTAAAAACTGATGTTTAATTATTCTTCTAAAAACATTGCCATACACTAAGCCAAACTGCCTGACACATTTCCAGCACATGCACCCTTAATCAGAGGTTAATCTGTTTGTTTATAATTGAGCTTTCAGAGTAGCAAATTCCTTTTACTATATAACATGCTTTATGGAAACAGTAGTATTTCAGCAGTGACATAAAGTTTATTTGATTAACAGAAACTATACAGTATGCATTGTAGGAAAATTAGACAGGTGCAAAAATTTGGGCACCCCAACATAGATATTAGATCAATACTTAGTTGAGCCTCCTTTTGCAAATATAACAGCCTCTAGATGCCTCCTATAACCTCTGATGAGTGTCTAAATTCTGGATGGTGGTAATTTTGACCATTCGTCCATACAAAATCTCTCCAGTTCAGTTAAATGTGTTGGCTGTCGAGCATGGACAGCCTGCTTCAAATGATCCCATAGATGATATTCAAGTCGGGGGTCTGTGACGGCCATTCCAGAATATTGTACTTCTGCCTCTGCATAAATACCTTTGTAGAAATTTCAGTGTGTTTAGGGTCATTGTCTTGTTGGAATATCCAACCCCTGTGTAACTTCAACTTTGTGACTGATGCTTGAACATTATCCTGAAGAATTTGTTGATATTGGGTTGAATTCATCCGACCCTCGACTTTAACAAGGGCCCCAGTCCATGAACTAGTCACACAGCCCACAACATGATGGAACCTCCACCAAATTTGACAGTAGGTAGCAGGTGTTTTTCTTAGAATGCGGTGTTCTTCTTCTGCCATGCTAATCGCTTTTTGTTATGACCAAATAACAAAATTTTTGTTTCATCAGTCCAAAACACTTTGTTTCATAATGACTGTGGCTTGTCTAAATTAGCTTTTGCATACATGCGACTCTTCTTTCTCATCATCCTGCCATACAGATGATCTTTGTGCAAATTGAGCTGAATTGTTGAACGATGTACAGATTCACCATTTGCCGCAAGATGTTCTTGCAGGTCTTTGGAGGTGATCTTTGGGTTCTGTAACCATTCTCACAATCCTCTGTATATGCTGCTCCTGTAATTTTCCTGGCCTGCCACACCTGGGTTGTACAGCAACTGTGCCTGTGACCTTCTGTTTCCTGATTACATTCCTTACAGTTGAAAGTGACATTTTAAACCTCTTAGCTTTTTGGAGCCTTCCCCTAAACCATGATACTGAACAATCTTTGTTTTCAAAGCTTTTGAAAGTTGCTTTGAGGATCTCATGCTGTCACTCTTCAGAGGAGAGTCAGAAGCACAACTTGCAATTGGCCACCTTGAATACCTTTTCTCGTGATTGGACACGCCTGCCTATGAAGTTCAAGGCTTAATGAGCTAATCCAACCAATTTGGTGTTTTCTGTAATCAGTATTGAGCAGTTACATGCATTCAAATTAGCAAAATTACTCAAAGTTTTGCACAGCCAATTTTTCACACTTGACTTAATTTCATACACCTGAATACTGCTTCACTAAAAATCTTTGTTCAGGAAACACCCCAGTACTCAGATGTTACTGGGAAATTAAAGACATACCAGTGTTATCTTTTTTGTTGAAAGTGGAGCAAATTATTATGCAGGCTGAGAGGGGTTCCCAAACTTTTTCATATGACTGTATATTTGAATAAAATGAGCTAAACCTGAGTATTATTTTACTTTTTTTCTATTTATGTATTTAATTGTTTTATTTCTGGTTTCTTAGTGTGTACATTCTATAACATATTTTTATACAAACACACCCAAAATGATTCAAAAACATGTTGGTAAAAGGAAACTATTCTAAAGGTTTAGGGGCACAAAAGAAACAAGTGTTCTCATGTGACACATATATAAGAATATAAATTGGAATTTTTATAAACTATTCAGCAATGCCCTGTAAAACTTTCCAAAAAAAAACAACATTCTGAAATATAAAAATCCAGTGGGGCCACTCCAGCAGAATATAAGGCACTCGTCTATTCCAACTGTGACTTCTTGATTGATTTTCAAATACCCTAAAGGAGTTTAACAACATGGAACCAGCCACCAGATGGTCATTTGTGCTACGGTGCTACAGCTGGGTCCCACACTGCACAGCTGGCCTTGCTGTCTGAATGATAATAATCTAGTTGCAAGTGTGTCATATGGAGAAATATGTGTGCGCAGTGGGTAATGAAGACTTCACCACACAATCCTTTACAGTTAATGCACACAATTTTCACTGCTGATTCATAGTCTTAATATATTTTCTAGGCAATTGATCTTGGCTGGCTTAGGTACTATACATAGGAAAACCAATGCCATGCAAATCTGACATGTCTCTGGGCTAATGGTCCTTCTGGGTAATTATCGTTGTCGGCTTGCTTTTCAAACAGAAAAATACAGTACACTTGAGCTTCTGTTTTGGAGCTTGATCATTTTTTAATTGGTCATTATGAATATGTTTCAGACAAGGAAGGCAAGCTTGAAAAAGGCATTTAATATAAAAGTTATGTAGGCTTAAAATTTTAAAAATTAAATGAGGGTATTTTCAATTTTGTTTTTGACTTGAACTAACATATAATAAGGAATTTTAAAGAAACAGTTTCACTTTAGGGGTTTAATAACGATTTTCATTCAATATTCTAGCAGCTTTTGTATTTACAATAATGACTTAAATGTATCGCTAGCCAGTAAGCCCATCTAAAGATGGATCTAAAGGGAGTTATAAGGGAGGATAAACTTCATTGCATTCAGTAGATTATGGAATTGGGTTTAAAGGAACAGTTCAGTGTGAAAATAAAAACTGTGTAAATAGATAGACTGTGCAAAATAAAAAATGTTTCTAATGTAATTAGTTAGCCAAAAATGTAATATATAAAGGCTGGAGTGAACAGATGTCTAATAAAACAGCCAGAATCCAACTTCCTGCTTTTCAGCTCTATAACTCGGAGTTAGTCAGTGACTTGAAGGGGGGCCACATGGTACATTTCTGTTCAGTGAGTTTGCAATTGATCTTCAGCAGTCAGCTCAGATTCAAAAGCAACAGATATGACCCATGTGCCCCCCCCCTCAAGTCTCTGATTGGTTACTGCCTGGTAACCAGGGTAACCAGTCAGTGTAAACCAAGAGAGCTGAAAAGTAGGAAGTAGTGTTCAGACTGACTTGTTATACATCAAATCACTCCAGCCTTTATACATTACATTTTTGGCTAACTAACTATATAAGAAACATTTTTTATTTTGCACAGTCTATCTATTTACCCAGTTTTTATTTTTCCACTGAACAATTCCTTTAAAGATGAATATAATTAAAAGTGTATATCATTCCAAAATAAGTGGTTTCATTATTGTTGTAATTTTAATTATATATTTATGTTTTAATTTGATGGAGGGGATGATGAGGTAGTATGTAATAACAACTGAAAAAGCAAAGGTTTTACAAATGTTAAAAGAGAACTAAAGTTTAACTATAGAAGTAGTCTAGAAATGTACATTATGGGGCAAATTTAGCAGAAGTCAAATGTTAGAGTTTTTTTTTTAAATTCAAATGAATGAATTCGCAGAGTATCTTATTTAAAAAAAAACCTTGAATATCTAAAACTTGAACAAATATTACCAACTTGAAAACTCGAATCACATTCGACTAAACTCTTATTGAGTATTTCCTCCAAAAAAAACTTGAACGTCAGAAAGGCTAGTAACATCTTTAAATGGGTCACTGGATCTCTGCCATTGACTTTTACATGAACTCGGCAGGTTTTAGGTGGCCAATAGTCAAATTTGAGTTGTTCCCAGGATCCAGGCATCATAAATCTTGTATTCGAGTTTGGATTATTCGCAATTCGATTTGTGAGTTTTGACCAAAAATCCAACTTGAAGTTTCGAATTTTTAATTCAAACCTTATTAAATCTGGTCTGTGCTACTGTCACTTACTGAGCTTAGGGACCAACTCACAATATACAGTACACATAAGGGGACATTTACTAAGGGTCGAATATCGAGGGTTAATAATTCGACCCTAGAAGTAAAATCCTTCAACTTCGAATATCAAAGTCGAAGCATTTCCCGCAAATCCTACGATCGAACGATGAAATCCTTCTGATCAAACGTTTCGAAGGATTTTAATCCATCGATCGAAGGATTTTCCTTTGATCAAAAAAACCTTAGAAAAGTAATGGGGAAGGTCCCCATAGGCTAACATTGCACCTCGGTAGGTTTAAACTACCGAAGTATGTAGTCAAAGTTTTTTTTAAAGAGATAGTACTTTGACTATCGAATGGTCGAATAGTGGAACGACTATTAGTTTGAATCGTTCGAATTGAAGTCGAAGGTCGTAGTAGCCTATTCGATGGTCAAAGTACCCAAAAAAATACTTTGAAATTCAAATTTTTTAACTTCGAATCCTTCACTTGAGCTTAGTAAATGTGCCCCGAAATGTCAGACTACTAATGTCAGAGTCTTTAAAAAGACCCTAGAGACGGAAGTTGGGCAGAAGAAGGTTGCGGGTGGTAAGAATGGAGACTAAATTTCAGCCTGAGAGGACGTACTGCGGAAGTTGTCCTGATCCCAGGTGAGCTTCGGGCTGGCCCGCACATCACTATTACTGTACATTAGTAGTTTTACACCTCTGTGTGTCATATGGCTGCCACAGGTTTGGAATTTAAATTTTAAATGATTTTAATTTGTTGAATTTCAATGTATGCTCATTTGCTGGCAGCAGAAAGGAAACAACAGCCTCTCTAGCTCGGCATGGCTTTCTAAAGGTGACAATACACTGGCTTGTACTTGTTAGTATCCGGCATGGTCTACCTCTGTCTAAATGGACAGACGACATATGAGCGGCTAACTTGACTGACTGATATCCATAGTGCTAGGTATGTCTTTCCATCCCACACGGTTCCATTGTTTTATATTTTCTTATTACATTTCATTTTTGTTTTCACCCTATTCACCTCCCATTCCATAACATAAAATCAGTCTTCATAGAGGCAGGTTAACAAAAGGGTAAACATCATCCACTGATGCCCAATTAGAGAACTGAAAACATGTCAAAGGCATTTTCCAAAGTCTGCAAGAGTAGCACCCCCAATACAGTGATGTTTACACCTTTGCACCTGTGCCCATGCATGAAAGGTGTTACACTAGAAAAGACAACAAATTGTAGTTACACTAGAGTCCACAAAAAATGTAGAGGACACAACATATGCAACATATTGAACAGAAGCAAGGGAATGCTGTATAATCTATATTAAGCACAACAAATACCTTTTTTACTTTTCATGCAGCAAGGAGAGAGCTGGAACCAGGCAGTTCTGTTTTGGATGATTTTGAGAAGGGATGTGCACAGTGTGAAATTGATGAGTGTGATGGCAATGTTGGATACGGTGGCAGCCCTGATGAAAACAGAGAAACAACTTTAGATGCTATGATTATGAATGGGTATGTAAATCTGACTGAACCACATTCTGAGTTACCTTTGCAGCTTTTTTGTGTGTTTTTTTTAAAGGAAAGAAGTTAAGACACTACCAATGATTTCAGTCTTTAAGATTTTTTTCCCCAGGCTGTGCTCCTTTATTCACTTGGTCCGAGGAAAAAGTAGCATTGCACCATCTTTCTTACCATTTCCATTAGTCCCTTGGCATATTTAGACACACGTGGCATCAATTGTGGCACTTTGCTTTAAGCACTGAATAAGAAAGGACTCTTTTGCTACTTGTTTATTTGTAGCCCTACTAATCTTTTCTATACACAAATTTATTAGCTTGATGAACAGGAGAGAGGAGCAATAGACATATGTGACAATAACGGGCAGATTTATCAAGTGTTGAAAAGTCGAAAAGTAAATTCGAATTTTCAAGTTTCAAAATTCACACATAAAAATTTTAATCCCCCTATTCGAATGTAAATTTGAATGTGAGACTTATCAAACCTCGACCATGGAAATCCAAATTCAAATATTCACCACCGAGTTAATCATGCGTGGTCTCTTTTGACATTTCACTGGATGAATCGGTGGCCACTACTTTTTGGAAAAAATTGTCTCCACTTATTTAAAGTCTGATTTCTTTATGGTATGGTTTGGGGAGTAAGTAATTATGGTATAGGTTTGATATATTGGCACACATTTTTCTTTCATCAACATTGACACGGGGTTATTTTAACTTACACACATGGGGCTATTGCACATATATTCATATAAGTGGGGCGATATCTATATCATTGAAGATTTATAGGTGGGACATACTCCCACACCATCCACACATGAATAGTATTGTATAAATTATGGGTTCCAAACTCTGGTCTTTTCCCTATGAGATCACATTGCATGCTATAGGTTTTATAAATGGATCCAGTACGTAAAAAAAACACAGTCTCCTTGTACACAGTTTGTCTGACGATATGTCTTTAAGACCCACTAACTAGCAGATTAGTTTCCTTTCTCCAGAGAGCAAAATAGGAACAGGTGTGTTAAAACAAGGATATGTAATGGTCCAATCATTAACACCTTATCATATAGAGAGCTCCCAAAGAATGGGGAAATAGAATTTATATAATAGGATTAAATTAAATTAACTATGGATGCAATAGCCCATGATAGTTTGGTAGATTGATACATAATGACAAATATACCCTAAGGGGCCAATTCATTAACTTCGAGTGAAGGAATAGAAGGAAAAAAAATGTTGAATTTCGAAGTGTTTTTTTGGCTTCTTCGACCATCGAATGGGCTACTTCGACCTTCGACTTCGAATCGAACGATTCAAACTAAAAATCGTTCGACTATTCGACCATTCAATAGTCGAAGTACTGTCTCTTTAAGAAAAAACTTCGACCCCCTAGTTCACCATCTAAAAGCTACCGAACCCAATGTTAGCCAATGGGGAAGGTCCCCATAGGCTTGGCTAAGTTTTTTTGGTCGAAGGATAATCCTTCGATCGTTGGATTAAAATCCTTCGAATCGTTCGATTCGAAGGATTTAATTGTTCAATCAAGCAATTATTCCTTCGATCGTTCGATCAAATTATTTGTGCAAAATCCTTCGACTTCGATATTCGAAGTCGAAGGATTTTCATTCCCAGTCGAATATTGAGGGTTAATTAACCCTCGATATTCGACCCTTGATGAATTTGCCCCTAAGTTTTGGACATTATTGGAACAATATTTTAATTTGTTTCATGTTAAAGTAACTAAATAGTTAAACATCCGTGGTTACAAATGTCTTGTTTTTAACTGTAATTGAAATGAACTAGGGGATATATATATTGTCTAGTTTTGGTTTATATTATGGATTTTATATAAGTATTTAAAGTGAATGTATTAATAGTATTTGAATTACTGATCATGTGACTTTTACCAGCAGTTTGTTTCCGCCACAGTGTATATTTAAGGTGGTTTAATGTTCAGTTTGTTACTTTGAGAAAGGCTATGGACCTAGCCAAAACGTTAGTCATTTATAATAAATATTATGATTTTTATAAGTCCTGAGAGTGCGGACCTACTTGTAGTAGTATATATATATATATATTAGCCTAAATGAGTGCTCAAAGAAGAATGAGTAAATTTACTGGCTGGTTACTATGATTTTGAAGTAGTAAAATGTTTTATATGATAGAAGTGAAACTGTTGTACAATAGGTCTGTTTTAATTTAGGTATTAAAACAGATTTGTATATTACAAAAGATGTAATGAATCTCCCACATTTTAGCTTCCTTGTTTGCTGAGAGTATGGGCTTTATGCGTGAAGATTTGACAACCAACCGTTCACGGTCCATTCATTCTAAGTGGCTTGATCAAAGCTGCCAACCAAATTACTGAAAGGTATGTTCTACATGAACTTCTGTATACATAATTGCTTATTAGCTTCATTGCCAGAAGTATAGTTTGTGTTAGCTTAAGACACCACTGCTTATCTAGGTATTTTTTTAAAGCAATTTAGCATGTAAATATAAAAGGCAGGAACAAAAGCAGCATTGCCATAATGTATTAGTACTGACGCCTTATTCAGATATCTCCATAAGGTTTAAAATAGTTCAAAAAGAATTAAAAAAAATGTTGCAAGACATGTTATCAATTAGTTGAATAAAGGTTGGCTACATGGCATTCATTCAGACTGAAGAACTACCAAAGATAGAGCAGGGATCTTTGAATCTTATATTCACCCTCTCCATGCTAATTTTCCACGTCATTTCTGCATTGTGAAAATTCTCACCACCACAATTGTATGGAGAAAACATACTGGCAAACTTTAATAGAGAAATTATGCCAGGAAAAAATTCACCACGTTGAGCACACTAATGATTTTTAGTAAATATAAGATGTTTTGTGAGAATATACCTGGCAAATTTAGGTGAATTTTGGTGAAGTTAGGGAGACATTTCACACTTAAAGTGATACTGACACTAAAAAATTTATTTTGAAAATATTAATCTACATCAAAAGTTACTTATAGGTCATGTTGATCTTTTTTCACTGATAGATCTGCTTTTGTAAGGAATTGTCACTTCCTAAACCTGACTGTTTTGCCAACCTGACTGTCCCTTCTTAACCTGTCAGTTAGGGGCACATTTACTAAGGGTCTAATTTTGAAGTAAAAAAACATCAAAATTCGACCATCAAATTTGATACTTCAATAGTCGAATTATTTTTTTGATCGAAAATGATTGTTTTCGAGTGAAGTAAAAATCGTTCAATCGAACAATTTAATCCTTTGAATCGAACGATTCGAAGAATCGTAAAAAAAAAACCTTTGATTTCTAAAAACTTAGCCAAAGACTCAGAGAGGTTCTAGGAGGTCCCCCATAGGCTTAACAGCAATTCAGCAGGTTTAAGGTGGCGAAGTGTCGATGTCAACATTTTTTAAAGAGACAGTACTTCGATTTTCAAATGTCGAATTTGTGAAGTTTTTTCAATTCGTATCGAATTTTGGCCTATTCGATGGTCGAAGTACACAAAAACTACTTTGAAATTCAAAGTTTTTGAATTCAAAAATGCACTTCGACCCTTAAATTGTCCCCTTAGAGTTTCTAATGTTAATGGACTGCTGCACAAATATGGCAGCCCCCTCATATAGGAACATTAGGGTAAGAAAGGTAATGTAAAAGCATCAGGCAAATACTTTTATGGACAAATTATAATTAGCATTCAAAGAAAATGTTATGATAGATAATAAAGAAGGTTTTTTCTGATGTCAGTATCTCTTTAAGTAAATATGCCCCATACATACATCAGTCCTATTGCATCTTGCATATATGTAAATCTTTTATGGGCTGATTGAGCACACTCATTGGACTGATTATGCACTCTTCTCAGAAGTATACTTGGCATTAGTGCATTTCAGAGATATGGAGGTGTCCAAGTCAACTGTATTTTTGTAAAATGTAAAAAATATGCAGTTTGTACATTTATTAGTCATATGTTGTTACAGTATTACAATTCCAGGCAAACTTTAGGGCCTATTTACTAAAACTCAACTTTTTCTCACTCTGTTTTTCAAAAAAAATTGTCTAAACTCTCAAACCCAAATCCCCTTCACTTACCAATAATTATTATTTAGAAAATTAGTGCAACAATTAGATTCAGCAAAATGAAGGGTCAGTTTAAATGGCACAACTTCTTTGCTTGTCACATAGAAAAATTGAATTGTTGCCCTGAAAATTCAAATTTATCAGATTATTGTACAGAAACCAGTGCAAACAGCCTGGAGGTAATCCTGAAGGTAAAAACATGTTGCAATTGTTAAAAGGGCCATCTGCCATTGACTTCAACATGATTTCAACAGGATTTAGCTGGGTTATTTTCAGATACAAATTTTTAGCATCTTACGAGCATAATTCATCTCTAAAAATGTTAAGATTTTTTCCCTCTAAAAATTTGAGGGTTTTTTCCCCACTTAAAAAATTAGAGGTTTAATAAATAGGCCCCTAAAAGTCAAGATTGTCCTGAAAAAATGAACCCTAAACTAAAAATACCCCCAGGAAATGAGCAAAAGTCCACTTATTTTGTTTTTTAAATAGTGTTGGTAAATTATATTATATTATTATATTTATAAATTATTTTAATGCCTTACAGGATGTTGTTCAAGATGCTTCAAAATCATGTTGTCCTTTTCATCCTATTAGGGGAGTAAAAAAACAGAAAATCAAATTACTGTGCATATGCACCCACGCTAAGAAGAACCAATGCTCTCAGGAAGAACCCCTGGACCACGGCAGTTTTCCACTGATAGGAGCACTGGCCCAGAGTTTCAGGTAAGTAAATACAATCACTTGAGGGTGCCTAACTTTTGGCACAACCAAGTAAACTCAGTGTAGCAATTGGAATTTTAGCATATTTAATGAAAAAGATCACTTTCATGTTTTAGTTGTGTACAACCATATATACAGTATATTGTATATCAAAATATATAATAATATTGTGTAATTTATATACTATTTAAGTATGTGCACTATCTATGCAATGCAGAAGCCCTCTCCAATCACAAGCCTCCCACACAGAGTTTCCCTTTGCGTGCTGTTATTGCACTGTGTTAGGCTATGAAGGGATGGAGCAGTGTGCTTGATTTCAGTGAAGGTACTGTGATTCAGTGACATCTCCTTCACTCTGCCTGTACCGTGTCCTGGTCATATCACACATTAAAATTGAGGGAACAGATATTTCCGTAGAGCAGACGGGTACCAAAGGTGACACAGCACTACACTGGGTTCCATGACTTCATAGACCGGGGTCCTCCAGAGCACAGGGCTATCAGTGGGGAAGGGCATATTGCCTAATTCTGATTGAAGAAATTGCATAGAGAATTCATACATCAATTGCCATTTTTACATCGATTTTCAGATGGTGCAGGAGGTGGCCACTACTCAGTGGAATACATGAGAATGGAAATCGATCCTACTGTTGAATGCCTGAAATCTGTTGTTAGAATCCAAATTTCTTTAGAGCTGTTGTTTTTGCCAATTTAATTGAAAGCTATTGTATGTGTCTCCTACTTATTTCTGTATTTATTTGCATGACATAACTGTACAGTATACCTGCGCTTTCCTGAGTGCTATTTGGCTTCCAGACTGTATTTCTCTTGTTTCTTCATTTATTCATGATACTACAGGGTGGCTAGATTATAGTAAAGGTCACTCGTGTCATAAACTGAAGTGTTGCAAGGCACAAAAGTGGGTAACGAAGGGTGCCCGGGACTGTGGGGAGGTACTGGGAGTAGAGGGAATCCTGGGAATGGCTATATGGGATGGAAGGATTGCTTGATGGCACTAAGTGAGGGCTGTTAAAAAGGGGAAGCTGCTTACCCTCCTCCTCTTGTGACATCACGGACACCTGGAGTGCTGTGCAGTCCCTAATGGCGGCCAATTATCCCACCCGTTGCACTGTTACACTTTTATTGTTACATTTATGTGTTAAAAAATTTTCAATGGATTGTCTTCCATATTGTTAAGAATTGTGTTATATAAAAAAAAATATATATATACATATATATTATTATTGTCACAGCTCTTGGCGGGTAATTGTTTTTGGTCCTTGCCATTTGGGTATGGCCAGTAGGTTATCCCCATGCCCACTGCGGCTGCGGTGGCTGGCATCTGTGGTAAACTGGGCTTGGTATAACATGGCAAGGACAGGGTTATCAGTTTTTTGCCAAATGGTTTTAATAAAAGCTGTGGCAGACCTTCACCCATGAAAAGGAAAAACTGAGTTTATTTAAATGTTCAAGCGACTGCTTCCCACAGTCTAACTCATAACAGTAACATAAGATTCACACAGCCCAAATTTAACAGAGTTGTAGCATATCAAACCTTTGAGACTACTATTGTTAATCATTATCTCCATGATCATCATCCAGCTCCCAACAGCTTAAAATATTGCCAACATCTTTATTATGTTCTTTCTGAAGCACAGATGGGCAACAAGATATTGTAACTGCCACTCCCAATATACCCATGTGTTGAACAACCTCTGGAAGTCTGTTAGCTGATGGAGCGTAGTCTTGAGTAAACAGCTTGTACTCATAGGTATGAATACAAATATATAGAGGAGTAATGTTTAGTCAGCAATACTTGTAAACACGGGCAGATTTATCAAGGGTCGAATTTCAAAGTACAAAAAACTTCGAGATTCGACCATCGAATTGAAAAACTTTGAATTTGAATATCGAATTCGAAGTTTTTTTTACCAAATTTGGCAATCCTACGATCGGAAAAAAATACTTTGAATTGAACGATTCGAACGATTTTAGCTTTCGATCGAAGAATTTTTATTCGATGTGTAAAGACTTAGATAAAGTTTGTAGACGGTCCCCATAGGCTAACATAGCAATTTGGCAGGTTTAATTTGGCGAAGTATTAAAGAGACAGTACTTCGATTATCGAATGGTCGAATAGTTGAATGATTTTTACCTTGAATCATTTGAATCAAAGTTCGAAGTCGTAGTAGCCTATTCGATGGTCGAAGTATCCAAAAAAAATACTTCAAAATTCGAACTTTTTGTACTTCGAAAATTCACTCGTAAATCTGCCCCTAAATGTCTCCTGAAATTAATGGGTTTAGCCCCCTTATGTATGAAAACATTTAAATGGAGACTGTGCAGTACACACAATAAACTTCATTCTCATCCTATAATCTGCAAAGAGGAAGCAATATGGTACCTCCTATACATTCCATATGTACAGTTGTGTTCAGAATAATAGCAGTCCGACATTACTAACCAGATCAATCACTTTTTTTTAGTAGAAATTATATTTCTACAAGGCAACTAATTCACTAGTAGGTATAGTAGAGTAATTAAAATAAAACAGATCCAACAGTCATGCATGCATGCTGATGATTCTGTGTAATTGAATCATAATTGAGGCTTGTTCAAAATAATAACAGTGTTCAAAATAATAATAGCTTGTTCCAAATAATATTAATGTAGAGTTCAATAAGTGAGGTCATTCATTCTGTGAAAAAACAGGTGTCAATTATACTGTTGCAATTAGAAGACGCCTATGTGATGCCAAGCTATTGGCAAGAAGCCCTTTCAAAGTCCCATTGTTGAAAACAAGACCTGCCGAAGAGATTACAATTTGCCAAAGAACACATTGACTGGCCTAAAGAGACTAATGATAAAAAAGATTGTTGTTTGTGGGTCTAGGGGTCGCAGATAGTTTGTCAGACAACCCCCAAACACTGAATGCAAGTCACAATACATTGTGAAGACAGTGAAACATGGTGACACAAGCATCATGATATGGGGATATTTCTCATACTATGGTGTTGGGCCTCTTTATCAAATACCAGGGATCAGTTTTAATACATCAAAATACTTGATATTGAGGAAATGCCCTTGAAATTGGAGTTTCAACAAGACAACAACCCCAAACACACCAGTAAATGAGCAACATCTTGGCTCCAGACCAACAAGATTGACATTATAGAGTGACCAGCCCAATCTGTGGACCTCAATCCAATAGAAAACTTGTGGGTGACATCAAAAATGCTGTTTCTGAGGCAAAACCAAGAAATGCAGAAGAATTGTGGAATGTAACAGGTGCCAGAAGTTGGTGGACTCCGTGCAACACGGATGTGCAGCAGATCTCAGAAACACTGATTATACAACTAAATATTAGTTCAGTGATCCAAAGGAAAGCAAAATCTTGAAACATTTTTCAATTTATACAGTAAATGAGTTTGTAAACAAAAATGCAGACACTGCTGTTTTTGGAACTGCCTAATAGTCCCCTTTCTTTACTATCTGTAACGGAATAACACAAATTTGATACATCTGAAAATGTTTTCATGTTTTAATTTAGAATAGAATGGGCAGTGTTCCCAATACATTTGTGTATGGAAATAATAGCTAATATAAGAGATTTATTAACTTTTTTAAACAGTGTTATTATTCTGAACACAACAGTATACAGTATATACAGTGTACATGCAGATTATATGATATCTATAAGATATAGCTTCACATTGTACTGGAAGAATGTGGCCGATCGAACACTGAAAAATAATTTTCAAGGAAAGTAAATCTTGCTTGGTTGCCATGAGTGAATTCAGTAGGGAAAATGTGTGCATTGTTAGTGTATTAGCCCCATTGTTTGCAGTTATTTTAAACTTTTATAAGGATTAACATAATGGCAACACAAGCAGGTCTGACTTTACTATATCCTTAAGAAAGTCTAAAAAGATGAAAAACTATATGTTGGGATCACATATAGTAATGGGTGAATTTGCGCCGTTTTGCTTCGCCAAAAAATTCGCCAATTTCGCAAAACGGCGAAAAATTCGCGAAACGGCGCCGACGTCTCGTTTTTGACACTGGCACCCGTTTTTGGCTGAATAAGAGGGTGCAAACAGAATTGCAAATTTTTTTTCACAATGCGAATGTCTATAAGAGCTTTTTAAATATGTCAAAAATTCACAAATTGCGAATATGTATCCGCACACTCTGCGACTGAATTACGCCACAACTTTGGATATATATCCGCAAAACAGTTTAGCAAAGTGTGAATTTAAGTTACTGTCAACGCTATTTTCATGCACAACATATGGGAGCACCAACCAAGAACGGAAATGAATGCAGATATACAGTATATTCACTTGTGAAAGCCAAGACTCCAGTTTCCCAAATTCCCTGCATGTTTAATCACAGGTCCGTTAATCACAGAACATACAAGTCATTGGGGGTCATTTATAAAGTTCGCACAGCGCATATTTTTTCTCAAATGGTTATATTGCCCATGTTTTTTCCTGAACGCTATTATATTGCACTGCTCTGCACGTCTTTCCAGTTTATGCGGATTTGCAACATGAATAAAGTTTCGCAAATGGCGCGCAAATGAGTTTGCGTGAGCACTGTTGTGCATGAAAATAGCGTGACAGTAACTGAAACTCACACTTTGCGAAATTCGCACTCATGTTTTGCGAATATTTTCTCCGCCACCAAAGTTGTGGCGTAATTCAGTTGCATAGTGTGCGCATAAATATTCGCAATTCTGTTCGCACCACACTTATTCAGCTTTATAAATATAACCATGCACAGGGCAAATATATTCACTTTGCGAACCAATCTGCCTTGTGCAAACTTTATAAATGATCCCCATTGTGTTAAATGTAGCAGAATTTCAATTTCCTCCAGCCACGACTCAGGAGAAACAGTGTAGGTAGATAATAGAAACTGACAGATGTTTATTAAAAACAGCACTCATGCCACATAAAATGTAAATGTATATTGGAAAGTTGCTTAGAATGTCTTTATTTCCTATTATGCAAAAATGTATTTTTTATCCAGTTGTAAAAGATAGCGCTATGAGTAATTGTGTGTACTGATATCTTCACAGTCACAGTAATTCATCTGTGTGAATTCAGTCTGTGTCTGACACTGTTTCTTTTATTAACCTCATAGAACAGAATTTTGCATCACATCCACTAAGAGATTCCTGTTTAGCAAATACCTTGAGCAAATCCTTGAGAAATCCATAGTATAATTTGTTCACAAGAACCACACACAATGATGGAACATGACATTTAATTCTGGCAGAAGTTTTCATAAATCTACGGAAAGGTCCTTAGATGACTCCATCAGCACTTCAAAGCAGTCTGAGATCAGTCATTGTACAAGGGTCTCATTAGTGTGGTTTAGTTCAGCAGCGAGTACAATTTACCGATCAATAAGATTTATTAGATTAGACTGCTTATTTCATACTTTGATCTTTTGCTTCCCACAGTTTTGTGCATGGATGCTGTGGAAGAGCAACTCATTACTCTTTAATCATTATTAAGATGCACTTTTCAGAAGTTACTTGAATAGTTACGGAGTTGCATATCCCTAGTTCTAAATTTGCTGCATCTTTTACATTCAGATCAAAACTTTATTTTGACAAATCCATTCTTGATTGGTGTTTACAAGTGCAATAGAGCCATTAAACTCCTTAGATCATAAATTCTACTTTATAGCATGACTCTGCCTAGATCTTAATATTCTGGGTTACAGGTTAGCCAGTAGGCTACAGCACTCTCAGCGCACAAAGGGTTAATTGAGGTGCCAAGTATGTGAGTAATTAAAGAACCAGAAACACAAAAAAATGTATTTGATGTAAAACTATATTTGTTTTTCTCATGTGAAGTTACCGTTTCAAGAACTGAAATTTAGCTTGTCAGGCAAACCCACTATGCACTCTAGCATTACTAAACTAAAACAGCAATTAGGTGTCTCAGTCTCCCTCTGTCCCCATCCACTAATAAGAATAGCACAGGCATGTTTGTTTACTATGTAAGAGTTCACAAAGCATTTCAGTTAAGATGCGCTTAGTTAACAGACATAACTGTGGCATCCTTATTGGTAAATGGTGACAGCAAACACAGCCAATGTAATATAATGTACTGTTGTGCTGCACTGTTAAAACATGTACTTTGATTAAAAAGGAAAGGGGAAAACTAGAAAAGAAAAGAAAGAGTGGGCTCTCTTGGAACAGCAGTGGTATCAATATCCGTAAATTAGATAATTAGAAAGTGCATTATGGGTAGATAACTGGTCAGGGCCTAAAACGGTAAACCAACACCCACTAATTAAAGCAACTATGAAAGTGTGGCACAAAAATAAAATAGCTTTGCATCTTACCAGTCCCCCATATGTGCTTCAACCTCTGATGTGTAACTTGAATTCTCTACCAAGTTTGGAAATAGGGTTCTTCTCAAGGTGGGAGAAATGGGGAGGTAGAAGTACAAAAATACGGGATCTGGTGAGAGAGGATAAGATGATACCCCGTAATGAGATACAAAAACGATGGGGAAAACACCCCAGAGATATATGGGGATATAACCAGGTGAATCATTATATACAATCGCTCGGACATCAAAATTGGGAAAGAACCCTGACTCAGTGGGAACAATTAATAGAGGAAGATCCAGAAATAATGAAACCATTATCGAAACTCTATAGGATGATTTTAAATAGTGAACAAGTCGAAATCCCTACGTTCTGTTCGCAATGGGAAAATGAATTGGGCATTAGTCTCTCAGAGCAAGGGTGGGAAGAGATATTTAAATATGGGCATAAGATGTGGAGGGCCTCTAAGACAAAAGAGACAATATACAAATTGGTATTATACACCGGTAAGGTTAAAAAATATGTATCCGCATTATTCCAATGTCTGATGGAGATGCAATGACAGTGAAAACCCATATACATATCTGGGTAACATGCCCAGCCTTGAAGGAGTTCTGGGACCAGGTGCTAGATACTATCAATAAAGTAACAGCATCCAAAATAAGTAGAGATGAGTGGGCCTTCATTCTATTGAATATTAAAGGGATCCTGTCATCAGAAAACATGTTTTTTTCAAAACGCATCAGTGCTACTCCCGCAGACTTCTGCACTGTAATCGATTTCTCAAAAGAGCAAACAGATTTTTTTATATTCAATTTTGAAATCTGACATGGGGCTAGACATTTTGTCAATTTCCCAGCTGCCCCTGGTCATGTGACTTGTGCCTTCACTTTAGGAGAGAAATTGCTTTCTGGCAGGCTGCTGTTTTTTCTTCTCAATGTAACTGAATGTGTCTCAGTGGGACATGGGTTTTTACTATTGAGTGTTGTTCTTAGATCTATCAGGCAGCTGTTATCTTGTGTTAGGGAGCTGCTATCTGGTTACCTTCCCATTGTTCTTTTGTTTGGCTGCCGGAGGGGGGAAAGGGAGGGGGTGATATCACTCCAACTTGCAGTACAACAGTAAAGAGTGACTGAAGTTTATCAGAGCACAAGTCACATGACTTGGGGCAGCTGGGAAATTGACAATATGTCTAGCCCCATGTCAGATTTCAAAATTGAATATAAAAATATCTGTTTGCTCTTTTGAGAAATGGATTTCAGTGCAGAATTCTGCTGGAGCAGCATTATTAACTGATTTATTTTGAAAAAGAAAAAATTCCCATGACAGTATCCCTTTAAGGGCGATAATTTCACAATGTTGAAGGATCCAGTTACCTTTCATCTGCTCCAATCAGCAAAGGCTCTTATCCCCAAGCATTGGAAATCAAAAGAGGCCCCTTCATATATTAAGTGGCTGGTGGTAGTAGAATAAATCAGACAATTAGAAGAGTTAACACACTTATATCAAAATAAAAGTGTAAGCTATTGGAAGATTTGGTCCTCTTGGCATAGATTTGTAGAGTCACTGCATCATGGAGTAAATCAACAAGGAGTATAACAAGGAGCCTAGGAAAAGGAACAGATGAGAGGTTAAGATAAAGTAATCAACACAGCTAATGTATGAACACTATGAAGCCTATATTTGGTTTATGGGTCTTTTTTGTGTTTTTTTATCACTTAGTACATCTCCCTTCCCCCCTCCCCTACCCCTATTGTTTTTTGTATCCCTTTCCTAAGTGTCGAAAATTTGTTTCCTTTTTTTCTTGTTATCGCTTTTGTATTTTTTTTTTCTCTCTTTTCCTTTAAAAAAATAAATAAAGAATTAAAAAAAAAAAGGGAAAGGGGAACACATATGAAGAAGTGCAGAAAATAGCAGGCTGCTTTTTGAGTCGAGGGGCTGCAGATATATATAAGAAACATTTTTATTTTGCACAGCCTATCTATTTACACAGTTTTTATTTTCACTCTGAACTGTTCCTTTAAGCCTATTAAAACCTAATATGAACATTAATTAAACTCAATAGGAATGTTTTGCAAATTTTCGGGAAAATGTAATAATAAATAAGTATTAAAAAAACCCTAGCGGATTTGATCAGAGTTTGTAGCAGGAAATGTTGAGATAAAATTGGACTTGGATAAATAACACCCTAAAATTACTGCTGCTTGTAAGAGTGGTGTTTTTAACAAAATTATTGCCAAAACGTAGGGAGAAGAGGAAACAACCTCCTCTTGACCCTCCTATTACACACCATATATATCTTTTCTAACATAGTTATTCTTAGCCTTTTTCCTCATGGGACCCTGATAACATATGCAAACCTGCACTCCAGGGTGTAGACCACTGTTAAATAAGGCTTCATTTTTAATAATGTTCCCAATCCCAGTTAGAATCATCTGATCAAGCAGACTGTCGCATAGCATATGATTAGGTTGCTTCTTGTTCTCACACTCTGCTATAGGAAAACGAAACTTAAAAGAGCAGACATCAAGTTCCTCGAATAATTTTTCCCCCCAACATTCTGAGGCATTTCTGAAAAAAGGCTTTATTGTTAATGTAAGTTTCTGTTTTCCAAAGCTGAAAAATAAAAACATTAAATTTGACTTCAATAGTAGATAATTGGCAAAATCAGTAAAACATTTTATGAAATAAATCTTGGCAGAGTCAAAAGTTATAAATATATATTATACCATATTATGCAAACATCTTCTTTGCTCCTCCACCTAGAAGATATTTTTGAGTGACTTTTCTTTAAATTACGATACCTTACCTCACATCTACAGTGGATAAAAGCAAATTAAGTCCTTTGTAAGTTGCACTTCTAAACCGCCCCAAGTGTGGGTCTACCGGTTTCTCTGCCCTTGTTCATTGGTTGATTCATTTGTATTGATCCATTCATTCCAAAATGTACACTAAAATAAACGACATAAGAAAAAAAAGTTAAAGGATAACTATACCCCCCAAACAATGTAGGTCTCTATTAAAAGATACTGAGTAAAACAGCTCATGTGTAAAACCCTGCTTCATGTAAATGAACCATTATCATAATAATATACTTTTTTAGTAGTATGTGCCATTGGGTAATCATAAATAGAAAATTGCCATTTTAAAAAATAAGAGCCGCCCCCTGAGATCGTAAGATTCACTGTGCACACATACAAACCACATGTTAGGTCACATGAGCCAATTAACAGACAGAGTTCTGCCTTTTGCTTCCTCACTTCTTCCTGTTACAGTTAGTGTTGTAGTATTTCTGGTCAGGTGATCTCTGAGGCAGCACAGATAGAGTCACGAAATGGTGGTTCAAGGCAAGAGATGTAAAAGGGCAATATTTATGTAAATATATATTCCAGTTTGGTAAGATTCTTTAATATGTCATTCAATTTGATATAAACTATCTGTTGCTTAAGTATTCATTTTGGGGGTATAGTTTTCCTTTAAGTAATATACAATATAAATAAAAGTAAAAAACAAGTGGACAGAGCATTTAAACATCATACTTTCTAAGATACAATTTGAGTAACTACAAAGTTAAAGGAGCAGCCAAGTTCTGAAAATCCAATTTCACCCTATTATAAAATCAGAAGCTGCGTACAAAGCAAGACTGCCGGTGTTTTTGTTTCTTCAACTATCTCTGAATTATGTAGAGTTGATTTATCTGCTACTGTTGACATTTTAACATTTTTATACAAGGTCATTTTAAGAATGGTAAATCTTAAAGTGTCTTTAATGCCACTGCTTTTTTAAAATATATTTACTGCATAAGAATTAAATAATATAAATACACACATATTGAAGCCACCAGCACTAATGTCTTTATAAAGGCATATCTGCTTAGAAGTCCTGAAGCAAAATAGGAATGTATCTTATTTAAGCATGTCCATACTTGCATCAACATAGAAAATTTAACTAGTACTGGCTTTCCTTTTTAAACACTGGTGTGGATGAGAGAGTTTTGATTCAGACCCATGAAAAGTCCATGGATTAGAAACTCAGTGGATTCCACCACTACAATGCTCAACCTGTGTAGAAAAAAGAACAAGTGACATGTTAGTTGAGGTCTTAATGTAGAAAAACAGCCTGTTTAATACAATGACACCCTGGAGAGCCCTCCCATACTGCACTACTAGGGAATTTCTAAACTACCCTGTTTGCTCTACTTGGTTGTTAAAGGAGAAGGAAACCCTTCTTACATTTTTTAAGTAATACCCAAGTGTGAATTGGGATTGAGGGCCCCATCTGAAATACTTACTCAGGCTGGCACTTACCTTTACCGAGTCTATGTTACAGCAACATTTTTCTTACTTCTGTTGTGCTCCTTCAGGGGCGCCATTTTCGTTTGTGTACTTCCGTTTTCTCCAGCTTCAGTCTTCCGTCTGCACTATGCTCTTCCACCTGCGTTTCACTATGAAGTCTGCACATGCGCGAGATTTCGTCCTCGGCTCCCAGAGTTATTGCGCAATCCTGTGTTTTACTCGACACTAACAGGAAACTCAATTCATGTTGACAGCTGAGGGCTGTTGAGGGAGGGAGCAGAGCTTGTGCACCGAGCAAAGCTGCCAGAGAGGGGGGAGGGCAGGGTAAGAGGCAGAGCTTACAATGTTAACAGACTGAGCACGAGCCCGTGCAGCTCGAGTCTGTATTACTCTGATTGGCCAGCTCAACTATCGTGATACTTGGGGACTCAAACCACCAGATTAATTAGCACACGCTGAAGATCAAATGCGCATGCGCACATTTCTAAACAGCCTCTACTGCGCATGTCAAAATCGGCGGGTTAAGGAGAACAGAGAAGGGGAAAACGGTTCTGCAGCAGCACATATCAAAGAAAATCAGCCTGTGCCGGGGTGGATACAATGCAAATGCAAAGTTATTTTGAGGTTAAACAGGGTCATTTGCCATCCCACGGAGCTGGCTTTAGATGTGGAGGACAAAACTAGTAATGTAAAAAGAGGGTTGAATTCTCCTTTAAAAGCAAAGTAATGCAACAAGGGTGGTGTGTGTGCCATCTTGTTCCACTTTTCTCTGTGAACACCAACCTTGAGGATGGCAGGTATAGATCAACTGAAGAAGGATGGCACCTGTCAGTGCCACTTACTAAAGCAAACTAAGCAGTATAGGCAAGCAAGCATTCGTTCTCCATGAAGTGAGCTCCATGTCCTGTGGTGATACTGTGAGTGCTGACATTTTTCAGAAGTGCATTTGAAAGAAAATGTCAAGCATGTTATTGTGGAAGAGCCCATGGTCAAAAAAAGAAAAAAGGTACAGTATCGCTTTCAATCCAAAATACAGAAAAAACCTCCTTTCCCAGTGTTTTCACTCCTGTGTAGTTGCATCCAGTAAGTGAAGATAGGTCAATATAGCAGGAAGCAGGTGGCTTAACGTGGAGAGAGAAATAAAAACACTTTAAATATGGTCAGCATACATACAGTAGTTAAATTTTACACAAATGCAGAAAATCGGTCTCTAACAGTATAACACTGATTTAAATATGCAGCCTTTTGTCATCAGATAACTGAAGGCCCTACCAGCGTAAATAAGCAGCTGAAGGGATAGTTTACCTGTAAGTTAACTATTATTGAACGACACATTATTATATATTTGTCTTCAACATTTAAATGGGGAGGGGGTCACCGACCCTAGCAACTATTGCTCCCTGAGGCTTGAGTTGAGGCCTAACATGGTTTCTAAATAGGTTGCTTATAATTTTGCCGCTTAGTCTGCTAATTTCTTCTGGTGGTTGAGGCCTAACATGGCTTCTAAATATGTTTCTTCGAATACTGCCACATTGTTGGCTAATTTCTTTGGGTTGAGGCCTAACATGGCCTCTAAAAATGTTTCTTCGAATACTGCCACATTGTTGGCTAATTTCTTCTGGTGGTTGAGGCCTAACATGGCTTCTAAATATGTTGCTTCTATTTTTGCTGCTTAGTGGGATAATTTCTTTGGGTTGAGGCCTGCCTCATTTAATTCTTCTGGCTCTAGTACAATTGATTACAACAATGCTTGCTGCTTGGTTGTCAAATGTATTCACACTATTATTACCCCTGAAACGACTGCGGCCAAAAATCCTGTGCCTCAGTCATTATTCTTTCTTTTGAAATGATAGGAGTGCTCTAAAAATGTATACAGGGAGGGCATGTGTGTGTAGCAGTAACTGAGTGAAACATAGGTGCGAATTGCTCTTCCTATTGATTTCAAAGCAAAACATGGCATATATACATTTATCACTGTGTATAAAGCTTAAAAGTAAGGGAAATGTTTTAATGGTAGCCCCAAAGCCATGTCTGGTCTGGGAGTCAATATAGGCCCTGGCATTCAAATTACACAGAGGCCCAAACAGGCCCCAACCACCAGCCCAGTAAATTTGACTGGAAACCAACCAACCTGGCAACCCTGGGTGACGCAAACATAGCCATAAACTCTACTTAAATTCATGCTGTAAGCAATAATTTAGATGGAATTTGTCTTCTATGAATACTTTTGTCCTTGAGTTAAATAAACGAGACAACACAGTTTGCTTAATGGAAAAAGGAATTTCATTCCTAGATGATGTCCATCTTAAATCCCACTTTCAGCTGCATCTGCTATTTTGCAACTTTCAACTTCACAAGCAGTCTTGTCCCAGTTTGCTGTCCATAACCTTCAAAGAGAACACACACCATCCTTTGTTTCCAAACACTTTACACAATGTATTCATAGATCCAGTGCAAAGCCCTTAAAGGGGTGGTTCACCTTTAAGGTAACTTTTAGTATGCAATAGTATGGCAAATTCTAAGCAACTTTTAATTTGGTTTTCATTATTTTTTTTTTGTTTTTTTAATTATTTGCCTTTTTCTTCTAAGTTCTGACTCTTTGCAGCTTTTAAATGTGGGTCAATGAGTTGACCCCAACTAAAAAGCAAATACTATGTCAGGCTACAAATGTATTGTTAGTCATTGCTACTTTTTTCCATTTAGGCCTCTCCTATTCATATTCCAGTCTCTTATTTAAATCAATGCATGATTGCTAGGGGAATAATGTTACTTCTAATAGTGCCTAATTACCAAATATAGTGTGACTTAATATAATTTTTTTTTTAAAAAAATCAATGTATTTGAGTGTTACAGTAGTCAATTTATCAATTTCGGCTCCGCTGCGACGAGATTCGGTGCCGCGCGACGAGATTCGACGCGTCATAGTAAAACTGGGTTTGCGCATGCGCGCGTGGTGCGCGCACGCATCATGTGATGCGCATGCCGTGCGCGCGTCAAAAACGTGCGTCGCCACTATAAATAGCCCCGCCCGTGCTTACAGTTGTAGGAGTGCAGTTTGAAAATGGCAGGACCTGGCATGATGAACGAAGAACAGCTGCGGTACTTCGTCAGGTACCTGCACCGGGAGGGATACGACAATATCCCTCCTGGTGTGAGAGGCATCCAGGCACTCCGGCGGAGCATCATGGAGAGGCTGAGGCGCAGGCTGCGGAGGGAGTTAAGCTCTTAAGTTTGCAGGCGCTCCAGAGGATTTGAAGTGATTTAAAAAGGCGCCACAGCGCATTTGTTGAAGAGCTGCGCATGGAGGTTGAAGGTAGAGTTATTTAAAAAGAAAACATCTTATAATGATTTGCTATTTTACAGCAAAAATTTATTTAAGTGAATACTGTAATTGGGATTGGAACAGTTGACTTTGACTGACTGACATAATTGCAGACAAGTTAGATAACAAGTAAATGAGCTGTCAAATGGAGATTATTTAAACAGATTATAATAGATTTATTTAAATGGAATACATGGGTTTCCCTTCTTAACTACAATAAAGCCACTTGATTCCTATTTATTTTGGTATTTTGGAGCAAATGTGTATTTGTTAGGCCTGTGACAAGGCTAATAAGAATTTTACTTCACATAAAGGTAGATTTATTTAAACGGAATAAATAGGTTTCCCTTCTTAACTACAATAAAGCCACTTGATCAGGCTCAGATCTGTGGAAAGGCCACCAAGGCCCGGGCCTAGGGCTGGAGGATTTTAGGGTGGCGGCATGCTGCCCAACCACACCCATATTGGTTCAGAAACACTGGGGATGCACAGGAGATACAATAGTTTCCCATGCAGCAATCCCCATTGCTCCTGTCCAGATGATAAAAATTTGCAACGATGACTATTCTTAATCGGAGTCATTAAAATTACATTACATAGTATTTCAGAATCATTACAATTACATGATGTAAATATAAGGTTCATTCACATAAACATATGGTTTATTCATTTTTATCTGAGATACAAAGCATCCAGATACTATCTGTTCAGATTTATTAGTTGTACTTGTGTTAGTAATCTACTATTAGATATATAAAGTACAGATGGTACTTTTTGGTTAAACAGTGATATAGAGTAGTAGTAGATACCATTACCAGTTGACCAGAGGTAATGTAAAAAAATCCACAAATGTTAAAAGATTAAGAAACTTGCAAAATGGGAGCCATTTTTTTCAAGATAGGAGTCCTCTAACAATGCAGGGCATGTGTGTAGCAGTATACTAAGTGAAACACGCATGTGTATTGGTCTTCCCATGGAGTCCAATCCAATTCAGCACATTCAGACACAAAGCAAAAGATACCATATTCATTTATCATCACAGACTACAAAGCTTGAAACTAAGGGAAAATGTTTTATTTGTAGCCCCAAAGGTGAAAAAAGGTTATACAAACAAAACACCCATAGAAGATCGGTTTCATCAAATTGCACTGCGCGTCAAAAATAACGTTGTGCGTTAAAACACTTATTTGCGTCCGCGACAAAATTATTTTGGCGCGCAACGAAATCGGGCCGCGCGTCTCGTTTCACGAATTTTTCGCCGTTTCGCGAATTTCGCTGGAAATTCTCGAATTATTCAGCGAAGCAACACATGACAGATTCGCCCATCACTAGATATAATACACAAAAGCTGTGAATATCTTGTAAATTATATCCTTATAAACGGTGAGTAGTGATGTCATCAGTTATAAACGGTGAGTAGTGATGTAATTTCTGTCACATGACTCACTAAAATTTGTGTATTATAATTAATAAAGTACCCCCAGTTGTAAAATATGAGGATATTATAAGTTACCTCGGAGTTCCATGACCTGTATAAAAACACTCGGCCTTCGGCCTCGTCTTTTTATATGGTCATGAAACTCCTCGGTAACTTATAATATCCTTATATTTTACAAGAGGGGGTACTTTATTCACTATATCCCATGCCATGTCTTTGGAGAGCATTTCAGAATTAAATGATCCTGTTCCACTAGAGCCCTTATCCAAAATGCCAGAATAGTTGTTTAATTAATTGAAATGTAGTGAATTGCTAAGTCTGCAGATGTATGTTATCCCCTTCCTGCTTAATTTTTTTTACTATTAACATATTTAAAAACTAATTTTGGATTATTTTTACTGCTTTCTGCAATATCCTTTTCCATATAGATTTTAGCTTTCCTGATTCTGCATGATTTATTGGACCTTATAAATGATTTGGCTGTCCCTGCTAACTTGAAAGCCTTAAAAGTACGTCTTTTCTTACCCACCTCAACACCAACACTTCTGTTGAACCAAAAAGGTTTTTCTTTGCAACGACATTCCTTGCTTACAAGGGGAATATACTGACATGTATATTTATTAAGTAGCATTTAAAAGACTTCCCGCTTTTGTTCTGTGTTTAACCCTGTAAAAAGCATTTCTTACTTAATATGTTGCAGAGATGCCCTTATACTGTCAAAGTTTGCAAGTCTGAAATGTAGTGTTTTATTTACTCCCTTATAGAATTGCCTCTGCAACAGAATCTCAAAGGAGACCATGTTATGATCACTATTCCCTAAATGCTCACCCACACAAATGTTAGAGATGGGTTCAGTATTATTAGTTATTACAAGGTCCAAAAGAGAGTTATTCCTAGTAGGTTTTTGGAATGAGCTGGAATAAAAAGTTGTCATTCAGCATATTTACAAACCAACTAGCTTCTTCTGTCTTGGCAACCCCATTACCCTAGTCAATGTCTGGATACCTGAAGTCACCCATAGTAATAACTTGACCTAGTTGTGAAGCCTCTTCTATATGTTAGAGCAGCTGGGCGTCATACTCATCTCTTATACGAGGTGGTTTATAACATGCACCAATGATACTTTTCTTTGTAACATTTTTCCCATGCAAAATCTCTACCCAGAGGTATTCCACACCCTCACGAGTACCAGCTATGGTTATTTCTTAAGTGCATGACTTTAATTCAGGCTTTACATAAAAACACACTCCTCAACCCTTTTTAATCCCTCTTCCCTCTTAAAAAGAGTGTAACCATTTAAATTCACAGTACATTCACATGTTTCATCCCACCAAGTCTCAGTGATACCAATTATATCATCATTTTGAGAGCATGCAATTAATTCTAGGTCTCTCATTTTACCTGACAAAGTCGGTGCATTTGCCAGCATACAGTGGGGGTTACAATAACTACAAAGCATTCACAATCTCTGTGAGTTTTAGATGTCACCTCTCTGAAGAGTTACAATGTGCCATTGTGATTGGATTAGAGTTTAGATGCCAAGGGGGGTTGAACATCTTTGAGTTAACTTTTAGTATAATGTAGAAAGTGATATTCTAAAGCAATTTGCAATTTGTTTTAATTTTTTAGAATTTGTTGTTTTTGAGTTATTTTTATTCAGCAGCTCTCCAGTTTGCAATGCCGGCAATCTGGTTGCTAAGGTCTAAATTACCCTAGCAACAATGCACTGCGTTGAATAAGAGACTGGAATATGAATAGGAGAGGCCTGAATAGGAAGATGAGTAATAAAAAGTAACAATAACAATACATTTGAAGCCTTACAGAGCATTTGCTTTATAGATGGGGTCGATGGCCCCCATTTGAAAGTTGGAGAGAGTCAGAAGAAGAAGAAGGCAAATATTTACAAAACTATAACAAATAAACAATGAAAACCGATTGAAAAGTTGCTTAGAATTATCCATTCTATAACATACTAAAACTTAACTTACTTAACTTAACTTACTTAAGTATAACCACCGTAAGTCATTAAATATAGACCCATCCAATGTAATTCTATACAATAAGGATCAAGCTATAGTACATTATGCTGATGATAAAACAACAATACAAAGGCAGAGGGTAGACAAACCCTATTGCTATTATTAGAAGTACCGTAGGCACAGTGTAACAGGCTCAGAGTTATGGCAATGTACCTACAGTAGTTTTCTGTCTTTTTTGTGTATAGGATGCCGTGCAAAAAAATAAAAAAGGGATTTAAATCTCAGCAGTATTTAAGAGCTGTGTTTAAATGCCATTCAGTCTTTATTCCCCATATCCCATGCTATGTTATAAATGGGCCATGCATGTATTACCTGTGGTGTTTATGCAAATGGCCTGTATATGTCACTGTGCTCATACTTATACTGTGCATACTTCCTGATAGCTTAAAAGTGAAAGTGAAAGCTTGCTGTTGTGTAATGCCTGCATGACTCTGCTAATAAAGCACTGTTATTCTCTACTCATCCTCGGCTACCCAAAACAAAACATTACCTTTTGCCTTGAAATATACCTTCTTGTGAAATTATGTTTTATGAACACTATATGCCATCCACACAGAGAGATACGCAATGTTAGTAAAGCACAGTGTTAATATATATTAAATTCAGTAATATATCAAATTATCTTTCAAACAATGACATTTTTTGTATCCCTGAGAGACAGCAATGCTAAATAAGTTACTTTCCAGTCCAGTGAATATGTGGTATAGAGCTTGAGAATCAGCACTCATTAAATTTGATAAGTGGGCTACTATACACTCACAGGGGAGTATTGTTATTATTTTTTTCAGCAACAATTTTTCAAAATAGTGTGAATATATGCCTTTCTTCTGAGCTCTTTCACAGGTACAGCGGGTATAGTAGACGTGCTGCTTTTAATATAGCTTTGAATCGTCCTGGAAAAAGACAGACTCTTTGGCCTGATATGATTATTATTACAGTATGTTTCTATCCATATCCAAGTGATAAAACACATATCATGTATATATTTTTGTCCATGTGATATAACAAAAGTATATATTTTAGCATGCTCTCTTATACTTAGAACAGTATTGGATGCATTCATTATTATTCTTAAAGCAATAGTTTAGTTGAACATTTATTATTGTGCAGGCATAATAATGTAGTTGTTTTTCATTGTTATTTTTTGTTTGTGTGTTTTATTTATTTCCCTTTTGGTTCTGCTGTCCAGAATGGAATTCCAAAGGCTCTCCATCAGCTTTCTTGTGTACCATATACCCTGGCAACAAGGTAGTGCTTTGGAAGTCAGAGACGGCCCCTATAAAATGATATGCAACAAATAACAACAATAACAATCTCATCATACAGAGCATCTGTTTTGTGGTTGCTGGGGTCAGGGACCTTATCAGCCTGATAACATTTAGAAGGTAAGGAAAATGTATTAATCATCCTCTGTCTGAGTGACCCTGCCCTAAAATTCTGAGGGCAAGTGATCAGTTTTGGGCACGGTTTGGTAATTTACAAATGTCACATGCAGATCTCAACAGGATCCTTGAAAATACTGCTTATTTATTTAGACAGGGAGAACAGGATTCAAATTCCTAAAGGGTAAGTACTCCAGTGAATGAATAACTGAATTCTAATATTATTCAGCAGTTTTCTAGTTTGCAAACTCAGCAATCTGTTATCTAGCGTCCAAATTATCCTAGCTACCATGCAATGGTTTGAATAAGAGACTGGAATATGAAAAGGAGAGGACTGAAGAGCAAGATGAGTAATAAAAAGTATCAATAAAAATAAATGTGTAGCCTTACAGAGCATTTGTTTTTAGATGGGGTCAGTGACCCCCATTTAAAAGCTGAAAAGAGTCAGAAGAAGGCAAATCATTCAAAAATTATAGAAAGTTGTTCAAAACATAAAATAAATTGATTGCAAATTTCTAAAGCAGCAGCTTGTACAATAACAAATGTTACCCTTTGTGCAGAAAGTATGTTTGTAAAGACTCTGCTGTGTCTATTTATAATAATTATGTTGGAATTCAAACATTTCTTGTACAGCTCAGTTGACAACAAAGTCCAGTGAAGTGAATGTAAACAACAAGCTGAACTTAGAAAACAGGTAGAAATTAAGTCAAAGTGCCAGAAATACATGTTTCCTATGCAGTTTTCCTCACTATGCCAGTTTTCTCTATTAGGCTAGCACATCTCAGCTTCATGACTTTGCACTTTGCTTTGAAATTTGCATCTCCAGTCTGCAGGGCTTATTTACTAACAGGTGCTAAATTAAAGAGCTAAGTGCAGTTGTTAATAGCATAGTCTACAACAGTTAAAACAAATAACTGGCTTGCATGATATTAGTAAACCTATTGCTTGGTGTAGACAAATTTAATTCATCCAAAATATCTGAAAGGAGGTTTTATAATGTTATGGGCGTGCTGGGCGAATTTTTTTGTCTTGTTTTGCAGCAAAAATGACGCCCATAGACTTGTATGCCATTGTGCTTAAAAAAAAAAAAGTTGCGCGTCAAAAAGATATGATCTCTGTTTTTTATGAAGACACTAAAATGAATTCTCAAGATTACACAGTGCATAGGTTATTCACTTGTGGTCTTGCCTGAAATGCTTCAAAAATTTCTTTATAATCAGTCAAAAATTCTTGCATAAGTCCAGTGAATCCAATGCGTTCTTCTGTGCGGTAACAGAGAAACTATTTGCAATGCGAAAAGTTATGCCTTTGCGCAAACAAATTTAGCTTTCAGTGAATTTAATATAGCTTTTGCGAACCCGGAAACTGTTTAGCAACCGCTTCCGACAGTGGAAGAGCGTTTACGAATGTTATAGTCTGTGTCAATGCGCAGTAAATGTAGTAAAACGTCTTACTGAAAAAGTCATTATGTTTGCTCCAAAAGATTACGACACCTTCAAGCACTTCTTAAGCGTGCGCAATTAAAATTTGCAATTCAATAACAGTTTAAGGAATATTATTACATCACAAGATTTGAATTCTTATTCTTACTGGTGCGACTTTAATTACATTCCCCCTATTGTGTCTTCTTCACGTTTCTGTGTTGTCTAGCGAAGAAAACTGATAAATCACAGAAACATCTTGCTCTGCATTAGGAAAGCACTGTTTCTTAGAAATCGAACTAGGGGTGACTCCGACTAAGTCCAGAAATACATTTTTCTCATCAGATAGAAACGAATTCTTTATCACAGCTGTGGTCTGTGATCAGGAGGACCCAGCTGTGATCTGAGCTGTTCAGTATAGAGTTGAAAGCAAATACAGAATCAAATTTTTCTTAGTTTTTTTGTGCTGCTTCATTTAAAGACACCTTAATATATAGGATTCTGATGTGATGATTGAGATAAATCATACAAAGCCAATATGAGCTTGTGCCTTATTTTAATTAGCCTGAAAATTCTTAGTTTAGATTGCATAACAGGGGTCCTTAATTATCTTCACAAGGCAATAATTGTCACAAAATGTGAGCAGAAATTAAGGCAGTGGGTAATTAGATGCCAGTGTTCGGTCACTTATTTGTGAGTTGAAGTTGCTAGACAAGTGTAATAGATGTAGTCCTTGCAGTTACATTTAACTGTGCAAGATAGAGACACACAGATAAGGACAATATATTTCTGTAATTAACCATTTTTGGCTTGGCATTATTATAGTCTGCCGCTAGCTGATTTAGAAAAAAATCACTTGATGCAATTCTACCTAAACAAGATTTTTTTAGGGTATGGAATATCACGGAGAAACTGTTATCCAATTCCATACTTGAAGCACCTGTCTCACTGAAAACTGATATCTCTATCCTAGTAACAGAAATTACTAACCCATAGCCTTACTTTATGCCAGGGCCAGAAATTAGGGTAGGCAGCAGAGGTACCAGCCTAGTGTAATAGTATAAGGGGGAAGAACGAGTGCAGTTCTAGAAATATTTATTAAAGGAACAGTTCAGTTTAAAAAAAAATTGGGTAAATAGATAGGCTGTGCAAAATAAAAAAAATGTTTCTTATATATGTAGGGGCCCCTATGGGTATGGGTTAATCTGCCCTGCAGCTTTGAGGCCCCCACCTTTTTTTCTTGGAGTGATCTGCCAGGAGAGAATGACACTCCCCTGCTACACTGCTATATAGTGTGTGTAGGGAGTGGCCACTTCCTCTTTGGCCTGTGGATGCTGATCCAGCTGGGTGTGCTCAGGGGAGCCTGGGTACAGCTAGGCCCAGAAAGGCTAACTCAGAGTTAGAGAGCTGAAAAGCAGGAAGTATTGTTCTATTCTGTTATGTTAGACATCCGCTCACTCCAGCCTTTATACATTACATTATTGGCTAACTAGCTTCCTGCTTTTCAGCTCTCTAACTCTGAGTTAGTAAGCGACTGTAAGGGGGGGCCACATGGGACATAACTGTTCAGTGAGTTAGCAAACTAAATAATGTTTCTAATATAGTCTGTCTCACCCCCTTGAGCACATATGTCTGTGCATGTTTTGCTCTACCTTGCCTAGATCAGGAGTGGGGGCCCACAGTATCCTGCTTGGAATGGACCGAGTTTTTCCCCTGGTGTCCTGTTGGTCCAATCCAACCCTGTTCCTCTATGTCCCAGATAATTTGCACCCCATGTATTCAACTTTACTTGGGGGTGGCACTGTCTTGGGTGCCAAAGTTCCTTAGCTTGGCTCTGCATTTTGCAAAGCCCTGTGCAAAATCCCTGTAGAGCAGCACTGGCCCCTCAACTGTCCAGTTTTGGCCAGGACAGCCCATTTTTTCAAAGGGCTGTCCAGGTCAAAACTGCCTGACCCACCCCCTCCGTGTCATGGACCTGTCCCTATTACACTTTGGCCCTACCCCCAATATGTTGTGGCCCCACCCCCCTGCCCGGAGTTCCATGGCTCAGAAGGTGACAATGCTATCCTTCAGTAACAAAGAACAAAGTCTTCCTGTAGTTGTAGACAACTAAAAAAATTAATAAATATTGATGTTATGTTTTGTTATACAGTATTTAAGGCTTCTCCGAAGATCGAAAAAACAAAAGAAAATACAGAAAATAAACTTCTCTCTGATTTAGGGTAACTCACTCTATACCACAAATTATAATTTAAACTACTCAGTCCAGTCCATGTCTGACAATGTTGGTCTTGGACTTAGTTTTAATACTATGAATGTGTTCTTAGTGTATTCTTTTAAAGCCCTGCTGGTCTGACCTATTTATTGCTTAATGGAGGCACAATTTACCATTAATGTATTGTATAAAAAATGTTATATATGAATGAATTTTAATTATAAGAATAGGCAAGAAGTTTTATTTATTGTGCTCATATTGACCAAAGGTGTATATAGGTGTATACTCTTCATTAAAAGTAGCCCAAAACATTTCTATTAATTGAACACCATTGGTATGCTGCAGTATCTGTGTCCTAAATAGCTCTAGAATAGGGGTTTTCCAAACCCTTACACCATGCATATTCTTCATTTACACAAAGACAGCACATACAGGGGCACTGTCCCTTTAAAGGGGACCTGTCACCTAGACATAAAAAGCTGTATAGTAAAAGTCCTGTTCAAATTAAACATGAAATATAATTTTTTTTAATTAAAATGTTCATAGCTGTTGTAAACTCGTTTAAAAATCTCAGCTGTCAATAAAAATATTGCCTGCCCCTCTTCTATGCCTTAGGCATAGAGGCCGGGCAGGCAATTACTTTCACTTTCCATTCAGCACTAACTAGATTTCCATATACTCCCCACATTCCCCAGCTCTCTTTACAATTTAATTGTGTAACCAGGGCATGGGGATGGACATCAGATCCTCCATTCTGGTGCACAAACAAGATTCTGAGATGATGCAAGGCTTGTCTTAATAACAGTGTCCACAAAATGGCTCCTGCCTGCTTGCTATAATTATGAATTCCCAGAATGAAGGAAACAAGATTCAAATAATTTATATAGTGTAATTAAAGTTCATTTTGTTTGACTAATGTGATAAAATAGGATATGGATTTGGTGACGGGTTCCCTTTAACTGGAACACAATAATTGAACAACTTGGGGGTGTAAATAAAAAAAAAAATTAACAAATACAAATGGCAACACCAGAAAAAAATTAGCTGAAGTCCCAGGTGTATTTTTATATACAATATATCAATACTGCATCACAACACAAAGAAAAAGCAGACAAGGAAATTGATAAGCAGCGACTGCACCCTAGGCTTCTATAATGATCTGTAAATCAAATTCCACTTTGTTTATATGGGATCTGCCCTATAGGAGGAATACTGAAATGTGTTCTAATCATGAAATGATGTATACTTTTATAGGGTCTCTATTTTGTATGCAAACATAGTATGTCAATATAATAAACACGCACCTGACATATCCAAAGTAATTATTTTTGGTGTTACTATAGTTACCTTATTTCCCTAGCTTTGTGTTATTATTTTTACAATGAGCGCATCTGTTTAGTCAAGTATATTAAATTTAACCCTGTTATTTCTGCATAACTATTCAAATCCATTAGCAGTATATTTCCAACTTAGCGACTCTTTTAGTGGTACACACTTCACAGTTCATTCACCAGGGAATGGGTTTGTCACCTCACCCCTTTAATACAGATCACATATTGTATCCCCATCCTGCATAGCTAATTAGCAATTCGTTTAGATGCATGTTACAGACTGGCCTGGTTTATGTGCAACAAGAAAAAATCCGATGGCACACAGGGCTGCAGGAAATCTTCCAATTTTTATTTCAAAGCAGAGTGCAAATGGTTTATGTGCAGCCATACAGCATGCATCTAAATGAATTAGTAACTAGCCATGCAGGATGCAAATTCAATATGTGACCGGTATTAAAGGGAGAAGGTAACAACACTAACAGGGAATGATAGAATAGCACATGCCCAGATACCCAGCATGGTCAATAAAATAACAGATGATTTGATAATGATTAAAAAGTGAAGGGTAATTAAGCAATTATTATTATAGATTTTCATGTTATTCAACTGCCAGGCACACAGAAACCACAACTCCCAAGGTGATTGGTGTTGTAACCAATAATAATTGTTGCAGGGTCACAAAAATTTCTAACTATGGCTAACTTTGGTCTTGCACCTGTGACTGGACAGACTAAAATGTACATAGAATTTTGCCTTTTAGGTGTTTTTATGCCTAGGGGAAAGGGGGTACATTTCCCTCCCAACTGGATAATTAGGTGACAAAAAGGGTGTCTTTTCACGCAAAGGGGCTCTCCTTGGATGTCTTGAAGAGACAACTCCTCTTGAATGTGAGAGGAAGAGCCACAAGGCTGACTGTTCCCTGTGTGGAAGGGGAACCTTAGAGGAGGCCAAGGAACTTGGGAGAAAGTCAAGTGCCTGAAAGGATCCTTTGAGTACAAGTAGGAACTGCAAAACCTGAGAGACACGTGGACATCAACAATCTCATTTTAATGGTTTTAGAGGTTTTTGAAACCACGACTTTAAGAAACAGTAACGTCAAAAAATAAAAGTGTTTTAAAGTAGTGAAAATATAATGCAGTGTTGCCCAGCACTGGTAAAACTGTTGTGTTTGCTTAAGAAACATTACTATTGTTTATATAAATAAGCTGCTGTGTAGCAATGTGGGCAGCCATTCAAATGAGAAAAGGCTCAGGTTATACAGCAGATAGCAAATAAGTTCTGTCTATCTAATGGTGTTATCTGTTATCCACTATTTAACCTGTGCCATATAGCCGTTTTTCAATTACCGCTATTGCTCCACAGCAGCTTGTTTATATGAACTATAGTAGTGTTTCTGAAGCAAACGCATCAGTTTTACCAGTGCAGGGCAACAGTACATGATATTTTCATTACTTTAAAACACTTATATTTTTTGGTGTTACTGTTCCTTTAACTCACTTTCTCTAAAACCACAAATGTCATGAAATTAAATTAAAAGCTCAGGAAAAAGTACAGACACGGAGAAGTCGCAGAAAACGTTTTCTACTTACCGCACAATAACTACGACTTTTTCATATTCTTACACAAATGCTAGTGTCAAAAACACCCAGAACCTCTAAAACCACAAATCAAAGAAAGATCTTCCAGTTGTAAAAGGGACATCTGCTATTGTATTCTACATGATTTAGCTGGAGTATTTTCGTATTTGGAATTGTTTTTTTTTTTTTTTTGCATAATAAATCCTGGAAAAATGTACCTTTTTTTGGAGTCAAAAAGCCATACATGGAAAAGTTGCAGTTTAATAAATTAGCCCCTGAGTTATAAAGATTTGTAAGAGAAAAAGCCTTGTAGGTTTTTTGTAGGGCTTGTGCAATAGGCCCTGACCCAATACTAGTTTTTGAGATAAGGAGCAGCACACTCCAAAGGATATTTAGTTGGCCATTTGCAGCCCTATAAAAGTTTCCATCCTGGTCCCTCCAGACCAAATCAACAGCCCATATATGGGTCCCTTAGGATTGCCTGCCATACAAATATCTGTCAGTAGATCATATAGATTTCTGTGAGAGAGTTTTAAGTCTCATCAGGTGAGCACGGAATCAGTGCATCAATGTATTCTTTGTCCATCAGATCTCTGTAAGCCTTTGGCCAAGAAATGGATCAGCTTTGTATGGCACAGGGTGTGGTTTGAAGAGGCCTTACTGTGTAATGCCAAAGTTGCTTCCAATTCCTTAGTTCCTTCTAAAAACAAACTTAAATTGATAGTGGTGGATCCTTACACACCTCAATTTTGGAGTCATGTGGATAAATGGTATTCCCAATGCTCCATCCATATTATTGGAGAAATAATATTGCACTATGATCAGTAGAGACCATTTGAATCAATATAATAGAAGTCAACTATCCTTTAGCCAAGATTCTACTTTTCATGCTTCTTCCTGGGTCAGACTTCTGCTTCATTGGTTCAAAAGTCAGAACCAGATTTGCTAAGAATAACAAGGGACACATAGTGCTTAGATTTATAAATGGCTATAAAACATATACAAATGTCTGTCAGTATCGCTCTGTCACAGAGCACTTCGCTTCATCAAGATGACAGCACCCAGCGCAGCTCAGTGATGTCATTGCGCCATGCCTTTGCCGTGACATAATTAGGGATGTAGCGAACCGCCGTGTATGTGTTCGCGAACGCCGTTCGCGAACACCGGCAAAAAATGTGAACAGTTCGCGAACAGTTCGCGAACAGTTCGCGAACTTCGAACATCCGAAAATCGTTCAATTCGAACGATCGAAGGATTTTAATCGTTCGATCGAACGATTTTCGTTCGAATCGAACGATCTAAGCCATTGGATCGAATGATTTCATTCAATCCAATGGCTTCGATCGTTCGATTCGAACGAAAATCGTTCGATTTTAGCGATCGAATGGTCGAATGGTCGAACAATTTTGACGCGAACGCCTATTGGCGAACGTCGCGCGACGTTCGCGAACTTGCGGCGGACGCGAACAGTCGAAGTTCGCGCGAACTAGTTCGCCGGCGAACAGTTCGCTACATCCCTAGACATAATCAACAGAAGATCGGCATGGGTTTCAAATGACACCGAGGTCATGGGTTCAATGCCCAATTATAGGTCACAATCACTTTGCATTCCTGCGTGCAGATTCGTGGACTTTTGACTCCTTTCCTTGTTCCTGACAACGATCCTGTGCTGCCTGCCTTTGAACTCTTGCCTGAATCCTGACTACACTTAGGGTCAGATTTATGAAAGATTGGGGTGAATTTTCGAATTCAAAAAATTCAAATTTCAAGCTATTTTTTGTTTACTTAGACTAGGAAATAGTCGAAATTCGATTCGAATTTGAAAACAATTCCAAAATTTAAATATCGAAAATTTATCATGTACTGTCTCTTTAAAAATTTGACCATTCACCATCTAAAACTTGCCGAATTGCTGTTTTAGCCTATGGGGAACCTCTTAGAACCTATTTGGAGTCAATTGGTGGACTTTCAAAAATTGAAGTTTTTTTGGGGAAAAGCCTCGATTCAAATTTGCTATTACTTAATTTCGTACAATTCAAATTCACCTGAATACAGACATTTGATTGAAAACTGACCTATTCAGCCACAAAAAACTTCCACTTAATTTTGGTTGGTCTTTTTGAATTCGAATTTCAACATTTTTCAAATTCGAAATTCTACCCTTGATAAATATGCCCCTTATTCTTGAACCTTTGGCTACTGCCAACTGGACTTTCTATTTAGCGGTTCCTCTTTGGTCAGGACTTCTCCGCAATCGGAGCCGCAAGGCCTGTGACAATGTCAAATGAATATATATTGTAAAGTCTATCAATATACAGTATTGGAATTATATTTTTTATGTTATTTTTTAGATAAATGGCAGCCCATTTTATTGTTATCTATCCATGACAAGAAAAAGAAATCATCCTTTTTAATATGACCCAGTGTTGACTTGGCAAACCTTATTATACTGCAATAAGGAATTAAAGGGCAGTATTTTGTCATCTAGGCTGACATATTATGGCGACGCTTACCTTAATATTAATAATGTTTGTGCAGTAACTGGCCAGACAGGATTAAAGAAGTTCCCTGATGCAATCATGATTTAAGGGGTGTCCTCTAATCTAATTAACTGAAATGTTTGGTAGCAATGTGGTTGTCTTTGTCTAGCCTAGTGCTTCTAACTGTGGATAAATCTGACGCATAGTTATTCCCATTTGGCTGTAAGCTCTAGGGAGCAGGGGCGTCCTTCCTACTGTCTCTCTTACCATGTGGCACTTATGCTCTCTGTATATATATATATATATATATATATATATATATATATATATATATATATATATATATATATAATTATTGCATTTATTATGTTACATGTATTCCCCGTGTGTACTTTTATATATTGTACAGACCTTTGCAATTAAAGTTATACACATACATAATAGGGAAGAAACCCTCCTATGACTCCATGGAGAAAACGAATATTGGTTTCATGTACTCTGCACAAAAGTACAGTGCGCTGGCATTTCTGTTATTGAGAAAGCTACATAGGGCTCAACATACAATGAACATTTTTGTTTTAAAATATAAGTTCTTAGGTTTCCTACGTACTGTAAGCTTGGTGTTAGTGTTTGTAAATATATTTTCATTAAATAATATGGTAATATACCCCAATATTTATATATGAACATGCCATCTTGTGTGTAAGTTTGCTCTATAAAATCCACAAGGAACAAAAGCCAGATACATTTGTAATGAGAACTGGTTGTAATGTTTGTGATACAGCATTACCCTCTAGTGGAACTGACAGTTATTGCAAAATAGCAAAATCTCAATACTATCAGGAAATAGATTCCAGTAACCCAATGACACAGGGCACAGCCTAGGGAAGCAGGGGCATGACAGAGCTAGAGGTGGAGAAGCCCCTCCTAGTTGTTTGTAGGGGATTGGGTAGCTAAAGGAGCGGGAAAAAGTGACGTAGGGCAGGATAAAAGGGGGGGGACTGAGGTTGCCGCCCCCCCACTCCATTTTGTAGCAGCAAAGGAAAACTCTGCTTACCATGGAGGGGAACCAGGAGCTGGCTGATCTGGTCAGGAGATTCCGAGACGCAGCTTCTCAGCAGGATCCAGGATGGCTACAGCAGCAGCTGCAGGATCTTCTGGGGAGAGGTGAACCCGCACGGCCAGCCACCCGCCCAACCCGTCGAACAAGACCCCCAGCACGGCTAAGCCCACAGGGCACTGGAGGATTGCGGAGTCGAGCCAGGAGGATCAGTGCCAGCCCAAGCAGGGGAGGACTGACGCTCCGATCCACGGTACCTGCTGCCAAGATGAAGCCGTCGGCAGCTAACACGCGTCGCAGGGGCCCAGGAAGCAGGCAAGTAACTGAGCCGGCAGATCACGTGACGCAGGCAGCAGTGAGAGGAAGGAGGGGTAGAAAGCCTGCTCCTCCGGCAGCAGCGTCTGCATTAGTTACGGAGGACAGGCAAAGGGCTGTCTCCCCCTCCTCTCCTCCAGCAACAACTTCAGGCCCATCAATCAGGCGTGTATGCGCCCTCTCACCGCACGCAGCTTCTGCGGTGGAGGGAGGGGGGAGGGGGAAGGAGCCCGCTCCGCACACAGCAGCAGCAAGGGAAGAACAGAGAGTAGGGCTCTCCTCCTCCCCTCATTCACTAACCATCACGGGCACAGGAATTGTAGAGGGATGGGACAGCCCCCAACACATGGCAGGGGGGAGGAGGGGGGAGAAGCACACTCCAAAAACGGCTGCAGCAACAGCATTAAGGGATGAGCAGCATGGAGAGCTTTCCCCCTCCCCTCTTCCAGGAGCAGCCACAGCTGATATAGACAGCAGCCCCAGAGCATCAGTTCTCATGGACGCAGAACGGGGGGAGCAGTCCATTCCATGTTCCCCCACACATTCTAACCCCTCCCAGGCATGTTCCACTCCCAGCCCTAGCACATCACCAAGGCGTCGGCTAAGCCGTGTTCGGCCACGGACTTCACCACCAGTCAGGAAAAATGATTTTACCAGGCCAGGGAGGCCGGCATCCATGTCAACGGCTGGCCAGGCACAGGGCGGCAGAGTAATCACAGCTCAGATACACCACCGGGAGTCAGGAGAACGTAGGGTGGGCACGCCAACAGGGAGGCGAGGTTGGCGTCAGGAACCAACTTCCGCACGTAGAAGCACTGTAAGGGTGTCCAGACAAGGCAGGGATCCCATCACCCCCACAAGGGAAAGGTCACCGGCTCCCCGTAATAGAAGCCGTTCAAGAAGCAGGGATAATAGCAGGAGAGTACGGCGGGAGCATAGTCATAGCTCTGTCAGGAGCAGCAGGAGGGACGTCACGGCTCAAGCATGCTCGCAGGCAGCTCGAGTCAGTAGGTGGGAACGCAGTAGTAGGTCTCCATCTAGGAGTTACTCGCACAGGGAGGGGCACTCTTGCTGTCATTTTTCTTGCAGGAACAGCCCAAGAATGTCTGAAAGGGAAGCATCGCGAGCAAGGAGCGTAACGTCCAAGGATGGGACACGGAGGAGGCGGTCCACCAGCCATGACAGAGTTCAACCAGACACGGTTCAAAAGCAACATCCCCCCAGGAGCAACAGGATGTCGAGCAGCTTGACGGCCCAGGGCGCAGCCTCGGCCAGTGGGCCTGGAGGTGAGCAAAGTGTACCGCACCAGTCACACAATCAGGGTACTGAGTCACTATTGCACAGCATTAAGCAGATTTTGTCAAGCTGGGAAAAGGGAAACTCAGGCGGGCCAGCTAGGGCATGGGCACCACTGCACACAAGGGACGAGTCAGCCGGTCCAACTGTGGGTCAGGCAGGGGTGGAGGTCAGTACAAACACAATAGAAATGGTGGCCACAGGGATACCAGCAAAGGGGTCAGTTGTGGCATTGACTGAGACAGAGGAAGGTAAAAAAGAGAGAGAATCGGAAAGAGATGCCATAGCACACGGGATCCCCGATACAGCCCGGCAGAATGCGTACCTATCGTTCGCAGGCCCACTGGGGGTGCATATTAAGGCAGAGGTCAAGGAAAAGATATGGAAAGGAGAGTTTGTAGAGATTTTCTCCCTCCTTCCACTGGAGGAGATTATCGAGCTAAAAGAGGACGACAAAAAAGATAGTAAAAAAGAAGAAGAAGAGAAACAAAAAAGATATAGAAAGCTCCCCAAAACATTTGGTAACTGGCTCCGAGCCTTTTGTATCCTAGCCAGCATTATCGGGGAAAAAGCTCCTGAAAAATGCTCAGCTCTTTTTTGTTACGTAGATGGTATCTGGGAGGCCTTCCGGGTTTATGGTGGGTTGGCATGGTGGCGCTACGACGAACAATTTCGCCAAAGGCTAGCAGCCAACCCAACCATGAGATGGGACCAGATGGACATTACCCTCTGGCTCAAACTTATGATGGCACAAAAATCATCTCCCTTTCAGAAGGGGGCCGGGGCACAGCAAGCTGGCACCTCGGCCCCGATCAAATTTGGATACTGCTGGCAGTTTAATGATAGCCAATGCAAGTGGGGGAATTCATGCAGGTTCAAGCATGAGTGCTCCGGTTGTGGGGGCTCACACTCGTATAGCAGGTGTTTCAAGCGGGGAAAGGCATCAGGAAAGCAGGTTGAGGCTACCAAAGGGCAAGACACCAGTGAGGTTAGACGTGATGCTGCCTTGGCTAAACCGCTACGGTAAGAGAGGGGACGCAGAGGCCATTGAGCAGGGTTTTCGGGAGGGATTCAGGATACCATTCAAGGACAGAGAGGTCTCGGGGGCCCCGCGGAATCTCAAGTCCGCAGAACAATTTCCAGAGATAATCCACCAAAAATTGTTTAAAGAAATTGAGTTGGGCAGGATGGCGGGCCCCTTTTCTAGCCTGCCCCTGCACAACTTGAGAATTTCACCCTTGGGTGTGGTACCAAAAAAGGAGCCGGGTAAATTCCGGCTGATCCATCATCTGTCACATCCCAAGGGTAGCTCAGTTAATGATGACATTGACAAAGACCTAAGCTCTGTGTCATACACATCATTCGATCAAGCAGTAACATTGGTACAGAGAGCAGGATGGGGAGCCCTTATGGCAAAAGCCGACATTGAGTCGGCTTTCCGATTGCTACCTATACATCCGGATTGTCACCACTTACTGGGTTGTTGGCTTGATGGGGCCTTTTTCGTAGATCTCTGCCTGCCAATGGGATGCTCTATCTCCTGTGCCTATTTTGAAATGTTTAGTTCTTTTCTGGAGTGGGTTGTCAAGTCCACGGCAAGCTGTAACTCCGTTGTGCATTATTTGGATGACTTTCTATGCATCGGCCCAGCCAACAGTGATATGTGCTTTCACCTCTTGCAGACATTACAGGAAATAACAAAGGCATTTGGGGTACCCCTAGCTAGGGATAAGACAGAGGGACCCACTACATCCATTCAGTTCCTGGGAATTCAAATTGATTCGGTAGCAGGGGAATGCAGGCTCCCAACTAACAAAGTTATTGAACTACAACAGGCAGTAGAGTCAATGAAACGGGCAAATCGGGCTACTTTGAGGCAGATTCAATCACTGCTTGGTAAATTGAATTTCGCCTGCAGGATTATTCCAGTGGGCAGAGTTTTCTGCAGGAGGTTGTCCTTAGCTACAGTTGGGGCTCGGGCCCCACATCATCATATACATGTTAATAAGGAGGTTAAGGCAGACCTAGCAGTATGGGGACACTTCCTGAGAGATTTTAATGGGACAGTACTTTTTCAGGCCAAGGAGAAGTCAGCACAGGACATGCAACTTTTTACAGACGCAGCAGGGGGTTTTGGTTTTGGAGCTTACCTGGCGGGACAATGGTGCGCCGCGCCATGGCCATGTGAGTGGAGGGAGTCTGAACTAGGCTCCAACATAGCGTTTTTGGAACTGTTCCCAATTGTAGTGGCTATGTACGTGTGGGAAAACATACTTAGAGACTGTAGGATCGTTTTTCATTCAGATAATATGACAGTAGTTCAGGCCATCAATAGTTGGTCCGCATCATCACCCCCAGTTCTGAGATTATTACGGACACTGGTCCTCCGGTGCCTTCGGTTGAATGTACATTGTAGAGCAGTGCACATACCAGGAAAAAAGAATGTCATCGCTGATGCACTGTCTCGCTTTCAGTGGGAGCGTTTTCGGGAGGCAGCGCCGGAAGCAGCACCGCAGCCATGCCCATTCCCACAGCAGCTTTGGCAGCTGGCGAGCGTAGACTGTTGGAGCTTGTGAAGGTTTCCTTAGCCAAGGCAACATGGACTGCTTATGGTAAGGCGTGGGAGGAATGGAATCAACTGACTGGCTGGGCTGGCGGTTTTACTAACAGGGAGGATAGGCGCGCTGGTCTCATTTGGTATGTGGTCTGGCTCACAGAGCAGGGTAAGTCGGCAGCCTTTATTGATAAGCGCATGGCAGGACTGGCGTTCCAGTTCAAACTGCGAGGCGAAGAGGACCTGACGAAAGAGTTCATCATCAGGCAAGCGCTAAAAGGGGTTAGAAAAAGTAGACACTCAAAAGATACCCGACGGCCCATATCATTTCAACTGCTGACACGGCTCCAGGGAGTCTTGGATCAATGCTGTTATTCAGGTTATGAGGTGCAATTGTTTAGGGCAGCTTTTGCACTGGCATTCTTCGGAGCCTTCAGGGTAGGCGAGTTGGTCAGTAAAAGCAAAACCTCACAAGGTGGCTTGTTGCTCCAGGATGTAAAAGTGTTTCAAGATAAAATCACAATCCGTTTGAGGCAGTCCAAAACGGATTCATTGGGAAAAGGGAAGGATATTGTGTTGTTCAAAGTTGATGGTGGGGCAACCTGCCCAGTTGGCTGTGTCAGTCGTTTTTTACATTTGCGAGGAGTGTGTGGCAAAGTTTTTCTGCAGCATGAGGATGGGATGCCATTGACCCGTTTTCAGTTTAATAACATCTTAAAAAAATCTTTGGAAAGTGTTGGAGTTAACCCAAAAGAGTTTGGGACACATTCATTTCGCATAGGGGCAGCGACTGAAGCAGCCGGTCTCGGTTTAGGAGAGCGGATGGTCATGAAAATTGGGAGATGGGAGTCCAAACGTTTCCTCAGCTATATACGGCCAGGCTTGCTGGTCTAGGAGGCTCTACATGGTTTTACACAGAGCAAGACGAATCAAGACACTATATAAAAAAAAAAAAAAAAAAAAAAAAAAAATTTGTTGGGTTTTTCTGTTCATGTCACTCATGGTTGTTTTGTTGTGTTTTCAGGTGGCAAAACCATGGTATGGTTGTTGGGACATTCGTTCATCAGTCGGGCCAGAAGGAGAGCCGCAGTTCTCCAAGGGACCGCATTGCAGCTGGGCTTTCCGGAGGACCGCATATCAGTCAAATGGTTTGGTTTTCCTGGTCTAAGATGGTCAGGAGTATGGCCTACCCTAGTCAGGTTGGCCAAGGTGGAACAGCGTCCGGATATACTGGTAATACACGTTGGGGGGAATGACCTGGGCTTGGTTGCACAAAGGGATCTAGTCATCATGATGAAGCAGGATGTTGATAGAATTCGGTCACTGTTCCCCGGCATAATATTAGTGTGGTCAGAGATAACCCCCCGGTTGGTATGGAGGTTTGCACGGGATATACCAGCCATAGACAGGAGCAGGGGGAAGGTGAATAAATTACTCTCAATCTTTATACGTAAGTCAGGTGGCATAGTTGTCAGACATAGGGATCTCGAAGACAAAACAAAGAGTTGCTTTTCCACAGATGGGGTACACCTCTCCGATATTGGTATGGCTCTCTTTACTTTGGCCATCGCAGAAGGGATTGAAAGGGCCCTGGAGTTTTGTTTGGCGGTGCGCGGTGCTCTTAAGGTGTCAAGTGCACGCGCGGGTGGCGGGATCATGGAGTCCAGGAACCAATAGGTGTGTGAGCACGGGAGTTGCAGGGTTAATGGGTAGCTGGAAGGCCTGTCACCTCAGGGGTAACAAAACACCACACGAATAGCATTTGGTTGGGTAGCAGATGGGTTACAGGCTACTATGGCAGCTGGCAGCGCTGTTGCGTTGTGCAGTTATAAAGTTCTACTACAATACGTAGGTATTCAGGTTTACTGTTTGTTATACAAATACTATTGTGATCGTATGCTATGTTAATATGTTATCATTTATAGTAGTGTGTTTTGTACTACAATACTACTTGTTATAATAAAATTGTTCTGCGGCCTTTTCATCCAAAAAATGATTTGTTGTATTTTATTAAAGGGGGACTGGAGGAAGGGGGGTTGTTGGTTAGCTGGTAAGGGCTGATACAGGTACCGACCTTGCCTCTGTCAAGTAACCCAATGACACAGGGCACAGCCTAGGGAAGCAGGGGCATGACAGAGCTAGAGGTGGAGAAGCCCCTCCTAGTTGTTTGTAGGGGATTGGGTAGCTAAAGGAGCGGGAAAAAGTGACGTAGGGCAGGATAAAAGGGGGGGGACTGAGGTTGCCGCCCCCCCACTCCATTTTGTAGCAGCAAAGGAAAACTCCCACCCACCCTCCCCTATAGATATTTGATTGGATAAGGATACGGCGGGATCATGGAGTCCAGGAACCAATAGGTGTGTGAGCACGGGAGTTGCAGGGTTAATGGGTAGCTGGAAGGCCTGTCACCTCAGGGGTAACAAAACACCACACGAATAGCATTTGGTTGGGTAGCAGATGGGTTACAGGCTACTATGGCAGCTGGCAGCGCTGTTGCGTTGTGCAGTTATAAAGTTCTACTACAATACGTAGGTATTCAGGTTTACTGTTTGTTATACAAATACTATTGTGATCGTATGCTATGTTAATATGTTATCATTTATAGTAGTGTGTTTTGTACTACAATACTACTTGTTATAATAAAATTGTTCTGCGGCCTTTTCATCCAAAAAATGATTTGTTGTATTTTATTAAAGGGGGACTGGAGGAAGGGGGGTTGTTGGTTAGCTGGTAAGGGCTGATACAGGTACCGACCTTGCCTCTGTCAAGTAACCCAATGACACAGGGCACAGCCTAGGGAAGCAGGGGCATGACAGAGCTAGAGGTGGAGAAGCCCCTCCTAGTTGTTTGTAGGGGATTGGGTAGCTAAAGGAGCGGGAAAAAGTGACGTAGGGCAGGATAAAAGGGGGGGGACTGAGGTTGCCGCCCCCCCACTCCATTTTGTAGCAGCAAAGGAAAACTCCCACCCACCCTCCCCTATAGATATTTGATTGGATAAGGATACGGCGGGATCATGGAGTCCAGGAACCAATAGGTGTGTGAGCACGGGAGTTGCAGGGTTAATGGGTAGCTGGAAGGCCTGTCACCTCAGGGGTAACAAAACACCACACGAATAGCATTTGGTTGGGTAGCAGATGGGTTACAGGCTACTATGGCAGCTGGCAGCGCTGTTGCGTTGTGCAGTTATAAAGTTCTACTACAATACGTAGGTATTCAGGTTTACTGTTTGTTATACAAATACTATTGTGATCGTATGCTATGTTAATATGTTATCATTTATAGTAGTGTGTTTTGTACTACAATACTACTTGTTATAATAAAATTGTTCTGCGGCCTTTTCATCCAAAAAATGATTTGTTGTATTTTATTAAAGGGGGACTGGAGGAAGGGGGGTTGTTGGTTAGCTGGTAAGGGCTGATACAGGTACCGACCTTGCCTCTGTCATGCACTGGCATTCCACTTAATTGTCTCCCCCCCCCCCCCACTACTGTAAAGCTTAAATGACCTGTAATTTGAAGAATATGCAGTGATAATAAGCAGTGGTATTTTGCAGTGTCGGCACCTACATTTCATGTTATTATAGGCAATGATAATAAAATAATGAAATTGAACATACTTATAAAACAATTGGAAGAACAATTTGAGAAACCTAAAAAATGTATTCATCTTACCCAGGGCTGCACTGATGCATTCAAATTAAAGGGCATCAGCGCCTTTACTTCTAGCTAAATTTCCGAAAAGCGTTCCATATTTTTTTTATGAGCTGTGGAAACATTACAGTAGAACATCAATATTATGTGTGTTGGGACTGGTATAATATGTTGTAAACTGAAGCAAAATGTAAAGTCGAGGAAATTAAAAAGTAAAATACATGTACATATATCGGATCCATTATCTGGAAAACAATTATCCAGAAAGCTCCGAATTACGGGAAGGTCATCTCCCATAAACCCCATTTTAAAAATAATTTTTTTCTCTGTAATAATAAAACAGTACCTTGTACTTGATCCAAACTAAGTGGAAAATACTTCGAAATTCGACCATCGAATAGAATCCTCCAACATTCGAATTCGAAGTCGAGGATTTTATTCATCGTACGATCGTACTATCGTACTCCAATTGTACTTCGAATCGTACGATTTTCCTTAGAAACCCAAAAACATAGGAATATGCTCTGGCAGGTCCCCATAGGCTAACATAGCACTTCAGCAGGATTAAGTTGGCGAAGTATTGAAGTTTTTTTAAAGAGACAGTACTTCAATTATCGAATGGTCGAATAGTCGAACGATTTTTACTTCGAATCGAAGTCGAAGTAAATTCAAAGTCGTAGTATCCTATTCGATGGTCAAAGTATCCAAAAAATTACTGGAATTTCTAATTTTTTTACTTCGAAAATTCCCTCAAATTCACTTCTATCCTTGATAAATCTGGCCCTTAATGTTTTTTAGACTTAAGGACCAGAGTCCTGAAAAACAGGTCCCATATTTGCCAGGATTACAGATAATTGGTTCTGCAGCTGCAATTAGGACACATTAAATGCAAATACAAGGGCACAAGGGATGGGGCTATAGGGGGCTATATAATAATCTGTTTTTAAAAAGGGCAAACAAATACACTGCATGTGAATGTCTGAGTTTATAAAGTGATGTACTGAATGTATATGAGCATCCCAGTATAAAATCCCAGTGCATAAAACAGCGGTATTGCTTTAAAAATAAGTCTGCTTAGTGTGCACCACATCTAACATTATAATTTTCTTGGCACCTGAATTTTTCCCATACTGAATGGATTATGCCATGTCCAATGGCAAATACAGTATTATGGAAACTGAGCCCTGTGAAAGCATATACAGGTATGAGACCTGTTATCCAGAATGCTCGGGACCCGGGGTTTTCTGGATAATTGATCTTTCCGTAATTTGGGTCTTCATGCCTTAAGTCTACTAGAAATTCATTTAAACATTAAATAAACCCAATAGACTGGTTTTGCTTCCAATAAGGATCAATTATATCTTAGTTGGGATCAAGTACAAGCTACTGTTTTATTATTACAGAGAAAAAGGAAATCATTTTTAAAACTTTGGATTATTTGGATAAAATGGGGTCTATGGGAGACAGCCATTCCGTAATTCGGAGCTTTCTGGATATCGGGTTTCTGGATAAGGGATCCTATACCTGTACTACAAATAGTTATTTTTAATGGACAGTTTCAGGGATTGCGTTGCAATTATGCCTAAGGAGAAACACTGTTTTAATAATTTGCTGTTTATTACACAACCAAGCTATCAGCAAGAAGCCCTTGCGAAGTTAAAAAAAAAAAGATGTGTTGAATAGGTCACAATGTACTGAAGAACACATTGACTGGCTTAAAGGAAAACTATACCCCTCAAACAATGTAGGTCTCTATTAAAATATACTGAGTAAAACAGCTCATGTGTAAAACCCTGCTTCATGTAAATGAACCATTATCATAATAATATACTTTTTTAGTAGTATGTGCCATTGGGTAATCATAAATAGAAAATTGCCATTTTAAAAAATAAGGGCCGCCCCCTGAGAGCGTAAGATTCACTGTGTACACATACAAACCACATGTAAGGTCACATGAGCCAATAAACAGACAGAGTTCTGCCTTTTGCTTCCTCATTTCTTTCTGTTACAGTTAGTGTTGTAGTATTTCTGGTCAGGTGATCTCTGAGGCAGCACAGATAGAGTCACGAAATGGTGGTTCAAGGCAAGAGATGTAAAAGGGCAATATTTATGTAAATATATATTCCAGTTTGGTAAGATTCTTTAATATGTCATTCAATTTGATATAAACTATCTGTTGCTTAAGTATTCATTTTGGGGGTATAGTTTTCCTTTAAAGAGAAATGGTGCAACATTTTGTGGACTAATGAAAGCAAGATTGTTATTTTTTTAACCTAGGGGCTGCAGACAGTGTGTCAGACGACCCCCAAACACTGAATTCAAGTCACAGTACAGTGTGAAGACAGTGAAACATGGTGACACAAGCATCATTATATGGGGATGTTTCAACAAGACAACGAAGAATTGTGGAATGTATCAGGTTGTTGGAAGTTGGTGGACTCCATGCAACACAGACGTGCAGCAATTCTCAGAAACATGGCTTATACACTAAATATTAGTTCAGGAAAGCAACATCTTGAACCATTTTTCAGTTTATACAGTAAATGTTTAAATCTGGAAAGAAGAATGCAGACACTGTTATTTTATTTGAACAGCCTAATATTCCCTTTTCTTCACTTTCTGTAAAGAAATAGCAAAATTTGATAAATGTTTCTTCATGTTTTGATTTGGAATATAATGTGCAGTGTTCCCCATTCATTTGCATGTATGGAAATAAAAGCTATTAGAGGTATGGGATCCATTATCCTGAGTTATCCAGAAAGTTTTGAATTACGGAAAGGCCATCTCCCATAGACTCCATTTTATCCACATAATCCAAATTTTTTAAAATGATTCTCTTTTTCTCTGTAATAATAAAACAGTACCTTGTACATTATCCAAACTAATATATAATTAATCCTTATTGGAAGCAAAACCAGCCTATTGGTATTATTAAATGAAGTAAAAATCACTGTTTATTATACCATTAAAAAAAGCACACGTGGCTGTTGTGTGTTAGAGGCCTAGCGCATTTCGGGAACATCCCTTAATCATAGGCTAAAAGAGATGACATCAAGGTCTTCATTTATACACTTGATAACAGCGCCATCTGCTGGATCCAAATTTGAAAAAAAAAACGTATATAAACAAATCAGTTGAAACAGCATGTTGAAAAGGCCTGAAAGGCTATTAGAAAACATCTGAAAAAATATGCAACTATATATTAAATGATAAAAAAAAATTTGGCAAAACAAAGCGGGTCAAATTCGTCCATCCCTACCCATGAAGAGTTTGAGACTAAGGGGCACGTATATTCAACTCAAATATCCAAATAGCTTCTCTAGCTTTCAGGGTCCTTTATAGGTCACCACCTCGTGTTGGGGTCTCAACCTTTTCTATAATTCGAACCTCTTAGAGTGCAACTTTTATTTTCCAACATATTCTCTAGAACTAGACCCTTCGAATTATAGTTATCATAGTGTTTGATTTTATATTGTTTCTGTTTGATATTAAATTTAAAGCATACCTCCCAACTGTCCCGTTTTTAGAGGGACAGTCCCTCTTTTGACAGCTCAACCCGCAGTCCCTCGTTTGTACTGGAGTCCCGATTTTCTCTGCACTTAACAGGCAGGAAAAGAAACAATGTTTCTAACTTAATTGGCTTTTGGCAGAGAGCCCAGAACAGCCACAGCTGCAGATAAGATACTTTTGTAACAATTTTGAGGTAAACAAATAAGCAATTGTAACAATAAAAGATAACAAGTCTCTGTTAAACTCACAGCTTAAAGGGCAATTCACCTTGATTAGCGAAACTGTAATAACTGAAAAAAACACAGAAATATTTTCCAAATTTAATAACCTGCCCAATGTTGTAAAATGAACATTGTAATTAGGGGGTGCGAGCACAAAAATGGGCGTGGTCAAAAAATTGCCGCACTGCACGCAGCAACTTTTTTGTTCCTCTTTTTATTTCCAAAATGTTGGGAGGTATGTTTAAAGTCTGCCCCTCTAAATATGACTTTATAGATGTTTTATATAAGTCCACATGCCATATAAAATCTGAATTTTTAGCAGAATTTTTGGAGATTGCGCTGGAATTAGCCCAAAATTCCGACTATTTTGGACTTTTCGGGCAAGAATCCGAAGAATTCAGTCTTTTTGGGATGAAGCCTAAATAAAACGTATGATTCGGATTTTCGCTTGTTTTTTTTTCCGCATTTGTATCCCATCCGATAAAATCGTGATTTTTTAATACTGAATAACATTCATAAAAATCCTTTTATGGGCTGTTAGCTGTTGTTTTCTTTGTTTTTTTTTGCATTGGTGCGTCCTGTTCTTGTATTTTCTATAACTAATATGGAGACATTCAGGTAGATTTCCACAGAGAGCACCTAATTTTTTCTGATGTTTCTTTGCTGTGGCATCCTGATAGGCTTGTCATATATTCATATTCCCCTTAGTAATGAACCCCACAATGCCTAAAATCTGTTCAAACAAACTATTAATCATTGTAAATCATTCTCAGATATGCCAAAATAAACGGTATACGACTGTAACAACCATAAGTGCAATATAGTGTCTCACCAGAAGATGTCGCTAAGCCCATAAAAGTTGGGTTTTAGCACAGCCACAAAAATAGTTGGAACAGAAATGTATAACACATTTTTTTATGTAAGCAAAGCATAATACAGGTTTTATAACTGATTGGTAATTTGCTTGGTTGAAATGAAGGTATGTGCCATAAGAATGCAGTGGCATAGCTACTGGGGAACAGCGTGCACAACTTCAACAGTGCCTGTCCCCCCAGAAGGGCCACCGGAGTCACTGTGCGTTCCCATCAGAGTCACTGAGCAAATACACTTTCAGGAGGGGGAGGGCCGAAAGGGGTCCAGGCTCAAATCGTACACCAGGACCCATGGTCCCCTAGTTGCTCCATCGATGGATGAATTGCTACAAATCTCTACATTCCTCTGCATTTAAATGGGAAATGCCATAGTTGTGCCTTGCCTTGTCTATCGACAGATGTTCCATATTGTTATTACAGGTACAGTATATGATCCATTATCCGTAAGCCTGTTATCCAGAAAGTTCAGAATTATTAAGTGCTGTCTCCCATAGGCACTATTTTATTCAAATAATTCAAATGAAAAAAAAAAAAACGATTTCCCTTTTCTCCGTAAGAAAACAGCGCTTGTATTCGATCACAACTGACATATAATTAATTCTTATTGATGACAAAACAGTCTTATTTGGTTCAATTAACATTTAATTAATTTTTGAGTAGACGTAAGGTATGAAGATCCAACTTTTGAAAAACCCCAGGCCTGAGCACTCTGGATAACAGGTCCCATACCTGTATTGTATAGTAAGAAAAGCAGTTAAAATTATATCTTTTCTCAATATACTGTATATCTTTTAGTTTCTATTGCTTGAAACGACAGCCGTCAAGCTCAACACAAATGTTTATTTTCTTTCACGTTCATTCTAAGTGCCTCTCTCCATAAAAAGAAGTGATATTAAAGGGGGAATAGTTTGCTGTTAAGTACTGCACATGTTAAATAATAATAACAATGATAAAAAAAAGTAGAATAATCAGCTCAGAGGGCATAAACAGAGCTGTTGACTACAGGACTTGATTAGTGCTATGTCTCTCATACTGTATTATTCAATTATTTCTACATATGTACAGTGATCCAGTCAGTATCTGGGTTCTTATGCGCTGGGTTATGAGACCGGGACAGACGTTCTGCCTTTTATCACGAAGGAGTAGTTGTTCAAAAGCTAAAGGGTAACTCATCATCATCATTTATTTATATAGCGCTGTTAAGATACGCAGTGCTTTACTCCACCCAAAACTGTTTTTGTATAATGAATGAAAGTGTAATTCTAGGCATATTCCAATATACATGCATTTTACACTTTCTGTGTTTTTAAAGGTTTGAAATTTGCTGTTGAAATCTGTCTGGTTGCAAAAAGCCGATCCTAGTAAGTTCAAGAGCAGAAATTTTGATTTTTAAATTGGAAAAATTGTTTGTGTTCTCGGCACTAGAGATGCAGTTCCTTCCTCAACCCACTCTAATACAAGAAAACTGGGAGATGAGAAGGCAGCATCAGCTGGGCTGCTTCAGGACGGCACTCGACCTTATATTAATTTACTAATAATTATGGATCAGCACCAAATTGCTGCATAACCATTGACAAGAATGCATGTAAACCATTTTGCTGCTTTAGTCTCATGTGACCTCTTTGTCTCTAGTACTTTTACGGTTCATCATCTATCAATATTGGGCAAACCCACTTTCAGATTTATAAAGGAAATGTTTATTATGATATTGAACAATTTTGAAAAGCCTGACGAGTTTCATGCTCCATTCACCAGTCACTGCTGTGTTGCTCTTGGTGCCCAGTAGTTTAGTTTAGACCCAGTAGAGGTAGCATTGCCATATAATCTAAGAAAAATCTTATATTGAGGGTTGTTATATTAATATATATATATATATATATATATATATATATATATATATATATATATATATATATATATATATCATAAGGCCAGCTAACAATGATTATGGGTGCCGATTCTACAATACATATTTATGCTACTGCAACTCAAGAGTTTTCAAGTAAGTGGAGTGATAGTATTATTTTAATTCAAAGCCAGGCTGAAGTTTTAATCGGTTTGAATGTATTTTGGGACCTCTGAGTTTCAGAAATATTTCTGCCAAAATGCAGTGAAATAGTTTGAGAAAATATGTTTAAAAGCCAGAAGTCTTAACCTGTAAGAAAAACTTTTTTTTCCTCCAAGTAGAGCTCAAGAGAAATCTGCTCCACTGATAAATCTACCTTTCTAGAAACCAGATTCACCAAATTGGTTCTAATGCAGACATTGAACTGATCACCTGTGGAATGATAAATGAGTGCATGCAAATTATTTTGTAATTTATCACTGCCTAGTTAAGTTGACTCCGAGAACAGGTGCACGCCTATTGCATAAGACAGCGCATTTTCCCACAAATATGTGCATACTTTTCACTAAGAATCATATCTTTTACATGTCGTGCCCTTTTTTTATTAATAGATGGTTTAAAACTACAAACACCATCTGCAGATTTATCTTTTGTGATAGTAAGTGTGGATTGAGCATGCCATAACAACTGTCAATATGTGAAGTTTTTGAGACTGGACAGTGGATGTTTATGGTAGAACTTGTTTATAGAAATGTAGAAGCAATTCTATCATGTGTGATGGTCAAAGAAAACACTAATTGCTTTGGATATCACATACAGTATCTCTATAGTAAAACAGCTGTCGTTGGAAAACCGCTTCTTTTTCCCCTACGTTAAACTTTCCTTTATGTTTCTGGTGCAGAATATCAAATTAGTGGAATGATTAGTTACAGTAGCTGCATGTTGAATCAGAAACAGCACTTCATAATAGGTTCATTGGATGCATTTCACTCAATTAATTAAAGGAAAACTATACCCCCCAAACAATGTAGGTCTCTATTAAAAGATATTGAGTAAAACAGCTCATGTGTAAAACCCTGCTTCGTGTAAATGAACCATTTTCATAATAATATACTTTTTTAGTAGTATGTGCCATTGGGTAATCATAAATAGAAAATTGCCATTTTAAAAAATAAGGGCCGCCCCCTGAGATCGTACGATTCACTGTGCACACATACAAACCACATGTAAGGTCACATGAGCCAATTAACAGACAGAGTTCTGCCTTTTGCTTCCTCACTTCTTCCTGTTACAGTAAGTGTTGTAGTATTTCTGGTCAGGTGATCTCTGAGGCAGCACAGATAGAGTCACGAAATGGTGGTTCAAGGCAAGAGATGTAAAAGGGCAATATTTATGTAAATATATATTCCTGTTTGGTAAGATTCTTTAATATGTCATTCAATTTGATATAAACTGCTTGCTTAAGTATTCATTTTGGGGGTATAGTTTTCCTTTAATGACAAAGTGAACACATTTTCATTTTTTTAGGTACATAAATTATGCATCCTGCAATGGGCCCTTTTTACTACATTGTCATTTCTCTTTTTTCACGAATCACTAAAAATTGTAGGTAATTCTGTGTATTAAGTGTAAAAACTGCAAAAAAACTCTAATACAAAACTTCACAAAGCTATCAAGATCCCATATAAGTCGATGGGGCAAATTCACTAAAGGACGAAGCGCCTAACACTAGTGTTAATTTGCTAGCGTAGCGCATTTTCATTAATTCGCAGATTCACTAACGGACACTGGCATAAATTCGCTAGTGTTACTTCGCACCCTTACGCCTGGCAAATTTGCGCAATGGACGTAACTACGCAAATTCACTGATGCACGCATTTTTCTGAACGCTACCTTTTACGCTAGACTTCCTTCGCCACCTCAGACCAGGTGAAGTGCAATAGAGTAGATAGGGATTGCTTCAAAAAAAGTTGACATTTTTTCAAAGTCCCAAAAAACGCTGGCGTTTTTTTTCATGGGTGATAGGCTGAAAAAGATCAAATTTTTTTTTGTGGCTACCCTCCTTCCCCCCTACATTTCCTAACTCATGGCACCTTAACTATACAGTGGGCACATGTGTAGGGCAAAATAAAAATTTTATTTGATGTTTTGAAGGTTTCCCAGGCTTGTGTAGTGCTGCTACGTATACTTCCATTGTAAATTGCTGTATGCAAATTAAGCATCGCTTTGCCTGCCGAATTAACGCAAATCAACATAGTGCAACTTCGCAACCTTTCGTTTCCCCAGAGCGCAATTTCGGATTTTAGTGAATTTGCGTAGCTCTCGCGAAAATTCACCTGGCGAAGTGCGGCGAATCGGACGCTGGCGCAACTACGAATCTTAGTGAATTTGCCCCAATGGGAGAGGTGCTGATCCTACAAAATTGGACAAAATTGGGTGCATAAAAAATTGTCCCGCTTCAAAATTATTCATTGACTTTAATGCATTTGGACCAAATAGTTGCGCAGATAAAAATTGTCGCTCGCATCAAAATAATTTAGACGCCTATTGACTTCAATGTGTTTCGTGAATTTTTCACAGTTTCGCATTTCCTGTAAAAATCTTCGCTAGCATAAAGGCATAAAGCACAGGATAACTATTAAACAGTTTCTTCAGTATGCCCACCTTGAGATGAATGATTTTGGTTGATACAGCAGCAGAAATTGCAGGTTGATGGGATGAGGACCACATCGGCTTGTTGGTCAACAAAATTTTTAAACCTGCCCGTTCAACATCTGTCTGATTTTTGCTAAATATTGGTCAAACAGTCCTATTGGAGGTCCCCATGCATGGACTCATAAGCCAGGGCCGGATACAAGATATGGATACTTTTTGTGCTAAGTTTTTGCTAGTTAGTATAGATATGGGTATATATAATCTATGTGAGTGTATGGAGGGGTCAGTGTGAGTGTGTATGTATGGATACTGGGTTTCATTTGGAGGGGCTGTATTTGATGGACTTTGGTCTTTTTTCAACCCGATTTAACTATGTAACTATGTAAGAGTTTGCAGTGCTGTTCTCTTATCTGCCTATGTATCTCTTTAAAACGATTTACTCTTTCCTTTAATTCGCTGAAAGATTTCAAAAATGATTTTTCAAAATTATACATTTTTATAAGAGGTAAAACATCAATGCAGCTCCCGAGTGTATAACCTAATTTAATTTATAGACTTTACAAAATTTCTGCTTATTATACTGAAAAAGGTGTGATAGGAAATGGGCAAAGCTCCAAAAATAAAACCTTTCGGGAAATATTAGAGTGATACATTTTTAGGATGCATTTTTGTACAGTACATTTTGTTTTTCAAGAAAGCTGATTGATTTAAAGGAATTGTTCAGTGTAAAAATAAAAACTGGGTAAATAGATAGGCTGTGCAAAATAAAAAATATTTCTAATATAGTTAGTTAGCCAAAAATGTAATGTATAAAGGCTGGAGTGATTTGATGTATAACATGTCAGTCTGAACCCAACTTCCTGCATTTCAGCTCTCTTGGTTTACACTGACTGGTTACCCTGGCTACCAGGCAGTAACCAATCAGAGACTTGAGGGGAGGCCACATGGGTCATATCTGTTGCTTTTGAATCTGAGCTGAATGCTGAGGATCAATTACAAACTCACTGAACAGAAATGTCCCATGTGGCCCCCCTTCAAGTCGCTGACTAACTCAGAGTTATAGAGCTGAAAAGCAGGAAGTTGGATTCTGGCTGTTTTATTAGAGATCTGTTCACTCCAGCCTTTATACATTACATATTTGGCTAATTAACTATATTAGAAACATTTTTTATTTTGCACAGCCTATGTATTTACACAGTTTTTAGTTTCACACTGAACTGTTCCTTTAAACATGTGGTATCCAGAGCAATCCAAGACTGTGTCTCACATGAAAACATAGGGGCAAATTCACTAAAGCGCAAAGCGTATAACGCTAGCGCAAATTCGCCAGCGTGACTTCATTTTGTTACTTCGCCCATTTACTAACGGGGGCATACGTAAATTTGCTAGCGAAGTGGACCTACTCTAGCGCTACTTCGCACCCTTACGCCAGGCGAAGTTGCAATATGGCGAAGGGACGTAATTACGCTTATTCACTAACTTGCGCCAGACTTGCCTCTGCCAACTCAGAACGGGCGAAGTGGAATAGAGTAGATAGGGCTTGCTTCAAAAAAAGTTTAATTTTTTTAAGTCCCAAATAACGCTGGCGTCTTTTACTTTTTTAAGGGTGATAGGCTGAAAAAGATCGTAAATTTTTTGGGGGGTACCCTCCTTCCCACCTACATTTCCTAACATATGGCACCTAAACTATACAGTGGGCACATGTATAGGGCAAAATAACAACTCTATTTTATTTTATGAAGCTTTCCCAGGCTTGTGTAGTGTAATGTATTTGCTGCTATTTATGGGTCCATTGCACTTTAACTTAGCGCCGTATGCACATTAGGCATCGCTAGCATAACTTCGCTTTGCTTGACGAATTAATGTTAGCGCAACTTCGCTACCTTTCGCCTCCCTGAGCGCAACTTCAGATTTTAGTGAATTAGCGGCGCCCTGGCGAAACTTCGCCTGCTGAAGTGCAGCGAAGGTGTTGTTAGCCTATTTTCGGAGCTTAGTGAATTTTCCCCTTAGACCCTATTTTGTGTGCAGAACCACCCAACATAAAAATATTTGTTTTTACTGGGGTTATTCTGTTATTTGTATCTGTATTCTGCATCAAAAGATAAAAACCACGATAAATACAAACTGGAAATTTAGGAGCCAAATTAAGTGCGGCAGTTGGAGTAATAATGGGGAGTAGAATAAATTACAAGCAGGTACCTGAGGTGTAGGGCTGTTATTAAGAAGAATATTTCAAAAGTGATACTAAAACATTCCTATAACAGCAAGCGATTGTTTTAGCATAGAAATCATAATACAGTACTAGAATAAGCTACAAGGGAGAATCACTACAATGGAACATTGTACATTTAACTGCTGCCACTTAAGCAATCAAATCTATTAGTCTGAATCTCTAAAGTCATTTAACATGAAGATAATTGCTGATTGCTTCAGTGATAGTGGCTCATTATACAGTATGCCTGCAGGTATTATAGCTTTGTACAGGGGAAGCATCATACTTAATATCCTGTAAATAAAATGGCACAGTGGAGCCGTTACCTTTTGCGTTACAAGGTTTTTATTACTAAATGTGTTCCTTATATACCCCCTCATTACAAGCATAGATCATTACTTAGTCTCTTTAAAGGAATAGTTCAATGTAAAAATAAAAACTGGGTAAATAGATAAGCTGTAAAAAATGAAAAAATGTTTCCAATATAGTTAGTAAGCCAAAATTGTAATGTAAAAAGACTGAATGTCTAACATAATAGCCAGAACACTATTTCCTGCTTTTCAGCTCTCTAACTCTGAGTTAGTCAGTGACTTGAAGGGTTGCCACGTGGGACATAATTGTTCAGTGAGTTTGCAATTGATCCTTAAAATGCAGCTCAGATTCAAAAGCAATCAGCTATGACCCATGTGCCCTCCCTTCGAGTCACTGATTGGTTACTACCTGGTAACCAATCAGTGGAAACCAAGAGAGGAAGTAGTGTTCTAGCTATTATGTTCGACATTTACACATTCACACACAGTTACCCCAGCCTTTATACATTACATTTTTGGCTAACTAACTATATTAGAAACATTTTTTATTTTGCACAGACTATCTATCCTAGTTTTTATTTTTATACTGAACAAGTATCCTGATATAGCCTCATCAAGGTGTTGACCTTAGTCACACACTAAACAATGCAAATGATGACATTTAGCAAGTCACATAATTTTTATCCAACACCTGGCTTTATGTTGGCAACAGCACCAGAGGGACTATCCATAAATCATTTAAGGCGGCATGATTTCTAATCCAATTGTATGCCATATCTGTGTGGTCAATAATTGATTCGAAATTCTTACAGCAATTCTTATTTCCGATGGGAATGTGATATAGAAACATATGTGAAATGCTTAAAATGATAGTTTGGGTTTATGACAGCATTCCTTGGTGTTACATCCTTACGTGCCTGACATGAGAACATGCTTTGTTTTAAATAAACACTGATATAGAGTTTAAAGGGAGCGCTAATGCTTAGACCTTTATATTAAACAACAAAAGCGACTGGCCAGATGTACCGTGATTATAACATTACTGGAATGCACATGCAGTTCACATGATTTCATTCAATGGCATGATGACAAGAAACATGCTGTGCTCTGTTTAAATCTGAACTAGGTCTAGCTCGGTTATTAACACTAATATATACTGTATATATATATATATATATATATATATATATATATATATATATATTAGTGTCATATGTAACCATTATAATATCAGATGCTAAATGTACTATATATACATTATTTTGTTGCTGCTACAGTTTTTTGTCTGTGAAGGACAGATGTGCATTCCCCTCTGGCCTTTCCTGAACTGTTTGCATTACTTCCCAGATTAAAGAACCAGTAACAACGGCAAATGGAAATTCCTTCAGAGCATTTAAGCATAGCTTCATATTTAAAACACTCTGTAAAAACAGTGTTGAAATACGTTGAAATATTGCCACACTGATGTCAAGGTATACGGGCTAAAATCCTTTGTAATTATAAACCTGTCTTTAATGATTTTATTTGGGGCACATTTACTAAGCTTGAGTAAAGGATTCGGGTACTTCGACCATCGAATAGGCTACTTCAACCTTCGACTACGACTTCGGCTTCGAATCGTACGATCGGCTAAAATCGACTATTCGACCATTTGATAGTTGAAGTACTGTCTCTTTAAAAAAAACTTTGACTACCTACTTCGGCACTTACCGAGCATCAATGTTAGCCTATGGGGACCTTCCCCATAAGCTTTCTAAGCTTTTTTTGATCAAAGGAAAATCCTTCGATTGATGGATTAAAATCCTTAGAATTGTTCGATTAGAAGGATTTAATCGCAATCGTTCAATATTTGCGGTAAATCCTTCGACTTCGATGTTCGAAGACGAAGGATTTTACTTCGATTGTCGAATATCGAGGGTTATTTAACCCTCGATATTCAACCCTTAGTAAATGTGCCCCTATGTTTGCATAAAGAGTATAATATTTTAGTGTGAAAACCAGAGCCTGAAAAAACCTGCTTAAAAAAACGTGGGCCACTTTTCACTCCAAAAATGATTTTATAAATATGTCCATGTTTGCTTCCTGGAGGTAGATAATTAGATTAATCGTGCACAGATTATCCCCCTGCATAACAAAACAACACAAAGCGTAAAGGGAGGGAGGCTGCAGACCTGTCATAAAATTATCTACCATTCAAAGACCAAGCATGGAGTATCTTCTGTTTCCTTGTTTGCCCTGTTTAGCTAAAAAATGATCAAAAACAGGGCTGATCCTATCAAATGTGGGGCCCAATTGGGACCAGTTGGCGGGGCCCCTAGATACTAGGGCTGCTAGCTACTGACACAGCAAGTATTTAGGAAAATAAGGGCATACAGGCACAAAATAGAAAGGAAAGGGGCAGTGCGTGGCCCCCCAGAGGTGCGGGGCCCAATTGGGCTCAATTGGTCCAATTGGCCTAAGGCCGGCCCTGATCAAAAACATATATTTCTTAAGACTAAAACAATAGACAAAAAGTATGTTGAGCACAAGCACTATCACTAAACGTATGATAAATAAGGGGTTTATACTAGGGGTGGCTATTATTAAATGGCAAAATATTCTTTAGTTGTAAGGTGGTCATAAACAGGCCTATCGAAGCCAGCTTTGATATTATAAATGCCTCTCCTGTATTGGATCAGCGCACAGAAGCGAGGTTGTGGGATCTCGCAAGAGGGGAAACGGCATTTGGGTGAGCTCCGCCATTACCACGTTAAGATTTTTTGCTATCCTGTAGGTACCTGACTCATCCAATAGATATTGTACAAGGTGCTAAATGTGGTATGAATTGAAGAGGACACTCGCACACCCGTTGTGTAGATAATAAGGCTCGCTCAGTGCCCAGTGATTGGAGGATATGGCTACCTCCCAATGTACTGTATAGAAAAGAACCACACCGGCACACGAGACTTGTGTCTGCAGGGCAAGCCCTTGCAAAAGTTTTTCAAACTTTTGCAAGGGCTTGCCCTGCAGACACAAGTCTCGTGTGTCGGTGTGGTTCTTTTCTATACTAAATGTGGTATGGCCACATCTGTATTGTTCTTATGGTTTGGACCAACAGCAGGAAAAGTCTTCTGTACCTCCTCATCTACCGATGTACTATGTATGAGACATGCTGCATCTAAACAACAATCTTGAAGCTGATGGGAATGTGCTGGAAATGGTTGATGGTGTACTCTTTATAAATCATGATCTAAAAATATGAAGCAAACTAAAATCCCATATACAGTGCATTTTTGGAAACATGACAGATATTGATCTGAGACAGGTCTGGACTGGGAGATACAATAGGCCTGGCATTTAAAGTACATAGAGGTCCCCCACCAGCCCACTAAATAGTGACTGCCTATAGCATCTTACAGCAGCCCCTCTGGCATTTGCCAAAATCTATAGATTGCCAGTCCAGTTCTGATCAGAGTGCACTTGTGAAGTTTTGGTTTTTTGAAAAAATAAAGAAGAAACAATATTTCTGGTTTACACAATGTGGATTAAGTACATTTATTGGGGTTTAAGGATTCAGCGGGGTGTTAGAGCTCAGCACAGAATGGAGTTCGACTGCTCAAAAACACTTAACACATTCTGACAAATTGTCATTTTGATCCAAGCAGGAAATGCTTTTCATAAACTTGTCAGAATTCCCTGTGACTCGTTGCTACAAATTGAATCCATCAATCCTAAAATGTGTGTTACCATTTTTCATTCGTTTCCCCCCCATTCAGCAAACATACTTGTAACAATGATCTTTTTAAAGAAAAACTATGGTTGGATAAAATTATCAAGCAAAACAAGGGGGGAGCATCAGCCTCAGAATTGTTATTGTATGGAATCCCAGCTGTGCCAGAAGCAAATCGGATAGTTAGTAAATATGCTAAATGTATCAATAGTGCTTATCTGCCTTCACAGCTAATGTTCTCATCATATTTAAGCTGCTATACATTTAAAGCATTCCACTCTATGGCTACAGCTACTGCAGTCTAAACAATTTTCCATTACACAGGATTAATTTGTATATACTGAATGAGTATCAACTGTAGGGAAAGTGCTGTGCTGAACATTAGTTCTGTATTGACAAAGGGAAAAAAATTGAGAACAAGTAAAATCTCAGATACAGGAGATATTGGAGATATTAACAACCCCACACATACTGTACATACTTTTGATTTGGACACACACCAAAGCAGTGCATTTGTTGGTGCAAGTTATTCAGACCTATAGTATCAAAAAAAAATCTGCCCTTCTCTCATCAAAGAAACTTTGTACTTTCTAAGCTTATTGAAAGAAAATATAAATGACTTCAAGTATAAAATGGTTTCCAATTAGAATTGTCTATTCTATCCCCTTGTAATGTAACACTCATAAAAAAAAAAAATAACAATTTAGAGACACATTTATCAAGGATTAAATTTTGAATTCATTTTAACTCTTTTAAATTCTAACAAATTAGAAATTTGACCCGGTGAAATTAATATTAATGATAAATGATTAATTTATTAATTATTAATAGAATCAAATTATCATAAATCCGTCGGTTTTGAATGACCCAGAATTGAATTTGATTTGAATTAGATCAAATTTGATTTGGGTTTTTTTCTCTGAAGGCTGCAAACATCTCCAAATTGATCCCTGGATCAAATTGACTTAAACAGTAATTCGGCAGGTTTTAGGTGGCGAATATTCAAATTCAAATTCTTAAAGGGCCAGAGCATGATAAATCTCGAAAATAGAATTCAATTTTTTTTAAAAAACTCAAACTTGAGTTTGGATAATTACCTAGTCAATTTGACAGTTTTGACCATAAAAAAAATTTACAATACAAATACGAATTTTCAATTTGACCCTTAATAAATCTGCCCCATAATGTTTTGAGTGATTACATTAGCAAGAAAATTAGTTTGCCACTTTGACCAAAAAATAATCTCTGTGGTGGTGCAGATTCAATTCTACTTGATATTAATTATACTTATGATAATAAAACAATTAAAAAATGATATTAAAACAACTTATGTAGTGTTGCTACTTATAGCCAAAGCGTTCCACGTCTATTCCCGGAAATTCCATAATAGGTATAAACCAACTCTACTGAGGACATATTGCTCCTTAGGGAGACTTTTAAATTCACCAATTTTCGCTGTTTCTTGAATTTTCGGTGAAGCAAAAGGGTCAGCCATCACTATTGTACAGTATGCTTTACTTGCACGTTCCTGCATATTTTCTTGCACCTGCACATATGTATTTTCATATAAAGCACATGCTAGGGGCCAAGATGCTAAATGATCCATATTCCCTTTGTTGCTTGGCACTAAAATAAAAATAAGCTTCTTACGTATTTATTTTCCTTTATGTTTATTTAGGAAAGAATGTATATTTATATTCCTGTTGTGGGGTTTGCTTGTTTCTATTATCATCACCAGTAGGGATGGTCTTGCCTTGTTACGCCGAAAAAATGGTGTCCATAGACTTGTATGGCGTTGTGCGTCAAAATAAAAAGACATGTGTCAAAAAAATTTCGGCGCAACAAATTTTTTTGACGCCCATAGACTTTAATGGGCGTCGGCGTCAATTCGCTGGCGGCGAATTTTTGGCAAAACGAAACGGGTCAAATTTGCCCATCCCTAATCACCAGTAACAGTTTGTGGCTTCGGCAAACACCTTCAGATTTTTATACTGTACAGAGTTTTTGTAAAGTTCACATTTTGATCTTATTCCTTATCAAGTCACACATTCAAGTAAAAAAAATATAACTGGATGAGACAAAACTACAGAACAGCTGAAGATTATATAGTCAAATTGTAGGACTGTAAGTCCCTACCACATATTCATCTTTTCTCCATAAAAAATGCTCATTTGTAATATTTTTAATTTATCTGCTAAATCCTTACACTCTTAAAGAAAGGCAATTACCGCACAGTATGTAGCAATGGGAATGGCTAGGCCACTCTAAAACCTGTATATGCTGTTAATGAGAAACTAACCTGTAACATTCCATTTCATGTATTTTACCATAACTCTCTCTTCTTTGCTACATCTCCATTATGCATTTCTGCTCAGAACAGCATTTTTATGAGAGATAAAACTGATCCATGAAAGGAAGGTTCTATATATTGTGTTAATCCATGTGTCAGCTTCTTGTAGCCATTGGCCGATATCCATTTCAGCAGGAATTTAGTTGCTTGTGTATTGATATATAAATACACATTTATAATGCATTTGATAAGCAATTCACATTGCTCACCTTGTAGTTTTCTGTTTAACTCTTTGTACAATGTACAAAGACAGAGCACGGGGTAGCCCCGTTGTGCTCATGCAGTTCCATGTAGGAAGCAATGTTCAGGGAAGCCCAATAGCAAGACAGGACCTGGTGATACCAATAAGATAGGAAGTTCCTGTCTTGTGAGAGGTAGTTATTTGTAAGAATGTTCTTGGAAACATAACTGTTGGGTTACACATGTAATTTGGTGAACCAGATAACTCAAATGACTATTATTTGAGAAAGGTTTGTTATTTTATTCAGAACCCAACATATCTATGGAGATCTGGAAAAAAAGTAATATTGACAACATATTGTAGCACATCCTGTAATTAAAAGTAATAAAATTAATTAATTCCTGTATCCTTGAATTAAGCTTTCTACATCACTCTACAATAGAGATTATTACCATTTTGGATCACTCTTTTTTTGCAAACGGCTCCAGTTCTGCCAGATTTGAAGGCGGACTTGTACCAACTATTAAGGGCTCTCCAGAAATGTTCAGTGGAATTTAGATCTGGACTTATTGCTAACCACTGAGCCTGAGTTTACTTCTAACGTACCTCCTGTAAAGTGAGATGGAGCTTCTTTTGTTTGACAGAAATAGGCATGAGTACTGAAAATCTGGACACTAGGGATGGGCGAATAAATTTGTCAGGCATGGATTTGCGGAGAACTTCTGTGTTTTGCTGCCCGGGAATAAATTTGTGAAACAAAAGAAATTGTTGCGCATCAAAATTGTTTTGACACCCATTTACTTCAATGCATTTTTGCAAATTTTTCGCCGATTAGCAAATTTTTTTGGCGAAACAAAACAGGACAGATTTGCCCATCACTACTGGACATCTTAATGTGAAAGAACTTTTCTAAAAAATATTTTTTCCCCCCCAAAAAGGACTAAGAGGCTGTACAAACAGAATGCATGGCAAGTTACTGTACCTGAGAAATGAAGCCATGTAGTGTGCTGGAAAACTATTCCATAATGATCTCGTCTGATAAACCACAAGTCACTGGGGCAGATTCACTAAAGGGCTAATTGTCGCCTGCGACTGCTTTGCAAACCTCGCACCACTACGCCAGTCGCAAATTTGCTACCACTACACTAATATGTAAAGTTGCATCCTGGGCACAGAACGCTGGCGACTTTTCACTAGCGCTACTTAGGCAGTGTGAGCATTTCAATGCGAAGATTCACTACCGTTCGCTTGTGCCTAGGGAAAATTCGCTAGTGATCTTACGCTTGTCAATTTGAATAGGGCGGGTATATTAAAGTCGTATGGACGTCTTTATTAGAGATTATGTTACAAATGTTTGAAGTTACCACTTTTTTTACAGATGTCCCAGGAACCTTAATAAATACAAAATAATTAATATTATGCCCTACACATGAGCCCACTGTAAAATGAATGCTCCATATGTTCTCAAATGTCTGGGGAAAAATGTTAAGCCAATAAAAGTTTGTCAGGACTTTTGCAGGCAATCCCGCTTAAAAAAAGGAAAAGTCGCAAGCGTTTTTTAAACTTTATTGCACTTTTAGCAGATAGGATATGATGTAACTGACATAAGATTGAGGAAGATGTAGCTTCATTTAGCAGTTTGCCTGGTCTGAGGTGGTGAAATCAACTCTGGGGAAAGAGGTTATGTTCAGTAAAATCCGCACTTTTCTGAATTTGCGGATCAACGCCCATTGGCCTGACTGAAAAGTTGCCTGGCGAGAAAGTGCAAATGAATGCTAGCGACGGTCCCTTTCACTAGCAAATTGGCATCAGCGTCTGTCATCTGTGTCATTGGCGATGTCCCTGTGGATTGGATTTCTGTTGAAATGTCGCTAGCGTTAGCCACGTCGCCCTTTAGTGAATCTGCCCCACTGACTTCTTGCTTTCTATAGATATTCCAATGAGCAGAGAGATTTAGCAGTTAAGATTAAGAGAGAAGTTTAGAGGATGATCACTAAGGGGCCGATTCACGAAGGGTCGAATATCGTGGGTTAATTAACCCTCGATATTCGACTGGGAATTAAAATCGTACGACTTCGAATATCGAAGTCGAACGATTTTGCGCAAATCCTGCGATCGATCGATCGAAGGATTTTTCGTTCGAATCGAACGATTCGAAGGATTTTAATCCAACGATCGAACGAAAATCCTTCGATCAAAAAATCACAGGCAAGCCTATGGGGACCTTCCCCATAGGCTAACATTGACTTCGGTAGCTTTTAGCTGCCGAAGTAGGGGGTCGAAGTTTTTTTTAAAGGGACAGTACTTCGACTATCGAATGGTCGAATAGTCGAACGATTTTTACTTCTAATCGTTCGAATCGTTCGAATTCGATCGAATTTAACCAATTCGATGGTCGAAGTACCCAAAAAATACTTCGAAATTCGAATTTTTTTTTATTCTAATCCTTCACCCGAAATTCGTGAATCGGCCCCTTAAATAAACAGCTTAATAATATGCTTCTTAAAAAATAGCATCCGTTAGAAATACAGTGGAAAATACAGAGAATAATTGCTAACAGAGCCCTTTGCATGCAACTTTGCATCAGAACTTGTTGAGTTGATACAGAAGACCTTGTCCATACTTTGAACTGAAGAAGGGCCCCTTTATTCATCATACTCTTACAAAATAATAAAGGGTTTATAACCTTATTAAGTTAGGAGGATGAAATGGGGCCTGGTCCTCACTGACTCTTGTATGGCCCTAAGGGCAGGGCTGGCCTGCATCCCATGATGCTATGTGTCAGGTAGCAAAAAAGGCAAACTGCATCCAGTCCCAGGCTGGTTAAGTACTAATAAACTTTCCTTAGGGCTCTGCTAATCTACTCCTGGTTTTTCATAAGTGACACCTATTATGTCTTGGAGTTCTTTACTAACTCATGGCAACCACAGACCGTTAGTTCTAAAGTGTCTGTAGTTGCCTCAAGTAACTCATTTAGTCATGATTAAGAATATATGCTGTGGGTTGCTTAAAAACAAATACAATTGGCATCAGAATTAAAGAATCAGTTATGTAGCATCAGCTTCTATGACAGAAGAAGAAAAATTATTTTTTACTTGATGATCTCCACCAATTCTTAAGCCGTCAGGGCCCTGCATAAAGCTTGATTGACAATAAAAAGCAGGTCAAAGCCCAGGGCAGGCAGCAATCGGAGTAGTTGAGAACAGGTGGGAAGTTCAGAAACGATGTAATCACAATCGTGAGCACCCCTACACTTACGAGGTAAGAATCCATGAACACTCAAAAGATGGCCTAACACCATTGACAATGGACAATGAAGGCTTTAGATCATTTAGGGCTGTTGAATCTCTTTGCTGGTACAGTACAAAATATAAAATGAAACATTCCTAACCATATTACTTTTTAGGCTTTAGTAACCCAGACTTCTTTGTAGGAGTTGGGTAAACAGAAAGAATAGAAATCTATTTTAACAGTCCTTATCATTACATTGGACAAAACCCAAGAAGTTAAATATAGGAGACCTACTTATCATGGCATCATACAACAGCCGAGATAGGAGACTTCTAGATTGATTTTGTACGGAACCTATTTTCCTTTCTCAGAACTTTCTCTCATTCCTGAAGGAAAATAAATAACCTTTATATGTTTACCATGTATCTTGATTCATACTCAGAGGCCTGTCATCACATTCACTGATTCTCACAAAAAATCTACATTTATTTTGACAGTGGCCTTGCAGATAGGTTGTTAGTGTTGGCATTTGCACAAAGAACACACATGCTGTAGAAAATTCTACCAGTTACCTTTCTTCAGCTAGACTTTCATTGATAATATTGGTTAAAACTGATATGACAAAGGCAGAATGTGTTAAAGTGTTAAGCTTAATATGTAATTCACCTTACATACTCTAGCCTAGGAATTTGTTATACCAATACTTTCACATGTTCTTGCTGATACTGGTAGGCCCCCATTGTTAGAACTACCAGCATAGATTTTCAGCTATGCCCTGGGTCCTGGATGGTCTCAATTCACTATGGAGACTATATATAAAGCTGTGTAAAATACACAGAACATTGGTGTCTGAATGTCAGGCAGTGCATGTAAAATCCAGCATATTTATGAAGGTGTGTATTGATTATACAGTAAGGGGCAGATTTATCAAGGGTCGAATTGAAAATTTTAATTTTTAAATTAAAATGTCAAGCTAATTTTAGTGTACTTTGACTAGGGAATAGTCCTAATTCGATTTGAATTTGAAAATAATTAGAAAATTCAAATTTCTAAATTTATTATGTACTGTCTCTAAAAATTTGACTTGACTGCCAAATTGCTGTTTTAGCCTATGGGGGACCTCCTAGAACCTACTTGGAGTTATTTGGTGGATTTGAATTTTTTTTAAATACTTCAAATCAAATTTGATCGAATACAATCCAAATTTGATTCGAACGATCGAATACAGCCTATTCACTCGAAGTTAAAAATGTTTTATTTTTTTTATAAAATTCGGTTGGTCTTTTTTTTCTTTAAATTTCGAGCTGATGGAAGTTTAAAAAAAAACTCCCATCACCTTGAAATTTGACCCTTAATAAATCTGCCCCTAAGTGTACATGAAGCCTTTTTGTAAAATACCAGTAAGAAAAACAGTGGTGTACAAAACCCCTTATGAAATCAACATTTATTTACACTGCTTTTGCACAGCTTCTTACTTATGAATTTATAAATAATGGCCTAAATTACAATGTACAATACAACCCTGTCTAATTAGTGAGGCTATTTCTTTATGATGTGTAAGAAGAAATGCACAGCGGTATAAATATGCCATTATTTCACACCATTGAGGTTTGGGATCCTTTACATGGAAACCCATTATCAAAAAGTTCCACATTACAGGTAGGCTGTCTCCCATAAACTCCTGTTTAATCAAATAATTACAAATTTTAAACATTACTTAATTTTTCTCTGTAATAATAAAACAGTAACTTGTACAGGTTTGGAATCTGGAAACTAATTTCCCAGAGAGGTCTCAATTATGAGAAGGTCGTCTCCCATAGACTCCATTATAAGCAAATAATCCAAATTTATATTGTACTTGATCCCAGATAAAATATAATTAATCGTTATTAGAAGCAAAACCAGCCTTTTGGGATTATTTAATGTTTTCTAGTACACTTTAGGTATGAAAGACCCCTTACCTGGAAAACCCTAGGTCCCAAGCATTCTGGTGGAGGAAAAAAACCTCAAATTTTTCATGATTAATTAAACCCCAATAGTGTTAAAAGTTCTAATAAAGAAGTACTCCATCTGTGCCTCCAAACCTGTAAAGGTCATGTAAAAGTCAATAGCAGATGTCCCATTTACTAATTGGAAGATATCATGATCTGCATTGGGATTCATACAATCATTCAATTTGTGGTTTTTAGGCAAAAAAAAATGTGAGCGTCTAATCTAAATAATAAGCAAACAATTTTTTTTTCACGATTTTATTGAGTCTTTTCCCACACCAGATTTTTTTTTTTTACTTAATATATTGATAAATATGGTAAAAATGTGCATGGAAGTTTGATCAAAATGGTTTAAAGAAAAAAGTGAGGAATTTTTGGATTTTAGAAAATAACCCCCTCTATATTATATTATACGTTAATGCTACAAATAACTCAAATTTTATTTAATGTTTACATTTCAAGCACCTTTAAACTCACAAAATAAATATAAATGACAAAATGCCAAAAAAATCTTATGAATTGGGGGCAGATTTACTTATGGTCGAATGTAAATCCTTCAACTTCGAATATCGAAGTCGAAGGATTTAGCGCAAATAGTTTGATCGAACGATCAAACTAATCCATCGATCGAACGATTTTTCTTCGACCAAAAAAATATTAGAAAGCCTATGGGGACCTTCACCATAACATTCACTTTGGTAGGTTTTAGGTGGCGAACTAGGGGGTCAAAGTTTTTTTTTAAAGAGACAGTACTTTGACTATCGAATGGTCGAATAGTCGAATGATTTTTAGTTTGAATCGTTCAGTTCGTTCAATTCGAAGTTGAAGGTCGAAATAGCCCATTCGATGGTCGAAGTAGCCAAAAAAAACTTTCGAAATTCGAAGTTTTTTATACTATTCCTTCACACGAGCTAAGTAAATGGGCCCCTTGGTGTGTCAGCTATTTCTATTTTGTACATATAAAATCATTTCCGGTTTTGTAGTAGTGTATTTGCTATCAACTTTGTAGTGTTCAGTCATCTTTTTATCTAGACAACGTCTTATCCAGTCTGTTTACGGATAATGTATATTCATAACTTTAGTCACCTAAAGCCATCTGCAATTCTTTTTATTTTTTTTAATTAGTTTTTTCTGGTTTTGCTAAATATTTGAATGGACAGTGTGGGGCCCATTTACTTAGCTCGAGTGAAGGAATAGAGGAAAAAAACTTCGAATTTCGAATGTTTTTTCTTGGCTACTTCGACCATCGAATGGGCTACTTGGACCTTCAACCACGACTTCGACTTCGAATCGAACGATTCAAACTAATAATCGTTTGACTATTCGACCATTGGATAGTCGAAGTACTGTCTCTTTAAAAAAAAACGTCGACCCCCTAGTTCGCCACCTAAAAGCTACCAAAGTCAATGTTAGCCTATGGGGAAGGTCCCCAAAGGCTTTGATAGCTTTTTTTGGTCGAACAAAAATTGTTCGATCGATGGATTAAAATCCTTCGAATCGAACGAATAGAGCTAAATCCTTTGATTTCGATATTCAAAGTCGAAGGATTTAACTTCGACAGTCGAATATTGAGGGTTAAATCTACCCCTGTAAGTGGACATTAATGGAGTAATGCAACAAAATATATCACAAATGAGCAATGTTTAGAGGCATATTTATCAATGGTCAAATTTCAAATTTGAAAAACCTAAAATTCTAATTCAAAAAGAACAACTGAAATTAAGTCTAAGTTTTTTTTGTCCAAATAGGTCCATATTCATTAGAATAGGTCCATATTAGGCTGAATTCAAATCATACAAATCAAAGGAATAGCGCATTGGATCAAATTTTTCCCCAAAAAAACTTTGATTTTACAAAGTCCACCAATAGGTTCTAGGAGGTCCCCCATAGGCTAAAACAGCAATTCGGTAGGTTTTAGATGGCGAATGGTCGAAGTCAAATTTTTTTTTTATTCAAAAATTCACCTCGACCGTTGATAAATTTGCCCGTAAATATACTAATATAAATATAATGTGCATATTGCCCTTCAGGGGGCCATTAAAATGAACCCTATGATTGTGCCTATTGCTATTATAAGGCTTGCTGAAAAGTATCAAGTTTTCTTTTTAATTGCAAAATGAGGACTTTCCCAGTAAGGAGTGGTATGTCCATGTATGTGCAAACTATAAAACATGCATTTTTCTTCTTTTGCCAATTGGGGAAAACACTTAAATATCTTTCTGGGTCCTTCCCCATAAAGGCAAATATCACATAGCTCATATGTATTCTTTTAATAAAGTGTATTATATGCCCACATATGTGTAAATGCATTAAAGGCATTTTCATTTCCTAGTGCTAATTATGTGCCTGTACAGAAACAAGGTCGGATTGGACCAGAGAGACACCAGGGAAAAACCATGTGGGCCCCACTGGCCCAGACCTGCCCCAAGCATACCATGGCACGGCGTAATTCACGCATGTGGGCGGAGCTTTGTTTTCACGGCACGAGTTTTGAGGTCAGGAGGGGGCTCATGGGGACTTCCAGGGGGGCCCTTTATTTTGCAGCCCCGGTGGGCCCCCAATGTTTTCCAGTTTGACCCTGTACAGAGAGATTTCACTAACTTGAGAAAAAACTTCCACTGTACTACAGATGTCTAGTCAGTGATGCTAACAATGTTCCCAGTTCACTTAGTCATAAAAATTCCAGTAGGAAGCATGTTACCGTGCAATAATTGTATAATTCTAGCTTTCTATTTTGTGTTGACAATAGGATTATCCTATCCCTGTTTCCTATCATTTTCAGTCAATTTGCATATCTGTGTGACAACTACGCAGTTATGTTTACATTACCATAATCCCATCTTTATGGGTAAAGGGATTTACATTCCGTTTCTAAAAAAAGCTATGGAATGCTATAGCAAAACCTTTTCCCTATAATGCTATAATGTTTAGAATAATACTGTATCAGACAAAGAGCTGTTTTTTTAAATATAACTGGAGTATGCAGTCAAAAAAAACAATGTTATTTTTAGAAGACAGTCGGCACAAAATGCCATTGAATTTCCCAAATTTTAAACAAGGTTGGTGGCTGCCTCCCCAAGTTAGGTTTGATAGTCTGCTTCTAGGAGGAAGATCCAGTTTACAGACTACTAATATATTGACTCTTTTGGATGTACAGTTGTATCTGTTATCCAGAAACCCATTATCCAGAAAGCTCTGAATTATGGCAAGGTTGTCCCCCATAGACTTAATTGTATCCAAATAATCCAAATTTTAAAAAATGATTTCCCTTTACTCTGTAATAATAAAACAGTACCTTTCATTTAATCCAAACTATGGTATAATGAATTCTTATTGAAAGCAAACCAGCCTATTGGGTTTATTTAATGCTTACATGGTTTTCTAGTAGACTTAAGGTATGAAGATCCAAATTACAGAAAGATCCATTATCCAGAAAGCCACAGGTCCCAAACATTCTGGATAACAGGTCCCACACCTGTACAATGTAAAGATTATTGAAGTGCTGGAATTTTTTTCAGCCAAAACTTTTGATCCACCATTCGCAACATTTGTTTTTCTGAAAAAAGTTATTTTCTCTGTTGCCTTGTACAGTAATTGAACTTTTTGAAATACCTTTCCTTTATTATTTTTTTAGTTAAACCTTCCAAATGATCATGTCAGTTGTGGAATAGGTCTTCAATCAAAATTCATCCTAGGCTAACATAAGGCCCCCTGTAAGAATAACTTGCTGGAGTCAAAAAGTCAGGTTGAAATGGACTTCTTCTAAATCCATATGTAAGCTTCTTTGTTAGAGTGGCTGCTTGTATTTTATGTTTAGAATGGTTCTTATACAAGACCCACAGACACTGAGGGTCAGATTTACTAAGAGTCAAAGTGAATTCGAGGGAATTTTTGAAGTAAAAAAATTAGAAATTCAAAGTAATTTTTTGGATACTTCGACCATCGAATAGGATACTATGACTTCGAATTTACTTAGACTTCGATTCAAAGTAAAAATTGTTCGAATATTCGACCATTCAATAATCGAAGTACTGTCTCTTTAAAAAAACTTCGACTTCAATACTTTGCCAAATTAAACCTGCCGAAGTGCAATGTTAGCTTATGGGGACCTTCTACAACATTTTTCTAAGTCTTTAAACATCAAATAAAAATCGTTCGATCATACGCTATAATCGTTCGAATCGTTCGATTCAAACAATTTATTCGTTCGATCAAAGGATTTTTATTCGATCGCAGGATGGCCAAATTTGCTAAAAAAAACTTCAAATTCGATATTCAAATTCAAAGTTTTTTAATTTGATGGTCTCTCTCTCATTTTTTATACATACAATTAACCAGTTGGGTGTTCTATAGATGCTTTTCTTGTTATTGCATTGTATTGTTTATTCTTTTCATTAATCTTGGATTAGATATTCTGCCATAGATGTGTCAAGCCCAAGCTGTTTCCTTACAACTCTTTGAAGACTTCAGACAAGCCCAGCAGAAGCCGCTCTAAATTTATAATTGGTAATTGAGATTAAATGAAGCTTATAAATTAATTGTTATAATAAATATATATATATATATATATATATATATATATACATTTAGGTGGCTATTTATCAAAGTCGGGTTTTTTTCTTGTAGGACTTTTTAAGGGGAAACCATGATAGTTTCGTAGAAAGAAACAAACTCAAATTTTTGGAGATTTAGTAAACCCTGATGGTGTTAAAAGTCAATTCTGCTTTTGATAAATAACCCCCTGACATTTCTTGAAGAAAGTCTGTATTAAGACTGAATCGTTGACCCTAAAATAATATATATTTCAAAATTCTGCCGCTAAATGCTTTCAAGAGAAGAATGTACTAAACACACAAGAGTGTTTCTATGGCTTGAGCCATGCACAAACACACACACAATAGAGGCACTTTGCTTCTAACCTTGCTTCTTAATAAAATGGATCAAATCAAGGTGTTAGATATCAGTATATGATTGATACTCCAGTCCTAGAATCCATTCTTTTGTAGTACTTACCCAAAGGGTTGTGGGCATTGTAATGGATGGACCTGAGATATATATTGTACATTCATCTTTAAGGTATAACAATACTAATACATGGTCAACATGCAATAACATGAGTGTTTACAACGTATCAGGTTTCTTAGCAGACTTACATAATACATTAAGTTATATACTGTATTAACATAATTTAAATATTATTTTACACTATATGAGTGAAATAAATTGAACCACAATCTCAGGGGGATAAATGTAAAATAGTAAATGTTCTGTACTGAGGGGCGTGGTAGTAATAATAATAATAATATTCACACTAATTAACTTGTTAGAAAAATTCCTTAGGAATCACTGCTTGACTGTGCTTTCAGCAGCCATTGACTTATCATGTTCACTCTAATGCTTTCTTAGCAAAAAGACTGACAGAACCGGTTGACTCCTTTACCTCGTTTTACCTCTCATCTTTCAAAGACCAGTGACCTTTTAATTGCCTACATCTGCATGGTGATTAATATGTCTGTGAGAAAATTCAAGTCATGTTTTATGTCAACAATGTCCCGGCAGGGCATAACAAGGCATCCTTATATACAAGAAGCATTGAGTGGGCTGAAACATGACAATGGTAAAGACAGACCTCAAAAATATTTAATATCAAATATATATATATATATATTTTTTTTGGTTTTTAGATGGGGTCAAAAATATATAAATCACAGTTTCATAGAAAAAAAAATCTACCAGCATTTGTTACCCTTTGTTTTATACCATGTATTGGGCCATATTTGAGGAGAAAAGCTTATCTCAGTCTGTCTCACTGATGCAATTTGGTGAATAAAACTGATTGTTTGTCTCATAAAAAAACTATGGTGAATTCTATGGGATGAAACTGGATCTAAATTAGGAAATATGTTATGTCTGCCTTAAAGGAAAACTATACCCCCAAAATGAATACTTAAGCAACAGATAGTTGATATCAAATTGAATGACAAATTAAAGAATCTTACCAAACTGGAATATATATTTACATAAATATTGCCCTTTTACATCTCTTGCCTTGAACCACCATTTCGTGACTCTATCTGTGCTGCCTCAGAGATCACCTGACCAGAAATACTACAACTCTAACTGTAACAGGAAGAAGTGAGGAAGCAAAAGACACAACTCTGTCTGTTAATTGGCTCATGTGACCTTACATGTGGTTTGTATGGTTACACAGTGAATCTTACGATCTCAGGGGGCGGCCCTTATTTTTTGAAATGGCAATTTTCTATTTATGATTACCCAATGGCACATACTACTAAAAAAGTATATTATTATGATAATGGTTCATTTACATGAAGCAGGGTTTTACACATGAGCTGTTTTACTCAGTATCTTTTAATAGAGACCTACATTGTTTGGGGGGTATAGTTTTCCTTTAATTTGAATTTCAGCCACAAGTTTTCATGCATTAAACTGAAAAACATGGAACTAAATCTGGGCCAGAGAGAAAACTATTTATAAACTGGTTCATTGGTTCCATGCGTGTAAATTACCAGTGCTGAATCTGTAGCAAAATGTTTACAGGATAAAATGAGAGAAAATATTCTATTCCTACCACTCACATTTCTTTAAAAATTCACAATGATGCAGGGGCCATGGAACTTGAAGTGTTTTAACTAATATTCTGGCAACTGGTTTAAAATGCTATATTAAATAGATATGAAGTACCAATTCCAGACATATACTGCATCTCAGGGAATAATTCTGTATATGGAAGTGAATTCATGAAGACAGAAAATATATGTAGCCAAAGGTAATATTTTTCCTCAAATTCCCAATCTCCATTACGAAGAAATAGAGATTTATTTTATAGAGATGTTTTCCCTAAATCATAAGCTTGCTTAATGTGCAAGATGACAGGTGCATTGGCTCACACCTTGCACTAAGCAACCCTGCTGTTTTATCTAATTTATGCATATCCCGAACACTGTGTGCAATAAAAAGACCACCCTCGGGATAATGATAATATTAACACTAGGATTACAAGCATGCTTCATAAAGAGGGCTTAGTAACAACATGGAACTGAATCAATGCACCGAAAACACTCGTTATTTACTGATTTAGCAGGGAGCAGGGATATCACCCATTTCAGAGGCTTAAGTTATCACTTTTAAGTTAGAAGGCTCTGCATGACCTATCAACATTTCTATGTTAAGCATAGAAAACGATATCAAAGATAGCTTTGATATTTGCAATAATTATTTTCACGTTTGCATATAATTTCACATATTAAAAGGCAAGTAAAGTGTAAAGTGGCCCAATGTTACCCGGGTATTTTTCTTATGTATGGATTTATAGCTTGGCTCCTAAAGGAATCCACTAAACATTCTGATGCCTGGAATCTAAAAGGTTGGAATTAGGGTGCAATTAATTAGTGTAGATGGAAGTTTGTATTACTTTGTTATGAAATCAATGTTCGTCTCGAAGCATATTATTTGTGGGGCTGCTTTGGTTAAATAAAATACTTTGGCCTTTCAAACTGATTCTATTTTTAGTCTATGTTTTTAGTCTAAGCTGGGTCTATGTAGGTCATGTAAATAAATACTGTGCAAATTTGGCATCAATGTTCTCTTTCCTGTCATTATTCAATATGGTTGTATACGCAGATATTTTGGATTCAAAATGAAGCACTCTTTTTTATCCAGCCATAACTCATTTCCAGGCAGTCCCATAAAGTAATGCGTGCCACACATTATTTTGTACAGACTTCATTTTTGACAGTCCCACAGCCCATTTAATGTAATGTAAGTCTGGGTCTTCAACCTTTTCTCCTATCCTTGTGAAATACATTTATGATTTGTCAGATAATACAGTTGCCAGAATGGTGTTGTTTTCCAGGAACTAAGAGCCTCTGTGTCATTCTGTTAGCCATACCTGCTAGCAATCATGTAAACATCTGGTGGCTGTTATGTAATTGCCATCCTTAATATTTCTCAGGTTTCTGCTTCCTAGCACTCGGATGTTTTATGCTTCTGCTATAGTACCAGCATTTCCTGTTTCATTCTGATTGATTACTAGTGTTGGCCGATTGATATGGGTCTACATCCTTCACTTGCTTTATCTTGCCTCTCTCCTCACCGATCTCCTGTTTCTGAAGGCCTTGGATTTTTATTTGATCTAATCATTTCTGCCTGTTTGACCCTTGAAAGAAAGGCAGAGTTCATGAAATCAAGGATAGATAATGTTTAAAATTTGCCCATAAGAGCAAAAAACCATACATTCTTTTGCATACATTGCAAGACTAAGCGAGGACTACCCTGCACAGGCTTTTAGTATGATGGAGAGAGTTATATTCTTATATAGTTAAATTTTTTTTTTAATTTGTGGTTTTTGTATTATTTAGGTTTTTATTTAACATCTCTCCACTTTGCAGTTTCAGCAGTCTGGTTGCTGGGGTTCAAATAACTCTAGCAACCATGCACTGATTTGAATAAGAGACCGGAATATGAATAGGAAAGGCCTGGATAGAAAGATGAGTAATAACAAGTAGAAATAACATTGTACTTGTCGCTTTACAGATCCTTTGTTTTTATAGATGGGGTAGGCGACCCCCATTTGAAAGCTGGAAAGAGTCAGAAGAAAAATAATTTAGAAACTTTAAAAAAAATAAGTAATGAAGACCAATTGAAATGTTGCTTAGAATTGACCATTCTATAACATACTAAAGGTTAACTGAAAGGTGAACCACCTCTTTCATTATGAGGTATGAAAGAATGTAAAATGATCATCCCTTTAAGAACTTCTATAACTAACCCTCAATATAATCACATGGGGATCTTTTAGTCTCTTCATGACTGTTTATTTGCATTCTCACTGTTGCAAGTTATTTTAAACTTAAATGTAGCTGAAATTCAAACAACTGATCTCCACATGGTTGTGTTTAGGGACCTCAGCACACTGCCGTGTCCCGAGATTGGGCCCATATGTAGTTCTCATGCGCTGGTCACAGACTTGACAAGTACCTTCCCCCAGTTCTGCAGCCAAATTTTGGCAAGTATCCATTGGTTAGTTGGGGGAATTTTCTTTTTTTCTACCTACCATATAGGAACGCATTGGGTTGCCCCTCTAAAGCTGCCATCCTAGGCACAGGCCTAGAGGTGCATATATAGTAGATATGGTCCTCCCTTACCTCACTTCATGTGTTTGAATCACAAGTGTTTTAGAGTCCAGGGAGAGGAGTGGGAGGTAATTAATCTACATGTGATCAAATAACTGAAAGGCAGGAGACTCAGAGGGTAAATCAGAGAGTGGAGGAAATTCTTATGCCCTGCAATGTTTGTAAAATAAAAGAAGAGCTAGCACTGCTCTTACTTAAAAAAAAGTAATGGCAAACAACATTTTAAATCTGCCTCTTAATCTTAAATTGTTATTATAGTAGTAATGTATTGTACAGTCCTACACAAATGAAAACATACATACATACAGATATACAGTATGCATTTCTCAACTTGCTAAAATACAATATATATCACTGTGTTTCTGGTGAGGAAATAATAGAACACATCAGATACATACAAGTCTATTTGAGTTTAAGAAATAGACACAAATACGTATTTTGCTGCTTTTCTCAGGAATGCATTGATTCTTCCTTGCACTACACCTAGGGGCAGATTTACTAAGCTCGAGTGAATAGTTCGAATGCAAAAATATTTGAATTTCAAAGGAATTTTTCGGGTACTTCGACCATCGAATTGGTCAAATTTGATCGAATGATTCGAACGATTCGAAGTAAAAATCATTTGACTATTCGACCATTCGATAATCAAAGTAATGTCTCATTAAAAAAAAACTTTGACTTCATACTTCGCCAAATTAATGCTACCGAAATGCAATGTTAGCCTATGGGGACCTTCCAGAGCACTTTTCTAAGTTTTTTTTTTTATCGAATAAAAATCATTAGATCGATTCGAAGGATTTTATCGTTCGATCAAATGATTTTTATTAGATCGAACCTTTTGCGCTAAAATCCTTCGAATTCGCTATTCGAATTAGAAGGATTTTTACTTCGAGGGTCGAATTTAAGGGTTTTTTTAACCCTCAAAATTCGACCCTTGATAAATCTGCAACCTAATATACCTATTAGTTTGGCAGCTCCAATCTAATATATGTTATGGAGATATGTGATTAAATATGATTTATAATATTTTCTTTATGCTTAACCAAACAAGTGGGGACACCTATCTATTCAAAAAACTCGAATTTGAAGTTTAGAGTTTTTTCCTACTTCGAATAAACGCACGTTTGCTTTTTTGTGAAAAAATCTGAATGTAAAAACTCGATTGAATACTATCGTGAAAAAAAACGTAAACAAAATGTTCACGTTTTTAGGCTTACAAAACTTGAATTTGTGAGTTTACAAATTGAAATTTAAAAAATGCCTTGAAATTTGCCTAAGACAGCTCTATTGACTACATGAACTTGCCAGCTTTTAGATGTTGACTTTTTACATTCACATTTTTTGAGGTTTTCTTTTGCCTAATAAATACCAGACATTTGAGTTTTTGAAACTATGATTCAAATTATTGTGCAAAAAAAAATTGGAATCATGACAAAAATTCAAATTCGAACCTGGATAAATCACCCCCTAAATGTCCTTTTTTCTGAATGTAAATCTTGATTTGTTGCTGGTTTAATACTGCAAGATCCGTATTAGATTCTTTCAGGAAGTGTCTCAACATTTAGTTCTAGTGCAGATATCACTGCAGTACTTTCGCCTGGCTGTGCCGCATCATTTCTTTGCCTGAGCTCCAGACAGTGCCTAGTGCCAACAGCTGGGCACTCTATCAATCCACTTAGTCTAAAAAGAGAATGATGAATGTATTTGCATTCTAGAAGTTTCAACACACTGTAAAAAACACTCAGGGAAAATGTTCCCACAGATTATAATTAAACAGATAAAATGGGAGCAGGAATTTTGTGCTCTAAATTTCAAGCTAAATATATAGCGGTGGGATTCTAAGCCTCATATTTCACAGAAACCTGCTTTTTCTCCTGCAAGATCCTTGTGTGACTCCTGGCTAATCAAAAACATTACCTCGAGTGTTTATCTGCTGCACTTCATACAATTATAGCTTTTGTTAATGCTTAGATAAGACTTTGTCCCTGATCGCTATCAGATTCAGATGAATTCATTTTGCATTATCTTCTAGATTCCAGCACTAGCAATAGTAAAAGAAGTGCTCTGTTCCTTACAGAATTCTTGTATCATGTACAAATCGTGCCACAGCCATTGATGATTTGCCCAGCAGAAAGCTGCTGCTAACATGCATCCATATTTATGGTGCCTTTGGAATGGTCACAACTGTAAGATGCCAGTATATGCTCCCTGGACTGCTAGGGACACCACAGAAAGCTTTGTGTAGGCAAAGTATAGTACTGTGGGAGGTTTGATAACCTGAACTTGTTGGCTTATCTTGAGCTGCAGGACCCCTAAAGCCAGGGGTACACATTTTCTCTAGGGGGCAGATTTATCAAGGGTCAAATTTCGAGGTGATGGGAGTTTTTTTTAAACACCCATCAACTCGAGATTCAAATAAAAAAAGACCAACCACACATGTTTTAACTTAGAATGAATAGGCTGTATTCGATAATACAATTGAATTCGGATCGTATTCAATCAAATTCGATTCAAAGTATTTTAAAAAAAAAAAAAAAAACAGCAATTCGGCAGGTTTTAGATGGCAAATAGTCCAAGTCAAAATTTTAAAGAGACAGTACATGATACATTTCAATATTTGAATTTTCAATTTTTTTTTTCAAATCAAATTTGACCTATTCAAAGTACACTAAAATTAGAAATTCAAATTTAAAAATTCAATTTTTCAATTCCACCCTTAGGGGCCGATTCACAAAGGATCGAATATCGAGGGTTAATTAAACCTCGATATTCGACTGGGAATTAAAATCCTTCGATCGAACAATAAAATCCTTTGAATCGAACGATACGAAGGATTTTAATCCAACGATCGAAGGAATATCCTTCGATCAAAAAAAGATAGCCAAGCCTATGGGGACCTTACCCATAGGCTAACATTGAGTTCGGTAGCTTTTAGATGGCGAACTAGGGGGTCGAAGTTTTTTCTTAAAGAGACAGTACTTCGACTATCGAATGGTCGAACAATTTTTAGTTCGATTCGAAGTCGTAGTCGTAGTAGCACATTCGATGGTCGAAGTAGCCCAAAAAACACTTTGAAATTCGAAGTTTTTTTACTTCGAATCCTTCACTCGAAGTTAGTGAATCAGCCCCTTAGTAAATCTGCCTCTACATGTCTTGCATTGTAAAGGGCTCATTGGCTCCTTTTAGTCCATCTCACCCTAACCAAGTTGATTTATCTGCTCCATTGATGCCAGTTCGTCTTTGGAAACATGTAAATATGCATTTTTGCATAAAAACTAGCCCATCTGTGTACTGACAGTGTTAAACTCACTGTGGGCCATAGCCTTATTCAGTTGTATGCAGAGAAGCCAGAGGCCCATTAGGTTGAATCTGCATTAGCTGGGTTTATTAGTGCAAATTTGCACTAAAAATTAACAGAACATCAACCAGATTCGATTTAGCGAGAAAAAAGTTTATCATATGAAAACTCATGGACAAGATACAATTTGAGATGCAATTCAATTCAGAAAAACTTTTCTCATGGTTTATCACCTTTAAAACTCAATTGAAGTCTATGGGAAAAAAAATGGAAGTGAATTAGGAGATTAAGTTTATTTTTTCCTCTAAATGAATCTCGTCCATGACATAACTTTTTCTCACTGAATTGAATCGGGCTTATTGTATGGCAGTAACTCCTTTAATCAAAGATCAGAATTAAAAAGAAATATATATTCACATCTTAATAATTAAATATAAAAAGACACAGGAAAAATAGAAGGAATGGTGACTCTTTAAAAATACATGATATTTGCCAGATTGCCATTTAAGATTACTGGGGGAAATATTGCATACATTTGAAGTGATTCTTTGAAATTGTACATCCATGTTCTAGCATAACATCTGAATTACACATAATAAATATTTTAATACCATAATTTTAAAAATGACACTTTGATACAACACCAACATGTTCAATTAAATTTTAAAGTTTGCTAAGAAATGTGAGAATTATATATCCAGATAAGTAAAATATCCAACCCAGAAATGTCTAATTCTTCCAGTTGTAATTAAGAATGGGGGTGAATTTGACCCGTTTCATTAAAAATTAAAGTCTGTGAGTGGCAAAAAACGTGCGGCAAATTTTTTTTGACGTGTGACACCATAAAAGTAATTTCCGCAGAAAAACAAGGTAAAAAAATTCGCCCATCCCTAGTTGTAATTGTACCAGAAATACCAACATCATTACCGCTGGAGCTGTAACAATATCCCTGACATTAAAACCTGGACAAGACAACTGATATGGAATACAACAGGAAGGTGTCAATGATATCACTGGAATTCTTGCTTTCCATGTGTTCTGCATGCAGTTTTTCTGCAGTCTTGAAACAAAACAAGACAGAATGCAAGCTCCAGGGATTTTGAAAACACATTTCTAACACACAGACAGTGTAATACGATGATTTAATAGTGTTCAGAATATTTGCCATAAATTTTATGACTTTTGCAACACCGGTATTGACTGCAGAAGGTGATGGCCCCCCCCCCCCGTAACAGAAAATTGCTGCACTTCTTGACAATAATTTCAGGCTTGTTTGTTTAAATACAGACAAGATTAATCTCAGAAGGTGTAAAGAGAAAACATGTATGCCTTTGGAAGGAATGCACACTGTTTGTACCGAGATATCCACTGTTATTGCAACGCCGCTCATCTATCTGTCAGTCGGAAGGATCAACTCAAGTGCTCAGATTACAGCTTTGTTTAATTTAGCAAGGTCAAATGATTTAAGCCTCTGCACTTTCTCCTTAGATCTTTCTTTCCTTTCACCCTTCATTCCTGAAAAAAAATTATACATTAAAGAAAGATCAAGTATATAAAAGTATATAAATGAACAGTAGAGCAAACTAAATTATTTCTAACATATAGAGGCAAATTTGTCAAGGGTCGAAGTGAAAATTCGAATTTTCTAGGTTTCTTTGTGAAATTTGACTAGGGAATAGTTAAAATTCAATAAGAGTTTTTTTTAAAAAAATTTCAAATTCGATTTTTGAAATTTATCATGTACTGGCTCTTTAAGAATTTGAATTTGACTATTCACCACTTTAAACCTGACAAATTGCTGTTTTAGCCTATGGGGGACCTCCTGGGATTGATTTGGAGTTGTTTGCTGCCTTCTTGAAAATCAAATTTTTTTTGGAGAAAAAACTCAAATCAAATTCAATTGGAATTCGATTTGAGTTTGTGGGTCGATCCCATACACCCGAGTTTGAAAAATTTGAATTTGTTAATAAATTGCAGTTGGTCGAATTTTGGTTGAATTTTGAGTTCATGGGAGTTCATGGAATAAATCTTTCCAGTAGGGGCATATTTATTAAGGGTTTAATTTCAAATTGAAAAAAACTTTGAAATTCAAATTAAATTTTTTTTGGTTGAATAGGTCCGTTTTCGGACAAATTTGAATTGTTTGAATCAAAAGTAATAGCGCATTCGATCAAATTTGATTCAAAGTTTTTCACAAAAAAAACTTTGATTTTTCAAAGTCTACCAATTGACTCCAAATAGGTTCTAGGAGGTCCGCCATAGGCTAAAATAGCAATTCGGCAGGTTTTAGATGGCAAATTGTCGAAGTTGAATTTATAAAGGGACAGTACATAGACAAGACAAGGCCATATTTCTATATACAGTAGGCACTCAAGTCTTGGAACACAGCCTTAGAGGGGCAGTTTTCAGCAGGGTCTCTCCTGCCATGAGGCAAGGTGAGAACCTTGCCTCAGGCGGGGTGACCGGCCAGTTACAAGGGATGGCAAAAAGCTGACTCCTGTAAATTTAAGAGCCAAATTTCTGTTTTTTAAATCAGAAATTCGGCTCCACTAGTACAGAGAGCAATGCAGCGTTCAACCCGCACCACAAAAGGGATACCAGCTCCCAGATACTCTTACAAAGCTTACACACAAGAAATATTTGAACCAAGCTCCTGGGAAGAGCTACCAAAAAGTGAAGCCAAAAAATGGCAAGTTTCAGCACATGAGGAAATTGATTCCTTGAACAAAAATGAAACATGGACTTTGACTCTGTTACCTCAGGGCCGCAAAGCAATAGGTTGTAAGTGGATATCTAAAGTGAAATACAATGCAAATGGAGAAGTTGAGCATTACAAGGCTAGATTAGTCGCAAAAGGGTACCGTATATACTCGAGTATAAGCCGACCTGAGTATAAGCCGAGGTACCTAATTTTACCTATGAAAACTGGGAAAACGTATTGACTCGAGTATAAGTCTAGACACAACTACAGCCCTGTCTCCCAGCAGCGCACATTCCACCAAAGGGACCCCCCCAACGATCAACCGGACTTCTTTGCAAAGTTGATGGTGACAGAGAATTGCAAAAACGGATTACTGTGTGCATTGTCCCACTGTCCCACTACCATGTGCAGAGGGTACTTTGTGATATTGCCATCATTGTTAATCTTTCGTATAACCAACAGAGGGTGCTGTGCGATATTGCCATCACTGTTAATCCTTCATATAACCAACAGAGGGCGCTGTGTGATATTGCAGTCACTGTTATTCTTTCATATAACCAACAGAGAGCGCTGTGTGATATTGCAGTCACTGTTATTCTTTCATATAACCAACAGAGGGCGCTGTATGATATTGCAGTCACTGTTAATCTTTCATATAACCAACAGAGGGCACACTGTTATTCTTTCATATAACCAACAGATGGCACGGTGTGATATTCGAGTCACTGTTATTCTTTCATATAACCAACAGAGGGCGTACTGTTATTCTTTCATATAACCAACAGAGGGTGCTCTGTGATATTGCAGTCACTGTTATTCTTTCATATAACCAACAGATGGCGCTGTGTGATATTGCAGTCACTGTAATTCTTTCATATAACCAACAGAGGGCACACTGTTATTCTTTCATATAACCAACAGAGGGTGCACTGTTATGCTTTCATATAACCAACAGAGGGTGCTGTGTGATATTGCAGTCGCTGTTATTCTTTCATATAACCAACAGAGGGCACACTGTTATTCTTTCATATAACCAACAGAGGGCACTGTGTGATTTTGCAGTCTCTCCCCAAGTGAACTGTTGGTATAGGAATGATTAAAAGTGACTGCAATCTCAGCTACTGCCCGCTGACTCGAGTATAAGCCGAGGTAGACTTTTTCAGCACATTTTGGTTGCTGAAAAACTCGGCTTATACTCAAGTATATAGGGTACAAAAATTTGATCAGGACTATGATGAATATTTTTCTCCAGTAGTGAAACATACAACTGTGAGAACATTCTTATGTATGGCAGCCAGCAAAGGTAAGCAAGTAAGACACCTAGATGTGAAAACTGCATTTCTTTATGGTGAAATTAATGAAGACCTATACTGTACATGGAACAACCACCTGGTTTTGTGAATCCAGAAACCATAGATTTGGTATGTAAGCTTCAGAAGGGCCTATATGGACTTAAACAAGCTGCCAGAGCCTGGAATGAGAAAATAAATCAAATCCTTTTACATGGAGGATTGTCCAGAAGCAAAGCAGATCCATGTCTTTACAGTAAGAAAGAAACCAACAGATGGATATCTGTAATGATTGATTATGTGCTAGTCTGTTATGGGGACAGTGACACTATTGAAAGACTTTGAAGGAAAATTCGGAAAAAAACTGATAATCTATTGTGCAATGGAGGAAGCAAAGGAAGTGAAAACGCCTATGGAAGTTGAATATCTGAAGGGAACAGTGACAAGACCAGACATTGCAGCAGCAGTAGGAATACTTTGCAGAAAAGGTTCAGCTCCATCACATCGTGATTGGATAGCGATAAAGCGTATCATAAAATACTTCAAAGGGATTATCAATAAGAAGTTGAAATTGCCAGCAGTACACATAGCAAAGTTAACTGGTTATGTAGACTCAGACTGGGCAGGTGATGTAAAAAATCGCAAGTCAACTACAGGATTTTTGTTTCAACTTGGAAAAGGCACCATATGTTGGACCAGTAGAAAACAAGCCACAGTAGCCTTATCATCAACAGAAGCTGAATATATTGCCGCAGTACAAGATTGTCAAGAAGTAATCTGGTTACATTTGGACATACACAAACTAACCCTACTCTTGGAAGACAACCAAGGATGTATTAAGTTTTCAAAAACAGAAAAGTTGAACCAGCGTACTAAACACATTGATGTGAAATATCGCCTTTTGAGGGACTCTCAAGATCAGGGCATCAATGAATTGCAGTACTGTAAGGCTACTCACCGTTGTGTGGAAGGGATGTCTGGCCCTGTCAGTCCCTGCAGGGAAGTAGTTGGTCGCAGTCACCGGCGAAAGCGTGCCTGTGCGTCTGTTCGTCCGTTGCGTCGCCCTGCGTTTCTGCGCATGCGAGTTCACGCTAGGCCTATATCAACTCAGTTGACATACAGACAAATTGCTAGGTTATCTTAGTTCATTTCCAAGAGACCCAAGCATTATATATTTTATCTCCTGTTGTTGACCCGGCTATTTCTGACTCGCTTGAACTCTGCCTGCACCCTACCTCGGCCCGATATTGACTACGAACCTAATCTGCCTGCATCTGACCTCGGCCTGACTCAGTTTACGAATCTGAGCTGCCCGCCTCTGACCCGGACCTGTTTGACCTCGTCCTTCACACCCTTGTTACTTCGTCCGGACTCTCCGGCCTCTTTTCACAGTGCATTCTTCCTGTTTCACCTTCAGGTTAGTCTGTCGCTGGTGGAAGCTGCTTGTGAGCCCACTTCTACAAATTGATCCGCATAAAGCCTTATACAGTACTGTCCAACAGAGACTATGGTGGCAGAAGCATTAACCAAACTATTACCGAATGATCATTTTGAGAAACTGATTGAAAGAATCAATCTTGTGGAATAATCTCCATACTGTTGAGAAGGGGTGTTGGAAAACAACAGACAGAGATTATTAGTTATTAGTTATTAGTGCATGTTACTTAATGCAGGGAGGGTCTATTTTTGCTTAGCAATGTGATGTCATGTTTGACCTGTAACCCTGTGTGACTTTCTTCTTCCTCTTCCTGTTTATGCTCTCTATGAAAAGTTCCTGTTGCAGACGTTATGCTGAGTTCTATAAAGCAACCTATTTACTGTTCACACAGAAGTTGGTGTGTGTCCTCACTTACAGAGAAGCTGCACCTACAGTTCAGATCAGCTCTCTGCTAACAATAACTGTATATGTTCCCTTTAATATGGGCTTTTTTTTTAACTTTGAGTTAAAAATTCTGAGTTACAGTTGTTAATAAAATCCAGCCAGTCATCAAGACCTGCAAAGAATATAAAAACAACACTCATGTGCAAGGGCCTCTCACAAATCTATGCATGCGTGTCTTTGTTATGAACTAGTATCCGTGACCTTTCAAATGAAAATCTTGTGTTAGCTGGTGGCCATTTTATTACCTCATTCCCCATGGAAAGTTGTTTTGTACACTTGTGGTTTTTTTTCTTTATAACAGATATGTATTGAACATAATCTTTTTTACTGCAAATGATAATGTGATAACAGAAATTCAATCCTGACTCCATCTCACTTTGGTGAAAAATTTGCAAAACTGCTAAAAAATTCAGGAGAAATTTGCAAAAGTATTTTATGCCAAATATTTTGTCTTTGGACAAAAAACATTTTGTCATTTTGTAGCAAACTACATTAGGTGTTTTTTCATGGCACCTTTCTGCTTTGGGAGGGCAAAATCACATGCATATTATACCTGTATACTGCTACAAACATGCCCTACATTGTTAGAGGACCTCCTATCCACTAGGCTACAACTGTTTTTTCAATAGAAAAAATACTCCCATTTTGCCAATTTCTTAAAACCATGTCTGTGATTTTTGACATTGGCTCAGGTTGACTGGTAATGATATAATGGTATCTACTACTACACTTAGGGGTGATTTATCAAGGTTCACATTTGAATTTTTGTCACAATCTAATACAAATTTTTGTACACAAACTCAGAAATTTGAATTATATTTTCAAAATCTTGAATGTCTGCTATTTATTAACAAAAAAAACTTGAATGTAAAGAATTGTCTTCTAAAAGCTGGGGAGTTCATACAAGACAGTTTTATTAAACCTGAAAAACACATTTAGGATTTAAAACACAAAACATTTGTTTTTTTAAGTAAGAAAAAAAACCTCACAAACCTCACAAATAAAATAAGCCAACTAGTAATTCTGTTGCTCGTTATGCCAAAGTACCATCTATCCATTATAAAGTACTACTAGCTTGCTAACACAGGCACAGCTAATACTAGGAACAGCTTTACTAAGGTTCAAATGGTAAATTTGAATTTTTTAATTGTTGTTTTTGGTCAAAACTCACAATTTTGAATTTAAAATCACCAACTCAAATTTAAATTTGAGTGTGAGATTTATCGCACCTCAACTCTGGAAACAGTTCTAATTCTATACTTGGCCACCTAAAACCTTCATGTAGAAGTCAATGGCAAAGGTCAGTTGAACCATTTGAAGAAGTTAATTGCCTTCCTGACATTCAAGTTTTTTCTCAGCGGAAACTTGATTTGAATTTTCGAGTCGTTCCTATTCGATTGAATGTTAGACGTTCGAGATTTTCATAAATAACCTCCCATTCAACTTGTGAGTTCATTCAAATTTATTAGAATTAAAAAAAATTCACATAACTCTAAAATTCAACCTTTGATAAATAACCCCCTAAAAGTAATAAACAATATACAGTATTTATGTGTAGTGATGGCGCATAAATGTTTCTAGCACGAATTTGCGGTGCACTTCCGCGAAAACTCCCATGAAAATTTGCTGGCATAATGAAAATTTTGCCGTACGTTCAAAAAGTTGCTCGCGCGTCAACACTATTTGGACGCCTGTTGACTTTTACGTCTGCGTTGAAAATGATGCATTCGACTTTTCTGACGAGCAGCAAAAATTGACGCGGGCATCAATTTTCGGGTATCACAAATTTTCTGAAAAGTTTTGTGAATTTCACAAGGAGAAATTCGCCCATCACTATTTATGTGTATGTCCTTATATAGACAGTGGGATGGCTCAGATCCCTTTAGATGGGGAAGGATAGTGGAAGGATAAAACAGCCTATGTGTTTATCACACACGTTTTTTTTTCAACAAGCGAGGCTTGTTGAAGTCCCCTTTGATTCTGTATATGGCGACATTTTTTCGGTCATCCTTGCACGAGGCATGCTCTATACAGGTAATCTAACATAAAAGTATCAGAGCAAACACTTAGGGGCACATTTACTATGGGTCGAATATCAAGGTTAATTAACCCTCGATATTCGACCATCGAAGTTAAATCCTTCGACTGCGAATATCGAATGTAAACGATTTACCGAAATTCGTTTGATGGAACGATCGGAGGAAAAATCGTTCAATTGAATGATTAAATCCTTCGAATCGAACGATTCGAAGGAGTTTAATTCATTGATCAAAAGATTTCCTTCGATCACAAATTGCTAGGAAAGCCTATGGGGACCTTCCCCATAGGCTAACATTGGTGCTTGGTAGGTTTTAGGTGGTGAAGTAGGTGGTCGAAGTTTTTTTTAAAGAGACAGTACTTCGACTATCGAATGGTCGAATAGTCAAACGATTTTTAGTTCCAATCGTCCAATTCGAAGTCATAGTCGAAAAAGCCAATTCAATGGTCGAAGTAGCCAAAAAAATACTTCGAAATTCGAGCTAAGTAAATGTGCCCCTTAAGGATGCTGGGATAATTTAACACAAGTCATATGTAAAGAGGAATCCCAAACAGATGATGGCAGAGCACAGGTACGGCAGCCCCTGTACCTTCATACTGTATCTTCTAATTGGGGAGGTCATGTCCCTGCCCTAACGCCATGTGTTGTATGATAAGTAGAGATGGCGCGAACTGTTCGCCGGCGAACTTGTTCGCGCGAACATCGGGTGTTCGCGCTCGCCGGAAGTTCGCGAACGTCGCGCGACGTTCGCCATTTTGGGTTCGCCATTGTTGGCGCTTTTTTTTGCCCTCTCACCCCAGACCAGCAGGTACATGGCAGCCAATCAGGAAGCTCTCCCCTGGACCACTCCCCTTCCCTATAAAAACCGAAGCCCTGCAGCTTTTTTTCACTCTGCCTGTGTGTGCTGAAGAGATAGTGTAGGGAGAGAGCTGCTGCCTGTTAGTGATTTCAGGGACAGTTGAAAGTTTGCTGGCTAGTAATCGTTTTGATACTGCTCTGTTATTGGAGGGACAGAAGTCTGCAGGGGTTTGAGGGACATTTAAGCTTAGGTAGCTTTGCTGGCTAGTAATCTACCTTCTACTGCAGTGCTCTGTATGTAGCTGCAGTGGGCAGCTGTCCTGCTTCTGATCTCATCTGCTGACTGCTGCAATAACAGTAGTCCTTGTAAGGACTGCTTTTATTTATTTTTTTGTTCCAATACAGAGCAGTATCAAGCAGATTACTAGCCAGCAAACTTACTATCATCTGTCCCTGAAATCACTAACAGCTCTCCCCCTACACTATCTCTTCCAAGCACACACAGGCAGATTTTTCAGATACATTTTTGCCCTTGATCCCCCTCTGGCATGCCACTGTCCAGGTCGTTGCACCCTTTAAACAACTTTAAAATCATTTTTCTGGCCAGAAATGTCTTTTTTAGATGTTAAAGTTCGCCTTCCCATTGAAGTCTATGGGGTTCGCGAACCGTTCGCGAACCGCTCGCATTTTTGCGCAAGTTCGCGAATATGTTCGCGAACTTTTTTTCCGACGTTCGCTACATCCCTAATGATAAGGTGCTATACTAAATATGTGTTTGGGTCACTAGGGACCTCCACCTCCAAAGGGTGCACAATAGCAGGCACTATGCACACAACTGTTGTAACTGACCATTAAGACCATGTTGCTCTTACCCTTTACATAGGATCTCTAGTAAGAAAACTATGATAACTATTGTGCAACAGTGAGTGGCTCCTTATTTTAAAAGCTTAATGACAGCTAAAAGCAAAATTAGGCTACAATGTGTATAAAAAATATTAAAAAGATTGCCTGCACTTGTTTTTACCCACACTGGAACATTGACCAGCTGCGAGAAATCTAAGTTACATTCTGGAGTAAACCAGCTACTAGAAAAGAAATACAGCCAAAGAGAGGACTGACTGTTCACAGTTTCAGCCTCTGTTAATATATATAAATAATGAGGTGTTAGTACCACAGTATCACTTTTTTCTCTTTTGCCCAGAGGTGATAAATGAGCCCAAAATAACCTTTTTTTTAGTTTTAAATATGAATTTGGTTCACTTCTGCCCTCAGCAGATCAGGGACCAGATTGTCAGCTGTTCAGATCTGATACATTAGTTGATACATCCATCAGCACTAGCGTCAGTCTGTCTGAGCATGTTCCTCCGGCTTCACAGAAGTCTGCAATAAAGCAACAGTAGAAAAGATTAGTTGTTGCCATTTCTCTGATGCCGCTGAGATATGGATCATTCAATTTATCAACTGCTTAGAACTTTAAAATGTCAATATTCAGGCTTACACAACTGCCACTGGGAAACATGAGCAGGAGGGGAAATCTATTGCAAATGAGAATACCTCTGAACCCCAACCTGCCTAAAGCTTTAAATCTGGAAAGACAAGGGAAGCAAAGTCACGATAAGTATAAATAATTTTTACATTGCTAGACTTTATAAAGACTGTATGGTACAAATGTTATCATTTGTACCATTTTTAAACATCATACCATCTACAGTATGAGCCAATTTAACAATCAAAATATACAGTACATTGAGCACTACTGCTGCACACTGCTTGCAAAAAGATGCCAGTCCATTTTCTGTTCAACAAATCCTTGTACTCAAGTTGTTTGAGCTCAGTGCTACTTCTGAGCCGCACTAAGTACTATCACCCAAAGAAAATAAATGTGTTTGGCTACTAGAAGTCAAACACATTCAGACAAACTGATAGATGTTTCTAGTTGGATAACAGACAGATGAGTGTTGCTAAAGGGATACTGTCATGGGAAAAAAAATTTTTACACATCAGTTAATAGTGCTGCTCCATCCAGCAGAATTCTGCACTGAAATCCATTTCTCAAAAGAGCAAACAGATTTTTTTATATTCAATTTTCAAATCTGACATGGGGCTAGACATTTTGCCAATTTCCCAGCTGCCCCAAGTCATGTGACTTGTGATCTAATAAACTTCAATCACTCTTTACTGCTGTACTGCAAGTTGGAGTGATATCACCCCCCTCCCTTTTCACCCCCAGCAGCCAAACAAAAGAACAATGGGAAGGTAACCAGATAGCAGCTCCCTAACACAAGATAACAGCTGCCTGGTAGATCTAAAAACAACACTCAATAGTAAAAACCCATGTCCCACTGAGACACATTCAGTTACATTGAGAAAGAAAAACAGCAGCCTGCCAGAAAGCATTTCTCTCCTAAAGTGCAGGCACAAGTCACATGACATGGGGCAGCTGGGAAATTGACAAAATGTCTAGCCCCATGTCAGATTTCAAAATTGAATATAAAAAAATCTGTTTGCTCTTTTGAGAAATGGATTTCAGTGCAGAATTCTGCTGGAGTAGCACTATTAACTGATGCGTTTTGAAAAAAACATGATTCCGATGACAGGATCCCTTAAATAGAAAAAAAAATGTTTTTTTTCAATCGCCTCATATACAGTTTGCCGGAAAACTGCCTTAGAATCACTGCCCTAAATAAGTGCATCTTCTCCATGTTATATTGCAATGACAGTCCTGTTTGCTAGCATATCATCCCAAGGCCTGGTTTTGTGGAAGGACTCAAAGGCCTGGGCCTAGGGTGGCAGGATTTTATGGGCAGCATGGCACCCAGCAACTTCTAAATTTAATCCAGAGTACTGATGAAGCACAAAAGAAGAAATGTCAAAAGCTCTTTAACACTCCCTTGCACCAAATCCCCAGCACACCAAATCTGATGATTGGGAACATGCACATGGAAGACTGGGCACGGAATGGGCAGTGGGACCATCTGGCCTATGTTCACATAATTTTTAAATTGGGACCTGATGATCCCTCCATATTTATGCCCAGCTGGCATAATCCAAAACAAACAATAAGATGTTTGATTTTAAACAGATGATTGGTTGCTATAGGAGTAATATAGGGTTACTTTAATTTTGTCACACCCCTTTTCTTCTGCGCTGTGCTACATCTACATTTGGTTAACTAGGCCTTTTTTAACTCAATTTACTTAGGAATCTCCTGTCTTATGTTATGTAATCCGAATTCCAGAATCTGACATCTGTCTTCCGACATCCTGCAAAAAAAGGCTAGGGGTAGTTTCTCTGTCTCTCTCTTCTGATGCTGTAAATCACTCACTCACATTTGTCATTATATTCCGTTACAATGACGTTCATGCTTTTTATCATGACTTTAAAATTATTGCTTCAAGGGTTTATTCTCCAGTTCCACCTGCTTTTTTCTTTGTTAGTATTACACATCTATCTGGAACCCTCTTTCTTCTCCATTTTAAAAAAAAGCCCACATAGTACTAAAAGTCTGATAATTCTTTTTAATCTCAAAAGACATAAATAGAAGGTAAAGTTTAATTTTTTATACTGCTGAGATTTGTAGGCTATGACATTGTTGCTGTTGCAGTATGGTGTGGAATTGTTGTGCAGAGTAATTTGAAAAGGGTGAATTTGACCGTTATCCTATTTTTATTCATAACATAAAGTATGCATTGTTACCTGCTATACATTGCCTCAAGAAAGATTTGTTGGCTAAAAGCAGCTGTCCTCAATTAATCTATATTGTGTAACTATTTCAATCCATGCACAAACAAATATCTGCTGACTCCATACTTGGTTGATACTTATTGGTTCTTGGAAGGTCGTCTCTTATCGATATCTGACCGAAAATGTGGAAGCTATCATTTGAGCAGGTTTGAAAATGCCATCAGCCAAGGACACCATGGGCACGTTGATGTGGTTGTTTTCCAATGGCATCAATGTAGGCCTCCCTTATAATTCTGTCGTAATCTTGGGTCCTAAACATTCAATTTGTTGTGATTTGACCTATCGTGTTGATGGTCATACAAGTTAACTCTTAGTAAGTCTAAGCAGTTTGTGTGTAATGTCATGTAACATGATATTTAGCAGGCACACAACTGACGATTATAAAGATTGTTGATCTTAATAGCCTCTATAATATAGTGTAGACAACAGCAACGTTAAGCGGTCTTTGTTTTTTATAAACCAAATTTTAAACCTAAATTTCAGAAAAGCTCAGGGAGAAATAAAAGGAAAAACATGTTCTTAGCTATATATATATATAGTTCATTTATGCACATGCTATTCTGATATATTTCTCACACCTGAAACTTAGACCTAGATCGGTAATAGACTCCCAGCTATCTCTTCCTAAATAAATCAAAAGAAACTGAACTGATCTGGACCTACTGATTGCGCTCCACCATTTTTTACATGTGGCAAACTCACATGCATTGCAATTTCCAGCCTTGAACCTTTTTTCATGCTGCTCCTCTCTTCTGGAATTCCATCCTTGAAGTGCTCCATAATCCTCAGCCTCAGACTAAATTCAAATCCTGTTCCTTTCAGCACTGGCAAAGTGTTGCACTCTGGTCGTACATATTACCCTCCTATTGGTCTGCGGAAGTTCCCCACTTAAGTAAGTTCCTCCTGTGTTTCTTAACACGTCACTTATATGTATTGTGAAATATATAATGCTTCCTAAACAAGTAGCCCTATAAATAGATCAAGCCAGTGTTATTGGCAAGTTAAAGTGATAATTAAATCTGAAAAACTGACCATTTGGTAAAAAAACAACATAATTAGAAATGGACCATATCCTTGCATTATAAAGCATTATTGCAACAAACAATTACAAGCTGCTTTTACTGTAGAGGCACAAAGGTGCCTACTTATTGCACATGTTATAGCAGAACAGAAACATGCATTCATGAAATATATTAGAACAGATGCATGCACATTTATTTTGAGACTTGTGTCAATGTGTTTTACCATTTCATAGTAGCCTAGCCCTTTAAATGCCATATTCCACGTAAGTTATTTTTCAAGTGTTTCTTCCTGAAATCCATTCTATGAGTCTCATATGCTCCAGTGTAGTGCAGGCAAAATTCCTGCAGAAATACAGGCAAATAACATCATGTTTAAAGCATAACAAATGGATTAGTTTGTTTCATGCCCTAGTCTGACAAAGAAAACCTGGAAGCTCCCCTGCTGTTAACTAGTTATCTCAAAATATCTGTGAAAGTGGTAAAAGGAACTTCTTCACAGGAACCTGTCAAAGAAACTAATAACATCTGTTTGATTTTTTGGTCATGGATGGATAACTTAAGGATTTATTGACTCCGCATGTCAAGGTCCAAAGTACCAAGGTTTGGTATTGTAGAAATGCCACAATTGTTTTATTAGCATGTATAAGATGGGAGTCTTCTTTTCAAATATATAGTTGTTTGTGTACTTGCACATGGCTACAAGCCACAGTTCATTTCAGAACAAAAGGCTGTGCACAGAAGATGTTTTTCATAACAAAATGTTTTGTGGAGTACTTTGTGGTGACAAGACACACAACTGATACAAAGTACTGCTTCTAAAATAATTGGTCATCTGCAATACTTATTGCCAATCACCCTACCTCACAAAATTTAATTCAAAGAGCCCACATTATTTTTGCCCTCTAAAACTGGCCCTAAGTGAATGTCTACATAGACGCATTTAATAGGTAATAATAAAGGTGCTCTTGGAGAACACAATTAGAGTGATGATGATGATGAGAAGAGTCAGGGTCTGGCAGGATAGGGATGGAGTGGGCATATAGACAAGGATAGGAAAAATGGCCAGAGAGCTAGGGAGCTGCCATAGTGCCCAGGTGCATAGGCCAATGCTCAAGGATGAGGACTGGCTTATAAAAGGCAGAGTCAGCCCTAAATGGCTGATGCCAACCAGTCAGTAAGGCTGCTGGGGTGATGGCCCAGCAGTTGGGGAGAGCAGCTACCAACTGGGAGGTCCTAGGGTCCAAGCCCCAATAGAGCCTTTCATATTCATGTTACAGAACGAAGGGCTGTCTAGGTCAGAATAGCATAGAGAGACAGGGACCTCAAAATATGTCAGAATGGTTTTTACCTGCAGAAAATCCTACACCAATCAGTAAACTACAAGCCTTTTGCCATATCCTGCAAATATCTTTCTAGATGTATCTAAGGTTAAGGGGTATTAGTGTCTTTCGTCAAAGCTCACATATCTGATTGTATTACAAGGGCATCACCAAAACATATCTCCGTGAGTAACATTTGTTAAACAGGTTTCTGTCAACCCCAGTGTTGGATGTCTGTTTAAAATCAGCCTGTAGCAAATCAGAGTGTGTTTAAAATTCAGCCCAAGTGTTTTACTGGTCATAACGCAATAAACACAATTAACTATTGGGCTCCTGTAATACAGTACCTTAATGTTAAAGTTGATGTTCCTCAGCAAATCAAACCATCTGGTAAGCTTTACAGTTCACAAGGCTGTCTATAATGCTCAGTGCACTAGCAATATGGGGTTTTATTGGGAACAGATTTACTCTTTAGTAAAATGCTGCATATTTTCAAAGCAAGCTTTTAAAATAAGCTATAGTCTGGTACATTAACACAAAAGAGATTCATTTACATGATGTTCCTTCTCTAGCACAAGTAGATGGGATAGATTAATATGGATTAATTTCCTTAGGACTACTTTGTACATATACATTAGGGAATGTATCAGTAGGTGGTGCAGATATCATGAAGGTATTCTAATGTACAATGCAGTGGCTAGCTATGTACAAGCCAATGGACCCACTGATGCTCAGAGTAGAAGTTGCTCCATCAGCAAGTGGGTAAATTGATCACTTTATTAGGTATGAACCCAAAATACATTCCTGGACTGTTCCAGCTTCTTCAATTACTCTTCCTTGGCCACAGTTGTTTACTACATAGTTGTTGTCATCCTTCCATCCACATTTCACCATTCCGTGGTACTTTCAGTATCCCCTTTCCCATTTGCAATATTTGTATCTTTGAGGAACACTGACCTCCCAATTTAGGCTTCTCCAGTTTCGGATAAACTCTGTTAATTCCCACAAAATGGGAGCATATGAAGTGCACAAGGAAAAACTGCAAAGAGCATAGCATTGCGAAGAAGCTGTTCATTTCATTAAGAAGTCACAAAGGATGGGCCATATTATTTCTATGTTTGTGAAAGAAAATGTATCCTTGAGGGGTGCATAGGCCCACCCAAACACAGATCTGAAAACATGAAGCAGAATGTGTAATTTGTCAAATCCAACAGAACCCATGAATCAGCAATATGAGCACAATATGTTCCACACAAATCATTTCTAAATGAATTCTCATATCATTAGAGAACATGCAATACTTGTGAATCTGCCTTTGAATTTGTTCAGCTCAATGGGTACTTACTGTTCATTGGATCAGCCTGTTAATTCCAAATGATTGACTTGTTTTACTGTCGCTTTTAAAAGAATCTGATCTATGAGCTGGAGCACATTGTAGGTCAAACGTGATGATTGATGGCCGGCTGTCTTTTCATTAGGCAAGTGATCAAATCAACATTGTGAACTTGGAGAGAAAAAGTAACACAGAATCCCACAAATGAAGTTGCCGCATACGTAGAATGCCTGACGTGATCGAAATGCTCAAGAAAATTGTCACAGGTAAAGACAACAATACACATTAATTGGGCCCAGCTGCGCAATGTGTACACTTTCAGGAATATTCTTGCAGTTTCATCTGTGACCAGATAGGGCCTTGCAAGCTGGATTTCTAACTTGTAGGCTGTCTAACTTGTAACTTGTCTAATTCTTCTAACTTGTAGGCTGATCAAAACTAATTAGTGTCTATTGGCAACTCAATTACAAGGAAGCAGACGGCACTTCTGAAGATGGGGTTTATTGGAGTACCTGCTGGTAACATGGCATTTTGGATCCTCAAACTAGACACAAGGATCCCGAATGGTCTAAACTATAGACATGACATTAGTTACCTGTACTAGTGAGCGACACAAGGGGACCCCCACCAAATCAAGACAACCTACCTGGCCATGTGGGCTCTTAATTGGTCACACTTTAACAGAATTTTTCTCCAGTCCTTCCCCCCCCCCCCCCATTTGTCAGAAGTATAGAGTTGAGGTACAAGCTAATAACATTACCTCCGTTTCAACAACTGTATTGATAGTTTGTTTGGTTTTTAATTAACAAATAATGGTTTTAGCAAACAAAAAAACAGTTTTAAATGTCTTTATGTTTAATTTGCTCAAACTTTAAAATGACTTGAATAAAGATGCATTTTTTATGTAAGCCCACTAGAGGGCACTAATATTTTGTGTATAAATAACCCAGCTGTAACAAATGTACTGCTTACCTATGATTAAGGGTTAACTCCCGAAACGCGTTAGGTGTTACCAGCAGGTACTCCAATAAACCCCATCTTCAGAAGTGCCGTCTGCTTCCTTGTAATTTTGCTGTATCCACAGTGGGGACACTGTGAGACTGTGCACCTGAACTAAGGGGAAAAACGGTGAGCTTGTGCGGTCCCCACCCTGTTTTCTCATCTATTGGCAACTCCACTTGCCCCATTCAGCTCCTACGTTAGTAAATAAGCCCAATTAAAACATGTGCTGGTTCATGATGCTTTATATGAATATATGAATAGGTTTGATGCTAATTTTTTTACTCTATAGCATTTGAAAAGACTACTAAATGTGGCAGTACTGGTACTTGTTAGGGCTTAAAGTGAAGTGACCATTTTTAGGCACTTCGCCGGTTCACTAACGGGCGCAGGCGTAACTGGCGTAACTTCTCTAGCGAAAAAGACAGATGCTAGCGCTCATTTGCACTCTACTCTTGCGAATGGACGTTACTCTGCAAATTCACTAAGATGCAGATTTTACAGAAAGCTACCTCTTTTGCCAGACTTGCCTCGCCAGCTCAGACCAGGCAAAGTGCATTGGAGTGTATAGATCTTCCTCATTCTTCTGTTACTTACATCACAAGTCCCAAAAAACGCTGGCCTTTTCCTTTTTTTCAGAGTGATAGCCTGCAAAAGTCCTTAAATATTTTTTTGGTGAACCGGTTTCCCCCATACATTTTCTAACATATGGAACATAAACTATACAGTGGGCTCATGTGTAGGGCATTATAACAACTCTATTTTCTTTATTAAGGTTCCGTGTGTTTGTTGCAACATATACGTCCATTCAACTTTAAATTTCCCGCCATATGCAAATTAGCCTGAGCGAAGACCTCTAGCCAAGTTGTGATAGACATAATTGAACGCTAGCGCATATGCACTTTGATTGCCAAAGTAACGCCAGCGTTTGGCGCCCTGGATGCAAATATGCGTTTCAATAAATTAGTGTTGTCTGAGCTAATTTTTGCCTGTTGAAGTGTAGCAATGGGTGCGAAGCTGGCGAACAGGGCCATTTTGTTTGGAACCTTGGTTTGGGGATAACATTTTTACCCAACTGATGCCTTTTTAGTTATGTTTTTGTGTAGTTTGCCTTTAACAGGTTTATAGTACATGCTACTGGTTAAGTGTCCTGCTTCCATTTACAGGTTCCTTTTCCATTTCCAAAAGATGTATCCGACTCCGATTCCAAGAGGATTTTCGCTAAGTTTCCATAAAGAGTGAATAAATCGGTTGCTCTAGGGCAGGCCAGTAAACAAGTTTGATAATTATGATTTGTGTTTAGTGTAATCTCTGAAATGTACAGATTTTGCATAAAGTTGCTAAAAAGAATAGACAGCTTTAGTTTTTACTTTGTAAGCTAAATAATAATTTATAATGCTGGATGAGTAATATTTTATACTGATAGAGCAGCCCAAAGTTCTCAAATATGAAAACACAATCCGAGTTTTAGATGCAGTGAGTGGGGGGTCGCAGTTTATCTCCAATTATTTCCATTACTTAATTGTTAAAAACACTTTATCATTTCTTTCAGTGTGAACACTACACCCACTTTGAAGAAAAGCAGCACACACAAGCAATTGCTGCTCTATTAGTCCTTCAGAAGGTTTAGAATTCCAAGAATAAGGATGAGGAGATCATTGACTACCAATATATAAGAAACACAAAATAGGGATCATCTACAATCGCAAGTATGGTGTGCCATATGCAATTTGACAAGAAAACATGCAGCAAACTTGAAAAGTGGTAATCTATGAGTTATAATTTCAGATGACCTAATAAGTATGACATGAGACACTGCATGGAATAGAATAAAAATATAGTGCAGTCATGTTTTCAATTATTATGCCTTTGGGCAGAAGTGCAAGAGCTGTAAGGGTGTAAAGGCATGCGCATGGCACTGGTCTGCATTTTTTAAATGTATAACCATGACTCTGACATAAAAGGATTTCTTTAAAATAAATGTTATCAAACTCCTCCTCTGCAAATATTGCCAGGTTCTTGTGTTAACTCTAAAGATGCCCCAGTAGCTCCCCATCTTCTTTTCTGCTCATTCATTGCACATGCTCTGTGCTGCTGTTACTTACTGAGCTTAGGGAATAACACACAACATACATAGGTAAACATAGGGGGTTATTTATTTAAGTCCGAATGCCAAAAACTAGAAAAATTATTTATTAACTGTAAAATCAGAATTTTTAGTGGAAAAAAAACTCACAAATGTTTCAAAATTTATTAATCCCAGAGGGTGTTGAAAGTCTGAAAATTACTCTAACTTAGACCTGCTAAGTTCATGTAGAAGTCAATGGGAGAATTCCGAAGATATCCTGATCCACACTGGGTTTCATGCAATAATCTAAAGATTTTGTTGTTTTTTGGGGGGAAAATATGAAAACTTTGCACAATTTTGTGAAATTTACACGATTGTTTTCACTTCTTTATTTAGGCTTTAGTTCTCATTTAAACTATATAAATTAATCAATCAGGGTTTTTTTTGCATTGAAAATAGTGGGGGGGGGAATCAAGATCTGAACACAATTAAAACCAAGTTAATTTCATTTGTATTAGCCATGTATTTACAGTGTCACTATATACAGTAGCAGCACCATTCCCTGGTAAGCGAGAATGGGAAAACGAATTCCATGTAGGAAACATGCCAGAATGCAGGAATTCACATGCTGTGTGTATGGATGACATGAGTAATGAGAAATGATTCCCATTTAATGAAAATAATTATATAATATTAACAATATATTTGTTACTGTCATTGTCATGGAGATGGTAACATGCCTTTTTTATTTTACACAGTGCACCATGAGATCATTTCTATGCAATTGTTTGCAACTGAGAAACTTTTTCTATAAATAGGTAAAGGCATGGAATCTCTTATCCACAAACCCATTATTCATTAAGCTCTGAATTACGAGAAGGTCGTCTGCTATTTTAAGCATGCAATTCATTTTTTTCTATGTAGCCAAATCAGTAACAAATCAGTACGTGGTAGATGATTGTAACGTAACTGAATATTGATGGCATAACACTCCTTTTGGGTTTATCTGATGTGTAAATGTTATAGACAAGGTATAAGGATCCAATACCCAAGCATTCTGGATAATAGTTCTCATACAGTACATATACTCAAAACAGCTTATTCTCAGTAATACATTTCCTTACAAATTCCAACTGTCTTTTTAATTGTAAGCACATAGTTTGCAAGCTACTAATTGTAAAATGTGCTTTCTTTAGGTCTGCATCCATTATCTCTCATTCACTGCAGAATGACATATTTATCTAGAAGATAAAATACACATTAAGTTCTGGGAAGAAGATCCACATGCTAAAACTAGGGTTGGCTTATAGGGGTTGTTCACCTTCCAAACACTTTTTTCAGTTCAGTTGTTTCAGATTGTTCCCCAGAAATAAAGACTTTTTTCATTTATTTCCATTAATTCTTTTTAACTGTTTTTCTAAAATCTAAATTTAAAGTGGCAGCTCAGTAATTCAGGTGCAGATTCTAAACTGTTACAATTTTGCAACATTTAGTTGATACATTTCTCAGCAGCATCTCTGGAGTATTAGCAACTATTGTATGAATTCTAACAGCTGCCTGTAATGAAACTCAGGGATTCCACTCAGCAGGGACAAAGATAAGAACTGTATCCATTAAATGTATCAATTTAGAACAGTTTACAGGGTCGGTGACCCCCCCCCTCCCAGAGCTGCTTTAGAAGGTGAAAAATTACACTTGACACTTCAATATTAGAAAACCGGTCACACATAGAAAATAGAATGTAATTGGAAAAAGTAGTTATTTCTGGTGATCTATCTGAAACCAACTAGTTGTTTGAACGTGAACAACCCCTTTAAGGACGGCTCCAACATGTATGTGCAACGACAGCAGTGGGTATGAGAGAATGATATTAACAATACTTGCATAGACAGAGGTAGAGGTATTGCCAGATAAAATAATAATGCCAGATTGTCTGCCAGTATCCACTTAGTGCAATTATATTATAAAGTATTCATTACAAATAGCTGTGTTTTTGAATAAAAAGTTAAATATATACCTTATAAAAACCAAAAATGTTGATAATTTATCTTTCCTAAAAGCTCAAATGGCATTTTTTTAATGACTTGAGAACTGTGATGTAGGGAATTGCTTTTCAGTAGGGGTTCTGTGGCTCTGTACCCTGTAAAGTCTTAATTTGAATAAAAATAACAACAGAAAATGATATCATAAAATATCATAACCAGGCAATATAACAAAGCACAACAAACAGTGATAAATATAATGATATTGATATGTAATACTAATGATTACATATCCATTTTTTGGGACCCGTACCCGTCCCGTACCCGCAACCTGCAATCCTCAATCCGGACCCGCAAACAGCGGTCTTACCTGCTTGGACTCACTACCCGACCCGCAAGTACCTTATCCGCAACCCGGACCCACTGACCATCAAGAATCAGGAAGTGCTGTCATTGTAAACCGGAAGGGACATCAACGGAAGTAGCCGTGATCAGAAAAAAAAGAGTAAAACAGGAAGTGCTGTCATTGTAAACGGAAGTGACATCATTGGAAGTAGACGTGACCAGAAAAAAGTAGTAAATTTCACTATTGAGAAGACCCTCAGAACCGCCGACCAGCGTCTATACCCGCACCTGGAAATTCTATCCGCAACCCGCATGGTACCACAGGTTTTTGCGGGTAACCCATGGGTACCCGACCCGCTGCAGGAATCTAATGTCTGGCTCTAACTTCCTCTTCAGGGTTCTGATGTGTACCTGCTGGTATGGAACATAAACAGTATTAATACTTCTGGGTACTTGATTGACTTTTGTGCAGTGACAGCGTATACCTGGGCATGTAAGTACACAACCCATCATTCTCTTTCCAGCACCCTCACTGAGCTGCTCCTTCCCTGGAGTTCTCCTGAGCTACTCCTTAAGCTGTTCTTCACTCCCTGGAACTTTATCATGGCACATATATTCAGTTTGGCAGCACCCAGTATTAACACCTGTTTCTAGGAGTTGCATGATACCTTGGTAATTCTATCACAGTATCTACAAAGAATTCACAACCTCTGAGAGTTTTAGATGTCACCTTAGATGTTCTATTATTATTATTAACATGTATTTATATAGCGTCAACATATTGCGTAGCACTATTGCAATTGTGATTGGATTAATGGAAGAGTTTATATGCCAAGGACTTCCCATACCAGTCAGTTGAACTGAAGAAACTGCTCGGATGAGTAGTGAAACGTCTTCAATGATTACTCAGCAAGTCCAGTTTTTTAAGAATTACCTATACTAGATATACCATGACCTGGATGAATGAAAATCTTCATAGTCACCAAGTATTAGAGCTTGACTGAGTGCCTACCATGAATCATTAACATGCCATTGCCTCCTACCACCTGCCTACATTAAACTGTAAATCTTACCAACATGACAAGTGGATAAACAATTTGCAGCAGCACTCCGATATGTGAAAAACTTTTTATTCGTGCAACAACTTACCAACATGACATTTACTGAATGCTTTGTCAATAGCAGATTAATAGTCAGCACAACTTTAACTCTCTTCTTTGGCTGGGTGCACGTCCTCCAATGGCCACTTCCCACTGGCAATACTAGCGAAAAAATTAGTCCAGCACCCACTGCTTAGGATAAAATGGCCTTTATTGGACCAAGGGCATTACAGCAACATTTCAGACCAACTGGTCTTTTATCATGAATGCTTTGTCATACACATGCCAATGAAAGGTGCTGACCCGGTTGCAGAAGTGGGTTTTAATATATTAAGAATGCAATAGAGCTGTACAACCACTGTTTAACCATCATCTAACACACAATTTGTGCAATTAGTGCAGCTTGTCATGGCCGAGCTGGATAGATGACTTTGATACCCACAAGCAGCTCACACTGGCTGGAAGCTTACCAGAGGTTTTAAATAAGAAGCTCTGAAGTGGAAAGTGGCTGGAGGGCCAAAATAACAAGGTACCAGGGAGTAGCCAGAGGAGTCATCAAAACAGGTCTGGTCTAGGGCAGGCAGCAGAGGTTTACAGGCGAAAAGTGAGGCACAGGTTACAACAGGTCACAGAAATAATAAGAATGCCAGAAACAAGTAGTTAGCTTGATAACAGAGCAGCATTGGGCTGTTGTCTGGGCTTTTAAAGCACCAGAAAAGGTGCCAAATGTGATGAGGCAGGAGTGTCAGTATTGACCCTTGTTGGAATGCAAATGGCGATTGCTTTCCACACAGAGCTGACGTGCACCAATAACCGGACTGTGGAGAGCCCAGCAAGAGATCTTACACAACCATATAGCAAGTGTTATCAGTTTTGCCATTTTGGCTCCCTCTGTATGAACTGGGTGGTCATGGGCATCTTGGATGAGACAGCGGACTAAGAGAGTCATGGCAGTTTCAACATCATACTGCAGATTGTGTATTATGTAATGTCATGCAGCTGCTGTACCTATGGGGCCTGATATTCCCCACTGTTTATATATTAGACACATAAATTGTATGTGTATGTATATATATATATATATATATATATATATATATATATATATATATATATATATATATATAAATGCAAAACACTTAGGTTTGTTTGGGTCTTATCGCTTCAATCCTCACAAACTTTAGTCTTTTGGATCATGGCAATAATATAAATCTCGTGCCATCTGCATGACGTTACACAAGGAAAAAAAACGTTCTATGCACACGGTTTTCTCTTCTAATTGGCTTCTGTTACTGAAGGGCCAAAATACATCCCATCTGTAAGTAATTCCTCCCAAAAAAAGTTGCATATTAGAAACCATAAGAAATGTGCATTTTTATAAGATCAAATAAAGTAATATCTAAGGTTAAGAGGGATGATGATATATTGGTTGATTTTTCTACAGGGCAAGTAAGATTTACAACACTGATTATTTGTTACACATGGATGTAGTTTATTACAAATGCCCTGTTTGTTCAGATCCAAATCAATCTGCATAAGGTATCATTTCTCTGTATTTGGTTCATGTAAGTTTGTGGGATGGGATCTAATAGGAACATATCTGAAATTGCGGTGTTCATTTTTGAACATGTGTTTTTAGGCAGTATTTAATTTGTTTTATTATAACATGGTTGCTGTTATAACTTGGATGGGTGGAGTAATTCTTTACAGAAATACTGTATATATTCACATATTTCAGGTATGTTCATTAATATGTAAAGCCATGTTCATTACTCGCGTCCTCATTTAATCTGAGCCCTTCTCATGACCCCCTTGCTGATGTTCAGTGTAGCAGGGTAATCAAGAACTTAATGCAGAGCTTACTGTTTATAAGGAGTATTTCTTAGCATTGCCCATCCCCCCCATACATTTGTTTGTGTCTGTATGATTTGTGTCGCCGAATCTTCTCATCTGTCTCTAAAATGGAAATGGAATCATCATAAGGGGATGGCAATATGCCTATCACCATCCAAGTGACTATTTTATATTATTTCTATACAGAGACCTGAAGCAATTCAAGGGCAGAGAAAGGCAGTGGCCATTTTTTTTGCACAATGCACACTGGAAGGCATTACTTTGTGTATATTATACATAAAGCTGCCACAAAGACCAACATCTTAGAACTTAATTAGAAAGATAAGAAATCAGGTTCTTAAGACCATTGAAGAACCAATATATAGAGCTACTGCCTTAAGCAACTTTCTGCTAAATGAGAGTCTGAAATGGTAAAATCATCAATGAAATTTTGTGAATGACTGATGTCCAGGTCACTGTTCTGCTGAAGCTTGGTTCCTACCAATTGAGGAGCAATTGATTACTCTTGTCTATTCGATTAGTTAGTTCATGAACTCATTGATCTGTTTACCAGTAGGGCAGCATTAGTTATATGGATTGAAGCAACGAACACATTGGTTGCCCAGTAACAATAGAACATTCCCACGTTCCCAGTATCTTCATTGCATTTTTTTAGGCCATCTACCCAAGTGGCATTTTTGCCTTGCGCTAATTGCATAATTCAAAATAATTGATTATGGCAATCATCTTCTGGACAAGAGAATCTCTTCCCATTCCATAACCTAAATCTCTTAGCCTGTGCCCTGGATGTTCAAGATTGTGGAGGCTACCCACTATGAGAGCCAAAATAAACGATTACATCCAAGGTAATGCAACTTACTTCTCCAATGAAGAATTACAGCACTCAAAAAACCAATAGCTGTGGTGGAATCAGTCAGCAGCACTGTCTGCATAATGGACTTGCCTTATGACGTAGTGCATTTGGCAGTCAGTAAGTATGGGCTCCATAGCATTCTATGGTACTCTTGCTTCTATATATCCTCAATAATACAGTATATACTGTAAGTAAGGGTGCCCTTGCCCTGTCCAGGTCCTGCCATTACATTTTACTGATTCACATGTATAAAAGGTAGCTGCTTGCTATATCTTTTGTGAGCACCAAGAATTGCATGTACAGGCTCACCATGAAGACAGCAGAGAGGAAAGTTTTTATTCACCTTGCCCTGCAACAGTAAATAAGCTGGGCGATTTGCATCAAATATAAAGCTAGTCTGCTCATCTATAGCATAAGCCTGTCTCGAGAATTCTTGACTAAATGGAAAATGACTTCCATAACCCTAGAACACATTTAAATTAATGAAGACTGCCTTATTTATTTATGATTATTATAACTAAACACATTTTCTTTGTCATTTTTCAAGACTCCTGTTTTATCTGGAAGAAAACTGCATATTTGCATTACATTGATTAAATAGGAATTCCTGGTTAACAAGCAAACATTTTCCTTGGCTAGGTGGTCACAGCCTGACATGTTCCTTTCCAGTTTCAAAGAAAAAAAAAATACTGAAGCAGTCATGTAAACTGTCCATTAAAGGAGAAGGTAAGGCTAAAATTAAGTAAGCTTTATCAGAAAGGTAAATAAATACACCAGTAAACCCTCAAAGTAATGCTGGTCTGTGTCCACTGTCAAAAGAAACACAGCATTTCTTTCCTTTTATTGTGTACTCATGGGCTGTATCAGACTTCCTGTTTTCAGCATATACCTCCAGGGCAGGGCTTGAGCATGCTCAGTTTACTCCTCTCCCCCTCCCCCTCCCACCCCTGCTGTAATCTGAGCTCAGAGCTGTAAGTGAGCAGGGAGAGACTCAGGCAAGAAGTGATGTCACACCAAGCTTATATGGCATCTTCTATCCTAAACAAACAGAGACTGTGTCTAGAGCTGTTTACTCAAGTATGGTAAAGCATTCTGCAGAATAAATATAGCGTTGTAGCTTGCACTATTGTGGCTAATCTGTTGGCAATAAACCATCTTGGAGCTTTCCTTCTCCTTTAAATCCCACCAGGCAAAGTGTATATATATATATATATATATATATATATATATATATATATATATATATATATATATATATATATATATATATATACTATTTTCCCTAAAGGTTGTGTATAAGATAACAATCAAGGAGAAAGGTGTCAAAATTGTCAAGATCAACCATGATTTTCTCCACAATGCAATATTCTTTTTCATAATTCCAGTATAATTGTGCCCACTTCAGAGACAATTTTCACACAACTCTAGGGCAAGTGATAGAATAATAAATGTACAATAGCTTGTACATGCACTCATTTGTAAATAATGTTGCAACTGCATCCACAAGGTATAACATAGGCAAAAACTGGTGGACCTTGATACATGGGGCAAATTGTCTCCAGCAAACGATTTGAATACTCCGCCAGGTGAAAATTTGTTACCACTATGCTAATTCACTAAAATGCAAAGTTGTGTCCTGGGTCTGAACAATTACAACTTTTCACTAGCGTTACTTCGACAGTGTGAGCGTTTTCAAAGCAAAATTACGCTAGACATCGCTTCTGCCTAGCTAATCTTCAGAGGAAGTGCAAGATTAGAAGATGGTGAACAGTGGTGTGTTAAAGACATGCGGGGCCTCTAGGCTACATCCACACAAGCCCCCATCTAGGCAACCTCTTTCTACAATGGGTCAGTTTCGGCACACATGCCGTCAATGGATCTGCACAAATCTGGATGCACACACATGCCTTGCCTGCCTTCTTCTCCCAGCTGGTGTGCCCAACTGGACCCAGCAGTGCTGCACTAATTTCTTTCCAAAGAGAAATACCAGTGATGCCTCCATTTGACATGCAATCCAGTAATGGAAGTGTGACACAGCACTATATTCATGTTAATAGCTTCCCCACCTTTATGCCAGTGGGTTGGTGTACTAATGCTATACAAAGTCAAAGAAGAATATACGGCGCTATATTTTCGCTCCATGTGAATTTATTCGTCCATCACTAAATATAATAATAATAATTGTTTAATTTTCCTGAACTTGGGGGAGGCTCATTTAAGACTGCTTGTGCTTTTTGGCATGAGCAATCTTTATCAATCTTTAAGCAATCTTTAATGAAGCCCCAAGTGAGTTTACTAATTGCACAGGTTTTGTGCCAAAAAAAAAAGCTGGACAGTCTTTTTAAGTTTAACCAAACGGACTTTTGTAATAAGGAAACACACAGCAGCTTTAGGTGCAGAAGTTTTTTGTATTTTTTTTTTTTCTGTTAAAAGAGACAGTGCCGAAAAGCATGACCAATCTTAACTGGGCCACTAAGGGTATTATATACTGGCTTTTTTCTCTGTGTTTAAACTACAGAACATTTTGGTGTATTTTCACAATACACAGCTAGCAGCAGAATACAGGAGTAGTACAGGGACAGTAGTATACAGGTATGCAATACATTATCCGTGAACCCAAAAAGTTCTGAATTACAGAAAGTCTATCTCCTATAGATTATAATAAATTAATCAAATATTTTAAAAACAGATTCCTTTTTCTCTGTAGTAATTAAATAGTACCTTGTACTTGATCCAAACTAAGATATAATTAATCCTTATGGAAAGAAAAGTCAGCCTATTGGGTTTATTTAATATTTACACGATTATCTACTAGACTCAAGTTATTAAGATGCAAATTATGGATATATCCGTGAACTGTAAAACTCCAGGTCCTTAGAATTCTGGATAACATGTCCCATACTTATACTGTAATAGCATAGGACACATTAATGGCATATTCACCATTTCTGTTTTCATTTGTTACCTTTCCTAGGGAAACAGTAACCATTGGTTAAATCACCCTGCCCTACCAGTGAAACTATAAACTGCTCTACATTGTTGTTACCAAACACAATTCATTTAACAGAATTTACAGATTATTTAGTTTCTAGAAAACAACTTTTATTTCCTACTTTGTGTTTATGATTCTATTTATTATTATTATTGATGCTGACAAGAAACAGCTGAATATGTTTGTAGCTTTTACACTGTTTATTCACAACTGGAACAAGTTAAAACCACAACAACGTCATACTGTGCATGATAAGATGTGTTTGAGAAATGATTTTATGGACCTTTTTTAATTTCACATAGATTAATGCTAAAAAATATGAGAAGTAGCAGATACCCCCTTTCTAAAACTAATCTTTAATTCTAGAGTTTCAACATGGAATCATCGTTCAGATAGGCATGTTGACTTGCAATAAATTAAGGTTGACATAAACAGCACTTAGTCCTACTATACTCCCATATGCATTACATCAAATATCCCAGAATATTTATAGTACTCTGGTCACTATGATTTTAAGGATTTATTATCTGCAAAAAAGTCGAAGGATTTTACTTCAATGGTCGAATATTGACGGTTAATTAGCCCTCGATATTCGACCCTTAGTAAATGTGCCCCATGATCTAGGTCAGAGGTTTCTAACCTTTTTTACCTGTGAGCCACATTCAAATGTAAAAAGAGTTGGGGAGCAACAAAAGTATGTAAAAGCTCCTGGAGGTGCCAAATAAGCCCTGTGATTGGCTATTTTGTAGTCCCTATGTGGGCTGGCAGCCTACAAGAAGGTTTTTTTTTTGAAAATACACCTAGTTTTTATGCAACCAAAACTTGCCTCCGAGACAGAAATTCAAAAATAAACATGAGCGTGAAAGCCACTGGAAGCAACGTCCAAGGGGTTGGAAAGCAACATGTTGCTCACGAGCCACTGGTTGGGGATCACTGATCTAGGTTGATGAGTAGCAGTGCTTGAACCAAACACAAATAATTGATGTAAACAATGAATGTAAAAATTAGTATTTTGAGAAGAGAAAAGAAAAAGGGCATTGTCAGAGAAAGAATACAGAATATTATATATACAGTATATTATATTAGTATATTATTATTAGTATAATGAAAATCTACATAGTCATATACAGTATATTGTAAATGCAGAAAAGGAGTAATAATTACTGTATGGAGGATCTTTAATGGCTTGAGTTGCAATATGCTGGTTTTACATAGGTTCTCTTGGCACAGGGTAGAATTAAAGAGTGAACTATACTTGCATTTTATGTCATAGTGCATCTACTGGTACATTGTTTTCAGAATGAGATCAGGAGACATGGTTCTCTTGTACACATAACATAATCTTCATTCATGTTGAGAGAAAGCAAAAGACAGAATGAAACATGTCTCATGGCCATCAACAGAATATAACATAATTATATAAGTATACAAAACTTAGTTTTCTAAACATACCTAAGAAATTAATAATCATAATTCAAATTATTGATAGCTGCCTTGCTGGAGCAATCAATCAAAATTCCTGTTACAGCAGAAAAGGGTTCATTTGGAAATACTCCATGTAGAGATGGGCCACAAGCCAGATGACAAATAAATGGTGTTACATAAAAATAGATTCAGTTCAGAAGCTTTTGTTGAGGTGCCATATCAATGATTTGTGATTGTTATTTTTTTTGGGCCACCTTTATTTCTTTTTGCAGAACTGATCCCGAACTGATCCAGTGGGAATCAAACAAAGTTGGCATCAAGTCAAAGGACAGATACCACAACACTACTACAGGTATATAATGCAATTCCAGTAATCTTGGTAAAAAAATATCAACTTGCATAACTAGAAAAAGTGGGCACTCCAGAGGGAAAAAGATATCACATCTAGTTCAATGGTGTGAAAATTATATATTTCTTTTGTTATTTCCCCATTAGGAGCATCTTACCTATGCTTGGAGAATTAAAAGTAAGAACTGATGTTCAAGAATGCCCCTTACTGATATATATGAAGGAGTAATAATAAATTATGGTATTGCCCTAAGTTCTTTCAGTCGCAATGGGTGCGATAAATAAACAAGGAATAAATAAATGGTCATCAGAGACCATCCGAGCTCTTTGTTTCCATTTGTTTTTTGCTTTGCATTTGTCAAGTGCATCCAAAAAATTATTAGACATCACAAAGGCTTAAGAAAGCCTAAAAGAAAACAGATTTGTTTTTGTAAGGGGGGTGTTTAGAACAAGTATCTTGAATGTTATTTCTTCACAAAATCTTCTTGAGCTTCTCCATGAGAACTCTTACCTTTGACCTGACATGTTTATTGTTGGATTTGTATGTTCCTAGGAGGTGGAGTTGATTGAGTGCTCACAGTTTTTTCACTAGTGAAGAAATATCCAGTCTGAGGGCTACATTAGTAGAATTAGATTACCTAACAGTATGAACGTAGCTAAAATGGAGCCCTTCATCCTATTTTATCATTACTATTGATGGCATGACCATTAATCCTGTTAATCCAGCACACTCATGGACTGTTCCTTTTCTTCTCTGACTATATTAATGCTGCTGCTTTTCCCTTTCTTTCACAGCTAAGTAACAGCTAAAACATTCATCTGTACCCTTATCCTATCCTGTTTAGGCTATTATACAAACCTTTCTAATACCATTCAAAGCCCCTCACTACTCTGCTCCTCACTACTACTATTTCTTTACTTGTTTCACTGTATGTTCCTGGCTATCTCCTCTGCTCCTCTAAGAGCCACCATCTCTTTATGGCATCCACACCCACTGCCACTCAACATCTTAAACCTTTCTATCTTGCAGCTCCATACCTCTGGAATTCTATCCCTGAATTCCTGCGTAGAGAAAACTCAACTTGAAAGTGAGATCCTTCCTTTTGGAGAACATACTGCATCTTGTCTGGACCAGTCCTGGCATTTAAGGACCAAGGCCCAATCTCTGTACACTTAATTTTAATTTGTTTCTGTTTGTTATTCTGCTTAGATTGTAAGCTTTAGAGCTCTAGTTCATGGCACTTAAGTTCAATATATGTATATCTGTATTTATTACTATACTTGTTACTTATTTACAATATATAATAATGCATGTCTTCTCTGTGTGTACTTTTCTACTCTAAAATTGCACAGCATTGTATATTCATGTAGAGCTTCACAAATAAAGTTATACATACATACATGAGACAGATCTGTAGTTAGAGACAGATCTGTAGCTAGAGCCTAAAGTTACACCAGTGGTATTAGTACCTTAGCTGGAAAGCCACTAACACTGGTACCCCAAGTTGTGTGTAGGGATAGAGATGGGTAATTTCCTGAGTGAAGCCAGTATTTTCAGTGACCATTTAGTGGCTCAACTTTTTTCTAAAATCTATCTGAAAAACTTGATATTGGTATAAAGTGGATAAAAAAAATCAGGCACAACTAAAATCATATTGTTCCATACATTTTACTTATTTGACTGTTTAAAAAAATAGAAAAAAACAGCTTGAATGTTGAAAATACTCCTCTTGATGACTACAGAAACTCACCTGAAATTTTAGATTACTTGATTTTTTTGCTGCAATATTTAATAGAAAAAATGGATCAGTTTCATTTTTTTAGCTTTTTGTTCACCTGCTCTCCAGTTTGGAGTTTCAGCAATTATCTTGTTGCTGGGTTATTTACCCTAGCAACCAGGCAATGGCTTGAATGAGAGGCTGAAGGTGAATAGAAGAGGCCGGGATGGAAAGCGGAGTATTAAGAAATAGTACTAATAGAATTGTAAACTCACAGAGCAATAGGTCTTTTAGATGCTAGGGTCAGTGACCCCCATTTTAAAAATGTAAAAAATTAAAAGAAAAATGCAAACAATTTTAAAACTATAAAAAATAGGCTCTGACTAAAACATACTAATTTAAAGGTGAACAACCCCTTTAATATTAAAATAACTGATTTTCTGTTTAAGAGCCACCAGCACCCAGCGTAACAATAATACCATTATTGCTCATTTTGACAATGAATTTCTTCATTTAATCAGACTATTAAATACACAACATATAAAAATATGTCAGTATGAAATTAATAGGATATGCACAATTCAGAAAAAGTTCGAATTTCAAAGTCATTTTTTGGATACTTCGACCATTGAATGGGATACTACGACTTCAAATTTACTTCGATTCGTACTGTCTCTTTAAAAAAACTTTGACTTCAATACTTCGCCAAATTAAACCTGCCGCATTGCTATGTTAACCTATGGGGACCTTCTACAAACGTTTTCTAAGTCTTTATACATCGAATAAAAATACTTCGACCGTACACTAAAATTATTCGAATCATGATGGTTTAGCGACTTATCATCAACGCATGTTAGTAAATTGGTGATGTCCCAACGGATGAGATTTCTAAGAATTTTCTTTAGCAATGTCCACTCCGCCCCCCGTAAATCTTCCCCTTTAAGTCAGCAAACTGGTCTGAATTTCACCATCATTGTGACTATATTGTGACTTTTAATTCAGCTGCATAGCACAATTGTGGGACTGTGTATAGCAATCTTCATTTGAAAATTCCGTGTTTGTTCTGTGAACTTTGAATTGATTGTGCACTCAGTAGTAATCATATTGGAAGCACAGGACACCCCACATTTATGGCAAAATAGATCCTGTTGTCACTGTACCCATTGATACAGCAAGAGCCTCTTTATATACCATATTGCTCTAAACTCTTTAAAGGACGTTGGAAGCTTCTGTGAGTGACCTATTGCTAAATTCTTAGACCCTTTTTTCTGCAATAATAGGATGAAATCACAGTTCACAATGAAGAAAACAGTGCTGAATGTTTTTGGACTTATAGCAGTTTGTGAATCTGCCTATAAAATCTTAGTCTACAGTCTTTAATGCAATATCTACAGATGGAGCAATCATAGCTAGATATTTTGCTCAGATAGCTCCCCATGTCACTCATATTGAATAGATCACTTCCATCCAGTGATTCAGTGTGTGAGGTTATGCATTCTGTAAACATTCTTCCTCTTTTGTCAAGCTGGCCATATCAGCTTGATTGTGGTGTGATTTCCAATCAGTCCACATGCTGAATGAATGGAAAATGTAGGAGGGATAACACACGCAAACATTATAGTTGACTTTTTTTAGTTCACTGGAAACGGGCCAGTTGATCAGAACAATCAAAACCAAGAGAAACTATAGCTCCTCTTCATTTCCTCATCTATTGGTGTACCATCTACTGGCTGACATGGTGCATCAGCAGATGAAATCTTCAAACCTTCCTGATATCCCGTAACGATGGGTATAAGCTGGGAACAGCAGGGCAATATATATTTGTTTTAGTGACTGGTTCATGTTTTTCCTATCTTCAGTGTTTTAGAAAATAATAAAATAATAATTGTAATAAAATCCAGAATGCTTGGAACCTGGGGTTTTCCGGAGGATTTTTTTAATAATATAATCTAGATATCCACACCTTAAGTATACTAAAAAATCTTCCAATAATGAATTAAACACAATAGGATTGTTCAGCCCCCGATAAGGATTATTTCTATTTCATCTGGGATTAAGTACTAGGTACTGTTTTATTATTACAGAAAAAAAGGAAATCATTTAAAATAAAAGTTGAATTATGTAATTAAAATGAAGTATATGGGAGATGATGACCTTCCTGTAATTCAGAGCTTTCTGGATAACCAGATAATGGATCCCATACATGTACTTCGTCAGTTCCCCTAAAGCGCTGTAAAAGCCAAATTAAAAATGTAAAGGGGGTATGTAGACCCCTCTTTTTTAGTATCCTCTAGGTCAGTGATCCCCAAACAGTGGCTCAAGAGCAACATGTTGTTAACCGGCCCCTTGGATGTTGCTCCCAGTGGCCTCAAAGCAGGTGCTTCTTTTTGAATTCCTGACGTACTGCCAAACCGCCTTCTGTAGGCTGCCAGTCCAAATACCAAATAACCAATCACCACCCTTATTTGGCAACCCCCCCCCCGGAACTTGTTTTCATGCCTGTGTTGCTCCCCAACTCTTTATACAATTGATTGTGGCTCACGGGTGAAAAAAGGTTGGGGACCCCTTCTCTAGGTGTTCTCTAACCTTTATAAATGCACTTGGCCTGTGACATAATGGATTCATGTTATGGAACTCCTTTGTGACTTCTAAGATCTTATATATATATAGAGAGAGGGGGCATATCATTTATTAGCTGGTTGGTGTGCTGATATATTTCCAAAAATGCTTCCAATTGTATCAAAGCTAGTGATATTCTCTCAGTTACAGTGGAAACAAGGTCCTTATGGAATACAATCTGAAACAGCAAATATTAATAGATAAGGAAGCAGTAAAATAAGGAGAATGTAGCGGAATGCTGGAAAGTTCTACCAGGCAGAAAAAACTTATCTGTCAGTCCTGTAAGCATCATGTGTATACAATAACATATGGTACAAAATGTTAAAGATTAATCTCCAGCATATTTTCTCTTGTTTTATTTACTGTTTCTTAAGCAACAACAACAATAATAATAATTATGCTTGGGCATCTTATCAAGGGATAAAGTATGCTTGAAGCAGAGTGAATTTGACCTATGTGGTCCTTTTCTTGGCAGCATGTAGAAGTGGAGCACATATTTATCGCTGTGTTTTAAAAGCTTGCACTAAATCTTAACCAATGCTAAAAATAAAAGTGTCAGCCAAATCCAGTGATAGATATAGCAACCCTATGGCACAGCTCCCAATGTCAGATTGCCAGATGTGGGCTATATGATGCAATGACGGACGCTGGGAGGAAATTTATTCAGGCTTTCAGCTATCACAGTTTTTTAAAAATATCTTATTTTTTCTTTCTCTAAAAGACCGTGAAGAAGTGAAAACCTCCCAGGAAGGAAAACAATTCTAATTTGACAATGTTGTTGGAATTAAAATATAAGCATATATGTTTCATTTTTAAATTCTTCTCTATGATTTTAAAATGAATATGACATGCCTTAACCAATTGTGCAATGTACTATTTTAGTTCCACTGATTACAGTTAAAATAAAAAAAAGTCCAGTTATTGTCATATTCTAACGTTCAGCCTTTTTTTTAGTATACAGATGGAGCAGACTTTATCAAAATGAACATTGAGGCACAGCAAATGAATAAAGGGTAAAGGTACTTAATATTCACGTGTTCTTTTGGTGTCTTATGTTTTATCTATTGACTCCATTGTTCCTTGGAAGCCAGGGGTCCACCAGAAAACCACCAGAAAACCTTAGACCGGGGGCCCACTTTCTAAACTATTATTCCTCACTCGACCTCTTTATTCTCCTAATACTTTATATCTACTTACTATATTCTTTAATTATTAAGCATTTTTCCCATAAAGAAATAGGGAATGACCATGAAATAGACCACATTTTTAGTAGCAAGAGGGCCCACTCACACCTGGGCCCACCGGGAGTTTTCCTGGTATCCCTGTGGGCCAGTCTGACCCTGATTGACTCAGATGATCATCCATGTCAATAAAGATTTCTGGTCATTCAGGCCATGATATACAGAGTCTAGTAATGATACGTCTAAAGCAACGTGGCTGATGCTGCAGGGCTTAAAAATAACCACTGCTGCATTATACAACATGAATGGGTGTCCAACCCTGCTGTATTTAAAATAGTAAGCAAAAACATGTTTTTAGTTGCAAGCAAAATAATTGCTTCCATAAAAGAATAAGGTTAGAAAAGCTATACTACTTTTAATGGACCCACAGAGTCTTGTAACATAAAGTTTGAGTGTTAATAATTACCTGTTGTTAGAAGACATGTCATTTGGGAGGTGGGAAATCCCTGCTAGCTCAAGATTGTAATTTGGTACTCCTTTGCATAAATATTAGGGAATATTGGGTTTAATTGCAGACTTTTATGAAGTGTCATAATCTTTTGGAGCAAACAAACTTTTTCAGCACATTTTCTTCCACTGTTGGAAGAGGTCCCTAAACAGTTTTCAGGTTCGGAAAAGCTATATTGAATTTGCTCAAAGGAAAATGTCTTCATGCAAAGGCATCATTTTTCACATTGCAAATATTTTTCCTGTTACTGACTTTTATTACATTCCCCCAATTAATTTGCTCAGGAGCAGTAACACATAGCAACCAATAAGTAGGAAGTATTCACTGGTCACCTGTTTAAAAGCAAACATCTTAATGTTGCTATTGGCTACAGCTTCTGACAATTGGTGTCTTTTATTAAATACTGTAAGGGGATAAAGGTAAAATTCTGGAGGGCTGATCACTCAAGACATTTGTTAAGTTACATATGTAGTGACCAGAGTTAAGTTGCAACACTGAAAGGGCTACATAAAAGTGATTAGTGCATGGGACTTTAGGACTAATTGCCACATGTGGGGGCAGATTTATCAAGGGTCGAATTTTTTTGAACTCCCATAACTTCGAAATTCGAATAAAAAAGACCAATAAAAATTTATTAAAAAAAATCGAAGTTTTTTAACTTCGGGTGAGTAGGCTGTATTCGAATTGTTCAAATCGCAGTTTTAGTGCATTAGATCGAATTCAAAACAAAGTGTTTGCCCCAAAAAACTTCGATTTTTCAAAGTCCACCAAATGACTCCAAAAAGGTCCCCCATAGGCTAAAACAGCAATTCGGCAGGTTTTAGATGGCGATTGTGAATGGTCGAAGTTTTAAAGAGACAGTACGTAATAAATTTAGATAGGATGGAGCTGACAATCCGCAGGCTCTGCTGCAACATTCTTGAAAAAGGATCCATGCTGATCAGAAACATGTTGTGATCAATAAAGGAATTTTGCAGCAGAGCCTGCGATTGTCAGCGCCATCCTATCCTATATTGTCTAAGTACACGTATGGGACCAGTTATCCAGAATGCTCAGGATATGGGGTTTCCCGGATAACGAATCTTTCTGTAATTTGGGTCTTCATGCTTAAGTCTACTAGAAATTCATTTAAACAATAAATAAACCCAAAAGGCTGGTTTTGCCTCCAATAAGGATTAATTATATCTTACTTGGGATCAAGTACAAACTACTGTTGGAAATCATTTTAAAACATTTTGATTATTTGGATAAAATGGAGTCTTCCGTAATTCGGAGCTTTCTAAATATCGGGTTTCCAGATAAGGGATCCTATACCTGCATTAAGTTTGGTCTGGCTGGTGTGGCCTCATAAGGAAAGTGAGCAGTTACACATGTGGAGGCCGTTTGAACGAAACTTCATTTATAATAAATTTCGATATTCAAATAGTCAAATTTTTTTTCAAATTCAAATTGAATTTTGGCCTATTCGATAGTCAAAGTACACAAAAATTAGGGATGCACCAAATCCAGGATTCGGTTTGGAATTTGGCCAGGATTCGCCCTTTTTCAGCAGGATTTGGATTCGGCCGAATCCTTCTGCCTGGCCGAACCGAATCCTAATTCGCATATGCAAATTAGGGGTGGGGAGGGAAATTGCGTGACTTTTTGTCATAAAACAAGGAAGTAAAAAAAATGCCCCATTCCCATCCCTAATTTGCATATGCAAATTAGGGTTCAGATTCAGTTCGGTATTCGGCCGAATCTTTCACAAAGGAAAATAGCTCGAAATTCAAATTTGTTTAGTAAATATGTATGGGATACTATATAAAAAAAAGTTTGCATTTTTCAGCCTGGAAGGGTTTGTAGTTCATACCACACAATTGTGCCTCTGTGATTCTGTTGATAGTTTGCGTCATTATGTATACGCAATGATGCCACACGCAATGGTGCAACCATTCCAAAATATACAGTGTCCCCAGTTGCTCAGCATTTTTATACACAGCATTAATGAGTGCAGCTGACAACTGGCAGTTACATTTCTTTTCTATCATGGTGTAACTTCAGCATAATTACACCACAGAGGGCATTTTTATGTCACACCATGTAAAAATACCACGTGTAGCATTAGCCTAATGATGTACATTTATGACTCTCAGTGCTCCTGTACTTACATCTAAACATTTATAAGTGTGGACTTTATTGACTAAGAGGCAGTTTTATTATGTGGTGTAAAAAACAGTGACAAACTGCATATTACCAGGCTTCATCATGTAAAAAAAAAATATATATACTTTTTTTTAGGGATGCACCAAATCCACTTTTTGGGATTCGGCCGAATCCTTTGTGAAAGATTTGGCCGAATATCGAACCAAATTTGCATATGTAAATTAGGGGCAGGAAAAGAAAAGATGGAAAAAAAGTTTTTACTTACTTATTTTGTGACAAAAAGTCCCCCATAGGCTAAAACAGCAATTCGGCAGGTTTTAGATGGCGATTGTGAATGGTCGTTTCCCTTCCCACACCTAATTTGCATATGCAAATTAAGATTCGGATTCGGTTCAGTAATGCACAAGGATTCGGCAGAATCTGGCTTACAAAGGCCGAATCCTGGCCGAATACCGAACCAAATCCTTAATTCGGTACATCCCTACTTTTCTTTTTGAGCAACTTACTTATTAATGTCTAAATAGGTGAAAAAATAACAGAGGCAAATCTGGAGTCCACGCTGCACAAAATAAAACACGCCTTGACAAATTTGCTATTTATTTTACACAGCAGAGTAATAATTACAGCGTTTTTTCAGCAAATTTCATTTTACACTGCATAATAGATGTGTCCCAAAGTGTCCCCTTTTCAGCTGGTGACAATTTATCCCTTTTTTGAGGGAATGTAATAAAAGTCTTAAACAGAAAAACAAGTTGCACATTTTATTTGCTCATAGCAGGTGACACAATCTTTTTTTTTAGTAAGAAACAAACGTCATTTTTTTAGTAAGAAGTTTTATTACATCCACTGCGCACTGGTGCAAACTATATAATCTTTCCTCCGCTGTCAGAAGATGTGGTTTAACAGTTTCCGGGTTCGCTAAGGCTACATTTAATTTGGTTAAAATATTTTTTTTTCGCACAAAGGCATACATTTTCACATTGCAAATAATTTTTCCATTAATTACTTTTATTACATTTCCTCATATGCCTTTTCTAAATATCTAACATTAATTTATTTATTATAGTGTAATCTCATTGGGGCAGACATTTATTTATTTGCTTGAATTGTGCAATGCCTACTTTCGCTACACTTGTAATAATTTGTTACACTGTTTCTTTTCATGTATTTTTGTTCTTGATAAAGGGTATGCGAAACGTGCAACGGCGAGCCTTCAATTTTAAAACCAATTTTAACTATTGGTAATCTTTCACCTTCTCTTTTTCATGGATCAATATAATTTTTAAATTGTAACAGAAGCGTAGCACTATGAGCGCGGCATTCATCTCTTGATTCACATTTTACTCTAAGGCACTGAGGATTTGTCGGTTTTATAGCCAAGTCAGTTCTCTCTCAGAAGATAGCTAAATGTAGTATACAAGACCACAGTCCTCTGTTTTCTGCCTTTCTCCTACCAGGGCTTAGAAAAATTGCAGTTAGTTTCTTTGGGACCGTTCCACATCTGAACTATTTTCTGTTTCCATTCCATTCTGTTCCCATTCTTTATTTATAACCTTTTTAATATTATGATACTTACTTTGAAATTAATAATTATAGAACCAGCACCTTACTTAAATTATACATAAAATCAATGGATTATATATTTATTAAGTATACGTAAGCATAAAATCAATTGAAAGTCACAGCATATGAATTATAGCACAAGCACTTTAATCAATTAATTTATTATACTCAGCAATAAATGATTAAGACATTATGGGGCCCATTTACTTAGCTCGAGTGAAGGAATAGAGGAAAAAAATGATTTGTTTGGCTACTTCGACCATCGAATGGGCTACTTTGAATCCAACGATTCAAACTAAAAATCGTTCGAATATTTGACCATTCAATAGTCAAAGTACTGTCTCTTTAAGAAAAAACTTCGACCCCCTATTTCGCCACCTAAAAGCTACCAAAGTCAATATTAGCCTATGGGGAAGGTCCCCATAGGCTTTGGTAGCTTTTTCAGGTCGAAGAAAAATCGTTCGATCGATGGATTAAAATCCTTCGAATCGAACGATTCGAAGGATTTAATCATTCGATCAAGCGTTTTTTTCGTTCATTCGATTGTTCGAACGAACTATTTGCGCTAAATCCTTCGACTTCGATATTCGAAGTCGAAGGATTTAACTACGATGGTCGAATATCGAGGTTTAATTAACCCTTGATTTTCGACCCTATGTAAATCTGCCTCTATGTATTAATCGTGTTTTGGCACTGGATTGATTAGGAGTCGAGCATGTTATAATAGCACTAAGCACTTTAAAGCACTCATAGTCAGATCTCAATCAATTCTGGCAAGGAAGTGGGTGGTTTCACTGCTAATTCTTTTTCTGGATAATTTGTTTGGTTTATATACCTCTACACAGCCTTGAATTAGGGAGTAAAAGTGAGTGAATACTAACTACAAGAGAATTGTTTATCAATTGTGGTATTTTTGCTCTTTGTACATTCTAAGAAAAGAAGACTATACAATGTAAATGTTATTGTTCTAAAATGGAAATGAGAATGATGGCTAAATTTAGCTTATATCTGTTCCTAAGCAACTCAATGAGGACTTAATTATTATAAGAAAAATGTGCCGTTTGTGGAACTACTGTAAATATCTGCTCTTTATCAGATGGAAGAAAGGTTCCGCTCCATTGAGCTACAAAAGTCTATTTTTCTTTCTATAGTGTGTGTTTTTTTGTATTGCAACACCCTACCAATATTGTGTAAATGAAATGAAACTTCCACTGAGACAGAACACAGCTCTTAGGTGCACTAAGCACTTTGGATTCTGGGTTGTGACCTGTACTTGTCCTGAACTTGCAGGTTTTGCAGTAAAAGTTGGTAAACCATCATTCTGCTTTTGACAATGAATCACCTGCACTTGTTGGTTGGAATGCCTTTTAAGCAAATCAATATGGACATTTAGGGGCCAATTCATTAACTTCGAGTGAAGGATTCGAAATAAAAAAAACTTCGAATTTCGAAGTGTTTTTTGGCTACTTCGACCATCGAATGGGCTACTTCGACTACGACTTCGAATCGAATGATTCAAACTAAAAATCGTTCGACTATTCGACCATTCGATAGACGAAGTACTGTCTCTTTAAGAAAAAACTTCGACCCCCTAGTTTGCCACCTAAAAGCTACCGAACCCAATGTTAGCCTATGGTCGAAGGATAATCCTTCAATCGTTGAATTGAAATCCTTCGAATCGTTCAAACGATTATTCCTTCGATCGTACGATCACAGTATTTGTGCAAAATCCTTCGACTTCAATATTCGAAGTCGAAGGATTTTCATTCCCAGTCGAATATCGAGGGTTAATTAACCCTCGATATTCGACCCTTGATGAATTTGCCCCTTACTGTATTAAAGGAGTGGAAATGTCTTCTCCCACTGTGTAGGGATAATGAAGCAATAGAATTCTTAATGAATCATATGCAACAGATGCAATTTGAGTGTAGGACTGGCCAGATATGGGATGACTTTGACGTAGTTGGCCAGCTTAAATATATTGCAATATATGGACAAACAATCCCTGTTCTGTTTAAAGGGTAAGTCATTTTTAGTAGCAGTATGCACAAAATGTCACTGTCTTAAATATATTGATAATGGGTTGAGTGCAGAGGATCTCTTGTATCTGTATATATACACATATATATATATATATATATATATATATATATATATATATATATATATATATATATACAGTAAATTGCTGGCAGCAAATAGGCATTTGTAATGCAGGCTTCAGGCATTGAATTTTAGATGTTAGAAAACATGGAGGTTAGCTGTGGATCTCCTTGGCCTCCTGATGTTGTATTATGTCTTGTAAGATCAAAATGGTTGCGCTGACGATACTGTACAGCACTGAGTTGTGAATAAAAAGTGTTTAATATATTTGAGCCAAAGTGTCTCCCTATTAACATATAACATTTAGCATTAGATAAGTAAATCATTTCTAAATCATTTCGTTCCAACACGTTGAGGTCGTTTTCCAGTTCAAAGTAAAGCAAATTCTTGACCTCTTTAATGTAATACTAAGTTTGGAAATGAAATGAAATCTGATTATATGCATATGCCCATATGGCACAAATCTAAGATGAGACTGAAGAGACTTTTGATATACTGTATGTAGTAAAACAAATAATGGTATCGATTATACAGGCTATGGACTGATTAGTATTTCTAAATTGTATCTCATATAGATTTGTTTAAGGATTACAAAGCAGATGTGATCTCCCCGAGCTCCATTTCTGTTCATGGACCATGTCTCGGAACTGAGTACATTACTGATTTCAATTAACAAAGCTCTCTCTCATCTTCATACTTGTTAAACATGTGAAACTGTTTCCAAGAGCTTATCATTTGGAAGATGCTTTGTTTTTAGAAACATGAAAAACTTCTAGATTTACTAATTCTATTTGTTTTACTTGTCAGGAGTTGTATATCGAGGCTGCCAAAAAAACATGCCCAAAAACAAACACCACCATAATTGTATTACATTGCTCTGCGTGAAATTCATTCTGATACATGTAAGAGACAATATTTGCTTTAGTACAAAACCAACTACAAGTCTAATTTGTTGAATGGCAATGGTAGAGTTTTGAAGATAAAAGTTTATTTCCACATACATAGTCACAGAAGCCAAATTTTTTTTTTTTACTGGCTGAACATAGATTTAAACATATATAATACATATTATCAGTAACAACCATTAAGGTAATAACACTAGGGGGCAAATTCACCAAGGGTCAAATATCAAGGGTTAATTAACCCTTGATATTCGACTGGGAATTAAAATCCTTTGACTTTGAATATCGAAGTCGAAGGATTTTAGCTCAAATATCGAACGATTAAATCCTTTGAATCGAATGATTCGAAGGATTTTAATCCAATGTTGGAAGGATTTTCCTTCGACCAAAAAAACTTAGGCAAGCCTATGGGGACCTTCCCCATAGGCTAACATTGGGTTCGGTAGGTATTAGATGGCGAACTAGGGGGTCGGAGTTTTTTCTTAAAGAGACAGTACTTTGACTATTGGATGGTCGAATAGTCGAACGATTTTTAGTTCAAATCATTTGATTCGAAGTCGAAGTCGTAGTCGAAGGTCGTAGTAGCCCATTTGATGGTCGAAGTAGCCAAAAAACACTTCAAAATTCGAAGTTTTTTTACTTCAAATCCTTCACTCGAGCTTGGTGAATTGGCCCCTTGGTGTAATTGTCCTGAGGATTTGTCTCAGGAAAAATATCCTGAGAACCCATTGCATGCCTTAAAGGGGTTGTTCACCTTTGAGTTAGCTTTTAGTATGGGGTAGAGAGTGATATTCTGAGACAATTTACAATTGGTTTTCATTTTTTATTATGTGTGGATTTTGAGTTATTTAGCTTTATATCCAGCAGCTCTAGAGTTTTTCAATCTGGTTGCTAGGGTCCAAATTACCCTAGTAACAATGCATTGATTTGAATAAAAGACTGGAATATAAATAGGAGAGGCCTGAATAAAAATATAAGCAACAAATAGTAGCAATAACAATAGATTTGTAGCCTTACAGAATATTTGTTTTTAAGATGGGGGAAATGACCTCGATTTGAAAGCTGGAAAGGACTGAAGTATCATGCAAATGATTTAAAAAACAAACTATTAAAAAAATTAAATAATGAATGAATCAATTGAAAAGTTGCTTAGAACTGGCCATTATATAAGATATGAAAAGTTATTTTACAGGTGAACCACCAGTCTAACTAATGTCTGCTCCATCTCCCCCTCACCATTCCTTTGTTATGTCTTTAAATGACTCTACTTGACTGTTATTGCACTTTAATACTGGGTGAAAGATTAGTTACTGGCCTGGTGCAAAATTACCCAATAAACCAGCCTCACTGATTGTATAATATAGTAAACACAATATCTAATACTGAAAATTCCTATGGTCTGGCCAGTCTATTTTTAAATTCATTATATACTGTTCATCAACATTAAAACATAGAATTAAATCCAGCCAGAATATATACAGTATAAAGATATGGGACCTGTCATCAAGAACGCTTGGGACCTGGGGTTTTCCAGATAACAGATCTTTCTGTAATTTGTATTTTCATACCTTAAGTCTACTAGAAAATCATGTAAACATTAAATAAACCCAATAGGCTGGTTTTGCTTCCAATAAAGATTCATTATATCTAAGTTTGGATCAAGTACAAGTTACTGTTATTACAGAGAAAAAGGAAATCGTTTTTTAAAATTTGGATTCTTTTACTATAATTAAGTGTATGGGAGACAGCCTTTCCATAATTCAAAACATTCTAGACAACGGGTTTCCAGATAACAGGTCCCATATCTCTCTCTCTCTATAATGCAATGCCTTTGGCGTATGCACACGCTATACTCGAGTGTTCCACTTCCGGGTGCCATGTCAATGTTGAGTAATAGAAGAAAAGCTGTAACGGCACGCATTCAATAAAATGTAACTTTTATTTAACTTAGATGATACGTATTAGGAGCATCAACGTTTTGGTCCATGGTCTGGGACCTTTGTCAAGATCCTGAACTAGCAAGTGTATTTTTTTTGGTTATCATATTGGTGTGTAGGCGCCATCTCAGGTCATTTTGCCTGGTCATGTGCTTTCAGAAAGAGCCAGCACTTTAGGATAGAACTGCTTTCTGGCAGGCTGCTGTTTCTCTTACTCAATGTAACTGAATGTGTCACATTGGGACCTGGCTTTTTCTATTGAATGCTGTTCTTAGATCTACCAGGGAGATGTTATCTTGTGTTAGAGAGCTGCTATCTGGTTACCTTCCTACCATTGTTCTGTTGTTGCTGGGGGAAGGGGGGAATGGAGGGGTTGATATCACTCCAACTTGCAGTACAGCAGTAAAGAGTGTTTATCAGAGCACAAGTCACATGACGGGGGCAGCTGGGAAACTGACAATATGTCTAGCCCATGTCAGATTTCAAAATTAAATATAAAAAAATATAAAAAATATAAAAAAATCTGTTTGCTCTTTTGAGAAATTGATTTCAGCTAAAGCAGCACTATTAACTGATGTGTTTTGAAAAAAAATGTTCCAATGACAGTATCCCTTTGAGCTACTAAAAAACTACCCTTTAAACAAAACAGGGATTGTTTGTCCATATATTTAAGCTGGTTAACTACGTCAAAGTCATCCCCAGTCTGGCCAGTCCTACACATACCTTTTATATGATTCATTAAGAATTCTATTGCTTCAGTATTAGGGATGCACCGAATCCACTATTTTGTATTTGGCCGAACCCCCGAATCCTTTGTGAAAGATTCGGCCGAATACCGAACCGAATCCGAACCCTAATTTGCATATGCAAATTAGGGGTGGGAAGGGGGAAAAATTTACTTCCTTGTTTTGTGACGAAAAGTCACATGATTTCCCTCCCCATCCCTAATTTGCATATGCAAATTAGGATTCGGATTCGGTTCGGCCAGGCAGAAGGATTCGGCCGAATCCGAATCCTGCTGAAAAAGGCCGAATCTTGGCCGAATCCCGAACCGAATCCTGGATTCGGTGCATCCCTATTCAGTATACTGTACATTTTAGACAGGGGCTAAGTTTTAACTGCAACTTACTTGCTGCTTTCAATGTTAAAACTCCCAAACATAGTTGCCCTTTTATTGGCCACCATATATACAATATTTGAGGTATTAAGAGCATCTGAACTGTCCATTAAATGTTTCTTATAAATTCACTGATAGTATAATAAAAAAAGTCTGCAGATATTCAGTGCAGCTAATACACCCTAAGGCTAGTGGCAGATGGTGGATTTTCTTAGCGGATGTTATCTCCTCATCTAAGATGGTCGTTTGTTCCACCTACAGTTATGCATTCCAACTATTACCCTACTGTATATCTTCTATTCTTTACTAACCATCACCCTGGTTTTCCTAGTTTACATTACAGATACACTGTGGAATACATTTGTATGAAGATGTGATATCATATAAATATTTAGATTTGAAGTTCAGCTACTGTGTTGATTATAATCTATCTATAAAACTGTACATCTATATTATTCACTAACTAGTCTAGTTATTATATAACATTTGCTACATACTGTATATTGACAATGCATGACATCATGGGTTGACCTTGTAGACAAGTATGGGCTTATTTATAAAAAATCTAATTTGTGAGGTTTTTTTTTAGTAATGGATGGATCTGACTCATTTTGCTTCGCCGCAAATAAGCAAAATGGTGAAAGTTTGCTGAAATTGAATTGAGGTCTGTTCGCGACAATTTTTTTTTGATGCACCACAAATTGAGCAACAATTTTTTGCACCCATTAGAATCTATGGACATAATTTTCACTCGTTTTTGTCTTCTTTGAATAAACTCACAAAATTCTCAGTTTGAAAACTAAAATACCTCAAATTTGAGTTTATACGCTGTAAGAGTTTGGGTAGCTGGGATCAGTTTTTCCCGGGGTAACACAGCCCACGGCACAAGCACAACTCATTAGAGTATAGTCTCTTTTTGGCAGTTTATTGTCTCTTGCAGAAAAAATAAACAAAACAAACAATTCAAAATAAAATCCTTGCCACTTAATGGGCTTCTAACTAATACTGGTCAGTTTTCCTAACTAACGAGGAGAAGGCCTACCCCCTGTCTCCCCAAAACAAAGAACATACAGGAATATTTAAAATCCGAAACCTTTTGGTGATTTCAATCCCTCTCACACAGGCAGCTTTCCTGTGTCTTTTTCCCAGCCAGGAACTCTCCACTCTGGCTTGAGCTGCCTCTTTAATTAACCACCTGAAATACATCAGTACAACTCAAAACACCCGGGCTGGACTAGCAGTCCCGGAACCACTCTGTTAGGAACCTGGGGCATAAATAAGCTCCGTCCTGGACTTTCCCAGGTATCCTAGTAGTGACCTCACCACAACGCTCAAAAAAACCCTCAAATTTGTTAGTTTACAAGCGCCAAAAGAAAAAACCTCAAAAATCTATAATTAGAAAAACGAGGCTTGAATTTTGCCTAGGACAACTCTCATTGACTTCTATATGAACTTGCAAGCTTTTAGATGCCAAAGTTTTACATTCAAGTTTTTCAAATTCTTTGTGCTTGATAAACACCAAGGGGTTATTTACTAAATTTTGAATGCCAAAATCGAGAAAAATTAGGGTTTTTCTAGTATAAAATTGGACTTTTAAAAAATCATGAATTTTTCGGAATTTCTTATACACCGAGGATGGAAAAAGTAAGAATTAGAAAGTCTGGTATCTCAGACCTGTCGAGATTGTCAATGGGAAAAGTCCCAATGATTTTTGAAGAGCTGTGTTCTGTGCAATACCCTGAAGAGTTTTTGGGAAAAAAGCATACAAAATCTGAATTTCAAGGTGGAAAATCCTAAAAATTTGTGAAATTCAGATTTTTTCCCGCAAACCACATTTTCCGGAAAATCTAATAATAAGAGGAAAAAACGCACGTGGATGTAATCAGAGTTTTTGGCAGAACATGTTGAGATAAATTCGGGAATTGATGAATAACCCCCCTAGAATAACATTCTAGTTTTTCAAAATATTACTTGAATTTGTTTGTTTTTGTGTAAAAACAATTGAATTGTGCCAAAAATGTGATTTCGAGCATCAATAAAACACCCCCTTAAGTTTGTGGAACTTTGTGTTAAGTTTGTGTCATTGTTGCAGCGATTTTTAAAACATGATGCTAAAGTTTATAGTTTAAATGGTGGACAACAAATAATATACATTGTTGGAAATAGGTATTGCCTTTATATACATTATATAGAACCAAGATGCCCCTGGAACCTTTTATCATATAACTTTCACTCACCAAAAATGTCTCTGCTAGCCTTCTGTGCAACCATGCAATATGCATCTAAATTAATTGCTAATGTACAATGCAGATCTGTTCAAGATCTGTCCCGTTCTGGAGCTTAAAATGTTTCATTATTAATTAAATTCTTATGGCCTGATATATTTGTTAAGATCATTACATTAAACCACAGTTATACAGCCCACCGTCATATCTTAGTACTGAAGATCCAGGTATATCATGGTAATCAGGGTTCCCTACAGATCCAATACAAGAATTTGAGTTCACAGAGAGCCATGGTGACATATGTGAAATATCTTATGTTCTCTGCTGGCAGATGATGAGTCACTACATATTGCATCACAAAATGTATATAATACATATAAAAGAAAACATGTTTTTTTTTTTTTAAATGGTACAGAAATTTGTTAAAAAAAGGGAGCTGTATCTAAATCTTCCATAAAATCACCCAATTACAAATTCCTAGCAGCAGTTCATTGTACTTACATTTCCTCATGATTTCCTCATCTCTATCTCTGCTCATTTCAACTCTAGAAGTTTCCTCCATCTGGACTGAGGGAAGTTATTAGAGAAAATTGTTAGACAAACATTTAACTCTCCAAATTGTTAGACAAACATTTAACTCTCCATTCAATTATGAAAATGGCCCTTATAATAGATATACTATTTCCCCAAGTTCTTTTTTCAGTTAGGGTTAGGGTCAGGGTTAATAATGGGCCAAACTGTACTGTATTTGAACATAGGCGTTTGCTAAAAATCCTGTAATGATTTATGCAGGTTGTGGTACTTGCAGAAGGTTTTACATTCTCTGCACAGATGTTTAAAAATGATTGCTATGAGTGGTGAGAAGAGCACATTGAACAATTCACCTGAAACAAATATAGGTAAAAGAAAATAATGCTAAGATGTATGGGCTGGTTATTATGCCTTAGGGTTGGTTCACATGCAAACTGGTAACTCTGGTTGCTAGTTGATCACTCTAACCAAACTTGGATGACTACATTGCACTTATTCAGTGGGTCAAGCAGTAGACAGATGTCTACCCATACAGCCACCAACAGAATTTTCAGGATCTGCTCCGACAATTTAGGGAAAAACTGAATTACCATACCCTTCTGAATGTGACCAGCCTTTAATTCCTCTCGCAAGCTGTTGCCTGTGTTTCCAAAATTGTTAAAATTAATGTCATCCTTTGTGGCTATTGAGTTAGAATGAACAAAAAAAAATCTAATAATGCTTTTGTCAAACAGCTAATTATCAATTGGTCCACTAGACACATTCATTATAAGCCACCTTTGACGACAGTCCTGGGCAGTGTTTGTTTGACACCGGTGCTTTGATCACAAACCACAGAACAAGAAAATAGATCTTGAAGGCTTTGAATTGCTTCCTTTGAGAAGTTAACACAGAATTCAAGCACTACATCAAGTATATTTATGTTAACATCAAGGGAGCAATGGGAAGGATATAGTTCACTGAGCACTGATTTGAAGGTGGGGGTTGTCTTAAATACTGTCTGTCTTACTTCCAAAACAATGATTCATGTGACATGTTCAAATAGAGATCCCAGGAGTGGCATCACCATCAGGTTCACAAAACATAGTTTTAGAGAACTTTTTATGGCTGACAAGTATATAGCATGAAAACGAGTCCTTTGAGATAAACAGTGTTTCCCTGTGCTTTATCTCTAAACTCATTTGTTTTGTCAGTAATGTCTAATGTTTCACTATATTTTCTTCAAGTTTCTTTGGGGATGTATATTTTATAGGATGAACAAAGACCTGTTGCACGACTTCCAAAAAAGCATAAAAGTTATATTGTTCTTTTGTTATTTAATAATTCATGATGTGCATGAAGCGCCTCTTGGCTTGTAACGACTACAAACCAGTCAATAGCAGGATACATTCTACATTTTAAAGAATGAAAAAATCTGTAAATTTAAAGTGCAATAACAAAACAAATATAAATAGCAATCACGCACAATACACTAGGGGGCAGATTTATTAAGGGTCAGATTCGAATTTTCTAATTATTTTTATGGTCAAAACTGTCAAATTCGACTAGGGAATTATCCAAATTCGATTCGAGTTTTTTAAAAAATTCAAATTTGATTTTCCAGATTTATCATACTCTGGGGAAAATTCACTAGGATTCGTAGTTGCGCCAGGCGTAACTTCGCCGCACTTCGCCGCACTTCGCCGCACTTTCCCAGGCGTAGTTTCACCAGCGCTGCGCAAATTCACTAAAATCCGAAGTTGCGCTCATGGGAAGCGTAAGGTTGTGAAGTTGCGCTAGCGTTGATTCGCTAAGTAAAGCGAAGTTACGCTAGCGAAGGCTAATTTGCATACGGCGCCAAATTCAAATTTCAATGGAGGAATACGTATCAGCACTACAAATGGCTAGAAAAGCTTCAAAACATCAAATAAAAAATTTATTTTGCCCTACACATGTGCCCACTGTCTAGGTAAGTTGCCATGAGTCAGGAGATGTAGGGGGGAAGGAGGGTAGCCCCAAAAAATTTTTCGATCTTTTTCAGCCTACCACCCATAATGTAGAAAACACGCCAGCGTTTTTTGGGACTTAGAAAAAATGTTGACTTATTTTGAAGCAATCCCTATCTACTCTATTGCGCTTCGTCTGGTCTGAGGTGGCGAAGGAAGTCTAGCGTAAAAGGTAGCGTTCAGTACACTGCACGCGTTAGTGAATTTGCGTAGTTACGAAACTTCGCCAGGCGTAAGAGTGCGAAGTAACACTAGCGAAACTACGCCAGCATTCGTTAGTGAATTTGTGCAGTAACGAAAATGCCAAACGCTAGCGAAGTAACGCTAGCGAAGTAACGCTAGCGTTCGACGCTTAGTGAATTTGCCCCTCTGTCTCTTTAAGAATTTGAATTTGACTATTTGTCACCTAAATCCTGACAAATTATTGTATAAGTCAATGGGAGAGGTGCATTGAGCAATTTGGAGTTGCTTGTAGCCTTCCTGACATTGAAGTTTTTTTCTTGGACAAAAAATGTAATCGAGGTTTGGTCGAATTAGATTCAAATTAGGGGCATGTTTACTAACATTGGAGATAAATATCTGGAGAGATTTTTGGAGATGTTGCCCATGGCAACCAATCAGATCTAGATTTGAGTTTTCGAGTCAGTAAAATTCATTTTTACATATTCGATTTTTTTAATATTTGATTTTTTTAAAAAGCTCACATGAATTTGAAATTTGACACTTAATAAATGTGCCTTAGAAAGTTTATAGGTTACATAGCACCAAATGAGTTTACACAGAACACAGATATAGTTTTTCATTCACATTGGTTTTTCCCACCCTACAGAGAACAAAACAACTTGCCTGAGTTATAAGCTTTGACTGGATCCCTTTAAGGAGAAGGAAAGGTACAATCACTGGGGGGAGGGTTCCAAAAGTTAGGCACCCCCAGCAATTGTATGATCTTGCCTGATAACCAAGGCCAGTGATCCTGTTAGCAGAAAACTGCCCCAGCCAAGGTTCCTCTCAGCAAGCACCATGGAGCCATTCTCTTCTTCCGCTTCTTTTTTTTCATTATCTCCTAGGCTATCTCCTATACAAGGCAGGGAGGAGAAACTGAGTGCCGCACGATGGATCGTCACCCTGACGCTGTTTCTAAAGAGGAGCGCAACCAGAGAATCAATAAATTATTTCCTAATAAAGGCTTTGCGAATTTAAAGTTAAAATTGTCTTCGTGTTTTTTTTTCGTTAAGTACAATTTTTTTTTTTATGTTACTGGTCCTTTAATAGGTGCAACTGTGCTCTATTAGAAAGAGGAGGCAAGAAAAAACTGAATGGGTGCCACACACAACTATACTAAATATTATAATACAGATATGGGACCTGTTATCCAGAATGCTTGGGACCTGGGGTTTTCGGGATAACGAATATTTCCGTAGTTTGGATCTTCATACCTTTAGTCTACTAGAAAATCATGTAGACATTAAATAAACCCAATAGGCTGGTTTTGCTTCCAATAATGATTACTTTTATTATTATTATTATTATTATTAACATGAATTTATATGCCGGCAACATATTTTGCAGCGCTGTAAAGTAAATGTGTTCATACAACTAAGTCACATGAATTACATACATAGAACATACAGAATTACATACATCACAACCAATACCGGTACAGACGGTGAGAAAGGCCCTGTGCAAAAAAACTTACAATTTAAAGGGAAGGGAATAGGGGCATATTTATCAAGGGTTGCATTTCGAATTCAAAAAGATCAACCAAAATTAAATCAAACTGTTTTTTTTGGAGGAATAGGTCAGTTTTCGATTGAATAGGTTCGTATTCAGCTTAATTCGAATCATACGAATTGAAGGAATAGCACATATGATCGAATTCGATTCTAAGGTTTCCCCCCCAAAAAAATTGACTCCGAAAGGGTTCTAGGAGATCCCCCATAGGCTAAAACAGCAATTCAGCAGGTTTTAGATGGTGAATGGTAGAAGTCGAATTTTTAAAGAGACAGTACATGATACATTTAGATATTCAAATTTTAAATTTTTTTCAAATTCAAATTGAATTTGGACTATACCTTAGTTTAAGTACACAAAAATTAGCTCAAATTAGAATTTTTTTCATTCGAAAATTCACCTCGACCTTTGTTAAATCTGCCCCAAGGTGTGGGAGTGGGCAAGATCAGAATTAAGTGGGTGAGAGATGAAGTATTGTATGTGGTATTGTATTTGGTAGCTAAGCATAGTGAGGGTAGGCTTATCTAAATAAGTGCATTTTAAAAGATCTTGTGAAAGCAGAAAGGTTGGGAGAAAGTTGGACAGACTGTGGGAGCGAATTCCAGAGGAGGGGTGCAGCTCTTGCTATGTCTTGAAAGCGAGCATGTGAGGAGGTAATAAGAGGTCATTAGAGGAGCAAAGTGGGCGAGGATCTAGAGATGAGTTCAGAGATATAGGGTGGGGCAGAGTTATGAACTGCTTTGAATGTCAGGGTTATTAGTTTGAATTTTATTCTGAAAGGTAGTGGAAGCCAGTGCAGGGATTGACAGAATGGCATGGCAGAAGAGGAGCGGTTGCTGAGGTGTTTGAGCCTCGTGGCAGTGTTCATTATGGACTGAAGAGGTGACAGTCTCTGGCACGGAAGGCCAATAAAAGAGAGTTACAGTAGTCTAGACGTGATATGACAAGAAAGGGAATAAGAATTTTGGCAGCATGTTGGGTGATAAATGATAGTATTTTGGATATGTTCCTTAGGTGGAAGTGACATGATTTAGTAATTGACTGGATATGAGGAGTGAATGACAGGGCAGAATCTCGGATAACCCCAAGGCACCGGGCCTGGGGAGAAGGGGTGATAGTGGAATTGTTAGCTATGATGGATACTTCCAGGATATATATATCTTACTTTGGATCAAGTACAAGGCACTGTTTTATTATTACAGAGAAAAACTTAAATACTATTAATGGATAAAATGGAGTCTATGGGAGGCAGCCTTTCCGCAATTCAGTCTTTCTGGATAATAGTTTTCCCGATAATGGATCCTATAACTGTACTATACCATACTAAAAGTGCAAGGAGCACCTTTAATGAAAATGATTCTTTAGGGGGCATGTAATCAATATCACAAAGAGAAAGACAATTCACACAAATAAGAATAACAATTCCCATTTTGCAAGTAATATTCTTCCTTAGACTATTATTGCATTGCGAATTTTAATAAGGTATGTACCGTATTCAGTTCAGGATTCGGCCAGGATTCAACTTTTTTCGGCAGGATTCAGATTCGTCAGAATCCAAGTGCCTGGCTGTACCAACTCCGAAGTCTAAAAATCATGTGACTTTTCACCACGCAGACAAGGAAGTTCAATCATTTTTAGCTGCGTGGTTCGCTTTAGCCTTTTCTTTCCCTGATTTGCATATGCAAATTCAGATTTGGTTCGGTATTTGGCCAAATCTTTCATGCAGGAGACTGGATTTGGCCGAACCCCAAAATAGTGGATTTGTTGCACCCCTAATTTTAATTGAGCATTCAGCACTTTAAAGATGTGCTTGAAGGTGTCGTAATCTTTTGCAGCAAGCAACTTTTTCATTGAAAAGTTTTATCAAATACACTACAAAAAAATAAACAAATAAAAATAAAATTTGCGATCTTTCTTCCTATATCAGAAGTGGTTGCTAAACAGTTTGCAAGTTCATAAAAGCTATATTACATTCACACAAAGGAAAATTTGTTCGGGCAGAGGCATAACTTTTCTCTTTGCAAATAGTTTTTCAGTTACCAACTTTTATTACATTTCCTCATTAGTGTAATTGACTACTGGGAAATTTAAGGGATCACTTAAAATAAAATAAAACCAATGCAATTAAACACAGTTTAAGTAAATGCTATGTTCTTTGTAACACCAGCATATATAATATATTTTATACTGTATTTCCAATCCTGCTTATACCTGACACAACCTAATACAACAGTGCATCCCATGTGTGTATCAGGAGTTGATTATCTAGTATACAGTAGGTCAATCTAAAAACAACTGAACTTGCTGAGTAATTATTATAGGAGTTGATTATTAAACAATACCACACATATTCCTCCACAGCAGTAGACTTTTTTAAAGATGGTGTGGTTTCTTTGTTGAACCATTGGCCACTGGAAAAAGAACACCATTGGGAAGTATAATAATTTTAGTATAAATCACTGTTAATTAATGCACTTAGCATAAATGTGTTCCAACAGATGCCATACCGAAGGACTGAATATTCAGCTGAGATAATTATTCTGTATTTTGCAATCTATGATTGGAAAAAAATACTTTTTAAGGTGAAAAGTTAAGAAATTCATTATATGCAAACCCAACAAGTGAAAGAGCATTTGATTGATGTGTTGTCTTTGACCTTACATTTTGTATAGTATGTAGGGCTGAGATAAATGTTATTTGTACACAAATCTGACAAAATAATTCCTTCCAGAAATGCCAGATAAACCAGGAACCCAGGTCAGTGATAATGGATTCAGGAAGTCCATGAAGTCTGAATGCAGGTACAAATAACCGTATTTCCCCTTTGCTGGAATTTACAATTATTTGAATTGAATAAATGAGCTGCAGCACATTCTTCTCTGCTGCCATCATACTAAAGCGCATGAGAGGGATACGTTTTAGCCCACCATGCCTAATTCTTTAGCAGAAATCATTTCATCAGGTAGATACTAAAAGGACAGCAATACTGAGTAATAACGAGTTCTTGAAAAAAGCAAGCATATTTATACGTGTCAGACATGGAAGTTTGGTCATAGGAGGCCACTGTTGCAATTTACACTAAAGAACTAGAAATGTTAGGATAACTATTTAAAATCTTTTCTTTCTTGTAAATACCATAAAAGCAGCTGATTCAAGGGTCTATTTATCATATAGGTAGACAACTTTAATTCACTGGAATGCGGAGTTTCGTTGTGGATGCCGAACTTTGGCGACGTTTCACTAGCGTTACTTTGGCAATGCGAGCAATTGAAAGGGAAGATGCACTAGTAGGGAAATTTAAAGTTGAATGGACGTATATGTTTGTCAGGTATTGCTGGGAGTCGAGCCGGGGACCTTTGGGTTTCTGGCTCGATACTCTAACCATTTGGCCAGGTGAGCAGCCTGTAGGGTTGCTCACTGTGTGTAACCTGGCCTCTGTAGTCCCAGCCCAGCTGCCGCCTGATTGGCCTCTCCAGCCCCAGCTCAGCTGCTGCCTATCTTAATCAACCAATCAGGGCTGCCTCTTCCCTATTTAAGGGCAGCTCTCAGACCACTCCTTGCCAGAGCATTGCATGGTTTTCTAGTACTGCGGCATCGCCCCTAACTAGGTTTCTAGCTCTTGCCCCTTCTCCCTTGTTAGTCTGCCTTGTCTTGTCCTGCTTACCTTTCCTATCTTGTACCTTCCCAGCCTCGACCTTGTTCCAACCCTACCTTGTATTCCTCTCTTGCTATCCAGCTTCCAGCTCTCTCTAGCTATCCTGCTTCCAGTCCCTTCTCCCTATCCTGCTCCAGTCTCCCTCTCTTGCTCCAGTCTCCCTCTCTTGCTCCAGTCCGCTCTTGCTATCTTGCTCCAGTCCTCTCTTGCTCCAGTCCTCTTTTGCTATCTTGCTCCAGTCCTCTCTTGCTATCTTGCTCCAGTCCTCTCTTGCTATCTTGCTCCAGTCCTCTCTTGCTCCAGTCCTCTCTTGCTATCTTGCTCCAGTCCTCTCTTGCTCCAGTCCTCTCTTGCTCCAGTCCTCTCTTGCTCCAGTCCTCTCTTGCTCCAGTCCTCTCTTGCTCCAGTCCTCTCTTGCTCCAGTCCTCTCTTGCTCCAGTCTCCTTCTGCTACTGTCTTGCTATCCGCTCCTGTCTCCCTCTGCACTCTATCCCCCAGTTTGATCTACGCCCGCACCGTCCTGTTCCAGTCTGACTCTTCGCCCTCATCTACCTGTTCCTGCTTCCCTTCAAGTTTCCCCTTGGCACATACAGCCCCTGCCTCAAGGACTCGCCCTTTCCCTTCAGACTCTACAGCGCCCCCTACCTAATCCTTGACAGAATGCTCTGGCCAAAAGAGTCTGCAAGGGCTGTTCCTGTGCCTTCTGACCGGATTCCCAAAAAGACTGAATATTCTATTCTGACCCGCAGATACTGTGATGGCTCCCCAAGTAAAATTCCTATCTTTCTAGAGGAAGTCCTGCTCCTTTCAGAGAAAAAACACTTTCTGAGTGTTCCTCCAGTGGAGCAAGTTTCGGAAATCATTTTCTTCCTGCTAGAAGGTGAAGCTCGTTCCTGGGCCGAGAACTTACTGTGCAGTAAATCCCCTATAATCTACGATACTGCTCAGTTTCTGTTGGCATTCCTAGATAAATTTGCCTCAGTTCCCAGGCCGGCTATCCCTCCGCAGTCTGCTCCAGTTCCAGGGCCGGCCACAGCTCCAGAGGGGCCTAGCCAGCAGCATCGGCTGCCCACAGCTCCAGAGGGGCTTCCCCAGCAGCATCCGCTGCCCTCAGCTCCAGAGGGGCCTACCCAGCAGCATCGGCTGGCCACAGCTCCAGAGGGGTCTACCCAGCAGCATCGGCTGCCCACAGCTCCAGAGGGGCTTCCCCAGCAGCATCCGCTGCCTTCAGCTCCAGAGGGGCCTACCCAGCAGCATCGGCTGGCCACAGCTCCAGAGGGGTCTACCCCCCAGCATCGGCTGCCTACAGTTCCAGTGGGGCCTTCCCTGCAACCGCCATTGCCTTCAGCTCCAGAGCCGGTTCCCCAGCAGCCTCCGCTGCCCATGGCTTCAGCTAGGCATCCCCGGCGACTGGCTCCCCACTGGCTGCCTCCTGCACTTGTGCCGGCTCAACAGCAGCTGCCTCCTGTACCCATGCCTTGTCCTGTGCCCCCAGAAGTGGGGCTTCTGCCTGATCCTGTGCCCCCAGAAGTGGGGCTTCTGCCTGATCCTGTGCCCCGAGATGGGGGGCTTCTGCCTTGTCCTGTGCCCCGAGAAGGGGGGCTTCTGCCTTGTCCTGTGCCCTCAGAGGTGGGGCTTCTGCAGTGTCTTAACACAGTGACTGTACCAACCCTTAAAATAACATTCAAAACCCAGGCACTCATGTGGAGGGCACCCGCGAGGGTGGAGTTGCCTATACTGTTGCCAAGTCCCAGGGCACCCGCATGGGTGGCTCTGCCAAACACCTGGGCACCCGCCAGGGTGGCTCTTCTGAGTCCCAGAGCACCTGCCAGGGTGGCTCTTCTGAGTATCAGAGCACCCGCCAGGGTGGCTCAACCGAGTATCAGAGCACCCGCCAGGGTGGCTCTACCGAGTATCAGAGCACCCGCCAGGGTGGCTCTTCCGAGTCCCAAAGCACCCACCAGGGTGGCTCTACCAAGCATCAGAGCACCCGTGAGGGTGGCTCCTCCAGGTCCCAGAGCACCCGCCAGGGTGGCTCTACCTAGTATCAGAGCACCCGTGAGGGTGGCTCTACCAAGTATCAGAGCACCCGTGAGGGTGGCTCCTCCAGGTCCCAGAGCACCCACCAGGGTGGCTCTACCTAGTATCAGAGCACCCGTGAGGGTGGCTCTACCAAGTATCAGAGCACCCGTGAGGGTGGCTCTTCCAGGTCCCAGAGCACCCGCCAGGGTGGCTCTTCCGAGTCCCAGAGCACCCGCCAGGGTGGCTCTTCCGAGTCCCAGGGCACCCGCCAGGGTGGCTCTTCCGAGTCCCAGGGCACCCGCCAGGGTGGCTCTTCCGAGTCCCAGGGCACCCGCCAGGGTGGCTCTTCCGAGTCCCAGGGCACCCGCCAGGGTGGCTCTGCCGAGCATCAGGGCACCCGCCAGGGTGCCTCTGCCAAGTTCCAGGGTGGCTAATACAATAGCATTACCTTCTAGTTGGGCACCCATGTGGTTAGTTCTGCCCATAGCATTGCCAGTTCCCCAGGTGCACAAAATGTTGGTCACTGTGGCGCCTGGGAGTCGCCTTGTGAGGGGGGGGGATACTGTCAGGTATTGCTGGGAGTCGAGCCGGGGACCTTTGGGTTTCTGGCTCGATACTCTAACCATTTGGCCAGGTGAGCAGCCTGTAGGGTTGCTCACTGTGTGTAACCTGGCCTCTGCAGTCCCAGCCCAGCTGCCGCCTGATTGGCCTCTCCAGCCCCAGCTCAGCTGCTGCCTATCTTAATCAACCAATCAGGGCTGCCTCTTCCCTATTTAAGGGCAGCTCTCAGACCACTCCTTGCCAGAGCATTGCATGGTTTTCTAGTACTGCGGCATCGCCCCTAACTAGGTTTCTAGCTCTTGCCCCTTCTCCCTTGTTAGTCTGCCTTGTCTTGTCCTGCTTACCTTTCCTATCTTGTACCTTCCCAGCCTCGACCTTGTTCCAACCCTACCTTGTATTCCTCTCTAGCTATCCAGCTTCCAGCTCTCTCTAGCTATCCAGCTTCCAGCTCTCTCTAGCTATCCAGCTTCCAGCTCTCTCTAGCTATCCAGCTTCCAGCTCTCTCTAGCTATCCAGCTTCCAGCTCTCTCTAGCTATCCAGCTTCCAGCTCTCTCTAGCTATCCAGCTTCCAGCTCTCTCTAGCTATCCAGCTTCCAGCTCTCTCTAGCTATCCAGCTTCCAGCTCTCTCTAGCTATCCTGCTTCCAGTCCCTTCTTGCTATCCTGCTCCAGTCTCCCTCTCTTGCTCCAGTCTCCCTCTCGCTATCTTGCTCCAGTCCTCTCTTGCTATCTTGCTCCAGTCCTCTCTTGCTCCAGTCCTCTCTTGCTATCTTGCTCCAGTCCTCTCTTGCTATCTTGCTCCAGTCCTCTCTTGCTCCAGTCCTCTCTTGCTATCTTGCTCCAGTCCTCTCTTGCTCCAGTCCTCTCTTGCTATCTTGCTCCAGTCCTCTCTTGCTCCAGTCCTCTCTTGCTATCTTGCTCCAGTCCTCTCTTGCTCCAGTCCTCTCTTGCTATCTTGCTCCAGTCCTCTCTTGCTCCAGTCCTCTCTTGCTATCTTGCTCCAGTCCTCTCTTGCTCCAGTCCTCTCTTGCTATCTTGCTCCAGTCCTCTCTTGCTATCTTGCTCCAGTCCTCTCTTGCTCCAGTCCTCTCTTGCTATCTTGCTCCAGTCTTCTCTTGCTCCAGTCCTCTCTTGCTATCTTGCTCCTGTCTCCCTCTGCACTCTATCCCCCAGTTTGATCTACGCCCGCACCGTCCTGTTCCAGTCTGACTCTTCGCCCTCATCTACCTGTTCCTGCTTCCCTTCAAGTTTCCCCTTGGCACATACAGCCCCTGCCTCAAGGACTCGCCCTTTCCCTTCAGACTCTACAGCGCCCCCTACCTAATCCTTGACAATGTTGCAGTAAATACATTATATTACACAAGTCCAGGGAACTTAATAAAGAAAATAGAGTTGTTATAATGCCCTACACATGAGCCCCCGTATAGTTAATGTTCCATATGTTAGAAAATGTATGGGGGAAGCCGGTTACCCAAAAAAAAATTTAAGGACTTTTGCAGGCTAGGAAAAGACGGCAGTGCACTTCACCTGGTCTGAGCTGTGGAAGGCAAGTCTGGCGAAAGAGGTAACGTTCAGTAAAATCATTTCACATTTCATTGAATTTGCGGAGTAACGTCCATGCGCTATAACGAATTGTTGCCTGACGATAGAGAGCGAATGACCGCTAGTGTCTATCTCTTTCGCTAGCGAAGTGACGCCTGCACTCGCTAGTAAATTGGTGATGCCCCTGTGGGCGGTAACACTAGCAAATTGATGCTAGCGTTAGCCACTCCACCCTTGAGTAAATCTGCCCCCAAGGGAGACAACCTTTACGTAATTTGGATCTTTCCATGCGCATTTAAAATTTGCAATGCAAAAACAGTTTGAGGAAGAATATAACATTGCAAAGTGTAATTTTACTTTCTCTTTGGGACTTTTAACTTCCCCCAAATGAGTTGTAAGTGGTTTTAGACTAAACTCTTAAACTCCAAAATCCCGCTTGATTTTATTCAAAGATCTGAATATAAAAAGTACACTGAACAATGCAATAAACAATGCAAAAAACATAATTTCTAATTAAAGGACCTCTGAATGTCCAAATTAGAGCTTTAACATTTTTAGATCTTTTTAGAAATATAGGAAAACCACAAATTTTTTGATTCATGGGAAAAATTCAATTTGATTGTTAGAAAATGAGCCTCTAATATGATTATATTGGGGGTAAAATGTATATAACTTGTGAGTCCTGCACAGAACCGACTTTTGAAACTCAGACCTGCAATCGGCATTATTACCCACTTGGACCCGATACCCGACCCGCAATTGCCTTATCCACAACCTGATCCACAACCTGCTGACCATCATTATTAAACAGGAAGTGCTGTTGCTACAAACTAGAAGTGACATTGTCAGAAGTGGGCAGGGCAGAAACGTTTTGAAAAAAAATCTTAAATACAAAAAATATATATAATATATTATTAGAGGAGTATAAATTAGACCCGCAACCCAACGCACAGCCCGCAAACCTGCATCTATACCCACCCCCAAAAATCCTACCTGCAATCCGCACGGTACCTGTTTTTGTTTTTTAGGGTGACCTAAGTGTACCTTAACCCGCTGCAGGACTTGTGATAAATCTCCTCTGTAAGCTTTTTTTTAAAGTAGCTTTCTATAAAGTACATGCAAATTTAGGATTCCGTGTTTTCTGATGCTCCACAAAGGAGAATTAAACCATTTACCAAAAAAATACCCTAGCCCCCACCTCACATAAACATCCCTCCCTCCCCCCCCAGCCTAACTGCCCCGCCGGGGAAATGCCCCTAACTTTTTACTTACCCATCGGCGCAGATTCAGGCATCAGACTTCACCTTAGCCATCTTCCAGGCCTTTGTGTTTTCTTCCGGAGCTTCGGCAATTTTTCGTCCATTTGGCGCATGTGCAGTTGTTGCAGACCGGTAAATTGCTCCAACTGCGCATGCGCGAGTTTTCGGTCTCCATCTCAGCTTACCAGAAGATGGCTGCCGTGAACTTTGATCCCTGAATCTGCCCCGAGGGGTAAGTAAAAAGTTAGGGGCATTTCCCGGGGGGGGGGCAGTTAGGCGGGGGGAGGAGGGAAGGGTGTTTACTTGGGGTGGGGGCTAGGGTTTTTTTTTTGGAAAAGTGTTGAATTGTCCTTTACTACTATTAACATACAAAGTGCCCCATGTGCCATAGCCCTATATACTGTATATGGAGAATATCTGAATTTGTAAAATCTATGTATACATATAAACCAGATGAATGTCTTACATTTGTAAAACCAAGAAAAAACTAGGTTAAAAAGATCTGAAACAGGTAAAGCCAAGATCCTTGTTAAACTGCCTCTCCTGCGCCAGCTGGCAAATTAAATATATCTGAAATCAATTAAAGGCCCGGCTACAGACATCTGGATACCAATTAAATTATACAGCCAACTACAACGCTTCAAAAACCTGAGTACTAAAATACTGATGTATATCTGCTAGTACAGTATGTAGCACAGGGTTTAAGCAGTTAAAGCAACTGGCGATTGGCCACTGCTGGAAACTGCCCTGGCACAATTCAATTTAATGTTATTAAATTAGCCTTCTACTGTGCTTTCTCTGCCTTGTTTGCATTGAGTTTAGGATAACGTTCAACATTTGCATATCACAAAGGTTTTCAAGATTACATAAGTCTTTGGTATTAAAGCTAGTGATGGGCAAATTTGGGGCGCTTCACTGAAAAATTTGCGAATTTCCTGTGAAAATCTCGAAACTGCGCCAGCGTCTCATTTTTGATGCCAGCGTCTGTTTTTGACGCTGTCGTCCGTCTTTTTGATGCTGGAAAATTTTCGCGGCAATTTCGCAAATTTATTCGCCAATTTGCGCCTGGCGACTAAATTCGCCCATCACTAATTAAAGCCACTAATAGAGATAAAAATGTTACACCATGTACAATATGTCCATATTTGACATCTGCAAATTTTTGGTTTTAGTGACTGGAATATACTGTATACAAGTATTATTGTCTTTCAGGTCCATCCAAGATAAGTAGACGGTTTGCAAGAGATTTAAAAGAAGAAAATAAACAATATGCTACGGGCCTTAATCATTTTTTTAACAGCCAGCTGGCAGAATGATCTTCCAGAAAGCAATACTTTTCTTATAATGAATTAGCCTTTCAAAACTTTTATACTTGGCCTGGCACTGATAATTTCAAAACCATTGTAATGGTTTCACCTGAACAGCACCACCCCTTAAGGTGAAGAGCTACCTGTACTAGTAGCAGCTACTTGTCACAACTACAAAATAGACAATAGTAGTAATTGCTTTCACTAAGACACTACGGGGCCAATTCATTAACTTCGAAGGGAAGGATTCGAAGTAAAAAAAACTTTGAATTTCGAAGTGTTTTTTTGGCTACTTCGACCATCGAATGGGCTACTTCGACCTTCGACTACGACTTCGAATCGAAGGATTCGAACTAAAAATCGTTCGACTATTCGATAGTCGAAGTACTGTCTCTTTGAGAAAAAACTTTGACCCCCTAGTTCGCCACCTAAAAGCTACCGAACCCAATGTTAGCCTGTTGGCTAACTTTTTTTGGTCGAAGGATAATCCTTCGATCGTTGGATTAAAATCCTTCGAATCGTTCGATCGAAGTATTTGCACAAAATCCTTCGACTTCAATATTCGAAGTCGAAGGATTTTCATTCCCCAGTCGAATATCGAGGGTTAATTAACCCTCGATATTCGACCCTTGATGAATTTGCCCCTACTTGTGTTTTAGCAGAGTCAATTCTCAGTATTGTCTATGGCAGGGTATTGTTTGGCATTTTGTAGCCACAAGTAGCTGCAATTAGTAGCTCTGTGTGCCTTCACCCTTAATGCACCACAGGCAGTTATGGTGGAAACAATGGAAAAAAAGTTAATAATGTCTGCAAGAATTGTCAGGAAAAGTGAAGCAACAAACCACCAAACCCAAAGGCATAAACCATACAGGAGTCTCAGAACTGTTGTGTTTTAGCAATTGCTATTTTACAGAGGTCATTATATTATTTTTCCTTGTGCTGACTGTTCTTATCAGGCTCAATACCACAAAAGCTAATTCTGTACATCTTTAGACATGGCGGCATTTAGTCAGACTCCAGAAAACAATGTTTCCAGCAGTTTTTGAAGAGAGACTATACTGTATGGTGCTGTCCAAGGTTCTGCAGTAAATGTATAGTAAGTTCTGTCTTACAGCTCCAGTATGGCAAAATATAAGCACTTTTGTCAAGCATTTTATGTACAAAAACATGTTACAATTAATTTCATTCATTTATTTAAAACTCTATTTAAGATACATATATAACAGAGTGTTAAAGTACAAACATATTTGTTCTACAAATATACAGTATATACAAATTTCTGGAGCTTCACCCCATTGTGCACATTGCTCCATTTTCCAAACACAGACACACTGCAAAATCCAGTTGTATGTACTGTAATTAATGTGGATTTACTGGAGTTATGAGAATTTTAACTGGAAGTTGAGCAGTTATTGCTGCCATAGATTAAATCCCAATATGGGGTTTAAAACATTTTCCCAACAATATACCTGATTAGCAGCTGACTAGTAAATTAAATACATTTAGGGGGTTATTTACTAAACCTTGAATTTATCTGGTCTGACTTTTTGGGACATTCTTTATGAAAAAAAACCCTAAAATTTTCGAGATTTATTATATCACGATGCTGCAAAAAGCCAGAATCCGAAAATCTGCCATCTCAGACCTGTCGAGGTCCTGTATAAGTCCATGGGAGAGGCACCGATATTGGGGTTTGCACTGAGTTTAGCCTGAAAATCCGAAAAATTTGTGGGTTTTGGGCAAATACCCCCAAAAAATCAAGCAATTTGGTGGAAAAAGTCTGAAAAAATTGGAAAATTCGGGGTTTCACACAATTTTCAGGCATGGGAGTTTGGTTGCGGGTTTTTTTTTTTTTTTTGTAAAATATAAGATGAAATCAAGTTTAATAAGTAACCCCCCAAGTAGTTCTAGAGTTTAAGTGAGCCCAAAAACAATGACTTAGAGATTCATGTACTGACACAAGCATGTATAAGAGCTGCCAGACTGGGGGGGGGGGGGTAATCCTATTGAATTTGGATAAAAAGGGAAGATGTGGAAATTGTAAGGTAATAATGTTTAATTTTAGAATTGGTCTTGGGATTCATCCTGCTTTAGAGTGGGGTAGGGTGGATGCTGGGTCCAGGTGCAATGAATGTGAAAGTACAGGAATGCTGGGATTCTACATTCACTAAGGCTGGTCTATTTTTATGGTATCTCTCTGTAGAGATATACTTTATCTGGATTATTTGTTTGTCAACCCCATATGTCCAGCTACCCCCCCCCAATCAAATGTTATAGAGAAATGTCACACCGCAAGATATACTATTACTTTACTGCTACTTTGTATAAAAAATGTCTCCTTTGTGGACAGTTAAGTTAGTAAACTGTAGGGCCGCCGCCCAGAGAGATCCCAGCATGGTGAAGTAGCAAAAGGAGATACCAAAGCAGCAAAAACTATAGAAGAGGGGACCAAAGCAGTAAAAGAGGAGGTTGAAAACATCAGAACGAGAGGCCCAAAAAACTATACTGGTAGTCCCAAAGCAACAGAAGGGGACTCCACATGAGCATGGTATTTCCAAAGTAGCAGAATGGAAGGCTGCAGAAAGGGGGTCTACAGGAACAGAAGGGGCACCAAAGCAGTGGAAGGCCAGTGAAATTGTAAGGAGAATACTAAGGGGCAGATTTACTAAGGTTCGAGTGAATTTTTAAAGTACAAAAAGTTAGAATTTCGAAGTAATTTTTTGAATACTTCAACCATCGAATAGGATACTACGACTTCGAATTTACTTCGACTTAGATTCAAAGTAAAAATCGTGCGACTATTCGATAATTGAAGTACTGTCTCTTTAAAAAAACTTCAACTTCAATACTTCGCCAACTTAAACCTGCTGAAGTGCTATGTTAGCCTATGGGGACCTTCCAGAGCAATTTTCTATGTTTTTTATATTCGAAGGAAAATCGTACGATCAAATCGTTTGAATCGTAGTACCATCTGAATATGATCATAAGATGAATAAAATCCTCAGACCTCGAATTCGAATGTCGGAGGATTCTATTCGATGGTCCAATTTCAAAGTATATTCCACTTCAAAATTCGACCCTTGATAAATCTGCCCCTAATACTTTGCACTGATGATTGACTGAAACAGCCAAGTTTTCATATGCCAAAACAGGCTCCAAAAGAGGGTCTCAGTTCAATAAGTCTGAAGTACGGTAAACCTGCATAATTGTCTGAACCAAACAGCCTCCAGTTAAGCAAAACACATAGATTGGTATGTATATTCAAAAACAATATTTTGGGCCACTATAAGAAAGATGGTGGGATATTCTAATAGCTTTAAATAATATTAAACTATTCTGCACAAGGAAAGTGCTCCTTTAGAAGCTTAGAACATTAAAAAATATATACATTTTGTTCCTGCATTTACAGACCATTACTAATATGACTTCAGAAGTAGGTCCTCCTGACTGTCATCCTATTATTATTTTACTCAGCTGTTATATTATAAACATGGTATGTGATATTTAATTGTTATTCCTTTGGGAGACAATTTCAGAATAACAGAACGATTAGACTTTCTTAGAAGTGCAATCTGAATAAAAAATGTGCTATTATTTTATTAACTCTCTATGTAGTAAAAATCTTTTTTTTTGGATAGTCTGAAATTCCATTAGAGATGAAATACTGAGGATAACAGATGGAGACAATGCAGACATCCAGATATGTAAGAAAATGTCATAAGCTATTGTGTTATATTAAGAAGGTTATTTATCAAAGATCAAATTTTGAAGTTATGTGAAAATGTTGACTATAATAATTTCGAATGTATTCACAACTTGAATGGGAAGTTATTTATGAAGAAACTTGAACCAAATTCGAATTCGGAAAAAAAAAACTTGAATATCAGGAAGGCTATTAACATCTTCAAATGGTTCAATGGACCTCTGCCATTGACTTGTACATGAACTCGGCAGGTTTTAGGTGGCAAAGAATAAAATCGAATGAGAACTGTTTCCAGGGCCAAGGTGTGATAAATCTCACATTTAAATTTAAATTCGGGTTGGTGGTTTTAAATTTGAAATTTTGACCAAAAAAATATTCAAAAATTTGAATTCCAGTTTGAATTTACCATTTGAATCTTAGTAAATATGCCCCTAATTGTGCGGCAAGTGTATTCATATTTTTCCCTGAGTGGGTCTGTACTAGGCGAAAGAGGGAACATAACAATTGTCAGTAGGTTCAAGGGATATAAAAATTGAGCCAACATCTAAGGCCAAAGTCAGATGGAGTGTTGGCTCCGCTGTTTTCAGCCTGCATATTATTTTCAGGCTGAGAGAAGCAGATACACTCTGTGCCCCATCTCCATTGATTTGAATAATATCTACTTGCATGCACTCACCCGCCAAATACACAAAGCAGGCATTTTCAGTTTGTCCTCCACTGTGTGTGACTGCACATAAGTGGATCTTTTACAAATCAATGGAGAGTGGGCACAGAGAGGATCCGCTTCTCTGAAAAAAATATGCTGGCTATGAGCAGGGGAGCCAATGCTCCATCTGCCCTTGACTTAAATGTGTCCTCCTTATATCTTTTTTTGCTACTGAGGACAATAACCTAAACTGTAGTGTGTGGGTTACAGCCCCACTTTTTAACATCACTAAAATAATAAATAAATCCTTTTATTTCTAGAAAATGATAAGCTTACAAAAATGTTTTCATATTGTCAAGATCCTTACAAGATGTATATTATGTTCCATTTATTGTAAAGCCCAAACACGAGTGCAAAGCTCAAAAATGGACTCAAAACTGGACTGGTGAAAGGCTACTTGTGTTCATGCATGCTCCTTTACAAATTGCGGTGAGCTCCATTGTGCCTTCTCAGTGTGTTCTGGAATTGCCATTGAGGTGCATATGGTAATAGTACAAGTTGTCACATGGTAAGTATGGTAAAAGTAGTGCAAGCAGCTGTGAACATCAATGGTCAATATTCATCTTCTAAATATTAACTATTAACATACACAGCTGGTCAATCCATCATTCTGTCACTCAAACTTGTGCTAATAATGCACGCAGGATATTATAGCTTTTTGAAAAGACTAGGATCAAGCTTGCCCAATAAATACCAATATGTATTGGTATTTGTATGCAAAGCACTAAAGACAACTTTGATTTGTTTATATTGCTGGGATCCGCCTTATACTGGAGGGTGTAGAGCACTGTCTGTATGTGAACTTGCTCTACAAAAAAGTAAACAGTTGTAGTGGAATTAAAGGGGTTGTTCACCTTTGAGTTAACTTTTAGTATGATGTAGAGAGTGATATTCGGAGACAGTTTGCAATTTGTTTTCATTTTTTATTATTGAAGGTTTTTGAATTATTTAGCTTTTTATTCAGCAGCTGTTCAATTGGCATCTTGAATAAGAGACTGGAATATAAATAGGAGAGGCCTGAATAGAAGAATCAGTAATAAAAAGTAATAATAACAATACATTTGTAACCTTTAAGAGCATTTGTTTTTTAAAAGGGAGTCAGCGATGCCCATTTGAAAGTTGCAAAGAGTCAGAAGAAAAAGGCAAATATCTATAAAACTAAAAAAAAATGAAAACCAATTGAAAAGTTGCTTGGCCGTTCTATAACATAATACTTAAAAGTTAAATTAAATTAAAGGTGAACCACTCCTTCAATTGTGATAGTTATAATAGCTATTTTGATTGGGTTTATTTTATTTATTTACATTAGGCTTCTTGTGTAGTTTTCAAGTTAGCACTCACTAATAGAGATGGCGCGAACTGTTCGCCGGCGAACTTGTTCGCGCGAACATCGGGTGTTCGCGCTCGCCGGAAGTTCGCGAACGTCGCGCGACGTTCGCCATTTTGGGTTCGCCATTGTTGGCGCTTTTTTTTGCCCTCTCACCCCAGACCAGCAGGTACATGGCAGCCAATCAGGAAGCTCTCCCCTGGACCACTCCCCTTCCCTATAAAAACCGAAGCCCTGCAGCTTTTTTTCACTCTGCCTGTGTGTGCTGAAGAGATAGTGTAGGGAGAGAGCTGCTGCCTGTTAGTGATTTCAGGGACAGTTGAAAGTTTGCTGGCTAGTAATCGTTTTGATACTGCTCTGTTATTGGAGGGACAGAAGTCTGCAGGGGTTTGAGGGACATTTAAGCTTAGGTAGCTTTGCTGGCTAGTAATCTACCTTCTACTGCAGTGCTCTGTATGTAGCTGCAGTGGGCAGCTGTCCTGCTTCTGATCTCATCTGCTGACTGCTGCAATAACAGTAGTCCTTGTAAGGACTGCTTTTATTTATTTTTTTGTTCCAATACAGAGCAGTATCAAGCAGATTACTAGCCAGCAAACTTACTATCATCTGTCCCTGAAATCACTAACAGCTCTCCCCCTACACTATCTCTTCCAAGCACACACAGGCAGATTTTTCAGATACATTTTTGCCCTTGATCCCCCTCTGGCATGCCACTGTCCAGGTCGTTGCACCCTTTAAACAACTTTAAAATCATTTTTCTGGCCAGAAATGTCTTTTTTAGATGTTAAAGTTCGCCTTCCCATTGAAGTCTATGGGGTTCGCGAACCGTTCGCGAACCGCTCGCATTTTTGCGCAAGTTCGCGAATATGTTCGCGAACTTTTTTTCCGACGTTCGCTACATCCCTACTCACTAATTGTGATGTACACAGAGAAAAAAAACAACATCATTTAGTACTTATTCCTACCCAATGATCAGTGATATAATAATAATGTGTAAGGCTTTCCTACAAGAAATGTTTGGAGGAATCCAGCGAGCAAAGAAACTCCTACTAGGCCCTTCTTCTACCCACCTTCCCGATCACATCGACCAGAGAGAGCTGGGGATGGAGAGTATTTCTAATGACCCTGCGGGTCGGCTTCCTCTATAGTTTCTGCCATTGCCAATGACCTCACTTTTCATATAATTTTGTTAACTGTTTGCATACACAACCAAAAATAAATTACAGGCTGATTTTCACATAGCAGTGTTTCCTTATAGTAAACAAATGAAGTTAAGAAAAGTGATGAAGTAGAGATAAGAAAAGTAGGTATTTTTCTGTAATTTGTTTTGTTCTGATATGTTTATCAGCTTGTTTTTGCAAACAGAGGAAGGGAAATTGACTGAAAATGATATTCCATGAAACTAAATCCATTTTGAAGTACTTATGTTATAATAACCACACACTAAAAGGGAATAGTTAATACAATAAAGATGAAGATAAAGTGACTAGAAGAGTTAGCAGTACTTATAATAGTCATTTTTAGCATGTTTATTGTATTGATTGTACTACTGCCAACATTATGGAAGTATGTATGTAACTTCATCCTATCCTCCCTTCACATCCGATACAATCCAAATTCCATCCATTATTAGACCTCTGAGAGTCGTGAAAGTCAGTATCATATTTTTTTCAAAGAGTAGTCATGACTAGGGATGTAGCGAACGTCGGAAAAAAAGTTCGCGAACATATTCGCGAACTTGCGCAAAAATGCGAGCGGTTCGCGAACGGTTCGCGAACCCCATAGACTTCAATGGGAAGGCGAACTTTAACATCTAAAAAAGACATTTCTGGCCAGAAAAATGATTTTAAAGTTGTTTAAAGGGTGCAACGACCTGGACAGTGGCATGCCAGAGGGGGATCAAGGGCAAAAATGTATCTGAAAAATCTGCCTGTGTGTGCTTGGAAGAGATAGTGTAGGGGGAGAGCTGTTAGTGATTTCAGGGACAGATGATAGTAAGTTTGCTGGCTAGTAATCTGCTTGATACTGCTCTGTATTGGAACAAAAAAATAAATAAAAGCAGTCCTTACAAGGACTACTGTTATTGCAGCAGTCAGCAGATGAGATCAGAAGCAGGACAGCTGCCCACTGCAGCTACATACAGAGCACTGCAGTAGAAGGTAGATTACTAGCCAGCAAAGCTACCTAAGCTTAAATGTCCCTCAAACCCCTGCAGACTTCTGTCCCTCCAATAACAGAGCAGTATCAACACGATTACTAGCCAGCAAACTTTCAACTGTCCCTGAAATCACTAACAGGCAGCAGCTCTCTCCCTACACTATCTCTTCAGCACACACAGGCAGAGTGAAAAAAACGCTGCAGGGCTTCGGTTTTTATAGGGAAGGGGAGTGGTCCAGGGGAGAGCTTCCTGATTGGCTGCCATGTACCTGCTGGTCTGGGGTGAGAGGGCAAAAAAAAGCGCCAACAATGGCGAACCCAAAATGGCGAACATCGCGCGACGTTCGCGAACTTCCGGCGAGCGCGAACACCCGATGTTCGCGCGAACAAGTTCGCCGGCGAACAGTTCGCGCCATCTCTAGTCATGACATAAATTGAGGTTTTCCCTAAAGAGACTTCTGTTATTGCAAGGGATTTAGTGAAAGTGCTGTTGCTATTAGGGATGTAGCGAACGTCGGAAAAAAAGTTCGCGAACATATTCGCGAACTTGCGCAAAAATGCGAGCGGTTCGCGAACGGTTCGCGAACCCCATAGACTTCAATGGGAAGGCGAACTTTAACATCTAAAAAAGACATTTCTGGCCAGAAAAATGATTTTAAAGTTGTTTAAAGGGTGCAACGACCTGGACAGTGGCATGCCAGAGGGGGATCAAGGGCAAAAATGTATCTGAAAAATCTGCCTGTGTGTGCTTGGAAGAGATAGTGTAGGGGGAGAGCTGTTAGTGATTTCAGGGACAGATGATAGTAAGTTTGCTGGCTAGTAATCTGCTTGATACTGCTCTGTATTGGAGGGACAGAAGTCTGCAGGGATTTGAGGGACATTTTAGCTTAGGTAGCTTTGCTGGCTAGTAATCTACTGTTCTCTTTAAACAACTGCCATACGTTGACCTTGTAGGCATTGTTTGCCCAGTTTTTTTGGACGCAGCCACTGAAGCACAGTTGCCAGAAAAAATATGCCATATAAATGCTGAAAATAGTAATTTTTCGCCATACGTTGACCTTGTAGACATTGTTTGCCCAGTTTTTTTTGGACGCAGCCACTGAAGCACAGTTGCCAGAAAAAATATGCCATATAAATGCTGAAAATAGTAATTTTTCGCCATACGTTGACCTTGTAGACATTGTTTGCCCAGTTTTTTTGGACGCAGCCACTGAAGCACAGTTGCCAGAAAAAATATGCCATATAAATGCTGAAAATAGTCATTTTTTGCCATATACGTTGAGTCAACGTATGGCAAAAAATGACTATTTTCAGCATTTATATGGCATATTTTTTCTGGCCTCTGTGCTTCAGTGGCTGCGGCCAAAAAAACTGGGCAAACAATGCCTACAAGGTCAACGACGTTGACCTTGTAGGCATTGTTTGCCCAGTTTTTTTGGCCGCAGCCACTGAAGCACAGAGGCCAGAAAAAATATGCCATATAAATGCTGAAAATAGTAATTTTTTTGGTCGCAGCCACTGAAGCACAGTTGCCAGAAAAATTATGCCATATAAATGCTGAAAATATAAATTTTTTTGGTTGCAGCCACTGAAGCACAGAGGCCAGAAAAATTATGCCATATAAATGCAGAAAATATGCATTTTTTTGGTCGCAGCCACTGAAGCACAGTTGACAGAAAAATTATGCCATATAAATGCTGAAAATATAAATTTTTTTGGTTGCAGCCACTGAAGCACAGAGGCCAGAAAAATTATGCCATATAAATGCAGAAAATATGCATTTTTTTGGTCGCAGCCACTGAAGCACAGTTGACAGAAAAATTATGCCATATAAATGCTGAAAATATAAATTTTTTTGGTTGCAGCCACTGAAGCACAGAGGCCAGAAAAATTATGCCATATAAATGCAGAAAATATGCATTTTTTTGGACGCAGCCACTGAAGCACAGTTGCCAGAAAAAATATGCCATATAAATGCTGAAAATAGTCATTTTTCGCCATACGTTGACCTTGTAGACATTGTTTGCCCAGTTTTTTTGGTTGCAGCCACTGAAGCACAGAGGCCAGAAAAAATTAAACCAGTAGGGTTTGCACCCTAGTTTGTAACGGTGGCGGAGGGAGGAGGACGCTAAAGGACAGCTGTGTGTGGAGTCATGAGGCTTGAAGAGAAGGACAGCTGCATAGAAGTCAGAACAAGTCTTCCGGCATGCAGTAACCCTCCGAGATCCACCCCTCATTCATTTTAATAAAGGTCAGGTAATCGACACTTTTGTGACCTAGGCGAGTTCTCTTCTCAGTTACAATCCCTCCTGCTGCACTGAAGGTCCTTTCTGAGAGCACACTTGAGGCTGGGCAAGACAAGAGGTTCATGGCAAATTGTGACAGCTCTGGCCACAGATCAAGCCTGCGCACCCAGTAGTCCAGGGGTTCATCGCTCCTCAGAGTGTCGATATCTGCAGTTAATGCCAGGTAGTCCGCTACCTGCCGGTCGAGGCGTTCTTTGAGGGTGGATCCAGAAGGGTTGTGGCGCTGCCTTGGACAGAAAAACATTTGCATGTCTGACGTTACAGACCGGCCAAAGGGCTTTGTCCTTGCAGGTGTGCTCGTGGCAGGATTACTGGCACCTCTGCCCCTGGAATGTTGATGAGTTCCTGAAGTGACATCACCCTTAAAAGCATTGTACAACATGTTTTGCAGGCTGGTTTGTAAATGCCGCATCTTTTCGGACTTGTGGTATGTTGGTAACATTTCTGACACTTTATGCTTGTACCGAGGGTCTAGTAGCGTTGCGACCCAGTACAGGTCCTTCTCCTTAAGCCTCTTGATACGGGGGTCCTTCAACAGGCATGACAGCATGAAAGACCCCATTCTCACAAGGTTGGATGCAGAGCTATCCATCTCCGCTTCCTCATTATCAAGGACTGCATCATCCACGGTCTCCTCCCCCCAGCCACGTACAAGACCAGGGGTCCCCAAAAGGTCACCACTAGCCCCCTGGGAAGCCTGCTCCTGTTGGTCCTCCTCCTCCTCCTCCACAAAGCCACCTTCCTCCTCTGACTCCACTTCTGGCACCTCTCCCTGCGTTGCAGCAGGTGCCTGGGTTCGTTCTGGTGATTCCGACCATAAATCGTGCGCTTCCAGCTCCTCGTCACGCTGGTCTACAGCCTCATCTGTCACTCGTCGCACGGCACGCTCCAGGAAGAAAGCGAAGGGTATTAGGTTCGCTGATGGTGCCTTCGGTGCGACTGACCATATTTGTCACCTCTTCAAAAGGTCGCATGAGCCTGCAGGCATCGCGCATAAGCACCCAGTAACGGGGGAAAAAAATCCCCAGCTCTGCAGATCCAGTCCTACCACCCAGTTCAAAAAGGTACTCGTTGACGGCCCTTTGTTGTTGCAGCAGACGTTCCAACATAAGGAGCGTTGAATTCCAGCGAGTCTGGCTGTCAGAAATCAAACGCCTGACTGGCATGTTGTAGCGCTGCTGAATGTCAGCAAGGCGTGCCATGGCTGTGTAGGAACGTCTGAAATGGGCCGACACCTTTCTGGACTGGGTGAGAACGTCCTGGAATCCTGGGTACTTGGAGACAAAACGTTGGACTATTAAATTTAACACATGTGCCATGCAGGGCACATGTGTTAAATTTCCCAGTCTCAACGCTGCCAACAGATTGCTTCCATTGTCACACACCACTTTTCCGATCTGCAGTTGGTGTGGGGTCAGCCACCGATCGGCCTGTGACTGCAGAGATGACAGGAGTACAGATCCGGTATGGTTTTTGCTTTCCAGGCACGTCATCCCCAAGACAGCGTGACAACGGCGTACCTGGCACGTCGAATAGCCTAGGGGGAGCTGGGGGTGCACAGGTGTGGAGGAGGAGAAGGAGGACCCAGCAGCAGAGTAAGAAGAAGAAGAGGAAGAAGACGAGGTAGAGAGCGATGGAGGAGTAGAGGTGGTGGCAGAACCGCGTGCAATCCGTGGCGGTGACACCAACTCCACTGTTGTTGTTGTTGTTGAGCTACCCATTCCCTGCTTCCCAGCCATTACCAAGTTCACCCAGTGGGCAGTGTAGGTGACATACCTGCCCTGACCATGCTTGGAGGACCATGCGTCAGTAGTCATATGGACCTTTGGCCCAACACTAAGTGACAGAGATGCGGTAACTTGGCTCTGCACATGTTGGTACAGGTGTGGTATTCCCTTTTTAGAAAAAAAATTGCGGCTGGGTACCTTCCACTGCGGTGTCCCAATTGCTACAAATTTGCAGAAGGCCTCAGAGTCCACCAGCTGGTATGGTAAAAGCTGGCGGGCTAAGAGTGCAGACAAGCCAGCTGTCAGACGCCGGGCAAGGGGGTGACAGTCAGACATTGGCTTCTTACGCTCAAACATGGCCTTCACAGAAACTTGGCTGGTGGCAGATGACTGGGAATGGGAACAGGTGGTCAAGGTGGAAGGCGGAGTGGAGGGTGGTTCAGATGGGTCAAGGAGAGCAGAGGTAGAGCAGTAAGATGCTGGACCAGAAGGACTGTGGCTTTTAGTTTGCCTGTTGCCTTTGAGGTGTTGCTCCCAAAGTGCTTTGTGCTTGCCGCTCATGTGCCTTCGCATAGAAGTTGTACCTATGTGGCTGTTGGGCTTACCAAGGCTCAGTTTCTGACTGCACTCATTGCAAATTACAATGCTTTTGTCAGAGGCACACACATTAAAAAAATCCCACACTGCTGACTTTTTGGAAGTGTGCGATCTGGCGGTAACAGTAGAAGTTGGCGGCATTGGCGGCAATGGCGGGTGCGTTGGCCGGCTGAACACAGGTGCCGATACATGTTGTTGCCCTACTGATCCCTGCGGGCTGTCCTCCCTGCTTCTTCTAAGTCTTATTCTCCTACTGCCTCTCTGACTCTCCGTCTCTCCATCTGAACTACCCTCCTCTTGCTCTCTTCTACTAGGCACCCACAAAACATCAATCTCCTCATCATCATTCTCCTCAGATGCATCAATTTCTTCTGACACATCACAGAAGGAAGCAGCAGCGGGGACCTCCTCCTCATCACTCATCATTATGTCCATCTCTGTCGTGTTCTCTGCCAGAATTAAATCTGGTGTAACGTCCTCATCTCCTTCATCTTCTTCTGGCAATAATGGTTGCGCATTACTCAGTTCAAGAAACTCATGGGAAAATAACTCCTCTGACTCCAGTGAAGAAGGGGCACCGGTGGTGGAGGAAGTGTTACGTGGGGTGGCCATAGCAGTGGAGGATGAGGAGGATGTTGTGGTAAAGTTAGAAACGGTAGAGGATGGGGTGTGCTGTGTAAGCCAGTCAACTACCTCTTCAGCATTTTGGGAGTTCAGGGTCATTGGCTTTTTAAAACTGGGCAATTTGCTAGGGCCACAGGATTGCATAGCAGCACGGCCCCTAGCACGGCCTCTGCGTGGCGGCCTGCCTTTGCCTGGCATTATTTTTAAAAAAACAACAACAACAAAAACTCAGTTGGTTTTTCTGGAAACGATAATACACACAGCTAGATGGCAGTTTGAAGAAAACAGTGTGCAAATAATGCCTACAAGGTCAACGTATACACAGCGGTGGATACGGATTACGTAAAATATAAGAATGCTGCTTGAAAAAAAGTAACTCAAGTGGTTTTTCTAGAGACGATAATATTATCAATATTTAGACAAAATGTGAACAAGCTCACACAGCTAGATGGCGGTTTGAAGAAAACACTGTGCAAATAATGCCTACAAGGTCAACGTATACACAGCGGTGGATACGGATTACGTAAAATATAAGAATGCTGCTTGAAAAAAAGTAACTCAAGTGGTTTTTCTAGAGACGATAATATTATCAATATTTAGACAAAATGTGAACAAGCTCACACAGCTAGATGGCGGTTTGAAGAAAACACTGTGCAAATAATGCCTACAAGGTCAACGTATACACAGCGGTGGATACGGATTACGTAAAATATAAGAATGCTGCTTGAAAAAAAGTAACTCAAGTGGTTTTTCTAGAGACGATAATATTATCAATATTTAGACAAAATGTGAACAAGCTCACACAGCTAGATGGCGGTTTGAAGAAAACACTGTGCAAATAATGCCTACAAGGTCAACGTATACACAGCGGTGGATACGGATTACGTAAAATATAAGAATGCTGCTTGAAAAAAAGTAACTCAAGTGGTTTTTCTAGAGACGATAATATTATCAATATTTAGACAAAATGTGAACAAGCTCACACAGCTAGATGGCGGTTTGAAGAAAACACTGTGCAAATAATGCCCACAAGATCAACGTATACACTACTACAGCGGTGGATACGGATTACGTAAAATATATTATGGCTGCTTGAAAAAAGTCACTCCGGTGTTTTTTCTGGAGACGGTAATATTATGGATATTTAGACAGAATATGAACAAGGTCACACAGCTAGATGGCAGTTGGTTGAATAACACACTGGGCAAAAAATGCCTACAGGGCAAATAATGCCTAAAAGGTCAACTTATACACTACTACAGCGATGGATACGGATTACGTAAAATTTATTATGGCTGCTTGAAAAAAGTCACTCCGGTGTTTTTTCTGGAGACGGTAATATTATGGATATTTAGACAGAATGTGAACAAGGTCACACAGCTAGATGGCAGTTGGTTGAATAACACACTGGGCAAAAAATGCCTACAGGGCAAATAATGCCTAAAAGGTCAACTTATACACTACTACAGCGATGGATACGGATTACGTAAAATTTATTATGGCTGCTTGAAAAAAGTCACTCCGGTGTTATTTCTGGAGACGGTAATATTATGGAAATTTAGAAAGAATGTGAACAAGGTCACACAGCTAGATGGCAGTTGGTTGAATAACACACTGGGCAAAAAATGCCTACAGGGCAAATAATGCCTAAAAGGTCAACTTATACACTACTACAGCGATGGATACGGATTACGTAAAATATATTATGGCTGCTTGAAAAAAGTCACTCCGGTGTTTTTTCTGGAGACGGTAATATTATGGATATTTAGACAGAATGTGAACAAGGTCACACAGCTAGATGGCAGTTGGTTGAATAACACACTGGGCAAAAAATGCCTACAGGGCAAATAATGCCTAAAAGGTCAACTTATACACTACTACAGCGGTAGTAAAATAAAAAAAAGTAAAATAAAAAAAAAATGAATATTAAAAAAAAAAAATTACAGTTGGTGCTGCTGAACTACTAGGAGCAGCAGATTAGCACACCAGTCCCACTCCCCAACACTGCTAGACTAATAGCACTGGGCTCTTATAGTAGTAGTAGTAGTAGTAGTAGTAGTAGTAGTAAAACAACAAAAAAATAAATAAAAGCAGTCCTTACAAGGACTACTGTTATTGCAGCAGTCAGCAGATGAGATCAGAAGCAGGACAGCTGCCCACTGCAGCTACATACAGAGCACTGCAGTAGAAGGTAGATTACTAGCCAGCAAAGCTACCTAAGCTTAAATGTCCCTCAAACCCCTGCAGACTTCTGTCCCTCCAATAACAGAGCAGTATCAACACGATTACTAGCCAGCAAACTTTCAACTGTCCCTGAAATCACTAACAGGCAGCAGCTCTCTCCCTACACTATCTCTTCAGCACACACAGGCAGAGTGAAAAAACGCTGCAGGGCTTCGGTTTTTATAGGGAAGGGGAGTGGTCCAGGGGAGAGCTTCCTGATTGGCTGCCATGTACCTGCTGGTCTGGGGTGAGAGGGCAAAAAAAAGCGCCAACAATGGCGAACCCAAAATGGCGAACGTCGCGCGACGTTCGCGAACTTCCGGCGAGCGCGAACACCCGATGTTCGCGCAAACAAGTTCGCCGGCGAACAGTTCGCGCCATCTCTAGTTGCTATTGGTAGTGTCCATCAGTTAATGTTCTGCAAAGTGTAATCCTGTTACATACATGTCAAGTTTTCCTTTAAGGAGGCTGTTGAACACCATGTTACCCTCACATGAGGATGTGGCAACTTAACAAATGAAAAGGGTTGCTGGGAAAGAGGTAAGATACAGAATGCTTACATATAAGGTCAGTGAATGGAAGGGCTTGAGAGTAGTATTTCATGAGCTCCTTACATTATATTTTTTCCTATATAATAATTGTTCAGTACAAATAATAGAGTGTTATAATTTCCATATACAGGTATGGTATTTGTCTAAATATTTTATAAAGCCAATCCAGAGCAATCCGCACAGATTCCCCCTCCATTTCTCATTACATATTCCCGAAAAATTCTTGTACTGGAAAAGTCTAGATAAGATTGTAAAAAAATCTGAATCCAATAATTGTTTGGATTTTACGCCTGAATACCGAGACTTTCTTCAGATTTGACACCCAAACAAAGCAGCTTTTTTTGGAAACCCAGCGCAAATCAGAATATCTTCTACATGAACTCGGCAGGTCTGAGTTGGAATACTTTTTTATTCTGACTTTTGACACCATCAGGGTTTAATTAATTTACGATAAAAATCTAGGGTTTTTTATACGAAAAAATAGTGGTTCCCCTTTAAAGGACCAACCAGAAAAAATCGGACTTTGATAAATAACCCCCTAAGTCTGCAAAAAAAATTATTTAAATATTCATCCAACAGGCTTGTCTTGTCTCCAATAAGATTAATTATATCTTAGTTTTGGAACTAGTACAAGGCACTGTTTTATTGTTATAGAGAAAAAGGAAATATGTTTTTAAAAATGGAATGCCACCCCGTAATTTGGAGCTTTCTGAATAATGGGTTTTTATTCAAGTGTCTGAAAGAAGTCACCTATGCAAGTTGGAGAGGCGTATTTTCCCAACCAGACTATAGTATCATTGCTCTGTGTGTGGCTCCCCTGCCAAGAGATTTATAAGGTTAGCCATAGACAGAATGTATAGGAAATGTGTTTTTTTTCTTTTTAATTCAGATTTGGGTGCAGCAATCACAGAGAAGTTACAAAAGATTACTTTTTTGAGAAGTCCTCACTTTGGTGTCCTCCCTCCAACAGGCTGCAACAGGGCCTGTCTATGACAAGCAGTAAAGACAAGCCCCTTGCACCATTTGACAATTTACTAACAATCGAATTGCAATATTTTCAACGTGTTTTAAAAAATTCTTGGTTTTCCTGTATTTCTAAGAAGCTCTAAAAATTCAAAAATCATAAATTGAAACAACCACGAAAAACCTTTAAAGGAACATTAATGCAAAAAAACTAAAGTATTTCAAAGGAATGACACTATAATGTGCTGTTGCCCTGCACTGGTAAATTGGTGGGGCACATTTACTAAGCTCGAGTTAAGGATTCGAATGAAAAAAACTTGGAATTTCAAAGTTTTTTTTGGGCTACTTCGACCATCGCATTGGCTACTTCGACCTTCGACTGCAACTTCGAATCGAACGATTCAAATTAAAAATTGTTTGACTATTCGACCATTCGATAGTCGAAGTACTGTCTCTTTAAAAAAACTTCGACCACCTACTTTGCCACCTAAAACCTACCGAGCACCGATGCTAGGGACCTTCCCCATAAGCTTTCTAAGTACTTTTCTGAAAGAAAAACGTTTGATCGATGGAATAAAATCCTTGGAATTGTTTGATTCGAAGGATTTAATCGTTTGATCAAACAAAGTAAATGCGGTAAATCCTTTGACTTCGATATTCGATTTAACTTCGATGGTCGAATATCGAGGGTTAATTAACCCTCGATATTCGACCCATAGTAAATGTGCCCTGGTGTGTTTGCTTTAGAAACACATCAATAGTTATGTAGCCCCAGTGGCTATGCAAAAGCTTGTTTATATAAACTATAGTAGTCTTTCTAAAGCAAACACACCATTTGTACCAGTGCAGTGCAACAATACATTATCTTTTCATTACTTTAGGACACTTTAATTTTTGGTGTTGGTGTGTCTTCAAAGGGGAACTAAAGTCTAAAATAGAATAATTCAAGAAAAGCTGTATTTTGTATACTAAACATAAACCTGAACTTACTGCACCACAAATGGGGAATATTTTTTAACATGTATTAATAAACTATATTTTTTTACTACAAACATGTATGCTCTTGGGATTGTTTTCATGAATTTTACTGCACCACAAGCCTAAATAAATTCTAATACCAGTAAACTTCAACCTACAATTAACACACCTCCACACTTTGCCCCTCGCGCTACATTTTTAATCTAAATGAGAAGCAAAGTGCAGTTTCCTCGCCCCCATAGTGTCCTGTTTAAATCTATATAGCCCCTATAGAATCTGCATAATAAAGGCACTATTACCTAAAATGCAAAAAAATCTGATATGTTAAAAACAGAATAAATGCAGATCAAAAAAGAGACAGTTCGCAAAATACTGCCTGGCTTGTTCCTTGACAAATGTTCCTGGCAATTAGCAAATCTTAATAAATTAGGAAAAAAACAGAGCTGTTGGGAGTCATTTACAGTCCCCCAGGTCTGTAGTTGATGAATCGGCCTCTATGAGGGCTATTTATTAAAACTCAAAATTTTCCCATTATAAATAATACAAATTCAACCTAACTCCCAGCCATGATCTGGCTTAATTTACTAAAAATTTGGATCAAAAATTGTCTGCACAGGAAAAGCCTCAACAAAATCGTGCAACAATTTGAATTTGTAAACCACAATATTTTTTAATGAACAAAAACCAGTGTTAAACAGCTTGAAACTCTTGACATGAAGGCAAAAACACATGCTCCAATGGTTAAAGTGACCATCTATTGAGTTTTACATGACAGGTTTTAGTTGGAGTATTTTCATTGGAATTATAATAAATCTTGAGTTTTTTTCCCATTTAAAAAACTGACCAGAAAAATGTGAGGTATAATAAATAGGCCTCTAAATCTGCAACTAACCCTCGATATTCGACTGGTAATTAAAATCTTTCGACTTCGAATATCGAAGGATTTTACCGCAAATAGTTTGATCGTTCGATCGAAGGAATAATCCTGCGATCGAACGATTAAATCCTTCGAACCGAACGATTCAAAGGATTTTAATCCAACGATCGAAGGATTATCATTCGACCAAAAAAACTTAGGCAAGCCTAACATTGAGTTTGGTAGGTTTTAGATGGCGAACTAGGGGGTCGAAGTTTTTTCTTAAAGAGACAGTACTTCGACTATCGAATGGTCGAATAGCCGAACGATTTTTAGTTTGAATCCTTCGATTCAAAGTCGAAGTCGTAGTCAAAGGTCGAAGTAGCCCATTCGATGGTCGAAGTAGCCCATAAAACACTTCGAAATTCGAAGTTTTTTTACTTCGAATCCTTCACTCGAAGTTAGTGAATCGGCCCCTAAATCTAATGCCAAGACATGTCTCTCTGATAATGATCAGAAAGGTTTTGTTGTCTTGATGAAGATTTTAGTTAAGATGGATTTTGAGAAATATACAATTAGTTGGGTATGTTAAATTCAGCATTGTCCACCTTGATTATTTAAAAAAAAATCTATAATGTTTAACAGGGTTATATAAACTATTTGAGAAATCTGCATTGGTAAACTTCTTAGCTGGATTTTGTTTCATGGCAAGGCATAAAACAACAGTGAAGTGACAGGTAAGTTCTATATAATAATATACTGAAGCATCTATCCTAAATACCCATCAGTGGGGCTCATTTATTAATGCAGCGCAGTGCTAAAAAGAGCGCAGTGGCCTGACATTTGCCCAGCGCATGCGAGTATTTAATAATGTAGCGCACGATACCTTAACAGTGCGATTTTGTGCGCTAATGTAGACACAGACAGGTGCGACGTGTGAAACTGCGTATCAGCTGTCGCAGTGCTTATAATAAATTGTGCGCACAGGAAAATACCGCAAAGGTAAGGATTAGTTGTGCTCATGTATGAATGCGCTGCTTTAATTAGTTGCGTCACATATTGCGCATATTGCGTTCACTTAGACGCATCTGCATTTGTTTCTGTGCTAATATTTGTTTGGTTGCAAAGGTGTTTAGCCTACCTGATACCCTTAAAGGAACCTTGGTCAATATAAACATGTTGGGTGGAAGGCGTGGTTAATATGCACTTTACAGGGGTTGTTCATCTTTGAGTAAACTTTGAGTTAACAAACATCCCCACCAACAGCAGCACCATTGTATTTGCCAGAACCCAGTTTAGCAGTGTGGCTCTGCACACATATATAAAATTCTCTTTTAAAGCAACATGAAATGCAAAAATGTGAATATACTAGCGCAGCTGGGCAGGAATGCGCATTTTGAAGAGCGTTACTATTACGCCACGAAGAGGCAGTCGTAAAAATTGTAGTGCTGTTGCCCGGGTGCAGTTTTGCACATATACAGACGCAAATCTGCGACGGCCGCAGTGCAGGCGCATTGTAGCCACGCCCACAGCCATGCCCCTAACAACCACGGCATTGTTTGCGACATAAATGCCCAATCTTTTGCGCAATGCGCATACACAAAACCATCGCAAAAGCTCTGTGTTATGCGCAATATCACGCAAATATATTAGCGATCACACTCGTGATGTCACAGACAATCTTTTGCGTCCACTTATGCGCTGCGCTGCTTTAATAAATGAGCCCCATTATTCCTATTCATTACACTTCATTGGCTGATTTATATTTTTATCTTCACAATTTTTATTTATTTGACAATTTTTGCTAGAGTAAAACTTATAGTGTTTACGTTAGTTACAACAACGTTTGCCAAATCATTACAGCAAATATAGTATGTTAATAGGTAAACTTACATTTACCCTGCAGCTGTATTTTATAGAGATAATGTTACCTTCTATCCATGGGCTGCTTTTAGCTTGGCCTAAATATGCCTTAAAGTAGTCCTGCAAAAATATAATAACAAGATCTAATAACATTTTTTGGAAATGAAGTTAATTTTAGTTACAGAACATTAAAATATATCTTCTATGGTGATTTTATGTGCATTGTTTTATACAGGGTTGTCATGTTAAATCGTTCTCCATGGAACAATAATAAACCGTAGTAAAGGCCAAACTGGCTCATGTGCGAAAGACAAAAGCCAAGGTATATTTAAAGTATTAAACACCATGCCAAAACTGGTCACAGCCTAAACTTAGTAGGTTGGTTCTATGTTTATGTTATGATATATGAGACTGCTAAGGAGTCAAATGTCAAGTATAATAAGATGCCAGACTGATGATTCTATCTGCTCAGAGGAACCGTTAAAGCCTCATTAGTTTTTTTCATTGTAGATTGCAATAAGACTTAAGACGGTAAAAGGACATAATTTAGAAAAACACTGCTATAGCTTGCTATCATACAAAGAAATTCTGTTTGGTGTCTCAGACACTTTCTAGCAAGAAAATTCCATTTCACGAATTTACAGAGCAATTTTCGAAACGACTAAAAATTTGCGAAACGCATTGAAGTCAATAGGCGTCAAAATTATTTTGACACGCAGCAATTTTGGCACGAGCGACAATTTTTATACGCGCAACTATTTTTTCCAAATACATTAAAGTCAATAGGCGTCCAGATAATTTTGACGCGCAACAATTTTTTTTGTCACATCGGATTTTTCGCCTGCAAATTTATTCACTGGCGGCGAAACGCCTGCTGAATTTATTTGCCCATCAATAGTCACTGAGGTAGAACTTTGGGTTTTCCTAATCACCCCATTGAAGGTACCAATGGTAGTGTACTCATAAACATGACTCATGGACAGGAAAGTTCACAAAGACAAGAGAGTTTGCATGGTATTACTTTTTATATAACAAAGTAGGGTTTTTTCAAAACATTGTTGTGTTTCAAATCATAATTGACCTTTATGTTTACTTTTAGTATGTAATAGAATGTCCTATTTTTAGCAAGTGTTTAATTGTTCTTCATTTTTTATTATGTATAGTTTTTGCATTATATACCTTTCCCTTCTTTTTTCCAATTTGCAATTTAAAATGCAGTAGAAATACAGAATAAACTGAGTGCCATTGGTTCCTAATAATAAAAAGTCAACATCCAAATAAAGAATAATTAAGTACTTCTTTTGTGCAATGATGAGTAGTGATGGGCGAATTTGCGCCGTTTCGCTTCGCCAAACAATTTGCGAATTTCTCCTTGAAATTCACGAAACGGCAAAAAATTAGCGAAATGGCGCCGGCGCATGGGCGAATTTTCACGGGCGTTTTGCGAATTTATTCGCTGGCGGCAAATCGCGCAAATTCGCCCATCACTAATGATGAGGCAGTTGGCAGTGATGTGACAGATGGATTCAAAGTACTCACACGACAATACCCTAGTGGGTGGAAGATGTAATCCTGTGGAGGTAATTTTTCAATAATTTCAATGTTCTGAATCCCCTCAGTGCATGCCTTCCAGGGATAAGAGGACTAGCATTGTCCCAACACTGCTGAATACTAACCCAACACTGTCCTCCTGAGGGAGAAAATAACCACTTTTGCTAAAGTATGGTACAACGAGTTATTTGCTAGAACTCATCGATGGGGTCCCCCTGGCTTAATTGACATATTGGCTAACCTTAGGGTTCTAGATTTCTTCTCCACATACACCCCCAGCTAAGGTGATTGCAAGCTAGTAGAATGTACATTTCAAATCTATGGGTCAGACTTCTTTCTAGATATTGTAAATTGATATTTCTCATCATACCATGTCATTTACATGTGTGACAAACTCAATAAAAATGTCAGCACAAATTACACAAGACAAACCTACCAGAACAGTTAAATGACTTCACTGCATACAGCAGCATTTAATAGGAGGAAGTACTGAACAATAACACACACGCGCTCTCACATTTTTAGAGTCTCATAACAAAGTTAATTGTCACCTCATATAACAGCTGCAATATTTTTAAACATCTGGCATAATTTGACTAGACTTTGATCTTGTTAGCTGCACTGCATAATTCTAATTATGAGTCTATTGCCTTATTGCTGGTGTTTATTTTATAATCGTGTTAAATGATCAATTACCTAATTTACAATTTAACTGCAACAGTATATGTTTATTGGAATAGAATGTTTTATAGACTATGCCAGTATAAAATTAATTGTGATCAGCAATTAGGGGGTTATTTATTAAGGTTCAATTTTTTTATGGTCAGACTTTGAAAGGGGAAAAACACAAATTTTTCGTAGAAAAAACTCGAATCAAGATTTATTAAACCCCAACTCTGTTAAAAATTTTTTTAAAAGGACCTAGTAGTTGTTGGTAAGCCTCCTTGTACAGATGCAGCCACTTTGGTTTGTCTGTTTGACACAGAATAACTAAACACAGATATCCCATTTATCTCATTTAACACAGAAAACTGTGTCACAACATCCCATCTAATTAAAGCATTCACCATTGTGAACAATGGAGCTTTGGTATGCTAATGAAAAGGTTAAATGCATTAAATGAGTTAAGATGACTTAAGATAACACAGTTTCTTCAATTACCCCTGAGTCATGATGCATTTAACGCACAAATCCAAGTGGCTTCATCTGTAGTCCAGTGGTGTTTAGAAAGACCTGAAATTCACCTGTGAAAAGTCCCAGCATCACACACAATGTAGAGTACCTCACACACTCCATGTTGCACAAACACACTGCATGTTTTCCATCTGAGTTGTAAATTTCAAGAACACTGAGACTTGGAATGGTGCATCATCAGTGACGTTCATTCACCATGTCATCTGATGCCTCCCATTTTTATTTTGCCAGTTAAACTAGGAGGGCTTATTTATTAAAGTCTGTTTTTTTTTCTGGTCAGACTTTTAAAGGGGAAAACTGACATTTTTTGAGATTTATTAAACTGTGATGGTGTTAAAACTCCAAATAAAAAAGTATTCCAACTCAGACCAACCGAGTTCATGTAGAAGTCACTGGCAGATGTCCTGTTGAAATTTTGAATATATCCTGATCTGCGCTGGGTTTTGTTCAATAATCTGAAGATTTCATGGTTGCAGCTTTCTGAGACAAATCCTAAAAAATGACACAATTCAGATTTTTTCACGATTTTATCAAGTCTTTTCTCACGCAATAAGGGGCACATTTACCTAGGGTCGAATATCGAGGGTTAATTAACCCTCGATATTCGACCGTCAAAGTAAATGGTTAGGAAGCCTAAGGGGACCTTCCCCATAGGCTAACATTGGCCTCGGTAGGTTTTATGTGGCGAACTAGAAGGTCGAAGAATTTTTTACAGAGACAGTACTTCGACTATCAAATAGTCGAATAGACAAACTATTTTTAGTTCGAATCGTTCAATTCAAAGTCGAAGGTCGAAGTAGCCCATTCAATGGTTGAAGTAGTAAAAAAAAAACATTCGAAATTCGAACAATTTTTCCTCTATTTCTTCACTCAAGCTAAGTAAATGGGCAAATATATTGACAAATAGGGGGAAAAGTCAGTGCGAACTTGGTAGGAATGGTTTTCAGAAAATAGCGAGAAAATATTGGATTTTAAGAAATAACCCCCTGAATATTCTATAACTAATAATTGTATGTGGTGGCTCTAATGAGGGCTTTCTTTGGCAAATTAACTTCTATGAAATGTGATTATATTTTATTTTTACAAACATTCTTATCTGGCATTAAATTAGTTCCTGATTGAATTAAATAACAATGACTTTGGGGCATTTTGTAAAATTAACTGTTTGGATGGTGTATACACAATGTATGTTGCATTGTTACTAATATTATTTTGAATCGTATAACTGTGCCTTTCTAAAAGAGAAAAATTAAGAACTGGCTTGGTACACTCTCTAAGAAATCCTTGTAACTATAGACAGTCGGACATATGCATTTTCACATTTCTACAACTTTGTTCAAAGTTTCAAAGCAATTAAAGAGTTCCTGTTTAATTGTATATGTAGTGTTTACGTAAGTGTAGAAAGATCCCCAACAAATTTCTCAAGCTGGTAATGCTAATGAAGCTGAAGAACTAAAGCCGCATACAAGAAAAAACAGAGCAGCAGTTAATTGAATTAATGGCCACAGAACATTAGTATAATTTAATATTGTACTTGTTGTTTTTGGAGGCAGCTTTATTTCAACTTCTGACTCAAGATAAAGAGTATCACTGCTACACCAGCTTAAGCTGATGAATAATATACACATCTTCACATAGTTATCTATCATTCAGCCATGACATAATTTTGAAGGGATTTTATTGCTTGAACATTTAGTTTGTTTTCTTTAGTGACTGTTATTTGTAAAATTTATGCAAGGGCTTAATTTGATTTCAGGAAAATTGCATTTTACTGGCTCTAATCTTCATATTTTAGAGATTAATTGGCCTTTGTAAATTATACAGCATGGGATAGCATTGTATATATATCACTGGGATCATTTTAGCTCAAGCTACAACAGATAGCATTAAACATATGCTTGTAGGGTGTTCCATAAATTTATATTCCATGAGCATGAAGATCTAAAACTATGGTATGTGGAGTAGTCTGTCAGCGCAGCAAAGCAATATTCACAATACTTTATCATCCAGTCCATGGGAGTATTCTTCAGATGTGTGTGCATGAAATAAACTGGCAACTGTTTCTGGGAAAGCTCCTAACATTTCTTGCCGATCCATGATTTGGTCAATTAATTCTAAAACACAGGCTTTGCTTTAAATAGTTTGACTTTAAGGGATCATTTCACATGTTAAATTATTTTTTGTCTCCATAATTGATTGCTGGAACTTCCATTAAACATGCACTTTTTGTCCAATTACTTAATTTTCTGCACTGTTTTCTTTCTTTATTTGTGTGCAAATGAAGGCTGCTAATACTACATGGAACCACATCATCCCATTTTTTGTTATTTGGATGTCTGATTCTTTCTGGAGAATGATGGATGGTTCATCTGGAAGCTATGACTCTATGCAGTTTAATGTGTTTGATCAATGGTTCCAATAAAATAAATTTCCAGATGTATTTAAATGTTAAATAATAAAATGTTAATTACAACTGGGTAAGTGGAGGCCCAGTGGCTGGATGTGGCCTACCAAGAGATTTTTCTGGCTCCGTCTCTGACAAAGGGTTTCACTCCCCATGACATCATTATTTTATTATAATCCAGCCCCAGATGATAGTATATTAATTGATCTGCACTAAACATTGAAAAGCTGAACAGAACTTAATTGCATCAATGTGCACCAAGTGATGTTATTGGAGGAGGCTAAAGGCTCAGTTTATATAAAGCATCTTCAACATAACTTCAACATATATCTTTTGATGCAGTATAAAAGTAATTTCTTAGCTCCTCAGTATCTTATCTTTAGTAATACTGGATGACACAATCCAACATTTTTGTACAATGCAACTTTTTCAGAAGCCAAACAACTAAAATAACTACAAAGCTATTATGCATTGGGTTTTGTGAAAAATAAAGTCTAATGTTTCTCTGGGTACTACTACTAGGGTTACTGTTGGATGTGGGGAGCAAATGGGTAATAGCAAACTAGTACTTACATATTGTGAACCCCTTGAGTTAGAAGTCCAATCTCACTTCTAACACAAGGGGTTCAAGGGATATACCTCAGGGTGGGACATTATGAACTACTAAGACACTTTGATAAAGTGTAACAGAACATACAGTGTTCAACATTATTCAGAGAGTTTTTTTCTTAAAAAATTAGGATATCTAAATTCCCTCTACATCTTCTGTAAAAGAGTAACTGTTTCCATGTTATAGGCATGAAACATCACCTGCCCCTTTCCTATTCTTCATAGTAGGTTTAAAGGAATTCAGGGTAAAAGAAAAAACTGGGTAAATAGATTGTATATATAAAATAAAAAAATGTTTTTAATATAGTTAGTTAGCCAAAAATGTAATGTATAAAGGCTGGAGTGACTGGATGTCAAACATAATAGCCAGAGCACTACTTCCTGCTTTGCAGCTCACTTGGTTTCCATTGATTGGTTACCAGGCAGTAACCAATCAGTGACTTGAGGGGGGGGGGCACATGGGACATAACTGTTGCTTTTGAATCTGACGTGCATGTTAAGGGTCATTTGCAAACTCACTGAATAATTATGTCCCATATGTCCCTCTTGAAGTCGCTGACTGACTTAGAGTTAGAGAGCTGAAAAGCAGGAAGTTGGGTTTTGGCTTTTAGGTTAGACATCCAGTCACTCCTGCCTTTATACATATATAGATAGTTACTTAGCCAATAGATTTTTGGCTAACTAACTATATTAGAAACATTTTTTATTTTGCACATAATATCTATTTACCCACTTTTTATTTGTACACCGAACTGTTCCTTTAAGTCTGGCCTATGTATGGGGCTAAAACAATGACCCCTTTTTATCTCGTTGGGACTGTTGGATATTGATTAATATTGATTGTGTTCTGTCAGATATTGATTGAAATGGTTAGAAATTCCTCAGTCAAGGACTTTATTGGCCAAGGCTGTGATCTTCTCAAGAACAATATCCAACTGTAATTATGATTGTATCACTTTACTCTTTAAAGCACTGCAGGAAATGATGGAGTTATATAAATAATAATAATAATAATTGATCTACACAGATCCTACGATAACTCCAACTATTAATCCTATATATAATAATTATTACTCCTGAAAAATAAATGCAAGACTCCACATTCTGGACTTGTATTAGAACCTAGGAGAGGCCTGGAGGAGATACTGTATTTAAGAAATATTAGTTAGAGATAGTGTGAAGTTGTAGATGGAAATTTTTTGAAAATAAATATTATGTCTGAATCACAAGTAGTCTGGGTATTTTATATATTATATGAACATGATAATGAACATGATATCTCACAATTGGGGGCACATTTATCAAGGGTCGAATATTGAGGGTTAATAAACCCTCAAATGTAAGGATTTAGCACAAATCCTTCGATCGATCGATCGAAGTAAAAAAAATTTTTTTAAAGAGACAGTACTTCGACTATCGAACGGTCGAATAGTCAAACCATTTTTAGTTCGAATCGAAGTCAAAGTCGAAGGTCGTAGTAGCCTATTCGATGGCCGAAGCACCCATAAAAATACTTAGAAGTTTTTTTTACATTCAAATACTTCACTCGAACTTAGTAAATGTGCCCCTTAGAGTAAAAGTAGATCATGAGAAGTGAAGTTTGAATAATGAGAAATATGGACAAACTATAAATACAGATATTTAAATACAAACAAGGACAAGAACAAACAGGTTTATAGGTGTATATAAAAAGTAATATAGGGTGGTAGTAAGCTGGCTTGTAAGGAATCATTGTCTGCCAAAACAACAAAGGAGACTTTTGTAGAAAACTGACAAGTTCAGATAAAGTGGAATGTTCAGCTCGTTAGTGATGGGGGAGGAATATCCAACTTTGGAAGCTGTGGGAAGGATCTCAGTTAGCAACATATGGCAGATAAATGATTTACCAGTACTTGATAAGGATAGGTGCATGGATTCTGACATTAATAAAAAAGAATACTTTTAATTTCTACACCAATAAAATGTACCTGCAGATAAAGGATGACAATTCAGTGAATTCATTTTTACTCTCTAAAAGATTAAACCCCTCTCTGTTATCACAACTCTGTTAAATGTCAAATACTTTCAATTTACTGGCACTAGATAAAATCACAGAAATATACAAACAGGTGTTTTTTCAGAAGATTCCACAGGCCTCTTGCTAATTTGAAAACAAATTAATGCATTTCTGCTCTAAATGAGATCAGAAAACTAAAAATATGACACATCTCATAGACACTGAATATTTGTCAGCAGACTTGCCCATGCGTTGGTCACATAAATGCCTTAAACAATTTTCATACATAAAAACGAAAATGTGAATAAGTATGATGGCATAGGTCAGTCATTATTTAAAGAAAAATTGACAGGACACAATTTATCACAATTGGTCATTTTTTCCATCTGAACAAGTTTGGTTTAGTTTCTATCCTTGACCTCATAGTGTTGAATGATTGATCTTAAGCTTTTGTTTCCAAATCAACTCTTATATAGCTTTAAACTTTACAATAACAGCTTTAGTTTAAAGGAAAACTATACCCCCCAAACAATGTAGGTCTCTATTAAAAGATACTGAGTAAAACAGCTCATGTGTAAAACCCTGCTTCATGTAAATGAACCATTATCATAATAATATACTTTTTTATTATTATGTGCCATTGGGTAATCATAAATAGAAAATTGCCATTTTAAAAAATAAGGGCCGCCCCCTGAGATCGTAAGATTCACTGTGTACACATACAAACATAACAAACATATGTAAGGTCACATGAGCCAATTAACAGACAGAGTTCTGCCTTTTGCTTCCTCACTTCTTCCTGTTACAGTTAGTGTTGTAGTATTTCTGGTCAGGTGATCTCTGAGGCAGCACAGATAGAGTCACGAAATGGTGGTTCAAGGCAAGAGATGTAAAAGGGCAATATTTATGTAAATATATATTCCAGTTTGGTAAGATTCTTTAATATGTCATTCAATTTGATATAAACTATCTGTTGCTTAAGTATTCATTTTGGGGGTATAGTTTTCCTTTAATATAATTTCAAGCTTTATACTTTTGGAAACACTGCTGTCTTGGGACAAGGTGAACTGAAAAGAGTCCATTTAAGCTGCATGATATGGGTTGCAGAGGGATACCCAGTAGTGATGTGCGAGTCAGGGTTTTCCTGACCCGCACCAGACCCTTACCCGCCCTGTTCCAGCCCGCACCCGCGCTTCCGGGGAACTTTTATAGACCCGCCGATGACATCACAAAAGGGGCGGGCGAGCAGACACAAGACTATAAAACCGGAACCCGGAAGTTGGAGGCCGGCATTCGAAAGTGGTGGGCGGGAGAGCAGAAGAAGAGCTCAACCCGCCACCCACGAGGAGCATTGCGAGGTCGACCCGAACCTGCCGACCCACGGGTCCAGCGGGTATCGGGTCGGCGCGCACATCACTAATACCCAGCACAGGTAGGGTTAATATTCCCTCTCTACCAAGTAATCAAGTGTCAGCTGAGAGAGAAGCTACCTGCAAATGCAAAAGAGATGTGGTCCCACACCTCAGATCTCTCCGGAATTCTCCTAGAGTGGAGGGAAGTGTGGTGCTGCTGGTAGAGACAGTGCCTGGCAGAGGGGAAAGAAATGTTAAGAGACTAGTGAGTTTGAATCCCTGGAGGGGAGAAGGGACTGACAGAGGTTAATGAGCCTGAGTCCTAGGAGGGGAAGTGAAAAGCCCAAATGCTCTGAAAATCCAGAGGGTGAGAGTTTCCCTGGGTGGTGAGAGCTCCAGAGTGGGAAAATCCTGAATGTTTTGCATTGAAGTTGCTGAACTGTGTTTTTTTTTGTTGCTGTTGCCTTTTGTTGGGAATGTCTAATGCCTAATAAACCTGAGTTTTGTCCAAAGTCATGTTGTCTCTGACTTTAAGCTCCAGTTGTCACAACTTGTATATACTGTCTTCATTTTACAACCAGGAAGTTTGTATATTGAATGATAGCATGAAAACCACAAGGTTTACTGTAATAAGACTGGGATGAGGCTAATGAAAAGGGATTGAGTGCATTTATGATTGTTGATATTCTCTTAAATTTAATGTAGGGTAGCACCAGCAAGTTACACCGCTTGTTACAATAATATTATACCAAACAGGTGGTATTACAATGAATGTACTAAACAAATAAAGGTTAAAGAATGTAAGAGCGAATTTAGACATATACTGGACATACATTTAAAAGGGTGATTCACCCTTTTGCCTTTTTCTTTTGACTTGTTCCAGTTTTCAAATGGGGGTCACAGACCCCATCTAAATACAAACACTCTTTAAGGCTACAACAGGTTTTGTTATTGCTACTTTTTATTACTCATCTTTCAATTCAGACCTCTCCTTTTCATAATCTAATCTCTCATTCAAATCAATGCATGGTTGCTAGGGTAATTTGGATCCTAGCAGCTAGATTGCAGGAATAGCAAACTGCAGAGCTGCTGAATAAAAAGCTAAATAATCAAAAACCAACAAATAATAAAAAATGAAAGCCAACTCCAAATTGTCTCAGAATATCACTCTCTATATCATACTAAAAGTTATATTAAAGCCAGTCAGATATGAGTATAATGAAAAGGCAGAGGAACAGGAAGTTACTGGCAGTGTGTATAGTGCTGAGATCTCTTGGGACATTACAAAAGATAACATCTGAAAGTTAACTTAATACAAAGGTCATTCATCAAGAAAATAAACTGTCTAAAGATCTGATCACAAAACATAAGTGTCTTTGTACTAAAGTTTGGTCTGTTATTTCATTTTCTTTGTCAAAAGAAAACCAGGGGGTATTTGTAGTTAAAGGATTTTGTTTAGTTCAAGAAAAACTTACTATATACTTTCATGGTTCCTAAACTAAATGTATTGTAACCATTAGCATAAAGTCAGCAATAAAGGAATTTAAATAATGCATATTTCAGACACTTCGGCTCATTTATCAACACTGTGCAAATGTGCCCATTGGCAGTTACCTATAGCAACCAATCAGTGATTAGCTTTTTGAAGCCAGCTGCAAGTAGAACAATGAATGCAGCATGGTTGCCATGAGTTACTGCCCATGGGCAAATTTGCCCAGTGTTGATAAATTACCCCCACTTGTATCCAATTATTTCTACTATTTCACTTAGGGGTTTATTCCGAATGCTGAAAACTCAAAATATTTGAGTTTCTTTCACTATAAAATATGAATTTTTAGTGGAAAAAAAACTTGAATTGGTCAAGATTTATTATACCCCAAGGATGAAAAAAGTCAGAATTAGAAAATACTCCATCTTCAACTCTGTCAAGGTCCTGTAGAAGTCAATGGCAGAGGTCCGATTTGCAATTTGAAGATATTATGGTCTCAAATTCTGAATTTTCAGATGTCAAATCCGGAAAATTCTGATTTTTTTTGCACGGGAATCTGAAAAAGTCACGGTTTTCATGCGACAATCTTAAAAAGTTGCAGGTTTTCCCAATCCAATTTTTTTGTGGTTTATAATGATAAATAAGGGTAAATCATGGATTCTAGTTTAATCTGACTTTTTTTATTTAAACCATGAGAAAATTTGGGATTTTGATAAATAACCCCCTATTAATGTATTTCTGCAGTTGGAGGAAAAGTAGCTACAAGTCAGCAGAACTTTGTGCACTGGTTTGTGTGAATGTGAAAATTGTGGAGATAGGCTATGAGCCTTTGATTAAGTGGCCCTTGAAAATGTGGATTCGATAAAACAAGAATGCTTTTTTGGACTAAGCTGATTTTGGACATAATACTTTGATAGTCCTGATGTGCCAGCCGTTATCCTGTGTGTTTGTCCTACACCAAAAGAGGACTCATCACATTGCTGCTTGTAGAGGTTGAAGGTTGAAACAGGCAATAGATGACGCTGCACCTTTCTTGGATGATCCCTGTACCAAGTGCCTAAATATTTGACACTCCCCCAGTGATTTTGCCTTAGCTTCTTTAAGAATGCTATTACAGTTGCTGTGTGATATGAAACTACATTTAGGACATCAGAAATAAAGTAAAGTACTATTTAGCGATCTATACATTTCTTTAGACAGAATTCTGTATTGGAGTTTCTGCATTGCTAAATTTATAATTTATGTATACATGTTTTTTTTTATTTCGTCAGTAATAAGCAGAACGTTATAGGCTAGCTGGTACAGCATTCACCAAGGAAATGTTTATTTTTTTTGGCACAACTGAAGCAGAAAGGGCTTCTATCATTAATTTTCACTTGCAAATCCAAGGAAATATTTTTTTTTATTAATTACATAATAGTTTGTTGCTAGATTTTGTATGTCAGCAAATTCAGCAAATCATATCCCAATCTATATGTTGCTACAGTACTTGTGGTTTGTGAGTTAAGTAACTATAATAAGTACAGGTATAGGATCCCTTATCTGGAAATCCGATATCCAGAAAGCTCTGAATTTCTTCCTTCTGAATTGGGGCTTGCCAAAACCTCTGAGAATGAAAAGTTCTAATGTCTTTTCTAACCTGATATAAAATTAGAGCTTGATTAGGGGGTTAAGGTGATTGGGATGGCACCGGTGGAATAGGAGAATGGAAAGACATGGTTTGTGGAGGAGGAGCATTCAGAAAGCTGGGTTGAAGGCAATGAGGAGACATGAAGATGGCAAATACGCTTTGGGTGCATTAAGGAGGTACTAGGACAGTCCTTTATTAGCCAATGTATTCAGCATGTATTCCTAACCTGCTTTACCACTTTCTACTTGCACTATCTTCACCCTGACCTGATGCTATAGCTGTTCCTTTTTCCTAATTTTCTTCATGTCTGAGACTTTCCTTCTCAGCTAAACAACCTTCCTCCTTTCCACAGATCTTTGGGACCGAAACTACAAGCACAACATCACAGCTATAGTCAGGGGTGCTTCTCCAATGAGGCGAGTTGAGGCTGTCTCCTTAGGCGGCAGCGTCCCACTGGGTACCAGGGGCAGAAAAAATGCCGCTCCTGGTTCTTCTAGCGTAGAGAACGTAGTTAGGCTCTCTGCACTAGCATACTGGCCCTCTCTGCCACCCTAGTGGACCCCCTGGACTCCTTCAGGCGCAAAATGGTAAGCGCATAGGGGAGGGGGGGCGGCAGCAACAGAGGGGCCAGGATCGCCCCTGGCTATAGTATGCTTCAGATTCTCGTTGACACATGTTCTCTCTTTTATGTCTGACACATGCATCCGCATTCACAATTTGCCTGTAGTTGCCATAAGAGTATATTCAAATGTTATTATGTATGGCTGAACCAGGCACATTTTAACAATCAGGTTTTCTAATGTAAGACCATGACAGGTTGGAGAGGTATAAGTGGGAGGGGAACTGTTTAAAGTAATGTTAAACAATTTTTGATTGTTCAAAAAATTTTTTTATAAAGGAATGTCAATTGACCACTTTTCATCTTCCATCTTGAACATGCAAGGAACGATTAAGTAACATGAGAAATACTAATTTGCATTAATTTACATGTCATTACCATCTAGCACTTGCAAAAATATTTTCTGTGCGGTTGAAGTACTAATTTTTCTGCTGTCAACCCCCTGTTCCACCTTCATCCCAGACTGAATTATGTATAGGTTATTACAGACAATTATTATCAACTGTAGTACTAGATACCTCTGGTACTAGGTTTTAGCATGTAGTGGTGGTATGTACACTGATATTCTGAGAATGTGAATGTGAGAAAACTAAATCAAAAAGTTGAACTTTGCACTACTTAAACAAGCCCTATATATTGTTTTAGTCTTGAGTTAGCACTATTCATTGGTAAATGTATGAAAATTAAATTTTATATTGAGATTGCATGACATTCATGGAGTTCAGTGGTAGGACTCAGCCCCATTCCATTAATCCTTGGAGTATGTTTTTTTTCTTTAACATTTGTTATACACATGTTTAGGCATGAATCCAGTGACATTTTTTTTGCTTTACATATACGAAACATAACATTTCTTAGTTGTTTGAATAGATCTTTTTGTCATATAAAAAATAATTATTTCTGGCTTAGAATAAAATATAATATGATTAGTATTATATATTTTTTATAATGTACATAAAAGGGATCGTACATTGTAATATTTCATATGCAGTCATGACCCATGGATATTCCCATCAGGAACAGATATGGCAATGTGTAGAAAGCATTGTGATATCTTTGTGTACAGAGGAAGAAACAAAATGTACAAGGAAAGTGACAGAAAGAAAAAGGGACATCAAATGGGTTATTTCAAAGAAATACATTGAAACTTGCATATAATAACTGGTGCTAAGTTTCACTAGAGCAGTAACCTACAGAAATATAATATCCTGAATCAACTACTGGAATGGTATCTCATAGCAAGGCTGAAACACTGGGTGGATATGGAAAATTTCAATTATGTATATGGCAACCTCTTCAAGACAATTCTCATTGCCTTTACAAACTTTACAGATGTCAGAAACACCTTAAGTATCATTTTCTCTCACCCAGAAGGCCCATCAGTGCTGCTATGGAAATACCTAGTTACATAGGTATATAAAGGTATGTAAAGGTGGCCATATACGCTAAGATCTGCTCGTTTGGCGACCTCACCAAACGAGGGGATATTTCCCCGCTATGCCCACCCATGGCAGGTTATTGGGTTAATCCGAGCGTTCAGCCCTAGTGCGGAACAATTGGATTACAATGAAGAGAATGGTTGCCAACAGATCATAGGGCCACATCAACCGGCCTATGCAGCCCTCAATCTCTGGAAAAATTAAACCTCCCAGATAGTTTTTCTGGCTATTTTTGGCCTGATATCGATCACGGAAACCCTCAGAAGCCCGCATACACTGGCAGATAAGATGCCGAATTGGTCTAAAGGACTGATATCGGCAGTTTTAATCTGCCAGTGTATAACCACCTTAAACCAGATCACGGCTAATGCACAATGAGCATGTAAAATAATTCTCAAATATACAAAAGGAGTTTCAGATTTCTATTGAAGCCTTGTTTCAGTACATTTAGATTTGACATTTTGTTTGAAACTGGTTTGCAATGTTTATTACATTAACAATAATGAATTCTAGCATGAAAGCCCCTTTTTAAAAATTAAGGGACCTCCATATGTTATAAAAGCTTCTTAGCACCTCTGACTTATGACTTATGCCAAAGCAAATTTCTTGGAAAAAACGGGAACACAATATCTATATCGTAAATTATTTTTTTTTGGGTACTCTCCTTCCCCCCCCCTACATTTCCTAACATATGGCACATAAACTATACACTGGGCTCATGTGTAGGGCAATATAACAACTCTATTTTCTGTTACTACGGTTCCCTGGGCTTGTGTAGTGTACTGTATTTGCTGCAACATATGCGTCCATTGAAATGTAACTTCCCGCCGTATGCTAATTATCTAACGCTAGCGCAACTTCACTATGTCTGGCATAGTAACGCTAGCGCAACTTCGCAAGCATTTGCCGCTGGTGATGAAACTTCGCAACTTAGTGAATTAGCGTTGTCTATGCGAAGTTGCGCCTGGCGAAGTGTGGCGAAGGGGTGAAGCCGTCGATGGCGAATTTTCACCTGTTAGTGAATTTCCCCTTCTAGGAGATGGCCATCTCATGGGGGGAAATTCACTAACAGTCAGTGACGGCTTTGCCACCTTCACCAGGCGCACATTCGCATAGACAACGCTAATTCACTAAGTTTTGAAGTTTCGTTGCCAGCGCCAAACGCTTGCGAAGTTGCGCTACCGTTACTCCGCCAGGCATAGTGAAGTTAGCCATCCCTAATGAGGTTGTTAAGTACAGGTGGGTGCCATGTGATTAACTCCATCTGATACACTTAATTAGTTCCTATTTGGGATTTACACTGGATAGTCTGTTTATTTTGAAATAATCAATAAAATAGGAAAAGAAAAAGGTAAAATAATGTTTCCACCTAAATATTTGTGCTGATGCATAAAGGATTTTATTTTACTTTTGTGCCATTGTGTTTATGAGATGCCGATATGAGGGTTCTGGTTCATTAAACAAAAGTTAATGTGTGCAGTCAGACATTAAAATATGTATGTCAAGAATACATGGACTGAGTGGAGGAAGGTCATGTACATTTTATTATTACGGATATGTGATCTATTATTAGATAGATTACATAGACCTGGGGGTTTTGATCAAGGGGTCTTTAAGTAAGCAGAAACACTACTAAAAATGTTAAAAGCCCAACACAGTTATTTTGCCATCAGCATGGATTTATTTTAGCTTATTTAAGAGCTTTTGAGATGTACTGAATCATTTTTTTAGGGGAAAAAGTGCAAATCAATAAAAATCCTAGTAAAATCCTATGCTATTTGTTTGGTTGGAACTCCGGATGGTTTGTTTAGGAAGCAAAGATTTGTAATGACAGTGCTGATGTCTAAAGACCTTTTGTAAAGACTGACCTTTAAGGTGGCCAATACACATGTAGATTTTTAAAAGATCTTTTAGGGTTGCCACATCACCCCTTTAAAACCAAACACATATGGAATCCACAGCCTGCAATAGCTAATTAGCAATTCACTTAGAAGCATGATGCATGGTTACACATAAATCAGTTCAGTCTGCAGCATGTATCTAAATGAATTGCTAATTTGCCATTCAGGCTGTGGATTCCATGTGTTTTCGGTTTTAAAGGGTGAGATGGCAACCCTAGGTATCGTATGGCCGAGCTTATCGTAAAATGATTGTCTCAAGTCCAATTTGTCCAATTACCCTTTTCAAACATTTCCTGCAAACCATTTTGTTATGCCCTATGGAAAATTTAAATTCCAATGAATTCCAATGTATCCTGTACTTGATCCTAAAAACAATTTTGTAATGTCCTATGAATAACTTAAAAGACATTAGGCCACATTAAATTCAATGAGAAAAAAGATAAAAACTTATGGACGAGATTCAATTTGAGATGCAATTCAATTCAGTAAAACGTATCTCACGGTTTATGATGTGAAAACTTTATTGAAGTTTTTAAAAACAAAATACATAATCTTACTTTTATCAACAATGGATCTCATCTGCTACTTAGCTGTTCAGATTGCCATAAATCCAGATCCCTCTACTTGTATTTAATAATATTCACTGAGGGGAATATTTATTATGCTGTGGTAAAACGAAATTCATAAAAAAAAAAAAAAAACAGCGTAAAAAGCTGTCTAAAATATTGCATGATGTGTGTAATTTTACTCGCACAGCCTTGTCTCACATAGGGGCCGATTTACTAAAGGGCGAAGTGACTGACGCTGGCGAATCTCTGTTTTCAGGAACGTCAGCAATTTACTAACGGGCGCAAGTGTCACGCTGCTGGCGAAGGAGATAAACTATAGCAGCGGTTCGCACTCTATCGCCAGGCGAATTTTCTCTCTGGCAAATGGAAGTTTACTAAGATGCCGATTTTACTGAACGTTACCTCTTTCGCCAGACTTGCCTTCCCCAGCTCAGACCAGGCGAAGTGCAATGCAGTGAATAGATCTTCCTCAATCTTCTGTTTCTAAGTCCAAATAACAATGGCTTTTTTTCCTTTTTTTCAGAGTGATAGCCTGCAAAAGTCCTTAATTTTTTTTTCGGTAACCAGGTTCCCTACATTTTCTAACATATGGAACATTAACTATACAGTGGGCTCATATGTAGGCATTATAACAACTCTATTTTCTTTGTTAAGTTTCCTTGGACTTTCACTTTCACCTGGTGAAATGTTGCTATTTTACCACTTAGTAAATTTACCCCTTATTTAGATAAGTCTGGTGCTCAATGGAAGAGGTTTGGCAACCTCAATTCACAACAGAAATAGAATTCCAATGGCACACAGAACTGCTATAATCAAGGTGAACCTTGCAGTTCTGTGCACCATTGGAATTCTTTTTCTGGGGTGTAATTTTACACCATGTGAACTTCAGATTTGCCACTATTATTTTACATTGCTTCTGGTCACTCTAAGAAAAAACGTGTAAAATGTTTACTCCGTTTTTTACACAGCGAAGCCTGGCAATGTGTGATGTATTATACCACTGTTTTTTTACACAGCATAATAAATATGCCCTTAAGTAAGCCTGAGAGCAATAACCCATAGCAACCAATCAGCAGGCAGCATTTAGTAGTTATCTGTTTAAAATAAACATTTTAATGGTTGCTATGGGTTACTGCACCTGGACAAACTTTGCACTTTTTATTAAATATTGTGGCAAATGCTTATGTGGCACTGTATCAAAAGTTTTGTTAAAACCCAAGTGCTCACCGCTACTAGGTACTCACTTAGGATCATAGTACAGTACTACAATGAATTGTTAAGCCAGTGGTGTTGCACATAAAGCAAGCTATATATATTCAGCTGTACAGTGTTTTAAAGTATGTTACATATTCAGTCTGGATATTGTTTGAAATATGAAATGATGCAGCTGCCATTCCTTCATAAGCAGAGTTTATGTTTGTTTCATGGATGACATTCCAATATGGAATTGGTTCTTCAGTGATGTACTAAGAGAGTCCTGCCACTTGATTAATGCCCCATGGCACATGGTCGGGCAGTAGATGTTAACTCTCTGGAGTAAAGTACTAACCATGTAAGATTTGGTTGATGTGTCTCAACACTGCTGTTGCACATAGTCATTTTATTACTGTGGCTTTTCCCAACTGTTCAGTTTTTCCAAGTTCCTTTTTCCTGTGTTTACAAAATTCCCCATTGGTCTGCTGGTCAATGGGGATTCAGTTAAGAGTGAGTACTCCGTGAGGAGGCACTGTGTTTGTGTTTTAAAGGAGAAGGAAAGGCTTCGTACACTTGGGGGTGCCAAATGTTAGGCACCTCCAAGGATCAATACAATACAAAAATAGCTCTTAAGCTGGCCGTAGATGTTGAGATTTTTAAAAGATCAGATCCTGATCACGATCTTCTCTGAACGATCGTACGATCAACTAAAAAGACAAATTTGCCAGGAAAACAAAGGGGAGCTGCCTGCTTGGCCCTGCAAACATAGATAGATTGCATTGGGACCGACAAAGATTTTTTGACCTGGCCGATCAATTTCCTGACACATGTCGGCCGCAAAATTGTAAGATGTACGATTGTTCGAATCCCATTAACCGCACAATAATTTCGAAGGATTGGTCGAGCTTCCCTAAAAATCGGTCGTTCGGCAAGAAGAATAGTCACTTAAATGGGGAGCTTTATACAGAAAACCACAGGTCCCAAGCATTCTGGATAACAGATACCTAAGAGCAAGAGAGTGGAAGCAGATCCAGCCACCATATGCAAAACAAATAATTACAGAAAAATACAAAAGGCATCTAGACTCCAGTAACCAAGTAAAGACCAAGTAAAAAAGCACTGGCATAGTGGAAGAAAGCGCTGAATCAACAGGTACAGCAACAGTAGCAAGAGTTACATACATTAATATAAGAATTCATGAAGAAAGCCAGTATTTTCGTTGGGTTTCTTAGATTAATAGCTTTAAATTAAAAAGAATATGCACAGCTTAAGAGAATGGGTGGGTCAGAAATTCAGAGTCATTACAGGAACATGTCTCATAGCCTAAGGTCTATGGCCATCTATGCAGCATCTTTTATCCATCCCACATCTGCTCCTGAATTGTTTTCTATATCCACAATCACAACTCAGAAGCCACAGAATAAAGTTAGCATTCAGAAGGAAGGATTTCTAAAAGAAAAACGCTTCTTTCTTTCACCATATCCATGTTCATTATTTCCATATGTTTCTTTAATTCTGCTTCCACTTGAGAATGAAAGATATCTCACTCTTGTAAAGTATACAGCTGCATCTCTGGTAATTATACATCTGAATATTACAGAGGTAACAATAATATTGGAATACCTGTGTTCTATCTATAATGGCAGAGCTTACAGGGCTACAGAATGTATGGGAGATATAGCACAAGAGCAGATAGTGATTTTCTATCCATGGAATGTAGATAAAAATCTGATGATCTTGTAGCAAGTTTCTCTGAGCAAGAATAAACTACTAAAAATGAAAAGACTGTTTTTTATACAAATGTGTCTGTGTTATATAGCTGATAAGCAACCCTAACTGCAATTTATAATACTGTTAGAATATTTTATGGTATTATATGTTATAATACCCATCTTTAGAAAGTTAACATCGCCAATTATGTCTATTAGGGTTTTAAAACGTGACTGAATAATATAATCTTAGGCACAGACAGTATCAAATATAACCATAGCATTTTATCAGAAATTTTTCACCAATTCTGGCTTTATTCAGATTTGTCTTGTTTATAGGTATGGCATCTGCCATACAGAATGCTTGGGACTTGGGGTTTTCTGGATAAGGATTTTTTTCATAATGTGGAGATCCACACCGCCATACTAAAAAACTATTTAAACATTAAATAAACCCAATAAGATTGTTTTGGTCTGGATAGGAGTTAATTGTATCTTAGTTGGGATAAAGTACCAACTTTATGATATGTTTTAAAAAATTAGTTTTGGGAGGTGGGCTTCCCATAGTTTGACGCTTTCTGAATAAATTGTTTCCGGATAACGGATGCCATATCTGTACTTGTTTATTGCTATTTCCATCCTTCTATATACCCATCGCTATACAGGTTCCTACACTGGATTATTCAGAATAATATATGATTTTCTTTATTCAACATATCTAAATTACAGTTGTTATACTATAAAGTCATAGCTATTTTATATATGGGAACCAGCCTGGTTTAACTGAAAAGTAGAGTAAAAAGGAACAGTATTTTTTCAATGCTGAGCACCTGGGAACATGCATTGACAACTGGTAACCATAGAAAAATAAATGAAGAGAATAAAACGAAAAATAGATTAACGAAACAAGATCTTCCTGTGAAAAGTTCCTTTATACAGCAAAGACTAACGGGTGACTACATTTTTCTTTTAGAGCCCTGAAGTGAACAATTAGTGTGGGAGTGAACTTTTCGAATTCAAGGAATAAGTATGTTATGGGACATCCAGAATAAGCAAAACCATTCCAGGAATTTATATGAATTGACTTCATTCTGGAAATTAGCAAGGTTAGCAGTCATCACACTATACATTTCATAAAGTTCTTAATTTTTATAAAGCGTAGACTTGATTATACACCACTTGTTATACTGTTTTAATAACACAAGGGGGATTGTGGTAACACTGTTTCTTTAGCATTATTGTTGCTTTAACTACATCATCTAATTATTTCTCAGCACTCTTGTACAATTTTTGTACATTTTATAAAGAAGTTTTTATAAAGTTTTATAAAGAACTAGGCCATTGCATTTGCATATAGAGATTGGGTCCAGCTTGTGCGCATAACACAACCAGACCCTCCACACCAAATCAAAGTTAGAGTTAGAAGCATAAGAAGGCAGATTACAGGCTATCACGTAACATAAATAGAATAAACATAAATATTTTCAATGTTCCCATCACGCATAAAGCCCATCACTTCTCATCCAGATTGTCTTAGTTTTTTCCCAGCAGCACAGGGATACCTACCCTCAATTGATTACTACTCCCCAGCCCCTTAGACATATACCCAACTGTAATTTTAAAACCTTAGTCATATTTCTTGTTGTTGTTGTTTCTTGTTGTTGATGTTGAGTTTTTTGGACTTTTCCAATAAAAAATATAATGTTTTTTTGGGTGGTTTAAATTTATGATTTTCAGTGATGTACTGTACATTTGGTAACCCCATGTCACCAGTTGCGACTACATGTGTTGATGCAATTAATCAAATAATAGATCTAGAATAGAAGAATTGAACATTCTTAACACTTAAAAGCTGGACGTTTACCTTTTTTTACGAAAATTACAGTCTGAAATTACAAGGGTGGGGTGGCGTTTGGGAGGACTGTTCTTTGCACATTGCACATCTCTCTTTCCTTGCTACATCTCTAAAGGGTTGACAATTTGTGTTTTTTGAGTCTTAGCTAGCTTCTTAAACAATACAGTCCCGGTTACCCTGTCTTCTCCAAGCTTTGTGGTGTCCCAGAGAAAGTAAACAATCAGGCAGCAGAAACCCGGACAACTCCAACTCTCTTTATTTCATCTATATTCTCATGCAATGTCAACTTTTCATTTAATTAATTCATTCCAATTAATTTTACCAGCTACCAATTAATTCTCCAATTCAAATTTCTGTCAATACAAACTGTGGTTTATAATAAGTAATTATTTATTGCACTACACTTTACTAACTAGATTTATGATAAACTATTTATTTGTATATTAGGAATCACTGGAAAACACTGGTAATTATTTTTTGTAATCAACTTAAAGCTATTCATTTCTAATTTATTGCACTGCACTTTACTCCTTATGGGGAAAATAAGTCTGATTAGACTGCGACTGTAACGAATAATAATTTACCGTGCATAATAATTAGAGAACAATTGAGAGATATCTGCTGAAATATTAACTGGTATTAAGTGGTAATTTGATATAGGTGGGGTTCTTTTGTTCTAAAAGTTGTTTCAAGTAATTTATGTACTGGTGTGAGTCAGACCCCAATTATCATCAAAGAGTTTGAATTATTATTTGGTTGGACCAGGGTTATTACTAAAAACTCTATTTCAATAAATGTGGAATGCCAGCTTTATCTTATAACTTCATGTATGGTATTAAAGGGTGTGCCCAGCTGTCATTTTTAGGGGAATTAGCAAATGGTAGGCAGGCAGTCAAAGGAAAAGGAGCAGTAAGATGGTGACACCATGGCTCTTCAGAGAAAACACAGGTTTATTTTCCCAAATAACAGTCTTAGCATACCTCATCAGACATTCAGCTTTTCACAGGCAATATCTAATGGGGTGGGGTGACTATTTCAGCATAAAACATAAATCATAATAATAAACCCTGACCACTGGGCACTACCTGCAGACAAAGTCCCTTACTAGACTGGGCTCCTTGTGGACAACTAGAAAAACAAAACAAGTTTGGCTCACTCCTGTACTTCACAGTAGTCATTTTCCCAAAAGTGTTCAGCATGTTGGAAGGGGTCTCTTAGCAGGGCACACCAATCCGACGTTTCGGTCCCTCCTGGGGACCTTACTCAAGGAGAAAGGTCCCCAGGAGGGACCGAAATGTCGGATTGTGATGTGAAAAATAAAAGCTATCACTTTGAAATGAAAATGAGAGTGCGGATCCTCTATTACTTTTATATATATATATATATATATATATATATATATATATATATATATATATATATATATATATATATATATATAAGATATAGTAATGATTAATTTCAGCTTTGACAAGACACAACTTCTGCAGATTCCCAGGCAATTCTAATGCTTTGTATCCCCTTTTATCTTGCATATCAGTTTACAGTGAACTTTCAAGTCTCAGATAAGTGATATGATACATTGCCAGCTTCTCTAGCCATTAAGAAAAATATACTGTCTCTTTCAGCACAGTGTATTGCATATTTACAGTATGTAAGTATCGACCCTTTATTGCAGTAGAACTGTATACAAAGCTCTCTTTAAGCAAAGTAGAATTAAAGACCCGCTGGTTATACAGGAAATATGAAATACAGAAAGTACTACATGCCATCCTACTTAATCTGATTAAAAGCATGCTTTTGAATTCAAGTAATAAATGGGTCCGACGGAGAAGAATGCAAAAGCAGTAAAATGAGCCAAGTTTTTTCTTTAAAAAAATATCCATAAAAATACCCATTTTGACTTTGTTAACAAATTTTGTAAAATTAGTGACCTTCTGTAACTTAATACATTTTATAGCTAGTATGTCTTAGGGTAGTTGACAGTTTTAAAACAATTCCTTACATGTCCATTGCTCACAAGTCAACAGATGCAGGCTATACTTATAACCGCTGGATTAAAGGACACAGAAGCTGTTACAACTACCATTTATTGTACAGCGATGTCAAATATGAAGTCACTATATATATATATATATATATATATATATAGTGACTTCATATATATATCTGTGTGTTAGTGATAATAAAAAAATCAGCCAGATCTTGATTGGGCAAGTTTCATTTTCCCACCCAATCAAGGACCACGTAGGCAAGTTGATGTGGTAATCCTCCCATTGGCACCTATTCCTGTCATTGTAATCGTATTGCGCTAGGGTCGAACCTGCCTTTGGTGGGCATATCAGGAGAAAGATCTGCTTGTTTGGCAACCTCATATGGCCACCTTAACCTCGAATGAGAATGCCCATTTCCATGCTGCCAGGCTGCAATAGTGCTACATTTATCATTTAACATTTATTTTTTTATGTCTCTGTGCTGTTATTGTAACAAGATGCCTGCCAGTTGAACTTTCTGCATCTGATAAGTTTGTATTTGTGTTATAAATACATAGGTTGGGTTCAGGGGGCATGAACTGTTTTCCCATGTTCCACCAATGCTTTAAATCAGCACTGGCACCAAATGACAAAGATTAGTTTAGAAGTATTCAGCCCTATATCAGAATTATTTGCCATTGTATATTTCCTCCGTGGTTAAAATATCTTTAGCATTTTGTAGTGATTTTGCAGTAAAATCATTAAATGCTCTTTGAATTGTGATGTTTTACCTATACATTTTGCTTGCTTGCTTCTTATTAAAAAAGGGTAACTATTAGGTATTCATTTCTTATCGTTAAAATGTTTGGAGGGAAGTATAGAGATAAAGTTTTTGTGCTAGCACTGAAGCAACAGAGGATGCTACTGGTTAGCATAATAGGCTTTTATTTAACTACAGTGTATATTTTATTATCTCATGTATGTATTGTTAGGCACAGTTGGGGGTTTCTACAGTTGGTAAGTAACTACTGTACATCTGTAAAAGAAAATTATTCTCCCATTGGCTATTTATTATGTTGAGCACCTTAAAAGTTAAAAGCTTCAGACAATGAATTTACCAGCTGGATGCTCTTAACTCAACATATGAGCAGTTTTATAGTAGAGGCATGAGGTAAAGGAGGAAATACGAGATGATGATGCATTTGCTTCCTTCAAGAAGTAAGCTTTCAGGTCACGCTTATATATGTGTCAAAGATGAGGGAGAATCCGGCATTACAAGGAACATCATTCCATAAAACAATGGCATTAATGCCTACAAATTAATGCATGAATCGTGATCTGGAAGGTTCTTTAAGTTAGATTTCAAAGAATCAGTTGGCCCCATAAAATACTTTTTAAAGTGTTAAGATGATTGTGCCTGAAACCATTTATTGATTCTTTATAATAATCATATTTCTAAAAAAATGTTTGCTGTTCATTCTATGCTGAAAAGTATACTTTTTCAACATCTATATTTGTCATAGCTCACTAAAGTATATCGTAAATTAAACAGTTTATTTCACTTATTATTCATTATTTATACAGACCTGACATTTTTTCAGTTCTTTACAGAGACTGTTCTTTATTCACATCAGTTCCTGGCCCAGCAGAGCTTTCAATTTAAGGTCCCTATCACAATTATGCACACATTAAGGTCAATTCCATCAGCAGTCAGTTAACATGTTTGTATGTATTTGAATTACAGGAGGAAAGCAGAGTACCCAGAAATTTACACAGGTTCAGAGGGTTCAGAGAGTACTTTGGTAAGAATCTAACTTAGCCCAATGTTGCAAAGAAACAGTGCTAGCTAATGAGCCAGTGTTAGAAAAACTACTTAGGAATAAGGCTACTCCTCCTCCAATAGTATTTGGTTACCAATAGTAAATAATCATCTATTAGTTTTGATCATCCTAAAGCTAATGGCACTTGGGCACTTCGACTTCTGTTGTCAATCAGCAGAAAGCTACCATATCTGGGGATAAAATATTTTTATTTTGTTGAATGAAAACCTAGCATTTGTGGAAAGTTTCTTGTTCAACCCTCTGTAAATCAGTTCATAGGTACAACTTTATTTTCCATTTTTCGTAGATAAGTTCCAAATTTAACAACCCAAATTGATTGGCATGAAGCAACAATGCATTTCATAATATGAAAAATAAAAATAAACCCTAAAACCAAAATACACCTAGTGAATGTGCATTTCTTCTACCAAAGTAGACTACCATCTTCAGTGTAATTTGGATATTTTGTAAAAGGATTAAACGCCATGTGAAAAACAAGAAAAGGGAAAGGGTAAAATTAAACCACATAATTTATAAAAATTAAGGAGATTTCTGTTCCAAAATGAAGTCAGTCAAAACAATGCCAAATCAGATATTTGCCCTTTCAATATTGGTGGTCTGAAATATATTGCTAGGAAAAATCAGAAACCAGTAAGTCGCAATATATAAAGTCAGTCCAACCTAATATAGACATATACCATAGCCAAGGACGCAAAGACCCAGCCAGGCAAGTCTCTGGCCTATAAAAATTGTAAGGCTATGAAACTCAATCTTATTATGATCATTTTATAGTTATTTACACAATGAAGTTGAAAAAAAAACAAGTTATGTCAGTTGCACTAAGAAAAAAAGTGTATACTGTATACGCAGCATATATATATGAAGAGGAGTGCCAACACATTATGATACAGGAGAAATTACAACTCAGATACAATTACAATATATACACAGAGGATGAATTGATATAAGAATGCCAACAAAATCAGAATACAATAAATGAAAAGCTCTAAAAATATATTTGCAGACAATAAGTATAATGGGCTCTTTTCCAGCTAAGGATTCTTGACTCTTTGTGGCTCCTTCTAAATGTAATGGTAAAGAACTTCATTGACTTGCAGCCTATGTATTCCTCAGCTTACCCTGGAATACAATCTTATCCTGTTGTATAGTGATAAGCAAAATATGGGTGTTTCATGGAGAACTTTGCTGAAATGCATTCAATGGGAATGTAAAATAATATTGTGGTTACAGTGGTTTTACATCTGCAATAGTATATACATTGCCCATTGTTAGATTAGACAGTGTTACAAAAGCTCCTTTCCACGTTTGCTCAGAGTGGGTTTTTTGGGGGAAAAAACATGGAAAAATTCTAGTATGGATTGGTGGGAAAGTTCCATGAATTACATTGAAGAGATTATTTAGACTGCTATGATTACTATCTGTGTATACACAAAGGCAAATTGTACAGATGTCAAGTAATTCCTGATAGAATCCTATGTACAAAAAATTGGTATAAGATCTACTTCTAGGACTAATCCACAAACTTTGCCAAGATTCTAAGGGGCAAATTCACTAAAGGGCGAAGTGACTAACGCTGGCGAAAATTCGCCAGCGATGATGATAGCCTAGTGCAAATTCGCACCCTAACGCTGGTGAAGTTGCACTCTGGTGAAGGGGGGCGAAAATACGTAAATTTACTAACACTGGTCTTTTTCTGAATGTGACCTCCTTCGAGAGAGTTTACTTCGCTGGGTAAGTGCAGGCGAAGTGCAATAGAGTAGATAGAAGTTTTAAAAGAAAAAGTTGAAAAAGTCCCAAAACAGTTGAAATTTTTTCCAAGTCCCAAAAAACGCTGGCGTCTTCCTTTTTTAAGGGAGACAGGCTGAAAAAAATCATACATTTTTTTTGGGGGGGGGCACCCTCCTTCCCCCCTACATTTCCTAACATATGGCACCTAAACTGTAACTACTACAATGGGCACATGTATAGGGCAAAATAACAACTCTATTTTATTTTATGAAGCTTTCCCAGGCTTGTGTAGTGTAATGTATTTTCTGCTACATATACGTTCATTTTGTACTTTAACTTGGCGCCGTATTCAAATGAGGCATCGCTAGCGTAAATTCGCTTTGCTTGGCGAATTAACGCTAGCGCAACTTCGCTACCATTCACCTCCCTGAGTGCAATTTCGCATTTTAGTGAATTTGCGTAGCGTTGGCGAAAATACGCCTAGCGAAGTGCGGCGAAGTGTGGTGAAGCCTGCACTAGCGCAACTTCGGATCTTAGTGAATTTGCCCCAAAGTTTTGTCCATGACTACTACATAGCCCTGCCAAGTTACAAGACACTGGAGCTCATTTTCATTCAAACCCTTTGAAACTCAATCTGTGTATGGTCATTAACACATAAGGAGGAAGAGTAACCACAGCTCAGTAACCTTAGAGAAATGAGAAAAAAAGCTAAACTTTTTTACTGAAACCTCTTTCACCATTAAACCTTTTCAGATACTGCAATTTACTACTTAATAAGTTTCTTTTCTATTCTTAGCTAAACCATGTGGTCCATCCTATTCTATGTATTATACTTTTGGTACCTGTCTCTTCTCCCAAGAGTGCAATGCCTGGGTTTGCAAAGATTAGCAGGTTAGTGTAATAAAATAAGTGCTTGGGATACCCAGGTAGTGCCAATGTGAATACACCAGTCCACACTCCAAGTCCAAATATAAATTATGAGTAATAATAAATATGTGTGAGAGAAAAGAAATTCAACAGGAAGAGTAATTGTGTAGGCCATTTAAAGCCTACCAAATTGAAGGTGCAAAAAAGGAGGTACTGTATTTTAAATTTGTCATTCAGTTCCTTCTTTTTAGTAGCCATTGCATGATAGAATGAAATCTGGTTTAAGAACTACTAACCCCCATCCCAGGGACATATGGTGCATAATATCATTGCATAATAACTGGAAAATCTTCCCGATAATCCACAAAACCTGATGTATTGTTTATCTATTCTAGTCACCATGTGCAACAATTATACTTGAAGACCACTGTTCACTTTAAGTAAATCCTTAATATTTATTTGGCAAAATCAATAATGGAAATAAAACCTTTTATTTTCTTCACTCCTGATTCATCATCATTACATAAGTGAAAAGAAGAATCTTGTCTCCTGCAGCTAAGCCTTTACATCTGGCTTCCAGCTCTTGGCAAAATTATTTTCATGTATGTTACTGCTCTGTGTATAAAGTATTGACTATGTTCTATGTCGAATATTTGTTATAGCATTAACATTTATTTTGGGACTCATAGGGTCAATTTGCCCCTATGGCTTTAAATTCCTATCCTTCCTCAAATTCCCTAGTTGCTGGGCAAAAGCCCATCTGTATCTAGTTTATCATTTACATATCCCAGTTATTGGCCAAGAGGTGTAATGACCACTTCCTGCGCACTTTAATATAGTGCTTGGAAAGGGGTGGATCTTCCTCTTTGGCTCCTGGTGTCCTAACCATCTGGATGTTCCCATTGAGCCTGGTTACGCCAAGTCCCAGTAAAGCCCTTTTGCCCTAGAGGGACCTGAACCTCTGGTGTCTAAATCGGGGAGCAGGGACCCATTGAACAAGGCTTGCTAGAGACAGTATTAGATCTGTTATAGACTCTCTAAGAGCGTAAGATAGTGAGGAGAGAGAGAAACAGCAGCTTTGTGATCCATCAAGGATTGTAGCAGGGAGTAGCTTCCCTAGGCTCCTAGATTTGCCTACAGTGAAGCGACCACAGTGGATAGGGTGTCAGGCTTAGATTCTTCTCCCTGACCACTCCACTGGTTGGGATCCGCACCACTTGTGAGGTATATCTGCCTGGAGGTCTGTCTTACTACTTGACTACATCCGCTGGGGAGTCACATTCGCACCTGTCCTAGCCTGCTGATCTGTATATGCCTTGATGCTTAGTAAGTAAACCCTGTGGATCATTTGTCTCTGACAAATAAACTGTTACTCTGTAGTTTTCACCACAAGGCATCCATTCTTTTACATTTTTATTGCACAGTAGCCTGTGGGAGTTGTAGTTAAACTACTCCACACCTTTATTCTGCCACTTAGCAAAGGCCCTGTTTAAGTGTTAGAGTCACATGTAACCCATGCTCTAATCAGTAGCTCGACATTAAGCCCGTTTGGCCTGTATAGTCCAGATAGTGTTAAATTTATATAAAAGTTTAACTCACTGGGAGGATTTAAGGCTTTGGACATCTTTGTTCTAACTGAGAGAGTGGAAGTTACCTCCTTAGTTATTATTGGCTTCATAATATCTTTGGGATATGAACAAAACAGAACTATGAATAAATTGTTTAAATATGTAGTGAAATATAGGTTAGTCCACACATGCATTATGGTATTAGTGCATTTTTCAAACTGAGTTGAGAAGGCACTATAGAAACATGGGCCATTTACCAGGTTAGGAGTCCTTTATATCAGAACACCACACATTTATAATAAAAGTAAATTCCTAGGTTTATTTAAATATTTACAAGATATTTTCAGGGTAAACCAGTACAAACCGATTTTGTGACCGTTTTTCTCTTAAAATTATCAGGAAAGAATAAAAACAATTGGACAATCCCAGCTTTTACAATATGAGTTTCCTGCACATAGAACTTACTGGTATAAAACAATCTTTTATCTATATAGGGTCACTTACTCAGCATTCCCTTTCTAAATCCTTTACTTTGCAATTTATACAGTAGAACCCCCCCCCCCCCAGATAAAGCAGATTACCTAATTTAATAATAGCTCCCGTCTGGGGTCTACAAGTTGGAAGTTAAAGCGAAGGAGCTCCGCTTCTCCGTTCGCTGCTGTTTTTCTTAACAGAAGGAAAATTAAAAGAAAAAACAAAATAAGATAAAGATAAAATAGATAACATAGAATAACACAAGTGTGTCTACATTTGGCTTTCACTCTACTGCACATGCCCTAGCCTGTACTGGAACAAAAAGAAAACTGAAAAGCCGAGGAAGATACCCCAGGCTGGTGTGGTACGGTTTTTAGAAACAGAGCACTGGCCCAAGGTTTCAAGTAAGCGATTGTAATCACTGGAAGGTGCCTAACATTTTGGCACTCCCCTTGATTATACCTTTCCTTTTCCTTTAAGTGAATATGAAGTGAACATTTTGGCTAGGAATTATAATACTGGATGCTAAGTGTAGTAATTTAGGCCTTTTTGGACAGAATAGGTATATAAGTATATACTGTATTTCCTAGCTGCCACATCTCTTCTGATGAAGCAACAAGGATGCAAAATGAATCAAGAGGGAGTAGTTACTGTGGTGCACTGCAGAATATGTTTATCAAAAATGCTTTAAACTTGTTTTTTGTTTGCTGTTCTGAAGCATGGTAAACAGTCGCTAATATACTTGCATCAATAGTTATTTGAATATTAATATGTTTTATGTAAATGCTATTGATTTTGTATTTTTGTCAACATAGCAAAAAGGCAGTCATTACTCATACAATCAGCTTTACCAGCCAAGCTCTGATTTTTTGTGGATATAATGCATCTACTGTAGATACACACCATTATGACCTAAAGATGATCTATAATCACTATTTTAGAATTTAGCCTCCTTCACTGAAATTATGTTAAAATGTATACTTTGACCTTATGTAGTCTATCATATACACATCCTGAACCCCTTACCACTTAGAATAGCTTTGGCTTAATTAATATATGTGAAATAAAAGCTATAAAGGAAAAATGTAGGACATTTTGATATATTTGTAATTACTACAAAAATGTCATATCTAAGGAAAAAGACTGATAAATGTTGCTGTACTGCTGAAAAGGGGGATGATTCATAATTTACTGCAGAGTTGGGTACTGCTTCTTGTTAGAATGGAAGGAATCCAAATGCCTCTGTCTATGGCACTACATCCCATTAGTCACACTCTTCTTCTAACTGAATGCCATTATATATAATTGTTTTTCTATGCCAGACATTTTTCCACAGCAGAACCATAATAAATCAGATGTTATGCATTTATCTTTTTTGGGGGGTAAAGGCATGTTTTCTGTTTTATTTTAATGTTTTAAATTACTTTCAGTTTAAAGGGTGTGCTCAGAAAATGGAATATAACCATACATATGGCTGCAATTGTATCTGCTGACTATTCGAAGAGAGATAAGAAAAATTTCAGCACCAAACTCAAGTTTTAAATGGGAGAAAAGACAACTAAACTTGCTGCAGGACTGCCATTTTTGCTATGATGGAATAGGGTTTAATGTTATACTAACCCAAACATTCTAGCTCGCTAGTGGGCAACACTTTGGGGGAAATTCATTAAATGGCGAAGTGACTAACATTAGTGAAAATTTTCCAGCGTGGCGTCATTTCTGAACTTCGCCGATTTACTAATGGGTGCAAATTCACTAGCAAAGGAGATAGACTGTAGCGCTACTTCGCACTCTAACACCAGGCGAACTTCCGCTCTGGCGAATGGACGTAACTACGCAAATTCAGTAAGATGCGGATTTTAATGAACGTTACCTCTTGCGCCAGACTTGCCTTCAACACCTCAGACCAGGCGAAGTCCAATAGAGTAGATAGGAGTTCCTCAAAAACAAAAGTCCCAAAAAACGCTGGCGACTTTTCAGTTTTTCAGGGTGATAGGCTGCAAAAGATCGTAATTTTTTTTAGGGTACCCGGCATCCCCCCTACATTTCCTTACACAAACTATACACTGGGCACATGTGTAGGGCATTATAACAACTTTATTTTCTTTCACTAAGGTTCCCTGGGCTTGTGTAATGTAATGTATTTGCTGCAACATATACATCCATTGAAATTTAACTTGCCGCCGTATGAAAGCGAAGCACAAATTCGCTTTGCTTGCCATATTAAAGCTAGCGAAACTTCACCATTGTTCGGACGCAACTTCGAACTTTAGCGAATTAGCGTTGTTCTGGTGAATTTTCACCTGGCAAAGTGTGTCGATGTGAGCGAAGCCATCGCTGGCGAATTTCCGCAGGTTAGTGAATTTGCCCCTTTGACAGTAACGGGATTCGCCAGATGGTGCACCCACAAGTTAGTGACACTACTGTTACTGCCAAAATAAATGTATAGATATCCAGAAATCGCCGATTTACAGGAAGATCATCTCCTATACTACTACACTACATTTTAATCAAATAGTTAACATTTTTAACCATAATTTGCTTTTTCTCTGTAATAATAAAACAGTACTTTGTATTTGATCCTAACTAAGACATTATTAATCCATATTGGACGCAAAAATTCCTACTGGGTTTATTTAATGGCCAAAAGATTTTTTACTAAACTTCAGGTATGGAGATCCAAATTACAGAAAGACCTCTAATCTGTAAAGCCCCAGGTCCTGAGCATTCTGGAAACAGGTCCCATACCTGTGTCTGCCTGATTTTTGACACGTGTGGCAAAACAGTCCATGTGTCATTACCCTAACATATTTGCAGGCAACAATATTAAAAAGACAGACTACAAATTCTGAAAGTATTGAGTTGCAAGTCCAACTATGAAAATGTTAAGTATAAAAACACAACAAAATCATTTGGGCGATCTGAAATACCTGAATATGGGAAATTCAAAGCTTTCCAAAATGTTTCATGGAATTCCAAGGTGAGTTCAGATATCCTTGTTTTATACAACAGGGGGTATGTTACTTTTAAAAATACACAAGTCATGTATCTGTAAATATATGCTGTATATTGTGAGCGATTGACCAAAGTAATACGTCAAGAGGCAAGTTTTGCCTTTATTTTTTCCATAGTGGGGGGTGTGTAAGCTTTAAAGAAGGTGCCACAAAACAGGAGATATGTTTTCTCTATTTAGAGTATTTGCTAGTGGATCCTGAAAGCTGGAGTGTTTTGGAAGAACCAGGCAGGCAACACACTCCATTCCACTAGTCCAGATTACATATTGAAGCAGACTTTCTTTAGGAAGGTTGTCTTGTGGAAAGGGATTTAATTCTAAATAGAATGTAAGGATGGCCTCTCTAAGGACACAGAGCAGAAAGGCTACCTGCATGAGGAAGGAACACACTGACTGCCTGTGGTGCTCTCTGCCACTGTAAGGAGAAATTCTCTAAAGAATTAATGAGTATCGTGAGTACAAGTGACCCTCTATATGTTGTTTTGCTGTCCACAAAAGGCCCACAATCACTTGCTGAATTGCTATATAGGGATAGGTTCCACTACCTTGTAAATTCTATGTATTCTTATTGCTAAACATTCCAATGTGCAGAATACAGGACAGATTTCCAATACTCATAATCAGGTTACAGTCTGGCTTTGATAATGTGTAAGTATATAAACAATAAAAATCCATTCACCAAAAAAAGCTTCCTTTATACAATAGTTTATAACTTTCCTATATTGTGCCTGTTTTCACTTTGGTCCGACCCTTGTTCAGCCTTGATGAGTTTTCCAGTCAAATGGCTGCTTTCAAAAAAAAAATTTCCCTGTAACATAAGATGGACGTAGCTGCAGCTTAACACGTTTTCATTACAAAGACTCGAAAACTGCCAACTGCTCTATGGCACATCCTCATATTTCCGTGAATGAATATGCAATGAGACTGCAATAATTTAAAGAACATATTTAAAATGTGTGCTAAGTCCATTTGGCACAATCAGTTGGCTTCTCTCAGTAGAAGGTGTCTTCATAAAACTGAGAACATTTTAGAATGAATCAAATCCCACTTTCTAGGCCAAAGCCTCTTATAGCCCCAGATAATAACTACTCAAGAGAGTTCTTCTGGCATACTGGGTTGTAAAAAGCTCTAAGTATTCTTACCTCATTTTTATTTTTATATGTTATATATGTTATAGGAACATTTCCATTTAGTAAAGTATGCTGTCTGTGATCGTTCCCCTCTGGGAAACATTGAGAGTGTATGTTATTATATTTGTAAACGATATATTCTTTTATAAATAGGACAATACAGCGTTTAATTCTTTCAATGCTTTCTGTTTTTCTACTATCCTCCAAAAGTTGAATATTGGTGAAACATTGTAAATATATTTGTGGTAGTCTATGTTAGCAATTCAGAAATAAATCCACTATACAGTACCTGCTTATTCCTATCTGACAATTCAATAATAAAATTTTTTTTTTACTGTGCTACTGAAACACCATTTCCCTTATGCATAATAATGCATAGTGCGGCTTGGCTGTAGTCACTTATTTGCTACAATATTACTAAATCACATTGAAAATCATACATCTCTATTAGGTTTGCTAAACCTAACCAGACAAGAAGTATACCTGCTGTAAGGAAGCATTGTTTTTGGGCAAGATTTTTATATGTTCATTTTGGGACTCTAGGGGGCCGATTCACTAACTTCGAGTGAAGGATTCGAAGTAAAAAAACTTTGAATTTCGAAGTGTTTTTTGGGCTTCTTCGACCATCGAATGGGCTACTACGACCTTCGACTACGACTTCGAATCGAACTATTCGAACTAAAAATCGTTCCACTATTCGACCATTTGATAGTTGAAGTACTGTCTCTTTAAGAAAAAACTTCGACCCCCTAGTTCGCCATCTAAAAGCTACCGAACTCAATGTTAGCCTATGGGGAAGGTCCCCATAGGCTTTCCTAAAATTTTTTGATCGAAGGATATTCCTTCGATCGTTGGATTAAAATCCTTCGAATCGTTCGATAATCTAGTTACAATGTAAGGAAATATAGATATTTGCAATTAAATGAACATCACTAATTCCTAATGTCATTTTCAAATAGGTGAATAAAGGAAAGCATTCAGGAGGTTAATGTTACTAGTTTAACGTCTATCGATTCTAGATGGCTTATTAGTTACTTAAATACCTATCCCATTAAATGTAGTAGAAATATTTATTTCACATTAACATGTTATTAAGACCTTGGCTTCTGCAGTACAGAAGTGCTTCTAGAACAGATCACTTATAAGAATATGCAGATTATATAATAATAATAATAATAATAATATTAATACAAATAATAATAATTTTTCTAAATAATGATTTACTGTATAACCTATCTGTACAGTGTTGTGGGTATTATTAATGCAATTTAATTCTTACATGTTAATCTGTAATTTTGTGAAATGTGAAAAAAGACCATTTTTAAGCAATATTGTCTAGTTGAAGCAAGGAAAACTGTGGGTAGCTGCCTGATTGGCCCTGCAAACAATTGGACAATGGATAGATTTCAATGTGAACTATGAAAATGTTCTAACCTGCTTGATTGGTTTTCTTTCCAGGGACGGACAAAAAATTGTTAGAGGCAGTAACTATCATGATCATAAGGTTCTAAACCCTTTTAAATTTTTCTAGGGGCCTTTTTCAGAGTCAGAAATTTGATTTTTGGCTTCTCCATCCACTGATCCTGTCCCCTTCCCCCTTAAGCAATGTAGATAAATATTAGCATATACAGTATAAATATATGTAAATATAAAAATGATTCCATAAAAATATAACTTTGACTCAATATAGCTTTTCACACATATTACAACTTTCACTTCCAGTATACCTAGTTACATATCTGGGACCTCCATGAATTAAGAATTTCCGTTGGTTTGCCCATTCACCAATCTACTGTATTATTGTTATTAGCGGTTTATGCAGAGAAGACCTGTGTCATAGGAATCACAGTACTGCTGCATTGGTTAAACTTTTTTCATTAATACAGTATTGTGCTTGAAAGAAAAATGGAACCTAAAAATTATCCTTTTGCTCGAACCATTATCCGTCACATTAGTAAGGCAGGCCCAGGTTATTGCTGTTCTGTAATACCATTTGGCTAGTTTCCAGGTGGGAACTTGTAAATACACTACATTACTAGAAACAAGACCCAAAGAGCTTTAAAAGTTGCATGTTTGTTAAGTCAGACTATATGAATGCAGAAGATTGATGATAAATTTTAAGTGCATAATTGCCTTATGTCATGTAACTGTCTTCACAGCCATTTAGAACGGCACTTAGTCTTTTTCACCTACGCAGAGCATTCTTGAATGAACATGTAAAGAGAATGGGTGAATGGCACATTAATGAGAACTGTAAATGAAAATTACATATGGACAACCTCTTTTAAATTCAATGACAGATAAGTTTATCCACCAAGCCCATAAAAAAATAATGTTTAAGGAACATTTTTAAATCCCATTCCTCTAAAAAATTCCTGTCACTGGTAAATGTGAAATGCATGGGTTTGATACACACATCTGTTATATAACTGAGAATAATCATCAGGAAAAGGTGTTTAATGCATACTTTTTAATATTTATATTTCATTTCATATGGAATCTTTACACTTTTGTAGTCATCTAATTAAATATTACACTATTAATCAGTGCTGATTAATTTTCTGTTAGTCAAATGACTCAACATTAGTTTTTTTTTTTTTTTTAAAGCTAAGCTGTAACCTTATATTTTTCTGTTACTATTACCTTAACCTCTCACTTTTCATAACAATTCACCAAAACTACTTTTATGGAAGCAAAATTAGCAATCCCCCTGCGCCTAAATTCTGTATTGTGGGGGCTTATTTATTGTAGGTCAGATTTTAGTGATTTTTTGAGGTTTTGGAAAGCATGACTGAACTCAAACTTTAAAACCACAATTGTCATTGGATTTATTAAAGGATCCGAATATAAAAAGTGCAAATGAAAAAATGTTGCAGTAGAAATTGTGCAAAAGAAAAATCCACAAACCTCTACAATTCCAAATTTCCAATTTAAAGCAGTCCAATAAGATCAGGGCAGCTCCTATTGACTTTTACTTAGCAAATTTTTCAGGGTTTTAAACTTAATACATCTCAAAATTTTAGAGCTTTTTAGAAATATAGATTGATTGTTAGTAAATAGACCCCTATGTGTTAGCGATGAAAGAATTGATATAGATACATGGAGATTCCCCAAGAATCTCAGAAATTAGTGAGTTTCCCTCTAGTGTCAGAGACCAGCACCCAGTTTATTAGGATTCATGGATGGTTTGAAATTATTACTTTTCTCTAATTTGGAGCTTTCTGGATAATGGGTTTCCAGATAGTAATTCTCATTCCTGTACTAAGAATTGTCTCATCTAAAACACACGTAGGGCCCTATTTATTAAACCTCACATTTTTCTGGTTGAGTTTTTAAAGGGGAAACTCGTATTTTTGAGAAATAAACTCAAATCGTTCGAGATTTATTATGCTCTGAAGATGAATCCAAAAATACTTCAGCTAAAACCTGTCAAAATCATGTAGAAGTCAATGGTCCCTTTAACAATTAAGACACAGGACACACCAGCACAACATGGATACTTCTAGCAGGATTCAACCTTGCTCGTTTATTTGCGGATGCAACGTTTCGGGGCGTGACCCCTTTCTCAAGCATCACCAGCACAACATGGATACTTCTAGCAGGATTCAACCTTGCTCGTTTATTTGCGGATGCAACGTTTAGGGGCTTGACCCCTTTCTCAAGCATGCTTGAGAAAGGGGTCACGCCCCGAAACGTTGCATCCGCAAATAAACGAGCAAGGTTGAATCCTGCTAGAAGTATCCATGTTGTGCTGGTGTGTCCTATGTCTATGCTGAATCTGAGGTCGTCCAATTCCTCTAACACTTAGCACCTGGAGTTCCTGCTATTTAGGACGGCCAGGGTGTGCGAAGTTTTTCTTCTTTTGCCCCTTTAACAATTAAAACATGTTTTATACTCTCAATAGTATGGTTTTCGATCATTAATCAAGTAAACTGAGTTGTCGAGGCAACAATTCGATAAAAAGTCTCAGGATTCGAATTGACGCCTCGACAACTCAGTTTACATGATTATTGAACGATCAGTCGAGTTTTAGTAAATACCCCTGTAGTGTCTTAGCGGAGACAATTATAATTATTATCTATATTGTAACTGTGACAAGTAGCTGGCTTACAAGCAGCTCCATGTCTCATTGCCCTAACACGGGAATGTGCCAGTATTACTATTTAATTTACATGAATTGGCACGCAAAGATTACTTGATGTACCTGTACTCTCAATAGTATGGTTTTCGATCATTAATCAAGTAAACTGAGTTGTCGAGGCAACAATTCGATAAAAAGTCTCAGGATTCGAATTGACGCCTCGACAACTCAGTTTACATGATTATTGAACGATCAGTCGAGTTTTAGTAAATACCCCTGTAGTGTCTTAGCTGAGACAATTATAATTATTATCTATATTGTAACTGTGACAAGTAGCTGGCTTACAAGTAGCTCCATGTCTCATTGCCCTAACATGGGAATGTGGCAGTATTACTATTTAATTTACATGAATTGGCACGCAAAGATTACTTGATGTACCTGTGCCGTTCATGCTGGGCTGCAGGCAGCGCAATCTTTCTATACAATTTATTGTTGTACTCTAGCCTATGGGAAGATCATCCCCAGCCCAGCAAGAACAAAGGAAAGAAGAGTTCTAAAGCTCTCTCATCCCATCTTTACTGTAAGTATGACTGGACTGTAGGTGGCAAGGTAGGCAAAAATATAGCCTACAATGTTTTTAGTGATACAGACACATCATAGGACTCTGTCAGTATCAGTTTAAGGAGAAATCCTTGTGTGCATATTCATGAACTGCACTCAAAAGTTCTTCTTGTGTCGAGAATAATTATATCCAATGTGGCATTTCTTTAAATTGCCACATTTACTTTTGAATTTACTTTTTTTCAAATTCTCGTCCTTTAAAAAGTTTAAGATCACTAGTGTTTTATTAAAATAATTTTTTTCCAAGTGTTCAGCTGAGCTTTTCAATGTATGGTCCACTTCGTGGCTGAATGGCAAACCTAGTAATAAAAATAATTTTTATGGGTTAGTTTTAAAATATTCTAAAGAACAAAATGAATTCAAAATAATATAAAAATTAAAAATTATAATAAATAAAAGTTTTTAGCTGTAACTGCTTTGTAAATGGATGAAGCATTTTAAGACAATGCAAGAATGTTACTGATTTTAATAAAAAGGCTCTTTATGATATGTGTTTTTAATCATTTGGCCGTGTACTTGCTTCTTTTTTTATGAGCATATTACTGATCCAGGATGTGGTCATGGAGCAATCTCTTTATGTGCATTTCTGGTTAATTCTTCTTCACTGTTAGTTTATCAATAAAATCACCAGATGTGATACTGCTCAGAACAAAGAAGAAATACTTTCCTTAAAAAGCATGTATTGATACATAATATACTATACATATATACAATGTATTTTTCATTGTTCTATTACATACCATAAAACCACTAGTGATTCTGCTAAGTAGAAAAATGGTCACAGTACCAACGCTTTACAATCCTTCTTGTCATTCATGTGATACTTTGCCTGATTATCACTCACTGTTAAATCTCCTGGATTTTAGAGCCTCTCTCTATTTTCTGTATATTTTTATGAGTTATACATATATTTATATTTAGTTTACAGTTTGAAAAAAGTACTGCCCTCTACTGGTATTTTGTAGTATTCTATTGATTTGTACAATGCAAAATATAATTATTTTTATCTTTTTTGTTTAATTTTCTCCGTTTAAGAGTTACTCTATTTGTACTTGTTTAAACAAAAAAAATTACTTCTTCCACTTATTTAGACTCTTATGAAGGTTTATATATATATATATATACATACATATATATATAATGGGTGCCATCCACTATAATTTTTGGGGGGAAATTATAAACCTTTATAAGTAATTAAAATAAATGTGCATACCTATACAGTATATAGCCAGAATAAATTTGTAAGTAGTGTGCACAATATAATTAAAACCCATTACTATAGAACGATTTGCATTAGAAGTAATCAAACTTTATTTTTATTACCAGGTTTGTGACACTGCAGGGGCTGCTATAAATGTTCCTGTGCACATCTGGATTACAAATAAATATCTAGTCTTAATAAAGAAGCTTCATTTTTCATATTACAACAAAAATGTACCTACAGTATATGGGAATAATTTCTCAAAAAGTTACCAGTTACCAGTTCTCAGTTACAACCCAGTTTGATCTTCATATACTTAGGGGCACATTTACTTTACTCGAGTGAAGGATTAGAATGAAAAATACTTCAAATTTGAAAGTATTTTTTTGGCTACTTCGACCATCGAATTGGCTACTTCGACCCTCGACTACGACTTCGAACTGAACAATTCGAACTAAAAATCGTTTGACTATTCGACCATTCGATAGTTGAAGTACTGTCTCTTTAAAAAAAACTTAGACCACCTACTTCACCCCCTAAAACCTACCGAGCATCAATGTTAGCCTATGGGGAAGGTCCCCATAGGCTTTCCTTGCAATTTTTGATTGAAGAAAAATCGTTCGATCGATGGATTAAAATCCTTTGAATCGTTCTATTCGAAAGATTTAATTGTTCGATCGAACAATTTTTCCTTCAATCGTTCGATCGAAGGATTTAACTTTGATTGTCGAATATCGAGGGTTAATTAACCCTCGATATTCGACCCAGAGTAAATGTGCCCCTAATAGTTCACATTCACTTGCATTTGGAGCACTTTCTGAAGAATTTCCAAAGAATAGCCACTTTACCGTCTTATCCGTAATTTGGATCTCCATACATTAAAGGGGGTTATTTATCAAATGCCAAAATTTTCTCGGTCACAATAAAATCATATAAATCAAAATCCTTTGGTTTTTTTGGATACTGTGTTCGAAACCTACATTTTTTTTTTGTAAAATCACCCAATAGCTATGATTTCTTCGAAAACCCAGCGCAACTCAAAAAATCTTGCAATTGTTAACAAGACATCTGCCATTGACTTTTACATTTTCTTGGCAGGTCTGAGTTGGAGTACTTTTTTTATGGGACTTTTAATACCATCGGACTTTAATAAATCCCAAAAAATCTAGGTTTTTTTCTCCAAAAAAATGTTGCCCTTTAAAAGTCCAACTATAAAAATTTGAAGCTTGATAAATAACCCCCTAAGTCTACTTGAAAATAGTTTAAACATTAAATACACCCAATAGGATTATTTTGCATCAAATAAAGATTTGTTATATCTTATTTGGGAACAAGTACAAGGTACGGTTTCTTTATTACAAGGAAAAAGGAAATCAATTTTAAACATTGGAATTATTTTATTAAAATGGAGTCTATGGGAGAATGCTTTCCAGTAATTTGGAGCTTTATTGTTAACACGTTTTCCAGATAACGGATCCCATACTTGTACCATTATTATTTTTTTAAAAATGAAGTGCTGTTTTTTTATAGAAGGGACTATTTACATTATATTACTGACCTTTGCAACATACAATGTACATACACTTTACCCCCAAAATTATCTAAAATGTTACCAATTTAAAAGATCTACCCCCAAATATTCTAAAATGTTGCCAATCTAAAAGATCTAGAATAGAGCAAATGTATAAATTGTACTAGACAAACATTCCCTAGCATGGAAAGTGCCATACAACTAATTCAAACACAAGTATGTTATATTGTTACACCTTTGATAGCGTAACATTAATGTCTTGTTGATTAATGCTGTTTTAATTAATTTTATTAATGCTGTTGTATTTGCACATTATAAATATCATTAGCTTCACAAATGTGTTTTGTACACTGAATAATACTTGTTCAATGCACATGGCTCTTATTAATACTTTCTCTAACTTGTATACATGCTTATCTCATACAAGCTTCCTTCATTTCAGTGACAAAAAGGGCTCTCAAATCTAGTTATCATGGGTAGAATGTGATTTCAGGTTAGCTTTTTATCCAGTGGTTGAAAACAATTCATTGTAGCAAACACATTGGGAGACAGGTATGGAGAAGAGTTGCAGTCAAGTGTGACAAATAGGATGGAGTGACTAGGGGGAGGATGTAGGTGATTAGGAATTAAGAGGGAGGAGGGGGTCATTGTAAGAGTGAAGTTTGATAAGATGCACTCTTATGGACTGGAAGATCAAAGAGCAGTGGAAAGAAGCCTGACTCTCTTCTTGCAGATCATACCATTCAAACTTTTCTTTCAGTTCCCTCAACCCATCTATCATTCTCTGTCTAAAGCTGGCCATGCATGCAAAGATCTGCTTTGAGGTGGGCAATAGTGGGCTGAAGCAAGGGCCAAAGGAATGGCCATGCACTGGTAGATAAGCTGCTGATTTTTTATTCCATTTCACACAACAATAATATAATTAGAGCTTTCTTAGTCCTATGCCTATATAGACATTCCATATATGTAACTTGGACTGTCATTCCACTTCTGCTGAACCCAATGAAAGAGAAATCCCTTATGAATTTAACAAATTATTGAACATGAACAAGGCTTTCTGATTCTGAGCTAAATTAGGGGAGATCAGCACTCAGAAAAACAGTTCTGCATTTCATCTCCGTTAAATACACAGCATGTGGGGGTTTACACAGAGAAGAAACACAGGTTAAATGTCTGACATATTTTGTAACAGATTATGATACATCATAGACCTGATGCAAGCAATATAAATGTACCTATTTGTAGGGCTTTAGACTAATCCGGGCATAACGATTAGCTGAAAAAGAGCTACTGGTGGGCATTTTTGTGAGTATATACACAGTCAGACAAAACATATTCAAATCCTCTCTGTCAAACAACTAAAGGAGATAAAGTCAACAGCTATGGTGTGGAAATTCTCACTAATCTGGCTACTGAAATTGTGCAATTTTAAAGTGGAACTATATGAAATTCTTTATTTTCTAGTGTTATAACAGTAATATAACAATTATAATAATAATAACATAATGTTGTATTTGACAGACTAAACCACTAGAACATCAATGAGTCTCACAGTTTTAGATACTTTATTCTAAAATATTCTGTCATTTAAACAGATGTTTGGAAAAAGAGTTCTCATGAAAATAGTCCCGTCACTGACCTTGGATTCGTCTATACACATTAATCATATCAACACTAAGGTGTCTTTCTTCTAACTAGAACCATTCCAATTTAATAAACCATCTTTCATAAATTAGTTATAATTGCAGTCATACTACTGTTGAATTTTCTAAACTCCAGGTTTAATTATACCTGAAATAATACCAAATAATAAAGGTGAGGCCAAAGCAGGGGTTGTATACCTCCTACTTACTCTGTACTTATTGTCTGGTAAAATGTAGTTGATATCAGCCATTCTGATTGTTTAAAATTCCTTTATTGATAATTATGAGGAAATAATTCTATATTCAATCTCTTGATATCCCTTCCATGATAAAACATCCCTGTTATAGAGCTAAGAGTTAAAAATAAAAAAGCAAATTAGACCGCACTTACTTTTCTGCCCAAATTTGATAATTGGGTGCATGTCTAGTAGCCTATTCACAATGGCTGCTCCAAGGTATACAAATTTCATCCAGTAGACAGCATTTCCTTTTCAATAAAACCGTCTTTATTCTTATTTGGACAGCAACATCATGGAGCTAAGAGTTACCAGCCCCTCAGTTCCTTGTTATGCTGGCCATTAAGTTACACAAATCAGTAGATACTTAACCCGAGGAACTTTATTTAAAAAAAAAAAAAAATATTAGAAAGACTGCTCTATCAAAAGCTAAATTTAGCTACATGAATAAACAACTTGTTTAGTGTTTTAGGACCACAGTAATAGAATGACAAATCTGTACTCATATTTTTCCTCCATGGTGACGCATCACCATGCCCGAGTAGGCATGGAATTAATCACACTACAGAAGGAATTTGGGTAGAATAATTAAGGCAAAAAAAAAACTAAGAACCTAGGACACCTAGGTTAGACACCTTAAAAAGGCACCTTAGTAGAAGTTCACTTCTTAGTAGAAGTACTCTCTTAGTAGATGTACTAGAGATTTACAACAACCTAAATTAATAAAGACTCAATAATTCCCCATCCTTTTTGTTTTTAAGAAACATCACATATTATTGAGTATTGAGCTTAACTATATATATATGCATATGCATTTCAAACACTCTCATATCTCACTGAGCTCTGTAGTTTGTTTTGTGCTCTGGCATCATTAGTGAATTTTAGAAGCATTTACGTGCAACTTATATTGATAGCAACACAATCCTACTTGTGTTTAATGTTAAAATGATAAGACTGTGTGCAAAAAAAGCCTATTCCTAAAAAAACCCAGGCCCCAAACAACAGATCCTATACTGGTTGAAAGCGTGGTCGTGTGGAGTATAGCATTGTTGCTTTTTTCCACTGGGGTCCTAGGCTAGATTCTATTAGGGAACTATGTGCAATACATTTGTATATTTTCCCAGTGCAAGCCTCCTCCCATAATCATAAAATATGCAGGTAGGTAAACTGACTTTGATAAAGTTGACCTTAGTGTGAGTGTAAGTTACATAGTTAAATTAAATTGGGTTGAAAAAAGACAAAGTCCATCAAGTTCAACCCCTCCAAATGAAAACCCAGCATCCATACACACACCCCTCCCTACTTTCACAAAAATTCTATATACCCATACCTATACTAACTATAGAGCTCAGTATCACAATAGCCTTTGATATTTAATATTAGTAGTAGGTACCTCAGATTGTAAACTCCACTGGTGACTAATTTATATGATAAACAATCTCTGCAGTGGGCTCACTCCAAAATGGAAGCTTTGGAGGGCATTCGTCTTAGGAAATTCTTTTCCATGGGACATATATTCTTAGTAAAATTCCATAAATTCCATTAATTGTCAGTCTGTGGTAATATAGTAAAAATCATCCTGGGTCACTTCTCATTTAGTACTTATTGCACCCCATGATTTACTGCAAACAGATGAGTACGATCACACTTTTACAACATAATATAGTGGAGGAACAATGCAACATAGTCACATCTGCATGCCAGACTCTACTCCCCAAAGATTGTGGCAATTTGTTTCTCCTTAACTTTCCTCTTTATCTATCACAATTCTTGTGCCAACTTACATAAAGTCAATCACCCAAGAAACGTCTCATAAATTGCAATAGAAAGCTTTTAATACAAGTTACTTTGGTAAACATAAAGTAAATCTAATGCAATTGAAGAGCTTTTCAGAGAACAAGAGAAGTGTCATCTTAAGGTGTAAAAATGTTAATGTTTAATCACTAAGCTGTGAAGTTGTGCATTTCACTCCATGAAAAGCCTGCACTAGCAGATACATTATAACATTTTAAAAAATGGTTATATGTAGTGAAACTTCTGGCATCAGTAATGCTAACTTTTTCAGTTGCCATTTGGAGTCAGGAAAGGTGTATCTTCATTTGGTGCAAACTAGACAAAAGCTACAGATGAGCCTTTTTTGACTACCTTTGGATGGCTGGAGGTTAAGTAGTTTTTTAACACAAGTATACATGCCATACTGTATTATTAGGGGCCCATTTACTTAGCTCGAGTGAAGGAATAGAATAAAAAAAACTTCAACTTCGACCATCGAATTGGCTACTTCGACCTTCGACTACGACTTCGAATCGAACGATTCGAACTACAAATCATTAAACTATTCAACCATTTGATAGTCGTAGTACTGTCTCTTTAAAAAAAAAACTTCAACCCCCTACTTCGCCACCTAAAACCTACCGAGGTGCCATGTTAGCCTATGGGGAAGGTCTGCATAGGCTTTCTATCAATTTTTAGGTCGAAGAAAAATCATTTGATGGATTAAAATCCTTCGGATCGAACGATTTTTCATTTAATCGTTCGATCAAACTATTTGCGGTAATTCCTTCGTCTTCGATATTCGAAGTCGAAGGATTTACATTCGGCAGTCAAATATCGAGGGTTAATTAACCCTCGATATTCGACCCTATGTAAATCTGCCCCCAGGTGTTTCTGCACAAAAGAAATCCACCTCATCTGTGTACTAACAGGCCTATGCCATGCCTTTCTCAATGATGTTGAGCAGAATGAAGTGGATCAGATACACCGGCAGAGAAATTGCCTAGCATTACATTGCCCTTAGAGGCTGATTTACAATTGTTTCTGATTAAAAAACACAACAAAATGTGTGCAGCTTTTTTTCACAACAATTTTAAAGAATATTTGCAACAAAATACTTACAGACAGGAAAATACTTACAGACAGGAATTTGTAAATTTCACTGGGGCAGTGACTGATCTGAGTGCTATAAAATATTAATAAAGACTGTGGAATACGTTGGCCCTTTATAAATAATTCCAGTGCACCAAATCCAGTATTATGCTAACATTTGGTTAAATCCTATCACTTATTGCAAAATTTCTATTTGTCTAACTCCTTAGGGGGCTATTTATCCCCTACATCTTCTTTCAGTGTTTTATTGCTAATCTTACAGCATTCTGTTGCAAAAAAGTCAGTTTGAAAAGAAACCAATATTTGTTTTGAATGTAAAGTCACCTTCGGCACTGGAACCTTCTCTGTGTTTTGGAGTGGAAAAAAAGAATTTAGAATAAGTAAATGATGCAAACATCTCTGGGGCATATTATGAAAGTGTTTATTTCATTGACACCAAAAAATAAGTACAGCGTGGTGTAACATTAAATTTCTATTTATAAAGCTGCTACATTAGCATTATTCTGTGCTTCTGCTTTTGGTGTAAATTCCAGTGTAAAGGTTCTGAGTGCACTTTTTATAAAAGAGACTTGCATTGATTTCTGTGTTTGTTTGTTTGTTTTTACTTGCAGCTTCACTACTGCATTAACTATTTTCCAATATGCAGTATTTTACACAAAAAATATATTTCCGCACAACTCTTTATTCGGCTGCAAAGGGAGTGTGTCATTGCATGACAAAATGGGAGCATCAATGGGATCCCTCATGGTGGGTACATTTTTGTCACTGCATATTCATTGCAAAGGAGATCTAAACCCAACAATATTAATTGATGCAAACTTATGCACAGTCATCCTCTGAGCATTTTTGCAATTTAAATTCATTTTCCACATTATTTGTAATCTTTTCTGAGATATTAGTAGCTTTAGACTGTTATTAGCAACCTTAGGGTTGTTGACAAATGTTCTCATTTGAGCAAATGACTGGAATTGCCTAAAAATCTAAAAATGAAGATATCTAAAAACAGAAAATGAATGTATCTTAAATAAGTGTTTAGCAAATTTTACACCAATTCATTTTTTTTTTTAATTCTTTAATGCTCGCTTTTTGCCAACCCCAAAGACTCAATAATCATAGATAAAATGATTAGGATAGATTAGTGTTTTCCTATAAAATATAAAAACAGAATACTGATAAGATGTGTAGGGAGTCAATAATTGTGGTAATGTGTGTTGCACTAGGTCCCTAAGGAAGCCTGGCAGTGATATTTCCTCAAGTCAGTTGTTATTACAGGTTACCCTTGTATCAGGGGTACTTTGCACCTTGAGTGCAGCTCATCAAAAAAGACTGAACCGTTGCTTGGGTTATTAGGACCATGTATAGGTACTGCTTACCTTTGTGAATGGTGTATAAGTATAACTTTTTTGTTAGATAAGAAAGTGTGAAAATGTAACTTCCCCAAGACTGGATTTTTTTCTGGGAAATTCTCATTTGTTTGTGCTAAAATGTGTGGAAAGAAAAAAATGATTGGCAGCTAAAATTCCAGTGAGACATTGTAACTTGTTTGGTGGGTTACTTATCTAAGAGGCACACAGGTCACCTTGGTTGATATGGGTGGCTTGAACTTTCCCATAACTGGTGATTTTGTCTGGGGAATTTTACTTGCTTTTGTGTCTTTTCTGGATGGACCTAAAGGATGGACCCACCTGAACCTTGGGTTGTTTTTAAGCAATAATGCTTTCAGCTAGCCTTTGGCGAGATTTCTTTATTCGTGCCACTGAAGTCCCCCCCAGGCCCGAACTGGCAATCTGTGGGTTCTGGCAAATGCCAGAGGGGCTGCAATAACATGCCATAGAAAGTCACTATTTAGTGGGCTGGTGGGGAGCTGATTGAGCCTCTGTGTATTTGGAATGCCAGGTCCTATTTTGAATCCCAGTCCAGACCTCCCCCCCATCCCATTCACTCTTGCTCTCTGCAGCACATTTCATAAAATATTTGCTCATGTCGTCCATGAAGCATGATTAAACTGCCCAGTCTAAGTACTCCCTATTAATGTATACATGATAGCATGTTTATTAGACAGATGTATAAGCAAACATATCATGGTTAGACTAGATTAGACTACAATTGGCATGATTGTTAGCAATCGCCTTATCAATGTAAGATGCCGAGCACACAGCTACCCTGCGGTAAAATGCACATCTAGATATATATCAATTTTATAATTTTGTGGATTTAAAGTGATACCCCCAAACAAGAACAAGTGCTTACCGCAGCCCAAATTTTTTTCAATTCAGATAAAAGAAAAGCAGCTGCTGGTAGTGAAGGCCACTCTGATTGCTGTTATTGTCATTTCTCTTGGGCTATATCGTTTCCAAGCTTCAAATACAGCAGTCAGCATTCATCACTGGTATCCTTACATCTACTTAATTCTCTAGTATCTAAAATTTGATCATTTAAAAAGAGTCTTTAGCCAACATTTTATAACATTCTATTTTCCCTTCCCTTTAAAGCAAGGAAACATGAATACATAATACTTGCCCCTGACCCCAGTCTCTGTGTTTTTGGGATATAAAAACGATTTGTTCAAACTGATAAAGAGTTTATATAATTGAAACATTAAATACTTCTGGGGGGTTTCCTTGTAAAAGCAAAATTATAAAATCTGCATATGCAGGAGGATATATCTGTGGTTAAGAAAGGATTATGTGGGATTGTCTGGCATTAGTAGGGGAACTCACCAGGTTCCAGGGTTTTGCGCATGCACACTTAATTCCTAGCCTCTCTGCTAAACAAAAGATGAATCACAAGAGAGACGGACACACGGGATTAATGCATATTTTAAAAAACACTTAAAATAGAAAGTATTGTGGACATACAGGGAAAGACATACACACATTTGATCTAAGTGCTGAGTTATAATGCAATTTCCTGAGGAGAGCATATAACCAGTTGTTACTTTATAAAATGCAGAGGCAGATATATTTATTTGAAGCCATGAGCTAGGTAGGGTGTACTGAAAATGGTTAGTTGTAAAGGAGAGGAACTGCCCATGTCAACAGTGAAATCACTAACTGCAAAGGAAAGGGGAAAGAGGCAGGGCCCACAGACCCATTATTCTGTTCTAGTTGACTGCTCTGGTGATAAGCAGAACTTGCCACAACCCAACACTAACACTAACTATTGGTCAAATAAAAGTCTGGATGTCCATGGAGAGACAATGGACAGATTACAACCATAATAACGTAGTTTTAGTTTAATTTACCCAGCATGCAATGGGACTGGCTTGTGTAGAACTCAGGAGTTACCAGATGTTGGGCTCTGTACCCCAGTCAGTCTCCCATTCTTTCATTTTCCAGTGAATTTTACCAATATTTATTGAAATTGTATTTGTATTAGAGCCTTATGGGGGCCCCTATACTTCCTGGGCCTCCCTCTGTAGTTACACCCCTGGTGATGGGTGAATCTGTCCCATTTGCTTCATGGAAAAATTAGTAAAACTGTGAAAATTTAAAAAGTCGTATTTTCACATATATTCATTTATTTATTTTTAAATTTTTTGGGCTACATTTGAAGTGCCTCTTGGCTAGTTTTGGGCTGGTTTTGTAGATGACTTGGCTGGTTTGGAAAATTAGACCTGGCAACCCTGCATGCTGCCTAGCCTGGATTTATGGAAAGGCCACCAAGGCATGCTGCCCAACCACACCCACATTGGTTCAGAAACACTGGGGATGCGCGCCAATCCCCATTTCTCCAAAAATGTGTGCGGATAAAGGGAAGGGGCAATATCGGGCTGATCCGATCGTGGGCCCAAGGGCCCAACGATAGAATCATAATGCATCCGATACGGGTGGAGCGGTTGATGGGACAGCATAAACACACAGATGCGGCCGTGATCTGATGGGATTTTTTAACCTGCCTGATCAAGATGGCCAGATATAGATCGGGGAAGCCCGACGGATGGCCCCACACATGGGCCAGTAACCTGCTGACTCGGTCTAACAGCAGCTTTCATCGGCCTGTGTATGGAGGACTTTAGATCGCAGAAACAGTGGGATTTTTTATTTCTTATTCGTTGTCCTGTCACAGTGGAAATATGTGGCGTCTCTGTCCCCTGCAGCTTTCAGTTGTTTATTTGAGTCTGTGCAGTGGTGCTGGGATAGATCCAGTCGGCCCATGTAGATACCAGACCTTATAAGACAATATCCCTATGACTTATATCAAGGCCCAAACAGGGGCGATCCTGGCCCCTCCGCCGCCTGAGGCAGCAGCACTTGCTGCTGCCCCCCTCCCCCGGAAATTCGCTCTTAAAGTACCAGGAGCAGCATTTTTGGCGCCCCTGGTACCTAGTGGGACGCTGCTGCCTGAGGCGACAGCCTCAACTCGCCTCATTGGCGAAGCACCCCTGGCCCCAAAAGTGTTCTAACTCCATGGTGAACAACCATAGAAACTAGTAGTGACACATAGGCAACTTTGTGGTTTGGAAGCAAATGAATTGAGCTCTATGATTTAGCACTGGCACTCTGGGCACTTGTGAGGAACTAGTAAAGCCCTGCAGCAGCTTCCTGAAACTGACAAGGAGGAGGGTGTGGGCGGATTAGAGGAGAGAGGGGCGGAGAGAAGTGTAGGGTGGGCGTGGTTAGTTTAATGCCTCACGCTTGTTAGAGTCTCCTGCGAACTGCATTCGCTCTGCGTGTGTTTGTATGTGTATGTGTATGTGTGTGTGTGTATGTGTGTGTGTGTGTGTGCTCAGCACTGACATTCCCTGATGCCAGACAGCAGCAGTGCAAGCGAGACAGCCTCCCATAGCAACCACGTGCAGCCACCTTCCTGAGGCAAAGGCTTCTGCATCAGTCAGTATTTGCCCATGTTGCCACTGAGCAGTTGCCCCAGAGCTTCATGCAGTGACCCACACGGATGTCCAACTCGCTGAGACAAGTTTTGCTTAACTGGCAGCAGATCTCTGCTCACTGGCTGGGAAGAGGCTGATGCCCAGGTTGTTGCGGCGCCGCTGCACCGAGTGACGATTTCCCGGTTGCCCTTTGTGGGGAGCGCAGTGTGACTGGACTGTGCCACTAGAGCCTCATCCCGTAGGGGAAAATGTACTTGCTGGAGGGAGCGTTACTTGTTCTTTACTACACAGTGTGGGTGCAGCCGGGTGCAGCTTATGAGTCGGGACAGGGCTATTACGACGATCCGGAATTTGGTGACACACAGGTAAGGACATTTGGGAGCAGTGTCCTTGGGGCACTTTGCCGCTGAGTCAGTAACTAAGATGCCTCTCCCTTGACAAGTGGCACTGCCCGTTCCTAAATGACTCTCTCTACTGGAAATGGGGATAATTGGCAACAAAGTAAATTTTGTGATGGGGGGTCTAAATACCCCCCCCAATATGAATGAGCTCTTCCTGCTCATGAAACAAGTGTGTGTGTGTTTTAGGTTGTGACCCCTGGTACCATTTATTTCCCCTACTGCAATGTTTTGACTCCCTAATGCTTTTCAACGAGAAAGAAGAAAAATGGTGTGTTAAATGTCATATATATATAATATGTTGCTTGTGTTGTTGGGTCAGCCCTTTAAAGTGAGCATTTACCTTCACATGCATGCTGTCTGCATTGTTTATGTGTATGCCTATAGAGTATATAGATGGGGATACCAAGTGCACAAATGTTTTCTGCCTGCAGCCTCCTGGCTTCTAAGGAAACGCACGGCCTTTAATGGGGCAATAGATTTATGTGTAACATCATAAGTTGTAGTGCCACGTACAGTAAATGTCATTTTCGTATTGAAAGTGGTTGGTTGTCATTCTTGTTGTTTCATGACCCTTCAAGGAGAAGGAAAGGTTAAAACTAAGTAAGCCTTATCAGAAAGGTCCACCTAAATATACCAGTAACCCCTCAAAGTAATGCTGCTCTGAGTCCTCTGAAACACAACATTTCTTTCCTTCTATTGAGTACACATGGGTTTCTGTATCAGACTTCCTTTTTTTACCTTAAACCTCCAGGGCTTGGGCTTGAGCATGCTCAGTTTGCTCCTCTCTCCCTCCCTCCCTCATCCCCTCCCTAATCTGAGCCCAGAGCTATGAGTGAGAAGGGATAGACTCAGGCAGGAAGTGATGTCACGCCAAGCTAATATGACAGCTGCTATCCTAAACAAACAGAGAGCTCCTAGAGCTGTTTACTCAGGTATGGTAAAGCATTCTGCAGCATAAATATAGTGTTATAGCTTGCACTACTGTGGCTAATCTATTGACAATAAAATGCCTCCATAGCTTACCTTCTCCTTTAACTGCTCTTATTGTTTATTTGTACCATGCTACAGAATATATTGCCACTTTATTAACTAATGAAATCTGAACACCTTTATGCTATTGTCCCTTATAGGCTTCTGGCTCCTTCTGGCCTGACAGGTTATTAACATTCCAGATCAGCAGGGAACAAATTGTGCAGCTCTGCACAGGGTCACATTGTTTTAACCTTCTCACTGATATGAATAATCTTCATTCCCCTTTGTGTATGTTTTTTTTTTTCTGTCCTAGCATTCACACTTACAAGGGTATTTCGCCCATCTGGAAGCACATAGGTTAATATGGATTTTACTGCATCCCAAGAATTCCCTTGCTCAATGCACCAGCACGTGTTTTCACTCACATCAAGCTTTCACAGACAATTTGTTTTTATAATCAGAAAAGCTTTCCGTTTGTGAAATGTTCAGTGAAAAATGAAATGCTGGTCAGGGAGAGCAACCATTTATCCACTGAGCAGAGGACTGCACCACAAGTGTGTGTTTGGAGGGGTGCATCTTGTGTGGCATTGTGGCACAGTTTGTAGTGTTTTGCTTGTGCTCCACTTATGCAGACTCCCAGATAGGGGCAATGTTATTATTACTTAACTTCTGTTATTTAAACAAAGCCATGCTGAGATAATGATATTTATTCAACTGAACGGTAGCTGTTTTCTAGATTAGAGACTTTACAAACTGTATCTCTTGCTTTCTTTCATTTGGTATATGTTTTGTTTTAGTTGCCAGTAGTGTAATTTTGACGTGTCCCTGATTTTAGGAGGAACTTTCTTAAAAGCAGGAAACATTATTTTATTGATCTCAGCTCCTTGCTAACTTTGATCAGTGTTCTCCAAATACTTTCAAGTTGTTAGACTGCTTGTCTTAAGCTGGCCATAGACGCAAAGATCCGATCATACAAATCAAAGTACGATCGGACTTTCCCATCTCCCGACCCGCCACTAACCATTCAGATCAAAGTCTTACCAATCCGATCAAATAAAGTAGTAAAAGAACAGATCAGCCAATATACTACCTGACAGCAATCGTACGATAGTTATGTCTGACAAAGCTAGTCACAGTCTCCCACTGAAGATCGTACAATCGGCAATACATGCAGAGATATTATCGGCAGCCGATAGAAATTTTCTTACTTGTCCGATCGAGCAAACGAGATTGGTGGCGACTAATCGCCTCTTCTGCGGGCCGACAATCTCCCCAAACTGCCTTCCGCCTGCTTGAATGAGAAAACGCCAGTGCAATGCACTCGCATCGCTTCGATTTCCGAAATTGCCCAAAGTTGCCTCTGAAACTTTGGGCGATTTCGGAAATAAGAACACCGTGAGTGCATTGCGCCAGGCGACTAAATATGCCCGTCTGCCCCTACCCTTAGAGAACATGCTCTCAATGGGTTATTAAATACAGGGTGCTTAGGGCAACATACTGTATGTAACAAAGTAAGCATTTGTAATTATAATTATAAGAGCATCCTTTACATGCAGTACTAACAGGACATAAAACATGGAATTGCTAAAATAGTTTTGGAGAATCCTGGAAGTTGTCATTCCACAGCTGGTTTGGACAACCCTCGTTTAAATCTTTTCAATTAGATTTCTGTGTAAATTGCAATGGAGGGATTTTATGTTGTAATGTTTTGTGTGGTACTGTTGCATGAGATACATTGCACTGTTGTCGATATACTTTGTACTGTTGCATGAGATACTTTATTTTGCTACTTGAGATACTTTGCACTGTTGCACAAGATACTGTTGCATTGTTGCACAATATACTTTGTACTTTTAGTCTGGCTAGTGCCATTGAGTGTCACATTATGAATTCTCAAACAAACTGTATGCAGCGAGCGTGTTTATATTTTGGAGTCATATTAAAAGTCGTAAACAGAACAATGTGCATAAACAAGAATAAATGTTTGCATTCTGCAAATAATATTCTTTATTGCTGTTATTGCTTAGCGGATTTGAAATTCACCTAGTGAATTTTCTTTAGGTCTGCTTAAATTAGACTGAGAGGGTTAATCACTGGTTGTGTACCAGTTTGTTACCCCCCCCACACAGATAATACCCATAACAAACAAGGGAAAGTTGTGCTCACCACTATTTTTTAAAACACATTTTTTTATAACCATTATATTTAAGCTGGCCAACTACGTCAAAGTCATCCCATATCTGGCCAGTCCTACGCTTAATTTTCATCTGATTCATTAAGAATTCAATTGCTTAATTATACATTTTACAAAGGGACTAAGTTTTACCTGCAACTTACAAAGTAAACCTCCATACTTGGCTGCCCTTTTATTAGACACCAGTGGGATCACCTGACTATAGCTGGGAAGGGTGGGAGCTACAACATGGAGCTGGTCACTGCTCCTGTATAACTATAACAAACAAGGGAAAGCCAGCTTAAATATATTGCAATATATGGACAAACAATCCCTGTGTTGTTTAAAGGGTAAGGCATTTTTTAGTAGCAGTATGCACAAAATGTCGCTGTCTTAAATATATTGATAATGGGTTGAGTGCAGAGGACCTTTTGTAGTTGACTATATGTATTTTGTGGTCACACCCTCATTGCACCCCCGCCTAATGGTTTTAAAAAATAGTGGTGAGCACAACTTTCCCTTGTTTGTTATAGTTATACAGGAGCAGTGACCAGCTCCATGTTGTAGCTCCCACCCTTCCCAGCTATAGTCAGGTGATCCCACTGGTGTCTAATAAAAGGGCAGCCAAGTATGGAGGTTTACTTTGTAAGTTGCAGGTAAAACTTAGTCCCTTTGTAAAATGTATAATTAAGCAATTGAATTCTTAATGAATCAGATGAAAATTAAGCGTAGGACTGGCCAGATATGGGATGACTTTGACGTAGTTGGCCAGCTTAAATATATTGCAATATATGGACAAACAATCCCTGTGTTGTTTAAAGGGTAAGGCATTTTTTAGTAGCAGTATGCACAAAATGTCGCTGTCTTAAATATATTGATAATGGGTTGAGTGCAGAGGACCTTTTGTAGTTGACAGATAATACCCAGTTACCTCAGATCCTGGGTGGTCACTCTTCTGTATACTGACCCAGGGGAATATTCTAGTCATCACCACACTGCCATGCTTTTGCCAGGGTCCCTTGTGGCTGGTCTGGGCTTTGTGCACAGAAAATTGAAATTGTAACTTTAAAGGGAAAAATTGATTTTGCTCTATTGGGTATGTGCACAGTCCAGAGCTGCAGCAAAAATCACAGGGACAGGACAAGAATGAAGAAGGCATTCACTAGAATAATTCCCTGGGTCTAACACATTTTTCTATAAAGAGGAAAACTGGCCAGCAATCTGTAATGCACTATTATAATTATTGGGGTTGCCTAACAATCCCCCGCTAGTAATTAAACCTTTTCGTTCCTTCAATACTATTTTTGAAAAGTCTTTTTTTAAAAACATTTGTAAGTATGTCCCTTAGGCGGGTGCTAAGCTTTACAACTGATTAAATTTTAAATTGGGATTAGTTTTCCTTCTCTATTGCGAGCAAATTAATGGAATAGCCTTCACGGGCATGGGCAGAGCAACCTTTTGCTTAGTTAGAGACATTTGGATCAAATGGCTCACCATGTGACTCAACAAAATATTATTGTATATTTTTGCACTGAATTGTGTGAAATTGTGTGAATTGTGTGAAAATGTTGGCCCATGGTCCATTGTGTGATATCAAAGTTTGCTTCCTCTTTATTTATGTGCATGAATATATAAATACAATAGATGTACTGATGTGCAGTTTGCTGGGAATTTTTTATAGACACCACCAGCTGCTGCATTCATTTGATCCTAATTATAGGAGCAATACCCCTTTGTCCAACATGAGTTCATTGAATTGAGCTTGTGCTTAGCCTGTGGTATTAATTAAGAAATGTGTAGTGTTTGTGTTATTTCTTGTACTAAACAGTACAAATCGTGAAAGTGAAACTATTTTTGCTTTCCAAATTTCTGGTTCTTCAGAGCAATTGTGGGAGAATTAGACAGTCAATCAAATTACTCTTCTCTGTTGAAGCCTGCTTTATCTGTAAACCAGAAACCCCATCATGAACAGGGAACATGGAAGGGCCTTGCTTATACAGAGTTCATTATCCCTATTTAAATAAACTCTCCTAATCATAGTGGATGGAGGGGGTGGTAGTAAGGGTAAAAGTGAAATAATGATCAGTTAATGATGTTTTAAATTAAAAGAATAGGAAAATAGAATGAAAATGAGCAAATGAAGATCAGTAGGAAACAACAATCAGATTGCATAGGAAGCAGACATTATGCAAACCCTTGTAAATTCACATTTCTTATGGGCCTTGTGCAAGTGCTGCTGGAAGGCACTGACTAGTTAGATTGCTTGCAGGCTGTTTCAAATGACTTTATAGAGTGAGCACTGGTCAGCAGAGATTTGCGGGTCAGTAAAAATTAAATTGGCACCTGAACCTAACCCACAAAACCTTAACCTGCATCCAGCCTTAACCTGCAAATTGTTGTCACTGTAGAATCCACTACCAACCCGTACCTGCGTCTTCCTTCTATGTACACTAATTCTGTGCATACCGTCGGGTCAAAGAAAGGGAATCTAAGGTAGAAGAGGAGGAGTATACTTCCCCAGTCTGACCTGCACCTACACATAAGATGCAGTGATTGCCTAATCTTCAATCCAAACCGACTCTTTGGTTAACCCACAGGTCCTGCAGCTTTCAGGTCAACCTGCAAATAACTACTGGTCAGCTAATTTGGCTAACTTTGTTCATAGCTCTTGATTCTGCTCAAGTCTACCTGAGAGAAACATGTGAGACTCCCTTTTACTCTTTTATTACCTGTATAATGATTGAATCCTGACATACAGTATCTCTACTTATTGGGAAGAAAGGTGGAGCTAGAAGGGAAGAAGGAGCTCAATACCTGTTCTCTCGGGAATTGCAGATTCCAAACAAACAACAGATATTTGTAAAACTAAATTTGCAGAAAAAACTGTGTTAGTGGTGAATATATGAAGGTGTCTGTAATTTTACATTGCTTCTGTCAGAAAAACGCATTAAAATATGTTCACAGTTTTTTACCCAATTTTTTTGTTTCTGTTGTTTTGTTGTTGGAAGGAGTTCCCCATGTGCTGACTACAGGTGTCATAGTAAGTGGATCCATACACAGGTGGGGGTGTCAGATTGGCCATTTAAGTCATATACTGCATATATGGCAGTTGGCCGAACAGTGGTTAGGAGTTGTTCTGGGCAGAAGGATTTACTGCCTAAATACCTTCAACAAAAGTTCATACCTGACTACAAGAAGGTTCTGATATAAAATTTGGCTTGGTTTGGTCTAGGGTTGCCACCTTTGCCAGCACCTAAACCCAAATAAAGGGGGTGGGGCAGATGCCATTGGGGTGGAGCAGTGATGACATAAGAGGCAGGCACAATGAAGTAGGTGGAGTTATGACTCCAGGGCGGGTTATCATATCAATTTCAATGTTGTAAACTCGACAGAAAGTTGTCCACTTGAAAACCACACTGGTGGCAACCCTATCTCTTATCTATATTCTACCTGATTAGTAAACCCAATACTTTAATTAAAGGTATGGAATATAATATACAGAAACCAGTTATCTAGAAAGATCTGAAATACAGCAATGCTAATTTAGAAAAACAGTTTCTTATTTTTGATTGATTTGCTTTTTATTGTTTCTGTAATAAGAAACTAACCTCACTTGATAATTCCTTTATTAGCCAGATTATTGTTTGGTTTTCACAAGGCTGGAAACCCAACAGAAACTTGAGATCCAAACCTGAAAAACTGAACTGTTCAGGTCAAAACTCAACAAGTGGCAACCCTAGTTTGGTCCCAAAAATGGGTAGATTATAAATCAGCTTTGTCAAAATGGGTGCCTATTTGTAGGTAGTTTTAAACTGAATAAATGCATTTGCGATCTGTCTGGGTGAAATGAGTGAGCTGGTGGATAGCAAACACTATTAATGTATTGTTGAATGAATTATGTGCATCTCACATAAGATTTATTTCTCTGGCTGTGGAGATATATGCTGTTTTAGCCTAACCTCGATCCATTATGTATTCTATTCAGCTAAGTGGCTGTGAATTCAAGATAAGACATGCATTTCCTGAGGAAATTTAGATTTTTAGAATGGATTAGGTGACAAATTTATATAATATATTGAGACAGACTATGTTCTTACTTTCTACTTGCAACCCATACTTTCTTTTCTATTTGGAAAATGTTGCATGATCGCAGAAATTATTAGCCAGAAGCAAAATAATTTAGTGACAGGCCGAAGACTGGGCCCTCCGTCTTGTCATCAGTACCAGCATAAAGAATGTATCTTGTGCTCCTTGGAAGCAAGAATGTAGTCACTTGAGCAATGGAAATTTCAACAAATTTGGATTACAATACTGATGATGTAGTAGAACCAAGCCTGAGGATTAGTCCAAGTTCTCTGACCCCTGCTCACATTTTTAGCAATGCTTCCAAAAAAAGCAGTTTGACATTTTGCAATTTTATTCTTTTTTGGCAGATGTTCGTACCTCTGATCTAAGGTTTGATTGTCGTTTTGGTAATTTCAAGGTTTCACATGATTAATATTTCAAATAAAATTAACATGGAAGGGCAATATACAGTGTTTTTTTATGTGTTTTTAAAAAACAGTTCTCATTCTTTCTTCAACCTCTAATAAATGGCACTGAGCTCTCCATCATGAATTACTCCAATTTCAGGCAGTTCAGCTAAAGGTAATGTGCCAGCACTTGGCTTACATGCTGAACCTTTGTATTTTTAGCAGGAGAGTATCTCTGACAAATAATTATTTCTCCAAAGGGCCAATTTAATAAAAAGATAAAAGTTTGTGTTTGTGCCTGAAATAATGTTTAATGGTTTGTGATGTAGAGCAGTTTTGGAAAAATATAAATATAGAGTCTGGAAACTTTACTCTCCAAGCGGCAGCCCTGTCAAGCTTTATAGCTATCTTTATAATAGACCATTCTCACTTGAGTGGTCTGAGTTACTTTGAAGCCAACTTTTCATATTACTGCAGGATTTTGTTGTAGAAATTATAAGAAAGCACTCTAGTGCATTATTTGAATACATTAAGGTTTCTAAAGAATAGAAAAAACTGTGTCAGGGGATCCCTGTGGTGTATAATAAAAAGGGCAAACGTATGGTAGTACTAACATTGAAAGAGCATGTTGCAGATATAACTTCATACTACATATGAAACTGCATAATGAAGTACTGGCCTAGTTGGCTAGTATATATATATATATATATATATATATATATATATACAAAAACAAAAAATGCAGCTCATCCATGTGTTGCAATTAAAATCAGTCTGGTGCATGGGTGTGTGGCTCATATCATATACTGAACTAAACAAATTAACCCAGCACTATCATTATACAACTTTAAGGAACAATTGGATTAAAGAGAATTTATCTAAATTTGGCAAAAAGAGACACTTTTGGTTACATGATTTGTACAAAGTATGCATAAGCTGATGCGCCCCGCCAAGGCAGTGTCCATGCACCAGTCCTACCTAAGTGAAAAAAGGGTATTTTCTTTGGGAGGAGAAAGGTATACCTGCTTCTCTCTTCATTTGGTATGACCTCTTCCAAAGAAATAGTCAGCATTATGGGCTTTTAAGTAATCTGTAGGACTGTGTTTAGGGGGGCGGGGGTTGGGAGAGCAAGCATTAAAGGGAAAGCCACTTTCCCCAATATAATATACAAAAACAAAAAATGCAGCTCATCCATGTGTTGCAATTAAAATCAGTCTGGTGCATGGGTGTGTGGCTCATATCATATACTGAACTAAACAAATTAACCCAGCACTATCAATATACAACTTTAAGGAACAATTGGATTAAAGAGAATTTATCTAAATTTGGCAAAAAGAGACACTTTTGGTTACATGATTTGTACAAAGTATGCATAAGCTGATGCGCCCCGCCAAGGCAGTGTCCATGCACCAGTCCTACCTAAGTGAAAAAAGGGTATTTTCTTTGGGAGGAGAAAGGTATACCTGCTTCTCTCTTCATTTGGTATGACCTCTTCCAAAGAAATAGTCAGCATTATGGGCTTATAAGTAATCTGTAGGACTGTGTTTAGGGGGGCGGGGGTTGGGAGAGCAAGCATTAAAGGGAAAGCCACTTTCCCCAATATAATATACAATATATATATATGTATATATGGACAAATAATTTCTGTTTGTTTAAAGGACAAGGAAAGTCTAAAATAGAATAAGGCTAGAAATGCTGTGTTTTGTATACTAAACATAAGCATGAACTTACTGCACCACAAAGTTGGCCACGGGGGGCTGTCATCTTGTAACTTTGTTAAACATCTTTGCCTGACCCTGACGCTGCACATGCTCAGTGTGGTCTGGGCTGCTTAGGGATCGTCATAAACAAAGCTGCTTGAATTCAGCATGGCTGGTAAGTAAGGCGGGGGCTCCCCCTGCTGTTCATAAGTATGATTGTTTCCCTGCTCAGCAGTTAGGGACCATCTGACAATTCCTATCCACAGCAATAAATGAAGGGAGAATTTCACTGCATACAGTCATGTTTCTTATAAAAAAAAAACTATACATTTTTCAATTAAAGTATATTTGAGTATATACAGTGCAGAGAAAAACGGGACTTTCCAGTACAAAGGGACTGAGGGTTGAGCTGTCAGAAGAGAGGCTGTCCCTCTAAAACCGCGACAGTTGGGAGGTATGACACATAGTGGCAAATGCACTAACGTGTGAATTCTCGCCAGTGACCGATTCGCCATACCTCGCACAACATCGCCAGATGCAAATTCGTTACCACTAAGCTAATTCACTAAAATGTGAAGTTGGGTCTCAGCAGCCGAACGCTGGTGAATTTTCGCTAGCGTTACTTTGGCTGGGGGAGCATTTCTTAGTGAATTTTCACTATTTTTATGCTTAGGTTAATCTGAATAGGGTGAGTATCTAAAAGTCATATGGATGTCTTTATTAGTAATGTTGGTGCAAATCCTTGAAGTGGCCACTTTTTCTTTTGTTTTGATTGCAAAAGTACCGCTAGTGAAAATTCGCCATCGTTCGGCGCCCTGGACACAACTTTGCACTTTAGTGAACTGTCGGAGTAGGAGCAAATTCATGCCTGCGATGGCTGTGAATTTTCACTGCTTAGGGAATTTGCCCCAAAGAGTCTACCGTTTTTCGGGCTCTTGCTTACTTGCTATGGAGGAAGGAGACTTTTAATCTATTGAAACCAATTTTTTCTATCCTTTAAAAATATAGCAGCAACATTTTACACTACAGGTTTACAAAGATTGTTCATTAGTCACATGTACATGCACTTCGGACAATTTTCTTAGGAGCCAATTTATCTGCTAGCATGTGAGGAGCACCCTTTGCACACATATATGTAGTTCCCAGGTTAGAATTGAACCTAGGATTCAGCACTGCAAGACAGCAATGCTAACCACTGACCCATGAATCGTAGTTTCAGTGAGACAGAAATATTGGGAAAAAAAAAAAATGATGCTGCATTCTGACTTCAAGACTGAAGCATTTCAACTGTTTCAGAAAAAGTGCAGGGAATTCTGTAATTACCACAGTGCCTGGATCTTTTTGTTGTTTTTTTAATCACATATGTAAAGAAAAAAAATGACTGAGCAGGTGCAGTGCAATACTGTAGGGAAGCGGTTATGAGAGACAGCACCATCTTGTGGTTGAAAACCACTATCTATACTACGCTCTCAGCCTTCTGCCCCTGATGAAAGAAGATGTGAAATTCCTTTGTCCTTTGTTTCATCCATTTCTCTTTTTTTGCTCAGAGCAAGGGATAATTGCACAGAAACATGTGTAAGTCATTTGTTAAGTGACAGCACAGTAGTGCTAGTTTAGTCTTTATTGACCTAGCAACAGTTTTTGAATAAGGATACCTAGAAATAAACATGACGATGAAGAATCAGTCGGAAACAGTCCTAAATGCGCTGTCCTTTTGTTGGTTTGAACTATGAATCCTGACTTTTAAGGCTAGCTGACAGTTGTCATTTTACAGCTAGTTGTTCTTGAGTAAAGCCCTTCTATAGAATGTATAATTAGGTGGATGGTGTAAGATTTAGTGCATTGCAAATAAGAAGAAAAAAAGAGGAGCAGACACACCATATCCCCTTTTCAATGCTTTAAATAAGTCTTGTATTTTACTAGGAGTGACCCTTTTTTCTTTTTTTATATTTGTGGATTTACTGCCTGATGAGCCATGTGGCCTGGAAGATTAGCACTAGCATATACATTTTCACTGTTTTGCTGGTAACCCTGGAAGTCCAATTTTTGGATAAAGTGCCATTTTCCAGCTCCCTCATTGAGGTTAAGTGCATTCTTTTGCTCGCGTACATGTTTGCTTTGAGGGAAGTTCCATTCCTCCTACATTCTGTTTATCAAATAAATCCAAAGGAAGGAGACATGTTAATGGTAAGGATGTTATTAGTTAATTGCTGTATTTAATTCCAGTTACATCCTGTATGGATATATGGAATGAGTGGTACTCCAGGCATTGAAAATTAGATGAATGCAACCATTAGAGGTACAGTGTAGGGCAATTTCTGAATGTATTTCTTTTTCTAAACAAAACAAAAAAAAAATAGTCTTTCATTCTTCATTTTGTGGACCTCAGAGACCTGCTCTGAAGTAGAACATCTTGTAGCCTAGTTGCTTACTAATTTAAAATACAATGTGCTTTTAAATCTAGTTCAGCTTTAACTGCAAATGCTCCTGGTTCGCCAATGCAACTAACAGGTACAGGTGGCAGGGCTATGTTAAGGAATGTGGGTGGTATGGTTTGGTTAGGTTAGGAGCAGGGTGGAGATTCTATGATAGTTACATAGTTACATAGTTACATAGTTAAATTGGGTTGAAAAAAGACAAAGTCCATCAAGTTCAACCCCTCCAAATGAAAACCCATCATCCATACACACACCCCTCCCTACTTTTAATTAAAATTCTTTATACCCATACCTATACTAACTATAGAGTTTAGTATCACAATAGCCTTGGATATTATGTCTGTCCAAAAAATCATCCAAGCCATTCTTAAAGGCATTAACTGAATCAGCCATCACAACATCACCTGGCAGTGCATTCCACAACCTCACTGTCCTGACTGTGAAGAACCCTCTACGTTGCTTCAAATGAAAGTTCTTTTCTTCTAGTCTAAAGGGGTGGCCTCTGGTACGGTGATCCACTTTATGGGTAAAAAGGTCCCCTGCCATTTGTCTATAATGTCCTCTAATGTACTTGTAAAGTGTAATCATGTCCCCTCGCAAGCGCCTTTTTTCCAGAGAAAACAACCCCAACCTTGACAGTCTACCCTCATAATTTAAGTCTTCCATCCCTCTAACCAATTTAGTTGCACGTCTCTGCACTCTCTCCAGCTCATTTATATCCCTCTTAAGGACTGGAGTCCAAAACTGAACTGCATACTCCAGATGAGGCCTCACCAAGGACCTATAAAGAGGCATAATTATGTTTTCATCCCTTGAGTTAATGCCCTTTATTTGCTTTAGTAGCCAAAATGATGTATCACTTTCCTTGCCATAATAAAGAAAAATGGTGACTATGCTATATTTACAATTAAAAGAAGAAGAATACTGGAATGTGATATTTTATTCTTGTTTCTAAAAATGTATACTCAGTTTTACCCTATTATCATGTACAACCAATGTGCCCAACATGTATAAAGGTCATATAAACAAACACATTGTATAAATGAATTAATTGTTTAATATAGCCCAGAAATAAAGACATCTATTCTGTTCACCCACTTTTGAAGGGACAGTAGCGTTTGTGTTTTCTAGTGGCTTCTCCTTCTGTGGTGGGAGCTGGGAAAACAAAAGGGTACAAAATATTCATTTACAAAGTTTTCTACAGGTGTTATTTTTTTTGTATTCCCTTCTAAAACCACAATTTCTCCCTGCCATACTGACCTAGAAGAAGGAAGGGAAAGGAGGGTAAAAGAAGCTTATTCCAGGCTTAATGGAAATTAAACTTCTGACTTTGCCAACAATTTACCACACAAGTTAATAATAAACTTCTAAATTCCTCAAGGAGTTTGTGAATGTTTACAAAATAAATACAAAATATGTTTGAAATATAAAAATAAAATTTGGTATGCTTTGAAGTTCAGACATAATTTCATCTTTGAATTAATTTATACAAGCTGGGAAAATGGGAAATGGCCACCCCTTGCTTGGCAAATGTCTGTTGTACCAGAATATGGAATTGTAGACAAGTATTTATGATAAAAAAGTATTTTACACATGGTAATCACCATACTTCAGCCATTGTTTGGCCATTCTATGTCTGTATATGGTGTCACGCAGATGACAAACAACTACGCCTGTCATTTCTCCAAAGACAATGTCTAGGGGCTCATACATATATATCTTGCTTGTTGAAGTGAAGTGAACATTGCAGAGAAGATGTGCTTTGTTTCAAGCATCACTGTAATAAGCAACTTTAGCATTTTTGTCTAGGTGTTAAAATTGATTAGTGAAAACATGGCTAGTAAATGTCTTTTTGGGCAGTGTGGTTTTACTCCTACCATCAGTGTGCATGTAGCATAGGCAAAAATAGAATGTTTTAACAAAACGCATTTCGACATATGAGCTATTTCTAATGTTTGTCCATTCTGTTTTTCATACTATAAGGTCAGTGGGACATGTGGAGATCCTGAGTGGATTTACAACCAGTGTCGCTATTTGTAAATTGACCCCCCCCCCAAATTTAATTGAATAGTTGATGTTCTTATTTCTCAGCAGCCAAAACAAGACAGTGATACATGTCTGACAAGTGTGAAATAAAGGGGTATACTTATGGAAGGCTGAAAGGATAGTTTATAGAGGAGAACTGTAAAAATGCTATACATGTGAATAGAGCTGTGGCTTTCTCCTGGTAGACTGTCTGCCTATCATGTTTCAAAATATTTGCATCTTTGTACATATCTTTATTTTACAAAAAAATTTAGGAAAGCATTTAATACTACTATTAAGGAAGATTAAAAAAAAAAGAAAGTGGCAGTAGTGGATTTTAACAGCCACAAAATTCACACCGTTGGCACTGTGTTATTCTGTAAACTCACACTGATCAGAATTTCAGACTATTATTCAGAGCTTATAGTTAGGGTTGCCAGGGGTGGGGCAGTGACATTGTGGGGTGGGGCTATGACACAGCAATTGCCTGATCGCTGTGTCAATCATGGAGAATCCTGCCGATTTTCCTTACTCCTGACGATTTTCCTTATTTGGAAAACTGTTTCATGGTCATGACCATGGCCATGGTTGAGTGGTCGGAACTCTAGTGATAATCTGACTCCCCAAACAGAAGTTCTGCTGTAGATATTCCTCAGCTTTATAGAGCTGCACGGTAACCCATTAATGCCAAACAGGGATCTCCATGCATTTTGAGTATAATAAAAATCCTGCTTCTGTTAGAAGTATAATCTTTATTTCTTGCGGAATTTAATAAATGATGCATATATGGTAAATATTCACCAACTATTCTGTGTGCACACACTTCACTGCCTTCCCTGGCTAATTTAAACTGTGGTCAGTTGTGAGCATCCTCATGTGAACAGTGCTTGAATTGGGAATAGAAAGGTGGAGGGATGGGGGGTGTGCCATGTGTAGCTCCGCCCACTGAAGAAAGTGATGTCCTAAAAGAAGTGGCGGCGCGCGTAGCGCGCCACATTTTTTGAGGCCACGCCCCTTTTGTGGCCACGCCCCCACTAGCTCAGGATGTAAATCAGGACTAAATCAGTATTTACATGTACCCCCAGAACCCATAGCACAGAGGCCCCCAAATAGAGGGTGTCACAGTGGCAATATCATATATAAATAACCCCAGAAATCATAGCAGTGACAGATTTACAGAAGGCAATAATAATAATAATAGTACAAGTTAAGAAATAGAATAGTCAGATTGCTATCTTGGAGACAAGAAGGAATTCTGCCCCTCTGAGGCAAATTGGAGAGGCTTGGAGAGTTGCCTTCCTGGATCAAATATAGACTTAAAAAGTTGAACTTGTAAGACGTGTGTCTTTTTTCAACCTAACTTACTATGTTACTAAGTATTATTATTAGTAATAACACATATTTATAAAGTACCAACATATACACTGAACACACAAGATTACATACAAAAACAACCAATAACTAATGCAGGAGATAAAGGTGCAGTGCCTAAGGTTGCCACCTTTTCTGGAACAAATACCAGCCCTCCTATATTTTTGCCTTTTTCCCTATTAAAAACATTCACATCAAGCATAATTTTTACCGGCAGGTTGCAATCCTGGCAGTGCCTAATCCTGACATTATCTGACACTCCGCAAAAGGCCCACATGGTGAAAGTGAAGAGTGAACCACTTCACAGTGACACAAAAAAAAAACATAAGGCCCAATTTGTGGCTATTAAACTATTGTTTTCATAGCATAATAATAAACGGACACTGTGTTGCTGCAGTCACATAAAAGCACTCTGGATTTTACATTTTCCCAGATTGTACATTGTTTTCACACAGTCTCTTGGTAAGCTTAAAATCTGGCTTCCACTGTATATAATACAAAAATATCTGAAAATCTTATGCTCCAGTCCAGTGTTATTAAATCTCGGTAATGAGAGGCTTTGACTCATAGGATTGTCAGACATTTCAGGACTTTGTGACCTTTGTGCCTCCCACTTACTAAAAGCCGACACACTTCACCCTGAGTGGCCACTAATACTATTCTGTACTCTCTCCAGTCTCCAGGAGCCTCTGTAAATAACACTAGCATGTGGCAGCGAACCCATCAATGAAATAACACCCAGAACCCCTGGTACCTGCTGAAGCAATGCCAGTCTGTCCAGCATTGTCATTCTCGTCTTGCAGCTTTAATGACGTCACACCACCCAGAAACCTTCCCTACCACCGCCAGACTTCCTGCCACTCTGCATGCTTTGTTCTCCTGTTAGGGTCAGCCAATGTTATCTCAAGTAAGCGTGAAGCATCAGGAATCTGAAAAAAGCTGTGATGTAAATATGGTGGCGGCGGCCTGGGAATCGGTACTGTGATGTCCGGGAAGGCTGCAACTCTGGGGAAAGGCACACTAGGCAGGATACCCCAGTTGCTGGCAAAGTGCAGGGTGCAGATGAGGGATTCACAGTTGAACGTATCCTGAAAAATTAGTCTTGCCTTCTGCGGAACTGACGACCAAGTATCTTGTAGCTACATCAAAAGTACAGGAATTTTGCATTACACTGTGCAGCATTTTCAGGTTGTCTATACATGGCCAACACTCTACATTTATATTTTCAGATTGGCACCACATTTATACAGCCGCATCAGAGTGACTTTATACCTCTTCTGGCTGCCTTTGTATTTTAACAAAGCAGTCACGGTGAATGCTTATTGGCTCGCCGGCAGGGAAGCAATAGATGCGAAAATTCCAAATCGAGCACCACAGAGAAGACGCGATGACGTCACTCGGCCGACGCGGCTCTGTGACGTTCAGTAGCGACGGGGATTCGGATTTTTAAAATTCAAAATCGAGCGCCACAGAGAAGAACGCCGGTCTCCCACTGCCGGCGCAGGCGCAATGACGTCACTCGGCCGACGCGGCTCTGTGACGTGTCAGTAGCGACGGGGATTCGGATGTTTAAAATTCAAACTGTGAGTTGCCCCACTTGCGTTTCAAGACCTGGCCAATACAGATGATAGATTTTAGCAAATGCTGCTATGCGAGGTGAAATAAAAAAAAAAACCCGGAAAAAAAAAGCTCCGGTATTCTCAACCTTACCATCCCGCCTGAGGGGATGCAATTTAGTAACAAAAAATAAGTGGCGGGATGCCATCCCGCCGCATCCCGCCCCAATTCAAGCACTGCATGTGAAAGAACAGAAGAAAAAAAAACACACAAGGGAGAAAGGTTTGCTTTTAATTGCAACCCAATCAATTTGGGCTTTCTCCCTTTCATCCTACTTTGTGGAGTGTTATTCCTTATTTTTCCAAATTTATAAAGAAAAATGCATGCTAGCATTTGTAAGTTGTATTGGACAGAGCTGTTTTGTTGTATTGGAAACTGTCTTTATAATTCTTTTAAGTTTCAAATAGTTTTAAGAGTGAAATATTGTGCTGAAGCATGTGCTGAAAGAAATCATAGGAAACATCTTCATAGCAGCTGTTGACAAAAAAAAAATCACTAACTTCTGCCAGTTAATCCATGGTATATCTTTAGCAGATGCATTCATAGTAAAATTGGAAGAACTATTTTTTTATTTTTTGTGTCTATATCATTATATTTGGGTTGACAAGAAACCTCAGAAAAGAGAGTAGCAGGTAGAGGTTATTGGCCAGCAGGCTAAGAGGCTGATTTATGAACAAAAACTGCACAAGTGGGTTGTGTGGGTTTCCTCTGCTTTACTGACCATAGTGTGTGTAAATGCCATAGGGACATCAGACTGTAAGCTTCACCGGGCCAGGGACTGATGTAAATGATGTATAATCTCTGTAATTTTCTATTGCCCCTTTCCTTGTATACTATCTCTAACTGTGCCTAAAGACAGACTGGCTCAGATTGACGATCACTCTTTATGTGCATTAACTTTACACTGTAATTCCTTGAAATTAAGTGTGTGATTTAATGCACAAAAGTTCCTATTTGTAAGGGTTACTCACCGCCGCTCCAGTGAGACAAGATGATGTTGTCCAGGGATCCCACGTGGCACGTTCCGATGCCAATGTGTCAACTGTGCGCAGCGTCTCGTCGCCAGCGTCAGAACGGACGCAGTGTCTTGACGCCAGCACATCAGAATGGATGCAACGTCAGGATGCCAGCGTCATGACGTCATCACGCCTGTTTGGCACCAAAGAGGCATATATAAGAAACTTACACATTCCTGACATTGCCCAATTATAGGTTCTACCTTGTGTGTTCCTTGGTGCGCTTTATTCTTGATTATTACTGATTCCTGTGTTTGACCTCAGCCTGTTTATTCATCTTTGAACCTTTTCTGCCTGCATTGACCCTTCTGCCTGGACTTGACTATTCTTCTGCCTCACCCTTGACGGATACCTCGAACTGTGTTGGACTGGTGTTTCCTCCTTGGTCCGCAACTTTACCTACATATTTCCAAGAATCTGCATTTTCGTAGCTAATTGTCCCGGTAATAACCGTCTGGATTTTCTAATCATCTTCCAACCTTTCCTACTATTCAACTTCTCACTGTTTCCCTACTTGGTCATAACCTAATCTCTCAAGATTCAAGAGCCTGATCATGTCAGAAATAGGCAGGGATTATGTGAGCCCTGGCATCATTGTTTATTTATGGAGGAAAACTGTAATCTTAGCTTCTGTGTCCTTAAGGCATCTGCTTATTGACACACTGACCCTCTAATGATCTTAATCTAATGTACAACAGAGCGCTACCAATCATCACTGGGGGGGGGAAGGAGCATGAAAATAGCATTACTAAAGATGGTTTGTTGCAAACTTAAGTGATGCAGGTGTTTAGGGCATGACAATGAATCCAGATACCCATGTCTTTCATGTCAGGTCAGGTTTTAGTTAGAAAAAGGCTATGTTGTGGTCAATTTTACATGGACACTTTTCTTCTCATGTCTAAAAAATAAATAAAAGTGCAACAGCAGGGAACCTTTTCTAAGTGTAGTAATTCATTTACTTAATTTCTGCCGCCCTATCCCCACCCAAAATATGTAGTGATGGGCGAATTTGTCCCGTTTCGCGAAGTTTGCCATGAATTCGCTCCTGGCGAATAAATTAGCTATCACTAATAATATGCACTTACAATAACTGCATATAGAACTCTCACAGTATCTGTCCATATCCTTCATTAACAGATCCTGTTAACGTCCAGCCTCCTCCGTGTGTTCACAGCTCTAGTTTACTCTGTCTTTATTCTCATAGCGATATTCAGTCAGTTAGAGAATCCAGATTCCATGCCCAAGAACTCCGGGAACAGTTCTTTTTTCTCATAGACACAGACTTTTTGAGTTCTTTTGTCCAGTGCGTTTCACGGACACTGGCCCGCTTTCTCAAGGACTAGACCTCATTTCCCCTTTTTATTCTGTCTGTAATTTTTATTTCTCCCTAACCTCCATACATCACTTTATTAATTACCAAATTAAAACTACAACAAATATTTACACCTTAAAACACACAAAACATGATACATTATTCATTATATGAAGTAGCCCATAAAATTCACATAACATAATAAAATACGTAAAACACATAAAAATGACCTTCTATTTCATGCTGCTTATATCAGTTGCATTCATAATATAACAGCTGCCAGATTAATATCTGCATTTAATCCATTTGGTACCATATTTTTAATGTACATATCCAATAAGTCTCTCGTTTTCTCAATTTGTTTAATCTATCTTCACCTCTACTATTTCCCTTCACTACTTCAGGTAAAGTTGCTTTACCGTGTTAGCAAGTAAAAATGTTACAGGGCAACCCTTTTGAAATAAAATAATAACAAACGTGGTATAAAGGTGATACCTTTATCGGTTAACTAATAAAATCATAGCAAGCTTTCAGAACATTTTAGTTCCTTTTTCAAGCTGATTACAATGAAGCTGTGGTGTTCTCTGGTATATATACAACATTCAGCTCATAGGTCACTACTTTTATACCCATGATCTTTAACCCTTCCGGATTTCCATCATGGAATTCCTTACAATGTTTTGATAATGTGTAAGTCTCTAACCCTTTCCTTACGTTTCTTATGTGTTCTGAAAATCTGGTTTTCTAGTGGTTGTTCCAATATATTGCAAGCCACATACACATTGTATCAAATGTATTATAAATGTGGTGTCATAATTTATCCATCCCCGTTGGATCCAAGTATTCACACGTTCTAATGTTTTCTTAAAGGGATAGGTCATCTTTGAATGAACTTTTAGTATGATGTAGAGAGTCATATTCTGGGACAATTTGTAATTGGGTCTCAGTCTTTATTATTTGTGGTTTTTGAGTTATTTAGCTTTTTATTCAGCGGCTCTCCAGTTTTCTAGTTCAGCCATCTGGTTGCTAGGGTCCAAATTACTCTAGCAACCATGCATTGATTTGAATAATCGACTGGAATATGAATAGGAGAGGGACTGAATAAAAAGTAGCAATAACAATACATTTGTAGCCTTAGAGATGGGGTAAGGGGTCAGTGACCCCCATTTGAAAGCGGGAAAGAGTCAGAAAGAGAAAGCAAATAATTCAAAAACTATAAACAATAAATAATGAAGGATAGTTGAAAAGTTGCTTAGAATTAGCCATTCTATAACATACTAAAAGGAGTTCATGGGCGCCATCTTCTTCTCTTCGGTAATCTTCGGAATTAGAGAGACGAAGCGGCACATTCGCAGTTAGAGTAATATTGTGTTTTGCGGCAAAAATCGCGAAAATTGTTGAAGCACCAGTCTCATTCCTAAGATTTCCGAAGCAGCTGAAGATGGCGGCCGTGAACTCCGCTGGACAGAATCTGCACTGATGGGTAAGTAAAGAGTTAGGGCCATTTGCCAGAGGGGCAGCTAGGGGGGAGGAAGGAGGGGGGTCTATGTAGGGTAGGGGGGTTGGTTTTTTTTTATTAAAGGTTTATTTCTCCTTTAAAGGGCCAGTGTATGATACTTTAAATCTCGAAAATCAAATTCAAAATTTTTAAAGAAAATTGAAGAATTCCCTAGTCGAATTTGACAGTTTTGGCCATAAAAAACACGAAAATTCGAAATTCAAATTTTCAATTCGACCCGTGATAAATTTGCCCCCACATGTCATGTGTTTTACCCATTATTCCACTGTACAGTAATTGCAACCACACTCTGAGTTGCCTCTGCTGCAGTCTTGCCCAATGCAAATCGATGTAGTTGTATTGTGTTTTAATTCAAATCTGCAGCAAGTTGCAGCTAGCATTCTCAGTGGAGACTACATCACTTTGAGAGCACAGTTCAAAATTGACTGGATGCACCTATTGACACAATCACCATTTGCATCAATAAGAAAGTGCAGGAGGATTTTTGTATGTTAATGAATTGCATCAATATATGCTCTCCATTGTCTGCATTTTAGAGGACCTGCAATTGCAAGTGCTTTTGTAAATAACCCCTCTGATCTAACCTGATAAAGTTGACTAACATGATGAAAGTGTATCTCTACGAGAGGTTTTAGAAAAAAGTATAGGAAGAAGAACCAATATAGAAATGAAAATGGAATATTTTAAATGGCGTGTGTTCTTTCATTTCTGTGTCCCTGGATCCCTCCATGCAAATGGGCCACAGGTCATGGTGAGACAGTTTGATTTGGTAAAATGGCAGTGTTGCAAAGAGTGTCCCTTTTAAAATTGAAAATATTATGGCTATATCTTACAGAAATGATCCAGGCTTTTTTGCTGACATAGTCGAAAGTGCAACTTCCAAGGAGATGTTTCAAAAGCTATATGAGAAGGTGATCATACAGTAAACCCACATCCTTCCTATAATGCAATATTGGTTAAAGTGTGTGTTCCCTGAAAACCTATCTATCTTACATTCACAAGCTTAAGAACAATGTTTTACTTGGTCGAGAGTTCAGCTCAGCATTTATCAAACAGAGGAAATCCCATTTGTAGTTGTGCAGTTTCTAGTTACACGAACATTTGTAATTTGCCATAATTTCTCTCACTGGGATCACTTTCATTGACAAATCTGAATTCTACTGAGTCTTGTTTGCCAGGACTGAGATTGAACTAGCAGCTGTAATAACTGTTGTTCATGGAGACCAACATCTAGCATTTATGTCTAAACCAATTTAATTCCTTCTTTCCCATATATTCCATGCCACTGTTTCAGGCACATTTGTTATACAGTATGCAGCTCTCATTTTGCTTTTGTATCAATTAATGTGCTTAACAGTTTACATACTTTCTGCCCCCCCCCGAGCCTTGTTTAAGGTCAGTATTTATTTTACCAATATCAGTATTTATTTGCCTTGTTTATAGGAGTCAGACTGGTAAATTTGGAAATTGATTATTTCCACAACTGTAGTCAATGCATTATGTTGTAGTCATAGTGACTGCTATTCCAGACTATGTGATGAGGGTTTAGACCATGATTGGCAAGACAGGGCTGCTTCATGTGCAAAAGATTATTCAGTGATATGGTGTAGCGCCTGCCAAAAACTGATAACTGTACCTGGTGTTAAACCCTAAAAATGAATGTGGCTAATAATGCCATATTTTATATATTGAACTTATTGCACCAGCCTAAAGTTTCAACTATTTAATAGCAGCAATGATCCAGGACTTCAAACTTGTAACAGGGGGTCACCATTTTGGAAAGTGTCTGCGACACTCCCATGATCACTGGGCTCTGAGCAGCTGTTGAGAAGCTAAGCTTAGGGGTCATTGCAAATTATCAAGCAGAAAATGAGGTTTGTCAGTTATATAAGCTGATGCTACAAGGCCGATGCACTTGTTTTATGTGCTACCATGTAGTAATTATCTGTATTAATTACTAATCAGACATATTATGACATTTATATTCTGTGTACTTTATATTTTGAGTCGGTCCCTAAGCTCAGTAAGTGACAGCAGCACAGAGCATGTGCAGTGAATCAGCAGAAAAGAAGACAGGGAGCTACTGGGGCATCTTAACTACTTTACTGCTAAATGGCTGTGGTTGCCTTGGGCTGGAAATTCAACTCATACTGTACAACATTTCTAACCTACTTCTTTAGTTAAGCTTTACTTCTCCTTTAAAGGAGAAATACATTCTACCAGTCTTACAGACCTTAAAAATTTCTAAGTTGCCCCTTGCCAAATTAACGGTACAGGCAATATTGTGCATTCCTGGTCCCACAGCAGGTCCTGCTATCCTGGCAATGTAGCCTACTGTGCAGGCTCTGCAAAGGCTCACAGGTATCTTGCATGACCCATAGATAACCATTACTATTCTCATGTGCAAGTTTTTGGCATTTGACATTTTGCATGCTGCACTGGAGAAAAAGGGAAGGGGAGTGATACTAACAAAGGTTTATGTAAGCTCTGGCCTGCACTATTATATCCATATTCCTTGTCCATGGCATTGTTATCATTATTGTCCTTTATTTTTTATAGCGGTGACCCATATACCCATGCCTTTGCAAAGAGATTTTCCATTATTCACGTCAGTTCCAGCTCCAGTGGAGACATATACAGTGTATATAGTAGAATACAATACATATGGTAATATCAAGTACATATATGGGATCTGTTATCCAGAATGCTCAGGACCTGGGGCTTTCCGGATAACGGATGTTTCTGTAATTTGGATCTTCATTCCTTAAGTCTACTAGAAAATCATGTAAACATTAAATAAATCCAATCGGCTGGTTTTGCTTCCAATAAGGATTAATTATATCTCGTTTTGGATCATTTCAGAAGAAACGGAAATCATTTGTAAAAATGTGGATTATTTGGATAAAATGGAGTCTGTGGGATATGGCCTTTCCATAATTCGGAGCTTTCTGGATAATGGGGTTACATATAGTGGATCCCATACCTGTATATATACAATAATAGCTTTTGAAGATATCAGGAGTCAAGTTCAACCTTTCACTTGTATATTATATTTAGCAGGTTAAATCTTTAATTCTTGAGTAAAAGTTCTATTCCGTGTAGACATACTGTATTTGCACCACCCAATTACACAATAACTACAACAACCGATAATCTACTACACTTAGATTTCCCTTTATGCTGCATTCTTGTTTTCCCAAGCTTTTTTAGCACGGACTCATACAGACTTTGCAGAAAATTTAAAGTTTGGTGATACCTTTTATTGGCTAACTGAATAAATAACAATTGCAAGCTTTCAGAGCACACAGGCCCCTTCTTCAGGTATTTTGCTTGAAGAAGGGGCCTGTGTGCTCTGAAAGCTTGCAATTGTTACTTATTCAGTTAGCCAATAAAAGGAATCACCAAACTTTACATTTTCAGCATTTTTTCAATGGCTAACAGGGTACAACATCTCAAAACTATCATACAGACTTTGACATTGTGAATTTCTACCCAAGGAGAAACGGGAATACCGAGTCGGAACTAAAGGGGACCCCCGGAAACTGTGGTTGCACTATACTTTAATAAATTTATATTGTAAACATTGGGATATACTAGAGAAAAGATGAACACTGTTGCTTGCAGCCTCCACCTAATGGGATTAATGAGTATACAAAGGAATAATAACTATAATCGAATACTTTGGATAATGGCCATTAAACAACCCAAATGATTTGAACTGAAGCTTCACTCACTTCCTCATCTGTGTAGACACCATACACAAGCTGACAAGGTGCACCATCAAATAAAATTTTCAGTTTCAACACATTAGCTAAACCTCATAGTAATAATAATCATGGGCATGCATGGCCATCTTTGCTCTTTAGTGTATTTGTGAGCTTTTATGATATATTTATCTTACCTTTATTACATCACAAATATGAAGAGAGATTTCAGATAAGCATTTTGTGCTACTCATGCTGTACACTGGTCTCCATTGTTTCTAACAAGTTTAAATATTTACAGCTCCAATCGACCTGAACTTTGTGAAAGTGCAAAACGTTAATGTTGCAATTTGACCTTCTCCACTGTTGATAAAAATCCAAGGCGCTTTAATGTTTTTACCTAGTGGCGACCGCATTAGTTAATGGAAAAACCCCAATGCCATGCATTAAAATACTCTCAGTTGCCAAGTTAATATCAAGTAACAGTGGAATAAAGCTTTTAATGTGCAATACTTCAAGCTGCTCTCTTGGCAATATGAATTTCCTTCCTTTTTTTGTCATTAAGAGAGGTTCCCTTGGCTTGCAGTGCAAAAATGGAAGTATTCAAACATGAACTTAGAAACATGTTTTAAGGCACCAGGATTATTTGCTGTGGAAATTATTGCCATTGTAGCTGTAGATATCACAGCCGACAGTAGCAGCATATGAACATCGCTACATAATGTAAATGTAATGTATACAACACACACACATTTTCTATGATGCTAAAAACTGAATTTAAGAAATCATATATAGAGAGAGAGAGTACATTATAACACCTTTTTCTGTATTTGGAGTGACTACTACTCAACTACCGTACTTAGTTGTGAAATAACTTTGCAAAAACAAAGGGGCAGATTTATGAAGCTGAATTTTATTTCTGCAAGTGGTGACTAACAAACAGAAGCAGATGAAAGCAGATAAATGTTTAATCCTTCGGAACAGTTTTGAGCAGTCTAATTCAGTGCTTTACTGTTTATAACTGATCTCTAACACATTAAAAAGAATGAGTGGCTGTAATTTATTAGCCATTATGATTCATAAATAAGGTGAACAATTATTTTTTACTCATTTGAAAAGTTTATTCACAATAATGGTTCTTATTTGGGCAGTATTTCCTGAATGGTAGGGTGTTAGAGTTTATTCTGATAATGGTAGGAAATAATTCAGTTTGAGTGCCCAAAGCAGTTATTAACTGAGAACTTGATCTACTTTAATACATGTGTCAGTTTATGTAATTCTTTCCTGACTGTCAGTACATTTTTCAGTCAGAACATATCCTTGAAGATGTCACAACATATCAGAGGCATAACAACAGCGTGCCTGCCCCCCCCCCCGACAGGAAAATATTCAGAGGGCTCGGTTCGCATAGGGATTCCTGCTCGCAACCCCCTCAGCGGCAGAGAGGGGGACTTCAACACTATAGAGTAGGGTTAGGCAACCCGCGGCTACGTAGCCTCATGCTGCTCTTCATCCTGCTTGCTGCTGCTCGGTCTTGCGGTTTTGCCTGTCATGTTGTCTATACAGCCCTCGCACAGGTGTGAAGGACTGTACAGCCATCCCAGGAGGGACAGGCAAGACCGGGTCCAGGCCCCCTTTTTCCCTGGGTCCCCCCGCAACCGAGGGTCTGATCCTCTATAGTTACGCCAGTGCAACATATCAACCCCAACTAGCTAGAAAGAGGATGCTAGGAGCAGGTCTACAAACAATTATAATTAATCGAGGGACATAGTGCAGGAGGTTATGGTAATTATGGTGTAATGATCTTTGGGTTGACTCCAATACAGACTAATTATATTTTAGTTGGGATCAACTACAAGGCAGTAACAAGCTGTTTTAGGTGTTACAATTGCCAGCTTTGAAGAAAGAAGATGTATCTTTTATTTTGTTTGTAGTGTGTTTTTCTCATTAAACTCTAAATACAGGCAGTCCTCCAGTTACAAACATTCGACTTACCTGCAACTCGTACTTACAAACGGAGGCTGTAACAGTAACGTACAGTGGTCTGCTTGGCATTTATTAGCACTAAAAACTGCCCCAAAAAAAACCCTCTGTCATGTATTGTCTACTGCCCCTCTCTTGCTGAAGTGTATCTTCACTCAGAATTCACAGAAAGGTAAAAATAAATACTTTGTTAAGACTAACGTCTGTCTAAGTTGCATTCAATAGGTAAATGTACCTGTTCCAACTTACATGCAAAAACCCTACATGACCTATCTTGTACGTAACCTGGGGAATGCTTTTAATGTTTTTATTATTATTATGAATATCCTTTATACAGTATGTACAAACATATTAACAACATGAGCCACAATAGAAAGTAAAGGCATAATTCAAAACATATTTACCGTATATACCCGCATATAAGCCGAGTTTTTCAGCATCCAAAATGTGCTGAAAAAGTCTACCTCGGCTTATACGCGGGTCAGCGGTACCCGACCCGAGTAGCTGAGATTGCAGTCACTTTTAATCATTCCTATACCAACAGTTCACTTGGGGAGAGACTGCAATATCCCACAATGCCCTCTGTTGGTTATATGAAAGGCCCCCCATTCCTCCTGGGCAGTCGCAGTGTCTGTTTCCTCTGTAGTTATACCCATAAATATCGGTCAGAACTGTTCACCAATAGCAATACTCAGTAGTCAGGTAGTGCTTGGTCTTAGACATAGGCCACAGGTTTCTTACTGCAGCCTTCTTTTGCACTGCATGAATGAGCCCTAAATAACCATGACTGTACTGGCACATCATTTTAGGATCGGCAGAACATTGAATTCTCTTGCTGAAGTTGTTCAATTACCCAGCCATATCAGAAATATGCACCTAAAACCCTAACTAAACATAACTGTATTATAATAGTCATGTACGTATAAAAGTACTTGATACAATGATGTTGATATAAGCATGGTCAGCTAAGCTATTTTTCAAAAGGTATTTAAAAAACCCTTTGGATATAGATAAACAGAGGTACTGCTTTCTGTTAAAATTTAAGTCAGAGTGACCTCCCAATAATTTTAGTTCTGGCAGTAAAATCATCAGTACTGAAGCCAGGGCCGCCATCAGAAATCACAGGGCCCCATACGACAAAAGTTCAACTTTTTTTCTTATTGCAAACAGTAGAGGTTTATCTCAAAGAATTGGTATTCATAAGAATCAATTGGTGAACTATTTAAATAACTTTCCAGAAAAGCTCTATAAATAGAGTTTTGAAAAACAATAATCAATAATTTAGATTAAATCCTGTTAGGGCTGGTTTTATAAACTTGGGTCTGCAGGTGTTGCTGGACTACAAATCCCATCATTCTTTTATCCTTGATTATAAGTTTTAGAACGCTTGGAGATGAAATCCAGCAGCATATAGTTTGCAAGGATGAGAAACAGAGCATTAAATATATGATTTGATATCTGAAAATGGCCCAAATCTCTTTATTATTTTCAGTCTTTTAAAACTGTTAGAATTTTCATAATCTCCTATAATGGGGTAATACATACCGTCAGTTTGTCTCTGCCCAGAATTATAAGGAGAAGTTTAGCCAAATGCTGCAACAATTAATATGTAATTATAAAACATTCCTGTCTTTCATTAGACATATGGGCAAATGCATATTCATTCCATGTGGACTGTACGTTCTCTGACTGGATGTCTTCATTTTCTATCCTTCTAGAACAAATGTCACAGATTTGCAGGATTCCTTGTATATGAATGCATAGAGAGAACAAGAATTTCATATGCATGCACAACCTTCCCCCCCCCCCAGAAAGAAAATAGACAGTCAGCCAGTTTAGGTTACCTGTATCTGTAGACTTATTATCAAATTAGTCAGGCCATGCCTATCCTGTATCCTCCTTTGATAGACCGATTAGTATTTTTCAATTTGGATTATTTGGATAGAATGGAGTCTATGGGAGACAGCCATTCCGTAATTCGGAACTTTCTGGATATCGGGTTTCCAGATAAGGGATCCTCTACCTGCATTATCACCCTCATGACACATCAGTTCAAAGCACTTTGTTCCAAAATGACTGTGGCTTTTCTAAATGAGCTTTTGCATACAACAAGCGACTCTGTTTGTGGCATGAGTGCAGAAAGGGCTTCTTTCTTATCACCCTGCTATAAAGATGACCTTTATGCACATTGTGCTGAATTGTAGAACGCGATGTACAGATACACCATTTACAGTAAGATGTTCTTGTAGGTCCTGTATTTTTCTTGGCCTACCAGACCTGGGTTTTACAGCAACTATGCCTGTGGCCTTCCATTTACTAATAACATTCCTTACAGTTGTAGCCTTCCCTAAACTATAATACTAAACAATCTTTGTTTTCAGTTCTTTTGAGAGTTGCTTTGAGGATCCCATGCTGTCACTCTACAGTGGAGAGTCAAACAGAAGCACAACTTGCAATTGGCCACCTTGAATACCTTTTCTCATGATTGGACACACCTGCCTATGAAGTTCAAGGTTTAATTTAATCCAACCAATTTGGTGTTACCAATAATCAGTATTGAGCAGTTACATGCATTCAAATTAGCCAAATTACAATCAAATTCACATTTGATTTAATTTCATACAACTAAATACGGCTTCACTAAAAATCTTTATTCAGAAAGCACCCCGGTACTCAGATGTTCCTGGGAAAGGAAAGACATACCACTGTTATCTTTTTTGTTGAAAGTGGAGTAAATTAATATGCAGGCTGAGAGGGGTTCCCAAACATTTTCATATGACTGTACAACCTGCAGGAATAACAGAGAAACTACAACTATCTTCTATTGTTATACTAGCAAATTAACCTGTTGGTGAAATATTTGTTTTCCTTTTCTTGAAAACCAAAGGACAAAAAAAATCATGGTGAAGTGAAGGGTTAAGAAGATATTTTTATAAGTCACTTTTAGAGATTCATGTTCAGTTTCGTTTCATTTTACAGCTAGTTTGCCCTAAGAAAATCCTGTTGCTTTGCCAGAAAATAAATTATAAACTGCATTGCACAATGTTTTTAATAAGAAGTTTTACTTGTAGCAGTGCAACAAGCAACCCAGAATGATTTAGAAAGATCTGTCTCTTGGTGACAGCTAGTCTTGCTATTAATAGTGCTAGCATGTGCCAGAATGCCATATGCAAAATCCTTGCTTAAACAAGGGATTTAAGGAAATAATTAGGCACCGTAAAGCTGTTGTGTGTGGCATTTTCTGCATAATTGTGCAATGAGCACTAAAAAGGCTTTGGAAAGTCAAAACAAAACTGTGTATAAAAGGCATGTGGAAAGCTGGTTATGCACAGATAGATCTGCAGGTTTGGTGAAGTCACTGCATAAGCAAATCTTTGCCTTATCTGGCCACCTGTTTGGTAGATCAAATTGGGATGATCTGATTATTTGGATCGTAGTAGTGGTGTATGCAGCCCCCAGTCAAGAGAAGACCATATTGATAGCATTGCAGTCTTCAAAACACAGGATTTTCTACCATGAAAATATATCTGAAAGATATCTGTCCAGTCCATAAGTCTGCAGCCAATGTTGTTGCCTGTATGGCTATCTTAAGAGAAGCAGTTCAGAATATTTCATGACTTTCAGCTAGTGCTACGCAATATGTTGGCGCTATATAAATACATGTTAATAATAATAATAAAGTTATGCATACACAGAAAGATCCACTCATTTGGTTTAATTGACAAATGAGCTTATTTTGTCACTCACAAGTTGGTCTAAATTGGGCCAACAATCACATCATACTGTGGGCCAAGATATGTTACAATTAGTTCTGCTGTTGACCTAATTGGTAATGTCTATTGAAGGAAAGCCTTGGAGCTATAAGCACAGGGGCTGCATGACAAGGGATCCAATAACCAGCAGCCAGATTATACTGCTCTAGGTTAGAGATGTGCAGAATCAGATGTACCTGTGTTTAGGTGAGAAGCAATGAGTTAAGGCAGGAGATGGCTGGGCCCAGGGGTAGAGAAAGAGAGGGATGTGATGTCAGGGGAAGAAGCAGATCACTTCCTTATCTGAGCAAGTATAAACATCCCACCCACCCTCGCCTTTTGCATATTTTGTGAAATGTCCTTAGTTTTCATATTGTTTATTAATTCCTGAAAGTGCTGCTGCACTGTGGTTTCTGTATCTTTATATAGTATAAATGTGAGAGTCTGCATTGTATTAATTCATGTTAAATGAATGTCAAATGCTTGATCCAGGGAATGTGTCCGATCTCCATTGGAGTCAGGATAGAATTTTCTCCCTCTTGAAGCATAATTGGCACTGGCTTCAGGGTGGGGTTTTTGCCTTCGTCTGGATCAAAACAGTGGATATATGAAAATGTATTTTAAGTTTTATTTGTCTCAGCAGTGGTAGGGCCTTGCCCGAATACTGCACAGGTACATTTAGAAGAGGGAGAAAGGAGGTTCTCTCCTGTGACTGCACAGTGGGTTAATTGATACAGACGCTACTATTGCTTGTTCTAGGTGACAGTCTGCTTGGATTTCTTATCATCGAGCCACTTCTCTCATGTTGGCTGTAAAGAATAGTAATAGTGTTAAATTCTGGCTTTAAATATTGCCTTGGGGTAAGGCTGGCAAGGTCCTATGTATTTGATAAAATGTGAATGAATGCTGTGGCCATTTTACATGTCTCCTGGTTTCATTAAGGTATACAATAATGGGGTTCATCAAGGTGTAGCGCTATAGTAAACTGACTTGTGCTAGGGCCGTTTAAGCTACTTTCCTTGGTGGGCTAAGACCACCGATGACCTCTCTTTCTCAGAGGTAACCCCTCGCAGCGGGGTGGAGGCAAGGGTGTACTGTAACTGTAACTTGATGTGATAGCACAATGATGGACAATAAAGTAGTTCTTTAACAGTTGAACAAAGAACAGTATTTATTGAACAATAGCACAGAGATCCTTTAGCACATTGATCCACAATGGAGTATAGAACATACACAGCAGCATAAAGGAAGCATATACTCACAGCACGTATAGGCTGAATCCCCACAGGATAGGGAATAAACAGCAGAGAGTAAGTTGACAGCATGTGATGGGTATTGCCCAGTTTTCAGGATATCTTCCAGTGGCAGACTAGGGGAACTCCTGACATCCCTATCTCAACACTTGGTTCCTAACTCTGGGTCAGTAATACCCTGGGATCTTAATCCCTCTAATCTCCTCGGCGGAGCCTTGAGCTGCTCAATTAAATAACCTCTCTATCACTCCTAGAGCGATCTATAAAACTAGTATAGCTGTCTAATTACTAGGGCCAAGGCGCCTAGGGTCAGCACTACCCATTCCCTTCCAGCCTGCTTGGTTGGGCTAAAGCAATGGACCTAGAGTACATGGTTCCTAAACCTTTTATACTCTGGCACAGTGCCATCTGGTGTACACTGTGTGAACTGCAGGGGTTACATTAGCACAAGGTCCCCATAAGGACCCACTTAGGTGTCCATATTACTAGGGATGTGCCTGTCTGTAAAGTGTAAGGATGGCTAAGATTTTCACATCCCTACAAAGGCAAAGGGTCAAATTAAGGAGCCCCCTTGTCAGATTTATTACTGCTTTAATAGGGATCATAGTGTCCAAGACTCCTAAACAGCATGGGTCCCAACCCGCAGGTTACATTAAGAATTGATTTATCTAAGTGTGAAATTAGAACTTGCCACAGTAAAATTCCATCACTCCCTATTTATTCCTATGGGAGTATTAAATGTAAAAACTACCTATAAAATATTATAATTCCTTTTAATGTTGCACATGGCTGCCAAGCAAAGAAAGAACATTATACTGCCTTTTCAACCAATGAAAATGATGGCCAATAGCATTATTCAGGGTTATATTTAACTTTACATCCAAGAATCTTGATTTTGTTATAGTACTAATCAAAGCTGTACTGGCAGCCAGTTATCTAACATCTCTGCATTTTGCATAGCCTGGGATAAAACGCTTAATCCTGGTGTGCAGGATTACAATAAGTGCAGAAACTATTTCTGTAATTCTTAGTAAAGAAATAAAAGCACAATTAAATCTCTGTAAGGGAAAACAGGCAAAAGACTATGCACAGATATGATTAACAATAATGACTTTATCAGCATTTGCTGCTATTTTCTTCATGTTTTCTATTTGCTGTTTGAAGGAAAAAGCTTACCCTAGTTATATATAAATTATAGTTATAATTTGTCCAGGTTTTTTTTTTTTTTTTTACTGGGAACAGTATTATAATTTAGCAACATAGTCAATTGTATCCTATGTTTTCCCTTTCCACAAGCATTGCAGGTTGTATCTAAGCAGACAGGGGAAGGGAACCATATGTGGAAATCTATTGCTTCTTCTGATGTCATAGTAAGATATCTAGGGAACTCTGGAGCACAAAGGAGGCCATGAAAATATCTTGGAAGGCCACAATACTCATTCTACCCCACATCATGTTTTGTGTTGAAAGGTCCTGCTCGCCAGTTTGGAAGCATTAGAATTAAATCATGAACTAAATGATACTTAAAGAAAGTTACAAGGACATAAAATGAACAAGGAAGCATATACGTATTTAGGTTGCCAGCTAGTGTGTTGCCTTCATGCTGCACAGCTAAGGGCTTGAACTCAAGGTCTTAATGTGTTGTTGTCCCCTGAAGTGCAATCAAGACACTAACATGAGGAAATCACTTCCCAACTGATTGTTTGCCCACAACTTTGGTATAACAAACTGGGAGAAGGAGAAAACTCAGTGGATAGAATTTGTGGTAAAAAATGCTTTTTTTGTTTGGATTTCACTTAAACTGCTGCAGGATTAGGTAACCAGTATAGTTTTGTGAGTATTTTAGGGAGCCAAGCAAAACTAAGTTGCACTAGCGTTGTCTAATTTGCATACAGCGGGAAGTGAAAGTTGAATGAACGTATATATGTTGCAGCAAATACATTACATTACACAAGGCCAGGGAACCTTAATAAAATAAAATAGAGTTTTTATAATGCCCTACATATGAGCCCAGTGTATAGTTTATGTTCCATATGTTAGAAAATGTAGGGGGGAACACGGGAACCCAACAAAAAAAATACGGTCTTTTTGCACCGTGAAGAAAGGAAAAGACGCCAGCATTTTTTGGGACTTAGAAAACATTTCAACCAAATATTGAGGAAGTCCTATCCACTCTATTGCACTTCACCTGGTCTGAGGTGGCGAAGGCAAGTCTGACGCAAGAGGTAACGTTCATTAAAATCTGCATCTTACTGAATTTGCGGAGTTATGTCCGTTCGCCAGAGCAAAAATTCGCCTGTCGTTAGAGTGCGAAGCTAGGGTCTATTTCCTTCGCTAGGGAAGTGACGCCTGCGCCCATTAGGGAATAGGTGTAGTTACGAAATTATGTCACGCTGGCGAATTTTCCCTAGCGTTAGTCAATCTGCCCCTAGGGCTCATTTATGTCAAAAGCACAGTGAGCAAGGTGTCATTTTGTGCACAATTTACATGTTTTTTTTCCAAAAAAATTCCACCATCATTGTGTGTGCAACAGGGCAATTCACCTGGTGCAACTGTTCTGTACTTATTGCAATATTGGGTTCTTCTGAAAAATTAGAGCAATAGCGTGTATGCTCCGTCACAGATTAGGCTCAATTGTGCCAAATATTTCAAAGTCTGCCTGTTGTCATTTCTGGTGTTCTCTGACATCATTTCTGGTGGTCGGTGTGTAAGTAACGTGTGTGCCCTATACTTTTGGCACAACTCAACTGCTATCAATTCAAAGGCTATTTCCTGGTATGGAGGTGGTAGCGTCAGGGTTGCCTTGCATCAGCGGGTACAGCAGTGCTCAATTTGGACCAGAAGGCAGGAAGGATTGAGTGGTGATGAGTACAACAAAAGGAAAGTGGGAGGAGCACATTTTGCTGCAAGTACCTATAATGAAACTGGGCTTATGTGCAACTCACTATAGGGAAAGTGTAATTTGCTCAATTGCAGACACAAATGAGCCCTAATATCTTTGTCATAGTAGAATAACGAGTATATTATTTATCATATGAAAAATATACTGTTATTACTGAAGCTGTAAAGCTGTGTTTTGCCATAAATAAGCAATTAATGCTCATCTTCCCCCTGCATTCAGTGTTTACATCTACCAAATAATACTACTAACAAATTATATTCCAGTATTTGCTCGTGATCTTATCAAAATAACTATATTTAAAATGTTGTAAAGCTTGTAACAGGCATAATTAAATAAATGTTTGTATGTACTGGTATTCTTAGAAACCAAACATAGTTATCCTATAGCAATCAAACCTCCCAGGACATCTATCTTTGTTTCTGTCTGCTAAGGGGGTCTAAAAAGTTTTGATAGATTTTATGTTGAGCTTGCGGGCATGTTGAAACTATCGGTAATACACTTTGATAAAGTTCACAAGATTAGAGAAAAGATACCAGAAACCCGGTAAAATTAATTATTACGAGCAGAGCTAAACAAACAAGTTTGGCTAAAGGCCAAAATTTCTGCAGAACATAACATTTTTTGCAATCATCATTCATACTTAATACATTGTATCAAACAACAAAGAAATGTAAACTGCAACAATGCTGACAAAATAAGCCTCAAATAATAATGGCTTTTCATAGACAAGGAGTGATCTACGGTCAGTGAAAAGTATATTGAAGGATATCAAAACAAGTGCTACTGCTCAATTAAATCATACAATATAAAGGGGTTGGATATATACTAAGTTATCATTTTGTCTGCTAATGTCATGTGGAATTGCCTGTGAAATTAACAAAAAATTTTTAGAGCCTCACTCATGTTTAGTATTATCAGCAGCAGGGCCGGGAATAAAGTCCCAGAATAGGGGTAAGTTATAGAAGAGGTACTTACCTAGCACCCCATCCCACATATATACATGGTTGCGCCCTAGGCACAGGCCTCTTCTGCTTACACTTAGTTGCGGCCCTGACCATCAGTCAGGATTTCTCTACAAATGTAATTCACAATGAGTTAGTTATTTATCAAAATCCGAGATGCGTTCAAAATTCGAGAAGAAATATGTGAAAATTATTTGACGATTTGGAGCTTTTAGCTTGGCTTTTCCATGTTGCAATATTTCATGTTTCATAAACAACATGCTTTAATTCATCCGGCAATCATGAAAAACAGCTCCTGCTGATATTTATAAAGAATAAGGGTGAGATTACAGAACAGGCACACATTGCTAGGAGTAAGGTTAAATTCAGTGGCACATATGTTAAATCTAGAATAGGCACAGGTGCAGCTGAATGAAGACATGGATAGTATTTAATAAAGTAACTGTAAAGGTTAAGAATTTAACTTGTTACAATTTGTAACATCGGTGTTTAGTCCCTCCTTCCCTGCCAGGATTTCAAATGATGCAGAAAGAGAAGAACTGGTAAACAGCTGGATTTCAGCATAGAAAATTGCATTTATTCATACATTTTGAAGAAATCGGTAACTGTGATGGGTATATTAGGGGTTTCTGTGTAATGTTGGCCTCTTTATCAAATTTTGGTTTGAAAGGCGGTGTTCCCCTTTAAGCTGTGATTGCCATTGTGAAAAAGCACTCTTGCATCCTTATGTTTTTCACAAGTAGTTAGCTTCAGTTCTGAGTTGTACCTGCCTCAGGTTACTTTGTTTGTTGTTGCTGATAAGTGATTTCCCTTGCGTTACCCAGAGCCTTGTCAGTGTTTATAAAATAGCAGTATCTGTGTCTATGATGCTTTTGCTCATAGCACTTTGGATTTTGATCCAGGGGACGTGTGATTGCTGTATTTGGAGACATGAATCAGTTTGTTTTTACAGATTGTACGAAGTTGTCAAGGTTGATGGAGATATATTAATCTGTTGTACTTACTCTTAGAAACTGAGCTGGGGCATTCATGGGATAAAAATAACACTACTTAAATAAAGGAACTGAACACTGTGAGTTAACCGTTTCTTTATTTTTTTTAAAAAAAAATAACATTTAAATATTTAAAAAATAATGTTTCATATTTGTGAATTTGCACACAGGTAAATGGCAAGTGGGAAACAAATTCAATCAACATTTGGTAAGTTTTAATTATAGGATTCAGGTTGACCCTCAGACTTCGTGTAACTAACGTCTCTCCAGCAGAGAGGCAAATGTGTGAAATGGATCCCCACCAGAGGAACCACTTAGAGAAGTAAAGAGACTTTACCTGCCCATAGACGTACAGATATAATCGTACAAATCCCTGTTTCATACAATTTTCGGACCGTGTGGGGAGTGTCCTGACATTTTTTTGTGCCATAGCGATCAGTCTTTCGATTGCTGTCAGGGCAGAACATAGTCTGATCTGTTCTTTTACTACTTTATTGCAGGTAAACCTGCATGACTATCGCCACCTTTAGTCCCTTTCCAAACTGTGGTCCCTAAACTCAGTCCCTAAACTCAGTCCCTAAACTCCTCTGGGAGCTTAAAGCCCAGGCTTCTGTAAGGTTGTTGGTCTCATTAGGGTCCAAAGGTTGATACTAGGGCCTTATGCTTCAGGCTTACAGCACCTCCACTCCTGGTACTAGGTGGAGACCATTATATAAGCTATGGATACTAGATTCCTAGGTCAGTTGGGGGTAACTTCCCTCCCACAGGGCATAGGTAACCAGGACTTCCTGCGCAGAAGAGGGAAGTAACGCGTTGGGCCTCCTAAAATGATGCTATCAATAAGATCCCTAGTTCCAATGGATACAGTAGTAACGTAAATGTGGGTGTCCATTGCCTTTACTACAAGGCTTGAAAAGATATGGGTGGTGCTGAACTCTGAGGACCACAGACGCATCAATCAATAGAAATATATTGTATATATGGGGTTGCTTCCGGTTAAACCAAGGTATACTCTGATGCATATCAGACATGAATTTTCAAACAAATGTGAATATTTTAACACTAAATTATATATTATGTTAATCATGAGAAAAACTTCTTACTGTCGTTTCTGAACAGACTGCTTTTGTCTGTGCAACATGTGATTTTATTCCCTTGGTGCTGCATTCACTGCTATAGTGATATATGATGCCTCTTTGCCTCTAACAGGAAATCACACAAGGTGATCATGATAAAGGAGAATTTAATGTATGTTAAAAGATATTGCTTTTGTTTAAATGCACTGACAACAATATTGGATTGCAATGTGTTTTCACATAATTTATAATGCGTGGCCTTGTCAACCTAGCTATTGACTAGATTATTGAAATGTATTTTTGAAAGCTGTCCTGTGAATTGAAATGGTATCTTTAATGTCATCAGGTATTAAATCAGGATACTATTTCTGTCCAAGCAAAAATGTGCTGTTATGCACAAGTATGTGTAATGTTTTGTAAAGTAAATGTAAAATCTCTTTTCTTAAATGCATCCTAACCTCAGATCGACAGTAATGCCGAGCCATGCCTAGTCTGCTTTTCCACCCCCAATAATCTGTTTTATAATAAAGGAATGCTCACAATAATAACGGAATACTTAATATGGCCACACATGATATTTCTTACAATACTGTTTGCCATTAATAGGATTACTATACTATATGATCATCTATGTGCACCCCATAAATGGCAGATCAAGCTCTGTTGCACTTAAATAAATTAACCGTAATTAATCATGTCTATAAAGATTCTAATTTATCCAGGTCATTATACAGTATCTAGTTAGGGTTGCCACCTGACAGCCCAGTATTTTGAAGGGCTGCCCAGGTTAAAACTTCCTGCCCGGTATTCCCTTGATTGACACAACATAGTCCCGTCCCCTGATGTCACAACCACTCCCATCTATGTCACGACCCATGGACGGCACTGCCCCACCCCCCTACCCAGTCTCTGTCGTGTGGGAAGGTGGCTATCCTATATCTAGTACAATTAAGTCAAAGTTATTTTAATAAAAAAAAGCCCAACCAAACTAAAATCCATAATTGGACCTTATTTATTATTAAAAAAGGATGATTTAATCGGATTGGGGACAAACACGAAAAAACAAGCAAAAATTTGAATCATACGTTTTTTTCAGATTTTTTTTCCTAATTGCTCGATTTTTTCAGGCTTTTCCCCAAAAAGTCCAAATTTTTTGGATTTTCCCCCGAAAAGCCTGAAATAGTCAGAGTTCTGGGCTACATCCAGCACAGACCACAGTAACTTCCAAATAGGATAGGGACCTTTCCTATTGACTTATATACAACCTTCCAGATTCAGACTTTTCCGATCCTTTGGGGTATAATGAATCTTGAAAAAGAAAAGATTCTTTTTTTAGTTTTTTGCATTCGGATCCCCTTCGAGTTTTTCTACTCATGATGATTGGATTGGATGTCTGGGACTTTACTACCCTCAAGGATTTAAATGCTGGGGAATTCCCAAACACTTTAGTTGAACTGTCTCGGATAAGTGGTGAAACAGTGCAGCAGTAACTCTGAGGGGGTTATTTACTTAAAGGAACAGTAACGTCAAAAAATAAAAGTGTTTTAAAGTAATGAAAATATAATGCAGTGTTGCCCTGCACTGGTAAAACTGATCTGTTTGCTTCAGAAACACTACTATTGTTTATATAAATAAGAGGCTGTATAGCAATGGGGGCAGCCATTCAAAGGAGGAAAGGCTCAGATTACACAGCAGAGAGCAGATAAACTATGTCTGTCTAATGGTGTTATCTGTTATCCATTACTTAACCTGTGCCATATAGCCGTTTTTCAATTTCCGCCATTGCTACTCAGCAGCTTGTTTATTTGAACTATAGTAGTGTTTCTGAAGCAAACACATCAGTTTCACCAGTGCAGGGCAGCAGTACATGATATTTTCATTACTTTAAAACAATTTCATTTTTTGGTGTTACTGTTCCTTTAAGTCCAAATTTTTGTGGTTGGGGTTTTAAAGGGAAAAAACACTAAAACTTGAATTTTTCGAGATTTAATAAACCCTGAGGCTGCTAATAGTCAGAATAAAAAATACTCAATTTCAAACCTCCCGAGGTCATGTAGAAGTCAATGGCAGATGTCCCTTTGACAGTTGGAAGATATATTGATCTGCGTTGCGTTTTGGGCAATAATCGAAATAATTTGTGGTTTTCGAGCAATAGCCGAAAAAATCATAAGATTCGGATTTCTTCACAATTTTATCGAGTTTTCCCGCACCAGTTTTCGAGTTATTTTATTGATAAATAAGGTAAAAATGTGGATGGGAGTTTGGTCAAAGTGGTTTTAATAAATAATGAGAAATATTCATATTTTAGTAAACAATCGCCTAAATGTCCAGTTGCCTTTGACTTAATTCTACTAGATACTGTACATGTACATAATGAATCATATTAAATCTACATCCTATGTCTTGAAAGTAGGAACCAAGTGAGCATGCCTGGCATTCCTATGCCTTAAACTTCAATTTATCAAAGCCATGTTATGGCAATGGGCTTAGTTAGGCTGATGCAGTCTTCAGAGACCTATAGAATTATGCACATATTGTATGGACTCAGAAGTTGCTGTTGTGTAATCTACTTCTGTGATATTCTATTGAGTCGCTCCCATACACTGTATTAGTATAAAGATAATGCAACTCAGGGTGCAACATGCAAAAAACTGTGTCCATGTGTACGTTTTTAGAGAAGCTTAAATTTGCTGCCCATAGTTCCTGATTGAGCTAGTGGCTAAATGAAGGATCTAGAATGTATTTGGTCTGCTTAAAATGATCTTATTGATAGAACCCACGTTATTTTGACTTCTGGAATGCACTTTCACTACTTTATTTTCGTGTTGATGTGAGCTACAATATGTGCGCGATATAGTCAGATGAGAAAGTAAATCTTTTTTAGTTTTATACACCTACTGTACTCATGCAAAAGGTGAGGGCAGGGTGCATCTTTTTAAATTTAAGCCCTTAAATCAAATGCTAAAATCATCTATTATAATAGTTAAGTTAGAGGTACTGAAGGAAAGAGGGGTGTTAGAAAAGTTATAATGGTAGGGTTTGTGCCAATGCCAAAAAATATAAATAGGTACTACTCAAGAATGATTAATAATTCAAAAGCAAATATTAAGTAAATCTTGGAGGATATACTCACAGTTCACCCCAGTCCCAAGTTGCAAGTCCAAGACAACATTTCAAAAAAGAGATGTGAGTACCTCCAACAATAATAAATCAATCAGTTAAAAATTCAAAAATATATTAGGACATAAGCGACAAGACCGTGTTTCATGCCTACTGGGACACTTACTCATAGGCTGAGTGGCCCACCCCTGTACACAGGTTATAAAGGGGCTGTAGCCAATCACAAGACAACAGTCATATGTTACCACTTTATATATATTTAATAGAAATCCACCTAGTGGTCAAAGTGCTAATTGTTACAAAGTGCCAATTAGAAAAGTTACTGTCTTCATTTGTATTTTACTATATGTTTAAAAATGCAAGGTCAGAGGGCATCAAAAAGTTCCTCCAACTCCATTTCTTTATACTCATTTCTCTATGCTTAATGTCAGTCCATAACAGCCCTGGATAGGGCCCTGCTGAATCTGGACCTCTTTGTTAGAATGTATGGTTGGAGTAGCCCCAACTGCTTAGTTTTATTGCAGAGATGAACTCATATTCTGTAAATATAAACACATTTTTGGATTTGTTATCAAAAAACCAAATACTTTTTTTGATATGCATATTGAAGTATGGAAACTAAATGTGATTGTTCATCTGCCAATAGCGTACTATAAAATGCTGAATACATGTAAAGGGAATCTATTATGGAGCAATGTTTGGTTTCAGCATTGAAGTATTTCCATCTTGTAGAGTGTAGCGTGTAATAGATTTGTAGAAAAGGGTTTTTTTTTCCTCTTGATGTTAAACAAAGATTTTCTGCCTAGTGCCGATATCAAGGAGGCGCAAGATCCAAAGCAAAAATGTTGTATTGTACAGAACAAAACAGTGAAGTGCACAGCTGAATAGACATTTCTGCTTCATTTTAAATGCACAACTTGGTTTACTATAGAAACAGTATGATTGAAAAATACATTTGAATTGCAATGTTTCCATATAACTCTTTGTTATTGTCCCAGCATGCCATTTACTGTCCTGTCCATATACATATTGGTACGTATTAAATGAATACAGTCTTTACACATGGGGGCAAACTTACTAAAGGGCGAAGTGGCTAACGCTGGCAAAATTCGCCAGCGTGATGTCATTTCAGCACTTCTGCGATTTACTAACGGCTGCTGGCGTAATTTAGCTAGTGATGGAGATAGACTCTGGCGCAACTTCTCATTCTAACGCTAGGTAAATTTTTGCTCTGGCGAAAGAGCTTTACTAAGCAAATTCACTACGTTTTTCATTTTACTGAACGTTACCTCTATCGCCAGACTTGCCTTCGCCACCTCAGACCAGGCGAAGTGCAATGGAGTAGATGGGACTTACTTGAAATTTTGTTGAAAATTTTTCTAAGTCCCAAAAAAACGCTGGCGTCTTTTCCTTTTTTCAGGGTGATAGCCTGCAAAAGTAAAAGTAAATCTTTTTTAGGGTACCTGGCTTCCCCCCTACATTTCCTAACATATGGCACATAAACTATACAGTGGGCACATGTGTAGAAATTATAACAACTCTATTTTTTTTTTATTAAGGTTCTCTGGCCTTGTGTAGTGTAATGTATTTTGCTGCAACATATACGTCCATTGTACTTTACCTGCACGCCGTATGCAAATTAGCCAACACTAGTGTACCTTTAAAATTGTTGTTTTGTACTTTGCTTAAGTTGAAATTACACTATAAGACAAAACAAAGGATCTATGATTTGAACTTTTAAGGGTTTTACCAATAGGTTTAAAATTGCAACTTTACAGGGAGCATTTGCCTCTGTGCCATAGAAGGGCGCAAGCTGTGGACAGCAATTTGGGAATAATAATCTGGCAAAGCCCAGATCACACAGGTACAAGGGACTTATTACATACTCAGGCCCTCCCCACTCCCCATATTCCATTGGATTCCTATCAGTGGCGTAACTATAGGAGAAGCAGATCCCGCAGCCGCAGGATAACCCGTATCGTGGAGTCAACTTCCTGTATAGCATTAAAATCCCCCCTCCCTGGCCAGCAAGAGCATGCGCCTAGAGAAGGGGGTTGCCGTGGCGGAGGAGGTTGCGGGTAGGTGCAGCTATACAAGCGCCTCCAAAGATTTTTTTGGTGGTTGTAGACTGTTATTAAGGCACTGATCCCAATGTGACTCCACTTTCCATTTTCAGTGGTGTAATACTAGAAATAAGGGGATTTGAATGCACTGGGGCATGCTGAGACATTGTTGCTAAGCTACAACATGGCAAGGAGTAAAGCTGGTGGTGGGCAAGGGTGGCCTGGTGAAGGTTTTGCACCATCACTGTGTATATTTTGTATACAGCCATGTTGAAAGCAGGCAGCTCCACATATAGATTGAGGAGCACAGTGCAAAGAGTTGCACATCAGGTCTCAACATACATGGCACGTGTAAAGTGCAAAAGACTGAAGTGCTCCGGTTCCGGATCCACAGTGTTTAAATCATATACAGGTATCTTGTGTTAAGGGCACTGTGTGTTGGTATACATGGGGGTAAGGTCTGCCAGATGGCATATTTTGAAATGCATTGGTCAGTCAACACTTTTCTCAAGAAATCCTAGCAGGTATGAATGTGCCAGTGTAAGGAAAATAGGAAAAATATTCAGTTAATTCTAGTGTGGATATAGTTGCTTAGCAATTGTATAGTCACAAACTTGATAGGCAACCCATGTTTTCTTTTTAAATAAATGCACTTGCACAGAAGAAATTAATACAGAACGTGCATTGATTACCGGTAATCATTTTTATATGTGTTTTGCCATGAAGTTGCTCCCATTCTCTTTGTATCAATGTTTGTATTAATATAAAAGTGATGCCTTTTCTTTGTTGACAATAGTCTACTAAGAAACAGAAATATTGGATATGACTGCAGAAAATTATTTGTAGGCTTCAATTGGAAAGGAATTTCATTTCTGCAAGATACACACCTGTTTCTTATCCTTGATACTGACATGGTATTATTTATAACTTTATCTGCATATATCAGCGTACAAATGTTTGCAATGAGCTTCTGTACTGAAGCACTGTAGAAGGTGGGAAAATGCTTAAAGCACATATTATACATCATTCTAACTGAAATACATAAACAAAAATCCTGAATATACCAGCTTGGCTATGGCATAGGAATCTCTTGCATTTATCTGACAAAATGCAATCCCTCATGGTTACTTTGGCTACAAATAATCATCATCAGGGCATTTTTAAAATACGGCAGGACTTTATTAAAGGAAAACTATACCCGAACAATGTAGGTCCATATAAAAAGATATTGCATAAAACAGCTCATATGTAAAACCCTGCTTCATGTAAATAAACCATTTTCATAAAAACATATTTTTCTAGCCATTGGGTAATCCTAAATAGAAAATTGACATTTTAAAAAATAAGGCCACCCCCTGGGATTGTAGGATTCATGGTGCATACAAACATAGCAAACAAACTTTACATGTTAGGTCACATGAGCCAATTAACAGACAGAGTTCTGTCTTTTGCTCCCACACTTCTTCCTGTTACAGTTAAAGCTGTAGTATTTCTGGTCAGGTGATCTCTGAGGCAGCACACAGACCATCATGAAATGGTGGTTCAAGGCAAGAGATGTTAAAATGTGTGTGTGTATATATATATATATATATATATATATATATATATATATATATATATATATATATATATATATATACCAGTTTGGTAAGATTCTTTAATATGCCACTTAATATGAAATAAACTGTATATGTAAATAATTTGTTGCTTAAATATTCATTTTGGGGGTAAAGTTTTCCTTTAATAACAATATACATTTGCTGTGTAATATAGGCTGTGCACAAGCCAGTATGACACATTTTAGAGCAAGTTCCATGTATCATTTGTGCCTGGTGTCAAGCCAGTATCTCGTAAGCTGTCTTAAAAGAACTCGAGAGGTTTATAGTGATGGGCGAATAAATTTGCCAGGCGTGAATTCCCAGTGAATTTACACATTTCACCGCCTGAGAATAAATTCTGAAACTGCCACAAAAATTCACCAGCATCAACATTATTCAGATGCACATTGACTTTACCGGCAGCAAAATTGACGTGGGGGGCAGATTTACTAAGGGTCGAATTTTGAAGTTAAAAGAACTTCGACCCTCGAATTGAAAATTTTCACAGAATTTAGCGTTCGAACGATTAAAGGAAAATCCTTTGAATCGAACGATTTTAGCGTACTATCAAAGGATTTTCCTTCGATGTACAAAGACTTAGAAAAAATGGTTGTAGAAGGTCCCCATAGGCTAACATAGCACTTCGGCAGGTTTAATTTGGCGAAGTATTGAAGTTGAAGTTTTTTTTAAAGAGACAGTACTTTGATTATCGAATGGTCGAATATTCTAACGATTTTTACTTTGAATCAAAGTCGAAGTAAATTCGACGTCATAGTATCCTATTCGATGGTCGAAGTATTCAAAAAATTACTTCGAAATTTGAACTTTTTTAACTTCAAAAATTCACTCGAACCTTACTAAAGCTGCCCCGTAAATTGTCCTTGTTTTAATAGTGTTTTAATGATTTGCCTTCTTCTTCTTAGTTTTTCCTGCTTTCAAATGGGGGTCACTGACCCCATCTAAAAAAACAAATGCTCTATAAGGCTACAAATGTATTGTTGTTGCTACTTTTTATTACTCATCTTTCTATTCAGGTCTCTCCTATTTATATTCCAGTCTCTTGTATAAAGTAATGCATAGTTGCTAGGGTCATTTAAACCCTAGCAACCAACAACAACTGGAGAGCTGCTGAATAGAAAGCTAAATAACTCAAAGGTCAAACCAATAATACAATATAAAAAACAACTGAAACTTGTCACAGAATAGCACTCTCTACATCATACTAAAAGTTAATTTATAGGAGAACAACCCCTTAAAGAAACAACTCTTGCATTTTGCAGCCATCTGGAGAAATATGGCTTTATCACGAGGTGTGTTTGCATAAAAGCAATATTCAAAGGTAGATACACTATAAATATGCCTTTTAAAATGTACAGATATTGTTAAAAATGGCTCTTGTAATTCCTAAAAGAGTGTTTTCTTGCACAGCTCTGTCTATATCTTTAACACATGCCAAATTACAGCTAATTAGGTGACACCGAATTTGACAGTAAATGGCAGTTTTGTACCTGGAAGCAACTCGGTTGATGTGATGTGATGGGTTTATAGGAATGACCAGATGTTGGAACGAAATCATTTGTAGAATTGTAACACTCATTATGCTCAAGAACTTGCCCAGGGGCAACTTTTGCACATTCCGATATGCGAGAAACTATTATTATGAGTGCTAATTTTATAAAACACACAAACAGTGACAAAAGGCACTGGAAAGATTTTAGGGCACATAAGAAAAATAATACTAATGCAGAAAAATGTATTGCACTCAGGGGACTTATTAAGATATAATTTATAGCATAACTGCGCTGTGATCTTACAGTGGGGCATATTTATCAAAGGTTGGAAGTACAGTTCACTGTAGTTCACCAGAGGGGTATCCTACATCTCCCTATTCTCTTACATGTACAGTTCCCATCTGGAGAGCTGTCCTTTCACCTTTTGAAAAATATGCCCCTACATGGTATGTCAGACTTTCCATATTTTATGACATTTCAAATGTTGGCTTTGAAAGGGGCTTTAGGAAACTCCTTTCATTGCACTGCTCATTTTTAACCAGCAATTTGCAATGTACCGTGTAAGGAGATGTCAGAGAGGTAGAGAAAGTACGGGCATGGTGAGAGCTCTTATATACAGATGTCTATTATTACATTACGTTTGGGAACTGCAAGAGCTGCCGTCTGGCACAGTGATTTGGAATTGGAATTTTTATTTCACCCTAAAGCAGAACTTATCTGACTTTTTAGTTCAAGCCTCCCTTGAAGGAGTTTGTATAGGGCTCCCATTAGGTTATAACAAGGTTACAGATGTTGGAAAACATCAGCCATAGTTCCAAAAATATATGGCACAGCAAACACGTATTCAACCAATATAACACCCTTAGGGGTAAATCTATTAACCTGCAAAATTCACCAGTGATTGCTTTGCAGCCATCACAGCACTTCGCTAATTTACTAAAATGCGAAGTTGCGTCCAGGGCGCCGAACGCTAGCAAATTTTTGCTAGCGTTACTTCAGCAATGCAATAAAATCCTAGCACAACTTGGTTAGAGGTCTTCGCTCTGGCTAATTTGCAGTGGGAAATGATAAAGTTGAATGGACATATATGTTGCAGCAAATACATTACATTACATAAATCTAGGGAACCTTAATAAAAAAATAGAGTTGTTATAATGCCCTACACATGAGCTCAGTGTATAGTTTATGCTCCATATGTTAGAAAATGTATGGGGGAACCCGGTTACCTCTGAAAAAAGGAAAGGACGCCAGCGTTTTTTGGGACTTAGAAAATTTTTCCACTAAAAATTGAGGCAGATCTATGCACTCCATTGCACTTCACCTGGTCTGAGCTGTCGAAGGCAAGTCTGGCGGAACAGGTAACGTTCAGTAAAATCCGCATCTTAGTGAATTTGCGGAGTAACGTTCAATTGCCAGAGCGAAAATTCACCTGGCGATAGAGTGTGAATGAGCACTAGCTTCTGTCTCTTTCACTAGCGAAGTTACGCCTACGCCCATTTGTAAATCGGAAGAGTGCCTGAAAGCGGTTACGCTGGCGAATCGTCGCCAGAGTGAGTCACTTCGCCCTTTATTAATTTACCCCTTAATGTCTTTCTAGTTGGAGGAGTATCTAGAAAAAGTAAATAAGTATTCTCTCAAATTTTCACTTTGATTGGCTTTCATGTTATAGTCACAGTTTGGGAGCCACTGTCCAAAAGAATAATTCAATTGTCATTGTGTTTACGTCATGGCATGGAGACTCATGAAGGTTTTATTGTAGTTTCACTGCTGGTATCAGTTTTCATTTTGTTTATTGTAACACTCATTCCATTTGTTTGAACATAGGCTGATTAAAGAAGAACAAAAACCTTACATAAGAGTAATGTCCCTGGAAAGTCGGGATTCACCAAATCCAGGATTCGGCCTTTTTCAGCAGGATTCGGATTAGGTAAAATCTTCACACCTGGCCAAACTGAATCCTTAAAAGCATGTGACTTTTTGTCACACAAAGAAGGAAGTAAAATCATGCATGCAGCACACTGTTCTCTTTCGCCCTTTCTGACCCTAATTTGCATATGCAGATTAGGTTCAGGATTCAGTCGAATCCCAAAATAATGGAATTGGTGCTTCCCTACTGGAAAGAACTACTTTTTGCATCCACTCTTTTATCCACCTTGTCAAGGTTAAATGTAACTTCATTAACCAACATCAACAAATCTCTGTTAACTTTAAAATGATGGTTTTAAGAGAAAGGTACAGATAAAAGTTGCATTTTTTAAAGAAAATTGTCAGTCCTTGTCAGGAATTGTCAGGAGGGTAGGAGCCACTGGAGAAGAGCTTAGCAGTAAAAACTGCTTTAGTGTACAGCAGGAGCTCACAGGTGGTATCAGCAGGCCGTGTTAGAGAAGAGAGGAATCCGTAGACAGGCAGAGATCGAAGGGCTGGCGGAGTTCAGGCAAACCGGAAACAGGCCGAGGTCAGAAGGCAGGCGGAGTACAAGCGGTAGTCCAAAACAAGCAGGGTCGATGGCAGGCAGAAGTCAAGCGGTGGTCAGAAACGGGCCGAGGTCAAAATCCAGGAATCAAGTTCAAAGCGAGGTATAACAGCAAAGGTTCAGGAGCAGGGAAAATAATCACCAAGCACTGTTTGCTTTTTCCGACGATAATAAATAGGGGCAGATTGGCGCCAAACGTAAGGACGCAGCGTCAGGACGCCGTGCGTCAACTTTAGCGTGCCCGCGACCGTCGCGACGTGCGCGCGTCCGAATGAACGGACGCGCGCCCGCGCAAAGACGCGGGCGCCGGAAACAGACGCCGAGAATGCGCAGAAACCTGCACACCCCTGCGCCTGCACCCAAGAGAAGACTGAGCTGCGACCAAAGGTACCTTACATTGCCCCCCCCTGAGGGGCGGCCTCAGGACGTCTAAAGCAGGCTTGTCAGGATATTTCCTATGAAAGGCTGTGGTTAACCTCGGAGCATGAACATTGTTCTTTGGTTCCCAGGAATTCTCTTCATTTGGAAAACCTTTCCACTTGACGAGGTACTGCAACCTTCTGCCACGAATTCTGGAATCCAAGATCTTTTCCACTTCAAACTCAGCCTCGCCTTGACAAGAGATAACTGGAGGAGATGGAGAAACACGACCTGGAAAGATGTTAGGCACAAATCTTTTAAGCAGAGCAGCATGAAACACAGGGTAAACTTTAAGAGAGTTAGGAAGATCTAATTCAAAGGACACAGTATTAATGACCCTCTTGATAACGAATGGACCCAGAAACTTTGGAGCCAACTTCTTGGAAGGAGAGGCGAGCCGAAGATTCAAAGAAGAGAGCCAAACCTTGTCACCAATCTTGAATTCGGGATCCTTTCCCCGTTTTCTGTCTGCGAAAGTTTTGAAATTTTGTTGAGCCTTACTTATCTGTTCCTTCAAAAAAGACGTATTTTGTTTAAGAAACTCCAAACGATCTTGTAATGTAGGCAGGTTCACCTCAGGAAGGACGTCTGGAAACATGATAGGATGAAAACCCAGATTAGAAAAGAATGGAGTCTGGCCCGTAGAAGAGTGCATAGAATTATTATAACAGAACTCAGCACATGGAAGAAGTGACACCCAATTGTCCTGCAAATAGGAAGAAAAAGTACGAATGTATTGCTCCAGCGTTTGATTAGTCCTCTCGGTCTGCCCATTGGTCTGTGGGTGATAAGCTGAAGAACGAGACAAAGAGATACCAAGGGATTTACACAACACAGTCCAAAACCTTGACGTGAATTGGGTACCACGATCAGAAATAATTTCTTTAGGAAGTCCATGAAATTTAACTATTTCTTTAATGAACACATCCGCAGTCATGGCAGCAGAGGGGAGCCGGGGAAGAGGAATAAAATGTGCCATCTTGGTAAGGCGATCGACAACCACAAAAATAGTATTACACCCATTGGATGGAGGCAGTTCAACGATAAAATCCATGGAAATAGAACTCCAAGGTCTCTCAGGAAGAGGCAAGGGCCGGAGAAGACCCACAGGTTTGTTGCAGGAAGATTTGAATCTAGCACAGGACTCACACGATCGCACATAAGCAGTGCATTCCTTTATTAAAGAGGGCCACCAAAAAAGACGTCTGGCCAATTCTAAGGTCTTTCGAATTCCAGTATGCCCAGCTAAAGGATGGTCGTGAACTATTCTCAAGGCCTCCACACGAAGATTCGGTGGAACTACCAACTTATTGTTCCTTAAAAGTAAGTCATCTTGAGCCACAATATCTTCAACACCTGGATAATCTGTTGGAGCTTGAGGAATCTTCTTTAGACGATCAATAAAAGAAGACTGCAGAAGTAAAAAGTGTCCGGACTGAAGAATTGTATCAGGAACCATGGACACTTTCTCCACCGGAAAAACTCTGGACAGGGCATCAGCCTTTGCATTTTTGGCCCCGGGTTTGTACGTAATATGAAATTGGAAACGAGAGAAAAAGAGTGCCCATCTAGCTTGACGAGGATTTAAACGCTTTGCAGATCTTAAGTATTCGAGATTCTTATGGTCAGTGAAAATGATAAAAGGATGAACGGCTCCTTCCAATAAATGACGCCACTCTACCAAAGCACCTTTAATCGCCAACAACTCACGATCTCCAACATCATAGTTCCTTTCAGTAGGAGTTAACTTTTTAGAGAAGAATGCTACTGGATGTAAGTTGTCTTTGGGGCCAGCTCGCTGTGAAAGAATTGCTCCAATAGCTACCTCAGAGGCGTCCACTTCAAGAACGAAAGGTTTGGAAACATCGGAATGGACTAAAATGGGAGCAGAAATAAAAAGTCTTTTAAGAAGTTCAAAGGCTTGTTGAGCAATTGGAGACCAAGAAAATTTGATTTTACAACTTGTGAGGTCTGTGAGAGGTTTGATGATGGACGAGAATCTATTGATAAACCTTCTATAAAAATTTGCGAATCCCACAAAGCGTTGAACCCCTTTTCGGTCATTCGGGGGTGGCCAGTTAATAATCGCCTCAACTTTCTTAGTGTCCATCTTGAAACCTTGACTAGAAACTTGGAATCCTAGAAATTCAATGTGAGATCTCTCGAACTCACACTTTGAAGCTTTGGCGTAGAGAAGATGTTTCCTAAGACGAAGCAAAACCTCCCTCACATGAGAACGATGATCTTCTAAAGAATTCGAAAAAACAAGAATATCGTCCAAATATACGATGACAAATTGATCTAGTAAGTCATGAAAAATATCGTTGATGAAATATTGAAACGTGGCAGGGGCGTTACAAAGGCCAAAAGGCATGACGGTGTATTCGAAATGTCCATATCGGGAACGAAAGGCAGTCTTCCATTCGTCCCCTTCACGTATTCGAACCAGATTGTAAGCACCCCTCAAATCTAACTTAGAAAAAACTGTAGCACGACCAAGTCTTTGAAAAAGATCAGAAATGAGCGGCAACGGGTAACGATTCTTAATTGTCACCTTGTTAAGTTCACGAAAGTCAATGCAGGGTCTTAGGGAATGGTCTTTTTTCTCGACAAAAAAAATACCTGCACCGGCAGGAGAGGAAGAATGACGTATGAAGCCTTTAGCCAGATTCTCATCAATATAGTCCTTTAAAGTAGCTAACTCAGGCTCAGATAAAGGATATATTCTTCCAAAAGGGATGGATGCGCCAGGGAGAAGATCGATCGGGCAATCATAACTCCTGTGGGGAGGAAGTGAGTCAGCCGCTTTCTTGTTAAAGACATCAGCGAATTCATGGTAAACTTGTGGGACAAATTGGAGAAGTTCATCATCGGAAATGGTTGCACCCAGCATCTTTGGAAGAAAACAATTCAGACGACAATAATCCGAGTTGAAGAAAACTGTTCCAGCCTGCCAGTCAATAGTTGGATTATGAGCCCTCAACCAAGGAATGCCAAGAATTACGGGAAAAAGAAGGTTTTCCATCACATCAAACTTTATTAATTCAGAGTGACCCCTTAATGAAGAAGCCAAAATATATGGGGTTTCTTGAGAAACAGAACCAGAAGAAACAAAATTACCATCAGCCATTCTAACAGGTATTGGCTGGGCCTTGGAAATAAAAGGAATCTTGTATTGACTCGCAAAGTCTTGGTTTATGAAGCACCCACAAGCTCCGGAGTCGATTACGGCATCCACCTCAATCTTTCTTTGGTTCAACTGCAAAGAGAGACGTAGAAGAACATAAGACTGGAGAGAGGGAACCAAGGGAGTATTAGGAGCTTGCTGTGAGAGGAAATTACCATTGGGTCGAGTGGGGCAATTTCTTAACAAATGTCCAGACAGACCGCAGTACAGACATAAATTCAGCCGTCTTCGTCGCAGTCTTTCCTCCGTGGACAGGGTTCTGCGTACCACCCCAATTTGCATGGGCTCGCCATCAGAAGAAGGAGAAACAAGGACTGGAGGAGGAGCTGTAGGAAGCACCCATTCATGGCCCCATGCCTGATTTGGCATACTGGACCCTCTTTCCTGGCGTCTCTCCCTTAATCTTCTATCAATCTGAATGGCAAGAAGAATCAACTCTTCCAAAGAACCAGGAAGACCCACTCTAGCCAACTCATCCCTGAGTTGATCGGACAAACCCTTGCGAAACTGATGCCGGAGGGCTCTGTCATTCCACAAGGTGTCTGGTGCCCAACAACGAAAGTCCGTCACATATTCCTCCACAGGTCTACGGAGTTGACGTAAATTACTAATAGCCGCTTCAGCAGTCTCTACTTTATGAGGATCCTCATAGATCTTGGATAACGCCTGGATAAAGGAATCAGTGGAGGCAAGAAGAGGGCTATTCTGTTCCAACAAACGATGGGCCCAGGCTTGTGGTTGTCCTTGCAAAAGGGAAATCATAACCCCCACTCGGATCTGATCTGTGGCGTGAGAGTGAGGCTTGAGGGTAAAGAGGAGGCGACTACCATTAATAAAAGTTCTAAAAGTCTTGGGATCGCCAGAAAATTTGTCGGGCATCGCTACCTTGGGTTCCCCATGAGATGCACTAGCAGCTGCAGTTCCCGAATCCGACTGTCCCGAGGAGGAAGGAGACGAGGCAGCAGTGGACATCCGAATGTCTTGAAGTTGTCCTTGGACATTCTGATAGTCTCCTCGAAGATCTCTCACAACGCGGGTCAGAGCAGCAATCTGTTGAGACAGATCGACTAAAGTTGGCAACTCTTCTGATGGCTCCCTTCTGGCTTGGTGATTCTGTCAGGAATTGTCAGGAGGGTAGGAGCCACTGGAGAAGAGCTTAGCAGTAAAAACTGCTTTAGTGTACAGCAGGAGCTCACAGGTGGTATCAGCAGGCCGTGTTAGAGAAGAGAGGAATCCGTAGACAGGCAGAGATCGAAGGGCTGGCGGAGTTCAGGCAAACCGGAAACAGGCCGAGGTCAGAAGGCAGGCGGAGTACAAGCGGTAGTCCAAAACAAGCAGGGTCGATGGCAGGCAGAAGTCAAGCGGTGGTCAGAAACGGGCCGAGGTCAAAATCCAGGAATCAAGTTCAAAGCGAGGTATAACAGCAAAGGTTCAGGAGCAGGGAAAATAATCACCAAGCACTGTTTGCTTTTTCCGACGATAATAAATAGGGGCAGATTGGCGGCAAACGTAAGGACGCAGCGTCAGGACGCCGTGCGGCAACTTTAGCGTGCCCGCGACCGTCGCGACGTGCGCGCGTCCGAATGAACGGACGCGCGCCCGCGCAAAGACGCGGGCGCCGGAAACAGACGCCGAGAATGCGCAGAAACCTGCACACCCCTGCGCCTGCGCCCAAGAGAAGACTGAGCTGCGACCAAAGGTACCTTACAGTCCTGCTCTGCATTGTCTGCTGGATTTAGTATGCTTCTATAATGCAATGTTGTTGTTTTCCTTGCTGCCTAAAGCAGCTGATTGGACTGTGTTTGGAACAAAAGTACAGCGTGTGTAAGATGAGATCAGTGAAACGGGATTTGCTTTGCCAGTAAACTGTCCACTTTGTTGTTCAGGAGATATTTCCTTACATTATTAGAGAATATTTGTATCATATAAATTAATTGATTGTCCAATATAACGAAGTACTGAGAGAAAGCAATCAGAGCAGAGCTTGCTGCTAAATATCTTTTATTGGACACAAGTGATAAAGGGCACCCGCCCGAAACATGTTGTGTCCAATAAAAGATATTTAGCAGCAAGCTCTGCTCTGATTGCTTTCTCTCAGTACTTCGTTATATTGGATATAGTTTAAGCACCTGGAGCGGGGGTGCTCAACTGAGATTGAGAGCAGTAAACTACCATTCCCCAGTCGCATATTCTTTTCTCTGAAATTAATTCATTGATTCATTAACAGGCTTTTTGATGAATAATCGTTTCAGAGGTTGTTAGACTTTCAAATAAACATTTCCTACTGCTACATGGATTTGTTTTATATGTGCTATATGACATCAGGTTATTTTTTTAATTACTTCTAATTGAATTCGATCTTACTTCGATTCAAACTATCGAATGCAGCCTATTCACAAATTTGGTTGGTCTTTTTTTATTTAAATTTCGAAGTTATGGGAGTTCAATAAAACTCCCATTACTTCAGAATTCGACCCTTGATAAATCTGCCCCTTATAATACACATGAGCCATGAATATCCTGTAAATTATATCCTTATAAACAACTATTAGTGTAGTGATGCCATCAGTTATAAACAAAGCTTAGTGATGTCATTTCTGTCACATACCGTATATACCCGAGTATAAGCTGAGTTTTTCAGTATCCAAAATGTGCTGAAAAAGTCTACCTCGGCTTATACTTGGGTCAGCGGGCAGTAGCTGAGATTGCAGTCACTTTTAATCATTCGTATACCAACAGTTCAATTGGGGAGAGACTGCAATATCCCACAATGCCCTCTGTTGGTTATATGAAAGAATAACAGTGCGCCCCCTGTTGGTTATATGAAAGAATAACAGTGACTGCAATATCACACAGCACCCTCTGTTGGTTATATGAAAGAATAACAGTGTGCCCTCTGTTGGTTATATGAAAGAATAACAGTGACTGCAATATCACACAACACCCTCTGTTGGTTATATGAAAGAATAACAGTGCGCCCTCTGTTGGTTATATGAAAGAATAACAGTGACTGCAATATCACACAGAACCCTCTGTTGGTTATATGAAAGAATAACAGTGCACCTTCTGTTGGTTATATGAAAGAATAACAGTGACTGCAATATCACACAGCACCCTCTGTTGGTTATATGAAAGAATAACAGTGACTGCAATATCACACAACACCCTCTGTTGGTTATATGAAAGAATAACAGTGCACCCTCTGTTGGTTATATGAAAGAATAACAGTGACTGCAATATCACACAGCACCCTCTGTTGGTTATATGAAAGAATAACAGTGCGCCCTCTGTTGGTTATATGAAAGAATAACAGTGACTGCAATATCACACAGCACCCTCTGTTGGTTATATGAAAGAATAACAGTGCGCCCTCTGTTGGTTATATGAAAGAATAACAGTGACTGCAATATCACACAGCACCCTCTGTTGGTTATATGAAAGAATAACAGTGCGCCCTCTGTTGGTTATATGAAAGAATAACAGTGACTGCAATATCACACAGCACCCTCTGTTGGTTATATGAAAGAATAACAGTGCGCCCTCTGTTGGTTATATGAAAGAATAACAGTGACTGCAATATCACACAACACCCTCTGTTGGTTATATGAAAGAATAACAGTGACTGCAATATCACACAGTGCCATCTGTTGGTTATATGAAAGAATAACAGTGACTGCAATATCACACAGTGCCCTCTGCTGGTTATACGAAAGATTAACAGTGATGGCAATATCACACAGCACCCTCTGCACATGGTAGTGGGACAGTGAGACAATGCACACAGTAATCTGTTTGGCAATTCTCTGTCACCATCAACTTTGCAAAGAAGTCCGGTTGATCGCTGGGGGGGTCGCTTTGGCAGAATGTGCGCTGCTGGGAGACAGGGCTGTAGTTGTGTCTAGGCTTATACTAGAGTCAATAAGTTTTCCCAGTTGTCGTAGGTAAAATTAGGTACCTTGGCTTATACTCGGTCGGCTTATACTCGAGAATATACGGTAACTCACTAAAATGAGTGTATTATAATAAATAAAGAACCCCTTGTTGGAAAATATGAGGATATTAGAAATAACTTTGGAGTTCCATGATTTAAGCACTCGGCATTCAGCCTCTTGCTTTTACATGGTTATGGAATTCCTTGGTGACATAACATTCTTATATTTTACAATAAGGTGTACTTTATTCTAGGGATGCACAGAATCCAGGATTCGGTTCGGGATTTGGCCTTGGCCTTCTTCTGCCAGGCCGAAACCGAATCGCAATCCTAATTTGCATATGCAAATTAGGGGCGGGGAGAGAAATCACATGACTTTTTGTCAGAAAACAAGGAAATAAAAAATGTTTTCCCCTTCCCACCACTAATTTGCATATGCAAATGCAAATTAGGGTTTGGATTCGGTTCGGTATTTGCCCGAATCTTTCGCAAAGGATTCAGGGGTTCGGCCGAATTCAAAATAGTGGATTTGGTGCATCCCTACTTTATTCACTATATAAATTATTTTTGTATGTGCATAAGTGCAACTAAGAGACTTGCTTATATCAAGGGTCAAATTTATAAATTGCAGGGCAGGGTGCAAAAAAGGAGCACAGATGTTGTTTGCAAATTTATATCTTCGGACCAGGTGTCCCCCATCCTGTCCCCTAACTTCCATATTATTCCATCAATAAAAACACAGGATGCTAGCAAGGTATAATGCACAGCAAGAACCCAAATGCAGGTCCTTACTGAATGAGCAGCAAGGGATACAGTTTTGCACCTCTATCGTTTTTAAACAAGTCTAAAACCAATGTACTCTGTTTCTCTACATAAAGCATAAAGAATTGCTCCTGAGGGCAAAAGGTGCAACCTAGGGGTGCATTTTGACAAAAAGCATGCCACTTTTTCTGTTTTACTCTTACTACTCATCACTACCTCTCTATAAAAGTAATGTCGGCAAATGTTTATATCTGATGTAAGCCTAAAGGCATTCTGGCATTCTTTAGTATTCTTTTTATGTTTATTTTGTAATTTCAGCTATTTGTGGTACATTTCGTTTCTGGACTTCAGTGTTTGTAAATGTTCATCTTTTGCATGTACAGTAAAAGGAATCCCAGATGAAGATCAAATACAAGAGCCAGAAATGATTTGCTAGGCATTGGCACTGATAGGTATTTCACTGCTTCTCACTGCTCCTTTTCCTCTAATGGGGATATTATTATTTGTTCCCTGAAACTAATAACCTTTCCATTTCTGCAGCCGGCTGGATCTCTGTATGACTAAAGTGCTCTCTGCCGAGAGGAAACTTTCATTATAAAAAAGTTCTTTAAGAATTTCCTGTAGGAGGATGTGGTTCCATGCTGGACTCTTTAGCACTAATATTTGCTTTGCAACAGATTGAACATAGATGGATGACAAATCTGTAGTCATGTCTTTTGTTCCACTTGGTGATGCATGGGTGGCATTCACATTGTCTAAAGCAGTGATCCCCAACCAGTAGCTCACAAGCAACTTGTTGCACCCCAACTCCTTGTATGTTGCTCCTAGTGGCTTCCATGCAGGTGCTTATATTTGAATTCCTGGTTTGGGGCAAGTTATGTTTGCACAAAAACCAGGTGTACGAAAAAACCAGAGCCTCCTGTAGCTGCCAATCCACATAGTGGCTACCAATAACCAATCACAGCCCTTATTTGGCACCTCCCAGGAACATTTTCCATGCTTGTGTTGCTCCCCAACTCTTTTTACAATTGAATGTGGCTCATGGGTGAAAAAGGTTGGGGACCCCTGGTCTAAATAAATCATTGTTTACTAATAGCATAGCACATTGCACTAATAATGCACAGGCTAGGAATCGGGCAAGTTTGGGCCAATCCATTGCCACCAAAGGCCATATTTATTGCAAGCTCAGTCCCTCCTTGACTCCTCACTTTGCAAGCCCACTGCTGATGTTGCAAAACTTGCTTATATACTCGCACTAGCCCTGCTCTCTCCAGTGAAGTCAGGGATGGGACAGGTCTAGTATGTATGTACAGTAAATCAGTTTGGCAGACCAGGTTGGTCAGGTATCACCAGTTGGCACCATCAACTTAGGCCATGCTTTCCTCACAAGTAATTCACCAAATCATTTAAAACTCACTTATTGTTAAAATTGGGGAAAACAATAATTTTTTAAAAAAAAAAAATACCACCTGTGAGCACAACCCACACCAGGGGCTTCCTTGGCCAGTTTTAATGATGTGCATGCGCATAGTGAGTGAGTTTCCTCCTAGCTCTTTCATTCATATGATTCATATGACCCTTATGTGTATAAAATGAGTGAAAGCTGGGACAGTATATGTAGGGGGGTTATCAAAGTTATCATGAGTTTTTAAATTAAAAAATCAGACCAAACTAGAATCCATGATTTTATCTTATTTATTATTTAAAAATCACAAATTAATTGGTTTGTGAAACCCCCCCCCCAAAAGAAAATTGTGATTTTTCCCCAAATCGTACGATTTTTTTTTCCCGTATTTTATGCCCGAGAAGTCCAAAATAATCGCATGTTTGGGCTAATTCCAGCGCAGACCACAGAAACTTAAAAATAGAATAGGGACCTCTCCCATTGACTTATATACAACTTCGGCAGGTCTAAGATGCCAGATTTTCGGATTCTGAATTTTTGCAGCCTCTGGGTTTAATAAATGCCGAAAAGTTTTTTATTTCCACTAAAAATTCGGATTTTATAGTAAAAAAACGAATAATTTTTTGAGTTTTTGCCATTCGGACTTTGATAAATAACCCCCTTAGTGTCCTACTGATGTGGGTTGCTTAGCACTTGGGGGAGAATTATTAACAAATAAATATATATATCTTGTTCCCCCCTACCTGTGTGTGGCCTCTAATAGCATGCATCACCAGCAGAGAATACCATTTTTTGACAATAGGTGCCCTTTAAGAATACCTCCCAACATCTGAAAAGTCTAAGCACTTTAGGTCACACTCCAGATTTTCCCCATTCACGCCATACCATGATCCACCCACACCCCTCTCCCTTTCCTGTAAACTTTATCCAAATGGATAAATGCAATGTAAACCAATCTTAAGAATGATGGACGTAGCTCAGTACTCGTCAGGACCTTCTAGCAACCAATGTCTTTATAAGTTTATATGTCTTGTTTAGAATGAGAATAAATATTATTTTAAATGCAAAAAAAGGAATACTATTACGTTAATTGAAAACTACGTGTGGTTTAGATACGAAAGGCAATGCTTCTTTTCCACTGCAAAACAAACATGTGAAGTGGGTGAAACAATATGAGAACAAAATAATCTTTGCAGCTCTGACAAGAATGTGCGGTTCCTGGCAGTGATTTTTAATAAAAAGGTCACTGTGGCTTGAGAGACAGAATAAATATATGTGTCCTCTTTACTGCCCGGAACATGTACATGCTTTAATCAGCACATTGTTTGTAGTTATTCATAGAGCTTTCAGCTTGCGGCTCTTCAGGTGTTGGTGGACTACAACTTCCAGCATCCACTGATAGCCTAAGATGGGATTTATACTTCAAAAACAGCTGTAGACAGAAAACAATTCTTATAAACAGATTTACTGATGCCACATCACCTTAGGGTAACGTTGCAGCTCCTAAACTCTCTATGTGACATAAGACTAAAGTTTAGATTTATGTCCAACAGATTAGTAACTACTAATTGCAGGTGATAAATTTGTTTCATATTCACATTTCACTTACATCTGGGAGTGTAACCCTTCTCCTTTTAGATCGATTTGTAAGGAATACATACCTCTCAACTGTCCCTTTTTTCATGGGACAGTCCCGATTTTGACAGCTCAATCCACAGTTCTGGGCTTGTTACTGAAATGTTCCAACTTTCTCTTTGATCTCCTGCACTGAGCAGCCAGTAAAACATACAAAGTTTCTAACTTAATTGATTTTTGGCAGAGAGCTCAGAATAGATACTTAGATACTTTTGTAACAATCTAAGATAAGCAGGTCTCTTGGGGAAACTTGGGAAGATTCACAGTTTAAAGGGCAGTTTACCTTCATTAGCAAAACTGTAATAACACATAAAAACCAATAGAAATGTGTTCAAACTTTCATAACCTGGCAAATTTTGTAAAATGGGCATGGTAATTAGGGGTGTGGACATAAAAATTGTCTTGGTCAAAAAAGTTGTTCCTCTTTCTATTTCCAAAATGTTGGGAGGTAGGTGTTCTTACTGACTCAGGGTAGTTAGTATGTGTACCAGGTGAGTCCATTATTTTGCCCTTATCCAATGTGAGTCCATTGTCTTGCCCAATACATCAGTGAAGAAACCAATTTAACGCTTTAAGCACTGCTATAATTTTTACCCACAATGCAGTGTTTATTCCCATAATTCCAGCGTTATGCAGCCACATGGTGGAAGTGCACAAATGCAGCCAATGTGCATTCGCCACCAAAATGACTTTAGTGTTGAACGCTTTAGTACACTACAGGGCCTACTTATCATACTATGTAAAATATTTTTTAAAAAACAGTGCAAAAAAAGGGGGAATATATCAAGATATGTATCTAGTATAGGTCAATCTAAAAACTTCATAGTCATATCAAGATATGTGTTTTATTTTACGCTGCATTTGGCACCATTATTTTACACCTCTTCAGGAGTCGATCTGGAAAGAAAACAAGTAAGAAACACAATGGATGAATGCCATATTTGCCGCTAAAAATCAATACAAAACTGTTTTTACGCATCAATGCCCGGTGATATGTGTTGTATTTGGTTGCCCTTTTTTTTACACAGTATGGTAAATAGGCTTAGCATTTAAATAAGTGCCCACAAGGCACGAAACACATACACTGTAGTGTATATTAAAATCCATGTTTTTTTCAGCATGGGGCATATTAATTATAGCACACAAATAACAGATATGACAGGAATTATGAATAGGTATATTTTAATGAAGCCGTTATGATTCTGTGAATTGGTTGAATTTTTATTAAATGATTTGTGATTATTCATGGAGTGAGTTTTTTTGCAGAGACACTTGTTTAGTGAGACAACTAGTTCAGCAAAAAAGGCTTTACAAGGAGGTGATTGTTTGGGGGTAAAGCTATTTGGGGAGATGGAAGTTTGGGAATTTTCAGGTGGTGGGGTGACAGAGGGAGGACAGGGCTGTCTGGAGGGAAGGTTTTTTGGAGAAAGCATTTTTTCTGAGTTACAAGACTTTAGGGATCTGGAGCTCATCTCTGATATATTTTACTGGATCCTGTGCTCTCTTGTCTGTTATAAATAACTTACATGCATTTGTTATGGTAACGTGTTATATACTGTACATAATACCTTGTGCATTCTTTTGCGTCGTTTTACAAGCATTCTACCATTCCTATCATTTATTTAACTGTGCTTCATTTTGCTATTCAGATTCCTCAGTAAATATTTATATATGTTCCTAAAGCGACGTAAAGCACAGTCTTCCATTTCTGATGTAACATTGTAACATATTACAGCTTTTCTTTGATCTTGTTGGCAGTTTTATTGTAATTAAAATGTTCCACATTTAAGCTTGGTGTTCCAGCATAACATTGGTTAGAATTGAGCGTGCGTCCCCTGACACTACAAGGAATGCTTATGAAATGCACCATGGCTTTGCTTTCCCCAATTCTATGACAATGCAGGATAATAATAGTTTTCATTCAACAAATATTTCTCCCACTTTAAAAGAGGCAAGTCGCTCAAGTTTCATGGTGATTATTTTTGACACAGTGGGGTATCGGTATTTATTTTAATCTCAAGTTTTATTTCTGGTCATATGTTATTAAAACAGAGCCAGCCACAAGAAGGGACTTCTTTATAGGCTAACATTTAACCCCTTCACAATTTCCAATCAGTCATCATTCCTTTTTCAACTGGTAGACAACTCACACCCCACCCCTTAATAGATATATAAACCAGAAATGTAAACCTGATGGCACTGGCACTCAAGTTTTAGGGGGTCATTTATTAAATTCTGTTTTTTCTGGTCGGACTTGCCACAAATAAGGACTGTACATTTTTTGAAGATCTGAGCCCCCCTTACGAGCGCCCGAGCTGTACATCTTGCCTCTGCGTTGCCGAATGCGGAAGTGCGAAAAGCCGAAGCCGATGCGCTGAAAAGACCCGAAGTTATGAAAAAAGCCGGAGTCCCAAAGCGCCGAAAAGACCCGAAGTCACGAAGCGCCGAAAAGACACGAAAACAGCCGAAGTCCTGAAGCGGTGCAAAGACCCAAAGTTTTTTCAGTTTTTTCTGGTCAGCTTTTAAAGGGGAAAAACACAAATTTTTCATAGAAATAAACCTCAAAACCTCGTGAAAATAGTACGAAAATTCGAATTGTACACATTTTTCGGATTTTCAGATTTTCCGCCCAAAAACTCCGATTTTTTTTTCGGATTTTTGCCTGAAAACCACAAAATCTTCGGATTATTGCAGAAACCCTGAGAAGATCAGGATATCTTCGGGACTTCTCCCATTGACTTATATACAACCTCCAAACGAAGTACTGGCACATAATAGCATTGCAAAGGGGTGTTTCCCCTACGTGTTTATTACGTGAAACAAAAGGTTCACAATGTTTTGGGGGCTGGCCCATTCGTCAAGTGAGCCTCACCTCCGAAACGTTGTGAACCTTTTGTTTGACGTAATAAAGACGTAGGGAAATCACCCATTTTCAAAGCTAGTGTGCCAGTACTATACTCGTGGGGAGAGCCTTATCCCCCAAGGACTGAGCACCTAGCAACAGCTACTAAGGAGGGCCAAGGTGTGCAGGCGAGTTTGGTCTTACTCTTATATACAACCTTGGCAGGTCTGAGATGCTGGATTTTCAGATTGTGACTTTTTCTATCCTCGGGGTATAATAAATCCGGAAAAATTCAAGTTTTTCTTCTCCACTTAAAATTCAGACTTTATAGTCAAAAGTTTTTTGAGGTTTTTTTGAGAATATTTTTTAGTTTTTTTTGGCATTCTGACTTTAATAAATAAACCCCTTAGTGTTTTAAAGGCTCACAAATGCATTGCTGCCTTCTTATTAAATAATGAAACAATTAAAACCTTACTGATGGGGGGGCTCCGAATTTTTTCGATGCTTTTTAAGTGAACTATGTAGAAAACATGACAAACTTTCAAAATGAGTAATTTATTTTGTAAAGGTAATAAAAAATACCTTATGTGAAGCTGGAGATTTGCACTCAATGTACGAGTATAGATTTTTAAAGAATATTGGAGAGTTTGAAGTTCTTTTTCCCAGCCTTAAAGTTATCTAACCCTCAGCATCTATCAGATATACTGTATGTGACTTATGCATGTGTCAGCATATGCCTCTGACCTACTTGCCTGCCTAAAAATTGCTTCTTCCCCCCACTGCAGGTCCCTCAGAGAATTGCTTCATCCGATAAATATTCAGACCATGATGGCTGCTGGGAGTTATAGTCCCAAAACTTCAGGAAGGCTGCTAGTTGTCCATACCTGACCTGGAGGACCCCATAGGGTCGTGAGCAGCACTTGTGTTGCAAGCAGGAACACAGAGGGTATAACCAAATGATAATTACTTTTGGCCACGTAGCGGATTTTGTATACTTTTTAAAATGTGTAGCAAAATAGGTGGTTGCACGGAGGTGAGGTATATAAATTTAAAAAAGTAAAAGAAAAGTATATTTCAAAAAGCAGGATAGAACCCTTACATGAAGGGTGTGTGATCTAGTGCCCAAGGGGGCATCATATGACATCAGTAGGGTTATGAAGGTGTCAGTAGATTAACATTACTTTACTACAAATAGATTGTTCGCTGCCTGTACAGTGAGATACTGTAAAACTATTCCAGCATAGGAATTCCCCTCTATGAAACAGAAAAGTTGTGTTTAACTAAATAAGTGGAAAAAAGGCCTTTATACATCAAAAACTTTTGAACTGGATTTTGTTTCACTTTAATTCAATTCTTAATTGATCCCAAATATTTACTGTTCTTTGTTTTCAAACATTGGAAAGTTGTGCTCACCGCTAATTTATAAAAACATTAAGCAGGGGTGCAATGAGTTCATACAGACAAATACAAGAAGTTATCGGCACTCAACCCAATAACAATATATTTAAGACATTGAAATATTCTGTGCCTTAAGCTACTAAAAAATGCCTTACCCTTTAAACAAAATGTGGATTGTTTGTCAATATATTGCAATATATTTAAAGGAAAATTAAAGACAAAAGAAGTTGCTAGAAATGTTGCACATTATGTTATGGGCTTCTGTACCAGCCCGAGGCAACCAAAGCCCTTTTACAGTAAAGATCTGTGTCTCCAAAGATGCCCCAGTAGCTCCCCATCTTCTTTTCTGCGGATTCACTGCACATGCTCTGTGCTGCTGTCACTTACTGGGCTTGGGGGCCGACTCACAATATACAGTACACATAGAATATAAATGTCACAATATAATATAAATGTATTAATACAGATAATAACTACATGGCAGCACAGAAACCAGTGCAACTAGCATCAGAATTTAATAATCAGCCCTGTAGCATCATCTAATATTACAGACGAACCTCATTTTCTGCTTGATAATTTGTAATGACCCCTAAGCTTAGATTCTCAGCAGCTGCTCAGAGCTCACTCATCACAGACACTACAGACACTTTCCAAGATGGTGAACCCCTGTGACAAGTTTGAAGTCCTGGACCATTGCTGCAATTGAGATGCTGATTTGTTAGGCTGGTGCAATAAGTTCATTAGACAAAATATGGAATTTTAAGCCATATTAATTTTTAGGGTTTAGTTCTCCTTTAAGTTGGCCAACTACTTCAAAGCCATCCCTGGGCTGCCCAGGGCTCCACTCAACTTTCATCTGATTCTTTAAGAATTCAATGGCTTCATTATACATTTTACACAGGGACTAAGTTTTACCTGAGACTTAAAATGCTGCTTTAAAGGTTAAAACTCCCAAACTTGGTTGCCCATTTATTGGCCACCAATGGGATCATCTGACTTTGTTTTCAAACTCATTTTTTCATTCTTATTCTTATATTAATCCCTTGTAATCAGGATTCAAGGAATTCAGGATCTGAGTCCAAGGTACCCAGTAGCTTGCACACAAGCATAAGAAGATCGTAACAAATTATCTTGTGCTGGCATGTTGAGTATATACATTCCAATATTCTTTTCTAAAAACAACTTGACTAAAGATATGCTTACGCTCACTAATATAAGTGTGTGGCAGCTTATTGGCCTGCCTTTCTTGATTGATATCTGACAATAAACACCAAAATATATAACAACAGGTTTTAAAATATCATCTAGCATGGACTGCGTTGGCACATTGATGCCATTCCACAACAGGTCACCGGAGGTCTACATAGGTTGCCATATCAGGAAAAGATCTGCTGATTTGGTGACTTCATTGCCAGCTTTTGTCAGCCAATGAAAACAAATGTCTGGTGGCAGAGATCTATAAGATTGCTTTTTTTGCTATATCCACAATTCCGTGAAATTACATTATTTAGTAATGTTTTAAGTTTATTTCTTCAACCTCTTTTTCGGGGTCTCGCGCTTTACATTTTTCTCTCCACCCTCACACTTGTCCAAGTCTTCTTCAGGTATATACTTAACTGTGTTGAAATATAATGTAAAATGAATGGATAACACCAGATTCACAATGAAATACAGAAATGTACAATTGAACTTATCCCACTGGTAAGGCTATTTTAGGGGCATAATATCTAAATCAGATAATCAGATATCTGTCTAAGGAAGTGGGCAGGTTACTCCTATAGTCCAGGAACATGTTTTGATGTTTTATATATCTGCTTTCATATCAACATGTGCCCTTGCAAACGCACTCCACATGATATAGTTTTATTGGAAACTAGTGAAGAAATTTGTATTTTGTATGCCAGACCTGCAGCCTTGTCCTCCTCTTTCAGACGTGTATAATTAAAGGGAAATTATACCCCCTAACAGTGTAGGTCTCTATAAAAATATATTGAATAAAAAAGCTCCTATGTAAAACCTGCTTCATGTAAATAAACCATCTCCATAATAATATATATTTTAGTAGTATGTGCCATTGAGTAATCATAAATAGAAAATTACCATTTTAAAAAATAAGGGCCACCTCTGGGATGCTAGGATTCACGGTGCACACAGACAAAACATACATGTTGGAGCAGCACTATTAGCTGATGCATTTTGAAATTTTTTTATTCCCATGACAGTATCTCTTTAAGTTAAAGTCCAGAGCCCCCTACTATGAACAGTAATATTAATGAACTATTGGTTTACCTTTTGGGTCATGCAAATTAAATATGATACATTTCACCGAATAGTAAGTAATACCTAATAGGCATTTGGGAATACAGAGGGCCATGGGGTATTTTCTCAATCTTTAGCAGTACCTGCGCGTGCCTTTTGCAATTTCATTTTAACATAGATGAATGCACTTTCTTCAGTACACCTCTAAAACTCCAGATCCAGCTGCACATCCCCAGTGTTTATATATTTTATGGATTTAGATATTGCCTGCTTGTTAACTTTTTACACAATTATGGAACCACTTGTATTAAATTGCTACTCCAAAAAATGGCGCATCCAAAACTTATAAATTTCTACTATATAAGTTTCCAATGGTGGGATGGAGCCGTGCGCAGACTTTTATAGGTGTCAACTTTCTGATGACTATTTTTGAGCATTTCTTGGGGATCTTTTGCCCCTTTATCAAAGGTTTTCATTTTATGGTTTCAGAAACATATTAGTGGTTCAAATGGGTTAAGAGGTGGGAGTAAAAATACCGAAACTTAATTCAGTTTGTACGCTAAAAACAAAACAATCCATCAAAAAATCAAAAATTGCATAATTTCTTTTCAATAGTTTTTTATTGATTTTCCAAGAAAAGAAAAAAAAAATTGCATAATTTAAAGAGTGGCTGGTCATCCTACTCACTGTATATTAGTAATAAATACACATTAGCAGTTAAAAGATTATATCAGTAGCCCATAAAACATTCATCAACAGTAATATTCATCAGTGGCAATTATATATTAAAAAAATACCCCATAAAGTTCATAAATAGTTCATTAACACAGCAGATTGAGCAGATTAGAATAATATTCTAGCAAAGTATTTTACAGTATGGTGCTTAAACTGGTTTATTTATTGAAGTACCATATAATATTCTGCTCTAATAAGTGCTTTGAATACCAGATGTGGAAAGGAGAAAATTCTAATCTAATGAACTATTTATGAACTTTATGAGGGGTTTTTAACATATAATAGCTATTGATGCATTTTACTGCTGATTAATGTTTTTATGGGCTATTTATATAATCTTTCAACAATGCATTTATTGCTAATATAGTGTACTATGAGTAGGCTGGCCAGACACTGTTTTCATCGACTATGTAATAGATGCTATTATTGGCAACGCCCTGGTATTTGTTACCATTTTGTGGATGGTCCTATACAGGTCTCCTTTGTTTATGTCACCATTGGATAGTTACATAGTTAAATTGGGTTGAAAAAAGACAAAGTCCATCAAGTTCAACCCCTCCAAATGAAAACCCAGCATCCATACACACACCCCTCTCTACTTTCACATAAATTCTATATACCCATAACTATACTAACTATAGAGTTTAATATCACAGTAGCCTTTAATATTATGTCTGTCCAACCACTCTTAAAGGCATTAACTGAATCAGCCATCACAACATCACCCGGCAGTGCATTCCACAGCCTCACTGTCCTGACTGTGAAGAACCCCCTACGTTGCTTCAAATGAAAGTTCTTTTCTTGTAGTCTAAAGGGGTGGCCTCTGGTACGGTGATCCACTTTATGGGTAAAAAGGTCCCCTTCTATTTGTCTATAATGTCCTCTAATGTACTTGTAAAGTGTAATCATGTCCCCTCGCAAGCGCCTTTTTTTCCAGAGGAAACAACACCAACCTTGACAGTCTACCATCATAATTTAAGTCTTCCATCCCTCTAACCAGTTAAGTTGCACTTAGTCTCTGCACTCTCTCCAGCTCATTTATATCCCTCTTAAGGACTGGAGTCCAAAACTGCACTGCATACACCAGATGAGGCCTTACCAGGGACCTATAAAGAGGCATAATTATGTTTTCATCCCTTGAGTTAATGCCGTTTTTTATGCAAGACAGAACTTTATTTGCTTTAGTAGCCACAGAATGACACTGCCCAGAATTAGACAACTTGTTATCTACAAAGACCCCTAGATCCTTCTTATTTAAGGAAACTCCCAACACACTGCCATTTAGTGTATTACTTGCATTTATATTATTTTTGCCAAAGTGCATAACCTTGCATTTATCTACATTGAACCTCATTTTCCAGTTTGCTGCCCAGTTTCCCAAATTAGACAGATCACTCTGCAAAGTGGCAGCATCCTGCATGGGACCTATAGTTCTGCACAATTTAGTATCATCTGCAAAAATAGAAACAGTACTTTCAATGCCCACCTCCAGGTCATTAATAAACAAGTTGAAAAGCAAGGGACCTAGTACAGAGCCCTGTGGTTCTCCACTATCAACACTGGTCCAATTAGAAAATGTTCCATTTACCACCACTCTTTGTAGTCTATCTTTTAGCCAGTTCTCTATCCAGGTACAAATACTATGTTCCAGGCTAACATTCCTTAATTTAACCAGTAACCTTTTGTGTGGCACTGTATCAAATGCTTTAGCAAAGTCTATGTAAATCACATCCATTGCCATCCCAGAATCAAGGTCCCTGCTCACCTTCTCATAAAAAGAAATTAAGTTAGTCTGGCAAGATCTATTACGCATAAACCATGCTGGCACACTCTCATAGATAGAGCCAGATGGAACAAAGCACACCCGGATGATGCACACATATTCTTTACTTACTGTATATAATACAAGATAATAAACCCTGGCATTACCCTTATGTACTACCCCAAACCACAAATAGCAATCTTATATAGACAAAGCATCTGTCGGGGGGGGGGGGGGCAAGAAGCAGCTAAGATATTGAACAACAATAATTCAGGCATTCATTTTTTACAAGTAATAAGTATAAATGGTGTAGAGATATGACTTATGACTTTTTAACTTCCCATTTATTCTCACTACTGCTTGATTTGTTGATGGTTCTCATATTTAATTGCTTATTGATGATAATTTTTTATTTGCTGTTAAGCAATGCTGCAAATGAGAAAAATCTTACATCGGTACTTACCAAAACGTTCCACTAGTAGCTTTAAATTCTAAATAGTACCACATAGCATCTCCTGAAACACCCGTGTATATGATATTACTGTTCAGGAATGCCAGCTCTTTCTTATATGCATGGCAAGGAAAAGGCTTGCAGGGAGTGGGTTAGGGCCAGCAGATGGTAGAGTAGGGATTGGGTGACTTCCAAAAATTGGGATGCATTTACATGTTTTTAGACATAAATATATCAATACATGTTTTGATCTGTAGCTGTTGGAGTTGGAGACCCCCCCCACACACACACACACACATTTCTGCCTCTACTGACAGTGTTGACTATGACATTGATTTACTTTCAACCACTCAATAAGGTCAAAGGGAAATACACCCTATTTATATTCAAGGTTTATTCTCCAGTAACTAGACCATAAAGAATTATATACATGAATGTTTTCCTTTGATTAGGCATTTATACGCTATTTATGTCTCTAATTATGTGTATTATGGGAAACTAGGGAGAACAATTTAATGAAATAGAGAATAATTAAGGAGTCTGTCCATGATTGCAGAGAAAACAAAAGTACAGAGGGCGGAGTAAACTCCTTCAATGGGGTAGTACAGCGTGTTTGATCTTGTGGGATAAAATCTAGGAATGTGAGTAAGAGATCAATTACAGACATACCTAACATATTAAAATGAAACACTTTGGTCACTATTATGATTCTTACAGGCCAATTGCAATTAGCTTAATATCAGCCCTTTTGGGGACCACAATTCATAATCACAATATGAGACAAATTTGGTTATTTCATTCTATTTAGTATTCTTAAACCTTAGGGGGTGATTTATCAAAATTCAAATTTATCTCATTATTTTCTGAAATATACAACGACCAAATCCACACGGGTTATTTTCCCTTATTTATCAATACATTTTCCCGAAAAATTCCAGTGCAGGTAAAAACTAAAAAAAATTGTATGAAAATTCAAATCGTACAATTTTTTTCGCATTTTCTGCCCCAAAAAAAAAATTTTACCAGCAGAAAACCACGAAATCTATTTTTACATGAAACCAAGCTCAGATCAGGTTATCTTCAGGACTTCTCCCAATAACTAATATACAACGTCTGTAGGTTTGAGATGCCAGATTTTTGGATTCTGACTTTTTCCATCCTAGGGGTATAATAAATCACAAAAAATTCGGATTTTATAGTAAAAAAAAAACATTTTTCTAGTTTTTGGCATTCAGACCTTAAAAAATTACCCCATAAGTGTTGTGACTTGTACCCATTTACATGGTGTCAGCTGATAGTATCAATCAGAATAGATAGAACCAGCGCACACCCTTGTTCAGTTCAGCCTGGTGCTCAGTCTTAGAGGCTCCGGCAACCTTACATCTGCTATAGAACAAGAGAAGATCGGCACACAGGCATTCAAATTGCAGGGTATACCTGCTTGTTTATTTGTGCGGAATCAGTAACCACAGCATATCTATTTATAACACATAGTAGTATTGTTCAGAAGGATTCTCCTGAGCTTGTCATAGTAAGGGCAATCAACATGGCAACTCCCTTTCATGCCTTACATTATACTGCCTATTAATAATATATATGTTATTAACTAATTATTCATTTTATTTATTTTATAATTATTATATAATTTATTATATAAATATAATAAAGGAGGCCATCCACAGGCAAATAAAAGCTGCAGACTCAGTCCTAATAGAGAGGTTGTTGTCCCTTTGCTGCCCCATGCTGTGGTAAAAGTGGAATTATTATATCAGCAACAACTAAATCATTAAATTGAAAGGGCTCTGGTCCTTAATGAGCATATATTCTGGTTGTTTAATATGAGAAAGAATATTTTACATTAAAATGAAAATATTTATATTTCATTAATAGAGAACAGCTTGAAGTCACAAAGCCAAGCACATGGAAACAGCTGAAAACAGACATGTTTATAACGTCAGACCTTCTGATATGTTTCTATTAAAGAAAACTAAAATCTTATAAATGGTTTTAATGATTTGAAGTAGCAGGGTTAGAGAATTCCATAGCTCACGATCCTCCCAAGGATGGCAGTACAATACATGACAGAAATTGTTATTACTTTTCATCGCCAATTCAGAGCTTGCACATTTTCCAAAAAAATAAGCATTTTGACCTTTTCATACTTGTTGAGAGGGACATGTGGAGGAAAAAGTGAAGCCCCGGCAATGGCAATAAACTGAATCAACATCAGGATGTAATTTTTCGGAGCAGATTCATTTTTCAAAATCAACCAACTGGCGTTAAGCAGACAGTTCCATTTGCTGAGAAATGACATCTGGAATGCACAAACAACCCTGCTAATTTTATAGAATAGCAAGAAACATCTCAGTTTTGGCCACTCATCTGCAGAATGCATTTTTTTTTCTCTGTTTGGCATAGTTTAAATTCTTGCCAATTATACACAGGGCTTTAAATAGCATTAATGCAGACACATGAAACAAATTTATTAGGGTAGCCTTCGCTGTGATCTTTCATTTCAATCTGGAACATTGTGCAGAGAAAATACATGACTTGACAATGATCTCTAAAAGGCCATGTCATTCTCATAATCATTTCTGTAAATTACTTTAGCATGGCAGTGCTGTGTGCATGCCAGAAATGAAATACTTGCTGAATGCAACAAGCACTGAGAACTCCATGAGTTCACCTGGAAATGCAAACTCTAATAAGAACCAACTGGACAACACTGCCTACTTAAAGGGTAACGAAACCCTGTTTGTAAAAAGGTGTTTATTCTTTGATCCACTCCCTTTAATAAACGTATTCCATGGAAAACCCCAGTAAAGTGAGAACTTGTTTCAACATTTTTTGTTTAAATTGATCACTATGGAAAATGAAAAAGTGATATTTTAGTTAGAAAGTTAGATAGTTGGAAGGTAGTGCCCAGTGGGCTAGGTTTTATTTTTATGATTTTGTTTGTATGATAAAATGGTCACCCCTGTGTATGTGGATTATTGACTGTCTTTGAAAAGTGGGAAAATAAACCTGTATTTTCCTTGAAGAAGCTGTGTGTCCCTGTCTTCATGCTCCTTTCTCCTATGCTGCCTGCTCACCATTGACTAATCCCCCCTAAAAAGTTACGTGGTCAAGCCGCCAGCTTGCCACAAGTGGTATAGTGTTGAATTATCATATTCCATAACAGACACTTGCTCTCCCCTTTCACTTACTGCCAGATGTGCCAGCTCAGAGTTTGTTTGTTTTTTAAATTAAAATGTTGGTGGTAAAGTGTTCCCTGCTCACTCCTCTCACAATGCCTACACTATACATTTTTCTGCTGGCACACGAAGTTTATAGAATGGTAGGTGAGCCTTGGAGTAAGAATTATGGAAATTTTTGCCACATTTTGCAGCAAACATGATGTCTATAGACTCCAGTGGGTGAAAAAATCGTTGTGCGAAGTGAAACATGTCAGATTCACCCATCACTAATTATGAGGCTTGCATTTGCCCACTGGCATATTATAAGAGTAAAGTACCTTTGGGATATTAGAAGAGTAAAGTAGCTTTAATTATTAGTAGAATATTTTTTATTAGAACATGCCATTTTGTGCTAAAGGGATACTGTCATGGGAAAAAAAATTTTTTTTCAAAATGAATCAGCTAATAGTGCTGCTCCAGCAGAATTCTGCACTGAAATCTATTTCTCAAAAGAGCAAACAGATTTTTTTTATATTCAATTTTGAAATCTGACATGGGGCTAGACATTTTGTCAATTACCCAGCTGCCCCATGTCATGTGACTTGTGCCTGCACTTCAGGAGAGAAATGCTTTCTGGCAGGCTGCTGTTTTTCCTTCTCAATGTAACTGAATGTGTCTCAGTGGGACATGGGTTTTACTATTGAGTGTTGTTCTTAGATCTACCAGGCAGCTGTTATCTTGTGTTAGGGAGCTGTTATCTGGTTACCTTCCCATTGTTCTTTTGTTTGGCTGCTGGGGGAAAAAGGGAGGGGGTGATATCACTCCAACTTGCAGTACAGCAGTAAAGAGTGATTGAAGTTTATCAGAGCACACGGCACATGACTTGGGGCAGCTGGGAAATTGACAAAATGTCTAGCCCCATGTCAGATTTCAAAATTGAATATAAAAAAATCTGTTTGCTCTTTTGAGAAATGGATTTCAGTGCAGAATTCTGCTGGAGCAGCACTATTAACTGATTCATTTTGAAAAAAAAGAAATTTCCCATGACAGTATCCCTTAAAGTGTAAGCCTTTGCACATTCCTAAAATGAGTTCTATTTTTTCTTTTTTCCTACTTTTTTCAGTTTTAAGACCTACTCTGAGGCATTTTAGAGCTTTTATCTCACCCCAATAATCACAACCATTGAGCCAGTCCAAACAAATTACATTGTAACTTGTACATTTATATGAAATTTAAGGGCTTATTTATCAAAAATTGAAGTTGGTAGGTTTTTTACTTCAAATAAATGCACACTTTAAAAAAAATAGAATGCTTGCTTATTTATGAAAAAAATCAGAATGTAAAAAACTTGATTGAATACAATTGTGAAAAAACTCAAATTAAACTTGAAAATCTCAAATTAAAAAAATGGTTTTAATTTTGCCTAGGACAACTCCCACTTACTTCTACATGACCTTGCCAGCTTTTAGATGCCAATTTATTACATTCAATGTTTTTTTGCTTACTAAATACAAGACATTAGAGTTTTTCAAAATATAATTAAAATTTGTGAGTTTTTGTTTGGCAAAAATTATAATCGAACCTTGATAAATCACCCTCTTAGTTAATGCAGAGCTGCATATGCTTCAGCACCCCCCCCCAAACAATGATTTTGTTTTAATGTTAGCTTGTAGGCAAACACAATCTGGCAAATCATCTAAAAAAATAAGCCTTTTCCTACCTGTTAAAATACAAAGGCAATCGTAATGGATACTACAAAATATATTTATATGACTGCTACCTTTCATACCAGATGCTTATGCAGGGCCCCATAGAAGTTGTTTGTCTGTGGGGCCTCCGATGAAAACAAGTGCATAGTAACAATATTTTTGTCCACACCTATTATATGTGCTACACAAAAGATCAACTAGCAGGTAGGTAGGTTTTGGTAGGAAAAAAAGACTGCCTTTATTGAGACATAGGCTCTTGACCCAGATAAAACACAACGTTTCAGACCTGCATAGGTCTTTTTTTAACTACAAATGTACAAATTATTTTACTGAAAAGCAGGGATTTAACTATAGAACATCTTCCGCATCTTTGGTTTTCTTTGGATCCTCTTCCTTCCCTTTGGCCATTTACAGAGTTTTCTGGCACGGAATTGGTGCAAATATCTGACCGACTCCAACTGCGCATGTGTCAAATAGCTCAGTATCGGTAGTCCTTTTCTTAAGAAAACCGAAGATGTGGAAGATGGCACCCTAGAGCTCTATTGCGATACTTTGCAAGGAATGCACTAATGCACTATGCGGGGAGGAAGCAGGGAGGGGGCACTATGTAAGGTAGTTGATGGACCTTTTTCATGGGGGTTTAGTTCACCTTTAATGTAAGTTTCTGTGTAGGTTACACAATTTGTGTAACTTGACGATACATAGCAGGGCCCTCATTTGGATCAAAAATTTCCCTTTCTTCCTCTGGCAGCAACCTGAATAGGTTGACCCTAATATGTTTAACACCTGGCCATATATCTAAAATATATTTGCCTATTAACCATGTCATGTTTATTGCTAATGCTATAAATTAGAAGTTGTAAAGCTAAACTATCTTTATTTTCTGTTTGAAAGGATCAACCAGGAAAAGAACTGGAAGAGCAGCTGAGGTCAGTGTCCAGTGTGGATGAACTAATGACTCTCCTCTACCCCGAATCCTGGAAAATGTTTAAGTGCCAGTTACGACAAGGAGGCACCACCGGATTTGACACCAGGAGGGATGACAGTTTTAAATTTGCAGCTGCTCATTATAATTACAACGCTGACATCTGGAAAAGTGAGTTAAGGAGAAGTGCAAAAGTGGCACATGCACATCCACTCATCATGGAAATCAAATGCAGTAGAACCCCAAAGTTCCAAGGGAACCACACCAAATCAGCATAAATTCCAGGAATATAGAAAGAAAAAAGGCAGCTTGCCTGAATGGGACTCAAAATATGTAAATTCCTGGAAAATATAAAATGCAGGAACATACAATTGGTATTCTACTATATTTAGTCAACAACAGTAAATAAGGTTGTTTCAGAGGTGAAACTCAAGGTATTATAAGGGAATGGTCTGAAAAAAATGGGGTTCATTCCTCACTGCTGAACAAAGTGTTTTGTAGGTCATATTTTTGAAAAGATAATTGATTAAAAATGTCTGTTCTAGAATTTTGTGTTACAGGTATTGGCTCAGTTATACGGAAACCTGTTATCCAGAAAGCTCTCAATAACAGAATGGCTCCCATAGACCCCATTTGATAAAATAAATCCAAAATTTACAAATGATTTTCTCTGTACTAATTAAACAGTACCTTGTAATTGATCCAAATTAAGATATAATTAATGCTTATTGGAAGCTAAACCATCCTTTTGGGTTTATTTAATGTTTACATTATTTTCTAGTAGAAAACCTAAGGTCCCAAGTATTTTGGATAACATGTCTCATACCTGTACTAGTATCATGGTACTGGTATGAATGTCAGTTAACTCTTAGAAAGGGATCTAGCAAACAAGAAATACGCCAAAAGATTGTTTATATTTAGCTAATTTAAAGTGATACTGACACTATTTATCAAAGTCCGAATTTATCGCTATATTTTCTGCTACAAACGCCCATCAAATCTGCTCGGGTTTTTTACGCTTACTTATTATTACATTTTCCCGAAATAGGATTTTCATGATTTTTTAATCCAATTTTCAAGTTTTTTTCAGAATTTTCTTCTGAAAACTTCAGGGTATTGCACGAAACCCAGCGCACATCAAAAAATCATTGGGACTTCTCCCATTGACTTATATGCAACCTTGACAGGTCTGAGATTCCGGATTTTCAGATTCAAACTTTTCCATCATCGGGGTTTAATAAATTCTGAAAGTCTGATTTTATTAAAAAAAAAAAAATCAACATTTTTTTTGTGATTTTTGCATTCTTAGTTTAGTAAATCACCCCCTTAAAAAATACTTTTCAAAATATGTACCTATAAAAGTTACGCAATAATCCGAATAGACGGCACTTCTGGGCTGTTTTTATTGTAGCCGGTAGCTGATCACACACCTAACGCGTTTTGGGATAAAATCCGTTAATCCCTTAATTATTGAGCCTATTATTAAGGAATTTTATCCCGAAACGCGTTAGTTGTGTGATCAGGTACCTGCTACAATAAAAACAGCCCAGAAGTGCAGTCTATTCGGATTATTGCGTATGATACAGTGGGGACAATGGAGACTGAGCACCTGGCATAGGGAGAAGTCTGCGGTGAGCTTGAGCTGTCTCTATTTTTGTTTTTTTAACTTGCAGTACTTAAAAAGTTATCTATAGGTCATGTTGATCGTTTTTTCGCAAATACAGAATATCAGGCTTTTAGCAGTAGTTTCAAGAATATCTAAATGAACATTTTCAGACAATTAAACTTCAAGTTGTGTTTCTAGGAGAGCAAACTGGCATACATCCCTGCATTTCACCCTATCTACCCTCCAGCTAATGTTCTGTGCCCACTATTGGGTACTGTCTCACAGTTTTGGAATGACTGGTCTGGGGTGTGCTGCTGCCATGTGATGTATGGGGGACAGGCAAAAAAAGAGAGAAATGAAAGCAGAGACAAGAGAATGGGTAAACTAAAAAGGAAATTGTGAGAATATTGAAAAGGATGATTACAGTTTGAACTGTTTCTGTTAGTGAGTGCTTGAAGTTCTTTAAATGCTTTAATGTTATCTCCTGGCCATTGTTAACACATTCTCATGTTTATTACTTTAGGTGCTGGATTGAAACTTTTATTTATCCCTATACTCTGGCAGGTATTGAAAATGAGTGGCGAAAAACCCAGTGCATGCCCCGAGAAGTATGTGTGGACGTAGGAAAAGAATTTGGAGCACCAACAAACACCTTCTTTAAACCCCCATGTGTATCCGTCTACAGATGTGGGGGCTGCTGTAACAGTGAAGGGATGCACTGTATGAACACCAGCTCGACTTTTATCAGCAAAACTGTAAGTTTTATTCATGACCCATATCTACTTTATAGGGCATACAACACATTCTCAGTACATTCTCAATTACACAAACTTTCATTTTCTTTACAAGGAAATGCTTCATTTGTCATTGATTTGCACACTTCTGAAAATGAAAAGAAAATTAAATGGTATTTGTAAATTTTTCAGCTTCCTTCACAAGGAGGCAAATCTGCTAAATGTCAAGCTATGCTAAGGTCATTTTAACCGCTGTAGAAAAAATGTATCCAGAATCTTAGATTTACAAATTAAAAACCAGTGTACTTTATCTAGTATTGCCCTGAATTTTTTTGTTGAGTGGTAACAATGATTAGGTAAATCAGGTATTTTGCTGCTGCTGAGCTCTAACCCCCCTACAAAGCAGAATCACATTTGACTGCTGAAGTTTTTCCTGATGATCACGAAAATGTTGATAAATGGAGAAAGATCAAAATACTGTGAATCCTTCTGGATTCCACATTTCCATAGCTGATAAATCTTCCTCATGGTGAGCAAGTAATTGGTTTTAAGTTTATAAGCATTTTTGCTGTTCCTCTTCTTTTACAATAAACCAGTAACTCAATTGCATGTTGTTATATTACCTTTATACAGTATTCATTATACTTATACATTAATTTATTCTTAAATTGAGTGATATCAATATCTATTACATTCATTCTCTGCCCTGGTAACATTTTCATGATTCTTTTAATTGTCTTGTTGTATTTTACATTAGCCTTGAACTGGCCACACTAAGGGGCCCATTCATTAAGTTCGAGTGAAGGAATAGAAGAAAAAAAACTTTGAATTTTGAAGTGTTTTTTTGGCTACTTCGACCATCAAATGTGCTACTTCGACCTTCGACTTTCGAATCGAACGATTCGAACTAAAAGTCATTCGACCATTCGATAGTCGAAGTACTGTCTCTTTAAGAAAAAACTTCAACCCCCTAGTTCACCACCTAAAAGCTACCGAGCTCAATGTTAGCCTATGGGGAAGGTCACCACCATAGGCTTGCCTAACTTTTTTTGGTCGAAGGATAAACGATTTTATTTATTTATTTATTCCTTCGATCAAAGTATTTGCGCAAAATCCTTCGACTTGGATATTTGAAGTCGAAGGATTTTCATTCCCCAGTCGAATATCGAGGGTTAATTAACCCTCGATATTCGACCCTTGATGCATCTGCCCCTAAATCTGATTCCCAAGATATTCAGTATTGTAATCCTGAAAGAGCCATAAATTAGCATGGCAATTAATGTACACTGTGCCAGTGCTGTAGACTCTCTGTTTCTGGATTTATGTTTAGATTACACAGCATGCCTGGGAACTCACAGACTTGCTCACATGAAATTGGCCAGAATGCATGATTCACTTTATACTTGTAAATATTTCAAAATAAAGTGCCTTTCCAATAAAAGTAGCTTTTTAAAAAATATTTATCCTTTATTTGCTATATCACTGACACATTTACACATCAGTTTACAGAGATTATTTAACATTAACAGGAGTCCCTGCCCCAGTAGAGCTTGCAGTCTAAGGTTCCTATCACATGCACACACTAGGGTCAGTTTTATCAGGAGCCAACATTAACCTATGTTTTTGGAGTGTGTAAGGAAAATAGAGTACCTGTAGGAAACCTGTGCAAGCACAGGGAGGAGGTATAGGGTATCTGTGCAAGCAGGAGAATGCAAGATTCTTACCTAAATATAGTAATAGAAAATTCTGTCTATTGATGCCTTATGGCTTGTACCCAGTGCTTTTAGTTGCTTAATTGCTACCTTGAGCTGTTACTCTCCTTCACCAAATAATGCACCAGCTCACGGTATGGTTTGTTGAGTGCTTTACCACCATTTTTTGCCATTCCTCCAGGCATCCCACATTAGGTTTGATGGGGACATGTGCAGTACAAAATTCTGCACATGAGTAAAATGAGCATCAATTAAAACTCGGCCCACAACTGACCCTAACCCGGTCCAGCAGAGCCCGCACCCGACCCTAACCCTGTGCGCTGTTTCATTTATATACCTGCGCCCCACTGTGATGTCACACAAAAGGACGGAGCAAGTTTTGGCATGAGTGCATAAAAAAGTGTGCATGGAGGTGTAATTAGGGCAGTAGAAGGTTGTGGGTGGACTTAGGCTAAAGTTCAGCCTGCACCCTCCTGCGGCCTGAAGGCTTTGTGCACAAATAGGCCCAAACCAGCCCAACCCACGGGTAAACCTACGGGTCCTGTCGACTTTGGGATAGCCTGCATATCACTACTGCACATGCATTCCTCTAGGATTGGTGCAGGGACACCTGGAATGATGAAAGAAAATGGTGCAACCCTTAATAAACAGTACTCCAGTCTGGTGTATTTTTGGGTAACAGGTAAGCAACTATTATCTTTAGGTGGTGCCTGTATGCAATTAGAATCACTGGAGGATGCCTAGTATCTTTGCGCTGGTGGGAAAAATTGCATCCTAAGATATGTTTCTTTGCAAGGTTATTTTATAACTAAACATTCTTTAATTACAAATGGAAGTTTACAGTTTTTATCTGTGGAGGTTTGTTAGCACTGCAAAATCTAAAGATTAGCCTGAACAGAAAGCTAAGCAATAAAAATGAATACAATGGTGGCCTAATAAAGCACCAATTTCCTGGCTTCTTGTGACCATGTGAAAAGAAGAAGGTGGCAAATTACTGAAAATACTGAAAGCTATACCTTAGATTTTCAGAATGTAGCGATGGACCATGGTCTGTTTTGGTTAACATACTTCTGCATGTGTGGGATGTTAACATATGACAAGGGGAAAAAAATAGTGCATAAACTCTAGCTGTAACTCATCCCAAAGCTTTATTGACCCAGGGCTCATCACCTGGATCAGTGTAATTTGTAACAAACAAGGGAAAGTTGTGCTCACCACTAATTCTTAAAAAAACATTAGGCGGGGGTGCAATGAGGCTGTGACCACAAAATACTTATAGACAAATACAAGAGTCCTCTGCACTCAATAGTGGAAACGAGTAAGATGGCATTTTACAACTTGGCAGCCTAAGATAAAAGGCTGGGTTTGGCATATGCCAAGAGAACACTACCTGCCTGAATGCATAATGCTGATGGTAAAATTTTGCAGAGAAGACATAATGGTCTGGGGCTGTTTTTCTTGGTTAGGGCTCAGGTCCCTGGTTCTGTCGAATGCAAACCTTATGGTTACATTGTACAATGACATTCTTGACAAGGGAGAATCAACATCACATTAATATATATCCTTGGCAAAGTACATTTTTACTTACTCCAAAACTGCCTACAGCTACAGTATGTGAACATTTAGCCCATGGACATACAGTATGTTAGTATGTTGGCTGTTCCAGTCTGCAGTGTGTACTTGGCATATGATTACACTGTATGAGTTTACTGCCCAATGTATTTATTTATTTATACTTACATTTTTTACAGCACAAAATAAAATGCACAGTGTTTGGATTAAACTTGTGTTGGTGGACTTGATGGCAGTAGCAATTTGCATGTGGAGCCGAGAGTGGTGACTAAAGCATTTTGGTATGTTACTCTGAATCCAAACAATTTTAATCAGTGTATACAAACTACTTTCTAATAACTAGTTCCACATTAAAATTCAAAAACAAAAAGTGAAGAGGGCACAAAAAGCATTTACCAAGCCCTGCAAATGTAATTTTTAACATTTGATTCTTGAGGGTAGTGTATTTTTCAACTTTTCTTTTGGCTGAATGGAAGAAAATCCCAAAATCTGATGGAAAGCTTTTTCAGAAGACTAAAGGTCTGACTTCATATAAATACCATTGGTTTGGTTGTTGGACAGGCAGGGGTTTGGATATATTGGCCATATAGTGTATGACATGGCAGCGAATCACCTATAACTGCCTGTAGCACTCCCTTTTGACTTTAATGAAACCACCTGACCTGTGTGACTTTAACATTATGCTTCCCCTACAGCTTTGGTAACATAACTCACCACTAAGAAAGATGATTATTAGTCAGTCTTTTGAGATAATTGATCTTACTTTGATCCTATTGCTTAATTCAGCCAACATGAAACAAGACTGTTACCATAAATTTACTCTCTTCGTGAACACACAAAAAGTGGCTATAATTCTTAAAAATTTGTTCAGATGTAGGATTTATTCATTCCATAATTTGTAATATTGTAATAATTTACCTGATATCCCAGACAGAAAACTGCACCAGACACTTCTGAGGAAGCAATCCTCTACCTTCCTTCTTTCTTTATGTGGTATGCATGGGCAGTAAAGTTAAAAGCTGGACTTTAACAAAAAAAATGGCTTTTTCGCTTTACTGCGCATGCGTCGACCGCTGGATTTTGAAGAAAGAAGAAGGGAGGAAGAGGATCACTTGCCGGGGCTGTGCAGTTTCAGTGCAATCCTTGCCCTAACATGCTGCATCCCCCTTGGATTGGAGCTTTCATTCTTTAAAACTTAAACCATAGTTTAGTTGACATCAACTACTGTACTTTTATATAACTGTAGCGAAAAGACAAATAAACAAAATGAGGAATTGTTTGATGGCAACGTAGCACTTAACTATGCCATATTTCTGAATATCTTGGATAATATGACTTTATAATGTGAGCTATGCTTTAAGAGAATTAGGGTCAAGGTATTGTGGAGCAGATATTTTAAAGAATAGCTATGGTATCGTTTTCCGTTTGGGTATGAAATATCATATTTTCTTCACAATTGAATTAGCCGGTTTTGCTCCAGATTTGCAGTTAGGCTAGTATTAACACATCTCCCCCCCCCTTTTTTTGTGCTTGGACTCACGTGAAATTCTGTGCTTCTGCTTAGGTTTATTTTTATAAACGTTATTTTCCAGACCATGAAAATATTTTCCGATGTATAAATTCCAGGCTGTCTTATTCGGCATACTGAATCAATCACAGTCAGAGCACTTAAATGATTTATTTTATCAGTGTTTATCAGTGGTACATTTTTGTATCATGAAGTGATAATTTGCCTTTTACTAAGTATAATATTTTTGTGTGTGTGTGTCTATATATATATATATATATATATATATATATATATATATATATATATAGACATACATATTTATTTACACAATGCACTGTATACATACAGTATTTCAGAAAATGTATTTGCTTAACATTCTTGGAAAATGGCATCTATTTCACCTGGAACTTAAGCAAATTCATTTTCTGTACAGGTGTGGGATATATTATTCAGAAGACATCATTTCTTAATGCTGTAATTTTGAATCCTTAAAGGAGTAGTTCACCTTTAACCCAACCCTAAAAGTATTTTTGTGTGATGCAGACAGTGATATTGTGAGACCACTTGACATTGGTTGACATTCTTTTTTGCTCTCTTGTGTGTGTTTTTTTATTAACTTAACATTTATTTAGCCATGCTAAACAAAACTGTTTATATTTCTCCAGCTTCCGCTTCATCAAATTTACCCTAACAACCAGGCAGTTGTTTTGTGATACAGTGGCAGGGCCAGAACTAGGGGCAGGCAGAAGAGGCACAATGATGGGAGGGGGGGGCTGAGCAGGTGCCAGTTCAAGGGTCTTCTGCCTAATCGTAATCCGGATTCACTACCCTCTGCCGCTTTTGCCTCCTTCCTCTGTCACTCTCCCCTTCCTACCCCTCTCCTTCCCTCCCTTTCGTTCCCCTTCGCTGCCCTCCTCCTTCAATATGGCACATGCACAATTCTACACGCACGTGGGCAGGAAGGGTTAGACGTTCGGGCTGCATAGGGCGCCCGGTTGGCTCTGTCTTGTACAGTCGCTCTAGTTACATGTATATGGCATATTGATCCCAGTATTTTATTACAGATGCCTCAATATCTTATAAGTAACTTGGCAATATATGGCCCCAGCAATACACAAAATCCTGGTATTTTAAGACACATCACAACACAGTTGCCTCAGCAACATATTACATAGTGAGCAACATATTACATAGTGGCAAAGCATTTCATCACACAGTGACCCCAACACATATGGCACAGTGACCCCAGAATTCCATCACACAGCCATCCCAGCATTTCATGAACATGGGCATCAGTGTATATAGTACAGTAACCCTTCCAGGCCCGGACTGGCAATCTGTGGGTTCTGGCAAATGCCAGAGGGGCTGCTATAAGGTGCCATAGAAAGTCAGTATTTAGTGGGCTGGTGGGGGCTGTTTGGTACCTCTGTGTACCTGAAATGCTAGGGCCTATTTTAATTCTCAGTCCGGGCCTGAACCCTTCTATACTGTACCCTAGCATTAGGCTTGTCTGCATGGGCTTTCTCTTTGTACTTCGGTTTTTTCCCACTGTGGAAAACATGCATGCATGTAGCCTGTAAGCTCAACTAGAGCATGCTCTTCTGAGTGTGATGGACAATCTCTGCGCAAATGTGTTGAGACATTAATATGTTGGCACAAGAAAATTATATTAAATAGTCCTGGCGTATTTCAATCCAAGTCATGATAAGATCATGATTTGTAAACATGTGGTTGTAGGTTTGCAGCAATAGCCTATAACATTTCCTCTTATCCCACCACTTTCATTCCTACCCCTAAACACCCACTCTATCCTGTGCTCTCCACTTAAACCCATTATCCATTTGTCTCTCAGTTCCCAGCCTTCACTTCACCACCAATGAGCTGATCAGTAAAAAAGCAATTTTGATTTCCTCTTTACTGGAAAGGAGGAAACCAACTGTGGTGTAATTATGTGAAGTTTGAGCACCGTTTATATCAACCTTGTATATACTGCATTGGAAAATGTAAAATAAGGACAAATAGAGATTGTAAGTCACAGGTTCTTCATTTAATAGGCTCTACAAGTCAGCCTGAAAAGCCATTATTAAAGAAAAACAGCGATCACTTTGCTCACCAGAAAAGTCATTTGTCTAATAATAAGCCACTTCAAATGCTACGTGCAGCTATTATTCGCTTTTTATTAACAGTAGGCGCATTAACATGAAATGCTAAGAGGGAGTTTCTTGTAAAACTGTCCTGACTGTGCTTTGCTATATCAATTACTACTCACTCACAGCTTGGGGAAAGATACTGGAAAAACCATAAAACATTATTAGGAATAATGTTACATAGTCATGGGGAATTTCTGTGGACAAATACTGTTTCCTTGTTCAGAAGTCACGTCAGCATTTGTCTCATAGATTTTAGGACACTGCTCGCGTGTAATATATTTTTATATCATTTAAATTAAATATAAAGAGAACAATTCTGGAAGTGGCAATATTTATAACAGATATTAGATTGCTTATAATTGTACAAATATTTTATAGCAGCATTAACACAAGTGTAATTAATTTTAGACTAATCCTTCTGTTGAGCTTCTTTCTGTTTTAATATTTATAGATATATTTCCAGTCTTTAGAAGCACATTTTAATAACACTTCCACCTTTGTGCCATCCTTAGCTATTTTCCTATGTGTAAGTGCGGGTATATTTCATCTCTGGTCTTTGTTATCTCACTTCCTTCAGCACAATCTCATTCTTGTATTCCTTTATTAATAGTTTCCTGTTTGGCTCTGGAAAAAGTTGATGAGATGCAATTAGCTGAAAAGTGGGAGTAAGGAAACATTTTGCTTTCACTCTGCTGCAATTTCCTCTGACATAGGTTTTTACTTGAGTCACCGGGGGAGTCAAACTAACCGGCACACCCAAACAAACTTTCTAATACACACTAATATACTGTAGCTTTGTAGGTGACTTTTTACATAGGGGCATGTATTGCTACAACCAATACAAATTTAGCATATACATTTGCTATCATGATTTAGACAATGTTAGACCTAAGGGCGTTAGTTCGAATGGTAGAAACTCGAAAAAATTTTGTTTTTTTACTCTGAAATTTAAAAAAAAAAGTCTGCAAAAAGTCCAAATCTGAAAAGCTGCCATCTCAGACCTGCCAAGGTTGTATATAGGTCAGTGGGAGAGGGCCCTATCCTATTTGGAAGTTTTTGTGGTCTGCACTGGAAATAGCCCGAAAATACAACTTTTTTTAGCAAAAATCTGAAAAATTCAGACTTTTCAGGAAAAAGCCTGAAAAAAAAAACAAATGATTCAGGAAAAAAATCCGAAAAAATCATGATTCAGGTTTTGAGTTTTTCCAC